>CM051523.1:15446666-16732083 GCA_028017165.1 Herpetospermum pedunculosum
TTCCCCATTAATTATTACAAATTAAATTCTAAAAAAAAAAAAAAAAAAAAATGCAATATTTCTTGGTTTTGAAGGCATAGATGAGAGAGAAGGGCATATAGGGTAATGATGATAATGGTAAGAGTTAGAGAGAGAAGGAGGAGAAATAATAAAAATGATGTATAAAAGCTTTAATTTGCTTTTACATCAAGACATTATGATATGCACTACACTCACCTTATAAATCATTCCATCTCCTAAATACCTTTAATAACTACACCTCTCATTTACTCTTCCCTTCCCCTTAAATTTAGCCATCATTATATCTATTATAGGGATTTTTTTATATACATGCCATTATTATTATTATTATTATTATTATTATTATTAAACAAAAGTAGTATTTTGTACATAAAAGAATAAAGTTAATAAAATATCTGGTACATAATTCAACTGATTAAGTTATATATATCATCGATTATGAGGTTGGTTGTTCAAATCTATAGTTCTACATGTTAAACTTTTTAAAAAAATAAAAAAAATTACACTTTCACCTCTATTTTTTTAGTTTAGATTTTCATTTTAGTCCTTAAGTTTCAAAATGTTACATTTTACCTCTAATTTTTTAATTTAGGTTTTCATTTGGTCCCTAAGTTTCAAAATATTATATATTTACCATTGAATTTTGAGTTTAGTTTTCATTTGATTCTAGGTTTTAAAATTTTACACTATTATCTCTGAATTTTTACTAATGTGCTCACATCTGGTTATTTGTGTTGATTTTTTATTGATTAATTTAAAAGAATTAAATTAATCATTGTTGTGAAACAATAGAACAAGAACAAAGTATGAAGGAGAAGAAAGTAGGGAGTCAATGTATTCTTTATTCGGCCGTCCATGTCAAAGGCACAACGACCACTATTTATAGGGTTTACAAGATATGAAGAAGATCAGGAAAGATTTAGGAGAAGATCAAGGAGAAGATTCAGGAGAAGATCAAGGAGAAGATCATGGAGGAGATAAGATCAGGATATCTTATCTATATGGACATCTATATAAATATTCATAACACTCCCCCTTAGATGTCCATAATATATAGAATATATGCCTCGTTAAAACCTTACTAGGAAAAACCCAATGGGACAAAATCCTAGTGAAGGAAAAAGAGTACATTATTCATATATATTTTAGTAACCGTCTCATTAAAAAGCTTGTTAGGAAAACTCAGTGGGATAAAACCATAGTCAAGGGAAAAAGAATGCAACACATTTTCTCCCCCTCATCGAAACACCACTTGAGATCTTTGAGTCGTCGCTTTTCAATGTTGTTCACCAACTTCTGAAATGTTGCAGTAGGTAATGTCTTTGTAAATAAGTCTGTCGAGTTATCTTCTGAAGAAATTTGAACGGTAATATCATCATTTTCTTCAAGATCATGGGTGTAGAAGACCTTTAGTGAGACATGCTTCGTTCTATCTTCTTCAATATATACACTCCTCTAATTTGTGTTATACATGTTGTGTTGTCTTCATATAATGTTGGTCAAATGATCTTCGTGGGAAGACAAGCCACAAGTGTTTTACAAACACATTGAATCATCGATCTTAGTCATGCACATTATTGACTTGTCTCGTGAATTGGCATGGTTTCAGCATGATTTAAAAGTAATTGCTATAGTCTGCTTCAAAGACTTCGATAATATCAAAGTTCTTCCACATGTATTAAATAGTTTGCTAAGATCTCACTTTATATGGGTTAGGTAAATAACCTGCATCTTCACATCCAACTGGAATAAAATCAGATTTATAAAGTAAATCCATGTAAATCAATCCTCATAATATATGTTTAACTCTGTTTCAATATCTTTTTGTTGGAAAGATATTATATCTATGTATACTGAAAATACTACAACATGCAGTGTATAATTAGTAAACATACGTAAGTGCACTTATTTCCTAAAAGTGGTTCTTCGGGACCGATAAGTTTCTCACTATCTTCTAGAGACCAGAAGATATATTTTTCACATCAAGTGAATGAAATACCATTGAAATGTTCAATGATGTACCTAGTCTATGTAAAATCTTTTATGTATAAATAGATTGATGAAATTTCATCTCTATATATTTAATTTGCAAGTCCATGCAAAACTTTATTTTTCGAAAACTTCATCTCGATCTATTTCTTAAGAAACTTTATTGCCTTTGAAATCTCTTCAGGAGTTTTCATTACATTCAAATCATCAATCTATACAACAATAATATATAACCAATTTGTACTTGATTTCTTTGTTAAACCATATGGACAAATAAGGTCCTTATTGCAATAGATATTCGCTACATTCATTTGGATTGTTTTAATCCAGGTAAGGATCTGATCTGTAATTTGATCGAATATAATTCTCTAGCATTTGAATTATATGACTCTGGTATATATCTTTAATCCTTCAGGGATTTTCATATAAGAAGAATCCTTGTCTCCCAGGTTGGGGCCGACGCTATGCAGCATATATAATATGTTTTGACTACATTCATAATATGTACATGTAAATTTTTTCATGAACAATCAGGTCAATTAAATAACTCACTCTTATTACATTCACCACAAGATAATATGTCTCCTCAGAATCTATATTAGACATTTGTGAGATTCTTTGTGCAACAAGTCTCACGTTTTGAAAATGAGTTTAGTTGTGTTTGGACTGCTTTTCTCCACTTAAGTCAATCCTTTCTATGTCGACATTTTTCTACAGAACTAAATTCATAATCCTCATTTTCGTAAATATCGTGAGCAACATTGTCACTAAAATAGTTGTCAGCTTATATTTGTTTGGTTCCATCTTTTTTTTCATGACATAATTTATCAAGATCTCATTATTATCCTCAAGTATTTAACCTTCTTCGATATTCTTATAAGTAGTCATATTTAGGAATTCTTCAGGAATATCCACGTTCTCATTTGAATCAATTTGATTATTGACTACTCTTCTTCTTCGAGGATCTTATATTTGGAACTCATTGATCTATCACGCTTCTGGCGTGTCTCAAACTTGTTAGTTGTGACAACTTACTATATTTGGATATCAAAATCTAGAGGGTGCATTTGCAACTAATATATATGACTTAAACACTATATTAACATATGTAAATGCATCTGACATGCAATTGAACTTTTAGTTCACATTGATATGTATGAGGATCTAAATGAGACACTAAAATGATGTGCATTTCATTCGATCTAGTTTTCTAACTTTTTTTCAATTTCTCCCTTTAATGTTGGGAAATTTGTCTCATTAATGACAATAATTAAAAAAATATGCAGTAAAACAATAACTCATCAGGAGTTCAAGATATATAATTATTGACGAGGAATCAAAATTAATATATATTCTAACCTCATTTGATAAACTCATCATTGTGTGTTGTGGTGGAGCAACTTGAACATTTACTGCACATTCTAAAATTCGTAGTTGAAATATATTTTGGCTTCTAGCCATAAATTAAATGAATTAGAATAAGTCTACTAGCTTAAAGTGTCCACAACGTTGCATGCAACATAGGATGAACCTATACATATATTAGAAACTTTGCTCTCATATTCAATAAAAACAGTTTGTGTATGAACATAAATTATAAGATGTTCAACACTTATCCCAATAATCATTATACACTTGAGATGCAAATTTGCCAACATTATCAAGACACAATTTTATTTCATAATCCTAAAAGTATGCTCTTAGCTGAACAATTTGAGCAAGTGACCATCTACTAGATGTGTCCACTAAGACCATAAAATATCTAAACATGGTGGATTAAATAATTCGCAAATATCACCATAAAATTCGTTCTTAAAATACAAGAGGGATCTAATCCCAATTTTAGCTGGTGAGTGTTTAATCAATAAATTTTCTTGAGAGCAAATAACATATGAAAATTTAGTAGATTGAAGAATCTTCTAGTTGATGTCTATGTGAATTTTGAATAATTATTTATAAATAATGACTCCAATCGATTATTCAAAATAGTAAAGATATTTGGATCAATGAACTTCAGGTTCATTGTTGCATATATATCAATTACACGAATATGTGTAATATAATTCAACGGGAAAAAATTGGCAACTTTTCTAGTATAGTTTTCCATGAGACAATAAATATAATATATAAATATTATATTATTTTTATTATCAGTCTCTATATGGTAACTTTTGCAATGTTTTTCTTTAAAAACTTAATAGACATCTCTTTGATTTATTAGAAGATAAAACATATCAATCGTAAATTTTGCTCATCTAGGCAAAATAAACTTGCTTTTCCAAAATATCAAATATCAAGTCTACGAGACCTTGGATTGTATTGATTTTTGCTTCTAGCATAATCAATTTTGAAGAAAAAAAATGTCTAGCATAATCAAGTCTATTGTGCATATATTTGCACTATCAACAAGTATAAATCTACATTGTAATTTATATATTCTCTTCAAGAAAAAAAATATATATATTGCAACATCATCCAACTATGTAATATTTGATTGAGTTAAAAACATTAATTATCTCATTAGAAGATTCAAATAAATTTACAACATCAAATATGTCGTCTATAAAAAAAAATGTCGTCTATAAAAAAATTCAAAACATGTCATATTTAGTGAGTCAAAAAGATAAATTATCTCTTCAATAGATTCAAACAAATTTGCAAAGCACAATATTAGTAACTTCTTCCTTTAATATGATCATGACCGCGACCTCGACCACAATGATTAAATATTACAATATTCACTTAAGGAATGTTATTTAAATAGTTGGTCGAGATTCATGATTTTTCATCAAATCCATGATGCTCATGTATTCAATTTCAAGAGGACATTAGATTTGTTCAAACGTATTTCTTTATATTGTTACTACAGGAGCATATTCAATATATGAAAAGAAATAAAAAAAAAAAAAAATTGTAGCACATACTCATTATTATAGAATCACTTATTGATTAAATATTGTGCAACTACATATGCATCTAATCAAACTGAGCACTTATTGATTTAAAATCATGCAACTTCTAGTGCATCTAATTAAATTGAAATTGAGCATTTCTTGATTTAAAATTAGGCACTTCAGGTGCATCTAATTAAAATGAGCATTTATTAATTTATGGAACTTCAAGTGCATTTAATTAATCAAATTTAGTTTTAGAAAGAATAATTACCACTATACATATCTTTCAAACTTTGTCATATAACTCAAAAAAAATATATATAACTAATATGAAATTCAAACCACATGAGAATAATTTAAATATGTAGCATTCAAATGAATTTCAACATCAGTATTTATCGCAAAGAATTATTTTCAAAATAATAGAGATGCATGACATGTTTAATCTATGGTGGGATTTTATGCAACAATTAAACAATTTAATTGAGACACCATCATGCATTATTCAATTAAATAAAGGGTAATTGGCATAACCTAAGAAATATTGGGCCAATTAAAAATAGGATTTAGAAACCCTAATTTATTATTTTTTCACAATAAAAGTTGCAAGTGGGATTCTACCGTTAAAAACAGTGGCCCCAATATGCTATTGGATATGCATTGACCTTAAGTACCAAAGCTCACGGTGACAAGGATATGTATAAATAATGGAAACAAATATTGGCTATGTAGGGAAAATTCATGATTTTTTGTGTTCACACAGCCACACGTAAAGATGAAAACTACTGTGTGAAAGATTGATGTTATGCAATATTGAAAAAAAAAATAGATCTCACATACATATGTATGTCTTGAATCACTTTCAAATTCACGTGATCTTTAAATCAACTTCAAAACTCCAACAATCTCTAATTCAATACTTTATGCAACAATCATACTATTTAATTTATACATCAATATGCATAATTAATTTAAATAAAGTAAAATTAACCGAAATACTAGACATATCCTAAGACAATTCAAATAAAAATTCATGCATAGCTTTCAAAAACTTTACCCCATTGGAAATCACAAAAAATAGGGTTTTAGAAAATTCTAATCGCATCTTATATTTCCTTCTTTTTAAGAGCAGCCGACACCAACGACGGCTAAGACTTTCACTAATTCAAGCACTAACATTTATATACATATATACATCTGTATATAATTTGCCAATTATAAGTTAGTAATTTGGAATCTTCCAAAAAAGAAGGTTTAGCAATTTGCAATCTTTCAATTCAAGCCACATGAAAAATTTAGCTTGGGGATCCATTTAATTCACCACACCAACACTAAAAAAAAATGCACCACTTTTGGGTTTTTTTCGCTTTGAATTAAAAAAAATAGAAGAAAAAAAAACATGACTTTTCGGGAGTCACATATAGTGTGTGAAGACAGACTAATTTTGTGTTTGCTGGTAAGTCAAATAGAAAAAATCACCATGCAATTCTTTACATGTAACAAAAATCTTACAACCTTAACAAGTTTTACAATGGATCTAATCAAGCAATATATTTTGTGTTAAATAGGTCGAATCGGTCAAATTTTGAAACCAACCTATATCATATCACATATATGAAATTAAAATATGCACCATCTAAATTTAACTTTAGTTATAAATACCTCAAAGTATATGAAGATAATTCTGGCGGATCTTTAACAATTCTGTTATTCCAATTAATCGACTTCAATCATGATGTTCTAGTGAATCGACTCTTAATCTCCACAAAATCTTAAAGGGGTAGAGACTCGTGCTGATAACGTGTTGTGAAACAATAGAACAAGAACAAAGTATGAAGGAGAAGAAAGTAGGGAGTCAATGAATTCTTTATTCAGTAGTCGATGTCAAAGGCTTTTAGGGTTTTACAAGATAGGAAGAAGATCAAGATATCTTATCTATATGACATCTATATAAATATTCATAACAATTATAATTAAATTAGTTTCACTTTTCACTCTTTTTTTCGTCACTATTAAAATTAATTTAAAAAATCATCATAATTATATTAATATAATTAATCGAATATTAACGTCAATTATCAAAAGTGAGCAATAGTTAAAATTCATGGGCAAAAGTAAGCATTAGTAAATGGAATGTTAACACTAAATGTCAAAAGTGAGCATTAATTAAAATTTACCTGCAACCGTGGCGAATCCAGAACTTGAAGTCATGAGGGCTTAAATTCATATATATAAAGATAATTTTGAACACATTAATATATAATAGATTTTTTTTTATTTTTTTTTTTTTTGAACCATAGTAGGGAGATTCAAAGCTTAAGGTCGAGAACACAAATTTATATTAAAATAATTTCGAACGCATTATATATATATATATATATATATATATATATTAAATTTCAAATTTTTTCTGAACTTTGAAGTTTGTGTCTATTTGACTCCGAAACTTTTAAAATTGTAAATTTAGTCCATGTGTTTAATAGGTTCTTAAAATTTTTAAAAATAATTTATCTATTATATAAATTTGAAATTTATATCTAATGGAATTTGTAGATTTGAGAATTTTAAAAGATTAACATGGAAATCAAACTCAAAGTTCAGAGGGTAAAAATGTAATATTTTAAAATTTAGGGACCAAAAATATAATTTTTTTCAAAAAAAAAAAAAAAAAAAGTTATAATAAATTAAAATTTAGTCATGTATTGTATTTAATAGGTCCCCAAACCTTTTAATTTTGTGTCCATTGACATGTGGGTGAGAGATTCGAACCTCTGACTCTTTGGTTAGAGGTACATATTTTATGTCGTTTGAGCTATGTACACGATGACGTGTTCTTATGATTTATTATAGGACCTGCAAATTTAAAAAACATCAAATAGGTTATGAATACAAAATTAATAATTTAAAGACTTATTAAACATTTTAAAGTTAAGAAATCGTTAGATATTTTTTAAAGTTTAAAGATTTATTAGACATAGTTTTAAAAGTTAATCGACTTAATTTGTAATTTAACTAGAAGAAAAAATTTCACCTATTTTTTCATGATTACAATTCAAAGATGAAGGAGATTTGAATTCCAACGCTTCCAAACAAAAATATTTAATTAATGCACGTGGGAGATTGAACCCCTAACCTCTTAGGGGGCGTTTGACCCAAGGAGTTGGGGGAGTTAGAGTTGTTTAGTCCAAGGAGTTGTTTAGTCTGTGGAGTTATGAAGTAGGTGTGTTTGGAGCAGAGACTTGTTTAATCTGGAGTTATGAAGTTTGTGGTGTGTTTGGGACAAGGAGTGGTTGAATTTAGAGTTCTTGAATTTGAGTTTATTTTAACTGCTTTCTTCTACACAATGTTTTTCTACCGACTTTCAAATTTTCATTATTGAGTACTTCTTTATATTTCAATAAATTCTAAAAAAGAAATTTTTTATTTTTATTTTATGTATCATTTACAAATTTGTTTGAATACAACAAAAATAATTTTTAACACACAATACCTCATATTATTAAAATATATATATCCATTTTTGTAAGATTCGTTTTTAATTTTATGAATTATAAAATTGAGATTTTTTTTTTATTTATTTATTAATGTAGGTATATAGTTTACAAACTTTTTAAAGAAAAAAAAAGAAAACACATATATTACCCTCACCTACGTGTCAAACACATTTTTCTCTGTCTCCACCTTCTTAAATTCCTCATTCTATATCCACAAATCAACATCTCAACAATAACGGTTTATTTTAGTTTTTTTTTTTTTTTTTTTTACAATTTTTTCTATAATTTTCCAATATTTTCATTGGTAAGAACTTTTTCCAATAAATTTTAAAAATGCAGTTTTTACTTTTTTTTATTTTTTTTATTTTATGTATCCTTCACAAATTTGTCTGAAAATAACAAAAATAATTTTGACCACAATACTTCACATTCTTTTTCCAATATCAATCACATTAATTATTCATTTTATTTGGATAGTTTTTAAATAAAAGAGAGTCGTACAATAGTGTGAAATATTGCATGTGAATTTGAAAGATTTTAATCTGTTAATTTAAATGGATTCAAATAAACTAACGTTTTTATTCTTCATTGTAATAATACTACATTTTGAATTTGGTTTAAGTACCAATTTTGATTGAACAACCTAATTTATATTTAAAATAATAAAAATAGGGGAAAGAGAGGAAGAGAGAGAAATGTGCTGCATGCCTTGAAAAACGGGTCAGACTTGAATAGTAATTACCGTAGAAGTCTGGGGAGTTGATATTTTTTATCCGAGTTCAACAAGTCTGTGGAACAAACGGGATAAAACTTCTCTCCAACTCCTTGTCAAACAACTCCTTGGGCCAAACACGCCCTTAATAAAAAGCACAACTTTATATCTCAATTGAGTCATGTTCAGTTTGGCTACTAATGTGACTTGTAATGACATAGAACCAATTAATTGTCGATTCCAGCCTAACTAAGTGGATAAGGTATAAATAATTATTTAAAGATGGATGGTTCACTACTAGAAAAATGGTTAAAAAAATTATTTTAGTTGTTTTTGTAAAGTAATGATTGTGTCTCTAAACTCTGGTTGGTAACATTTAATCTTTGTACTTTTAAATTGGTAACAATTTAATCTTATAGTTTAAAATTTGTAATTATTTTTAGTCTTTATCATAAAAAAAAAAATGTTGCTAAGATTTAAATGGTATATTTTTATATGTAGTTCGATATCATTGTTGAACTAAAAAAAACAAACACTCACAAAAAAAAAATTATATTAATTATGACTTTTTGAATATAAGAGAAAATGTCATTGTAATTGTCAACTTTGAGCATGGTTCAACTGACATAACGAACTTATGATCAATAGGTCAGAGGTTTGAATCTCGTACTCCAACGTTGTAGAGAAAAACAAATCTTCAATTTTTTTTTACAGCATATGGAGAGGAGATTCGAACTTGAGACATCGTACTCATAGCTTATACATTAAAGCAGTTGAGTTATGTTCATGTTGATAGATAATTGAAGTTGTGACTTCTTGATCACTAATTTTTAAATTATTCTTAAATTATCTCACTTGAGTTATACTCAATCAAATATTCATGTGTATATCTACACCTAAATGAGGTAGATTAGATCCTTTTATAATTTTTAAATAGAATATAACAATTAACATAACAATGACACAAAGACAAGGTCAAAAATCTTATTTAATATTATTTTAAATTTTTGTAAATATAATATTTTATATATAGAGAGGAATTGTAATCAGGGTCAATAGTAAAATAATTAAAAAAAAATATAAAGAATTTTAAAAAAAAAAAAAAAAAAATTGCCGATGACAATTTCTATCACTAATAGTAGTCTATCACCTCAGTTTTTCTTATAACCTCAGTTTTTCTTATAGAATTTTAGCCTATCAGTGATAGTCATATATCAACGATAGCTTCTATCAGTGATAGTCACTGATTTTTTGCCATATTTACAAAATGTTTTAAATTTTGCTAAATTTGTAATTATTTTGGATCTGGTTGTGCAACCAGCCCACATATATATTGTTATTTCATATTGTAGTTGTATTCGTATTATATTTCTAAAATTTACAATCACCAACAAATTAGTCGCTTTGGCCGAGTGGTTAAGGCGTGTGCCTGCTAAGTACATGGGGTTTCCCCGCGAGAGTTCGAATCTCTCAGGCGACGACATTTTTTTTTTTTTTTTTTGTAATTTTATTTATTTCTTTTTCTTAATCTATAAATTTATTTTCAAACACGTTTTTTTTTCCTGCTTTTGTAAAACATTGATCGAGGCGTCTGCCTGCTAAATATTAATGCTGACTGAATGTTCTATTTTTTAAAAGAGAAAAAAAATAAAAAAAAAATACCGAACATTGAAATAAAAATTAAAATTTTCAAATCTGCCACAGATTGTGCCCGTGGCATAACCCTGAAGAGTCAAAGTCAACCCAAATCTCTATTTAGTCACATATAATACTTTTAATTTTTCATTTGTTTGTACTTTGACACTCAATTTTTTTTTTTTTTTTTTTTTTTAACAATATATGGGGAGGGGATTGACATTTTGCTCATAATTGAACTATGCTCATATTGGCAAACTCATTCCATTTTGATTCATGTACTTTCGAAAAATATTAAAATTAGTTTTAATGTTCGCGTTAATTTTTATCAAATTTTGTAAAATAAAAAAATAAATTATATTCCAAAATAAAAATATAATGTGAATATCTTTTCAAAATTTACAGAGAAAAAATTAATATATATATATATATATATATATATATATATATATATATATATATTAAAGTTAACCATAAACTAAGAATATAGATTATTTTTAAGATTGGTTAAAATATTATTTTAGTCTCTATACTTAAGACTAAGACTTAAAAGACGCTTTCAATAAATCTTAAGACTAGTCATTATCATTAGTTCAAAAGTTAATTTTTATCGAATTTAGTAAAATAAAAAATAATATTCTTCATTCAATAAAAGACACATGTGAATATCTTTTCAAAATCTATGAAGGGAAGAAGACTAAAAGAGACCAGATTACTTTGGAAAAAGTAATCATAAAGTAAGGGAGCACTTTTAAGATTTATAGAAAATACGATGGCTAAATTTGGATAACATGGGGTGGAGGATCGAACCTAAGATCTCAAAGACACTAGTCCATACATTATGTCAGTTGAGTTATGTTCTTATTGGCTTGTATTTAAATTTTTGGTTAAAGTATTACCAATCTAATTTTTAAGTTTACAAGTTAAATATATTTTTCATAATATGTTGCATGCATGGGTTACTTTATAAGGAAATAAAGTAGCTAAATTAGGTTTACAAATTTATTCATTGATGTTGATTTTTAGTAAAAGATAGATCCTTCTAATAAGTGTAGGGGTAGGGTTGATTCCTAACATAAGTTTAGCTCAGATTGATCATGTACTCTTTCACTTGAGATCAGAAGTTCAAATCTCTTTTATCCCACATTTATGTTGTACTTAAAAAAAAAAGGTTGATCTTAAAAGAAAATCTCAAAAATATAATTTTACCAAAGTTCTATCTTTTGAGGTATGAAAAATAATACTTTGATGCTAAAAACCAAATACATATGGATCTAAATGATATATGTAGCCTACCTTAACCAATTGAGTTTTTTTTTTTTTTTTTTTTTTTGAAGTTCTTAACCAATTTGTGTTATGCTTAAGTTAATACTATGATATCAACTACTTGATATTAATCTTCTCTCTAAAAAAAAAAACTACTTGATATTATTACAAGTTATATTTGTTTGAAAAAAAAAATCATGAATAATGGTTTATTTTTTACATTCAAATTTGTATAATATCCAACTATTTGATATTGTTACAAGTTTTTATATCGATTTCAAAAAAAACAAAACCAGGAATTATGGTTCTATTTCTTTACATTCCGATGGACCTAAATACTAATTTTCTTTACTTTGCTAACATTCACAAAATTTCAAAATTTCACATATGCAGTAGTTATCACAATCCGTTGTAGTATAAAATTATGTCGATTTTCGACGATACTACAACTTGAAACATGAATAGACTAGCAATATTGTGTTATATCAAGGATGGGAGATAGAGGAAGAGAAGCCTTGTGTAATATTATATGTGATGTATATTTGCTTTTGTACACATAAATGATAAAACAAAAACAAATGGATCCAACCCTTGTTTATTTCCTCCTCCTATTATATATGGTGGTGCTAACAAAAGACCATGTTTTGAAGCTACACAAAACTTACCAAAAAACTCTCTCAAGCATTGAATTGCAAAACACTACTTTTTTTCTTCACTCTACCTTCTCTCTAACTCTCTCTCAGCTTTTCAATCTCACAAAAGCACTTTGGAATCTTCTTGACCCTCCAAAGAGACAAAAGGACCAAAACCAAAAGAAATCTCTTTCATTTCCATTCATGGGCTTCAACCTACAACCATGGCCAACCAACAAAACTAATTTTCTTATTCAATCTTTTTTTATTTTTGTGGGGATTTATTAAGAGAAGAAATCACATATGGGGAAAAATATGTATATATATATAGTTTTTTTTAGGGTTGGGTTCCCAAAAATTCCCTAGACAAATGGCTTTGAAAAGCTTTTATATGAAACTTTGGGTGGTGTAAAATGGGTTTTTTTTTTTCTTTTTTTGTGGGTTTTGCTGAGGAGAGATCAAGAAATGAGGGAATAAAGAATATATGTGTGGGTTTTTTGTTTTCCCCAAAAAAATCTAAATAAATGATGATTTATAGACTTTTAGAGAGTGGAAATCAAAGAAAATGAGGGAATGAGGATATATCTTGCATGAAACTCTCCAAATCCCATTCATTACCCATCTTCAAGCTTTCTTGTAATTGCTCATGGCTTCCCATATCTCCAAACATCTCCTCCACATTCAAATTCTGCTCATTTGTACCCAAAAACTGATCAAAACTGTTTTTATTGTTCATTAATGGAGGGTTCATCTCTTCATGTGGAAGACACAACGCTTCTCTTTCAAGTTCCATTGATCTTTGAGCCTCCAAACTTCCATAGCTAAACCGCTCTTCCATTCTCATTCTCATTCCCATTCCCATTTCCGTCAAGCACCCTCCCGGTGCCGGAAGAAAGCCATTGGTAGCCCCAGCCATTGATGCCATTTCGAAATTGTTGTCTAAAAAAGACATGGATGAACCGTCGAAGGAGTTGTGTCCCGTGGCAGAAAATGGTAGTTGGGAAGACGACGAGGAGGTCGACGATGAATCCATGCTCATGTTCATGCTCATGATGTCATGTTCTTGCATCGCCATTATCCCTCCAAACATCATGTCCAATCTAGGATCTGATATTTCATGGTTGTATGGTGAGGAAGAGAGGTTGTTTTTTAACCTTTTCTTCAACGTGGAATTCCAAAAATTCTTTATTTCGTTGTCGGTTCGTCCTGGCAAACGAGATGCAATTTGAGACCACCTATTGTTTTTTAAAGGACAGGTTGATTAGAGTCTCGAAATTCAAATAAAAAATTGATGCAAATGTTTTATAAACAAATGTTATCTTACTCCTTTTAAAAAAAAAATGATGCCTCTCAAACATGTCAATTGTTTTATAAAAAAAATATCCTTCCTTCATCTCAACTCCATTTGAGGTAAAAAATAAAATTAAAAAAAGAATAAAAAAACATCTAAATACTAAATATTTAATAGCGACTACAAATCTTTAAATTGATTTTTCACGCCATCTTTATGGCATTCCTAAAAATGCTATGCATTTTATCTTTAATATGACATGAAATCCATGTCATTATCCCAGTTTAACACATATAAGCCAAATAATCATATCACATTACACCCATCAACTTTTCTAAACAAAGCTACAAAAAAATGACATTTTCTAAACAATTGATACGTTTTTAAGAAAGTAACTACGCGTAACCAAGAAGTTTTTGGATTCAGTGATAATTGAACGATAAAAATTTTAAAACTCAATATATAAAAGAAAAAGTACATGTGATAACAAGTTTGAGAAGAAAAGACTAATCATTTCCTTCCCTACTTCAAAAACTCAATGTAGGGAAGGAAATGAGTCTTTTATTGTTTCCCCCTAAAACCCCATTTGAAAACTCTCAATTGGGTATCAAGAAAAATGAGTCAAGAGAGAGAGAGAGAGAGAGAACCTGTTGCCAATAAGGGAATGCAAATGGACAATAAGCTCTTCTTCCTGAGGAGAGAAAGCTCCACGTTTAAGGTCAGGCCTAAGATAATTAATCCAACGAAGACGACAACTCTTCCCACATCTCTGAAGCCCTGCATTTCTAGCAATGTCACTCCAACACCCCTGTCCATTGCTCAACATATACCTCATCAGCTTCTCGTCCTCCTCCGGCGACCACAAGCCTTTCCGGTATTTGTTCTTCTCAGCATTCTCTTTCCCGAGTCCCGCCTCCGGTTTCCTCATTCTCTTCTCTTTTCTTATCTTCTCTTTTTTTTCCTAACTGGGTTTGGCCCTGCATGGAGAATTGCATATTATATATGTGTGTGTGTGTAGAGAGAGAGAGAAAGAGAAGGCTTCATGGCGTGGTAAGGGTGATGATGATGGAGATGGTTGGGGGAAGCTTTGGTTGCTTGGAGAATATGGGTTTGAATTGTGAAAATATGTTGAGAGAGAGAGAAAAGAGAAGATTGTGTTGGTTGGTTGCTAGGTGGAGTGGAAAACGGATTGGAGGGGGACCTCCATTTTGTGTATGTGTCTATCTGTGAAGAGAGAGAGAAGGAAGGGGATGGTTGGTCTTCTTGTCTTTGACTCAATTCTTGTCTTTTTTTGCATTTTTCTTCACTCACAAGGTAATCATTGTCTTCTGTATAACAAAGAAACTACAGTTTTGCTTCCACTTCACATAATAATCTCTCTTTCTTTCTCTCTCTCTCTCTCTCTCTCTCTAAAGACACGTGACTATGAAGAATAAACCTAGAGAGAGAGAGTACATGAATGTACTTTGGTACTTTGGGATGTGTTTTTTAGTGTTCCACAATTTGATAAATGTTTTTTCTTTCTTCTTCTTTCATTTGAGGTCACTGTTTTGAACAGATTTCTTCACCAAAATACATGTATGACAGCAAATCCTAGAAACCATTTACCTCTTTTGGCAAAAACATGACTAAATCTTCCCAAGAAGATTGTTTTTACTAAAGAGGAATCATGGCATATCATCTTTTCATTGATCTACATACACAACAGATAGATTGATTGTGTTTAATTCAATAAAAGTTAATCGAGCCCATTCGAAGTGATAGTAAGATTTTTAAGAGTTTGGAGATACAAAATAAAGTATTTGGTTCAAGCTCCCAATGAACTTAACCATCATGGTTATGCCTAGTGGTCAATCATGTCCTTGAAAATAATAATGGGTTTAGAGGAAATGGATTCAAACCATGATGGTCACGGTCACCTACCTAAGATTTAATATCCTACGAGTTATCTTGGCAACCAAATGTAGTAGGGTTAGACGATTATTTCGTAAGATTAGTCGAAGTGCGAGTAAGCTAACTCGGACACTCACGCATATTAAAAAAAAATGAATTTAATAACTTAAAACCCTTGTTGTCTTCTATAACTTACTTATGGAGCGGGCGGCGAAACTTCTCCAAGAAGGTGGGTCATAAAAGCATACGGCAAGAAGTGGGGCCTTCAATACCCCAAATTTATCCATAATAAATCTTATAATATTGGTGTACCCTTCCAACATCTGGTCATTTTTTTCTGTTTTCAAGAGAATGAAAAGAAAAGGCCAAAATTGTAATCAAACAGATCTAAAATAATTGTAGTGGGTGCAGAGGGCAATGCAATAATCAAAAACTTAATCCAATAAATATGGTAAAATCAGTTTAGAGCATTCTTGATACTAAAGTCACATGAACAGAGATATTGCTTGCTACATCAATTAAGAGATAACATGACCCATCTAATAGTTAGCTCTATTAATTGCAACAGTTATACTCAAATTCTTTCATTACCAACAACAATTCCAAGCAATCTAGCTAGCCTAATTGATTGTCTACGTGGTATTTGTGTATTCTTATCCAAAAGGCAAAAACATACCCATCATTGCTGTCAATTGCTTGGAATGTGCATAAGAATTATACAAGTATTCCATACGTATTCATCACCCTTCCCTATTCATTCTATTTCTTTCTTACCTGACCTGATCATGAACAGATTTTTCCAAGTTGAGATCCTTTCTGATAAACATAGTTCCTGTGCATTATGATTCATATAGTTCATGCTAAAATAAACAAATTAGTATCCAAAATAAATCACAGCAAAAGAGAAGCACCCCACCCCACCACCCCCCCAAAAAAAGAGAAAAAAAAAGGAGAAGAAGAAAGTCTTTATTAAGCAATTCCTTCATCTACCTAATCCCTCTCCCTGCATGCTAAATTTGAGAGAGAAAATCCATCTATGCACCATATTATCATGGAAAATCCATCACCATTTCCCAGTCATTGTCTAAGAGAAAACAGTTTTACAGGTCCTTGTCAATTTTCCTGAGATTGTTAGGGAAAATAAATTATTCTAGACTGAGCTTCCCTATATTTTATCCTCTCTTTTTTTATTCTGAAAGAGACTAAATAATTTTTCTGAGCAAAAAAGCAAGTGGTAGACTCCAAAGCTACTCAAATGTTCAAAAAAGCATTCTATTCTATCTATATACAGCTGTACGAAAAATCCAAGTCATGATTATGATCCAACACAAAGCAACATCCTACTTGGATACAAAGATAAGAAAACCAACCTGTTTCCTCAATACACCTGGCATTCATCAATGGCACAATGAGAATTTAACCTCAGATTTTTATTTGTAAACTGGTATTCATATCAAAAACAAAAGCTATTCAACCAAAAATCATGATATGAAAAGTTGAAGTACTCAAAGAAACCATCAGATAAAAGGCAAATGTCTTTAGTATTAGTGCTTATATTGAAAGTACCTCTTCTGCATCTGAGACCCCAAGAGATGCTGTCATCATAAGGAAAAGCATATCAGTGCTACAAAAGAAGACCAGCTTTTTATCTCCTAGGAATAGCAGATGGCATTTGATGAATCCCAGAAAAGGCAAAGGATAAATATATGCAAAAATTAACATACTAGAAAATCATTGGACTTCATCAGAATCCAGAAAAGGCCAAGGAAAAATACATGGCAAAATGTAAAGCATCATGATTTTAAAAGTGCATGACTACACAACATCTTTGTGCTGAAAACTAAGATGAGAAGTTCATATTCTTTGAAGAATATGCTTGCATTATTTTACTCTCTATCACACATTCCCAATCCAAAAGGTTGTAATATGAACAACTCGAGTTTATTGTATCTATCAAGGAAGGATCCAAGTCAGTCAAAAATGGTGCCGTTATGACACCACATGTAAATACTCACATGTTTGGGTGGACAACTAATGAAATGTTGTGAATCAAAAATCCACACAAACTGATAAGTAAATAAAAATAATTCTCATGAAATAAACTAATAAAGATATTTTAACATTTCTCATTGAGATTATGTCGTACAATCAGTTGTTTCTCTAATTTCTGAAGAATCAAGGTGCAATTTTGAATACCACAATATGTTGAATTTGTTGTTTTTATAGATGGTTCCAGAACAAAAGGAAGCAGCCATGTCTATATGGAGAGATTATGCTAACTAGAGTCTTGAACAAGCTTTATTTCGACCTCATAGAAACAATTGGTCAGTAAGATATGAAGCCATTAGTTCCATTGATAACGATACACAGATCGACGTGATCGTTATTTGGAAGTAAACATAATATCGATTTAAAAGTACCTGGGAATAAGATACTCTTAAACCAAGTAACTCTTACAAGATTACAATCCACATAAAAAGCCAAAACTCTTATTTCCATCTAGATGGTAGTATACCATCATATCTAGTTGAGGTAAAAAGGTAACAAAAATAAATGGGGGGGAAAATAAAAAAAGAAATATATTTGTCCAGAAACATGGATGGCAAAATGTCGAATAGCTGCAGATGGATGACATTGTGCCACAGAAGTTAAACATCTTTCTAGAGGCCATCAAGAGAAACAGGTTGGCGCAAGAACCTCTCCATTTGACGTGCCCGGGTTTTAATAGACATATCAAATACCTTCTCGCCAAATTCTACAACTAGACCACCAAGTATGCTGGGATCAATCTGGCATATACAAGAGCACTGTTATAATTTCTCGAAAGGCATGCAGCTACATTCATAAAAATTGAAACCTAAAACATTTCCAACCAAAGTACCTTCTGCTCGAGCTTAACCTTCTTGCCTTGTCCAATTATATCTTGCAATGCCTCCTTCAATTCTTTCTCTTCTTGTGGTGGAATGGGCTGGTAAAAGACCAATCACAATGAGACAGGATATGCATTGAGGTTTATACAATTTAATCTTTTTTTCCCTTTTTGGTAAGAACTTTGAAATCCTAATTTGAAATACAATACGTCAATTCAATAAAGAGATAAAAACTACAAAGAACTGAAAGCTATGTGGTGGTTCAATAAAAAATCATTTCATTTTAAAAGTCAATAAATTTACTTCAAGTATCTTCTGTGATTGACATTTTCATCCGTGATCAACGAATTGCCAGTATCAAATAGGCTTAAAATAGAATTAAAAATAAAAGTAAAGAATTTGACAAGGCTCCTAACACATATATAGAAAAGGCATCCAACGACAAACTCGAATCAGTTACCAAATTAAAAATGGGTCATCCTTTAGACACAAACAAATATCACTTTGCATAAATTAATGTAAAACATATTCGATCACATTGCATGTTGAACTATGTAGATAAGAATCTGATTTTTACCAGAATTAAAAATAAATAAATAAATAAAACAAGGACAGTGAATGAACTTACAATAACAGTTGTAACAACTGCTTTAACTTCTCCTTTATGAGCCATAGTCAACTCCAAAAATCTCTTTGCTATGCTATCTACATATCTCAACCTCCCATTCTCAGCCAGCACAACTATAATACATAATCAGAATAATTCCAGGTAAGAATGCACATAAGAATCCTTGAAGTATTTTAATTGTAAGTATCGAAAATTGCACAGCATGAGTACTTCAGCGATTAGAACAAAATGTAACTGCGTGAGTCAAGGGAATAAAAAAAAGAATCAAGAAACCCATTAACCATCTCTCAAATATCACAAAAATCACATTGTAGGGGCCCAAACTCACTTCTTCGACCATAAAAAGGCAAAAAAAATTCAAACCAAATCCTATATAGGGTATGAAATGACACAATTAAGATTTGAAAATCAGTATAGAAAAAGAAATACACGTTAACAGACAGATTGTGCCACATAATAGGGTCCCAATGGTGACAGAGAGGCATTGTAATATCAAAGACGGGAAAGCTAAATTCAGTTTTCATCCACATAACTACAGAAGAGTAATCAATCCTACCTAAGAAGTTCTTTACAACGTCTGCAAATTTAGCCTCAGCAGATATTTCATTCATAGCCTTAACTCTAGTTTCTGCTGGAACTGACAGGTCCATTGTGAACTGAGAAAATGTAGGACTTTTCTTAATAGCCTTAACAAGGTTAAAAAGCTCAGACTCCACCTTGTCTAAAGAATTAGCCTTTACTGCAGCTAGATACAAAGCAGAGGCATAGTTTCCAGACCCTCCAAACAAAGCAATAGGCACCTGAAATATAGCTTGTAAAATTAACATCAATGAATTCCAGCAAGAAACATATATGGCTTATATGCACTCTGAGTTCCAAAGAGGATATTTAATAGTAATTCTCAAAATCAATTAGGGAAGATGGTATAGTAATAGGACGAGGTAACTAAGGCTATCGTTCACCTACCTTCACTTTTACTTCATTTTTCCCTGATGTAACGGCATAAGTCCTTAAGAGCTGCAGCCAAGTCAGTAAGTAAGCACATTATTAAAGTGATATAACCATAAAAAAATCAGGAAACCAGCTCTATTCATGCTAGCAATTAGCATCGACTAATTTTGAAGGGAAACTGATAATAGACTCTCCAAATACCTTGTAAAACTTGTTTAGTCCTTGATTAAACATGGGAAAACAAATAAATTGACATTTTCTATTTTTTTAGAATGCAAAACCACCCAAAACGTTATTCCCTAATTTTACCAGTATATCACAAGTTCCACGTCTTTCCTAACCAAGGATGAAAATATCGACATGGATATTAAAGGTTAACCGATTTCTCCAATATCTTTTATAAATACCTGTAAAACATTAAAAAAAAAAAATATAATCTATCAATATCAATATGAATATAAATACTGTCTACCGATAACAAGATTTATAATTTAGTTTGGAAGTATATTATTAATTTAAATAAAACTTCGATTTACAGAATATTTCATAGATATATCCGTGAAATTGAAATCCCATATCGATATTTTCATCCTTATTCCTACTAACATGTTACTAGAAGAAACCAAAAAACCTATTCCCTGTGTGTTTTCGAATCAAACGAATTCGGGACATACAGTGCACAAGTTGGGATAATCAGCATTATCTTATCCGGGTCACGATTCTGTTTCCCCGAGCAACAAAATAGATTATAAAATCAGCAAATCCTAAAGCAACGAATACAAAGTACAAGAGCTCCACATTTCGCCTCAAATCCGACATAGATGAGGCAACGAACAAGGAAAGTATATTTGCAATCCAAAACCGGAAATAACAATGAGCGACAGAGAAGATAAATAAGTGAGGTGTGGAAGGAGTAGCAGTACCGGAGTGCAGGACGATTCGGATCTCAAAAACTTGCCGAGGACAGGAATGGTGGATCTCATGCGAGTAGCCAACGACATTTCTGTACAGAAAAACCCTAATGCTCAAACGCAGTGCTCGGCGTTGCAGGTTGAGGAAGGAGAGAAATTTCGATTCGAGTTTCGAATTGCGAAGAGAGAAAATGAGAGCCGTTGTTGTTTCGGGAAGGAGACTTCAGTTAGTGCTACAATCACCCGCGATAATGTGGGTTTTTTCATCAAACTGGCGCTAGATTCTGACACGTATATATAACCTCATTTTTATTTGAGAAAATCATTTTTGCTTTCTTTTTAATATTTTTCCATGGACATATCTTCGTGTTGGCAAGATATAATTAACGATTCATTCAAATGTTTTAACATTACAAATTTCTTTTTCTAGAATATTATGTCATAAATATAAGAATGGAAATTCGAGCTTACGATCTCTTGGAAGTAGAGATGACTTAGGGTCGGTTTGGTTGGTGGTCTGAAAACATTGTATTTCATGTTTTCAAATATGTGTTTATTAGCCTATTTAGAAATTTGATCTCAATTTAACTAATTCTTCAGAATATGTTAAAAAAAAAATATAAACCATAAAACTAGTGGTAGTTCTCAACTAAATATTATATTGAATATAAACTATTATTAATTAATTTATGAATACATTTTATGTTATAAAATTTGTATAATTATTATTTTATAATATCATATATAATTTAACAAACAGGTCCTTAATTTTTCTTTTCTTTTAGTTCAACAACTTGTGAGTGTGTTACGGATTTGAACCTCTAACCTATTGATCGAAGACAGATATCTTAACCAGTTAAGTTATATTAAGTTCGGTAGATGACTTAATTACTAATTCATGTTAACAAAAGCTCCTTTATATAATTACTTAGGCATCGTTTGTGTTGTAACCGGTAGGTATAGGACACTTGATTTTGATTTTCTTAGTTTTAACATATATGTTATTTTGTATGAGATTTTTATTATTAAAACCTTAATTAATATATATTTAATAATATAAAAAGTAAATTGTTGAATAAAAAAAATTCAAAACAAAAATAAATATAATGAAATATAACATGCAAGTATCAATGTTTTAATTACCCTCTTTCAAGGGGTGGACAAACTTAAATTACAATTTTGTTAATGTTCTGACTTTTATTTATTTACTAGAAATAAAATGTTGTTGGGTCGGAGTCCTATGAGATTAGTCGTGGTGCGGCCTCGACACTCACAGAACAGAAAAAAAAAAAAAAAAAAAAAAAAAAAAAAAAAAAAATTAAAACAAATATTTCATTTGATTCCTATATATTGATCAATTTCATGTCTTTTTTTTTTCTTTTTTAGTTCAATAATTATAGGGTGGTGATTGAACCATTAAACTTGAAGATAGTATTAAACTTGAAGATAGTAATTGGTGTCGAATTCACAATCAATTTCATTTCAATTCTTTGATTTTCATTATATTTTGTTACATGGTAACCACAAACAAGGATTGGGTGGAAGACTAATGTAGTACCACACCACCTAAATATTCCATACAAGCAATCATTTGACATAGCAATTTGTTTGTCAACTTCATATTATGATGGTAGTGGAATACAATTTAATCACAAATATCAAATTGGAGTAATTAGCAATGGTTGGTAATGCTAGCCAAATTGTTGTATTATATATATATAAAAATATTAACTGGGAGCCCTAATGGGATCTAAAATCAGACCCAGTTCAAAAGCATAAATGTTCACCTGAGAGAATTCATTGGTTTTAAAATGTGGATGAGTGCTTTGCTTTCAATCCTTTTCCACTTCATCCATCATCCATGTCAGCTTACAAACAAAAAACAACCTGAAGTGATTGCTCTAATGTCAATAGTAAAGCTTCAAAACTACAAAATACATACCATTTAGAAACTAGTACTTGATTTGCCAGAGTAAAGAGGAATGTGAGCTATCAACTGCATAGATCAGATCCGAAGACGCGCACCCCGACAACCGGTGAGCTAATAACCTCGACTTCAACGACGACAGTAACTGAGCATGTTGTGTCTGTTTCTTTGTCAATGCTTGAATATAGGCATTTAGTCCTAGCCATTCAACTTCTCCATCCTCTAGGTGCAAACTTGGACGTGGAAGCGAATCGTCCTGACTAGAAGACATCATATTCTTTATGAGCACATCCATGTACCTAAACCATGCAAAAGAATAAAGGGTATCCATAAAAATATGTTTAGCAAACATCAACAATTAAGGCCATTCGATAACCATCTAGTTTTTTTATTTTTTAAAAATTAAGCTTGTAAATACTATTTACACTTATGTTCGTAGTTTTCAAAAATTAGGATTAGAGTGTCAGACTGCCATGCGACCATCCCATTAGGTTGGAGCCTACCAAGAACGATCATCTACAACCACAAGACCTGGGTCCATTTAGTCGTTAATCAAGCTCTAGCCACAACGCAACCGTCTCATCCACCAGACTTTGGCTCTTGTCTCCTTAGAAATCAAGGACACAATTGTACAACCTATAGAACAGATCTTGTTCAAGTAAGGTCGTTCGTAGTTTTCAAAAATTTGTTTCTATTCTTAGAATTTGACTAAGAATTCAAATGTTTCCTTAAGAAATTGTGAAAAACAGGCCCAATTTACAATTTTAAAAAACCAAACAGTTATCAAAGGAGCCTAAACTACGTAGTTATTCAGAACTGAACTGAGCAGAAGCGTTAACAGGCCATGAGACTGACCTTAGAGATCTTAGAATGATTTTCAAGAGATATTTTCTGCTCAATTTGCACATGTATGATAAATGGCATATGTAGCAATGAAACTTCATTGCACATAGTAGAAAGACTTGAAAAATGTTTAATCTGACAACTGCAGCAGTATTGATATTCAAATCATAGAAGATTGGATAGCATTTGGGCCTTAAATAGTCGCACAGCTTTGCCTTTAGATGATGTCCAGGTTTGCCATGCCAGGAAACAGTC
Organism: Herpetospermum pedunculosum; assembly: GCA_028017165.1. Taxonomy (NCBI): domain Eukaryota; kingdom Viridiplantae; phylum Streptophyta; class Magnoliopsida; order Cucurbitales; family Cucurbitaceae; genus Herpetospermum; species Herpetospermum pedunculosum. The sequence continues at coordinate 15,470,879 of CM051523.1, forward strand.
ACGGATGAATTTAAGTGGTTATTCAAATACCTGCCATAAACAAAACAAGTTATACATGGGAAAGAACAAAGACTACAATAATATATTAGATGTGGACATGATCTAACTCTTGAACATAAACCAAATTAGATTTGGACATGAACTAACTCTTGAATATAGATGATATAAGCATGCATCTCTACTTTTTTTTTCAGATCAAGTTGGAAAAGAGCCCGAATCAGTTCTCAACATGAAACTGAGGAGACAATGAAAGCTAGCTTTAAATAGAGTTGACTACGAGCAATGTGGCCTCTATCAAACAAAAAGTTAAGGTCTTGTTTGATAACCATCAAGTTTTTGGTTTTTTATTTTTAAAATTAAGCTTACAAATACTACTACCACACTAGTTCCACTCATAAGTATTTGTACATTCTAAAAATTATTTCAAAATTCAAGCCATGTTTTGAAAACTAAGGCCTTATTTTGATAACTATTTTGGTTTTAGTTTTATGTTTTTGAAATTTAGGCTTGTTTCCTCTTAATTTCTTTACTCTAGTTTTCTGCTTGAAGAAACATTTGAATTCTTAGTCAAATTTCAAAAACAAAAACAACTTTTTTTTTAATTTTTAAAACATTGGTTATCAAACGGGGCCTAAAAAACAGTTTTTAAAAACTAGTTTTTGTTTTTAGATTTTGGCTAAGAATTTAATTGTTTCTTGAAGAGACGTAAAAACTACCGTTAAGAAATTGTGAGGAAACAAACACAATTTTTTAAAACATAAAACTAAAAATGAAATTGTTATCAGGGCTTATTGACACCAACATCAATACAAATGAAAACGATAATCGATCACTATTGACACTTACTTTGAGTAGTCTGCTTGAATTTCAAGAGACTGACAGTTGATGAGCAAACCACTCCATCGAAGAAATGAAACACCATCTTTACCAACATAACCTCTTTTGGAGACAAATCCTGATGTATTTTCTACATCAAAGTTCAGACCGAATTTTCTTTTATTCATGTGGCAATTATATTCCCGGAATCCTCTATGAATTCGGATTAAGAAATGTGTTGCCAGATGCTTGGAGGTCGATATGAAAAGGAAATCATCAATATATCGAAGCAGCATATAATCAGGATTTTTTATAATGTCATCCTCATCGCTACTCCGAGAAATAGAAGGGTCGAGACAATTTTGTCCCACAGATGGATCATTAGCCCTAGATTTAATAACTTTTCCAAGATATGGAAAAATCGCCTTCCTTTCTAGATCTCCAAAGTATAATGAGCAGAGCAAAGATGACAAAACACTTCCTTGAGGAATACCTGTTCCTTGTAAGTAAAACTTTTTATCAAATTGCATAACATTTCGCTTCACGTGCTCGTATAGGGTAGATAAGAGATTTTCCTTTGTAACGAAGCTTTTCAGTTCCTACAAGATTTAGCTAACAATTAAAAAAGGTACACCATAAGAGAAGAATTTTTATAAAGAAAAATGTATAAAATTATTGAGAACAGGAACTTCAAATGTCCTGTTGTTACATAACCACATTTCATGCATAATGCTCAAATAATGTATCATAATGAGTCTCAAATTTTAAAAATAAGCCAATGTGTTGATGTTATTGCCTATTACATACCTAAGACTATTGCATGTGAACTAGCTAGAATTGACTTTTTCGTTCACCACACAACTATTTAAAGTTTAAATAGTCAAACCTTTTAAGTTTTATCCTAAGTGCGAACATGAACCACTTATTAGTGTGTGCATGGATGGCCTAATGCAGTTGGATTTAGGATTTAAAAAAAGATTATAACAATAACAATAAAAACTTGCCACACTAAACAGAAAGCACATCAAAGCTATTATAATGATTTTTGTGGTTACAATGGTAAGAACCCACAATAATCATCTGGCAGAAATACTGTGATTAAAATGGTTTAAACTATAATGGAAAAAAAGAAAGTTGCATCATCACAATCTGTTTTTTGAGACAAAGGCATTGACTGTAAGATTAGGTCTTATCATCTTCAACTGATTTTACAAGCCTTAGTCCCTTAAGGAGATTACTTTAAGATAGACTGATGCTTTTCTTAAGAAAAGATGGCCAAGGTTGTGACATCTTAGCTAGAGAAGAGCAACATAAGCTATATTCAAGGATGTTATGAACTGGAATTAGAGATTGGATGGACATCCATAACAAAGAGGAAAATGGGAAGCAAAAAAGGCTGGATCACAAAAGAAAGCCTTGCAACTACGCAATATATTGACATTGCAGATATGCTAATAAGGGTATATCCGCTTTCTCTGTATGTAGATTTTGGAGTCGCACTGATCGACAAGAGGAGCTCAAATTAGTAAACAGAAAAGATGCAAAAGCTCTCTTTACCACGGCTAATCTTTGCTATTTAAAATGATCATATAGGACAAGTAGATATACAATTTCAATACATCAGCTATAAACTATATATAAAATTAAGCTGTAAACTTTGTATTGAGAACAGAGAGTAAATTGTAGAAAGCACCTGATTAACAAGGACACTGTGCAAGGAACGAAAGTGTGGAGAAGAAAATCTTGGGCTGATCTTTGGATCATTCGACATTACAGTCTCATGAACCCACAAAGACTTTTTTGTGCATAAAACCCGATTGGAATGTTTAAGATGATACTGATACTTCACAATGATGTTTTGCATCACATCAAGCAGCTTATCTTGATTAACAGAATCAAATGCATTTGATACATCAGAAACAACAAGGAATAAGTCAGGCATGGAAGTCTTAGCCTTCTTCAGACCAAGTAAAAATTTCATAAACTTTCGATAGACATCATTGTAATCAAATACCGATGATCCCAATAGCTCTGGTTCTTTTAACTTAATTCCTTTCAGAACAGCATATGTATCTTTAAGAACATTATTCACAGACTTGTGGTATTTGAACTTGATAAACTTTTTCTTTCCATGCACTCCACGAGATTGATCTTTGAAGTAAACTCCTTCTGTTGGCATTCTTGAGCATGCCTTGAGATTTGCCAGAATCCTTACACCATTTTCTTTTGGGCAAAGTCTAAGTTTTGAGAAACCAAATGATCTATTTGCCAGAATATTCCTGACAGCTGAGTCATTCAAGTTACTATAACCTTTATCTTTAAAGCTAGTAATAGCACTCTTTTTTAACTTCTCCCAAATCGACTTCCGAAAAAAATAAACATCTTGATTCCCAATCTGAGTTTCGGTAACGTAGAAGTGAGCTTGTATCAATGGTACAATTAAATGTGAAAATAACCAATAAATCCAGCTTTCCGTAAGATTGTGTTTCATCATGCATGCTGCTTCCTTTGGCATACCGAGTCCTTCGTGCATAACCTTCCTCTGCTCCATAGAGTTTGACACCTTATCATTCTGGCAACTTACAGAAAGATTGTTTGATGAAAATGGAAACCGTGAGGTTTTCACTTTATGCATAGCTTGCTTCAAGGAAAAGGTTTCAAATCTTCGTAAATTTATAAACTTGGAAATATTTCTCCTCAATATTCTCCAATTAGAACGGGTACCCAGCAGATCTGCAGGAACTATACTCCGACAAACAGCCCATATGAATGAGACCACCTGACTTTTAGGGCAATAACACTTCGCTGCAAATTGAGGATCAATTGCTTCTAAATAATTCTTGCTTTGTTTGGCATGCAACTCACTTCCATGACACTGAAAGATTTAGATATCTTAATAAGCAAAAAGAATTTAGCTCGCTGAATATCATCAACTGATACAATAACACAATATCAAACTTTTGTAACTTTCCACATAGGTTCGACCAAACTTTAAAAGAGTGGAACGTAGCATTGATAGATCATCAAACACGAGCCACATTCGACACTTCCATGGTTGCAGTATTAAAAAACTGTGCATGACAAATGATGATGTTCATACTAGTAATAATAATAATTTAAATGGATGACTGGTAGTACTTGAGCCTCATCGAATTTATAGATTCATCAATATCAATATACCTTCGAATGCTACCCTCAAATAGTACTAACCTCAAACATGGAGCTTGAATTTCCAATAGATATTTGGTCTAATGATGGGGCACCACAGTGTTTATCCAGCAATCTAACGTATTGACAATTACGGCTTTTACGTATCAGAACTTTGAGCGATTTGATAAGTGAATGATATCTGGAACCAAAATCTCCTTTTAGAAAAAGAACATCTTGAACCAAAAGCATGAAATCAGAAAATAAACAAAAGTGAAACTGCGATTAAATCGGGGAGTTTCATTCAAAAATCCCTGGGCGCTGATAGTCAAGCAACCGGTACCAATCTTTTTTTGCGCATCCATCCTCAAATGTCAAACTCGTTATATGGGGGAATTTCATTCCAAAAAAAGTCATGGACTCTGATAGTCGTGATATCATTGTTTTATTGACATCCATCTCCAGAATTCTTCTCAAGCACATGACAATATCCTGAAAAATATGAGTTCTCCAACCTCTTTCATTCAAATAACCTCAATCCCAGAGAAGAGACATGACTGATTAAGTCTTGCTAGACCCAGAATAAATTGGTAGTTCAGTTACCTCTAATAATATCAAAGAAGGTCAATAACTCCACTTACAGGCAATTCAATCCAAATGGACAGGAGCCACTGTTGCAGAAGAATAATGTGGAAGGAGTATTTTGTTAGGCCTCCTATTGTCCACACCTATGTGAGAAAGGGTAAGAAAGGGAAACCGTTTCAGACTTATGTGAGGAGGAGTAAGAAAGGAATTGTACCCTAGACAAATCCGTACATCTTGGAGTGAGTGAGGTGTCTCTGGTGGTTATTTAAGACACGGTAGGTTGTTATCTTTTCATTATGTTGGTTTATGCTTTTGGTAGAGCAATAGTCTCTTGGGAGAGTTTACCAGCCCTCTCGAATTGGCTGGGTTGTTCTTGTGTAACCTAGAGATCATTGTTCTACTCCTTTTCTTGTAATCGTTTCTTAGCAATATCAACCGGAAAGACGTAAGGAAGGTTTGAGACCTTACATATTTCCGTTTGCATCATATGAACCAAAGATATATTTAGCAAGACTCTCTGAACCAGCAAAGTTTGGCTTCAAGGAACGAAGTATATCTGATGATTTATAAAAGAAGAACATATAATTTCAAGGCGTAGACTGTACTGTGAAATGTAATCAAGGAACATCGTTAACATTTTCCAGGAATAATACTCGAGGAAGATTAGGACCTTTAATAGAACAAAATAAAAGCACGAGACAAGAATTTGATTGCAGGATTGGCCACCAATGAATCATAAACCAAATAAAGGTTAAACTGGCTAACTGTTTAAACAATAAAGAACAATCATTTCAATGGGGATAGGTCATTTCAATTGGAAAATGGTTTGCATCCTGAAAATTTCTGCAATTACCATATGTGATAATTTTAGGTTCTGGAGACAAAAAAATCATTATAGATTTCAAAAAGCTTATAAGCTAAAATTGTATGAAGTAGATATAAAAGAACCACCCAAATGAAGAAATGTTACAAATAATGAACCAGCTAATAGATATAGATAGGAAGCAAATACGATAACCTAAAAAAAAGGATACTTCCTCTCAGAAAAATTGCTGAAGAACAGTCCAGGTTGTAAAACATGGATTTCCTGTTAATGTAAACCATTTCTTCTATATTTTTTCGAGCTTGCTACAATAAAGAACCAAGGCACTGGTATAATAAATAAATTAATGAATAAATAAAACAGTGAAAAGTAAAGTGAGAAACGTGAACTACTACAAATAGATTCAAAATAAAAAATGAAGCAGATATGCAAATGCATGTAGAGTTCTAGTCCGAAACTTAAGACTTGGAATTGCAGGAGTTTACATGGTTATATCACTCAATATGCCAAGAACATGCACTGAATTTGCTAACACTAGTTCACAATTGGTTCCATATTACCTATTATTTAAAACTGGATGCAAATTATTTCATACTCAGAGCTAATTCTGGAATTCCTGCACGCTTTTAATCAGAACAGACAAACTTCAAAGCACTAGGTTTAAAACAAATTTGTTAAACAGACCACTTTTTCAGCATCATTTAACCAAAGAAATAAACTTTACCATTATCATTTAGAAAGATATGCAAGTTATGCATCATATACTCGCCAAAAAACATTATAGTAGTTTTTCGTTTTCCCTTGCATCTATTGTGTAAGTTCTGTAAAGTTTGTTTTGTCAAAATAATTAAAAAGGGAATAATAACCATTTCACTTTGAGGGCAAGTATCACATGAAAAATCAAAAAGTTAAATACCTTTTCAAGATGAAATCCACAACCCTCAAATCAAAAAATATTTTGATCAGTTTGATGTGCTCTCATAAAATTCAATTTACCTTGTGGGAATGGCACGACTGGGCACTCAACTGACTTGAAGGCTTCCCAAAGGAATTCTTAACAGAGTACATTGACGTGCAAGGGGTTGGATTACAACTATTCCCAGGATCTAATGGCCTACGCATTTTTTCCCGTTGCCATCTAAATGGCCTTGAACGCTTTCCAAGTTTTGTAACAGACTTACTTGAGTTCTCTAATTTCCTATTTGAATTATTTTCAAGAGTAGGAGTAGGAATACTGATTGATTGACTAATTCTGTTCGATGAACCCGGTTGGAGCTGTTTGTCCTCTTGATGCAAGCATGATGATTGGAAACAACTCCTTTTGCACCCAGAAGAATATCCGGTATGCAAGGAAAGGCAAGGATCACTGAAGGAACCACTAGGTTGATCATCATCTCTTTTCCTCTTCTGCAGCCCTGAAATAAATTTTAAACTTAATCACCATTACCGCAGGATTCTTGTAATCTTCGAATTATAGGTTACAGATTACCTACAAAGGGAGCAAACCACTCGGCATTTCCATGATGATAAAAGAACAATGACAAGAAGAAGAAAAAATCACACTTGAACGAGTGAATTCATTGACATAAGCAGTGTGATTGTGGTTCTATCTTAGATTTATTATAATTAAATTGGTCATCTTTATAATTTGGAAGATCCTCTTTAGCATCTGTTTTTGTTTGTACTACCAAACTTTTAGTACAGACAAATGAAGCTAACAGTGGACATCATGTCAAATGTTATTTGAGGAACTAGACAGAAGTAGATGCAAATGAAATTCATTTAAAAACTCAAAGATAGAATAACTACAAGTCCTACTAGCCATGTTTACCAGATAAATTATGTTGATTTGAGGAATCTGCTGAATATTTTGAAAACTTATTCCACATATTATTGATGGGAAGACCTGCCACCTGATGGTGACTCTTACGTGATAGGGGCAAGAATATTGAACCATACATTAGCAGATAGATCATTAAATCATCCTTAACCTGCCAATTTAAATTCACACACAAATATTAGCAAATAACAATGAACAATTTCATAAGTTTAAGAAGTTGATGAAAAATTCATAATCACAGCATACCCTGCTTAAGAGAATACCCCAGGTCGGGCAAGTTAGAAGATCAACAATTGGACTTGACCGAGTGAGCTGTTAAACATGATTGGTTAATCTTGAGATAGACAAAAGGCAGAAAGAGTAAAATACCAAATAGAAATGTAATATACACATCACCTTCTGTCAGATAATAAATCTATCAGAACTAATAGTCTAATAGTATAACTAAAGACGCGTCTAGTTCTTAGTTCTAAGAAATAAACAATGCCCTTAATCCAATATTAATCTAAAAATAGAACAATAACTGTAGTCTTGATCTTGAAGTATCCCTGCAAAAAGAAAAAGCTTTAGAAGTTTCCACATCTTACTCGTACGCCTTCCAGCGAGCTCTATTAAAATTTATAAAAAAAAATGACACCAGACTTCATTCAGCCAAGAGAGAATTATACAGGGATATTGCCTACTAACATGCCATAACTCTCAGCCTTATCATCTTTACTCAAGACCCCCAACACAAAATATATATAGTGTTTTTTAAAGTTCAAGACACGCTAAAGCGCAAGACACACTAAAGTTCAAGACACACAAGCACAATAGAAAAATGTAAATATTTTTTTTATATGAAGGAAAATAGTGACATGAATATCTTGATGAAAAGCTTTCATTCGAGATTGGAAGAACATTCATGAGTTTCTTCATTCAAAATTAGAATTGTATTTAAAAAAAGTGCACCCCACAAGCCCTGTGGCGCACGCTTCATTAACGGAGCCTCGCTTGCAGAGGCCCTCTCGCCTCAGTGAGCTTTTTAAAACACTGTATATTATATAGGTATAGAGAGAGAGAGAGGACAAGACACTGAAAGATTCAACACCATAGCAATTGTGATTTGATAGAGAGACGGGAATCGTGAATTATTACCTTATCAAAACCACCGCAAATTGAATTGCTTCCAACCCCCTGTGTACTGATTAACATTTCGATAGTTCTCTTCACAACCTGTAAAACATAAACAAAATCTAATCACACATACAGCTGAAACAAATTTGGCCCCGCATTCATGTAAAATAACGGAGCTCTCATATCCTAACTAAACAGAAATGACTCCAGCGCTCTCGCATATCCATAACATCCCTGCATAATTAGAATTTCACATAGTGAAATCGCATAATAACCACTTCTCTTGACCATTTTTTCAGTAGCTAGTAGAATCTCTGCACTATTATCACTTGCATAGGTTCTTCCTCAAGAAAACGTGCATTCAAATCCTCAAAAACAAGAGTGAAAAATATCGCGAACCTCGTGCAGAGGCCAGAACGATACGTTTGAAAAATGAGAGAGCGGAAGTGCCTTCTCGGAGATAACAACGTAACTCTGAGTAAGAAGCTCTCGATAATCGTGAGGATCGTCTGGTCTGAGAATGAAGCCCTCGGGAACGGCACCACTGCAGCGCAGACAAAGCTGCCGCTTGCAGCGGCGATCGGGCGGAGTAAGTAATGAATCGATGGTTTCGGCAAGCGTGCGTGCGCGATGGCGGAAGAGCCGCCATAGAACCTCTGGAACTCGCTGCTTCTTCTTCCGCATTGGAGTCTTCTTGGGAAAATGGAAGGGAAGATGAAGAGTTGCAGAAGAAGAATGATGTGCCTTTTGCTTCTCGAATTCTGTAAGTATTTTTGGCGGGGGCTCTCTGCAAAAATACAAATATTTGACTCAGTCAAATGTCAAATATTTTTTTAACATTAATATGTATTATACTTTTTTTGTTTAAATCTCATTCTTCTCTATTCTTATGAGTTTTTTTTTTTTTTTTTAAACTAATGGAGTGATACCAATCTTCACCTCTACCTTACAAGAGCAATTGTTGACCGAAAAAAATTGGTCAATCAGTGGTTGACACGTCATCATTCTCAAAGTGATGGCAAATTTGCTGACGAATCTTAAACTGGCATGCGTCACAAAATAAATTTGAAGACAAAATTGGCTATTCTCGGGAAAATGCCACGAATTTTCATCATGACCGTTTGATCATAGAAGCTTAACCGATCAAATTGGGTGCAATTGGGCTCAAGATTAAAAAGACCCAAAAAAAAAGTTATCTAAATGAAAATTTGACCCAAAGCCCAAAGGATTAGGCCCAAAGCTTGCAAAGCCCAAATCCAGGTGTCTGGGCCCAGAAGGTCCGTCGAGTCCAAGCCCATTATGCTCTCATGAGAACCCTAGAAATAGAGAGTTCATCTTTCATTTGCAAGGTTCAGAAAATTTCTACTCCTAAGAACTCAGAGAGAATTCACAAGCAACGAAAACTTCTTGAATCATTGGAAGATTGAACACTTCTTGAAGACCAAACACCTGAAGACTTCACCGCTACGCGAAGCTGAAGATTCAACTTCGAGAACAAGTTGCGAAGCCCTCAAGTACATTTACATTTAAGAGAGCGAATCAGAGGATCATACATTAGAGATTGTAATCCACTACGCATTGATACATACAAATTAAATACAAATCAAAGTTCATATTACACGTGTTAAATTTCCTTCGTCGAAATCTTTGTGTGAACAATTTGTTGATCGAGAAATTTCGGTCAATCAATAGTTTCCTCGTCATCATTCACAAAGTGATGACAAACTTGCATTTGGGACGAATCTTAAACTCACATGTGTCCCAAATTAAATTTGAAGACAAAATTGGCGATTCTCGGAAAAACGCCACGAGTTTTCATCATTATTGTTTGATCAGAGAAGCTTAACCGATCAAGTTGGGTCATATTGCAATCGGGCTCGAGATCAAAAGGGTCCAAAAAATAGTTATCTAAATGGCAATTTGACTCAAAATCCAAAGGATTAGGATCAAAGCTTGCAAAGTCCAAATCCAGATGGCTGGACCCAAAAGTCTGTCGGGCCCAAGTCCACTATGCTCTCATGAGAACTCTATAAATAGAGAGTTCATCTTTCATTTGCAAGGTTCAGAAAATTTATACTCCAAAGAACTTAGAGAAAATTCACAAGCAACGGAGACTCCTTGAATCTTTGTAAGACTGAACACTTCTTGAAGATCAAACACCTGAAGACCGCTATGTGAAGCTGAAGATTCAACCTCGAGAACAAGTTGCGAAGCCCTCGAGTACATTTACATTTAAGAGAGAGAATTAGAAGATCATACATTAGAGATGGTCATCCACTACGCAATGATACAAATCAAAGTTCATATTACACGTGGTAAATTTTCTTCGTTGAAATCTTCGTGTGAACAAACATAACTCAATTGACATGATGTATGAATTAGTACTATGAGATCTTAGGTTCAAACCAGTTGAAATATACTCAACATAATATCTTTCATTTTGATATTTGAACTTTCAAAATATCTTTTATTCATAAACTATAATATTTTATAGGTTAAATTACATGTTTATGACTCGTTTGGAATCTAAAAAATATAAATTTGAAAATAAATCATTTAATTAAAACATGGTTATATTTCATGTTTTCATATATGTGTAGGTATGATTTTTTTATAAATAATGTAATTTTAATAAGTAATTACATAAATAGAGTAGTTTTAAAACTAATTAAAAAATAGGTAGTTAAATCATGTATCATAGCCACAAATAATTGAGGTAAATAGTGTACCAGACCATGATTTATCGGGTAAATCGTGTACTTGGTCACGATGTAGGGAGATTTCATGTACTTGGTCGCGATGTAGGGAGATTTCACAATCCTTCATTTTTCGGTTCGTCTTTATTTATCTTCTTTTCACTCTTCCCACCGTCGACTCCAATTTCTTTAATTTTATTGTCTGATTTCCATTAACGCCTTTTCTGCTAGGAGAGTTTATATGTGGGGTTGGGAACTTTTTAGCATTAAAATTTGCTCAAAATTGCTATCGTCGTTGTTGTTGATGCCAATGTCCACGTATTTGTAGTTCAAGAACGACTCTCTTGGCATTCTCCTCCATCCATTTATGCCTTGTTCCTAAAATCATCGACATTTGTTTCACCGGATTGATGTTCCTTCCATGGCCACAATGCCCAAACAGAGAATCGAAAAAAATCCTCAATCATAGTGTTGTTGTCTAGTATACTTAAATTGTACTTGCACTATTGCGGCCCCTTTAAAATGGTTTATACTATATGGAGTCGGTTCTTTTTTTATTCTACTCTTCATCGAGAATTGATTAACGTTAATTTTAACACCATAATTGATTCAAATGATTATTAAAATAGCTGCACAAATTCTTGGTCTGCAGTTGTCGCAATTCACAAAGTATTGGATTTTGAACAAATTTCTTGCTCGGTGAGAAAATGGGGTCGTCGTTGACGGAATTTCGCTCGTATTTCCGTCGTATGGATTGAACACCGTCATTGTTTGTCGATTTCGATCATCTTCTTGTACAACAAATTCAACCCATCTCTTGAATTTGGTTTCCGATTTCCTTTTGAGAAACCATGTTGCTAGATTGGAGTAGAGCTTTCGGTAAAGTTTCAATTTCAAAATTACCCCACGAAGAACAAAATTGACTAATAGTAATTTATTTATACACATATTTTATGTTTTATATTTTATATAATCATTATTTCACAATATCATATATTTTATAATGTATTATATTATACATATCTTAATTTAACAAAAATAAATTGAGTTTATAACTTAAAATATTATATTTATTAAATTTGTAATCCTTTTAAATAGAATTTTGCATTTTAAAATTTTGAATTCAAAATCTAGATATATTGAAATGAAAAAAAAAACATCCTTTTTTTTCTTCAGAATTTACACAGTTTATATCAGTCTCTGGAAACAGTTTTCAAAAAACATAATACTGGATACCAAACCCATATTTGTTAAACTCATTGAATCTGAACACATAAAACAAAATTCGGATTATTTGCCAAATATGCCTTTAGTTTCTAATTTTTTTAAGGGCTTTGTTTGGAATGATGACAAGTTTAAGTGTTTTTAAAATTTACAGACCAACAAGGATCAACCCCATTGGGCAAGCCACGACCTAGCAACGACCCCCTCAGGTCGACCACAGACTAGCAAATTCGACCCCCCTCGGGTCGACCCGACCAAGCTATGAAAAGTCAACTCACCTTGGGGTCAGCCTCGAGCTAGTGGTGTTAGTAGTGAGATTTTTATAGTCGACTAATGAGTAATCACTCTTTTTAGGTGAAACGTCTCGTATTCCATCAATACGACTCATTTAATATAGTGATTACCGTTACACTTCGAGAGACTATAAGTAACAAAGGGGTAAGTCCAAAACTACGCTCGGTTTGCTACTAATTAGATACTCTCGAGACTCGATTCTAACTTGATTGTTGGAGTATCCGTGGCTTAGCACCACATCAATGCTAAATCGCATACTTTTATTTGTCTTGAAGATTAATTTTGTTCCCCCAATATAAATTCACCGTTAGTACTCTTTTTAGGCATCAATAAACATTATAATACAATTATGACGTGAAAGTTCAAACTTTTGACCTGAAACGATAACTTTGTAAAAAAAATCGTCATGCTGGTCAAAGATTTGAACTCCCAGGTCATAATTGTATTAATCATAGAGCCACAATTTTGTTGTTGATATAAATTATTTTTAGGGCTGTTTGCACAAACAACAATCAGACCCCAAATAATTATAAATTTAGCAAAATTTACAACATTTTATAAATATGGTAAAAAATTAGTGACTATCACTGATAGAAGCTATCAGTGATATATGACTATCACTGATAGCACTGATAGACTAAAATTCTATAAAAAAAATTGTGGTGATAGACTTTATCACTGATCGACTAAAATTTTATAAAAAACTGAAGTGATAGACTACTATCAGCCATAGACTTCTATCGACGATAAACCATACCATCAGTGATAGAAATTGTCATATTTGCAAAAATTAAAAAAAAAATAATATATTTTTAAATAATTTTACTCTAAATTAAAATGGGTTACAATTTTCAAACTAAAATTTTGAAATTGAGGGATATTTTTTAACCATTTTTTTTATTTGATGAAAAGTTGAGGATAACCTTGATTGGGGGGCATTTTTTTATTTGATGAAAAGTTGAGGATAACCTTGATGGGTGGCAAGTGGCCCCCATTCATCTGTTCAACTCCCAAGGAAAGCCTTAAAGTATACATCAAGGACCCTATGGCTGCAGGTTGAGTGAGATAAAGACTCCAATTATCCCTACAAAAGTTTCACATTCAATTTCCAAGAAAAATAACTACTAAATTTAAATTATCAAATAAACATAAATTAAACTAAAATAAAAATAATATTAAATTTCAGTACCTAAGTTTTTTTTTTTTTTTTTTTTTTTTTTTTTCTTCCTTCCTTCCTTCCTTCCTGAACTATCAAAATTGTTTAATAGATTTTAAACTTCTAATTTCTAATAAATCTCATATTTTTTCAGTTTTTATCCAATTATTTTATAATTAAGATATCCATCAGAGACAAAATTAAATGTTTAAGTTTGATTCGACATAAAATTCAATTTTATATATAATAGATCAATTTCTAAAATATCAGGTCTATTGGAAATAAAATTAAAGGTCGAGGAAGCTAATAGATATTTTTAAATTTCAAATACCTATTTGATACAAAATAAAAAACATAAAAAAAAAAAATAATAATAATCTTGGACATTGTCATTGGTTTAAAAAATACTCTTATTCTTTGAAAAGTTGCAATATTACTTTTGACATTTCATAAACATCCCAAAACTAGATTTGGAGTACAAAATCTGTTAGAATGTCGAACGAAAAGTCGACGTGTCTAAATATCGTTCTTTCAAATTTAATTTACGCAAGCATTCTTGTCACCATTCTAGTCACCGTCTCGTCGTTTCAAGTCATCACAATATCAATTGATCATTCAACATTCTAACAAATCTTTATCCTAAAGATAATTTTAAAACGTTTATGAAATGCCAAACATTAATATTACAACTTTTGAAAGAATATAAATATTTTTCAAATAAAGAGGTTATTTTCATAGTTTAGTCAAAATTCAATGAATTATTATCCCTCTCAGATAGATATAAACTTACGGCATGTTTACTTCTCTGTAATCGTAATCCTTCGTCTGCAATTCAGATGATTATACATAAAGCAGCACGTTTGATATTGTTTACCAAAACCTGCAATCGTAATTGAATTGTGGGCTCCACCCGTAATCGTGCAATCCGATTACGCCTGTTTACCAAAACCTGCGTAATTGAATTGTGGGCTCCACCCGTAATCGTACAATCCGATTACGCCATTTGATTGATCTCGTTTTAGGTGATCAATCTCATTGCGATTGATTATTACGTGGGATCCGCCACTTTTTGACTAATTACTGCGCCTACTCTGATTCCCCACTGTTCTATGCATCTTTTTACCCTACTTTCCACGTTCTACCATTTTATCTCTCTTAATGTACCCCTTATTCACCCGATATAACCAATGTGATTTATTCCCAGATTAGTTACTAAAATCGTCTCTCAAATACTAGACTAAGAATACAAATTCAAGTCAAATGTCAAACGAGTGGTCACGCGCGGCTAGAAACTCGGTTTTCATCTAGATTGATAACAAACACGTGTTTTTCATGCATAATTTTATGATGCATGCCCAGGATCGTGAATATTATACATAGCAACAACATGTTGGGCACACACAAGTGACATGATTAACTAAAAAAAAGTTGTCAATTTCATTAAAAATAATAATAATAAATAAATAAAAGTTGACCATATACCTGGTTTACAAAATAACCTAAGAAAAAAAAACCTACAGATAAATGAAAAAAAAAGGTTGTTACTTTAACCCTTTTCGGAGTTTACAAAAATAACAGAATTCAAATTTCACTCATCGCTGTCGAAGTCAGATAATATTATTATCACTCGCGGACCATTTCCATTCATCTACTTCCTCTTCCTCGAGCTGCTAGGCTCACTCGCTTTCTCCAACTTCTTCCTTATTCAACCAGATTGACCTTCTCCTTCCCCTTGCTTCGATGACTTCAACATGAGGGGGAAAACGGTTGGTTGACACGGGAGAACGACTCCTCATGTTCTTCGGGGGAGGGGGGGGGGGGCATCAACAAGTGAAGCCTCGTACTCCACATGGCAGAAGTAGTAGATAATGTTTTATTCGGTGTTTAATGCATGTATTTTTCCCAGTTCACCAACATCAAATGAATTCGACCAACTGAATTCAGTCGACTGGAGGTATTCTTGCCCGTCGAAGGAAAAACGAGGACAAGATGGAGGAGTAACAACCATTTGCTACCATTTTTTACTAAACAAAATATTGCAAGTTGAGAGGGCGAGATTATTGTGATGACACTGATCAGTATAAATACTAAAAATGTTGATGCTTCGATTTCATTTTAATCATTACATTACATTAAACGAGTTGTGATGTTTGCACTGCCCTTCGTTCTACTAATTGACATTTTTTGTATTTCCCAATAATCATTATCGTACTAGAATTATATCGAGATAACATTAACAAGCCAACTGTCCATTCAGGTGTCATTTACATTGGAATACATAAATCGAGTACGCGAACTACTCCTAGATTCACTACAAGATGGTCATAGAGATGTTAAATATGTCTTACAAACGTTAATCTAATTTTCATTAATGTTTGGACTGCTCGAAATCATACCGAGACTGACAAGGTAAAGAAGAAGGAGGAACACGTAAATGAAGGGTTTATTTGTTTTCAAAATGGGACCGAGAGAGACGAATAATTAATTAAGGTGATTTCTAATTGTTGATATATTTTGTGTATTTTTCATTAAGTAGAAGTAAACACGACCTCGTAGAGGCTAGAAAGATTTCTCAATGGACCCACCTACCCGCTCACTACCGGTCTTCCATCTCCATTTGCATCAATGCCATTCTGCAAACTTCCAGAGCTCTCTCTCTCTCTCTCTCTCTCTCATCCAAATTCTACAGAGAGCCCCCAAAATCTACACTCTCCAAATCCCTAGAACTTCAAATTTCCCTCTGAATTTCTCCGGTGATTCTAAAGTTCCTTCGTCTCTGTAACCGATGTTGCAGTTCTTCTTCACGGTGGCTTTCTCTGCAGTTCCTTTGACTCTCTACGTTCCGCCGCTTCGGAGCTTCAATCTCTTCGTCGAGACCCTCGAGGAGATACTTCGGGAGTCCAGAACGTACACCAATCGGATGTATCCACGAGCTCGCCATGTTTGGTTGAGGGTTTTGGATTGTGTTCTTTGCAGCACCAGGTAGATTTTTTTTTCCTCTCTAGATTTCCAAGTACAGAACTCCGATCTCTCTGTATATATTCTTCGATTCTCTCTTTTGTTTGATAAGATTTGGATAAGTGTGGCTGTGGTGCTACTGCTGATGATGTGGTTGTTGCGGGATTCTGTTGTAAATTGTTGAATGTGACATGTAAAGAGGATCTGTTTCGAGTTTATTTCAGAATAATAAAGAGATGATGTTCATGTTAATATGTGTACTGCTGTGATGTTCTGTTTCTCTCCTTCCATTTCAATTTTCTTCTGTGCAGTTGAGGATTTGGATGTTTGTTTTGGTTCAGAATTTTGGGGGAAAATTGCTTCTCTTGTTCCAATTTCTGGTATCTGCTTTAGCTAGTAATTTCATGTTTGTTTGTTTGATTGTTTGTTTGTTTCTCCCCCAATTCAAACGAACTTCCCATAATGATATTACTTATGAAAATTTGCAAATTGATAAAACCTGGCCGGCCCATTTTTTGATCTCCTATTCGTAACAGTATTGTACTCTCCCTTTTGCCCGTTGACGTAACTAACACGACGCTAGTTAATATCAGCAAATTTCATTCTTTTACCTAGGAAGAATTTGCAAATTGATAAAATCCGGCTGCGGATTAGTTCATCTCCAAGGAAAACCATCCTGATTAGGAGCAAAAAAAATGCCCAATTCCAGTTGATGAATAGACTGCAAGGTGAAAAATGGAAGCTCTAAAATTGGAAGAGCATCTTTTTCAATAGAATTGTGTGAGAGATAGAGATAGAGATAGAGATAGAGATAGAGATAGAGATAAAGGTTTCTTTTCATCTAAAATTCCAGGCATCTGTATAATAAGGTTATTGGATGCTTGTGAATGTGAGATTATGCTGTCTATTTTACAGCAACCGCGAAATTGATTCCTAAGAAGTTGATTAGGAATAACAGATTGTTATGCTTCTTCTACAAAAAAAATTCCCAAAATTGTAGTACTGAGAAGTCCATTCTCACTAATCTGGAAGACGTCAAGAATTCTAAAGTTTTGAGTTTCCAGCAACCTAGAACTTTAGAGGGTATTTTCCTATCATACCAAGCCTTTAATTACTACTAAGATATTTTTTTTTCTCACTAAAATGTAACAAAATTCATACTCTGTTCCAATAGTGCCTTTGTTAGTTTGTTAGTTTAGGGTTAGGCGGTTGTCCCGTGAGATTAGTTGAGCTGCGTACAAGCTAGTCCGGACACTCACGGATATAATAAAAAAAATGACTATTTGTCCGTTGTTAAATAATCTTATACATCAGGTCTTTACAACATAGACTTGCAGACTTGTTTTTGCCTGTTGGGAGATCTCTTTAGAATACTAGAAACTTAATTCAGACGAATGCAAACTGAAAATGATCAAACATCGCAAGAAGTGTAGCTCATGACGTCACGGAAAGTCACGGAAAATTAAAATGGGAATCTGAGGAAGAATGAGGGTATAGAAGATGATGATATATTGAGTAATTTTAGATGTTTGAATGTCCTTGTTTGGTGCAAAGGGAGTATTATACATCTGCTTATCCATCATTACATAATGTATGACTACATCAAAAGGAACAACCTCTGATTATGTTCGACCATTGAAGAGCATCAGAGCATTTAAATTTTAAACTTGAGATAATGTGTGTTTTTAAAGTATTGGATGGGGCGAATATGTCAGTCATAATCGACCTCTACTCCTTACTCAAATCATCAAATTTCACATATCTATCCTTACTTAAATCGTCGAATTTCATATTTGTTGTATTAAAAAAAGAACATCGACATCTATACCTTACTCAAATCACCGAATCCCACATTTGTTGTATTAAAAAAAAAATATGGGATATGCTCTAAGTTTGAGATGATTTCTTGTTTGGTAGCAAATGTTGGCTACTTACGTAGAATCTAAAACCTTAAAAAACAAGGTGGTGTGGCAATTGTAATTTGGATTCAGTGGGTATTTTTGGCCCTTTGTGTTGAGTTGCAATGTATTAAGATGGTTGGAGTTATGCAAGAATACTGCCAAAAATATATTCTTTATCCTACAAAAAAATAATAATAAATAAATAAAAATAACAATAAAATAAAAAGATTTGGTCTCCTAGTTGTAAAATTGCCCCTATGGTCTTAATTTGGTTTTTATAGTTGATTAAACCTCATAATGCACCTCTAAATTGCGTTTTACCAACTAAAAAAAATCCACTTATTTTCATTTAATCTTCACTCCGCCTTAGATCTTAATACAACCAACTAATTATCCAAATAGAAAATTTCATCGTAAATTTGTTTGATTAATATCATCATGAAATGGATCATCGTGAATTTGTTTTGTTAATATCATCATGAAATGGATGATTTATAAAGTTTGGCTAAATCATATAAAAATAAGTTGAGACAAACTTAAAAAGATCAAATTGAAACTTTCAAGGTCGGAACTAAATTAAAACTAAAGTTAAAGAGTCGGTTTGAAATGATTTTTTGAGTGCTTAAAAAAAATTAAATGAAAATTAAATAATTAGAAAATTATTCCAAAAGACCCTAAATCATAAATATTGAAACTTTTAAAATAATAAAAAAACAAATAAATTGAAAAATATAGATATGAAATTTGTAATTGCAAAAAGAAAGTTACATAAGAAGCACTAGTTAGTTCTACACTCAAATCAAACAAAATAAAAACAAAAACATTGCCTTTTTATTAAAATAATAACAATATGATGTCTATTTTACAACATTATTGATTAAAGTAGTAGATATAAGTCACATCATGGCCCAATAAAGATTTGATTAGTTTTTAATTATGGCATTATGGCCTCAACATCCAATTTATCACCTTCAAAAGAAAGGATCTTGAATTGATTTTAGAGGTGGATTTCATTTCAAGTGATGGTATATATTGTTGCCTTGTTGGTCATAATTTTCCATTGTTGACCCTAAACCCCTATTCATATATATACCATCATTCTTTCGATACTTGTTTGATCTACTTTTTCGAACTCAATATATATCAAATTGACTCGTTGAACACCAAATATCCATACTATATTTATTTTTTAGTATAGTTCAACTGACATATATTTAACTTTTTATCATCAATTTGTAAATTTACACACCAATATCCTAAATCTAGTAACCTTTGAAGGGATAGTTTTTCCCCTCCGCACATGAGACCTCGAAAATCTTTGATGAGTCGAAGCTTCAAGGTATTCTTTGTTGTGTCAAATTTTCTGCACAATACATACAGACATCAAACTTCATATAAGAATCTTCATCCCTAAAAAAAAATGGCAATTTGATTTTTTTTAGTTGAACAACATGGGGTGACAGATTGCCTCTGACCTCTTTATGCCTTAATCAATCAAGTTATAACCACAACAATTTGATTTATGATTTTGTTTAGTACAATAAATATAGAGTGGAGATCGAACATCTTATCTCAAGAGAAATATATGTCAATTATCGTTGAGTTATGCGCACTTTGACATTTAATTTATGATTTGGTGAGAGTACAAAAGTTAAAATCAAGGATAAAAGAAGACTCAAGTTTTTTTTTTTTTTTTTTTTTTTTTTTTTTTTTTTTTTTTTTTTTTTTTGTAATATGTACGTTAAGTACTATTTACTTATAATTATCAATCATTTTTTTAAGTGAGTTATAATTTTATTTTTATTTATTATTATTATTATTTTATTTTATTTTATTTTGATAAAGTGAGTTATAATTTAGCCAATCTAAACATAGTTAATGCATTATAACTTTGTCCCATGTCCTAAAAATGAAAAATGTGACTTATAAAATTTAAATTATTAAGTTAAGGAAATAAATTGAAAATACAAGAATAAAGAAATTATTAAATTACATTTTCATTTTCTGCGCTTCAACCTTTAATTTCATGTTTCCATATCTTTAAAATTTCATCATTGCCCTGTATTTTTAATAAAATATGACAAGTTATTTGTGAATAAATTACGACGAAAATTTCATCATTGCCCTGTATTTTTTTATTTATTTATTATTATTTTTTTTTTGATCAAACTCGTGGTCACTAATCTATATGCCGGTTGAGCTATACTCGACGAGTTACAAAATAGTTTTGAAGAAACAAAAATTAGAATTTCGAATAATAATAACAAAAATAGTCATTCAATTATTTTTTCTCTTTTTTCCTTAAAAAAAACGGTTTCGCAGAATCAGGCAAACAGAGAGAATTGATCAAAGTGAAACATAATTCCCACCTCACCTTCTTCGATTTCCCGGCAAATCAGGAAGTTTTTTTTTTCTTTCTAAATAAAGCTATGCAATTCAACATCAAATCACCATAGGAACTTACCTTCCATCGAAAATCGCTCGAGTTTCTACCTATAAATTTCCATAGATTTCATCTCATTTCATCAGGCAGCAATTTCCAAAGCGAAGGCGTTTTTTGGTGATCGTTCTCGTTTGATTCCTCGATCTCGAGTTCTTCACCGAATAACGCCACACAAAACCTAAAAAATTGCAATGGAGATGAAGAAGATTGCATGCGCTGTCCTCTTTGCTGCTGCAACCGTCAGCGCCGTCGTGGCTCAAGATGAGGCGATGGCTCCGGCACCTGGACCAAGCAGCGGTGCTGCCGCTAGCCTACCAGCTATTGGCTCTCTCATCGGTGCTTCGTTGCTCTCCGTTGCAACTTACTATTTGCAATGATCGGATAATCAAAAAGCAATGGAGTGATTAATACATGAGAGATTGGTTCATTTGTTGTTGATATTAAAGTATTTTCTGTTGTTTATTTGTGCTTGGCGCATTTTTTTTTATGAGAAAATTTGATGACTACTTAATAATATCTCTCTCTTTATAATTACCAATTTCCACCTTGACATTTAAATTACTTTAATAATTCAACCTTCCTCCCATATTTATTTATACTCATTTTGGTATTGTTTTTTTTCTCTTGTTTTTGTATTTCTCCTATTATTTATATATATAAATATCCATAAAACACAAAACTTTCTATCGGTATTGATACTCATAACTAGATCCATAACTTTGACAAATAATTGCTTTTTAAAAAATATGATAGATAAAGATAAAATAATAATTTTAAAGAGTTAGTTAGAAGAGGAAGTGAATCTCAATTTTTTTACTAACCAACATAATTGAAAAAATTAGAATTAGTTTTCACTAAAAAATGGTTAAAATTTCATCCAAATCACTTTTAACCTTTTCAAAAGTAATTTTAAACCTATTTTTTTGTTTGGAAGTAAAAAGAGTTTAATTATTAATTTAAATATTTTTTTTAAAAGGAAATTTGAATACTTCATGATTAATAAATTACATATTTTTTTTTAAAAAAAAAACATTAATTTACAGAACTGATTTGCATCGCTAGTAGATATGCATTCACATGTTGAAATTAAGGAATTGATGTTAATCCGACCATAACTCATATTGTTCTCTCTATTGATAATATTTTTCAACCAAATGTAACCGCCAATGTAAATTTATACCCTTATAAAAGTTTAGAATTTTAATTCATATAACTCGATAAAAAAAAAGAAGTTTTCTAAATTTCAAATTTGTACTAATTTATCATTTATCATGCAAATATTTGATGCACACGATTTATTTAGTACGTATTTTTTTTTTTTTAAAACTTACTCTACTCTTTATTTTTTGCAACGATATTTTAATTAATGCGAGGATTGAACACATGACCTCTTAGTCACGGGCACAACCATGTCAATTGAGCTATGTTCAGTTTGGCAACTTACCCTACTCTTGTATGACATGATTATATATAAGCAACATGAGCAATCGACATGTATGAACCAGTGATCACAAGGTGGACTTATAACCAACCTCTTATGTTTCAAAATATAAATAAATAATAAAAATAGATTATATATATATATATATATATATATATATATATATATATATATATATATATATATTAGTTAATTTTGTTTTCTCAAAATGTTTTAAATGTTTACACATAAATTGAATTGGCTTTGGGCTTTTGAACCGGGATATAAAACCATAGTATGTGTAAGATAAACTAGATGACAGTATGACATTTGATAACTGATAAGTGCATATTATATTTGGTCCCCAAATATATGTGTAAGATAAACACATATAACGTATCTAGAATAGAATGTGAAAGTGATTTCAAAATAAAAACGGTGACAAGAGTCAACTTTTTCTAAGTAGAAAATGATGATTGAACCATTGAAGTTAGTATATGTCAATTATCACTAAGTTATGCTCGATTACAAGAGTTGAGCAACTTAAACATTGCATCTATTAACATCTCTATAAACTGAAAGTTTGCATCTTCACGCTTCGAATTCGAATTGTAATATTTAAAATAAATAAGAGGAATTTTATTAGTTAGAATCATTTGATTTTATGGACTAATAAATAAGAGGAATTTTATTAGTTAGAATCATTTGATTTTATGGACTTTTTCTTTTTTAGTTCAGTGGAAGTGAGAACTCAAACATCTATCCCAAAGTATGTGGCATATTCGATGAGTTAAAAGCTTTAATACAAAATAAACTTAACCATTTGCATTTAATTAAATTCATTACATATTCTCTTCATATAGTCGAATAAAACGGAATTTTTTAGATATATCATGTATGTGAAGACATTGTATTGTTTGTCTTTACCTCTAATCTCGATGTTAGAGTATATTTGATAAACTAGTACCATAATAACTCAAATAATTTTTTTTAGTTCAATCTATGAGAATAAAAATTTGAACACCTAACATTTTGGTCTAAGATGTAAACGTTAATGCTCAATGTCACTAGTTAGACGATCATATTGTCTATAAAGTTATAAGCTAATCAAACCAACCAAAACGATTTTTCATCATTTTGTATTGATCACAAAAACATAAGCCTTAATTTTGCTATAGTAAAAAGTCATTTACAAACCACTAGTTAAGTTGTGCTATGTTCCTCCCAAACAGTAAACTATGTTGATATGAAGAGGAATATATTTATTAGTTACAAGCAATCGACTGAATTTCACAACATTCTTCAAATTAATCACACCTTATTGTGACAAACCCCAAAACTATAGAAGAGAACATTTATAATAATAAATATCTGATAATTTATTAACCAATTTGACCTATAACTCAACAATTAAGCCATTAGTAACCTTTAAGTCCAAAGATTCGAATCTTACCCCAAAATTCTAACACTATACCCCAAGAAAAAAAGTATATATTTCATTTATTTCTATAAACCCCCTTGATATTCCTACACATGGGGGCCTCATTTGGCCGACCATTAGGGCAAATTCAGGGTTGAAAGCGCCTTTCCACTTCCATAGGGATAAAAAGCAAAAGCAAAAGGACAAAGCCAAATCTGTCTTTTAATATTCTTCTAACAAGTAAGAGTAACAAATCATTTTAGTTAAATCAATATCCCTGCAAAAGCAAACCATTTTGTCTGAACTCTGAAACCAAAGTGACTATGGCTGTGACTTCATCCAAAATCAACATCTAACACAACACCTTCCCTTTTAATGGATCAATCTACAACCAAATGTCAAGCATGCATCCCTTAAAAAAACCTCTATTTTTGTCCCAACTTTTGCTCCTATAAAAACAGACACAAAACCCACTCTTGAAATAGGCAAAAAGTGTGAGGTTTTGTACCTAAATTTGCACTCTCTCCAATGGCTTCCATGAGACTCCCCCATTTTGCTGCTGCTGCTTTGGCTTTGGTTCTTGCAATGGCGTGCTTATTAGAGATGAAGGTCCATGCCATTGAGGATGAGATAGCCCCAATGCCTGCCATGGCTGCTGGCTCTGACTCTTCTGCAGTTCCTTCTTCTGTTGCCTTTGCTTTCAGTTCTGTACTCCCTCTTTTGCTCTTTATTTTTGGTGTCCAAGGCTGCTTCTTTGCCTAAATTATGGGTTTGTAGGGTGTTTTGTGTTGGTTTGTTCTATCTGCAAAGAGTAGCAAGGTGGCTTTCTGTACAAAGTGTATGAACTTTTTTGGCTGGGATTTCTTCACTTGTCTATCTTTCTTTTTGCTTATGAGAAAGACATGCAGATGGGTCCAAACTCCAATGGAAGCCATTGCTGAAGTAATGAAACAGAACAAATCCCCCAATTTGTTTCTTCAGACCAAATAAGACATGCATTCATTCCATCTTGATCATGGGTTGTTCCATCTATATCATAACTATGAAGCAACTACTATACCATACAGTACAACACTAAAAAATAATCCCACCAATGGATTCCTACTTTAGAACTCAAGGACACAGTTGTAAACCTATAGAACAAATCATGTTCAAGTAAGGTCGTCTAATCGTCCAATCGATACCTCCCATGTTTCCCTCATCTTATTTAATAGTGTATGGTTTATCTTTCAATTTCATCCTTTGGCATAATATCTCTACTGGCTACCCACCCACACTCTCTCACTAATTTCTAGTCGTATGCACACTTTCAATTACCCATCTCACCATTTCAACGCTTTCTTTGGGCTGTTCTCTAACCACAAACACTTCCCTCATGATCTCTATCTGCACATACATTGCCTCTCAGTAACATTTTTGAGTTCCACAACGTGGGGTGGGAGATTCAAACCTCTTGGTCGAAGGTATATGCCTTAACCAGTTGACCTATGCTCGGATTGGCACATTGTCTCTCAGTAGCATGTCTTCAGCTATTTTCTTTCTACACACCTAATACCTATCACTAGATTCTAATCTCTCTTTCTACACACCTAATACCTATCACTAGATTCTAATCTCTCTAAACACCTCAACCAACTTCCAACTATTCTCTTTTCACATACATTTATCTCGCTGACTGAAATCTACATACTTTCTCGACACAAGACGTACAAATTTAATTACTAGTAATGATATATTATTCTAAGATCCTGAGAATAATACAATCTATATCTCCCAAGTCTTACAAGAGTCGGATTCAGTTACACAGAGTATCACATGAAAAGTTTGGAAGACCCTGCCTACTTCCACTGATTGTAGAAGCCAAAGGAAGCAATCAATACCTCTGGAAACTGCATTCTCTCAGAACTTACAAACCGGAAAAAGGCCTAAAAGAGGCCCAAATTTTCCAACTACCCGAGGAAACCACAGATATCTACAAATTTAATTAACAAACAAATACAAAGTAGTGTTACAATAATAACTAGATGTTCTTCACATTTCCATCATACACAGGAAATAACACTCATTCAGATCACCCGTGGGAGGAGGGGCGGTATCATAACCCGTACAAAAACATGCTAATATACAGGTACAAAGACATGCTGATATATATACAAACTAGGTAAATTTATTCATTTTCTTTTCATGTAACTCTATTTTTCTTTTTTTCATTCTCTCTGCTGTCAAATCAGTAATTAAAATTACAAAATATCATAATATTCGTTGAACAAAAAATAAACGTCTACTCTTACTCTATTCACAAATTTTAATCTAGTAGCTGAATAATAATTCTGAATGGGAGGGGGGGAGCTCAAAATTATGAAATCATCCGAACCGCCATCATGAGTTTCCTAGCTATAATCTCACCAATTTCCATTCCCCAATGGAAACAAAAAAATATATATTCCTCCTAGAAACTGCTAAAACTTCCCTTGGTCTTCTTTCTTAGTTTTCTCCACCATGATGCACGGAAAAATCATGAACCACCAAAAAGAAAAAACAAATTTGTGGAAGTCATACTTGATCTGCGTGATTCTCTTTTCGCAAAATAATTTTGAACAATTTCTTGAGGAGAGAACAACTCTCTCAATCAAGTGGTTCCTACTTGTCAGCTGGCTTAGGTTCTGTTCGAACATAGGTGAGACTACGAGCACCAGATGAGGGTATAGAATTACCAGAGAGAGAAGCACCATTCTCAGCAGTTGTGGTCTGACTATCCCGCTTCCACTGCATGCTCCTGGCACCAAGTTTGATGGGGGGACGAGGCCTAAATCCGCCAGGAACGCCCCTCGGGAAAGGAGCTCTGACAAATCTAGGACTAGGATATGGCGAGCCACGCACAGCACGAGGCCAGGTAACAATTGAAGCACCTTCTAATTGTGATGCATTTTTCCTTACGACCTGCAATGACAAATCAATCAAACATGCAGCTTTATACCTCGACTACATTTTGCAGCAGACACCTCAACAAACTGTGGGTTCTAATCAATCCGACACTGTCCGCTACTTGACTATAACATATCATACTGGCTGTGTCTTGTGGTATGGTTTTCCCATCACGATAAAAAAAATGTTATAATTGTAATACCAGTGGAAGAACAAGTTAAAACCAAAAGCAGCCAAGATTCTTGAACGTTTTTCTTTATGAAAGAATAAAAGTGGGCTAAACAAAACTGAAAGGAGCCTGTACATTTTTTCTGTTTGTTTCTAGATGATGTCTTACTGCCATTTCCATTTCAGTATTTTCAAAAACTTTAGTTAACTTTAGCTCTCTCCTTAGTTAGGCATGGAAACACCAGAAAAAATTCACTGATTATGTGAAAAGTAACCATAAACTTGAATAACAATCCAGTTAAAGAAGAAAAGAAAAAATATAAGTGAACGCGGCCCAGAGCATACGAGATTATGAACTGGCTCATACAACTTCCAAACTGGGCTCATTTAAGATACCAATGCTAACCAGAGATCTTCAAATATTTTTAAAAATATAAGGTTCAGTTTGCAAATATTTTTATCTTTGGGTAATGATTCATACTACAGAGAAAAATGTAGAAATAAGACAGGTACCTTCAGAATCCTAGACATAAATGAGGTCCCATCAAGAGATAACGCATTCTCTGCAGCTTCTTTTCTCATGAACTCCACATAAGCCGATCTGCTCCAATCGCATCATTTAATTAATAAAAAAGTAACGTAGGAAAATTTGTCGTCTGCAGTAGAGGTAACAAAAAGAGATAGCTGAGTACAATAAGCAATTGTAACGCCTTACCCTTTGGGTTGCCCGGTGGTTGCATCAGTTACTATGATGACTTTTACAACTTCTCCAAACTTGTTAAAATGCCTAGATAGGCTATCCTTTGTAGCAGCAAAGTGAACCTGAACGTGAAAATTAGGGTAAGGTGATGAACAGTCACCAGTTCTTCACAAAAGCAACAAAAAAGTGACTTATTACATTGCTAACAAAAATGGTTCGAGCATCAGCATCCTCTAAAGGACGAGTGGTAGCAAATTGGCCTGCAGAAGGTAACATAAGAAAATTATTTAGAATGAAAAAGCCACCACAAAACAATAAAGTAAGAGCCTGGAATGATAACGGATAGTCCATAATCAAATACGGGGAAAAATGGAATGAGAAACCTTAAAAATAGAAAGAAAAAGAGAAACAAAAGAATCGTACAAACTAATCATCATTTAAAAAGTAGAGCCAGACACCAGAAAAGAGAGCCCACCATAAGCAGATAAAGGAGGTTTCTGGATCTCTTTTTGAAGATTTGCTGCAGGCTTTTTCTGTTGGTTAACAATAGTGACTGGCTCGCCATTCTCCGTTACTTGCACAGCAGATTTGATACCTTGTAACTCTCTCTCCTGCAAAAACTTTTGACCAGCAAGTTCAGCAATCTGCCCTGGGTCCTGATAGTGAGGTGGTTTCCAAGTATTAACATTCACAGAGATATTTACAATGTCACGTGAGGAATTTGCAACTAAGGAAGGTCGATCTTTCTGTTTGTATTGTGTCATGCGCTCATCATCAGCATTCTCAACTTCAGCATTGTCAACCACCCTGAATGGCGCAGTCCGCAAATTGCCTCCCTTTCTTACTCCTGATTCTGCAGTCCAAGAATCGTCATCAAATACTCTGTGACCCTGAATATTAACATCTTCATTTTCAGATGTAGAATCTGATGCTAATCCAGTTTCAGGTTCAAACATGGTCTCATTGGGAGTAATATTCCCACTATAATTGCTCATCTCAAGAGACGTGGCTGAGTATGGTCGATCCTGTGTATGATTCATATCCCCATATTTATCGTCCTCTACGGCAGTTAATTTATATCCTGCAAGTTGGCCACTGGACTCTGTTAAATCCATATCACGAGATTGACGACCAAGTCGGTCAAAAACACTGGACGATTTAACTCTTATCACATCTTCAGCTGCCTCCGTCACAGCCTTAATAACAGTTGCCATAGGATTTGACACTTTTGCAACAGATTGAAGCCGCCTGGGACGATTAGCTGTGTCACTATTGGATGTAGAAACTACCGAGCGAAGACGCTTCGAAAGGGGCTCCTTAGCTGCATTAGAGGGCCTTGTGGTGGCCATAGCATCTCTCATTGCAAACTGGAGCAGCCGCCGAGGGGCAGCAATGCTTACCTGAAAGGCTGCCTCCCTCTGTAAAACAAGAAACATGAGAAGTTGTTCTCCATTAGGATAATGCATCAATAAACCATCCAATATTCTGGACTAAGCTATTTTGTTTTCTTTTTTTGAGAAGGAACAATTTCATTGATGTATGAAATTTACAAAAAGGAGGGGAACTCCATGTAAACTACAAAAAACTTTCCCAATTAGATAAAAGGGAAGTAAGGCTATAAGAGAAAAATAAAGGAGACAGTTTACACCGAGATAGAGCAATAAAAATGACATGGTTGAAAAACACCTCCATAGAACGATCTTTATCAGCAAAGATTCTTCAATTTCTTTCTAACCAAAGATTCCAAAAAAAGCCCTCGAGATATGCCACAATAAAGGACTAAGTTATTTTCAAAAACTAAAAATATCAAAACTTGGATAGTTTAATAGAGCATTCAAATTATTGTACAAAAAAGTCACCAAAAAAAAAAAAACAAGCATGCTTCATGGTCTCAGAATTCATTTTAGAAAGTACAGTGAGCAAAAATATAGCACAATACTTTCACGGTCTCAGAATTCATCTCAGAATTCATGGTTTCTGGTTTATCCATTTATATGATAAGATTACACTCCAGCTCTGATCATTACCTTCCCATCAAAGAATTATAAAAATCCAATATAGTTATGAGTTACATTATAAAAATAAATAAATAAAACCCTGAATTTGAACATAGCCATATTGACACGGCAAGGAGAAGAAATTAGAGTTCACACATAGTCAGAAAAACAAGAAATGCTCATAAGGTCAATAGGTCTTAGGCATCATAATTGAGGACTTTTAAAAAATTAAATTACTTTAAAATGTTAATTACATAAAAACGTGCAGTTTTAAACAAAAATGCATTTGTGGGGTTCCTAAAATTGCAAAATTAATGCATTGCAAACTGAGAAATAACAAGATATTGTTCAACGAACTCTCCACCTATTGCATTTCACCAATTCAACTTTAACTTTTAAAACCCAGTTAACTGCTGCTAGGTACAAAATTATAAGAGATAAGTCAGATCACAAACCTCAGTGCCTTGATGATCATCAGCTCGGCTTCTTTTCCTATGACTAGGAACTTGTTCAGGAGAAGAATGCTTAACACGACTAACTTCAGATCTTGGAATAACACGGGTTTCATTGCTAATAATAACCCGGGTTTCATCATTAGCAATTCCTTTCCAATCCCTATTACGCCGCCTACTAGATAATCTTTCAGGCTTCCCTCTTTCTGAATCAGACTCCAGATTGTGAGAATCATTTCTTCTATCTGGTTCTGCTACCGGAGACTTTGGTCTGGGCACTTCAATGGCAGAAGATTTAGTAGGCAGCTCCACATATAAATCCATACTTGAAGCCAGATGGTCCCACAGCCTGTTGAAATGTAGATTATAAAACAATTAGTCAAACTGGCTGCAAGAAAGATTCAACACAAGTTACTGCCCAAATTACAATTATGAACAAGAAGAGGGATGAGAATCAAATTACCAAGATACAAAAGAATTGCTATCATCTGCCAAAAATACATTTAGTTCATTCCTTGCTTCTTCTTTGCGCCTGCCGTTCCTCAACAAGACAATCACATATTCCTACCCAAAGAACATTCATTAAATTTAATAAAACTTGATTTCTTCAAACAGAGGGTCTAAATCCCAGTTATTGAAATAAATTTGAAACCACATTAGATGAAAATACAAAAAAAAAAAAAAAAACATGGAGGACATATAAGCAACATACAAGCATACTATGAAAAATACACAAGTATAACGCTGAATTAAATAAATAAAAAATGCAGTAAAGAAAGTTTCCACAATCTCATGCAGCGCCACTTGAGAAAAAAGAGGACATTCAAAGGCTAAACAATTTCACATCACTTACATAAATGTCTGATCTCACTAAAAAGTTCCAAGCATTCTGATTTATAAACTAGTTTTCCAATCACCTTTCTTTCTCTAGGACCAAGACAATAAGATGATGAACCAATTAACCTAGAACTCACAGCATCCGGAAACTTATGGAGCCCTCAAAGATACCTGGAGTGAATGATATCTAACTCCTACTCGATCCCATCACTACAAACCATTTCAAATAACATCTTCTAT
The DNA here is from genome assembly GCA_028017165.1 of Herpetospermum pedunculosum. NCBI lineage: Eukaryota > Viridiplantae > Streptophyta > Magnoliopsida > Cucurbitales > Cucurbitaceae > Herpetospermum > Herpetospermum pedunculosum. The sequence continues at coordinate 15,502,037 of CM051523.1, forward strand.
TTAAGGTAAATAAGAAGTGCAGTACACTGCAAGTAAAAGCCTCTAAGATCCCAGAAAAAGAACACAACATTGAAAGTCTTCAAGCATCCTGATTTATAAACTAGTTTTCCAATCACCTTCCTTTCTCTAGCACCAAGACAATAAGATGAACTAATTAACCTAGTACTCACAGCATCCGAAAACCTATGAAGCCTCAAAGATACCTGAAGTAAATGATATCTAACTCCTAGCCCGCCCATCAGTATAAATTATTTCAATTGACATCTATTCAAGTTGACTGAAAAGTGCACTACACTGCATGTAAAAACCTATAAGATTCCAAAAAAAAAGAAGAGAACATTGGAAAAGTTCTTGGTATTTGTTATATTTGAAGAGGGGGGGGAGCGGGTGGAGGCAGGGAGTTTAAGACCATGGATTTTTTTTTTTTTTGGTGAGAAACCGAGCTTTCATTGAGAAAAATGAAAGAAAAAGCAAGGTGGTACAAAAAAAAACAAGCCCAACAATAGTCCCAACCAACAAGCTACAAAAAGGGGCTCTAATCCAACAAAATAAAACCAAGACCATAATTACAAAAAGGCTTAGTGACGATGCCCACAAAGAGGCGTTAAACCTAACTGCCACCCAAACCTCATAACAAGAACACTTCACCTCTCTAAAAATCCTACTATTTCTCTTAAGCCAAACTCCCCACAAAATAGCAAGGAAGCTAGTGTGCCACAAAAAATTTCCCTTCTCCCGAAAAGGCGAACCTAAAAGCACCTCCTCGATCAAAGCAAAAAAATTATCATTCCAGACCCAAAAAATACCGAAAGCTTCCAACCATCTAGCCCAAAGGGATTGAACAAACTGACAGCCCCACAAACCCTAAACCCTAAACCCCACAACAAATGATAAAGGTCCTCATACTGACAGCAGCATAAGATGCACCATTGCGAGAGTAAAACCAAAGAAGAAGAGTATCGAGATCAATGGAAATGTAATCTTCAAAAGAATGTAAAGAAAGAAGAGTGTCAAGATGATACAAAAGGTCAAAAAAAAAATAGCAAGATTACTAAAACATGGTTAATGCTATGTTAAAGATGGCGTCTTCCTTATCAAGATGGATATATCCAGTGTGGTTTGAAGAAAACTCTTAACGAACAACTGGACCAAGCTAGACTTCTCTGCCTATGAGAAGGTTGCGCTCCCTCAAGCATTCCAAGAATTTAGTCATCCCTTTCATATGAAGGATGGATAAATATTATAAATGTGCCACTGAAACAAATGGAATCTTGATTTTTCCCTAGGTATTTGCATTGTGTGAAGGATTTCTCAATTCTGCCACTAAAACTTCAGAAATCGGATCTCATGGAAGCTTTCATAAAAATTAAATCACCTCTCTATCTGTCATAAAAATGTCGTTGTTCCTCTGATCAAAATGTTGTTCAAGTTGCCCCTTTCTATGATACTAACTCTTTGGTCAAGAAAAGTCGCTAGAGTCTATGGTATATCTCAAGTTGGAACCATTGATTTTGAATCCTCTAAAGTATTGGTCCTTGCTCTACAATTCTTACGTGTAATTCATACTCAACATTTTTTTACCCTTCTAGCCTCCATCTCTTATCACGACCTAACAGAAGAAAAATATTAAAATAGTAACCAGCCCTCACATTGAAAGACCCAATCCTCTCTACTTTTCTAAAGAAAAAAGCATCCCTCCACCATTCAGCAATTGCCTACCTCCCCTGCTCAACTTGTTTTTTCTCCCTCTTAAAACTATTTTTCTATCCTTATTTGAAAGAGGAGACATTGCAACTCTTCCAGACTTGTTAAGACAACCTTTTATCCCCCCTCCCCGACGCCCACCACCATACACCTCCTTGATGTTGAGGTTGAAGATGAATATGCACCATCATCTTATACTTATGGACCCTCTCAAGATGTCCACATATCAAGGTGTTCTCCTTTTTTTTCCTTTTTTTTTTTTTTGAAGGAATTGGAAAATCTCGGGTGCCTTTGTTATGGTTGCCACCTTTCTCTTAAAGCATCAAGTTTTCTTCTGCCAATTTTTCATCTGCTAAAGGCTTTTCAATATTTATGGCCCTGTTTATATCCAGGTTTGTCTTTTAGGAAATTGGAAAATCTTAGGTGCCTCTGTTATGAACTTATGACTAATGGAGTAGAGGCAGAGACTTCAATATCTCTTAATGGAGTTCGGAGAAACTCATCTCCAAAAGCCCCACCAAAAGCATGAAGCTCTTTGACAAGGTTATTCACAACCTCTCCTTCATTGAAATCCCTCTATACAGTGCCAAGTTAACTTGATTCAAGATGGCTTGTTTCGTCCCTCATTGACAGATTTCTAATCTTCCATGATTGACTCCTCTAAATCTCCAATTCTAGAGTTAAACACCTTGAAAGACCTACCTCTTACAGCTAAATGACCATTCTAGAATCTTTTGGTATCAATCAGGATCCTGCCCAAAATTCATAAATATGCGACTCAAGGCACAACAATTTCTCAAAGACTTCCAAAAGTTGATTGAACTCTATTCTCATCTTAAAGGTTGGCTCAGGTATGGTTTTATTTGCAAATTAAAGAAGACGAAAAGCTAGCTGAAAAGATGGAACCTTAAAAAAATATGAAATTCTTGTTGATCCCAAAGCTCTAGACCACTTTCAATACTTTTCCCTACTTTATGCTACCCAACGGTCTTCTAAAATTAATCTCAAATCCCAACTCAAAGTTCTAATTTGGAAAGATAATTTGTTGGATGTGAAGATACAAATCCACATAGCTCACGAGAGAAAACATATCAAAGGGAGAAGGAAATGATAACACTAGCTCTTTCCACACACACACTAGATATGAATTTCTTGCTTTCTCCAAGATCCATACTCAAAGAAAGAGGTGGTAAAATTCATGCCAACCCGCTCGGATTGGGTCCCAACCTTAGAAGCCCCAATGATTGCTTTAGATAGAGGCTAACTTTACAGTAGACAAATATATACAACCTGTCTCAGATTTTGGGAGTAAAAAAACTCAAAAACCCGATGCACTAAATTCCTTCAGAACTCTTGAAACATCCTCAATGAACATTATTATGAGTATTCCAATATCTTTTTTCAGAATGATATTCTCAATACATCCCTCAACAAAGAAATCTAATGCAAAGACTACGAAAGATTTTCATCCTATTAGCTCAATCTCTTGCCTCTACAAGATTATTGCCAACTCTTCTTAGTTAATTTAGAAGAACATTCTTTTAATCATCGCCTTTAGGAGTAATACTTATACGCTATTCTGTAACTTCAATTATTTCTTTCTATGCTAATTAGATTCTTACTTTTTGTACATTGCATTAAATCAATGTACTTATTTCTATTAGAGGAAAAATGGAAACAGCCAACCATCAAAAACCAAACGAATAAACTCAGTTGCAAGTTCACCTAGCTCAGGGAGATTCTTTCAAAGAGAGGCAGACTCAGATAACCAAATTGTTAAACAGGCTATTGCATATCACATTAAAAGATGCAGTCTGCTTTGGATGGAGAATAATATATGGCATTGAGTTGGAATGCATCTTATTAGACATCAACCCATCTACGTTTCACAAATTTCTTAGTAGATAAGAACAAAATCACCTCAGGCACTTAATTATTTAAAGATAAAGAATCATTCGGCATTAGCAAATATATAACAACCGGCGATTGCTACATTTTCATTTCTTCCTTCAACCAAACATATTCTTGAACAACCAGTTAAGAAGAAGAAGAAGAAAACGCCCTCCGCATAAATAACCTAAAAGAAATTCTAAAAGTCCCAGGACCGATAATCTCATGGCTTCGCAAAAACCTCTCAGGCACATGAATGTTTAAAAGGCTAGGCAAGTCCGTACCACGAGAGTGTCGTCGGTATAATCGCCCATGAATTCCTTCATCTTCAGCTTTATCCTCTCTCTGAGCTTCGCCATTCCCTCGCCACTGAAATCAACCTTGAACGTCAGATCGTCGACACGATCCACACTCCCCATCTCCGACGCCTTTTTTTTCTTCAGAAAGCTCCACAATCCAGAACACCGAATGATAAATCTTAACACTACTACCACCGGAGTTCTTCAATTGATATTCTCAAACCCTCAAATATTGAGCATTCGAATTGTAGCTTCCATGAACCCTAGCCGGTTCCACCGACTCCCTGCGAAACTGGACGGAGAGAAGCGATTAACAAGGAAGCGCGGGTGGAAATTAGACGAAGAAAAGCAACGGAGCGTGGATTTCATCAGAGCACATGGCTGAGAGAGAGAGATTTGAGATGAACAGAAATGAAGAAATGAAGAAATTGAAGGGTTTAGCCAATGGATTCTCATAAATACGTATTGTATTGCATTTGCAGCGTCCTAATGTTTTGGGCCCTGTTTTTGCGGGATTACTCTGAACGGGCCGCTCAGATTTGGGCCATGATTCCGGAATTTCCTTAAAAATAAATTAAATTAAATAAATTTTCATATAACTAAATTGTTTAAAAAAAAAAACAATTTAGTTTAGGGTTGGTGGCACAAATAGCCATCAGACCCAAACTAATTACAAATTTAGCAAACTTTAAAATGTTTTGCAAATATGGCAAAAAAAAAAAAAAAATGTTTCTATCACTGATGATAGACTTTATCACTAACAAAAATCTATAAAAAGATGAGGTGATCAGCGATAGACTTCTATCAGTCATAAGATATCAGCGATAGAAATTGTCATATTCTCGCAAAATTTTAAAAAACATGCTATATTTTTAATTATCTTATTCTAAATTGACATCCGTTACAATTTCCCTTTAATTTATTATGTTTTAACATTTTTCGATTTAATCTCTACGTGAATTTTAGAATTGACTGATAATAAACTTAGGTGGTTACATTTACATTACATAATACTTAGTAAATTGATATAAAAAATAAAAAAAATAAAAATTAGAAGAAAAAAAATTCATCTAAAGTCGAGTTTAACCTGACATGAATGAAAGTCAATCGTAATAGAAATATTAATTATTGAAGTTGTTTATTAGGAGTTATCAAAATTATAATAAAAAAATTGTTAGATGTTATGTACTAGAAACGGACAGAGAACAAACTATGAATATGAATTAGACATATTATAGTTAGTATATAATATTTTTTTTTTATGTTTTTAAATAATTAAAATACACTACTAAATAATTATTTTCCATTTATGCATTTTAGTAAACATCGTCAAAGATTGCGAGAATTGTCAAACCGAGCATAGCTCAATTGGCATAAGATTGTGCTTGTGATTAAGAGGTCATAGGTTCAATCCTTGCTTTAATTACAATAACGTTACAAAAAAAAAAAAGATTGCGAGAATTCAAATTCTTTACCTCTTGATTCATGATATGTGTTCTAACCAATTGAGTTACGTTTGAGTTGACATCAAATTATCACTTATAATCTATTTAGTGTGTCAACTTTGCATCTTAGGCTACTATGTGCACCATAATGACCTGACGTAATCAAACCCTCCCACGCTCCTTCTCCGCAACCCCATATATACTATAAAACTTTGGTGGATGCTAGATCCATCTAGTAAAAATAAGAAATTATGTATTTTTTAAATATGTATGTAATAGTTATAAGAGTAATTGTTTTATTGTAGCAATTACATTGAATATAATTTATTTTCGTTTAAAAATATTAGTTGATATGATTGATACAATTTTGTTGATGTGTTACATCTCTCATAAAATATACGAAGTAGGGGCGAACCTCTAACCTCTTAATCAAGAGTATCAGTCATAATCAGTTAAGTCATGTTCACACTACTGACAACCATCTATGGTCATGGGAGTGAGAGTCACATTTGTAACAATCATATGTAATAATTTCTTATTGGTTTGAGGTTCTTTTGAATTATTTTAATAATAAAAAATATTTTTAAAAAGTATAACAAAATAAGTTTTAAAAAAAAAAAGGAAAATATTTGAGGGGAAAAGATTATATATGTTTTTTTTTAGTCAAAGGCATATATAGCATGTGAGGAGAAATTTCTCCACATAAAAAACGAGTGGGGAATTTCATTGTCATAAGAAATTAGTAAAAAGATTTGATGTATCATGCAAATAGGATGTCTAAAGAAAGGAGTCATGGAAAAAGGAAAGGAGTTGAAGACTAGTGGTATTCTTGGTATTTTCTATTTAAAGATAGAAACTCTTTTAAATTTGGACAACTATTAATTCAAATGGCATATGGTAATTTTATAAAATTATCCTATATGAGGATGAGAGATTTCAACCGTTTTTTTTAGTACAACAAATGACGCAATTATTATGTATTAGTGTTATTTTTTAAACTTGTTTTCTTGAAGTGTTTTCTTTGGTTCTGGATGTGTTATTGAGTGTCTTGGTCTCAAGATGTGGGGTCCTTCTTACTCTTTTTTTTTTTCCGTAATATATTACTATTGCCAAATAACAAATGAGGTTATGAAAATTCGAGCCTTCAACGTCTCTTTGAGGTCGAACATGTTAATTACCGTTTAGTTATGCTCACTTTGGCGGAAGATTCCAACCTCTAATCTTAGTAGATGGTATATGTTTTTAACCAATTAAATTATGCTATGTTGGCAATATACATATTCTCTGCGTTCAAATGAAATTCATCCCAAAGATAAAAGAAAGACAAATATAAAAGTATGACTAAATACAATTTTTTTTAGGAAAATCGTCCCTCAATTTATGACTTCTATTTAACAGTTACATATATCTTGAAAATATTTGTAAATATAACAATTTTTATCCGTGGTAGTCACTTATAGTAGTCAATTTTGATCAGTAATATAGTCACTAATTTTTATCATATTTATATAAAAAAAAATATATTAAAAATGAGGGCAAATATTACATTATCCATTCCACTCTCTTTTACAACTTATAATTCATTAATATATAATAAAATTTAAAAAATCCTTATAACATTCCTTCGTACATACTAGAATAAGATATTTATCCAACTATAAAAAACCAAATATTATGTAAACTTCTCGATGTGAATTCGTACAATGACTTTTGCAATGCAGAGTTAAATCATAAAAAAATATTAAATTGTTATGAAAAGAATATTGCATTATCTTCTTCTTTTATCATTTTGAAAGTAGAATCATCCAATGATTATAGCATTATCTTTGTTTGATAATTTTTCGGACAAGAAAAGAAAAAAAAAACGAAATTAGGAAACGTGTGAATTATTATAAAATTAGGAAAAGTTTGAATTCAATAAAATAACATTACAGAAAAAGAAAAAAGGAGCACTAATTTTAAAAATATATATATAACTTGTAGAAATTATTTTTATTTAAAAAGGCAAATATTAGTATATAAAATAAAACACAAGTTATAGTCAATCGAATTTGACCAGTGCCGTTTACGAAGAGAGAGCAACTGCTGTTAAATAAATCAGAGGCAAAAATCATTTTATACCGTTTGTATCAATTAAATCTTTAGACTCAACTTTTATAAGTGTATCAATTTACACTCCATTTTTTTTAATGATTGTATCAATTTAAATCTTAAACTTTCATAAGTGTATCAATTTACACCGTTCTTTAAAAAATGTTAATTTTTTACGTTTATAATTTATCAATTAAACCTCTAAACTTTCATACAATTGATTCATTTATCAAAGTTTATGGATTTAACTGTTGTTTAAATTAACGTTTTTACAATAAAATCTTAATAAAAGGTATAAATTGATATAGTTATTAGTTTAGAGTTTTAATTGATACAATTTAAAAAATTGAAGGGTATAACTAGATTTTTTTTTTCCCATAAATCAATGGATGATACATGTCATCTAACTCAATTTCATAAGAAAGATTATACGATTTTGATGATATTTCGTCAAAAAATATATATATCATTGAAAGCGTGTTCGAGAACTCTCCACAAAAGTTTATCATAGCCGCACTTATGTCGTGACTACTTTTTAATAATCTTCTTTCAAATAGCTTATAATTAGTAAATAATGATTAAAGAAAAATAAAAGATTTTTTTTTTCTTTCAAAATAGAAGAAAAACTAAAAATAATAATAAGTGATGAACACGAAATAACTCAAATGTATGATTAGTGATTAAGAGGTCACGGGTTTAAGTCTTCGTATGTAAGTCTTAAATGCAACATTAAAATTCTTAAATTTAAATCATAATAATACTTTTTTTTTTTTTATGACATATGGGGTGAGAAGTCAAACTTATGACTTTTTAGATATTAATTTTTACATCATGTCAGTTGAACTATGTTGTTTGTTGATAAATTATAATAATACTTACTATCTTTATCAAGTCAAGAGAAATAGTAGTCGTGGTTAAAGTTTAATGTCAATAACATTTTTTTTTTAATTATTATTAATCGTTTAATATGTATTTTAATTTAATATAAAACTAACTTATTATTTTCTTATAATTTTTAACTTTTTTTTTTATTTTTTTTTTTATTTTACTTCGTATAAACTTGTTGTTTTAACCATGAATGATAAAAAAAAATAACATGGTTATGAGACACAATTAATAGTTTTTTTTTTTTTTGTTTAATATGTGGAGTGAAAGATTGAACATAAAATCTTTTAGTCATTAATGGATACATTATGTCGGATTGAATTATACTCTTGTTAGTACAAATAATTAAATAGTTATTTAGTAGCCTCATTGACCATATATATTTTAATAATTAAGGGGGTAGTTAGAAGGTAGGCCAAATAAGTTAATGAAAAAAACATAGTGTATTTTATATGAATGAAATTAATTTTTATATAAATTGCTCTCTTTATCTTCTAATTGGTCCTTATCATATTTATGGTTAAGTAATGTGCCAAAGCATAGTTCAATTGGCATAGTGTCCTTGATTTTGAAGTCATGGGTTCAATCCTCGCATTAATTAAATACCGTTCACCAAATATAGTTCAACTGACATAAAATGTGTCTTTAATTAAAAAGTTTCATCCATATTAATTAAATATCTTTAAAAAAAAATAAAAATAAAAAATCTTGAAAATATGAAAACCAATATCAAATACAATTTGTTAAAAACAAAATCAATGAACTAATAACTAGAGACTATGACAATAAGGGGCGGATCCAGAAATTTTAGTCAGGAGGGGCACAATTCTAATAAGATTAACGGCAAGTTTAGTTATTAAAATTTTCGATTTATATCTATATAGTTCTTGAACTTTAAATTGTTCGTAAAAGAGTCTTAAACTTTCAATTTTTTTGTATCCTTCAAATTTTAATTTTGTGTCTAATAGATCCTTAAACTCTCAATTATGTATATAATAAAGACATATTAAAAAATTTAAAATATTAAACGTTTTGTTAGACATTAAATTAATGGGTCCTCAACTTATTCGACATCTTAAATAAAAGTCACGTATCTATTAGATACAAAATTAAAAAATTTAAGTGTAATTGAGTCCTCAACATTTGATTTTTTCAAAAAAAATAATAATATGCCTAACATCTATTAGATACAAAAATAAAGTTAACGAATAAATACACTGGGAGAGATTCGAACTCAGGATGCTCAAGGGAGCAAACTCGAAAATCGTGCACCCTTACCATCAGCCCAAAAGGTAATCTTGCTACATTTTTCGATTTTTTATAAACAAATATATAAAATATGGTTATTTTTTTTTTAATTATTATATATAAATATATAAAACTAATAATTTGAGGGGGCACGTGCCCCTGGCCCCTCTGTGCATCCGCCCCTGATGACAATGGTAGAAGGTTTAAAAGCGATTGTTTCCTTCTCGTACATTAACAGTTGGAGTGATCTCTTTTGCTCATTTGAATGTACTAGAAAATTACTTGAAACATTCAACATTAGTTTTATACATTTTGTATGTTATAATTGTTATAATGTATAGGATGCATGTTTAATTCATAAAAATTGATATAAATGTTATATTAATTTATGAATTAGGAGTTGTATGTTTAAGAGCATAATCGATATAAGTGTTATATTGATTATAAAGTTAAATATTCAACTTGAGACTTTTTTAACGGCTCAGTGGGAGGATCTTGTTCCCTCAAGTTTTTTCTCATTTTGTGAGTTTGGTAGCCTTAAAAGCTTTGTTTCTGTTTGATCTATCGCTATTTGTATTAAAAAAAAAATCAATGAACTAACTATAAAGCTAATCCAAATCAAATCAACCAAAATTATGGATCGATTTTTTATTTTGTACCAACTTGTATATCTTACTAAAACTCACCCGACAAAGTTGATCCATCCAATTGATCTAACTTTTTTTTTCACTCTCCAAACTCTTGTTCTATTATGGTTCATTTATTTATAGTTGAATTTTAAATAAATCATTAATTTTAACTAGCAGATAACATGACTATAAATGTGTGGACACACACACGCCAAATTTGTAGAAGAAATCGAGATCGAAATAAAAAACAAAAAATTATATTTAACTATTAAATAATCAAATGGGACAATTGCATATATGACCATTTAAAACAAAATAATAGCAAATATAACACAATTTAAAAGAATTTCTAATTATGACACAAACACTCTGCAACCTATGTAAACAGACTAAAAACATATACATTAACAAACATCTACTGAATCGGCGTCATCGAAATATTATCTTGTTGTTCCCTAATTTGAAGTATAGGTGAAGTCGAAGAGATTGAAGATGAAGTTTGGTGCCTGCAAAGTCCATCGCGGTTGAAGATATCGAAAACCGAAAGAAAGGAGAAGCGTATCAAATTTAAAATAAAAAAATTAAATAAAGGTAAAACAAGAATTTAAGGGCCCGTTTGGTAACGTTCCTGTTTCTTGTTCCCTGTTTCCCGTTTCTCGTTCCCTGTTTCTTGTTCCCTGTTTTTTTAGAACAAGAAACAGAAACATGTTTGATAACTACTCTTGTTTCTTGTTTCTTGAAAAAAAAGAAACAGAAACACATACTTGTTTGATAACGTTTCTTGTTTCTTGTTTCTTGAAGAAAAAAAAAATAGAAATATCGTCATGTTTGATAATTTTTTTTTTGTTAATTGTTTCTTTTTTCTTTTTTCTCTTTATGTTTTATTTTTTATTTTTTATAGTTTAAATAAAATTTAGTATACATAATATAAAAAAAGATATAACATGCATTAAAAAATAAATAAAAAAATAAAAAAATAAATTGCAATTTGATTTGATTTGGTATATGTTTTTGTGTGTTGATAAGGAGACGTTTATTTAAGAATAGGGAAGCGAGTCTCCAACACGCCAAAACAACGTTCAATAACATTTTGCAGTGAAAAAATTTCGATAGTTAAACATTTTTCCCTACCTCGAGGATGATGCCTTCCTTGCTCTAAAATCTCGAAGTCGTTGTCATTCGTCATTGTTTGTTATGGGTCATGTTTTAAATTTTCGTTGACGTGTAGACATTTCTACGTGTCAATGAGCTCAATATCGACATGAGAGGTGAATCAACATTTCAATTATATTATAGATAAATTTATCTTATATAACTAAAATATCACTATTTGTGAATCTAATATTTAATAGTGGGAAATTTAAACTGATTTAAAAATATTGAAATGCTAATTTGCAAAGTTTAAAGTGTCGTCCTCGATGAAAATATGAAAATATCGATGTGAATGGATACTTATTTTAATGTATTTAAAAAAAAGATATAACAAATTTAATAAATAAATATAATAAATATTTTTATGTATTTAAATAAAATAAAAAGTAATTAGTAATGTATCCTAAAAAAAAATAGCAAAATTTAAAATTAAAATAATATATAAAAAAAAAACATTGCATAATTAAGAAAGAAAAAAAAAAAAAAGAAAAAAAAAAGTGTTATAATGAGGATTTGAAGCCAGGACCTCATAGGTGAGGAAATTAATTGGGTGCTTCTCTTGCCAATGAACCAACACTAATTTATCATCATTTTGGGAACAAATTAATATAAAGAGAAACGGAATTGGGAGAAACACCTTTTTGAAGTTTCTCAAATTTTGCCTTTTTTTTAGAAACGTTTCTCAAAATTTAGAAACAAGAAACGGGAATAGTTATCAAACAAGTCCGTTTCTTAAAAAATGAGAAACAGGAACAAGAAACAGGAAACGGGAACGTTACCAAACAAGCCCTAATATTATGATTTTATAGTAAACTGCCATATTTGTAAAAACATATATAATGTGTCATATTTACAAATTTATAAAAAAATAATTGTTACCCATTAAAAATTTCCTAACAATGAATTCAAGTTAAAAAATATCACTGTTCTTTCAAAAGTTTAAAAAATATCTATGAACTATCAAAAATGTTTAAAAAATGTTTCTGAACTATGAAATGTTGAAATATTCTATTAGTCAAATAATCATCCCCATATTTATAGGATCTTTGGAGATGAATTTAGTCTTTCAAGTTGTTAGTACAACCTTTCTTTTATGTTGATACAGTTATATGTAAAGGCTATTTAATGGCCTAATCTCTTTTATTCAAGTACGACAGAAATTCAGACACAATCTTTCAGTATCTTTAGTTTATTTGATAACATTTGGTATCAGAGCCATCATAAGGTCTGATCAAAATTTGAAGCAGCAGTCTTCAAAAAAAAAAAAAACACATGGAGGGTTCAAGTTCTTTTGTGCAACCAGCAGTTCCAAAATTTGATGGGCATTATGATCATTGGGAAATGCTCATGGAGAATTTTCTACGATCCAAGGAATATTGGGGATTGATAGAAGATGGACTTCCTACCGTAGCGGAAGGTGTGGTTCTCACAGATGCACAAAAGAAGAACATCGACGATCAAAAGCTGAAAGACTTGAAAGCCAAGAACTATTTATTTCAGGCTTTGGATCGCTCAATTTTAGAAACAATTATGGACAAAGATACGTCAAAGAGCATATGGGATTCTATGAAGCAGAAGTATCAAGGGACAAATCGAGTCAAGCGTGCACATTTGCAAGCACTTAAGAAGGAATTTGAAGTTCTACACATGAAGGCTGGAGAACTTGTGAATGAATATTTTGCTCGAACTCTTACCATTGTCAACAAGATGAAAGCTGTTGGTGCAAAGAAAGGTGATGTTGATGTAGTTGAAAAAATTTTGAGATCCATGAATCCTAAATTTAATTATGTTGTATGTTCTATTGAAGAGTCAAAGGATATAGATACATTAACTATTGATGAGTTGCAAAGCAGTTTGTTGGTGCATGAGCAACGTATGAATGCTCAAGTTGACGAAGAACATGCCTTGAAGATAACTCACGGTGATGAGTCAGGAGGACGAGGTCGAGGACGTGGAAGAGGATCACGAGGACGAGGAAGGGGCCGCCAATTTTTTGACAAATCCACAATTGAATGTTATAATTGTCACAAATTTGGACATTTCCAGTGGGAATGTCTAAATAAAGAGAAATGAGCAAACTTTGTTGAGACGGAAGATGAGTTGTTGTTGATGGCTTGTTCAAATATGAGCAAAGATCACAAAGAAGATGTGTGGTATCTTGACTCAGGTTGCAGTAATCATATGTGTGGTAAGAAGGAGTATTTCTCTGATTTAAATGAAAAATTTAGAGAATCAGTCAAATTAGGCAACAATTCCAGCATGATTGTTATGGGAAAGGGGAACATTAGATTGAAAGTGAATGAAACCATCCAAATTATTACTGGAGTTTTTTATGTACCCGAATTGAAAAACAATTTGTTGAGCATTGGCCAATTGCAGGAGAAAGGACTTTCCATTATGTTTCAACATGGTAGATGTAAGGTGTTCCATGAAGAAAAAGGTTTGATTATGGATATGAAAATGTCTACAAATCGAATGTTTATTTTAGAAGCTATTTCTCAACCTATAACATCGGTTTGTTTTAATACCATAACAGAGGATATGGTGCAGCTTTGGCATTGTAGATATGGACACTTGAGTTTTACAGGTCTTAAAACTCTCCAACAAAAAGGAATGGTGAATGGCTTACCACAACTCAAGACTCCTTCGAGGTTATGCAAAGATTGTTTAGTAGGAAAGCAACACAGGGATTCATTTTCAAAAGTAAGCACCTGGAGAGCCACACAAATTCTTCAATTACTACATGCTGACATTTGTGGACCAATCAAACCTACTTCCAATGGCAGAAAACGGTACTTACTTACTTTTACTGATGACTTCAGTAGAAAAACATGGGTTTTCTTTTTGACAGAAAAGTCAGAAGCCTTTGATGTTTTCAAGAGATTAAAGATTCGTGTGGAAAAGGAGACAAACACACCAATTCAAGCTTTGCGAACAGATCGAGGAGGAGAATTTACATCACAAGAATTTAGTAAATTTTGTGCTGAAAATGGCATAAAAAGACAATTAACAGCTGCATATACGCCACAACAAAATGGAGTCGCCGAACGCAAAAATAGAACCATTATGAATATGGTACGAAGTATGATTTCAGAAAAGAAAGTTCCTAAACTGTTCTGGCCTGAAGCTGTCAACTGGACCGTTCATATTTTAAATCGAAGTCCAACTTTGGTTGTAAGAAACAAGACCCCAGAAGAAGCATGGAGTGGAATAAAACCTTCGGTGGAGTATTTTAGAGTTTTTGGTTGCATATCTCATGTTCATGTGCCTGATAACAAACGTGCTAAACTAGATGATAAAAGTCTTACTTGTGTTTTGTTGGGAGTTAGTGAAGAATCGAAGGCCTATAGACTTTATGATCCTATTTCACAAAAGATCATAGTAAGTCGAGATGTTGTCTTCGAAGAAGATAAAAGTTGGGATTGGGATAAAAAACATGAAGAAGCAATTGCATGCGACTTGGAGTGGGGCGATCGAGAGGAAGAAGCAGTGGATCATACTGGAAATGAAGCTAATATAGAAGAGGAGGAAACCATTCCCACCACTGATTCTCCTGATGAGGAGAGCTCACATGAAGAGCGAATTAGAAGACAACCAACTTGGATGCAAGACTATGAAACAGGGGAGGGTCTTTCTGAAGAAGAAACTCAATTTGCCATGTTTGCAACTTCTGACCCCATTCACTTTGAAGAGGCTGTAAAAAGCGAGAAATGGAGGAAAGCCATGAATGTGGAAATGGATGCGATAAAACGAAACAACACATGGGAGTTGACAGAGCTACCTGCAGGTGGGAAGGTAATTGGAGTGAAATGGGTCTACAAAACCAAGTTAAATGAAAAGGGTGAAATTGACAAATACAAAGCAAGGCTCGTAGTGAAGGGGTATTCTCAACAACATGGGGTGGATTTCACTGAAGTCTTTGCACCTGTAGCACGTATGGAAATAATACGTTTAGTTGTATCTCTTGCAGCTCAACATGGATGGACTATCTATCAACTAGATGTTAAATCAGCTTTTCTATATGGTGAGCTAAATGAGGAGGTTTTTGTGGAGCAACCTAGTGGTTATGTCCAAAAAGGACATGAACACAAGATTTATAAATTGAAAAAGGCTCTCTATGGCCTTAAGCAAGCACCACGTGCCTGGTATAGTCGCATTGAAGCTTATTTTATAAAGGAAGGGTTTGAGAAATGTGACTATGAACATACCCTCTTTATCAAGATAAGCAAAGAAGGTAAAATTTTGATTATAAGTTTGTACGTGGATGATTTGATTTTTACCAGCAATGATGAACAAATGGTTTCAAATTTTAAAAATTCCATGAAAAGTGAGTTTGCAATGACAGATCTTGGTAAGATGAGGTTTTTTCTTGGCCTTGAAGTTCTTCAAAATTCCAAAGGTGTATTCATCAATCAAAAAAGATATGTTTTGGAAGTTCTGCAAAGATTTGGCATGGATAAAAGCAACTCCGTCCTAAATCCTATTGTTCCAGGCTGCAAACTTGTGAAGGATGAAAGTGGCACTAAGGTAGACAAAACTCAGTTTAAACAGATAGTTGGTAGCCTCAGGTATCTTACAGTTACTAGACCAGATGTGATGTTTGTAGTAGGTCTTCTTAGTAGGTACATGGAAAATCCTACTGAACTTCATTTACAAGTTGCAAAAAGAGTGTTGCGATACTTAAAAGGAACGCTTGATTTTGGAATTTTCTACAAGCAGGGAGGAAATAATGCACTTATTGCCTATACAGACAGTGATTATGCTGGAGACTTGGAAGATAGAAAAAGCACTTCGGGTTATGTGTTCTTGTTTGGCTCTGGAGCGGTATCTTGGTTATCAAAGAAACAACCAGTAGTAAGTTTATCTACCACTGAAGCTGAATTCATTGCTGCATCTTCTTGTGCATGTCAAGCAATATGGTTGAAGAGGGTGCTGAAAAAATTAGGTAAGAATCAAGATACTACAACCGTGATTTATTGTGACAGTAGTTCTGCAATCAAGCTTTCGAAGAATCCTGTAATGCATGGTCGAAGTAAGCATATAGATGTACGTTTTCATTTCCTTCGAGATCTCACAAAGGATGGCTATGTGGAGTTGGTTTACTGCAACACAAGTGAACAATTAGCCGATATAATGACAAAGCCACTTAAGCTGGATGCTTTCGTAAAGTTGCGTACATCTTTAGGTGTTTGTTCAGAAGCTGATGTAAACTGATGCTTGCACGCATTCAGTTTAAGGGAGGAAATGTTGAAATATTCTATTAGTCAAATAATCATCCCCATATTTATAGGATCTTTGGAGATGAATTTAGTCTTTCAAGTTGTTAGTACAACCTTTCTTTTGTATAAAGGCTATTTAATGGCCTAATCTCTTTTATTCAAGTACGACAGAAATTCAGACACAATCTTTCAGTATCTTTAGTTTATTTGATAACATGAAAAACGTTTAAAAATATCATCATCATAAAAAAAAACAAAAAATAAATATGAAATTCTGATGTGAACGGTTATATTCTAACTTGTAATTGTGTGACATTGACAAAACGAAAACGTGGACGTCCGAGGTGTTAAAAAAATTACGAAAACGTGGACGTCCGAGGTGTTAAAAAAATTACGAAAACATGGACTTCTGATCAATTCTCCACCCATTTTACCCTGATCTTTTCAATTGATAAAATAAGATTTACATGCTTTTTTTTTAACGCCTCGTACGTTCACATTTTCAATTTTTTCATTTTTAATTTTTCCATGTCACAACAAATACAAGTTAGAATTTAAATGTTCACATTAGAATTTGATGTGCATCCTTAGCGGGAAGACATTTTTAAAACTTCTTTTATACTTTAGGAATATTTTAGAAACCTTGGAAGGTATTTTTGAAATTGAACAGTTTGTTCAAAAAGAATTCCTGCCCATTGGAATTTTCCTAATTAAATACTATATATTTGTCAATATTTCAATAAATTCAAAATTATAAAACAAAATTAGTAAAACTATAAAATAATTTAGTTTGTGGGAATTTTAGTCAAACAAACAACAAGAAGCCGATTGTGAAACTTGGAAGTGGCAAAACGAAATAATAATAAAGAAAATAAAAGATAAAGGTCAACGTTTGACTTAGTCATAGGGGGAAAGCCAATGCCATTGGCACTGCCACATTGCCAACCCGGTCACAGGAGTGGGCCCCACAAGTAGCCAGCGTGGATATCAAATTAATTAGGAGGCGGATTAATTAAAAATAAATAAATAATTGCGATTCCGTATCAAATCGCAACGCTTTGCCTTGATGCTTCCCCCTAATGGACGACAGCTTATTCCCACTAATCCATCCATTCTAAATTTTTAATATATTTTTTTTTCTTTTTTTCCCCAATTTTCTCAACCATTTCTCACTCCTTCCCCCAACCATAATCATATCGTCATTTTCTTCACATATTTTTTTTGTCCCTTTATTCTTAATATTATTTTAATTTCTAAATATTGATAACAATGTTTTTTTTACTAAGATATAGTATATCTATGAAAGCTACTTATATTTTGACCATGGTTAAATTTCAAGATTACTATTTTTAACTTTGTTTAATAGATTTTTAACTTTTTATATATAATTTTATAAATATTTAATAGTCCATGGTAGGAAGGAATTTGAGAAGAGGAAGACGTATGTTAGGATACAAATAATATCTCACATTGGTTAGAAAAGGGAAAGATCATGGGTGTATAAGGGGACGATTAATCTCCAATTGGTATGAGGTCTTTTGGGTGAAACCAAAAAGCAAAGCCATGAGGGTTTAGGCCCAAAGTGGACAATATCATACCATTATGGAGATGTCTGGGTTCCCGTTGTCCTTAATAAGTTGTATCAGAGCTATGTCTCTAACTTAGCCAAAAATCCTAATCCTCGAGTCTTGAATAAAGATATTGACGAGTCTCCCAAATGACATTGTCATAATTTGAGTCATAGCGAATCCTTAATAGCCAAAAATCCTAATCCTCGAGTCTTGAATAAAGATATTGACGAGTCTCCCAAATGACATTGTCATAATTTGAGTCATAGCGAATCCTTAATAAGTTGTATCAGAGCTATGTCTCTAACTTAGCCAAAAATCCTAATCCTCGAGTCTTGAATAAAGATATTGACGAGTCTCCCAAATGACATTCTCATAATTTGAGTCATTGACGAGTCTCCCAAATGACATTCTCATAATTTGAGTCATAGCGAATCCATGGTTGAGTGAGATGCTTAAGTGTAATTCGGATGGGTGACTATTTGAGGGTCGTGGTTGAACTTTCGAGTTGCTCAAGGATCCTATCTGTGGGGAGGTCGAGGGTCGTGGTTGAGCTTTCGGGTTGCTCAAGGATTCTATCTGTGGGGAGGTCGTGGTACTTTGTTCGAGGAGAGGATTGTCGGAAACTATCTGTGGGTAGGTCGTGGCGTGGTACTTTGTTCGAGGGGAGGATTGTCGGGAATAAAGTAAACTCAGTGTGGTACTTTGTTTGAGGGGATGATTGTTAGGATACAAACAATATCCCACATTGGCTAGAAAAGGGAAAGATCATGGGTATATAATGGGTGACAATTATCTCCAATTGGAGGATACAAACAATATCCCACATTCCCTAGAAAAGGGAAAGATCATGGGTATATAATGGGTGACAATTATCTTCAATTGATATGAGGCCTTTTGGGTGAAACCAAAGGGAAAGTCATGAGCGTTTAGGCCCAAAGTGGACAATATCATACTATTGTAGAGATGTCTGGTTCTCGTTGTCCTTAATAAGTGGTATCAGAGGTCGTGGTACTTATAAAATTATATAGGTTTAAAAAAAATGAAATAAGTAGGTTTTTTTTAGTATATTAAACAGATAGGCTTTTGACTGTGTAAACTAATTTGCACCATATCTTTGTATTAGTTACCGTGGTGAAAACCCCTTAAATGAAATTTTGATTATAATAAACTACATTTTTAATAATAGAAAAAAAAAAGAAAAAGAACACAAGTCAAATTTGTTTAGAAAAAGAAAATTAAATATTAAAAAACGTGTTATCTCATTTTAATTTTGTCAGAGGAAATTGTCACACGATTTTAAGTTTAGTAAAATGTGACGGGTCAACTCATCTTAATCTTAATTAATTAAAAATCAAACAAATAATTTTCTTTAAAAAAAAAATTAATCAAAAGTATGCTTAGAGATTCAATTTTGTCTTTTTAATTTTGCAATTTGAGAGAGATTTTTGGCGTGTAATGACTTTTTCCAGTTAACACCGTAATGAAGCAGACGCGTGTTAGACGCTCGTGCATTTCACGTGCCAAGCTTGGAAAAAGAAAAATTAATTAAAAAAAAAGAAAAAAGAAAAAGAAAAGACGTTGTTGTTCTTGTTGTTGCTGCTGTGGTGAATGGTGACAGACCCAAATGACGAAAATACCCTTTCCCAAAAAGCGAGAGCAGAGAAATGTTCCGCTGCTCTGCAGTCAGATAGGGCGGCTTCAAAAGCCTCCATTTTTTGTTTTTTTTTATTAAAAAAATAATATTAAAATTAAAATTTAATATATAATTGTCTCTTTTAAATAATATATTTCTCTCTCCATCATCGCTTCCACCTGGCTCCGCGTGTACGCGAAAAAATTACCTGTTTACCCTTCGACTTGTACCTTAATTTTAATCTAATTATATCCATCCCTATCAATTATTGATATTTAACGTCTTTTCATAGATTAATATTCTTACCTACATTATCGTAATTGAACGTTTCATACACTTTTTTTTTTTTTTATATATATATATATATATATTTTATACTTAAAAATATAATTTAACTGATATGATGTATCAATTATTGATATTCTCGCATAAGATTGTGTTCGTGACTAAGAGATTATGAGTTCAATCCTCTCATTAATTAAAATACCGTTGCAAATTTTTTTTTTATTGATATTCAACGCTTTTGATAGATTAATATTCTTACCTCAACTGACATGACCTATCTTAAGTTCTCTTACTCTACATCATGATTGTTGAACTAAACTCATGACATGTTTGAAAGTGATTTTGACATGACCAAAATCAATTTTTTCATTGCCAAAATCACTTCACTTTCAAATAAATATGTTTGTCAAAAGTCAAAATTGATTTAAACTAAATTTAAAATCATTTAAAATTGATTATTGAAGTATTTAATTGATAGGTGATTTTGATTGAGGTGGACCGAGAATCACCACTCAAATTTGTCCTCATATTGGTTAATTCAATTGATCAAGACATATATTTTCTATAAGAATTAGAGGTTATGATATTTCAATCTAATTTCGATGGTTGATCTAAGAATAAATAAATAAATATTTTTACTTTTATAAAGTGGTAAGTTTGAATTTTTTTTTGTCGGACATAGTTCAATTGACATAGGTAAGAAGTTCAATTCCTCCCCACATTAATTAAATATTTTTGTTAAAAAAAAAAAAAAATCACCCTACCTATAATGTAATATTTGCAAAGTAATAATAATAAATTATTTTTTTAAAATCACCCTACCTATAATGTAATATTTGCAAAGTAATAATAATAAATTATTTTTTTAAAACATTTTTTTGAAGGGTTTCATATGTATAACTTTTATTTTTTAGTTAGCTTACCTCATGTTTAGTTTCTCTACCCTAAGATTAGTATTTTTTTTTGGTAGTGTAATAAGTGAAAACCCATTTTTTTATTTTTTTATTTTGACAACATGTTGGGATGTGGGATTGAACCTAGGATCTCAGGATTTCTAAGCTTGTTGGCGAAAAAGAATTTAATATATTATACATTTTTTATGGTTAATTTTTTTTGGTAAAGATATTTAATATGGAAATATGACAACTAATATATTATACATTTTTTATGGTTGATTTTTTTTTTCCATTAGTGCATGTAAAATTGATATGGAGCTTAAAAGAATCTCTCACTAAATGTATAGGTTGCGTTATTGGTAATGATGTGATATTTTGTTGTATTAAAATACACATTGATCCATATGTTTATAATTCATGATCAATTAATTGTATGTATTACATACCAACTTCATCTCTTTCGGGCCAAGATTTGGTTTAAGAAGTATTGTTCTATTAGATGAAAAAACAAGATATATCTATATCTGCATAAAAATATATCGAGAACATTCTATCTTTCATACCTTACATTTAAAATTATGTTATATATATATATATATATATATATTTAGTACATTGGAATAGAGAGATTCAAACTAGAGATCTCTTGGTCGTCAACATATACATATATCAGCTCAGCTATGCTCGTTTTGACCAACGTTTGATATACTTGGTAGAAGTGTGTTGAGTCAATAAAGGTCTAAATAGTACCAAATTAAGAAAGCAAAGGAATAAAGGTGATAATAAAAATTATTTTCTTTTTATATATTAATAAACTTTTAGTCCATATATATCCAACCCACAAACTCTTACACTTTTCATTTTAATAAATCGTGTACACTATGTATTAATTGTCTCTCTAAGTTTTAATGAGAGGTAATTCTCTGCTAATAAGAACAATATAGCTTCAACGACATGTGTAATTTTCTATTAAATAAGGTGTTATTGTTATATAAATAAACAATATATTTCAAATTATTTAAAAGAAGATTAGAACTCGTGTATAAAGATACTATCTTTAAGTTAGAACAAAAATTACTTAAAAAAAAAAAAAAAAAAAAAAAGTTGAACAAAAAATTGTTTATGGGAACAACAAATTTACATGTGTCACAAGTAGAAGTTTACAAGTTGTAAGACTTGAGATGTCTTATAGATTTTGATCTTGTGCAAAGAGAATTTTTTTTTATAGGCGTGAATTCAAACTTTTAACATTTTTGTCAGAATGTGTATGTCTTAACTAATTGTTCAAGCCAAAGCGAGCATAGCTCAGCTGACATATGTATTGACTTGATGACCAAGAGGTCTGTGGTTCGAATCTCCCCACTCCCAATGTACTCAAAAAAAAAAAAAAATATTAATTGTTCAATCTATATATATATATTTATTTAGTTTGATATGTAGAGGTTGAAGAATTTGAACTTCGAAATTCCAATATATATATCAATCAGCTGATTTTGACCTTTGACCATTTATTAGATTGAGATTATTTGTGTTTATAAGCCACTTGGGCATGAAAATAACATGCAATTGGTCTCTAGGTCATGCAAATTCTCTGTAGAAATTGTTTTATTTATTTATTATTTACAATTGATGAATTTGATTTGTATATCATGCATATCTAATTATGCCCAGCAAATGAGCGAGAATTGAGGTTGAATTTTACACGAAAAGTTGCATATTGTTGCCTCATTTAGGACTCTTAAATCTTAATACAATTTATTATGAATGATTAATCAAATAATTAAAATCCCACAAATGTGTTTATTTTCACGCTTACTAAATAATAAATATAATATTCCATAAAAAATCATAAAGATATTAATAGTAATCTCTCAAAAATATATAATAATAATAATAATATTCAAATAATTACAAATAATTTACATTTTTTAGTACAACCAATGTGAGGTTTAAGTTGTATATGATTGGCGAAGATGTTCACTTTTTTTTTTCTTGACACGTCTAATTTCTTTTTATAAAAAATAAAAATGATAATTCTCATAGTATCACTATTTATTTATTTACTTAAAAGAAATAAAGAAAAGACAAAACAATTTTATACCTAAACTTGCAAAGTTGAATCAATTAATTACTATAAATATACGCTTCAATCTCACCAAAAAAAAAAAAGAAAAAAAAAAAGTACACACAAATAAATGTTACAATTCTTACCTTAGGCTTTAATATACACATTGCAATTGTTATATTCCGTTATATTTTCACTTGATTTATCGCTAAACTAAATATTATTTGTGCGTCCAAGGTATATTTCGTTTTTTTTTTCTCTCTATTAATAGTTGTAAAAGGTGGGAGACAAAACCATAACCCTTGTAACGATAACAAACATTTTTATCCACCAATTCACTAAGCTATAATTGATAGTTTCTTAGGTTTTTATTTGAAGAATTATTAAACAAAAATATTATGACATGCACTCAATGAAAATTACAAAATAGATGTATGATACTAAATTTATAGATATTAAAGAAAAAAAGTGACTATTAATATTTGTGATTTATTTTTTTATTATTATTTTTTTTTTTAGCACAACAAGGTTAAAAATTCAACCTTCTTCTCCTTTATAAGTAGTGCTTAATTGCCAACAAGAGCATAGCTCAACGGCATAATGTATCGCCTAACGACTATGAGGTCCTAGGTTCAATCCCCACCCCAACATATTGTTAAAAAAAAAAAAAAAAAAGTAGTGTTTAATTACAGATAAACTTTGAATTATACTCATTTCACAATTTTTATCACTAATAATAGTCTATCACCTCAATTTTTTTATAAAATTTTGTCAAGTGATTATTACTCATAGTCATATATGAACGATACCAGTCTATTAGTGATAGTCACTCATTTTTTTTTTTTTATTATATTTATAAAATATTTTAAATTTTACTATATTTATCATTATTTTGAAGATAATTATTCATGTAACAAACACTCTTCCTTAAGCAAGAGTAACTTTTTAAAAAGGGTTTTTTTTATGTATGTTTTGTGTGTTAAAATTAGTAAGAAAATATAGGAAAAGTTAATAAGAAAGTGAAATTTTAATTTTGTAAGACAAAAAATGTTTTTTTTTTTTTTTTTTTTTTTTGGTTTTAAAAGGTTGCGGACGAATAATGATAAAAAAAAAAAAAATGTGAAAAGGAAGAATGTGTTGACTTTGATAGGCGCAGCCAATGAGCATCGAACGGCGGTTAAGAAAAATAATGATAATCAAGTGGATAAAGCAGCGGACCCACGGAAATAAAAATAGAAAGGAGCACAGGCAATATATTACCATTTTAACGAAGGGCTGCAACGTCAGAGGGATCGGAAAGTAAATAGAAAAGAATAGAAGGGTATTTATGTGAAAGAGGAAAAAAAGGAGAAATTGTTTGATGCGCGTGTTTGTATGAGGCCCATATTCTATCGCCATTCGCAACCTCCTTTTCCATCCCTTCATATTACCGCTCCTCGCTTCGTTTTTCCTTCGACGAATCCCAATTTCCGAAGAAGAAGAAGAAGAAGAAGAAGATTTTTTCTTCTTGATTTCGTTTTCTTCTTGTTGTTCGTTGATTTCTATCTGTAAATCTTGCGGTGAATTCGATCGGAGAATATGGCTCAGAGGACCGAGAAGGAGGAGACGGAGTTGAAGGTACCGGAGACCATCACGTTGTGCGTCAACAACTGCGGATTCACCGGTAATCCGACCACCAATAACATGTGCCAGAAGTGCTTTAACGCTACGACGGCTACGGCTACGGCTACGGTCACGACGACCACCACCACGACGTCGTCTTCTTCGCTGCCTCGCAAGTTGTCCGGGGAGAAAAGTTCGAGATCTAGATCTCGATCGCCTGTGCAAATGGATTCCGTTCGTGATAATTGCAGGAATATCTTCGTAGATCGGTTGAAATCTGAGGAATCTGCTAAGCGTCAGGTAAATCGATGCTCCGGATGCAGAAAGAGAGTCGGATTGACAGGATTCCGGTGCCGATGCGGGGAGCTGTTTTGCGCTGAGCACCGGTACTCCGATCGCCATGATTGCAGCTTCGATTACAAGGCCGCCGGTCGCGATGCTATTGCAAGGGAAAATCCAGTCGTCAAAGCGCCGAAGATCGTTAGAGTCTGATTTGTATAAAAAAAACAAAAAAAAAAGTCAAAAAAAGAATAGAACAATCATATTTGATCTGATATGTCAAATTTTAAGATCGTGGATTCGAAAGAGAAAAGAAAAAATTTCTACGGAAATGAAGATTACAAATCCTGCAGTCTCTCCCTCGGAGATTACAGATCTATTGAGAGGGAGCCAGGAATTTGTCGTCGAATATCATGATCATCGTGTTTGATTGATAATTATGAATTTATCTCTTTTATTTTTAATTTTTTTCGATTTTTATTTCTGCTTCAATCTACACTTCTTCTTCTTCTTCATCCTCACCCCTCTGGATTCCGGTAAAAAAAAACCTCGAAAATTATTTGTAAGTCTCTTCAATATTCAATCGATTTCGTGTTCGTGTTCGTCTCTTTTGTTGAATCTTTCTCTGAATCGTTCCAATGGCAGATTTCGTAAATTCGATTGAGATTTCTGGGCTGATGGACTTTTTGGGAACTGTGAAATGCAAAAAAACCATGGGAGGAGATATTGAAGAGATGCGAGATGAGAAAAACGCGAGATATTGTGATTATGATTGGCAATCAGAAAGGCAAATGAAAAGGTGCCACGTGTACGGTGTTTAGACAGGTTGTATAGAGCAGTTTTTGATACTGATGGGTGAAACAATTTTTTTTAGCGTAAAGGCGGAGAGATCGGTGGGATGGTTGACACGTGTACGGAGAAGGATGAAACAGGGATCGGACGGCTGTGGTGGCGCGTGGACAGTCTGGCAGTATTTAACTATTTAAGTAGGTGGGGGGAGGGATTGTGTGAAATGAATAAAAGCTGTCAACGAATACAATTTGTCTACCTCCTTATTCCATTTTTTCTCTCATTTTTAGCAGAAAAATATAAGATTAAATTATAAATTTCAAGAATTTAGTCCTAAAATTGGATAAAATTCTCTAATAAAAACGGGAGAATTTCTAGTACATCTGACTTTCAAAAAATGACACGTGGCAAAATGGTTTAAAAAAATAATATATTTAATAGGGTGGATCCTAGTTAAACAACCATTTTGCCACGTGTCATTTTTTTTTGAAAGGCAGTGGTATGGAAAAACTCCATACTACGGATGTACTTGAAATTCTCAAAAATAAAAACCACTAAGAAATTACGTGGCAGTTAACTATGGGTTCATAAGGTGATCTTTTGTATTTAGTTGTGTATGGGAGTTGCCAACGGATGTACTAGAAATTCTCAAAAATAAAAACCACTAAGAAATTACGTGGCAGTTAACTATGGGTTCATAAGGTGATCTTTTGTATTTAGTTGTGTATGGGAGTTCCCAATTTCTAAAGAAATGCATTAAATTCTCATCTCATTTTTATTCCGCCTGCTACTTAACCCGCACAATCAACAAAATAACTCATTGACACCCTACACTTTGAAAGTTAGTAGTCCCTTGAAGAGTTAAAGTTCTGGCTAGATTTGATCGGATCACGCTAGTAAGTGGCCAATTGACACCCTACACTTTGAGAGTTAGTAGTCCCTTGAAGAGTTAAAATTCTGGCTAGATTTGATCGGATCACGCTAGTAAGTGGCCAATTGACACCCTACACTTTGAGAGTTAGTAGTCCCTTGAAGAGTTAATCTGGCTAGATTTGATCGGATCACGCTAGTAGGTGGCCAATTGACACCCTACACTTTGAGAGTTAGTAGTCTCTTGAAGAGCTAAAGTTATGGCTAGATTTGATCGGATCACGCTAGTAGGTGACCAAATTTACCTTTAGCTATCCCCATATTTACAATGTGACAATGAAGATGATATTCGAAGTATTCCCATATTTAATGAACAGTTTGACCAAATAATATGTCAAGTAGTCATATTAGATTATGCGGATGGTGGATCCCCAACATGTTGTTAGAAAACTTAATTGTTGAATAAACAATCTCAAGATCTGTAATCTTTAAAAACAACCTTTGTCAATTTGAGTGTAGTTGAACAGGTTTAAAAATGGTATGGTTTTCTTGTATGTGGAATGTTTTTTTCTTTCATATATTAAAATTAATTTTAATAAATATTCTTCTCCATTTCTTTGATTAAAACAATATACATGTAGGATTATATATATATATATTAAGAAAGAATGGGATAGTATGTTTTTTCTTCGGATAAATACAGATAACTAACTTATGCCTATGATTTTATATTAATGTTACAAGTTCATATTTTTATAAAATATGTCCAACTATTTTAAGTTTTTTCATAAAAGTTGGACTGCAATTATTTTCATAAAAGTTTGACTGCAATTATTTTCAAACCCTTCGAACTCTCTAACATTTTATATTAAAATTTCTCTAACATTTTAATAAACTAAAACAAACTCGTTTAAGGAAAAAAATTGAAATAATAAAACTCACATTAATCATGTCTCTCACTTTTCATTAAAAAATATGCTCTCTGCAATATATATTCATATATGAAATATATAAGGTGATTATATATAAAGAAATACATATATTTTTTTTTAAAAAAAATACATAATATCTATAAGTATATATGAAGTATGTATGAGTATATATGATGGGTATATATACAAATTACACATATTTTCTAAAAAACAAATACATATTATTTATAAGTATATATACAGTATATACTCATATATTAAGGATATATGGTGGGTATATATATTGTCTATATGATATGTATATATGAGTGTATATGAAGTATATATGATGGTTATATAAAAAAAACGAAGAGAATGAATGAAGATGGAGAGAGAGAAAATTTTGGAAAAGAAAAAACATAATGGAGAATGCTTATATATACATATGCTATGTGAAAAGTTGTTTAGTGAAATGAAGAAAATGAAGAGGATGAATAAAAATGGGGAGGAAAAAAAATATGTGAAAGAAAGAACAGTAAGGGAATGTTAAAATCGGAGAAACAAGATTGGAAGAAATCTTAAAATGATGGGAATCAAATTAAGAGGAAAAAAATGGTATAAAACATTTTTAAGAGAGAAAAAATGAAATTTAATACATTTTTAGGGCTGGTTGCACAAATAGCAATCAGGCCCAAACTAATTGTAAATTTAGCAAACTTTAAAATATTTTGCAAATATGGCAAAAAAATCCGTTTCTATCACTGATAGACTTTATTATATCACTGATAGACTTCTATCAGTGATAGACTATTATCACTGACAAAAATCTATAAAAAGCTGAGGTGATCAGCGATAGACTTCTATCAGTCGTAAGATATCAGCGATAGAAATTGCTATATCCGCAAATTTTTTAAAAACATGCTATATTTGCAAACAATAAGTCTTAAATTGTCATTTACTACAATTTTCCTACATTTTTAATCCTAAATTGAATAGTATTATAAAGACCGCACAATGAAGACATAATAATATCAAAATTAATGAAAAATAGAAAAAGAAATGTTAACGATTTTACACATTTAAAAATATTCTACTAAGAGGGGTCCTCGAAGAATTTCTCTAGTTTCTTTTTTAGGTAGCTTGACCAACAAAGCAAAATAAAAAGAAAAGGAGAGGATGAGCTTGCAATTTACATTAATGTCACAAATTGTATTCACAATTATCTTTGTAGGTTCCCTTTTTAATTTTAACCTTGGAATTGTGGTGGAAAATGTTTCTCAAACTCATGCTTTTAAGACATTGTTATTTTCACAAATTGAAAATAGAGTAAAGAAAGAAAAAATGGTTGTTTTGTTTGGTACATTTAGTGGGAGAATTTCTAGTACATTAGTATTACAAAGTTTTTTCATACCATTGCCTTTAAAAAAAATGACACCTGTCGAAATAGTTTAAAAAAATAATATATTTAATAGTGTGGGTTCTAGTCAAACAACCATTTCGACACCAACATTAAGTATTATGTGGAGTTCAATTTTTTTTCTCTTTCATCTTCTTCGTTCTCCTCCTTCACTCTTCCCTCCATTTTTTCCCGTTGGTTTATAACAACAAAATCAAAATCACCATCACCAATTTTTTAATTAACAGTTTTTCTTCTCTTTCATCTTTTCCGTTCTCCTCTTTTCCCTTCATTTTCTCTGGTTAGTTTAGAACAACAAAATTAAAATCAAAATCATTTTTTTTTTGTTTCTAAATTCAAGAAATAATCCAACAATTAACACAAAGGTTTTTTAATGTCAAGTATTAATCAAGCAATTCAAGATATAGTTAAGAAAGCTATTAGGGGTATTTTAATTTTGTTAGTTTCTAAATTCGAGAGATAATCTGAGTTATCCCTATTTCTAAATTCAGGAGAAAAAATTATTAACAAATTTCAACTCATAAAATTGTTTAAATAACAACTATCTGAAGAAGATAAAAGGGAGAAAGAGGAGAGGAGAACCAAGAAGATGAAAGAGAGGGAGAACCATGAAGATGAAAGAGAAAAAAATGAAAAATGAACCCTACATTATTATGTTTTTTTTTTTAATTTTAAAAAAATGAATACATGTCAGATATTTAAAGGCAGTGGTACGGATGTATTAGAAATTCTTTCGAAAAATTTCCAGATGTACTAGAAATTTCCCTAGAGAACAATATACTTTGAAGTGAAATGTGGGCCCAAACAGTGCCACTTGTACTCTCTGTAGGGACCATCATAAAATAGAGAGGCATGGGATGCCATCTCCATTTTTTTTTTTTTTTTTTGCAATTTCTTTTCCATCCCATTATCCTTTTTTAAATATATATTATAATATTAGGTGGGTACCACAAATGTTATTATTATTTTTTCTTAAAAAAATTATGAGTTTCATAATTTCAAAAGGTGTTAAACAAAAGTTACCTAATTTTCAGGACTGGCACCACTTTTCAACTTAAAACATAATATACAATTGCATTTTTATAACTAAGGTTTGAAATCCTATGTCCACAACTTTCATACTTCTTTCTCTTCTAGTTCCCCTCAACTTAATTTTTTTTATTTATTATTATTATAATTTCTAACATTTGCATATAAAATCATGTTTGCTATCATTATTTTCAAGATAAATGATTTGACAAAAACTTAACAAATATTCATCTTTTACCTATTTACATAAAGAGTAAATATCTACTAAGAGCAACAAGTACTTAAAGCAACCTATAATAACTAATAAGTCAACTATCGAGATTTTAAAATAGATTTAGAAGTTAGTGAAAATGGAAATAGTAAGAAAGTTGCTCCATGCTTTTACATTCAACCTTTTGAAATTGAATTCATCTTTGATGTAATTGGAAAGGAGAGAATAATAATATTAGACTAAAAGTTTAAAATAGAAGTCTCTCTAAGGAAAATAAAAATTTACAAAATTAAAAGTAGGGTTCAAATTTGACACGTTAGTATTGGAGATAATAGAATGTGCACTAAGAGAAACTTTTTTTCTTTTGCACTAAGAGAACTTGCAACATAATTGGTGCGTAATAAATATTAAGCAAATGGGACTTCATGGCTTTTTTTTATTTTTTATTAATTGTTTTTAATTATCTGTTCACAAGTGGACAAGATGGACTGTGACACCGAAGCCAACAGAATCAATTTCTTTCTAATCTGCCGACTTGGCTTTTACTTTTCTTCTCCATCTTTTGGTTGCAAGATTATTGGATTTTGTTAACATAAGCTCAAAAAAAAAAAAAAAAGGAAATAAATAAAATCCAAAGGAATTTTGGTCAAATCAATTAAATCCTTGATGTCATGGGGGTGGAAAGAGCATTCCAGAAATATGCTATTCAATTGATGCCCTAAACGTGCCAGTAAAATCAAAAGGAATATACACCTACGTAAAAGATTAATTGAGATTATTATTACTATTATTATTTATTTATTGTAGGATATTAAATACTTGGTAGGACTCTTCCTTTTAAACCCTTAATTATTTACATAACCCTTATTAATTATCCGATCAACCCATAATAGTTATTAATTGAGATTATTATTCAACATTTTTTTTAGTTTAACAAGTTAAAATGGAGAATTAAAAAATCTCACATCTTAGTCAAGATCATATACCTTAATCAAATTAGTTATGTAATTATGTTCAGATTACTCAACGTTGACAATCTACAAAAAGATGAATTAGTCATCTTAGATTAGGACTTTAAACATTATATATATCAATCTATAATTTTGTAACTAAGAGAGAATATACTCTCTAAAGTATATACGAACATCAATAACAAGTCATTTTCAAAGGATGTATACACTTCTTCTACCTCTATCCGTACCAAAACTTCACTTTTGATCATGGAGACATCCCATGATTTTTAAATGAAAAATTGTCCAGTAAATAGAATTTTATCCAAGCTAAATGTGAGTGTCCAAACTAGTGATAATACATTCAAATTCAATATATTAAATGATTTTTTTTTTCTTTTATATTCGTGAGTGTCCAAACTAGCTTACACGCACCTTGACTAATCTCACGAGACAGACCGTCTAACCCTACAACATTTGGGTGCCAAGAAAATATGTAGAGAATTAATTCTTAAGTAGGTGACCACCAAATATTGAACCATTCACTCTTAGAGGACATTAATAGTCTCAGGACAATTCATGACCACTAGGTCAACCCATGATTTCAATATATTAAATGATGGGTGTGAAATAAAATGACAACTCTCTCGCTAAAGAGAATAAAACATTGATGTTGTAAAAAATCATAGATTAAGAGACTGTTACTGTTTACTGATTAGACTCTCCTTCACCTCTGACAACAGTCTGTGAAAGCAACCATTTGCTTTGGAGGAGGAGCCATGAAAACAACAGTCCAGAAAAGAGAGGGAAAAAAAAGGCATAGATTCTTAATCCCATAAAAGTCTCATACTTTCTTGTTTGTTACTGTCATGTAAAGGGCACTCTCAAGCAAAGCACTACATCTTACTAATGATTCAACAAAAAAAAAAAAAAAAAAAAAACTTAGCTGTGGGCATCAGAGATATCATTGCTTTATGCAAATTATATGTTCAGTCACATAGTTATCTTTCCAACACTCATCCAATGACACCTACTTTTCTGCTTAGAAGTCAGTGAGCTAAATAAAAAAAAAGCACTGCAAAAAGGGAGAAGGAAGGTTGCATGCAAATTGCCTGAAAGGCTGAAGTTTCCCTCTTTTGCAAGTCATGGAATATATAATACTCCAATGAAAAAAGTGAAGGTTAAAATACCTATTTTAGTCATTTTACTTTGGGTTTGGGTTTCATTTTATTTTACTCTCTTTACTTCCAATAAAACTTAAAATTGATCCTTATTATTAGTTTATTGATAACTTTTCTAAAAAAAACTGTCAACATGAGCATAACTGAACTAATATAAGCTATAAATATAGAAAATATGTATACATGTGTCTTTTCCTGCATGAAAATTATTATTAATATTAAACTAATTTTGATAAAAAATAACTCTAAAAAACTAACGGTAGGGATCTTTTTAAGCTTTATTTTAAGTACATAAACTAAAATGAAATTAAATTCAAAGTCCAGGTATCAAAATGGTATTTTAACCTAAAGTAAATTAAGTTTAGAACACTATTTGAAGAGTCTAGAAAAGCTTACCGGCACAAGTTGCAGCTCACATAGTTGGCATAAAGTCACATGTGCCGAAAGGACTAAAGCGAACAAAAGAAATCCTTTGTCGGCCAAACAAACAAGCAGGATCCATGTCACTTTCTACACCATCAGTTCTTTTGTCAGTATCAGGCAACAGCTGATTAGGCAAATGCCATCACAGCATTATAGGAAGGGATCCAAAGTGAAGAAACCCAAAAACAGTAAAAGAAAAAAACTCAGAGAAAGCGTTAAAAGAGACTGAAGTTAACAAAATTTCACCATTTTACTTCACATGGGTAAGTGCTCCATGTAGATAGAAGGGTTGAAACTCAATTGTTTGAGAGTCGGGGGCGAAATCACAAAAGTAAATAGCGAAATTTGATATTCAGATACCGAACAGGGAACTTAAGAGTAAACGAAAATTACATCTATGCACCATCCGGTTGGATAAAGGGGTTAGCAATCTCGTCTGTACCATCAACTGGAGACACAAGCATTACAGCAGTCCCCCTGCAAACCTGCAGTGGATAGAATATGCAAATTGATCATACAGACTCGTAGCCATTACTAGAAAAAAGAATCTAAGAACAAAGAAGCACGCCTTAAAGAACACTTATTTTATCCCTTTGTACATGCACACCTTAGAAGAGCCAAACTTTTACTTTTACCTGGTGATAGAATAATTTAAAATTTTCAACCATTTTTTTTCATAAGAAGTAGTTAACCATGCCCTACAATAAAAACAAGACAGGGTACGAGAAGCGTGAAGCACACAAGAAATTCAGAATGAATGAGCAGTAGCATAAAAAGTTTGCAAGTCAGTTTGACATGGTGAAAGTGATAGCAGTGAAGAACTATTGCACAATGCACATATATTCATGTGATAGAAACATGCTTAACCAGAGCATACAGAGCTTTTGTCCGGTCCTTGAAGGAGAAGTTTTCAATCAGAGTTTCTTATGGTAGCTACTTTTTTAAAATAATAATAATAATAAATTATTTAAAAATGAATAAAACTCTTAAATTTCCACGTTAGTTAAGACCATCTACTCTGTTTAGCACACAGATAATCGCAATTGTCAAAATAAAGTCTGAAGTTGCATATGCTAAAACAATGATACTCGTGCAGAAAATTTGATAAGATTGTTCATGGTATCCAAGGCTCTAATCATAGTTGCTTTATTTTAAACGAAATTGAAAATGTGTAGATAGTAAGAATCATACAATTAGGCCAAGACTCCTGGTTTGATCTGTTGTCTTCAATGGATCATCAGAATCTGCAGAAGGGGGAAAAAAAGACAAGCAAATATATCAGATATTTCCTGTGGCACCATCAAAGCAAAGCAGGAACAGGTATAAGGATTTAACTTATTACGCATTCTAAAAGGTTCCTAATAAACCGAAGTAAAAGGCCATTACTACCACAAAAGAGATAAACCCAACTAACTAGTTAGTTAACTGAAGAGATTTTGGGATTAAGAAAATGGGGCATAGGACAAAAATCAAAACAATAAAAACAAATCACCACCAAAATAAAGCAGCTGGATTTGGGAAACTAAAAAACCTTGCTCTTGGAAAAGAGCCTTTTAAGCTTGTTAGTTCGTGTAATATGAACTATGATGCAAATAAAAACTGTTTCTCAGGAGTCGAGACTATATTGCATTTACATGCTTGTGTTTCTTGATCTAATTCGTAAGCCCATACTTGGTGAATGAGATAGCCAAAGGAGGTGCAACCCCGGATGAAACTCCATGAACTCATTTACCAATTCCTCAATGAATGTTTTACTACCATTATAAGATTTCTTGACACATCCTTGAATGTTAGAGAAATGGCTCTATTTGGAAGGCTAGGGCTCCAAAGAAGGTCTAGTTTGTTCTTTGGACCTTGGTGCTAGGGCATATCAACGCCATGGATAGAATTCAGAAGAAGTTTCCTAATAAAGTATAGTCTCCTGAGTGGTGAGTTCTATACAAAGGAAATTTTGAGGACTAATAGCACTTCCCACCCATTCTGTTCTTGATGGAATAAGCTACTGGAAGTTTCCAGCCTTCAATGGTGCTTCCATAACAAATAATCAGGCCTTGTTCCAATGGTCTTTGTGAGCATATGTTCAAATAGGATGTTGTGGTTCAAACCCATCACAGCTTTTTTGTGGGAGCTTCGGAAGGAGAGACAAAAAAATTACAAAGACAAGATTTGGAACTTAGATAAGTTCTGAGAGTTATCTAGATTCTACCTCAAATTTGCATACTCTTTCTGATAGGCCTCCAATAGTCAAGGTGTACAATTGTAAGTGTGCAAGAGGAGAGGTAGTGTGAGGGAATAATGTTAGTTGGTGTGTGTGTCCTACTTTGTGGTGAGAGAGTGACGTGGGTGAGGTTGTTAGCCATATCTGTGAGTGTATATAAGCTAATAGTTGCAATGTAGAGGGAATGATATTGGTAGGAAATGCTGGACGGGAGGCTCTTGAAACTTCCCTTGGCATGTACCCCCGCTGTTGATAAATAACATAAGAGTTTTTTTAACAAAAAAAAAGAAGAGGCATAGCTCTCTTTGATTCTAGCATGAGTGCTTTTGGAACCTTATTAGCCTATTGGAAGATGAGATTGCGTATCTTCCCCTTTGGTCCATATATTTTGTATGACTATGACACATGCATGTTCATGCAGAATTT
This sequence comes from Herpetospermum pedunculosum, assembly GCA_028017165.1. Classification (NCBI taxonomy): domain Eukaryota; kingdom Viridiplantae; phylum Streptophyta; class Magnoliopsida; order Cucurbitales; family Cucurbitaceae; genus Herpetospermum; species Herpetospermum pedunculosum. The sequence continues at coordinate 15,537,355 of CM051523.1, forward strand.
CATTTATGTCCACGGAATGATTAATCATCCAGTTGCAAGTAACGATAGAAAGAAAAATATGGTGGCTTTCAAATATTTGACACACATTGATATAGATTTGCACATATTTGCAACTTTTATTCAAGTGAAATCTTATAATAGTTTCACGATATACAAATAAAATCCAAAATGATGTGATGCAAAGGTTTACAGGATAATAATGCAAATTGAGCATTCTAATTTATTTATTTTGAACAAGATGAGCATTCTAATTTATGCAATAGCCTGATACATTAAATTTAAAATATATCCAAGATTCAAAATTAAAATAAAATAAGAAACTATTCATATATTTCATCATATCAATGACATGCCTGTTTTATATTGAAATAATACTAAAAAAAAAAAAAAAAAAAAGCATATTCATTGGATACATGCTTAAAGAAAACATGTATAACAAAACATGTTTATGTTAAATCAACATAACAGAAACCATTGTTTATTCTAATAGAGAAACTATTTGTTTGTTTATGTTACTTTATATTTAAATTCTTAATTTGTGTCTCTTCATCCAAAATCAAATGATTTTCATTCTAATTTCTTGATTATTTCATTTTTCTGGTTTTTCATTTTAGTTACTACTAGCAATGTGCCTATATGCATCCACAACACGTCTTAGAATACCGAAAAGATAATGGAGAGAGTCAGTCTTAAAAGTTCATCGCATCACATTATACCTCTCAACAAATACTACATTTAAAATATACTTCCTACAAAGGAAGGCGATGATAAATAAGAAAAATGATATGGAAATCAATCTAAGTGAGCTTTCAGTCTATATATGCCTACAAAACTTCACAAATCTCATATATTCTGCCAGTATCCAGTAAATTGGTTACCTCTTAAAAACTCTATAGCTTCATCCAGCACGAGATTAAGCAATTGATCATATCCTTTGAGCGTTCCCGTAACTGTAAATGAAAAATAAGGTTAATAAAGCATTTTTCTTGCAATTAGAAACAGAAAGAACCAACAAAATAATTGACCGCAACACACGAACACTTAAGTTAATAAATGAATAAAAGGCAAAAATTAATCGGAAAGAAACGATCGTATCAAAGTAGCAGTAATACTACGAGCATAATTAATAGAAATGACCTTGTCTGCCGCCGGTAAGCTTCACTTGGACGCCTTTGTCTACAAACTTGGCCAAATCCAGAACAGTTTCTTTTCTCCCAGACTGATAAAACAAACGATACGAATACCACATTATACTTCGTAATCAAACAACCATCGAGATTCAAATTGAGCAAATCTTTCAGAAATTTACCATCGCGCTAGCGTTTCCTCAGCTCCTCTGAGAAATTAAACGAACCAGAAACCTGAAACATCGAAGAAATGAAACAAATTACTAGGAGCGCAAAAGGAAATTCCATCTGCTAGTCGATTCAAATGAACTTGGCGAAATTAGGGCATTACGTATCTAGAAATCGAGATTGAAGAAGTGGAAACTACAGTAAGCAAACGAACAGTGATTAAAATTGAAATTAGTGCGAAGAAGGAGAGTGAATTGGAGCTTACTTTCAGGAAATGGTGAGGAGCGGAAAGAATGTGCCCTAGATTTGCTCGTTGAGAGAAATGGTCAATGGCGGGAAAGGGAAAGGTACCCTCCAAACCAAACTATAGACAGTTGGACTCCGGCCCAATTTCTCTTCCGGCCCGATCACGTGATTCCATTGACTTATAAAAAAATAGAGATTTTTTTTAGTTGAACAAATATGGTGTGGATCCAATAATCGACCTTTGGAATAATAATTGATGTTACCTAGTAAGTTATGTTCAAATGATAAATTGACTAAATGACTCGTATTTTTTTTTTAAATTGTTAATTGCACGTTTATTTTTTAATTTTCGATAAAAGAGTATTCAATCTTGAATGTGAGAATATTATATCACAAGTACGAGAATATAAATTTAAACCTTCAACATTTTTGTAAGTACAAATGTTTTAATCATTATACGCATATTAGACCACCAATTTTTTTTTGTGTCCAATTAAGACATTTTGAAGTTGCATGATCATACGGTTGTCCCGTGAGATTAGTTAAAGTACGCGTAAGCCGACTCGAATACCCACAAAATATATATATATATATATATATTTTGAACTTAGCCCAATTCTTCTATAATTCTTTTATAATCTAATAAGTGATCCTAATGAATAGTGTTTTTTTTCTTTTCTTTTAAAGTAACACCTGTTTATATATTTTATTATAATAAAAAACTATAATTATTCATGGCAAAATTATAATGTTTTAAAGTGACGTTTAAGGAGATAATTTAAATAAATGCAACCATCAAATTACAAATTAAACATGTAATTCATTTATGTTTTAAATTAAATTTTAGCATGTTAACCTAAGCATATCTCTATTAAGGTTAAAATTGCAAATTTCTCACACCACATGCTATTAAACTCCTAAAAAAAATCGAACATAGCTCAATTGGCATAGGGTTGTGCCGGTGACCAAAAGGTCATGGATTCAATCCCCGCATTAATTAAACTATCGTTGCAAAAAAAAAAACTAAATTGAGTTGATAGATTAAAATAACTATTGTCATTCCCAAAATTTGGGCGGAAATGATATTTGACCTAACTTTTCGAAATATAATTTGTTGGTCATTTTCAAACATTTTTTTTCCTATATGTTATTTGTTCTCTGTTTCCTTCTGGTTTTCTCCTCTCCTCCTCCGTCACACTCCATAATCTTCCTCTCCTTCTCTTTCACATGTTTAGTCGTCGATCACCCTGTACTTTTCTTCCTTGGACGGTCGTCCCCTCTCTCGTTGTCTTGTTTCTTCGAAAACGGCCGCTCACTCTTTATTTTTTCCTCCAATGACAACAACCCATTTTTTTTTTTTCATTTTCGATTAACATTTTTCTTCACGTTTTCTTCCTAATTTTTTTTATCTATATTTGAAACAAAAAATCAATATGAATTATTTTAAGGAGAGCGAGAGTGTGAGGAAAGAGGGAGCTGGACCGAGAGGAAAATATTAAAAAGTGACGTTAGCAAAAGGTTAGAAAATTTGTATTTTCAATAGTCAAAAGTTGGATGGTTCATGACAATTTTTATTTATTTTTTCAAATCCAACATAGCTCAATTAACATGAAGTTGTGCCCTTAACTAAGAAGTCACAAGTTAAATCCTCTCGTTATTTAAATAACTTTGCAATTTTTTTTTTTTTATTTATTTTTTTAATAATAATAATTAATAATTAATTTTTTTTTCTCGTTAAAGGCTTTTTTAAGTGAATTTATAAATTTCAGTCACCCTCACCCAACGTTCCATCTTCTCTTCGCCGTCGTTGGGTTTGCTAGGGTTTTATCTCCAGCGGCAGAGAGTTAAGTTTTCAGGGTCTCGAGCGAAAATGGCGGATAAATCGGCAAAGGCAAGAAAAAGCGAGGTCGTCACCAGGGAGTACACCGTCAATCTTCACAAGCGCTTGCACGGATGGTAACTCTCTCTCTCTCTCTCTTATACATTCTGGTTTAGATCTCGTGAAAAGTAGAGATGAAGATGATTCGACTTAAGTTCAGTTTTCGGGCTCATTTATTCGGTTCGTCATGTTCTAAGTAGTGAATTCAGCTGTAGGTTGTTTCATCGGCATGATTTTGGTCCTTCTGTAACTTAATTTAAAACTTAAACTCGACGGACCCCACTGTTATGGTTTTATGTCCAGATATAAAAATGAAGTTTTGTAATAGCATACATTGTGCTGATTTGACATGAATATCTTTGAATTTAATCTTCTGTTGATGGGTTGTGTTGTTCAAGTGACATATTGTATGGATTGTTGATTTGACTGTGCGCCTGAATTGGATTGGTGGCATTGGAGTGGTTCAACGTGCTTTGTTCATGTTAGTAACTAGTACGGGATTGTTGGGATTCAGTGTGCTTTGTTTTTATACTAGAAACATCGATCGTCAATTTCATTGATAAGATGAAATACAAAAGGAGATCTAAGACGAAATGCAAAAGGAGGCAAAGATCTCATTTACACCAAGAGAGAGCAATATAAGTTATGTGATAAAAAAAAACTTATCAAAGATGGTGTCTTCGAAGACGGAGTATGGCGATTGCGCTCCAGCCATAAGATTCAGTGTGCTTTGTTTTTTTTTTTTTTTTTTTTTTTTTTTGATATCCGTGAGTGTCCGGGCCAGCTTACGCGCACCTCGACTATTCTCACGGGACAGACCGCCTGACCCTACAACATTTGGCTGCCAAGGAAACCCGTAGGAAATTAATTCCTAGGTAGGTGCTTTGTTGTTGTTAGTAACTAGTATTATTTGGATTGCTGGGAGCGTAGTTGCAAGTTAGCAAGTTATATTAGTTGTGCTAGAAGAGTTTGGCGTCATCGTGGCACTGTTAATCTTCTCTCCATGATAGGAGTTTTGGTTCCTAACGAACAACTGATGTGATTACATGTTAGTATTCATTCTGCGAGGGCTTCTAGCCAACACATGGTTCTCATCTTTCATTTCGAAAGGCCTATATCTTCAATTTTATGGTCCTAGAAAAACATACATACAAATAGCTGTGCTCATATTAATGTTCATTTGCTTTCTTGAGAGATATCTCTCACTTTTGCGCTGTTTCTTAACCTCTGTGCGTGTTGAAGCACAACATATCATTGGTAAATCGATTGACGATCGATCACATTCACATTACATTCTCAACATGTTTGTTTCACTTTTTGTTTCCCTCTGGTTTATTCAGTCGATGGATTTTAATTTGGTGCCAGCTCCTGTCCCTGTATTCCTTTCCTTGCTTTGTTTCTGATGGCATCCAACTTTAGTTTCACATAACAACAGGTTATTAATAATTTTCGAGTTTCTAATTTAAGAGTGACATCAATAATGGCTTAGAACTAGTGACCGATCTTTGTCCATTAATATATTCTTATTTATGGGAAAAAGAAGTGTGGAAATATATATTATTCCCGATGGTGGTTCCCTCATTTTTAAGTATGACTGGCTCAGCCATCAGCTTCAATCTCTGTTGATTTTTGGACTTTTGTTGCCTTGGGTTTAGTCTTTGATTCCAATTCCCTCTATTTCCCCTCTTGTTTTATACCTTTTGTTTTCTCAAATGCTTTTAGTGACTTCTTATTATTGATACTCTTATGCAGCACATTCAAGAAGAAAGCACCAAAGGCTATCAAGGAACTCAGAAAGTTTGCTCAGAAAGCTATGGGTACCGCTGATGTTAGAGTGGACGTGAAACTTAACAAGCATATATGGAGCCGTGGAATTAGAGGTGTGCCTAGGAGGGTCCGTGTTCGCATTGCACGAAAGCGAAATGATGATGAAGATGCCAAGGAGGAATTCTATTCCTTAGTAACTGTCACAGAGGTACCTGCAGAGGGATTGAAGGGCTTAGGTACCAAGGTCATTGATGAAGAGGACTAGATTAGTTTGCCAAAACTAGGTCAATTTTTGGTATGTTATTGTCTCACAGATCCATTTTTGACTCGAGGTTTTTTGCAACTTTAGAGAAGAAATTGTTTATTTCAACAATTAATGAGTTTTGTATTAAACTTCATGTGATTTATACTTCCAGTGATTCATGTTTCATGTTATTGATTCTGAAATGTTCTTGGAACTTTAATAAGTGTCAATTTTGGGTGTAAATGGAGTTTAGAAATATGTAATGAACCCCTCAACTTTTAATTTTATGTCTAATAGCTACTTTGAAATTTGTGACTAAATGTGTAATTTAACATAAAAAATTTAAAAATATTTTTAGTTGAAGGGGTGTTAATTGTAAATGAGCTAGTTGATAGAGGGTAAATGAGCTAGTTGATAGATATAGGGGGTAAAGTGGAATTAGAGGTTTACTGGAGAAATGGTTAAAAACAATAGAAAACACATTATTTTTCTATTTACGAGACAATAAATTGATAAAAAAAAAATAATAATAATAATTGATGGATGATTTGTGAGGTCAAAGCTAATATGAAATGTGTTACAATGATATTAAAAAAAAAAAAAGTGTTAGAAATTATGTTATGCAATACAACAAAAAAAAAACTCTTAAAAAAGAGAACTGGTCTCTCAAGTTTGAATTTTGTGTCAATTTAGTTTCTATGTTTCAAAATTGGACAATCAAGGCTTCTAGGTTTAGGAAATAGGAAATAGTTCAATTTAGTCTCTGGGTGGAGGGATGACCTGACAAATTTTAATTATAGAAGAATGAAATAGTTATTTATAAAATAATGAAATAACGGTATAGGGCCTAAATTGAATTATTTTTTAAATCTGACGAACTTGATTATCTGATTTTGAAACGGAAGGACTAAATTGACAAAAAAATCAAATCTGAGGGACTAAAAAAGTATTTTACCCTATATTAAATTGAAACACTCTTGAATCATAATCAAACTAATTTTATCCATCATAAATATGTTTTTAAGAAATAAGAAGACTCCGTTTGGGATTGCGGTAACAGCGGTAACTTTTAAAATAATTTAATTGCGAGTAACTCTGTTTTTAGAAAAATCAGTTCTAATGAGAAGTAATTTAGTGTTTGGTAAATTTTAACTTTAAACTTAAAAAAAATAGGTTGAAAGCGGGTTGGAGCGTTTGGTAAATTAATACTAAATTGTTTATAATTACTAAAGTGAACATATTATTTAAATTATATTTATATTAATGTTTAATAACTAAATTTATTATAAGATAATTATTTTTTTATTAATTATTTGATTAATTTTTTTTAAAAAAAAGTGTTATTTTTTTTAATCAATCATAATTTCATCCACAGAACCTAAATGTAGAAGAAAAAAAAATCATGGAAGATGGAAGGATAGATTTAAAATTTAAAATTATTTTTGAAGAATTCAGAATTCAAAAGTTAGCACTAATCTAATTTTGAAATGAATTTTAGATAAATTATTAAATAATCAGATTTACCAAACAATCTAATAAGATTCTTCTAATCCAAACACAATAGGTCTAAGAGGGGTATAGTGAAAAAAAAAGAATGTCTCAATCCGCGCAAAAATTTAATATCCAATAAATCCAACATTAATCCTTATCATTCCCGATATACATGATTATGAATTCATATTCATATTTTCGATATTTAAATCTTATTTAAATATCACCATCTCTCTATTGTTCAATTCGCAATTGAACGTTATGTCGTTAAATATATCACATATATTTAACGCTAATTCCCTAATTTGAATTCGAACACTTCGAATTCACTCGTCACACTGTTCTAAGGTTTAGTCCGATATGAGCTAGCAGGGGGACCTCATGGACCTACAGATCATGAGCTCCAACGATCCGAGATTAACTGATTAAACTCTTTAACATAGTTAATCAACATTCGTTAACTACCAGGACATTCCACTATAGCCTAGTAGTTGCATTCTCCTCACTGTAGATATATTTATGCCTACTCGATATAACCATGATTAGTAAGTTGACCCTTCACAGGTTGTTCGTAATTTACGGTCGGGTCAAATATCTGTTTTACCCCCGTAATTACATCTTGCTCCTTAAGTCCCACTGATCCTCTAATGAACAATTGGTTTGTGATCCAATCACTAAACCGATTGGTATGTGATCTAATCACTATACCGAGTCCCTCTCGGGCCAATGAGAAGGTGGGGCCCCTTGTTCAAGACCTGGTGTCAACACTTAAGGGAACAACCTATCTACTATCCCTAGAGACGGGTAGGAGTGAATTCCATTTTGCACCCTATGTCCCCAACTATCTATCCGGTCATACCCCTGAAATGGGAGGCTTATTGAGTCGGCGGTGTTGAGCCACTCTCACCCATGCAAATCTAAGGATAATCCCGAATAAACAGGAGTTCATAGTTAGCTCAGGATTAAGGTCAAGTTACCTAGGTCATCGTTTTGAAATAGTCAGTCTTTAAAACAGTAAACAACGTTATAAAGCAAGAGTGACTTATTTCGCGGCCCGGTCTAATGCAAACTCTTTGCATAACACGCCCCCATTCACATGTCTCCACATGAACGATTCAGGATCACATCATTTGTACTAAATACAAAATGGGCCGCATCCAATAGTGTCCCCAGGATAAGGTATCCAACCTTATCCGTATACTATAGACCGTTTTGACTATTCACTCGAACTTGATCCACTTTTATGTCTCCACATAAAGTTCAAGTACTCATGTGTTATAGCCATGGATATTAGTTTATTGGATTTAGGATTTTCTAAAATGAAATAAGCAATTCACATATTCAATAATAACTTTATTGAATAAACCTCAATAACACTTTATTAGTAATAAAATATGTTTATCGTTTACAAACCACGAGTTTTAGGACATAAAACCCAACAGAAGGAGAGTTACGAGGATTCTTAGGCCTCACAAGATATTACCACCGCTTTGTGGTGAAATATGGACTCATGGTAGCACCATTGAAACAACTATCGAAGAAGGATTCATTTTGGTGGACTGGAGAAGTGACACACGCGTTTGAATTGTTGAAACAAGCTATGGTAACTCTACTAGTATTGGCTCTCCGTGATTTTAAGCTTTAATTTATTATTTAGACAGATACTTCGGGGACAGGTGTAGGAGCAATTTTACAGCAAAAACAGAGACCAATAGCTTTCTTCAGCCAAGTCAAGCCTTGTTTGCTCGAGTTGGGACAAAATCCATCTATGAATGCGAACTTATGGCCATCGTCCTAGCGCTACAAAATTGGCGACATTACTTGTATGATTCATGTGTAAAAAAGTCAGTTTTCGGAAAACCGGGTTTAGTCATATTATTTAATTAATATTTGATATTGAATTAAATAATAATTATTAATTAAAAAATTTAATTAATAATTATATATATATATATATATATTATTTATTAAAAAGTTTAATAAATAAAATTATTATTATTATTTTTAAATAATAATAATAATTAAATATATATATATATATTAAGATTATGTATATATATATATGTGATACCTTAAATTGACCATTTTGAGAGATAGAGAAAGTGAGCAGGGGTATACGATCAGAAAGAAAGAAAAAAAAAATTCCTCTGGTTTTAGTTTGAAGCTTCAACCCTCTGCCCTTCTTCTCTTCTTCTTCCTTTTCTATTTCTTTTTTTTTTTTCTCTTCTTTTCGGAGTCCCACAACTCCGTTGCTCGACGCCGAGGATAGCGAGACTACCTCAGGTGGTCCTCGGGGTGTTCGTGAGAAGAGGCCGGAAGAGTTCGTAACGAAGAACGGCCGGCGGACTTGAAGAAATTCGGAACTACAAGGGTATGTATTTCTAATTTCTTAATCCCGTCGTTTTGATCATGTTTTCTATTTGTTAAATTGATGAAATTAGAGTATCATCGGTCCAAAATCGCTTCCGCTGCGTATATCGCTCCATCAGTGAACAAGTGTGTTGAGACATATTTACGCTGTTTTTGTAGTGGACAACCAAAGAAATAGGAACAATGGCTTTCATGGGTTGAACAATGGCTTTCATGGGCCGAGTATTGGTATAATACCACTTTCCATGCGTCCACTCGTTCTACATCCTTTAACATTGTGTATGGACGCCACACACCGACGATCACACTTCCTATGGAGACCGCAAGACCACCAACAACTCTTTGAAACAACGACGGATTGAGAGAGATCGTACCTTATTGCTATTGACGAATCATTTGCGTAATGCCAAAGATCGAATGAAGAAGCAAGCAGATAAAAAGCGAAGGGATATTGTGTTCGAAATTGGCAACCTGATTTATTTGAAAATCAGACCATACCGCCAACGTTCGTTGGCTAAGTGAGAAAAATTAACTCCCAAGTTTTTTGGGCCTTACAAGGTGATTGAACGAATTGGGGCAGTAACTTATCGACTAGAGTTACCACTAGAAGCATTGATTCACAATGTTTTTCTCGTATCACAACTAAAGATAAGGGAACCAATGTACCGGTGCAAGATCGACCACCCCTACTAACTGAATATTATAAAAGGAAGGCTGAACTCGTAGATGTGCTGGGAATTCACTAGAATACCGAAGAGGCATGTGACAAGTGGTTAGTCCAATGATAAGGTCTACAGCCGTGTGATGCCACTTGGGATCAATTCCTTTTATTAATGATCAATTCCTTGATTTCCACTTGAGAACAATATCATATAATTATGGAGATATGTGGTGGTTCATGTATCGCTGACACCTTACTATTCAATGTTTTCATCCCAAAATTTGCTTCTTTTTAAATTTTCTATTCATCTCCAAAAGTTTTTCTCTTCCCTTTTAAATCTTTCTCTTCAAAACTTGTTATCTTTTTCACACTTAATTTTTTTTATCTCTAAATTTTTTTCTACTATGTGTTTTCTTTTTTCATTAAACAACTTCTATTTCTATTTTCTAAAATGTCTTATACTAATGAGGAAAGAGTATTAGCATTAATTATCTTTGTAGGGGTGTATGGGCGAGAATAAAAAATATATATAAAGCGCGGCTAGCTGGACTAAACCCAACTCTCTGTAAGTCGAAATGTGGCTCAAAAGATATGTTTGCCCCATAAATTTAAGTTTATGGTTTATGGTATAAATTTTTCAACTTTGTAGGCCGACATGTGGCTCAAAAGATATGTTTGCCCCATAAATTTAAGTTTATGGTTTATGGTATAAATTTTTCAACTTTGTAGGCCGACATGTGGCTCAAAAGATATGTTCCCCTTAAATTTAGGTTTATGGTTTAGGGTTTAAATTTTAGGATTTAAAGTTAAGGATTTTAATATTTAGAATTTAAGTTTAGGGTTTATAGTTTAAGGTTTTCTTAAATGTTAATAAATTCCAAATACTAAATCTAAACCTCTAAATATTAAATTTAAAAAAGTGAGAAGGAAAATTTGAAAGTTAAATATTAAAAAAAAAAAAATACATTCTTTTTAGGGCTGGTTGCACAAATAGCAATCAGGCCCAAACTAATTGCAAATTTAGCAAACTTTAAAATGTTTTGCAAATATGGCAAAAAAACCCGTTTCTATCACTGATAGACTTTATTATATCATTGATAGACTTCTATCAGTGATAGACTATTATCACTGATAGACTATTATCACTGACAAAAATCTATAAAAAGATGAGGTGATCAGCGATAGACTTCTATCAGTCATAAGATATCAGCGATAGAAATTGCTATATCCGCAAAATTTTTAAAAACATGCTATATTTGTAAACAATAAGTCTTAAATTGTCATTTACTACAATTTCCCTTCTTTTTAATATAAAAAAAATTATTGAACATATCACAACCCATGGTTGAGTCTCGTCGGGTGGGCTAACACAACTAGCAGCTCTTTATATATATTTTTTATTCTCTCATACACTCCCACCATGCTAATTAATGCTAATACTCTCTCTCTCTACTTAATGAACGAATATTCCATTTTTAAATAAAGAATTAATGCATTATTTGTAAATAAAGAATTATTGCAATGCATTGAAGTTGTATTTATATGTTAAAAATAAAAAATGAATAATGGAAAAGTTATCACCCATTCTGAACTTCCTAGTCCCGTAGGACCATGTTACTTTTTTTTTAATTGTTTCTTTTATAATATGGTTAAAATAATAATAATAAAAGTTTTTAAACTAAATAGAGAAGTGATTATTAGACTAAACATGCAATTTGTTCTAATTTTAAATTTCATAACCTTTGTACAAAACGTTCAACAGATACCATTTTTTATATATATAAAAAAAAAATAGAGTTTATAACATGATATATAAAATTAAATAACGATTGTACAAAACGTCCAACAAATACCATTTTTTATCAAAATAAAGTTTAGAGTTTATAACTTGATATATAAGATTAAATAAAAAAATAAATTATTATATCTTCAACTAAGATGTCAGATGTTCTAATTTTTAACCCCACATTTTGTTCTAAAAAATATAATAAAGTTTAGAGAAAAAAAACAAATTAATTGTTTTTAAATTTACAATTGAAACTATAACAAAGTGATGGACCTTCCATATTTGATCTAAATTCGGTTGATTGCTCAAGACATCTCTTTTTAACAAAGAAATAAAAAAACTAAATAAGGTTGATTGCTCAAGACATCTCTTTTTAACAAAGAAATAAAAAAACTAAATAAGATTACCCACATGAACATAACTCGACACATAATGTATGACTTAATAGACATGACTTAGTGATTCAAGAGGTCAAAGTTTCATTGTCAAGGAATTTAGAAAAGTAACATATTTGTCTCGGAATTAGTCTATGGTTTTTACCTCTTTTTTCTTTTGATTTTTTTTGTTTTTGTTTTTAGATCCGTCCCGAATATACATCGACATCGACATCAACATCAACATTTATCCAAACTTTCATAAAATTGAGACCAACACTTACATCTACATCAACAATTTAAACTTTGGACTCAACCTCAAACCGAAAAAGATGACACATGGCACCAAACTTTCCTTAAAAAAGAGAAAAAATTGTGATTTTTCACTTTTTCACGTGCAATGCAGCCTACTCCAGTTTTATATGAAAAAGTAAATTCTTGATCCTTAATAGAAAAAAAAGGCACTATATATTTTTATTTTTTTTTTTGAAAGAAAAAGGCACTATATTTAAATATCTAAGATTGAGATTGCATTAAACAAAAATAACTATAATAACAATTTAAAACAATAAACCACACCCCCCACTCACTAAAATTCCACACAAGTATTTATTTTATTACCACAGTTTTCTTTTCTTATAAACATCACTAACACATCCATTCGGGTCGGATCCGATTCAACCCGAATTCTCTTACCCGGATTTGTCATCAACAGGTCCTCAACGGGTTCCCACAGAGGCAATCATTGTTGGTAAACGACGACGCTTCGAGGTGATCGAACGGCGACCCGATGGGTATCGACCCGCAAAGATGGTTATGGCTGAGATCCAAATGCCCAACGTATTTCGCAGACGACAATGAATTTGGTATCGGACCTTTCAGAGCATTGAACGACAAGTCGAGCGCCATGAAGTACGAATCACCGCAGAAAACGTCAGGAATATTCCCTTCCAGAGCGTTTCTGCTCAGATTCAGAATCCCCAGGCCGCCATTGCTGATCAGAGTTGAAGGTATTTGCCCCGCGATTCTGTTGCTGTCCAGGTTTAGAGTCGAGATAACCGGCATGTTGCCGATGTTCGCCGGAATGAATCCGGAGATTCCGTTCATCGATAGATCTAAATCCGCCAGACGGTACATTTTCGTAATCGACGCCGGGATTGTTCCTGTGAGTTGGTTGCGGCTGAGCAGCGCTCGACTCAGCATTCCTAATTTCCCGAAATCTGACGGAATTTCGCCGGAGATTTGATTGCTTCTCAGGTCCAGATGCATCAGACCGGCGATGTTCACTAGCGATGCAGGTATCGTACCGGAAATCGCGTTTTCGGCGAGGTTAAGCACGGTGAGACGGTTAAGGTTTCCGATATCCGAGGGAATTTCGCCGCTGATTTTGTTTCCGACGAGGTCGAGAACTCGGAGATGGCTGAGTTTCGTCACGCACTTCGGAATCTCGCCGGAGATTCCTTTCCAATCGGCAATGACGAGGATCGTGAGGCTATCTAGCTTGCAAATCTCCGGCGAAATCGAACCAGTCATATAGCCAGTCCGGCCGGCCTTCTCGAAGATCGGATCCTCAGATTCGCCGCGGAGGCTAATGTCGGTGACCTTGAGAGTTTCAGGATCACAGCTGACGCCGTACCAGCCGCCGCAGCAGGAATTTCCAGTCCATGAATTGAAGATTCCTAAGTAGGGCTCCTTCAGCGCCGCTTTGAATGCGAGTAGCGCCGCCCGGTCCGACGGCGAGCAAGCGTCGACGGCGGAGAAGAGGAAGAAAACAACAGGTAAGATTCTCAACAATGACATTGTCATCTGTGGGAGTCTCTGCAAGATCAAGCATGGCAGCCATTGTTATGTAGGAGAAGGAGGGACTGTGGCAGTTTGGTTTCAATGCAGGTAGGTGATTTTACGAAAATAGCCCCGATGAAAGATGATAATTACAGGTTTGTGACTGTGGCACATGCAGAAAGAGAAAACCTTGATTGGCCTGTTTGAGATGGTGAGTAAAGGAGATTTGGAAGAAAGCTAATTCCATTTTTGTGTTTATATTTTGATTTTAAGTTGGAACATGGATATAACTATATTTTCTTATTTACTATAAATAATAATGTTATATTTTTAATTTCATTTACTTCCTACATTTTCAAGTTCTTATTTATTGTCTTCAAACTTTTCAGAACGTCCATAAATATTATTATATTTTGGTCAATCAATTTGAAAGTGTCCATAACTTTCAAGATTATTTTATTTTCGCAACTTGAGTATAGTTTAAGTGGTTAATATATATACATTTGATTCGATTATATGTTAGAGACTCGAATCAAATCTAGACGTAAGGCGTTTGGGTGCGTGTTTACAACTGAGGCGAAAGAAAACTTTGAATTTTAGAGTGAATTTGTTTATAGAGTATATTGTAAGGATAACTACACAAATAGTTTAGGGGTTGTTTGGCCCCCAAGTTGGGTGGAATGGGCTTAAATAGTCCATCCATGTTTGGAGTCCCAACTATTAGTTGGGGCTGAGATATTATAACCCCCGATTGCTACAGTGTTACTGTAGCAGCGGTAGTTTGTTTGTTTTTTTTTTTTTTTTTTTACTCAATTTACCGATTTTTCCTCTCTCTTTCTCTTCCTCACCTCACGATTCTTTATCTTCCGTTTCTTCCCAAATTTCTCTCCACCGATCCTCTTGTTGTCGATTATTTGTGATTTCCTAAATAATATTTATTTTTAAAATTTTTAAAAAATTAATATGTAATATACATTTAACTATACAAATATAACAAAAAGTTGTAGAAAAAAAATAAACTAACATAAACACATATTTCAAACTCCATGTTAAAGAAAACTGTATTATTTCTCTCTCCAATGAGCCTCTTGTTGTCGATTATTTGTGATTTCCTAAATAATATTTATTTTTTTAACTTTTAAAAAATTAATATGTAATATACATTTAACTATACAAATACAACAAAAAGTTGTAGAAAAAAAATAAACTAACCTAAACACATACTTCAAACTTCATGTTAAAGAAAACTGTATTTTAAACACAGATTAAACAACTCTGCACCCCAAACACAGACGTACTAAACCTAGACTATACAACTATGCACCCCAAATACAGACTATTATAACCCACAAATTATTATAACCCACCATGCGCCCCAAACGCCCGCTTAATGTTCACAGTTTCTATTTTATCAAAAATGTTCAACTACTCTAAAAAAAATCATAAAAGTTGAGTTGAATTGTAGTTACTTTCAAACCCTTCAACCTTTCCTACATTTTATATTGAATTTTCTCTAATATTTTAATAAAATAAAATAAAAAATAAAACAAGCTCATCTAAGAAAAAAAAAATTGAAATCATAAAACTCACATTAAACACGTCTCTCTCTTCATTAAAATCGGCTTCTCTCTCCTCATTTAAATTGTTTTCTTCCTCCTCGTACCCAGACCTAAACACTTTTCTCTCCGCAATATATATTTTCATATATGAAATATATAAGGTGTGTATATATATAAAGAAATACATATATTTTCTTAAAACAAATACATAATATCTATAAGTATATAACCATATATACCCATATATGAAGTATATATCAATATATATGATGAGTATATATAAAAATTACATATTATCTATAAGTATATATGGGTATATAGTCATAGATAAAGTATATATGGTGGATATATATATATATATATATATATATATATATATATATATATATATATATATATATATATAAGTATATATGGTGGTTATATAAAAAAAAATGAAAATGATGAATGAAAATGAAGAGGAAGAAAAATCTAAGAAAGAAAGAACACTAACGTATGTTGAATGCTTATGTATACATATATGAAATGTTGTTTTTGCAAAATCAAAAAAATGGAAAGGACGAAAAAATCTGGAAAAGAAAGAATACAAACGTAAGTAAAATGCTAAAATCGGAAAAACAAGATTTTGGAAGAAATCTAAAAAAAAAATATAAAACATTTTTACGTAAATAGAAAAAAAAATGGATAGAGAAAATTAGAATTTATTATAAATTGAAATTTAATACACAAAATGAAGAGAGAAATTGAATAATATTATGGAGATGACACATTAATGAGAGGTATCATGATAATCAAAATTAATCAAAAATATAAATTTAAAAATTTAAGATCTTATGACATATTTGAAAATATACTACCTAAAGGTGATCATTTTGGAGAATTTCTCTATATTGTAAAGTTTAGGGGGCTCAAGCCCCTGAACGTACTGTAGATTCAGATTATATTTATTGTACTAAAAAAAACGTAAAAAATTAACACAAAATAGAAGAAAAAAAAAAGTAAGAAGAAATAGTATTAATGAAAGTTTTGAAACATTTGAAAGTATAAATGAACTGATAATTACCTAAAAAAAAAAAGGACTACTAACAATATGTAATCCTAAATTATAACAGTCCGATACATGACTTATAAAACATCATAGATTAATCTCCTTTAGTTAATAAATTATTAAAAGGAAAAAGAAAAATCGCACTTTTGTAAAGTGCATTTGATCTACTTCCAAGGAATAAAATGAATGATTTTATGAGGTTAATGTAAACCTTATCAATAATAATTTTCTAGTTAAATAAAATAAAATATCTAGCTAGCAATTGATAGGTATATGGGCCCTTATCAAAACACAAGATTTGGTGCATATCCCTTAAATTGCTTTTGTGTGGGATCTTCAAATCCTTCAAGTTAGATTTGGCTTCATTAGATTTTTATTTCATAACTTTGCATTTTAAACATTTTACTATGCTTTTGGTATTGAGTTTGAGAGAGTTGAAAGTGATTAGGATAAAATCTTAATTTGTGTTTGATATAACATATTATAAATAATATGTTAAAATCACTTTTCCATAACACGTTTCATTTTACATTTTTCTAAAAATTTGTTCTCTCCTAACTTTTAGATTCTTCGACAATCTGTTTCTTCCCAAATTTTCAAATCTTTTCAAAATTAAGAATTATTTTATATATTTAGTATTTTTTTCTACCAGTAAATTTTTTAAATTAATAAATCAAATGCAATTTTTTTTAAAAAAATAATACCTTATTGTTTTTTCTCTTAAAAAAAAAATTATACAAATTTTTATACTATGTCTATTTTAGTTATTATAGCTAAATCACAATAATTTAATATTTATTTACCAAATACAGTCACCAACTTATTCAACCCTACCGCTAAAATTTATCAAACACTAATTCGCTTTCCAAAACAACCGATTTTTTTAAAAGTAAAGTTGTCAATAATTATTGTAAAAGCTACCGCAATCTCAAAAAGAGCCTTAAACAACTAGATGTGATTTCAAATACTTAAATATGCAAACATTTACTCAACGGATGAATGAACAAAATATCATGAGATTTTATTTTAGAATCAATTTGGTTTTAAGATAGTACCTCGTAATATTTAAGATGGTATCAAAATTCATGAAGTCCAAATGAGTATTTGGTCTAAAAATGTGATCTCCTCCAAGAAAAATGAATCCAAAGAGTTACCATCTTGAAGGGACATGGAGATATCACCTTGAAAAAAATGAAAGAACCTCACAAACTTGATAAGTTACATAAATTATTTCTCTCATTGTCAATTAATTTTAAAAAAAACTCGATGATATTTATGATAAACTAGATCAACATAATTTTAAATTTATAAAGAAATTTATTGGACAAAATATACTATTAAAAATTCATTAGTCAAACTTATAATTTAACCTTTATATAAAAAATAAAAATAAAAATAAGTATTTGAAAGTATTTCGATGGAAATATTGAAATCTCAATTTTATGGGAATGTCAACGAAAATATTGATAAAATAACGATGAATATTTCTCAAAAAATATTATCAATATTATATTCACTATATTTATATTTATATTATATATATTTATACTTATTATTATTATATATTTTTTTAATTTCTCATCAATTTTTTTACAATAAAAATGAAAATGTGGATTCGGGCTTTAGGTCGATGTCTAAAAGTACCTGATTGGATCTGCTCTCATGTTACTATAAATTTCTCCCTACCTGACATGTAATATTTTGGGAAGATCTTATCAAAAAAAAAAGAAAAAAAAAAAGAAAAAATAATAATAATAATATTTTGGGAAGAATTAAAAAGTCATCACAAAATTTATTAGAAGTTGCAGTTAATGGAAATAAATAAGGGTTTTAAGGTGGGTCCCAATAACATCACATCACGCGCCCTCTAGTCAATTTTCCACCTCTCTCCTGAGTTGTCAGTGGGCCACGTCTTCCTTTTTTTTAACCTTTTAATTTCTGTGTGTCGGCTTTAATATTAATATATTATTACCACCTTTTTTTTTACGCGCCATCAGATTTTGTATCATGATTGAGATCAATGGATATGATCCCCTAAATTATTGTTTTTATTACAACATAAATTATTGTTTTTGTCACCATATTCATATTTATTCATTTTCATCATCATTTTATTTCTTTACTTTTTTTTTTAATAACAAAACCGGATATTGTTATTTTAAAATTATATATATATATATATATAAAATAATAAATTATTTTCTTATTGATATGCATATTATTATAAAGATATATGTATTGTATTCAGGGGCGGATCCAGTAAGGGGTCAGGGGCACGTGCCCCCCTCAACTTTTGAAAGTATCTAATATATACAATACGGTGCGCTAAGTTTTCACAAAAAAGGGTATTTTTTTCTTGGTAATTGCCTTACTCCTGCTTTCGTCCCCTTCTGCCTGGTCACGAGTTCGAATCCTTAGGATTCATATTTTATTTTGCCAAGTAAAATTTGATTTTAATCTCTTTTTTATATTTTTATATCTATAAGTAAATATCTTTACCTAATAAATAAACTTTCAATTATCAAAATAAATAAATAAAATAGGACAATTCTTTAATGAATTTAAATTCATGAAAGATAAATAATATTAAAACGAGCTCGAGCTCAGTGGAACTCTAATGTGCATAGTGCCCGGTCAAAATATTTTGAAATTTATTTAGATAATTCAATTATATTTTCTTCAAATATCAATAATATAAAATTAAGTATATATATGACAACATGTAGGACGTGGAATCAAACCTATGACCTTCTAGTCACTAGGTCGTGCATTAAACCGATTGAGCTATATTCATGTTGACATATCATACAAAATTGTTTATTATAGTTTAGTAAATTAAATTACAAGTTTAGTCCCTAAACTTTAATTTCAAGTTTGTGTCTATTTGGTACATGAACTTCAAAAAGTCTTTAATAAGATTTTAAACTTTCAATTTTGTGTTTAATAGGTCCATGAACTTTAAAAATGTCTTATAGATCTATGCCTTAGTTTAATGTTTTTAAAAATTAATTGATCTATTAGATATAAAAATGAAGTTTATGTTTAATATTGTGACTTTAAACTTTCGTATTGGTGTTTAACAAGTCTGTGAATTTTGAAACATGTGAAATAGATAAATGACATATTAGGCACAAAATTGAAAGTTTAAGATTCTATTAGACACTTTTCTTAATTCATGGGGGCAAAATAGACACAAATGTGAAAGTTGAGAGACTAAACTCTTGTAATTTAACCTAGTCGATATTACTTAATTTGAATATTGCATCAACAAATTTAAAATTGGATTTATATGAACTTGTGCCCCTCCTGACATAGAATCCTGGATCCGCCCCTGATTGTATTAAAGTTGTACACTCGATATAATAGAAATCTCACAATTATATATATATATATATATATATATATATATATATATATATATATATATATAGTTGCATAAATAACAAAATATAAAATATTATATAAATATGACCCAAAAGAAAAATGAGATAAGTGATAATCACTAATAACCATTGATAAAATGACTATCACGGATGATAGATCAATGATAGTTATTAATAAAATTCTATAAAAAACATAGGTATATCACTATCGCTAATAGTCATTGATCTTCTATCACCAATAAAAGGCTTCCAGTGATACAATTGTTATATTTGTAAATTTTTTTAAAAAAAT
This sequence comes from Herpetospermum pedunculosum, assembly GCA_028017165.1. Classification (NCBI taxonomy): domain Eukaryota; kingdom Viridiplantae; phylum Streptophyta; class Magnoliopsida; order Cucurbitales; family Cucurbitaceae; genus Herpetospermum; species Herpetospermum pedunculosum. Next base: position 15,557,532 of record CM051523.1, read on the forward strand.
GTTATATTTTTATTTATATTATTTTAATTTGACATCTGGTATAATTTTTTTTTTATATATAAATATATATATTCTGCAAAGGATTAAATAATATACTTAGAGATTATAAATTGGAATATTCATTTTTTTTTTAAAGCAAACTGGAACAAAATTTATTAAGAAGGTAAAATGGGGAGAGGCTACAAAAAGAAATATCTAAAAACAATAAACTAGACAACCAAAATGGAGGACTTGACTCCCAAACAGAGCATCCCATGAACAAAGCATGACTTGTCAGATTATGGACAACTTTGTTAGTCATTCTCGAACTAAAAAACAGGCCCTTAACACCAATTCGAGCCATCAAGAGTTTAATTTCTTCCAACAAAACTTCTTGAGGAGCCGTTAAAAGACCATTAGAAAGCAAAACTCGAACCAAAACTTGGGCGTTCAATTCCACACTGAGATTTGATAAGCCCAAAGACACTGTGAGTTGCAGCTCTTTAAGCAAAGCCAAAGCTTCAGCTGACAAGATTATTGATACACCCTTTACCGCTTCCGCCATCGCAACCACCATCCTCCCTTCAGCATCCCGAATCACCATTTCCAGGTCCGATTGTCGTCTTTCGAGGGAGACCACAACATCAATATTTAACTTAAGCGATCTATGCTCGAACCCGCTCCTACTCTCTCTGTGCACTCCCGCCGACACCCCAACATCCGAATATTCATTTTTTTTTAACTAAAAGAATACCATGTAAGATTCATAAGGTTGGACTTGTGTGATTTAAATTTAAGTAGCATGAAAGATTAGAAAATTCATAGCTTGAGATTTAAAAAGAAAAAACTCATACACCACACATTTATTAACTCCATATTATACAAACCTCATTTGTGACACGTTTTTCTTCATTTCAATTGGTCCACGTCACGAGCAATGAGGCTATATATATATATATATATATATATATATATATATATATATATATATATATTTTTTTTTTTTTTTTTTTTTTACAATCCTCCTCAAGGAAAACTTCTAACACTTGGATTAATTTGTTATAAAGTATCATCATTATAAATCCTCTAGAAAATAATTAAATTAATATGCAAAAATTTCACATGTTTTAATGATTAGATTTGTTTTTAGAATTTTTTTTTTATTATTGATATCACTCACATAGTTTTTTTATTTTAATAATAAAAAAAAACATACATAATTCTATGAGTTGGTTGCCTAAACAACAATTCGATCCAAAATAATGACAAATATAGTAAAATTTAAAACATTTTACAAATATGAGAAAAAATCAATGACTATAAACTGATAGACTGCTATCGGTGATATATGACTATCACTGATAGACTACTACTATCCGTGATAATCACTAACAAAATTCTATAAAAAAAAATTCAGGTGATAGACTACTATTAGTAATAGAAATTGTCATATTTGCATTTTTTTTAAAAAAAAAATGATATATTGTTTAATTATTTTATTCTAAATTGATATCCGATACAATTTTTCTAGTTTTATTATCTAATATACAATTTGCCATATTTAATATTGACTAATTAAATACAAAATATCAAAATCAAATAGATTGAGCAATTATGAAACTGGCTTTTTCTTTGGAATAATTATGACAACCAAATTATTCATAAAAGAAGTAATTATCGTGGTAGTGATATTAATTGCAATTACATTCCTTTATAACATAATTGATTGGCAGGTGTGACTAAAGACTTGGAGGGCAATGTTTCTAATTGTTATAAAGTTTTAAAAAGAATAACTAATTTGATTTATTGAGTTGGTAGAATCCAAGTCCATATATGTAAAGTTCACAAACTTAAATCAATTTTTTCAATAAAAAATTGATAAATTTTTCGAATTTAAATAATTGACATTACTTAATCTTTAAATAAAAATTCTCCAATCCTATATTTATTGTATTAAAAAATAATTTTATCAATAATATAATAAATATTGAGAAATGATAACAAATATCAATTTAGAGTAAAATAATTAAAAATATAGTTTTTTTTTTTTTTTTTTTAATATGACAATTTCTATCAACGGATAGTAGTCTATCGTAGATAGTAATCTAGTAATCTATCACCTCAGTTTTTTAGAGAATTTTTCAGTGATTATCACTGATAGTAGTGTATCAGTGATAATCATATATCAACGATAATATATTAATAATTAATTATTATAATTTAAAAATGAATAGTTCATCATTAATTAGTGAATTGAAAGCAATGACTAGTTATTTTTATTTTTTTTTTTTTGGGTGAGAAGAAGCCATGACTAGTTAAAAGAAAACTAACGAAATTAAATTAAGTAGTTCTTCTATTAATGATTTTTGTAGATTTATTTTTTATTTTAAAACTTTAGTTTTATTAAAAAAAAAAAAAAAAAACTTTAGTTAAAAACTTAAAAAGAAAAATGTGAAGAGGTGGTGGGGGTTGGGTGTGATGGCCCTACAAGCTGACACAAAATGGGTCTCTGTCCTCTTCAATTGGAAAGTTGGACACAGCATTGAAGGCCCTCACATGAAAATGGGTCCTCTTTTGCCCTCCCAACGAAGGGCACCTTTCAACTAAAGGGCAAAAAAATTCATTTATTTATTTGGAACAAAGCCACGAGAAATTGGATATGGACGAGACACTTTCCTATTATTTTTTTTATTGTATTGAAATTCTAGTCATTCTCAAAATTCGCAAAACTTATCTAGAATTTTTAGGTTAAATAGTTTATTTGATCCTTGAAGTAATTCATCACTTTTGAATTTTGTCTTAAATGGATTGATTTAGATGTGTGCAACCACATTAATATTTATCCACCATAGTAATAATTATATAAACGGTTAGGAATACAAATAATATTTCTCAAAGTAAAAAATTATGGATATATAAAAGAGGACAATTATCTCCAATGGTATGAAGTCTTTTAGGTGAAACCAAAAGTAAAGCCTTGAGAGTTATGCCTCATACCATTGTGAAATGTCTGGTTTGTTGTCCTTAACAAGTGGTATCAGAGCTATGTTCCTGACTTAGTCATGTCTGTAGAATCCTCGAGTGTCGAATAAAGATATTGATGAACCTCCAATGACAAAGTCATAATTAGAGTTATAGAAAAATTAGGCTGATATACTAATTTGGTCTTGTTGATGCCAAATTTTGCACGGTAGACTGCACCTTTCAGCTCACGTGGCTTCAACGATGAATTTGTAATTTGAGGCGAAGGGACTTGCAAAACAAAGTAAACAAACTTCGAAGCCAAAGTCAATAGAACGACAGTTGGCTATAGAGTTCTTGAATTAGAATTGACCTACTTACGTCCTGTTATTATGACGATATTTATAATGTTCGTCGTCTATGTCTTTCCCTTTCTCTATTAGGTTTAGGAGAAACGATCGACTGATGCCTTTTAGGCTATGCTTATCCCTCCCGGTAGGAGTAGATAGAGCCTGAAAATCTTAGGCCTGCAATGAGAGCCGATGTGTGTTCGGCCTAGGTCTGACTGACCACTCCTCCTTTTGGGCCGAGGAGTGGTCGGTATTTGGGCTGAGATGATGACCACTCCTCATTTTGGGCTTAGAAGTGGTTGATATTGGGCCTGGATGACCACTCCTTATTTTGGGTTGAGAAGTGGTCGGCATTTCACATTTTTTGTTTCCTGGATCAAATCCCGCATTCATTTTGGCCTCGAGTCCCCTCGATGGATTGGGCTCGTGCTGATCTGTCCTGATATTGCCGGAGGTTGAAATGATCTTTCCTATGACACAAAATTTGGTTTGAATGAACCTTTCGGTTCGGTCTTTTATATGTGATTATTTTATCCACAGTAGGTCTTTAGGGTTTAAAAATTCTCAATTAGTTCTTTTAGTTGGGTTAAATTTTATAGATCATCACTACACTTTGTTTACACCCAAAAATCCACGACCAACCTTTGCAAAAAAATAAATAAATAAATCCACCACCAAATTTACGTGTTATGCTTTAGGGTTTATATTTGTAAGGGTAAACTAGTCTTTACATTATTATTCTAGTTTAATATAAATAGGTACTCTGTATTTCACATCAAACAATTCTAATACAATATAGTCTCTATACATTTTATCAATTCTCTGAATTTAACACATATTTCATCTATTTTTCATTTAGCCTTAAACTCTGATACAATCAACTAATAAACTAATATTATCAGCCAAATTGAAAACATTTAGGGTTCGTTTGATAACGCATTCAATTCTTGATTTTGATTTTTGGTTTTTGATTTTTAGAAAACAGGTTTGTTTGGTAATCAATTAAGTTTTTGGTTTTTAAGTTTTTAAAAACGTTTTTACATTCATTAACAAATTTTAAAAATGAAACAAAAAAAAATTTCAAAAAAAGTTTTCAAAATTTCAGGTTTTTTTTGTTCTCCTCAACTTTATTTAAATTGTCAACAAATTATATATAATTATTGAGATTATCTTTAAATATTTATTTATTGTAGTTGAAATCAAAGGATCATTAATAATTTTTGCAATCAAAATGTAATATTCTTAAAAAAAAAAAAAACATATTACTAATATTTTTTTAGTATAAAAATATTAGAGCTGGTTGCACAAATAGCAATCGGACCCAAAATAATTACAAATTTAGCAAAGTTTAAAACTTTTTGCAAATATGGCAAAAAATCAGTGGCTATCACTGATAGACTTACTATTACTGATAGACTTCTATCAGCGATAAACCATACTATCAGTGATAGAAATTGTCATATCTGCATTTTTTAAAAAAATGCTATATTTTTTAATTATTTTACTCTAAATGAACATTTGTTACAATTTTCCAAAATATTATTAATATAATATATTATAATTTTTTTTAGTATATTAATTTTAATATTAGTGTGATATTACACCAATATACCTATCCACTTTATACAATTAACATATTTTATTTTTGTCACTTTAGAGTTGATAAACGTCAACTAAAGATTGTCTAATATACTAAACTATCGTCAAAATAATTTTTTATTTTATTTTAGAGAAAAATATTTTTTTATCCTAAATTTCAAATTTCATCAAATAATTGAACCTTAATTAAATTTTGATAAATGTTGTAATTTTTACATTCTAATAAATTAACATTATTTTATAAAAAAAAAAAAAAAAAAAATAGTAATTATAACTTTTATGTTTTCAAAAATTAAAAATAAAAAATAATTATAAAAAAATTTGATTTTTGATTTTTTAAAAACAAAAAACAAAATACAGTTACCAAATATGATTTTTATATTTAAAAAACAGAAAAAAAAAATAAAAAATTGAATGCCTTATAAACGGAAAGTTAAATTATAAGGATAAAATCAAAATTAAGCTTGACCCATAGGAACCCAACCTCAAACTATAAAAGTTAAGGATGAAATTGAAATTAAGCCAAACTTCATATTGTAATTTAATAAGAATGTGTTGAGGACTAAAACGTCTATGGTTCGGATACTCCACCTCTGACCTCTGATGTAGTTAAGAAAAAAAAAATTGTGATTTAATAAAAAAAAATATCACTCTTAAAATAAATTTTATGTACAAAAACATAAAACTATTTTCGAAACAGTATCTCAAATAATACTTTTTAAAACGAATAATAACGATTCTGTTTTGAGAATAATTAAATGGTGACGGTCGGTCGGGTAGGTGAGAAGATTAGGCGGCGGGCATTTGCAATTTAATGTGTTAATTTTAACAGAATAAAACAGCTTTATCAATTAATTAATTACCCTTAATCTTATTTAATTCCGACAAGGAAGGGTAGTGCGCATGTGTCGCTGTCCCTTTATTTTTATTTTATTTATAAGAAATTAGGAATTATTCACTTCTCAAATAATTTGTTTTTCACTTTTTCAATAATTATATCTAAAATATAATAAAGTTAACTACCTTTTTAATAATTATTATTTTTGAAGGATCACCTCTTTTAATTATTATAGTTTAAACTTTCTTTTAGACCAATAATATTAATAATTGTTATTAGTACCATAAATATAAATTGAGAATTGAATCCTTTGATTTCGAATAATAGATACTTTAATCGAAATGTTTATTTTATGTCTATTCATAAAAAAAATGACTGTATGTTAATGCGGGGATTGAACCGAGATCTCTTGATTAAGGGCACAACCTTATATCAATTGAGCTATGTTCGATTTAACATTATATACTCACATATAAAATATATATGATGAATATATATAAAAAATACATATTTTATAAAACAAATAAATATATATTATATACTCATATATGAAGTTTATACAAGTATATTTTAAAAAAAATATATATTTTTATGAGAAAAAATTCTTAAAATAGTGTAAATTAAATTTTAAAGCAAAAAAATCATATAAAATATTGTTACCTAAATGAAAAAAAAGTTGATATTTATTATACAGTTGTAATTTAAGATACAAAAACAGATTAATAAAAATATTAAAAAATAAAAATGAAAATGATAAGATGTTCAAACATATTTGAAAATATTTGAAACCATTTTGCTCATTTGCATAACATAAATATGTATTTTCAAATACAACATCAACTTTGAAAATTTATCAAAATAGCATGATCCAACTCAAATTCCAATATAATATAAAATCGAAAAAGTCACACTTATGCTATACTTGAAAATAATTATTATATTCTTAAAAAATATATATATATTAGAACCCCATTTTATAACCATTGATTTTTGTAAATTAAATTTATAAATACAACTTACACTTATTGAACTTCTTTGTTTTGTATTTATTTCTTATAATTGTTTTCAAAATTCAAATTAAACTTTTAAAACTAAAAAACTATTTTTTTTTTTTTTTTTTTTTTTTTAAGAGATCAAAATTATTGTAAATAAATTGTGAGGAGGTGAACAAAATTTTTAAAAATTAAAAAATCGAAGAAAAAAAACTAAATAATTATAAAAATAATGTAGATTATTTAGAATACATGTTAAATTTCGGTTATCTACCACAAGTTTTCTAAAATTTTATAATTTGTCTTTATAATTGAACTAAATATGTGAAAAAAAACCGTTTCCTCAAATAATCTTCCCAATGGGCTTTATATGGGCCTTAGGGTCATCTATAATCGAAGAGACCAATACTACAAAAATGGTCTAACGTGACTTCTATATATTTGTATGAAGTTATAAATATTTGGTGTTTGGTACACCAATGTCAAATGAATCAAATTATTTACCAATTATTTACGTCTAAGGTAAATAAAATAACTATCCTGACTCAAAATATTTATTATTCACAAACTATTATAATCACACAGACTATTTTAACTTATTCCGTCTCCAAACAACTTAACTTATTTCGTCTCCAAACAACTTTTAAGGAGCCGCTTGACCCATGAAGTCGGAGGAGTGATTTTACTCCCCAACCTATAGAGTTGTTGAAGTCTGTCTCATTTTCCAAATAAACACATTTCTTTCTTCCTCACTCTCCGCTCCATGACATTTTTAATTATTTAAAAAAAAATATAATTTAAACTAAATATGTAAAAAAATATCATATTTTTGTCCCCAAAACATATATTTATAAAATATTTGAACAAAAATATCATTCCGCTTCGTCCATCACTGCTCGCTCGGGTGCTTCCCTCTAAGGCGAAACGCTCCCCTACCCATGCTCTATATAGCTCGTTGTTGGTCCTTTGCAAGTGCGCTCCGCGATCACTGTATATCTTTCTTAGATGAGAACACCTTCCTCGGAAGGTGGTCGAGCAAAGAAGTTAAATCATCTTCCGTAGTGGGAGGGGGTTGATTCCCAATTTAAAAGCTGAAAAACACAGAAAGAAAATTACCTTATTCTGATCGTTCAGAGGGCGATCGCGGAGTCACTGAATGAAGTCCTCCGTTTCTTTCCCGCTGAGGAGGCTCCCGAACCCGATATGGATGTGTACGGGGAAAGGGATCCAGCCCTTGCACAATTCATGCCTTTATGTTTTTATGACCATAAATTGTTTTTTGATTTCCATTTCAAATTGTGAAGGAGAGGGAAGAGGCGGCAACTCTCCTAGCCCAGCCAAAAACTAGTCCAAGTTGCGGAAATCGAAATCCGAGCTAGACAATCCCGAACATATACGAAGTTAAGAGTTTGGATTATTTATTTTTGTCCTACATGGAAGTTGGGGACATTAAAAAAGAAAAAAATACATGGAAGTTGGGGGATGGTTGACCATTCCCAAGAAAAATGAAGAACCGTTAAAAAGGGGAATCCTTTAACAAAAGTCGTGGCTGCTCTCTCTTTTCTTTTTCTTCTTCTTTCGTCCATATCAAATCGCCTTCGCTTCTTCCCATAATTTCCTTTCAATTCATCTCTAAACCCTTTTTTCCATTCAATTTCCCTTTTCTTTTGATGTTCTTCTCAACCGCAAAGTTGTAGCATCAAAATCCCCTCCCAATCGCATCAAGCGATCGATTGATTGTTCCTCCTCTCGATCGATCGCTTGGTGTTCGATTTTTTTCTCTTTTTTTTCCAACCCTTTTCCGATTGGATTGGATTAGATTTGATTTTATTTCCGTTTCAGAGATGTCTAATTTGCAATCGAATTTCAATCAGAAGATTGATTATGTATTCAAGGTCGTGTTGATCGGAGATTCCGCGGTGGGGAAATCGCAACTCCTAGCCCGTTTTGCTAGGAATGAGTTTAGTTTGGATTCGAAGGCGACGATTGGGGTTGAATTTCAGACGAAGACGCTTGTTATTGACAAGAAAGCTATCAAGGCCCAAATATGGGATACTGCTGGACAGGAGAGGTAATGTTTCTTAATATTGAATTAGGCTTTTTGAATATGAAGATTGTTTTTATATGAATTATGATAGTTTTTTTTTCTTCTAGAATTTCAATGTTTAAGATTGATATCAGCATGATGGATGTTTTAGTTATACATCCTTGTTTTCACTGTATATTTTGAACCTAATAATGGGTTTTGCTTACTTTCCTTTGATGATCACAATCCACCTAATTTTAGTTATCCTCCATGTTATTTGAAGGTCTTCATATTGGTGATTTATGTTTATATTTATTTTCCCTTCAAATTGTGAAGTATTTGAAATTTACTTTGTAACCATTTAGTCCCTGACACTGTACTTTCAATTTTGTAACAATTAGTCTATGAACTTTAATATGTAACAATTTGATCCTTGTACTTAAAATTTGTAACAATTTAATCCTATCGTAACAAATATTGTTAAGATTGAATGAGATTTCTTACATATGTGATCAATAAACTTATTAGGGACCAAATATTATTATAAACTACAAAACCTAGGTCGTTACATAATAAAAATTGACATTTAACTTTGATGGAATTTTCATGGATTAAATTATTACGGATTTTAAAATTGTTACAAATATGAAAGTATAAGTACTGAACTTGGGCATACATGTTTTTTAACCAAATTTTTATCTTTTGATATGACATTTGGTACAAGCTTTTCTTATGTACTATGTTAGAAGTAGAATTGATGATGTTTTTTAACGATGGAAAGAGTCTGTTTGTAAATCCTGTTTTATCTCTTGCTGCTTCAGTTTACTTTTCGAATGTGTGGCGTTAAGGATCTTATAATCACTTAGGCTCCGTTTGATAATCATTTGGTTTTTGGTTTTTAACTTTTGAAAATTATCTTGTTTTCTCACCATTTCTTGACAATGGTTTTCATCTTTTTTTTAGGAAACATTAGAATTCTTAGCCAAATTTCCGAAACATAAACAAGTTTTAAAAACTACTTTTTTGAGTTTTCAACACTTAGTTTGGATTTTGAAAACACTTGTAAAAGGTAGATAACAAAACAAATGAACCTATAGGTGGAATGAGTGTTTACATGCTTAATTTTAAAAAATGAAAAACGAAAAATCAAATGGTTATCAAACAGGGCCTTAGTTAAGCAGAAATATCTTTATCACCATCTTCAACCCCTTTGGGTTGATAGCGTTGATGTTTGACTTAGGTATTATACTTTGCAGTACTGTTATTAGAACCTATCTGTACTGTGAAATAAAGAATTGTTGAGTTAAGAGAAATATGTGACTTCTGAAGGAGGTCTAGTTATGCTCTTGTATTGTGATGATAATTATAGTTTGATTTTGATAGATTACTAGCCTCACATACATGTTTGAGGTCTGTTATCTGAGCCTGAATGCTGAAGATTAACGTTAAGTAAATGACTTTGGAAAGTGAAAAAATTAACTTCCTGAACTTCCTGAAGTTGTTTTTGATAGAAAGCTTTTAGTATGAATAGATGCTAATAGCAATGAAGCTGTGATATTATTTTGAAGTACGATATCCTGAGCATAATACACTTGAGTGAGAGTGATTTGTAGTTTCATCATATAGATATTATGGACAATGTGGGAAAAATTCACTCTCTGGTTTCTCTGTGGATTATGAAAAAGATCATTCCAAAATTAGTGAAACAGCTCCTTAAAAGGATGTAGATTTTCCCTTTTTCTTTTTTTTTTCTCTCTCTCTCTGATTAGTGATGATTTTCAGGTATCGTGCAGTGACGAGTGCATATTACAGAGGTGCCGTAGGGGCAATGCTGGTCTACGACATGACGAAGCGTCAGTCGTTCGATCATATAGCTAGGTGGTTAGAGGAACTGCGTGGCCATGCAGACAAGAATATCGTTATCATGCTTATAGGGAACAAGTCTGACCTACGTTCTCTTCGTGTTGTGCCCACAGATGACGCAAAAGAGTTTGCTCAAATGGAGAGTCTGTTTTTTATGGAAACATCCGCGCTCGAGGCAACTAACGTAGAGGTGGCATTCAACACCATACTGACAGAAATTTACCGAGTTATTAGCAGGAAGGCGCTGATTGCGAACGATGATGCAGATTCCGGAGGAAACTCATCGCTCCTCAAAGGAACAAAGATTATTGTCCCTGGACAAGACACTCAGCCTGCAAGCTCTGGCTGTTGCAGGAGTTGACAGAGTATTCTACTTTGGTTTTGCTATATTTTCCACAAACACAACCCCCCTTGGCCCCCAAAAAATCAGCACAAGAAGAAGAAAGGGGGAAGGAAGTGATTCATTTTCCATCTAATCTTTAATTTTGGTCTTTCAGGAGACTAGTGTACTTCTTCATACTTTTGGATATAAGGTAAATAGCTCCTCTGCTCTAAGCTTTTTGTTTAGAGGCTTTGTCCACCAACATAAGGTAGATTTTGGTCGAGCAAAAGCTTCATATTGTCATTCTTATCTTCGTGTCTGTAAAACCTTCAACATAAATATGGAATTATCCACCTCAGGAGATGACTGAATTTCAGGAATGGTATACTAAGGTAACTGAGTTTCTCTCTCTCTCTCCATATGGGAAACGGGTTTTGAAAAATATGCTAATTATTCAAATTCGAGCATAGCTTAGTAGATGATTCAGAAGCGAATGTGGTCTCCACTTTTTGAATAGTGTCCTGCAGAGATGGTCTTCTCAATCCGAGTCGATCATACCAAAGGTTGATGATTCAATCTCTTACTAAACTAAAGAAAAGAAAAGAAAGGAGTGGGAAAATATTTGATGTCTCTATCTCGTATCAGATAAAAGAAGAAGAAAGAAGTCATGTTGACTAATCCATTTATAATACATGCTATTATTATTGTAAACTCGAAATGAGATCTTATCGAAGATATTGACACAATCAAGCCTGCATTGTTACATTGAAGCACCAAATGGATCAAAATGCAACATAGGAACAAGCAAAAGAGGGTTAGCCATGCCCAAAGTCAAGCCTTGTCCCAATCGCATATCAACCTTAGCTTCTTCCACACTTCCATCTCCAACCACCTTCCAATCAAAGCACTGAACCATGGCCGCCACGGTCGTGTTCATCAAGCTAAACGCCAAGGTTGCGCCAGGGCACGCTCTCCTTCCACCCCCGAACGGAACGAAGTCGAAACTTTGTCCCTTGGTCTCCATTTGGTTCGAGTTCGAACCCTCTTCTCGTTTCGACGTAGCCAAAAACCTCTCGGGACGAAATTTGTTTGGTTCATTCCACAATTCAGGGTCTCTCATAATTGTATAGAGATTGATTGCCACAGTAGTTTTTCGTGGCACGTCGTAGCCTCTAATGTTGCAACTTTGACGACATTCTCTCATTGTGACTGGTACTGGTGGATATAGCCTTAAAGTTTCCTTCACAACAGCTTGCAAATAAGGGAGTTGAGGAATGTCTTCTTCTTCCACAAGTCTTCCTGATGTTCCAACCACTGATTCAATCTCTTCTCTAACTCTTTTGAACACTTTAGGATGGTTGATCAGTTCAGCCATTGCCCATTGCATGGCTGCTGATGAAGTATCTGTACCAGCCATGAAGAGTTCCTAGTTTTTACAATGAATTAATTAGAGATTAGAACAAGAAGTAATCCTTTGCAACCTCAAAGTGATTTAACAACTTAATTATTAAGCCTATACTTAAAATGTCCCCATCATATTAGGTATATATCATGGTTAGGAATTGAGAAAGACGAGCCATTTTGAATGACGTTGAATCAATGAGAATTTAAAAGTAGGTTAAATTACAAGTGTAGTGTTCATGAACTTTCAGGTTCGAGGAGATCCCTGAACTTTAAAAAGTGTACAATAGGTTCTTGAATTTTAAACTTTGTGTTTAACAGGTCATTGAACTTTCGATTTTGTGTCTAATAGGTCACTGACATATTCATTTTTTAAAATTAACTGATCTATTAAATATAAAATTAATTTTTTTGTCTAATAGAACTCTTGCTAAACTTTCAATTTTGTGTCTACTGTGTAGTAGGTTTGTGAATTTTAAAAATGTAGAATAGGTCAAGGATCTATTAGACACAAAATTAAAAATTTCTAGGACCTATTGGACACAAAATTGAAAGTTTAGAGATCTAGTAGATACTTTTAAAGTTGAAGGACCAGATAGACACAAACTTAAAACTTTATGGACTAAACTGGTAAATTAAGCTAAAAATATATAAGAAACAAGGTTAAATTATAAATTTGATCCCTATGGTTTGAAGAAAGTTGAAATTTAGTCCCTGTGATTTTAAAAGTTAAAATTTTGTTCCTATGAAAACCTCATACATAGTCATTAGGAGCCACTAACAAATTGAGTATGTGACAGTTAGCTACTATGTGTCAATGAAGTGGTAGATTGTATTTAGTTGACTCGATAAAATATGAGTATTCAATTTCCAAAAAAGTTGCATTAAACTGTCAATTTCTTATCCGTTTTTTTTTATCCTATCATTAGCTTCTTAATCATATCCTATCAATAGCTACTTAATCACACAGTCAGCTAAATACAAAAGACCACCTCATTGACACATGAATAGCTAACTAACACGTACTCAATTTGTTAGTGACTTCTAACGGTAATAACTATTTATGAGATTTTTACCAAACCATCGAGATGAAATTCTAACTTTTAAAACCAAATGGGACTAAATTCTAACTTTCTCCCAACCCATAGAACTAAATTGGTAATTTAACCTAGAAACAAACACATAATACCTTACCAGAATAAATCCTTTGATATGGTCTCTTGTGATCTTAACTGCAGCATTATCATCTTGGTGAATTTCCAAAATAATATCCATCAAATCCTTTGGGTTATTTTCATCACTTTCATTCTCTGCCTTCCCTCTCTCTTCATGTTCCTTCAAGATCTTCTCTATTAGTTCATCAAAACTTCTGCCAACATCAATAGCCCTCTTCCCAAAAAGCAAGAATCCCAACTTCTTAAATGGCCCCAATACATCTCCAAAGCATATCTTTGTAGATACCTCCATTCCTTCCTTCACTAAATACCGTATTCTTTCGGCGTCGTTATTTTCTCCCGAGCACGCTGTGCTCATTACCACCCTAGAAATGACGATAAAAGTTATCGCAATCTCTTCATCTTTACTTTAGTATTCTAAGGTATCTATTCTTTCTCTGGAAGTCATTTCAAATCTCCACCTCCCAGATAAGGATCTTAAAGTTTAGGAACTTAATGAACATAAAATTGAAAGTTCAGGATCCTACTATATACTTTTAAAAGTTTAGAGACTGAAAAAAACACAAACATGATAATTCATTGAGTAAACTTTTAATTTAACAAAAAATAGAACAAGATTGTTTTATAGCACGATGAAAGTATATAACATCTTTTTATATACTGCATCTTGTTTCATTTTTAAGAATATAATGATTTTAATTTGATTTTGAATTGTTAGGGACAACTAACATCCACATGGCATGACCCTCATGGCTTTGCTTTTGGCCTCGTTATAATGTAGATGTTGTCCCTTACTTATATACCCAAGATCTTCCCCTTTCCTAACCAATGTGGGACTTTGTTTGTACTCACAACAATCCTCCCCTCAAACGAAGGACCTGTCCACTTTGGGCATGACCCTCATGGCTTTGCTTTTGGTCACCCCAAAAGGCCTCGTTATAATGTAGATGTTGTCCCTTACTTATATACCCAAGATCTTCCCCTTTCCTAACCAATGTGGGACTTTGTTTGTACTCACAACATGAATTTTTATAAATGTTTTTATATACTTGCCTCGACACTTACCTTCCATCTCTATCTAGATATATGCATCTTTGTTTCATTTTTAAGAATATAATGGTTATTTTTTAAGATATATTTTTTAATTTGATTTTGAATTTTTATATATGTTTTAATTGGAAGTATCTCGATAGTCTATTTTAATTATAGATTTAAATTCTCATCTCTTTGACATAAATATAACTTAATTAGCTTTTAAGACAACTCTTAGACAATAGGTTTCAAATCCTCTCAACTCATGTGATGTAATCTAAAGAAAAAAACCTTCTAAAAAAACAAAAAAAGAGCATTTAGAAAAAAAGTTGAAATTGTTTTCCAAAAAAAAACTATTAAGTTATGCCATATGTTAAAAATTGTATTTTGAAAATACACTGTTAATTAATAAATTTTTTTTCTTTTTAAATATACTGCATCACATAAAACTTCCTTAGGGGGGTGTTTGGCCAACTTGTTGGAGAAGGAGTTAGGAGGAGAAGTTAACTCCCCGTTTGGCCCACGGACTTGTTGAACTCGAATAAAAAATATCAACTTCTCAGACTTCAACAATAATTATTATTCAACTCCCCAGACTTCTACAATAATTACTATTCAATTTTGTCTCATTTTCTAAGGCAACTCATTTCTCTCTTTGTTGCTTTCTCCCTTCTTCCCACAATATTTTTAATTATTTAGAAAAAACAGTCAATTTAAACAAAATGAGTAAAATGACTAAAAATGCAATTCAACATATTTTTATTATTTTAAATATAAATTAGGTTGTCCAATCAAAATGGGTACTTAAAACCAAATTCAAACGGTATTCTTACAATGGAGAGAAATAAAAACATCAACTTATTTGGATCCGTTTAAATTAATGAATTAAAATCTTTCAAATTCACATGTAATATTTAACACACTATTTTACTACTCTATTTTATTTCAAAATTATCTAAATAAAATGAATAATTAATGTGAGTGATATTGAAAAAAGAATGTAAATTATTGTGGACAAAATTATTTTTGTTATCTTCAAAGAAATTTGTGAAGGATACATAAAATAAAAAGCAAAAAAAATATTATTAAAATTTATTGGAAGAAAAATTCTTAACAATTAAAATATGAAAAATTATAGAAAAAAATTGTACAAAAAAATAACTAAAATAAACCGTCATTGTCGAGATGCTGATTTCCGGGTGCAGTTGATACACATGGGTCACGATAAAACTATACTTATGTGTTTTTTTTTTTTTTTTTTTTTTTTCTTTTCAAGTTTGTAAAATATATTTACATTAATACAAACAAAAAAATCTCAATCTTAGAATTAGTAAAATTAAATATGAGTGCTAACAAAAATGAATATATATATATATATATACTTTTTATAATTATTGTGAAAAAATAATGTGAGGTATTGCGCCCAAAATTATTTTTTTTGTCTTAAAAAACATTTGTAAATGATAGATAAAATAAAAATAAAAAAAAATCATTTTTAGAATTTATTGGACGTTTGTAGAAAAAGAATTGTGCTGAAAAAAATACCTAAAATAATTCAGAACCGCAGGTTCAACAACTCTCTACCTCAAACACACACTATCGACTTCAGAACTTCAGATTTCTGCCCCAAACACATATTTGAGAACTCCCCACACTAAACAACTCCCTAGACTAGACAACCTCGACTCTTTGGGTCAAACGCCCTCTTAAGAGTGACACAATTCCAAACTTTCATCAAATTCAAACAAGTTTAAACCTATACTTCTTTTCCAAATAATTTTTCTACAATATAATATTTACAAAAAAATAAAAAATAAAAAACAGAAATATTTTTTTTTAAGTGTGTGGTAAAATATTGTAAAATAAATAATTTATTAGAGAAATACAAAGGTTTCAAAGCACGAGAAAAATAAAATAAAATAAAAAAACATAAAAAAGAGAAAGACGTACAAAAAATATTTTTCTTTTAGCCAGACTATTTTTCTTTTTGATAATTTCTAGCAAGACTATTTCAAAATACAACTTTTTTTTTAGGCGAAATTATATAAAATATTCTAGAAATATGTAGTTGACTTTAATTTTGTCGTTGATGTTTAAAAATATCAATTCAAAATATTTAAGAACCCAAGCAATTTCTATTAGGAATAATAATAAATGAAAATTTAGGTTGAGTTTGATAACCTTTTGATTTTTTGTTTTGTGTTTTTAAAATTTAGGTTTATTTTTTTTTATTTTTTTTTTTATAGGAACAAATTCTTAATTGAATTTAAAAAATAAAAACTACTTTTTTTATTTTCAAAATTGATTTAATTTTTAAAAATATTAGTAGAAACTAGATATCAAAACAAAAGAAATTATGAATGGAAGTAGTGTTTATAGACTTAAATTTCAAAAATTAAAAATTACAAATCAAATGATTATCAAACGAAGACTTAGATATTAAAAAAAAAATTAAAACTTTTCCAATGTTAGCTACAAAAATTAAAAATCAATTATATACATTAGGAGCCTTTTATATATACAATTTAGAACAATAATTATTTTGATCAGTTAGTAGGATTTTTTTTAATATTAATACAAACTTGACAACTATTTATTTTTCTTAAAAAATAAAATTTCACAACTATATATATATATATATATATTAATGGTATTCAATATGAATTTTCTGCTTACTAGCTACCTAAGTAGGTAAATATTATCCTCTATTCTACCTACTAAAATAGTGTAAAATTTAAACTTAAAAAGAATTAGAAAAGCTACGTATTTAAATAAAAAAAATGACGGTTTGATAATCATTTAGTTTTTTAAAATCGAACTTGTTTTCTCACCATTTTTTTACCTTGATTTTCATATTTCTTAAAAAATATTATAATTTTTAGCCAAATTTCAATAAAAAAAAATATTTTTTTTAGTTTTCAAAACTTAGATTTAATTTTGAAAGATAACAAAAACAAATTAACCCATAGCTTTTAAGAAGGTTTATATGCTTAATTTTTTTTTTTTTAAAAAAATTAAATCATATGATTACCAATGGTGACATAACTTTTAAAATTGTATTTGATTATGTCTGTAATAGTAATTACTGTAGAAGTCTGGGTGTAGCTGGGGAGTTGATTTATTTTATCCGAGTTCAACAAGTACGTGAGCCAAACGGGGAGTTAACTTTTCCTCTCAATTCCGTGTCAATCAACTCCTTGGGCCAAACATGCCCTCAATTAGATTTTTTGAACTTTAAAAGTGTGAGATAAATGCAACTTTCAATTCTATGTCTAACCTATTCAATATTTTTTAAAATTTATGAACATATTCAAATAAATATTCGACTTATTAGACACAGATTTAAATTGTTCCATAACTTTGTAAAAAATTAAATTGAATAACTAAAAGATTTATTAGATAAAAAATTAAAATTAAAATTTATTAAACAGTTTTTAAAAGTTGAGAAACCATACAAAATTAAAAGGTTAAAGAACATGTTTTAAAGTTGACAATCGTATAATTATGAGATTTGAGAATCTTTTAGAGCAAAACTTAGTTGCAGGCTGGGCTACAAGTATCTTTTGCAGTCCAGCCACGTATCACAATTTAACTGATCTAAATTTTAATTCTTTTTTAATAAAAGATTCAGTTAGTTTTTCACGCCGTTTCCATTGTTAAGTGTTTTTTTTTTCTTCTTTTTTTAGTTTTTTTTTTTTGTTTTTTTCTCTCTTTTTGGAAGATTCATCTCACATTTGAATTTGAAGCTGTCTTTAAAAAAAAAAAAAAAATGAAGCATATGTTTTTCTTTTTTTTCTCCTTCAACCTTTAATAATCTCATTTGTCTTCTTCTCCCACCCGAAACTTATCAGCTTTAAAAAAAAATCTACGAATATGAAATTATTCAAACTCCCATCATTAGCCATAAAAAAAACTCGTCGTATTCACCCAGATCCTGTTTCGATTTGAGGTTTTTTTTTAAAAAAAAGATGAACGACCTGAGATTAACTTCTCGAAAAAAAAAAAAAAAAAACTTAAAAGAAATACTTCAAATTCAAACTTTTTGAGGGAGAATTTCTATTAGTAAAAAAAGAAGAAAGAGGGAAAAAAAAAGATGCTTCAAATTCAAACTGCTTGAGGTGAATAAAAAAAAAAAAAAAAAAAAAAAAAAAAAAAAAAAAAACGTTTAACAATTAAAACGGCGTGAAAAACTAACTAAATCTTTTATTTAAAAAAAAAATAAAAAATTTAGATCAATTAAATCGTGACACCTAACTCTGCAAAAGATGCTTGTAGCCCAGCCTGCAACTAAGTTTTGCCCAATCTTTTAAGTAAATTCAAAACCTTTACCTGCAAGTCGCATTGTTCGTCAATCTCATAAGCTCTGCGCCGATGTCCACAGCCTCCTTCAGCCGAGAATGCGCCGCGATTCTCCCCAGAAACCGCTGGATTTCTTTCATGCGGACGGCGCGTGATCGCTCCACTTGCCGGAGGCCTAGAAGCTCCGTCATGCACAGCTTCTTCATGAACCTCCAGTAATCTCCGTACGGCGCCGTTATGAACCCCGATGTTCCGTAGTACAGCTTATCGGCGAAGGTCCAAATCGGACGGGAGGCGAAAACGACGTCATGCGTCTTGAAGATTTCGGCGGCTACCGGCGCCGACGAGACGACGAGGCAGCGGGCGGCGCCTAGGCGGAGGTAGAGAATTGGGCCGTACCGATCGGAGAGGCGGCGGAAGGAGTTGTAAAGCGCCGGCGAGAGGAGGTGGAGGTGGCCGATGAGCGGCAGCGACGGTGGACTCGGAGGGAGGCGGAGGGCGGTGGATTTGGCGGTGGTTCTGGTGAAGATGAATCGGATTAGGTTAATGGAAAAGAAAAGGAGAACGGAGAGGAATATGAAGGATTGAATTTCAGCCATGGTTTGATTTTGCTAATGAGTCTGCAAGTTTTGAGAGATCATGAATTTAAGCACAAGGAAAACTCTCTTCTCACAAGAAAACAAATATAGATGATGAGAGATGGAGAAAAAATAATATATATTAAATTACATTTTTACCCTTTTTCTTTCTCGAGTTATTATCGCTTAGTTGTGCTCATGTTGTCAAATGTGGTTACCAACTTAATAATAGTTTAATGATTATGCTCAGCGCTCCACCATCAAGAGTTGACTTAGTAGTCATCAAGGGTCTAACTATTAATGTCTAAAATGATCATTTCAATCCATGGAGACCTTCTACTTAGAAATCATTTTTTTATCGATTTTTTTGACAGTCAAATGTTTGTAGGGTTAGATTGTTTGTCAGTGAGATTAGTCGAGGTGCGCGTAAGCTGGCTCCCGAAGACTCACGGATATGAAAATAAAAAACATAAATGTTGATAAACGTGATTACCTTCTTAATAATAATTTAATGTAGATTTTAAATTTGTATAAATTTTAAATAATCATTTTATATTGAGGGATGACATACATGATGTGATATGTTTCTTATACACCATTTATCAATATTTTTTATTTTAGAAGGTACCTATGATCTAACGGTCTAAAATGATGTTAAATTGTTTTAGTCTCCTCTAGTAATTTATCGTAGAGAAGTCTTAATTGTTGGAAAAAATACACGAGATATAAATAACGCGGAATAATAACACGATTATATCTCACGTTCCTAGTTCACAGGTTAATTAGAACCAAATAACTTATCGATCACAAAATATAATAATAAAGATAAAAAAAACAAGAACGACACCGCAAGTTATACTGGTTCTTCCCGATCTCGAGACCACGTCCGGTCTTCTACAACTGTAGGTTCAACTATAATGGAAGATTACAAGAAGCCTCAATTTATCGCTACAAACTACCCTCAATAGTCCAACAATGACTATTGACTTCCAAGTATCACAACCCAACAACTTGAAACATACAACAAAGAGAAATCGCTCAAATCCACAAGAGAAAATACTTGTTTTTCTCTCTCACAAAGCTTACTGTCTTCAAAAATAACTCACAAGTTACTTTTCCTTCTTCACAAAAAAAAAAAAAAAAAAAAAAAAAAAACCCTCGGCTATAAGCCACAATTCATTTAAGGAAATATATCTACAAAATATTTACCATTTAAAAATATAAAATAATAATAATTATATAAAAAAATAAGTTAAAATATCATTTTAGCCCCTTTTGAGACTTCTTTATTTTAGTCTTGAACCCCAAATGTACAAATTAGTCTCCTACTCTCAATAATTTTTAAAATTATTCCTTAATAGTTTAATCTCTATTAATTGGTAAATTTTAGAGACATATTCACATTGTCTTTTCTTAAATGAATTTTTTATTTATTATTTTACCAAGTTTGATAACAAATTATTTCAAACTAACTATAATGATTAATTTTAAGAATTATTGAATAGATATATTATATTTAGACATTTGAAAGTCCAAAGATCAAAATAATATTTTATGTTAAAAAAAAAATAGTCATATTTTTTATTGAACAAACATTTTTTTTTTACAATATGTAGGGTGAGAGATTTGAATCTCTGATTTTTTTTTTTTTTTTTGTAAAGTAGAGGATCGAACCTTTGACATTTTAATGATTAGTTCACACTTATGTCAATTGAGTTATGCTTATGTTGATTTTTTTTTCTTTGAGTGAGAAAATATGGAATTTTGTATGTTGATGGTCATGTTTTTATGTTGAGTTACGTTGATGTTGGCAAACTAATAACAAAATATATCAAGCTCCTCTCACATAAAATTCTGGATCCGATACTTTAGAGTTGTTTAGGAGTTATGAAGTTTGTGGTGTGTTTGGGGCAAATATTTGTTGAATCTGAAGTTCTGGAATCTGAGTTTATTTTAGTTGTTTTTTGCTGCACAATTTTTTCTACAAACTTTTAAAATTTCATTATTAACGACTTCTTCCAATTCCAATAAATTTTAAAAATAAAATATTTTATTTTTATTTTTTATTGACAATTTTTTTTTTTTTTTTTGAAGAAAACAAAAATAGTTTTGAGCACCGTACTCCACATTATTTTTTCACATTGATTATAAAATATATATATCTATTTTTGTTATGACTCATCTTTAATGAATTATAAGATTGTCTACCATAAGTATAATCTACCACACATCTTTTTCCACCCTATTAAACTTGTCATTTCATCTGAATCCAAATTAGCATCTCAGCAATGACGGTTTATTTTAGCTATTTTTATTTGTAAATCTTTTTTTCTATAATTTTTCATATTTTCATTGTTAAGAACTTCTTCCAATAAATTTTAAGAATACGATTTTTGCTTTTTATTTTGTATCCCTTCACAATTTTTTTTTTAAGATAACAAAAATAATTTTGACCACAATACTTCACATTATTTTTTCAATATCACTCACATTAATTATTCATTTTATTTGGATAATTTTGAAATAAAAGAGAGAGTCGTACACTATTGTGTTAAATAGTACATGTAAATTTGAATTTTTTTAATTCATTAATTTAAACCGATCTAAATAAACTGATGTTTTTATTTCTCTCCATGTAAAAATACTACATTTTGAATTTGGTTTATAAGTACCAATGATTGAACCACCTAATTTATATTTAAAATAATAAAAATAGGGTGAAATGCATTTTTAGTCCTTTTACACATTTGGTTTAAATTACATTTTTTTTTTAAATAATTAAAAATATTGTGGGAAGGAGGGAGAGAGAGAGGAAGAGTGAGAAATGTATTGCCTCGAAAAATGAAACAAACTTGAATATATAATTACCATAGAAGTTTTGGTAGAGAGAGGAAGAGAGAAAAATGTATTGCCTCGAAAAATGGGACAAACTTGAATATATAATTACCGTTTGGGTAGTTCAATAGTAATTATTGTAGAAGTACGAGGAGTTGATATTTTTTATCCGAGTTCAACAAGTCTGTCAGTCAAACGGACAGTTAACTTCTCCTCCCCACTTCTTCCCAACAACTCCTTAGGTCAAACACCCAAACACTATATTTACAATTTTAAAAGTTTAGGAACCAAATAATAAAATTTGTATCTTATAATTATAATCATATTTTTGTTTTTTATTCGGATTTAGTCATATTTATTGATATGCATACACACTACAAAAACTTTATAACACAACATATTATTGAAAAGGTTTAGAATAGAAGCCAAAGCTCCAAGTTTCCATTAGCTAATTAAATAAGCTTAAACAACAAAAGGAGTTGAATGAGAAGCAGGAAAACAAATCAAAGGATGAGCCATCGGCAAACTAATTCCAGTTCCAATCTCCATATCAACCTTCCCTCCATTTCCATCTTCCCCAACTTTCCAATCAAAGCACTGAACCAACGCCGCCACCGTCCTGTTTATCGTGTTGAACGCCAACAACGACCCCGGGCACCCCCTTCTTCCTCCTCCGAACGGCACGAAGCTGAAATTCTGTCCCTTAATCTCGTATTGAATGTGCTTCGCTCCCTGATCGCCGCCGCCTTCTTCTTTGCCTGAATTTTCATCGTAGAATCTCTCTGGCCGGAATTCGTCTGGATTCTCCCACAGATTTGGATCGCGCATTATCGCAAACAGGTCGACTGCAACCATGGTGTCCTTTGGAATGTCGTATCCGTTCACTTTGCAGCTCTCTCTGCAGGCTCTTCTCGACACCGGCACTGCCGGATATAGCCGGAGACACTCCTTCACCACTGCCTGCATGTATGGAAGATTTGGAACATCTGTTTCTTCCACGAGTCTTGCTCCGACGACTGATTCGATCTCTCGCCGGACGTTTCGGAACACGTCGGGATGGTTGATTAGCTCGGCCATCGCCCACTGCATAACCTCCGCTGACGTTCCGGTGCCGGCGATGAAGAGATCCTAAAACGAACAGAGCAGATCTTAGGATTTGTAATCCAAAAAAAAATGAAATTAAATTAGAGAAAACTCACAAGCAAGAAGGCTTTGATGTGATTTCGGGTCATTTTGAACTCGGCTTTGTCATCCAAATAGGCTTTGAGCAAAATATCCATAAGATCGCGATCTTCTCTTTCGAGGCCATGGATTTTGGCTCGTTCTTCATGCTGTTGAAGAATGTTCTCCAGAAGAATATCGAATCTGACGTTGATGTTGAGAGCTTTCTTGCCGAAGAGCCAGAATGGAAGCCTCTTCAATGGACCTTGGCTGAAGAGATCTCCGAAGGCGAGCTTTGTAGCGATTTCAATGGTGTCGTTAACCAATGCTTTGATCTTCTCTGCTTCGTTGTTTTCTTCAGAGCATCTTGTGCTCATCATCATTCTGCATATGCTGTTGTTTGTCAGCTTTATCAACTCTGCTCCCAAGTCCACTGACTGTTCCATTCAAACCAAATTTCTAATTTCGTTACTATGTTCATAACGTGATTTGGAGCACGTATCAATTACAATTATGTTAATATTTGCTTATTTTGAGTTCAATGAGTCGGAATGAACTTTATCCACTAAGCTATGCAATTGGCTAATATGATAAGACCTACTCTTTTTTTTTTTTTTTTTATAACGTGTGTAGGGTGGGAATGAACCTAGAACCTCATAGTCAATAGTCGATACATCATGTCAGTTGAACTATTCTCTTCTATTTGTAACGGTATTTTAATAATGCGAGGATTGAATCCATGACCTTGTCAATGACACAAATTGAACTATGCTCTGTTTGTCAGTTGAGCTATGCTCTTGTTGGCAAGGACTTACTACTAATGTTTGTGCACTAAATTTCAATTAATGTAAATGATATACAAAATGACATGACATACGAGAGTAGGTTAAGAGTAGAAGAAGGATGAAAAAAAATCAATATACTAAATAGTCTATTATGATTTTTTTTTTTTGTAATTCTAAATTTCATCCTTAATTTGTTAAATTTTTTAATTTTACCCTATGTATTAAAAAATTTCAATTTAGTTTTTCCATAAAAATATTTATTAAATTTTGTTAATAAAAAACTAGTGTATCATTCAATTATTCAATTATTGTAACTACTCAAACTTTTGAAGTGTAAACTTCAACTTTCAATTTTTTTTTATTTGATAGGTATTTGATATATTCCATATTTTTTTTTTTAAAGAAGGAATAGATCTATTCAATACTAAATTGAATTTTGGAATTTAATGACTTTAAATAGTTTAGAAATTTGTTAGACACAAAATCTAAAATTTAAAATTTTATTAAATAATTAATTAAAATTTTAGAATTCTATTAGAGACAAATTTGAAAGTAAAAATACTAAACTTGTAATTTAATTTAATTAGCACATGTGAAACGTTGATGTGTCTAAATATATTAAGAAAATAACACGTCAATTTATTTTAGAAAAGGACAAAATTAAAAATCTTTAATACAATAAAGATAAAATTAATAATAAATTACAATTTATCTAAAAGATTCTTGAACAATTTTATATACTTACCTTAAAAGAAATTAAAAAATTAAAAAGCTAAATTAGAACTTAGAACTTTGATATTTGTTTTATGTTTTATGTTGTGTTTGAATTTTTAATTTTGTGTTAATAGTATTGGATAAATTCAAAAAAAATTAGTAGATTTGTGAATTAAAAAAAAAAAAAAACAAAAGTTTAGAATTTAAATTTATAATTTTAAAAGTTAATAAATAAAATAGATAAACTTTAAAGCTCGGGACAAAAAAATATAATTTAACCTTTAGATAAAACTTAGATTTATAAAAAATTTAGAGGGTAGTGACAAATTTGACAATTTTCAACAACCAAATAAAAATAAAAATTAAAAAGAATTAAGAAAAAAAAAGGTAGTTCACAACTTGTAAATTATAATAGTGAGGAACAAAACAGAACAGAGTACCTCCTTCTTGTTGGAACAGAGGAGCAACCTGTGAAGCAAACGATCGATCTCTTCATTCCTCACAAATCGCGATCGCGCAAGCTGCGGCGGCGCAAGAACCTCCATCATCGTCAACTTCTTCATGTACCGCCAGTAATCGCCGTAAGGAGCGCCGAGGAATCCTACTTTCCCGTACGGATACTCCTCGCTGAAGGCGAAATCCGGGCGAGACGAGAACGTGAGATCGTGCGTTTTGAAGATCTCGGCGGCGAGGGAGGCGGAGGAGACGAGGACGTACTGCAGAGCGCCGAGGCGGATGTGGAGGAGCGGGCCGTACTTGGAGGAGATGTTGAAGAAGGATTTGTGAGTGGCGGGAAGGAGGAGGTGGAGGTGGCCGATCAGTGGCAGAGGCGGCGGAGACGGAGGTAGAGTGAGTTTTCCGGCGGTGGATTTGGAGGGCTTGTGGAGGAAGAAGAAGAGGAAGAGAGAGGAGAGGAAGAAGAGGAGGAGATAGAGAGCGTAGTGAAGAGCGGCGTCCGCCATTGAATTTGGAATTTGGAATTTGGAGGAGGGAAATGGGAGCGGTTATATTTATATTATTATTATTATTATTTGGAAGTATTGGAATTCATAGCAAATAAAATTGTTGCCAATTCGTCACAATCGGAACAACGTGAATCATGAGTTTGCTTTTTATCTTCACTCTTCTTCCTATTATTTTTACTCTTCCACTCTTGTTTTTTTCAAAACAATTTGAGTTGTTCTTTTGGAGGCAAAGGAGTTGTACGGAGTTAGAGT
The DNA here is from genome assembly GCA_028017165.1 of Herpetospermum pedunculosum. NCBI lineage: Eukaryota > Viridiplantae > Streptophyta > Magnoliopsida > Cucurbitales > Cucurbitaceae > Herpetospermum > Herpetospermum pedunculosum. The sequence goes on from CM051523.1 coordinate 15,583,659, forward strand.
TAACAAGTCTGATCGGAAGATTATGAAGTTTATGTTTTGATAATTCTTAAGTTTGTGTTGTGTTTGGGATTGTCCATTGTTAAAACTTGTATTTATGAAGTCTTAGTTTATTTTGTGTTGTGTCTGTGACAACAGACTGTATTTATCAAGTTTGAGTTTATTTTAACTTATTTTTTTTGCATAATTTTTTTCTACACTTTCAAAATTTCATTACTAAAGACTGGTTCCAATAGATTTAAAATACAATTTTTTTATTTTTATTTCCAAGACAACAAAACTAACCTAGCTCAACCGACATGTACGACTTAGTGATATATATATATTTCAATTTTTTTTGGAGATAACGAAAAAAATTTGACCACAATACTTAACAATCCTTTTTTAAATATAATTGATTATTATTTTTTTTTTTTTTGCAACGGTATTTTAATTAATGCGAGGATTGAACCCATAAACTCTTAGTCACGGACACAACCTTATGTCAATTGAGCTATGCTCGGTTTGGCTTGATTATTTATTTTACTTGGATGATTTTGAAATAAAAGAGAGTTGTACAATAGTGTCTTAAATATTACATGTGAATTTGAAAGATTTTAATCAATTAATTTAAACTGGTCACATGTGAATTTGGAAGTAATCCATTAATTTAAACTAGTCCAAATAAAGTGATGTTTTTATTTCTGGTTTAGGAATACTACATTTTGAATTTTGAATTTTGTTGAAGTATACCAATTTTGATTGAACAACCTAATTTATATTTAAATAATAAAAATACGTTGATAATTAAAAATAGTGTGAGGGGAGAGAAAGATAGAGAAATGTGTTGACTAAAAAATGAGACAAAATTCGATAGTAATTATTGTTGAAGTTTGAGAAGTTCAATAGTAATTATTTAAAGATTTAAACCAAACTGTAAAATTAATTTTGAATTTATTAAACGCATATTTTAGTGTAACAATGTGAATAAAAGCAACTCTAACAATTTCAAAATTATTCATAAACACATTTCCTAAAGTCAACTAGCTCTCTTTCTTGGTCTTTAGATAGTGTGTGGGAGAGAGTGTCTAAAGCCCAGTCATAAAGATATTTGAATCTAGCTAGAATATCAAGCAAATAAGAAATTATGTTGAAACCTAGTAATAAAATACTCAAATTCAACTAATAACTCAAGTGTAAATCCAACTAATAACTCAACCGTAATTGAGTGTTCAGACCAGCTTACGCACGACTCTATAATATCTATAATATTTAACTCAATTGTAATTGAGTATTCAGATCAGCTTACGCACAACTCGATTATTCTCACGGAAGAGATCGACTCTACAATATTTATATTTAACTCAATTGTAATTGAGTATTCAGATCAGCTTACGCACAACTCGATTATTCTCACGGAAGAGATCGACTCTACAATATTTAACTGACAATTTTTTTTTTTTTTTATTAATATCATTTAAGTCATATGCATTCAAAACCCATATAATTATTAATATCATTTAAGTGAGATGTGATTTCTTTTTTTCTTTTTTTTTTTGTTTGTTTAGGCATTCTACAAATATTTAATTACATAACTTAGTTTTTTTTTTAAGTACATTTGGAGTGGGAGGATTCGAACCACAGACCTCTTGGTCATGAACACATACATGTGCCAGCTGAACCATGCTCGCTTTGGCATTACATAACTTAGTTAATAACCAGCCTTATTATTTATTTATTTCTCTAATTTCTCTCTACTCCAAGTCAATCCAAAAGTATAGAACTTGACTTGATTTTACAATTATCATTAACTATATTTTTTTTTTTCTTCAGAAAGTAAGGAATTAAACTTTTGATATTAATTCGTAAATTATGTTACTAAATTATGTTCATTGACTATTGTTAATTAATTTAACTAAGTTATATAATTAATTTATACTTTTTTTAATTTATTTTTCAAAAAAAGATTTAGTCTTTTATTTTAGAAAATTGTGTCGTCAAATTTTTAAAAATAAAAATTGTACCAAATGTCAATTTAGAGTAAAATAATTAAAATATAGCATTTTTTAAATTTGTTTGTAAATATGACAATTTTTATCACTAATAGTCTTCTGTCATTCATATACTTTTATTTTTTTTATAAAATTTTGTCTGTGGTTATCACTAATATCCTTTGTAATCTATTAGTGATAGTCATTTTATCCATAATTATCACTAATAATAACTATTAGCAGTCTATCAGGACTATCACTGATTTTTTTTTTCTTCATATTTGTAAAATATTTTATATGTTTGCTATATTTGTTCTTATTTTGAGTCTGATTGCTATTTATGCAACCTAACCCTTTTAGAAAATTAGAAGTAATTATATATTGATTAGTATTATAGATTTAAAATTGTTGGGAATACAAATAAAGTGTCCCACATTGACTAGAGATAAGGGGGAAGTTCATGAGTATAAAAGTGTGGACAACTATCTCCAATGGTATGGTATGAGTCATTTTGGGGTGACCAAAAGCATCATGAGAATTTAGGCCTAAAGTAGACAATATCATACTTGTGGAGACATGTATATTAAAAATCACTCTAATTTTGTACTTTTTCGAATCTTCAAAATTTAACTATGGTTTTTTTTTTTATTAGTCGAAGTGTGGATAAATTATTCAATGAGGCTGATGTAAATGTTTCTCTATTGTTGTATATTTTAAATTTTGTTTGTTCCTTAATATCCATGTTGGATACAAAACTGTCAATCATATTAGGATAGTCTTCTTGAATAATTTTTTTAAAATTTACGTAAGTAATGACAAGTTATATTGATTTTTGTTACTACTCACTAATAACGTATACATTTAGTAAAGTTTATTAAAGAAGATAGTAAATTTAGCAATTAAATTGAAACTAAGGTTAAAATATATGGGAATGAAGAATTTTATCAAACGTAATTATAAATAAGTTTATTTTTTTTTAAATTAAAAATTAAAAATTAAAAATTAAAAATTAAAAAACAAAATGCATTCTTATATTTAAGAGAATATAAAATTACGTATTGACTTAGATTCAAAACTTTATCTAAGTCGTTTTTTAAGAGCACTGCTCAATATAAGATTTAAAACTTGCAAGTGGTATAATAAAGAAATAAAGATATCCTCAAAAATCCCTATAAAAAAAAAAAACTAAAATAATTCAAAATCTTGCTTGTGACGACTTCTCTATCTACAATTTTTACACGATGCTTTTTTTTAGGAAAAGAAATTGTAATTTGATGTCTAATATTTTTCTCACATAATAACCCCAAATTTTATATATAATTAATTAACTTAAAATGAGATAATTACTCCTAACACATAATTTTCTTTTTAAATAAAAATCTAAAATTTCATAATCATAAGTCTTAACAACTTAAAGAAAACTTAAAGTTTATCTGTAGCAACGAAAATTATAAAACAGTGTCTATAAATGAAATAAATATAAACTTAAAATTTCGGGCACATCTCATGGTTCTTCCTCTTCAATGCCAAGATCATCCTCGATGAATTCACCATCATCTACAGGGCTATCTGAAAAATATAAAACCACCTTGTAAGTGGTTCCTATCATAAGAAACCTTCATGCTCAAACACACACAACATGCTTACATGCTTGCATATCACATCCTTAACATGTAGACTATGAAACAATTTATCTTAACATACTTGTACTTGCTTACATATTCTTACATACATACTTATATCCTTGATTTGGCGTCATGCTAAGCAGAAATACCTCATACCATAACCGTCAATTCCGCATGTAATATTTACAAGGTAATTGTCCCTTATAAATATCATTAACATGAACTAATTTTGTTTCCTAGGGCCCAACCCGTTAATAGAAACCATACTTGTCATATCATACATCTAGTTGCATAACATAACTGCTTAATTTGGGTATTTCATGCGTAGCATATTCTTTCTTAACTCTATGACTCTACATTACTTGACTCCATGAATGTAATGATGGAGCGCATGGCACGCAGCGGAAGCGATTTGGATCATAGACACTCTAATTTCATCAATTTAAATAAACAGAAACATGCAAAAGCAATGAAAAAGAGAAATTATAACACATACCCTTGTCGTTCGAATTTCTTCAAAATTCACCGCCAGAAGCTCCTCACGAGCTGAACGAGCCTTCTCACGAAACCTTCGTGGACCACCCCCGGTAGTCCCGCTATCCTCGGGCCGAGAAACGGAGTAGTGGGACTCCTTTTACAAAAGAAAAGGAAGAAGAATCTCACTGAAAAAAAACTTTTTTTTTTAAACAGAGAGCAGAGGTCGAGGAAGAGGAAGAAGAAGGGTTTTCAAATTGAAATTCAAATTCAATTTGAATACCCCTAAAAGCACTCACGTTTTTTTTTCTTCTTCTTCTTCTTCCTAATTGATCTGACGTTTCACATATATATATACCTTGTATATATTACATGTGTCTTACATCTTACATGTGTTATATATATATATATATATATATATATATATATATATATTTATATATTATTATTATTATAAATAATAATAATTATTTTATTAATTAAACTTTTTAATTAATAAAAAATATATATATTAATTAATATTATTTAATTCAATATCAAATATTAATTAAATAATATAATTAAACCCGGTTTTCCGAAAATCGACTTTTTGCATATGAATCCAATTCATATTGTAGACCAATCTCATATTTAAATATGTCCATATTCTTCCACAAACCCGAATTTGAACGATTCAAATTCTTTTCTTTTCTTTTATATTGTTTCACGGCTTTATCCGAGCTAGCCAGGAGAACCGTAAGGACCTACAGATCATGAGCTCCAACGATACGAGATTATCCGGTCAAAACTCTTTCAACCGAACTAACCAACATTCGTTAACTCCCGGAGTCGACTAAACAAGGTCGATTACCAGATATTGCTTCAATACCGCGTCGTCCTAGACGTACGATATTAACACCACGCGCTCGATCGATACATTACCACTGATAAATATGAAGTCACACCCTTCATATAAGGTACACAATAATACCTCCTAACTCCACTTGAACTCAACTTTCCACAACCCTTTGACTTATATTAGAGCGTGTTTAGTCGAGTTCCACACCACCGGTGCAAGTTTCTCTTACCTCTTTTTTACTGGTTTGCTAGGTCATCAAGCTGATCATCCGAGGTCGACCTAAAAGGAAGTCCAAGATGGTGCATCAACAAGTTGTTGATGTTGTTTTTTCTTTTTTGGAAAAGTACTTTACTTCAATTTGATTTGGGAGGTCAAACTAGAAAAAGTAATTTGTTATATTAGGCTGACTAGTTGTTTTCTCTTTTCATTTATTTCACTTCAGTTTTTCTCTCATCTCTATGAGAAAGAATTACTTCATTTTTTTATAAAAAGGAGGAGAAACTAAAGAGATAAAACATAAGAAGAAAAATCATGATCTATCTAAACTTGGAACATCATAACCCTTATTTTCGGCTTTCGACAATGGATACAGGTACGCTTCCGCTCCTTGAAATTTGATCTTAGGCTTTAAGTTTATTAATTTAGAGTTCTTTAATTTGTAGAGGTAAAAGGGTTAAAGCGAACAACAGGAACACAAAGAAGAGGATTCACCATAGGCAAAGTGAAGGCTGCTCCAATCTCCATATCCACTTTATTTTGATCTCCATTTTTTCCAAGCTTCCAATCAAAGCACTGAACCATGGCTGCAACCACATTGCTAATGAAACTGAAGGCCAAAGTGGAGCCAGGGCAAGCCCTTCTTCCCCCACCAAATGGGACAAACTTGAAACTCTGCTGACCCTTAAGCTCATACCGCACGTCGCCGGTGAATCTTTCGGGGTCGAATTCGTTGGGATTTTCCCAGATATTCGGGTGTCGCATTATGGCGAACAGGTTGACTGCAACCATTGTGTTTTTGGGGACGTCGAAGCCGTCGATTTTGCAGTCTTGACGGCAGGATCGCATGGAGAGAGGGACGGCGGGGTAGAGGCGGAGAGCCTCTTTGACGACGGCTTGTAAGTAAGGGAGATTTGGAACGTCGTCTTCTCCGACGAGTCGGGTGGTTCCGACGACGGAATTTATTTCGTTTCTCAGTTTGTTGAATGCTTTGGGATGGTTCATAAGCTCTGCTATTGTCCACTGTGATACTTCTGTTGATGTTCCTGTGCCGCCCAGAAATAGTTCCTAAATATATAAAGTTAGGGTATGATAGATTCTAAATGTCAAGTAGGTCTCTTATATATATATAGAAAAGGGCCAAATGTTAGAATTTTGAACTTTAAAGGATATAGGGTTTGTTTAGATTGCATTAGCAAGTTTTTAACTTTTGAAAAGAAAAAAAAATGTGTTGTTTGGCAATTGTCCAAAATAAATGATTTGAGTGAAACACTTTATATTAATTTTTAGAAAAAATGTTTTTGTTTTTTTTTTTAAAATTGAGAATCCTCTCTTCACAGTATATTAAAATTATCAAACTACCCTCACACTACCCCTTTAAATTTTCTCCCCCATGATTGTTGTCGGCTACCTCCTATGGTACCGTCGTCGTTTTCCAGCGACAACCACCGTTATCGACTTCTAGCAAAAAATTCGGCCGACCTCCGGCGACGACCACCTTTGCTGATCACCGACGACACCTTCGGCCGACCACCACCGGCAACCTCCGACAACTATCGACGACCACCACACCATTCTTACCCGTCACCGACCATAGACAATAATTAACATCGGTCATAATTTTTTAAATACAAATTTAAACTTATTAATTCATATTGTTTATTAATAGTTGTCATTTATTGTAATTTGCCAGTCTAAGAAAACTAAATAAATTTGTGGATAAAATACTTTTGAGAGAGTGTAATCCCGTAATGAGTTATGCTCGGTTTGTCATCCCATAATTAGTTAGAAATTAGAGAAAGATATATAATATAACTATAGACCCAAAAAACAGAGAATTTGTAAAAGATGGTTAAAAAAAAGGCTTACAAGAAAGAAGGCCTTGATATTGGTTCTTGTAATCTTGAACTCAGCATTGTCATCTTGATAAACCTTCAACATAATATCCATCAAATCTCTATCTTCTCTGTCGAAACCTTCTTCCTTTGCTCGTTCTTCATGTTGCCTTATTATCTTCTCCAAGATATCGTCGTACCTCGACGTCACATCTACGACCCCTTTTCCATATATCCAAAAAGCTAACCGCTTCAAAGGCCACCCGAACACATCCCCAAACGATACCTTTGTTGCTAATTCGAATGTTTCTTTTACCAACTTTTTTATCTTCTCTGCTTCATTGTTATCGTCTCCCGAACACCTTGTACTCATCACCATCCTAGTTATACAATTATATTTAGTTCCTTATATACCTTAAATAAAAATTCTGAATACAACTTAATCGAGATAATGTAAGAATTATTGACTAAGAAGGCAGAGGCTCGAATCACCCACCACACATGTTGTCAAAAAATAATTGTGTCTAATAATTAAACTTTGTTGGTTTTATGCTTAAACCACACAATGCTTGAAAATTCTTGAACTTCATCCTTCAATAATTTGCTAATACATGAATCGATCTTAATAATTTAGGTCTCGCTTGATAATACTATTTTTTTTTATATATAGCTTTATGTTCTTAAAAACTATTTTTTTTTTTAACTATTCAAAATTTAGCTTAGATTTGGATACATGTTTAAACAGAGATATAACAAGGGTTAAGAAACATCATTTTGGAAGTTTTATACACAATTTCAAGCAATTGAACTTTTATATATGGAAGTTGGAAAATGTATTTCTCGTGCCCTCCCTACTATTATTTGGAGTGGAAGTTTTCCTCTTGTCCCTTGACATTCCCTATAATACATATTTACAAACACAAGTATTTGAAAAAATCAGCTAGACTCAAATATTTTATGAATCATGTCCTTAGTATGTTTGAATTTATCTTAATATTGTAATTTTTAAAACTATTTATTAAAATATATAAAAAAAAAAAAAAATTGTTTATAAAAAAATTGTTGTTTTAAATACCATGTCTTTTAAAAATTGTAGCACAGCTTAGACACTTGTATCTTTCAATATACAACCCAAAAATAGTGAAACCAAGTATCGAAGCAATCTGCCTTAGCCATACCTGTTTTGAAATTTTTACATATCTGACTAAAAAGATATAACTTTTTAAATGCATACGGCTCAAAAGACGATGAGTTGTTGCCACGCGAACAAGCACACCATCTTTTCAAAAGACGATGTGTGAGTGTGGATGCACATCGTCTTTCGATGTATGCTGGCGTGGGCACATCGTCTTTTGAAAAGATGATGTGTATTTAAAACAACAATATTTTTATAAATAATTTGTTTTAAGGTATATTTTTATAAATAGTTGTGAAATATGCAATGTTAAAAAAATGCCAAATTTATCAATGTATAAGTTGAAATCAAGATAAAAATGTTCAATTTTTTTTACCTTCCGTTTGGAATCATAAGAAAGTTCAAGAAATGATTTAAAATTTGAGAAATAATTTTGAATTCTTTATCCAATTTGGAATGAAAAAGAATTTAAATGATGGTTGTTGAATAAGAAATTTTGATCAATCACAAATCATCACGTGTCCTCAAATGAAATCAAAGGACATGGAAACCGACAAATCAAATCATGCCACATGTCTAATATTAATCCATCGGACGACCCGCACTAGTCCAATCAAACATTGCCACATGACGGTTGGACCCAAAGCTATTTAGCCTGAGATCGCTAAAAATGATTTTGGGCCAAATTTAAATAATCCAAGTTATTAAAAATAACTGGATTGAGCTCAAATAAATAAAAGCTCAAAAGTTGGGTCAAAAGTCAATCAGGCCCAAGCCCATATTAGGTTCATCAAACTCTATAAATAGAGGAGGTCACCATTCATTCTAGACATTCGGCCTTGAGCCAGAATCGGCACAGAGACAGAAACTCCAAGGAGAAGAGTCAGCATTCGGCTTTGAGCCAGAATCTAGAGAAGTCAGAAGCTCCAACAATCAGAAAGTCAGAATTCAGAGGCATCAAAGACCCAGAGTTCAAGAGATTCAAAGACTACAAACTTCAAGAACAAGCCGAAGACCTTCAAGAAGCTACAAGCCAAAGACCTTCAAGAAACTACAAGCCAAAGACCTTCAAGAAGCTACAAGTCGAAGACCTTCAAGAAGCTACAAGTCGAAGACCATCACTAAGCTACAAGTCGAAGACCTTCAATAAGCTACAGCTGAAGATCTTCAAGAAGCTACAAGCTGAGTCGAAGACCTTCAATAAGCTACAGCTGAAGATCTTCAAGAAGCCACAAGTTGAAGACCTTCAATGAGCCACAAGTCGAAGACCTTCAAAAAGCTACAAGCCGAAGATCTTCGATAAGCTACAAGCTGAAGACCTTCAAGAAACTACAAGTCGAAGACTTTACGAAGATCAACAAGCTAGAGACTGATCATCCAAGAAGATCAAAAAGTCCAAAGGCCGATCATCCAAGAAGCCCAAAGGTCGATCATCCAAAGCCCAAAGATCGATCATCCAAGAAGATCAACGAGTCCAAAGATTAAAGTTGACATACTCGAGAAAAAGCATCAGAGGATAAATATTAGAGACTGTAACACTCATATATATATCGAAATCAATAAAAATTAAGTTCATTTCCACGTATCAAATTTCTCCTATATTGAAATCTCGTGTGAACAAATTGGCACGCCTGGTGGGACCATCTCTACCTCTCATCTCTTTCTCTCATCTCAAAGTACAAGTGAAGTGACGTCGTTCAAGACTTCTTCAAAGACTGCTGCCATGAGCAACTCGTACACGGGTTTTGTTTCCCATAGTTGCTCAGGTGAACTCAAGCTGCAAGAAAATGAAGCTTTTCCCATGATTGCAAATGAAGTAATGACGTTGCTAGGGGCATCTACCAATGGCAAGATTCTTGGCAAGCATAACCCATTGTTCGAGCTCGATTCTGACGTAGTGTCTGTGGAAGAGAGAATGACAGAGATGTAGGAACAGATCAACATCTTGACAATTGAAGAAAAAGATTCTCAAATTGCTTACCTAAAGAACGCAATTGAGAGCCACAGTGTCACTGAATCAAGTCAGACTCTTGTTGTCAAAGATCGCAACAAGGAGAATATCGTTGTGCAGGAAGATCAATCGCAACACTCTAGTTTGATCACTTCATTATCTGTCCAACAACTCCAGGATATGATAACGAACTCCAATAGAGCTCAATACGACGGACCTTCTAAAAGTTCTCTTTTGTATTCTAAACCATATACTAAGAGAATTGATAATTTGAGAATGTCAGTTCAGTATGAGCCGCCAAAGTTTCAACAATTTGATGGGAAGGGCAATCCAAAACAACATGTTGCTTATTTCATCGAAACATGTGAAAATGTTGGTACACGAGGAGATCTACTAGTCAAACTGTTTGTTCGAATGCTGAAAGGGAATGTTTTCGACTGGTACACCGATTTAGATCCTGAGTCAATAGACAGTTGGGAACAACTCAAAAAAGAATTTCTAAACCGTTTCTACAACACAAGACGAACCGTCAGCATGTTCGAGCTCACCAATGTCAAACAAAGGAAATGTGAGCCCGTTGTTGACTACATCAATCGCTGGAGAATTATGAGTCTTGATTGCAAGGATCATCTCACAGAATTATTTGTTGTCGAGATGTGCATTCAAGGCATGCGCTGAGGACTTCTTTAATTACATCCTTCAAGGTTTAAAGCCTCACACCTTTGAAGAACTAGCAACTCGCGCCTACGATATGGAGCTAAGTATTGCTAATCGAGGAGATGGAGACATTTTAGTCCTTAACATGAAAAAAAAAAAACAAAAAAACAAAAAAAAAACTTCTCAAGTTCATGTTGCATCAATGCAGAAGAAGTCGACGATCCAAAAGAAATCAACCAAAGGATTTCTATCTTCAATCGCATCAAGACTTCAACTATTCCACCCTCGGTCTTTAAAAGGCTAAACGTCCCTACATCAAAGGAAAATCAACCTTCAATATCTGTTTTTGATCGTCTCAAAATGACGAGTGATCAACAAAAAAGAAAGATGATGTCCTGGAAGGCGAAACCATTTGGTGATGTAAGTCATGACAAAGTCGGGGTTAACCCTTCGTGTATGAAGAGAAAAGTTAATGTTCTCATAAACGCATAAGGTTCTTTGAAGGTTAAGTCAAATCTCATCATTTTAACAAATCCTACAAAGGAAGGATGCGATCAAAACTATGATTAAGATAAAAGCACTTAAATAAAAATGCTCCTTATCGCAAGAGCCTAAAACTGCAAGATGCTCCTAGCCCACATGAGCTTAAAAGGTGAATGAAAAAAAAAAAAAAAAAAAAAAAAAAAAAAAAAAAATTGAACTACGTTATGACTTGATCTCTTTCGCAAATAAAATAAAAGGGTACGTAGGCAGCTTAAAGAAAACTTTAAGTTCAGTCTCTGCTAAAAAAAAATAGCACAATCATCAAAACATGAAAAGTAAAAAAATCGAAGGCATACACAACTATGAACATGAGGCTATAGGTTGAATGCATACACGAGTGCGTCATTCAAGCTCCGCTCACTCCATCTTCAAGTTTGGAAGCTTCATCTTTAAGTTCAATGTTGAGTTCATCATCACTCTAAGTTCAAGTTCAAAGGCTTCCTCGCTTCAAGTTCAAGTTGAAAGGCTCTCTTGCTTCAAGTTGGTGTTCAAAGGCTTCATCGCTTCATCACCAAGTTCGAATACTTTGTTGCTTCAAGTCCAAGTTTGATGGCAGCTTTGCTTCATCTCCATGTTCGATGAGGGCTTCATCTCCATGTTCCATGGCGGCTTCGCTCTATCTTCAAAGTCGAGGTTGTTGTTGCTACATCTTCAAAGTCGAGGTTGTTGTTGCTGCATCTTCAAAGTCGAGGTTGTTGTCGCTGCATCTTCAAAGTCGAGGTTGTTGTGCTGCATCTTTAAATTCGATGTTGCCGACGTATCTTCAAAGTCGATGTTGCCGATGTATCTCCAAAGTCGATGTTGCCGACGTATCAAAGTCGAGGTTGTCGACGTATCAAAGTCGAGGTTGCCGACGTATCCCCAAAGTCGATGTTGATGACGCATCTCCAAAGTCGATGTTGCCGACGCATCTCCAAAGTTGATGTTGCCGAGTTCCATCTCCAAAGTCGAGGTTGTCGTCTCAAACTTCAAAATCAAGATCGTCGCTCCATCTCCAAAGTTGAGGTCGTCGCTCCATCTCCAAAGTTGAGGACGTCGCTCCATCTCTAAAGTTGAGGTCGTCGCTTCATCTCCAAAGTTGAGGTAGTCGTTCCATCTCCAAAGTCGATGTTGCTGATGTATCTCCAAAGTCGATGTTGCCGACGTATCTCCAAAGTCGATGTTGCCGACGTATCTCCAAAGTCGATGTTGCCGACGTATCAAAGTCGAGGTTGTCGACGTATCAAAGTCGAGGTTGCCGACGTATCCCCAAAGTCGATGTTGATGACGCATCTCCAAAGTCGATGTTGTCGACGCATCTCCAAAGTTGATGTTGCCGAGTTCCATCTCCAAAGTCGAGGTTGTCGTCTCAAACTTCAAAATCAAGATCGTTGCTCCATCTCCAAAGTTGAGGTCGTCGCTCCATCTCCAAAGTTGAGGACGTCGCTCCATCTCTAAAGTTGAGGTCGTCGCTTCATCTCTAAAGTTGAGGTCGTCGCTTCATCTCCAAAGTTGAGGTAGTCGCTCCCTCTCCAAAGTCGATGTTGCTGACGTATCTCCAAAGTCGATGTTGCCGACGTATCTCCAAAGTCGATGTTGCCGACGTATCTCCAAAGTCGATGTTGTCGACGTATCAAAGTGGAGGTTGTCGACGTATCAAAGTTGAGGTTGCCGACGTATCAAAGTTGAGGTTGCCGACGTATCTTCAAATTCGATGTTGCCGACGCATCTCCAAAGTCGATGTTGCCGACGCATCTCCAAAGTCGATGTTGCCGACGTATCTCCAAAGTCGATGTTGCCGACGCATCTCCAAAGTCGATGTTGCCGACTTATATCCAAAGTCGATGTTGCTGTCGTTGCATCTCCAAAGTCGATGTTGCTGTCGTTGCATCTCCAAAGTCGATGTTGCTGTCGTTGCATCTCCAAAGTCGATGTTGTTGACGCTGCATCTCCAAAGTCGATGTTGTTGTCGCTGCATCTCCAAAGTCGATGTTGTTGTCGCTGCATCTCCAAAATCGATGTTGTTGTCGCTGCATCTCCAAAATCGATGTTGTTGTCGCTGCATCTCCAAAGTCGATGTTGCTGTCGCTGCATCTTCAAAGTCGATGTTGCTGTCGCTGCATCTTCAAAGTCGATGTTGCTGTCGCTGCATCTCCAAAGTCGATGTTGTTGTCGCTGCATCTTCAAAGTCCATGTTGTTGTCGCTGCATCTTCAAAGTCGATGTTGTTGGTGACGCTGCATCTCCAAAGTCGATGTTGTTATCGCTGCATCTTAAAATTCGATGTTGCCGACGTATCTCCAAAGTCGATGTTGCCGACGTATCAAAGTCGAGGTTGTCGATGTATCAAAGTTGAGGTTGCCGACGTATCTCCAAATTCGATGTTGCCGACGCATCTCCAAAGTCGATGTTGCCGACGCATCTCCAAAGTCGATGTTGCCGACGTATCTCAAAAGTCGATGTTGCCGACGCATCTCCAAAGTCGATGTTGCAGACGTATCTCCAAGGTCGGGGTTGCCGACGTATCTCTAAGGTCGAGGTTGTCGATGTACCTCCAAGGTTGAGGTTGTCGACTCATCTCCAAAGTTGAGGTTGCCGCTTTGCTTCATCTCCAAATTCGAGGTTGCCGCTTCATCCTCAAAGTCTGATGCCTATCCCTTTTTTGCCAATGTTTGGCTTTGTTGCTTCATCTTCAATTTTTGACAGCTTCGCTTCAAGTCTTCAAAGTTCTAAGGGCACTGACACCAAGTTTGACTCTACTTCATATGTAAAGTCATTGAACCGATAATGGGGCATCTTAGCTGCAAATAAGAAAAAAATAGAAAAAAAAAAAAAAAACTCAAGAAATTGAAAAAAAAAAAAAATAATAATAATAATAAGGCAAAAATATGAAGCATAAAAGCCAAATAAAAAAAAAATTAAAGAAAAAAAAAGATAGTTAGGCCGCTGGAGCTTGAAAGCTAAAAAAAAAAAAAAAAAAAGTTATTTCTTTCTCTTTTCCCCATGTCAGTCTTCTTCCTCAAGAACTCACACCATCTTCTGCATATCCTTCCTCCAAGAGATCTCCATGCAGAGTAAACTCAAAAATCTCTGGGTATAGGGAAATAATCTCGCTCGTTGCTCCACAGAGATAAAATCAACACTCTTTGAAGGATTAGCGAGGCTATCCGATGATTCATGAATCACATCTACATTGAAGACCCGTTCTTTCCACAAACATCACTTGCGAACCAGCAACTCCGGTGGATGCTCCGACGATGAGGCACGACCTCCGACGTAGAAGCGGAGAAAGCCCAACGCGAATCAAGCGATACTATCTTCCTCTCCAACCTTTGAATCGTGAAGGCCTTGCTTGATGTTGCTTGATGAAGATTAAAGACCCATATAGGGTATATATGGAGAAAATTCTCAACGGATAAAAGGAATTTTTTTGGATTACATTTCGGTGAATGCTTAAATTCGGGTAAAAAAAAAAAAAAAAAAAAATCTCTCATCAAAATTCCATAAACAATTAGATTTAAATTTCTATTCCAAATTCAAGCCAATATTTAGTAGAATTTTATTCCAAATCTACAAAAATTGACACCTTCCCTGTTTAAAATTTGGCCATAATTCAAATGGACTTCCAAATCAAATCTCCAGAAAAATCCTAATTCAATCTCCATTCAATATTGAAGCCAAAATTGGATAGGATTTTATTCAAATCAAATCGGGCATAATCCAAAATTTGATCCCAAATCAAAATTTGATCCCAAATTCAAATGTTCTTCCAAATCAAGTCAAAATTTGGTAAATCTTATTCCAAATCAAAACTTTGGGCATCATCTAAATTTTATCCAAAATCTAAACTTGAATCAAATTCTTTGAATTCAAATTTCGTTCCAAATTCTTCAAGATCTTGGTTGAATGCAAATTTTATTCAAACCAAAACTTGGGTAGAAACCATATTTTGTTCAAAGTCAAATTCTAAATTTTATCTCAAATTTGGGTACCATCCTAAATTAATCCCAACTCAAAATTTGAGTAAAATTTAAGATCAAATTCTACTCCGACTCTAAATTCGACTCCAAATAAAAATATTGGGTAGCATTTGAAGACTGCTCAAAATTTCATTTAAGAATTAAGGTTGAACATTCGTTCTATAAAAGTCAATTAAAAGCTAGTTGGTCAAACAAGAAAGTCAAAATTTTGAACTAAATTCATATTTGGATTAAATTGATGAAACGAAGGGCAGTCAAAATTAGAACACATATCTTACATTTGATTCCACATATTCTTTTTCGAAATTCATGCACGCATACTTGCATAAATCTCGAAAAGGGGCATTTGTTGAATAAGAAATTTTGATCAATCACAAATCATCACGTGTCCTCAAATGAAATCAAAGGACATGGAAACCGACAAATCAAATCATGCCACATGTCTAATATTAATCCATCGGACGACCCGCACTAGTCCAATCAAACATTGCCACATGACGGTTGGACCCAAAGCTATTTAGCCTGAGATCGCTAAAAATGATTTTGGGCCAAATTTAAATAATCCAAGTTATTAAAAATAACTGGATTGAGCTCAAATAAATAAAAGCTCAAAAGTTGGGTCAAAAGTCAATCAGGCCCAAGCCCATATTAGGTTCATCAAACTCTATAAATAGAGGAGGTCACCATTCATTCTAGACATTCGGCCTTGAGCCAGAATCGGCACAGAGACAGAAACTCCAAGGAGAAGAGTCAGCATTCGGCTTTGAGCCAGAATCTAGAGAAGTCAGAAGCTCCAACAATCAGAAAGTCAGAATTCAGAGGCATCAAAGACCCAGAGTTCAAGAGATTCAAAGACTACAAACTTCAAGAACAAGCCGAAGACCTTCAAGAAGCTACAAGCCAAAGACCTTCAAGAAACTACAAGCCAAAGACCTTCAAGAAGCTACAAGTCGAAGACCTTCAAGAAGCTACAAGTCGAAGACCTTCACTAAGCTACAAGTCGAAGACCTTCAATAAGCTACAGCTGAAGATCTTCAAGAAGCTACAAGCTGAGTCGAAGACCTTCAATAAGCTACAGCTGAAGATCTTCAAGAAGCCACAAGTTGAAGACCTTCAATGAGCCACAAGTCGAAGACCTTCAAAAAGCTACAAGCCGAAGATCTTCGATAAGCTACAAGCTGAAGACCTTCAAGAAACTACAAGTCGAAGACTTTACGAAGATCAACAAGCTAGAGACGGATCATCCAAGAAGATCAAAAAGTCCAAAGGCCGATCATCCAAGAAGCCCAAAGGTCGATCATCCAAAGCCCAAAGATCGATCATCCAAGAAGATCAACGAGTCCAAAGATTAAAGTTGACATACTCGAGAAAAAGCATCAGAGGATAAATATTAGAGACTGTAACACTCATATATATATCGAAATCAATAAAAATTAAGTTCATTTCCACGTATCAAATTTCTCCTATATTGAAATCTCGTGTGAACAATGGTAATTAATTGTGTTTATATGATAACTTAAAAAAAAAACAATTATATATATATATATAGAAATCACTTTAGAATTCAAACCATTATATTTCATTTCATGTGATAATTAAACACCAAAGTTCATTTGAAATCAGTTATAATTTAAAAAAATTCCGCATTTTAAAGTATAAAATCAAACGTTAAGTTAATTTTATGATTAAAGGATGTTTCGAAGTTATTTGAACATTATAATTATAACACTAATTTTAATCATTTCAAGCTTACCTACAAATGCTATTGTTGGTGAGCTTCATAATCTCCACCCCCAAATCAACAGCCTCATCTTTCTCCGCGCAATCCACCATCTTTCATTTGAAATCAGTTTAATCTTACCTTAAAAATTGATGTAAATATACTGTCATTTTTTTTGTAACTTTTTTTTTTTTTAGAGTTTTACCTTAAAAATTGATGTAAATATACTGTCATTCATTTACAAGATGTCATGTACATACCTACCGAACACATCAGGCATGTAAGGAATGATTCTTTATTTTTCTATTTAAAGAAGAGTTTTTTTTATATTATCTCGTTTAAAAAATACAATATCATAGAGCATAGGTAAACAAACACAATTTCTTCCTTCATTGATGTTGTAATGACCTCTTACAAACTTTGATTCCTACATTCTATAGCAAATAACATAAATCACTTGGAAAATAAAGCTTCCAAAAAAATATTGCATAGTTACCTCACTTTTAGAGTGCACCCGCCTCTTCAAGTCGCATAAGTCTCTTATTCTTTTTCATCTTCATCATCTAACAATGTTTTGATTGTGTCTGAATCACCAAATATATATATATATATATATATATATATATATATATATATATATATATATATATATATATATAACATCTTTTTTTCCTGTAAAGATTTGAAAAAAATATGGTTTTTTTCTTCCAAATGCATTCTGCATTTTCATCGATTGCCCCTCTTTGCTTAAGACTTATTCCATTAAATATATATACAATAAAAAAAAGTATTGGAAAGGGAGGATGAAAGATTTTCCAGAATTCGAATGGACTGAAAGTTATAAAAAATTGTTAAATGATTCCTTCATTGCAACCTAAATTTATGAGTTGTAGTAATGTTTTCAATAGAAAAGTTGAAGAATTCATCCACCATCTCAAAATTAATTAAGATCTATTGTTTAAAGAAATAAATACGTTGATTTTGCACGTAAAAACTATCATTTTAAAATAAGAGACATATTAGCACAATGCGAATAAGACATGGTTGATACATATACCAATATATAAGAATAAAATTTAAGAAAACAAAAATAATAAATGAAAAATAAAACATCTACAAATCATTTGTTTTTTTAAAGGACAAAATAGAATAATAATATTCTCTCACCAAAATTATTTTTTAAAGTAATTACACATTAGCATTGATGCTCTTATTTTGTTCCTTGTTTCTCCACCCATGTGCCCTAAAACCAAAAGAACACAACATACTTTGTTAGAAATAAACCAAACAAAACAAAAATTTCAATTATTTTTTGTTCAAAGAAATTAAGTGAAGAAACAAAAGAAGATGTATTGTTTGATTGATTAAAAAATCTCAACAAATATTTATATATATATATATTTTTTTTGTTGAGAACTTAATCCATCATTTTGCAAAACACGTTTTGTTGTAAAAAAAAAAAAAAAAAAAAAAAATCCATCATTTTGCATTCATTTTGATCAATTCACCATTTATGAGAGTTAATTTTTTTAAGGATTTTGAATGGTTTTAATGAAAGTTGAATGGATAACTTTTTTAATTTATAACTAATTGTATTAATTGTATTGTAATAGTTGCGAAGGAGATGAGAAGAGAAAAATCAATTTGAAAAGTTGAATAGATAACATTTTAAATTTATAATTAATTGTGTTTATTGAATTGTAACGAAGGAGATGAAAAAAAAAACGTTCAAATGATGGAAATACTAAAAAGTAAAAAAACTAATAGATGAGTTAATATAAGCATTAAATTCTCTCTCAATTAAACCCTTTAAAAATCCAAATAGTCCGTAATTAAATTAACAAATAAAAAACGTACAAAAATTAACAAATAAGAAAAGTATAAAATAATATTCTTTAATTAAAAATCCAAATTGCCACCAATAAATTAAGATTTATTGTTTGAAGAAATAATACGTTGCTAATATATGCAATGCACGTAAAATTTATCATTTTAAAATAACACAATGTGAATAGGACAGTAGTGTTGTACATAACACTATCGAAATATGTAAGATTAAAATTTAAAAAAACAAAAATAATAAATAAATAAAAAATAATTACAAATCATTTCTTTTTTAAACGACATAATAGAATAATAATATTCTCTCACCAAAATTATTTTTTAAAAAAAGGTAACATTTAGTATTGGTGTTGCTCTTTTGTTCTTGGTTTCTTCACTCATATGCCCTAAAATTAAAAGAACACAACAAACTTCGTCAGAAATAAATCAAACCAAACAAAAATTTCAATTATTTTTTGTTCAAAGAAATTGGGTGAAGAAACAAAAGAAGATTATTATTTGATTGATTAGAAAATCTCAACAAATATTTATACTCTTTATTGAAAACTTAATAAGTCATTTTGCATTAATGAGAATTAATTTTCTAAGGACTTTGAATAATTGGGTTTGGAAAGTTCAAGAAAAAAGAAGAATGAGAAAAACGTTTAAAGAGTGGAAATACTAAAAAGACAAAGACTAATGGATGAATTAATACATGCACTAAATTCTCTATCAAGTAGGAGGAGTCACCAATGGAGGAGTCAATAATTAAATTAACAAATAAAAAACGTAATTTTTTTTTTTTAATTAAAGACCAAATTGTCACCAATGAGATAGTGATAAGGATTTAAACGAAAGGGCAAAATGGAGAGAAAAAGTTTCTCCGCTTGAGCCCCTCCAAACGGTTTTTAAAGAAAAAAAAAATAACAACACATAAGTATAGTCTTACCCCTCACCTTGCGTCGAACACATCATTCTTCGCCACCCACCTAAAACTCATTGTTCCATTTGAATCTAAGTACTTGGGCACCCGGAACCCAGCATTTCAGTAATAACGGTTTATTTTAGCTGTTTTTGTACTATTTTTTCTATAATTTTTCATATTTTCATTAGTAAGGATTTCTTCTAATAAATTTTAATAATGTGATTTTTGTTTTTTATTTTATGTATCATTTGCAAATTTCTTTGAAGATAACAAAAATAATTTTGACCACAATACTTCACATCCTTTCTTCAATATCACTCACATTGATTATTCATTTTATTTGGATAATTTTGAAATGAGGGAGAGTCGTATATTAGTGTGTTAAATATTACGTGTGAATTTGAAAGATTTTAATCCATTAATTTGAACGGATCCAAACAAGCTGATGTTTTTATTTCTCTCAATGGTATAGGAATACTATATTTTGAATTTTGTTCTAAGTATCAATTTTGATTCAACAACATAATTTATATTTAAAATAATAAAAATATGAATTGTATTTTTAGTCATTTTACACCGTTGGTTTAAATTACATTGTTTTTTTAAATAATTAAAAAGATGGAGGAAAGGAGATAAATGTGTTGTCTTCTCTGGCTTTTCAATATTTTTTTTTATTTTTTTTTTTTTTTTTTTTTTTTTTTGTAAATTATCAAATCTATTAGACATAAAATTGATTTTTTTTTCTAATAGGATATTCAACTTTAAATTATGTGTCCATTATAAGTTTGTGAATTTTAAAAAATATCGAATAAATCAAGAATTTATTAAACACATAAAATTGAAAGTTCATGGACTATATTAGACACAAAATCGAATGTTTAGGAGCATATTAGGCACCTTTTAAAATTTAAGGAACTATTAGACATAAGCCTAATAAAGAACTTAAAAAGAATAATGAGTTCAAGTCCCTATATATCTAGGAAACATTAAACGAGAAACAAGAGATTTGAAACAAGGAAAGAACCAACTTTCTAGTATTGCGAAATTATTTGAGAAGACCGTCACAATGTGACTAACAATATCCAATAGTTAATAAGGAGCAGATTAAGAACTAGTAGGCAGATTTGAAGATACAATGTGGCTGACAGTATCCACGTTGTGGCAGATCATTGAATAATTTGTCGACTAACATCCACGTTGTGGCAGATCATTGAATAATTTGTCGACTAACATCCACGTTGTGGCAGATCATTGAATAATTTGTCGACTAACACCGTCTTTGCGAAGAATAGGAACACATACAAGTGGGTTGGCCCTAGGCAAAGTGAAGGCAGCTCCAATCTCCATATTCACTTTAGTTTGATCTCCATTTTTCCCAATTTTCCAATCAAAGCACTGAACCATGGCTGCAATCACATTGCTAATGAAACTCAAGGCCAAAGTAGAGCCAGGGCAAGCCCTTCTTCCCCCACCAAAGGGAATAAAGTTGAAACTCTGCTGACCCTTAATCTCATACCGCACATCGCCAGTGAATCTTTCAGGGTCAAATTCGTTGGGGTTTTGCCAAATATTTGGGTCACGCATTATGGCGAACAGGTTGACTGCAACCATTGTGTCTTTTGGGACGTCGAAGCTGTCGATTTTGCAATCTTCACGGCAGGCTCGCATGGCGAGAGGGACGGCGGGGTAGAGGCGGAGAGTCTCTTTCACGACGGCTTGTAAGTAAGGGAGATTTGGAACGTCGTCTTCCCCGACGAGTCTATTTGTTCCGACGATGGAGTTTATTTCGTCGCGGAGCTTGTTGAATACTTTGGGATGGTTGAGGAGCTCCGATATTACCCATTGTGATACCTCCGTCGATGTTCCGGTGCCACCTAAAAATAGATCCTACCACAAGCAACTCCATGGTTAAGAACTTTCAATTAAAAGTGTTTGATATATCAACTTTCAATTTTCTATTTTTTTTTAGTACAACAAATATAGGGATGGAGACAACCTCTCATTGGGAGGTAGAACACATATCAATTATCACGAGTTATGCTTACATTGACATAGATCATCGACCAAGAGGTCAGAGGTTCAAATTTTCACCACACGGATTGTTGAACTAAAAAAATAGTGTGAAAGTTCTTAAGCATATTTCTTTCTATAGGTTCATTTGTTTTATTATCTACCTTTTACAAGTGTTTTCAAAGTTCAACCCAAATTTTGAAAGCAAAAAAAATTGTTCATGTTTTAAGAATTCAAATATTTTCTTGAGAAAAATGAAAATTATTGTAAAGAAATGGTGAAAAAAACATGTAGAATTTTTAAAAACTAAATGATTATCAACCGGGACTTTAAGAATCTATCATATACTTTTAAAATTGTAGAGACTTATTAGATACAAAATTGAAAGTTTATGACTCTTCTAAACACTCTAGTTTAAAGGACCTATTGAACACAAATTTGAAAGTTCAAGAACTGACCTTATAATTTAACTTATTATAATTATTTATATTATTTAAAAAAAAAATGTTACATTAAATTAGGAGGGGAAAAAAGGTTAAAAAAGAGATTCAAAACTCATAATTCAAGGGTGTTAACTTTTAAGCCTAACATTACCATAGAAACAATAATAGGCAAAAGTTGGGAATTGGGGAAGAAGATAAAGGAACACTTACAAGCAAGAAGGCCTTCATATGGGTTCTTGTGATCTTGAACTCAGCATTCTCATCTTGATAAACCTTCAACAAAATGTCCATTAAATCTCTATCTTCCCTATCCAAACCTTCTTCCTTTCCTTTCTCTTCATGTTCCCTTAATACTTTCTCCAATATCTCATCATATCTCAATGTCACATCTCTTACTTGTCTTCCAAACAACCAAAACGCTAACTTCTCCAAAGGCCATCCAAACACATTTCCAAACGATACTTTTGTAGCCATCTCGAATGTCTCTTTTACCAATGCTCTTATCTTTTCTGCTTCATCGCTATCGTCAGAACACCTTGTACTCATCACTAACCTATTGATAAAAGTATTAATATCGATAATGAATTTTTAAAAGATATATATTTCAAAAGATATTCAAGGATCCGCGAAACTAGTTAAGGCATTATATCATTGATAAAAAAGATAAAAATTCAAATCTCCAACCCTACTTGTTGTTGATGTTTTTTTTTTTTTTTTTTGACATGTGGGGTGGGGGTTGAACCTAATACCTCTTAGTCACTAGTCTATACATCATTTAGTTTTTTTTTTTTTTTTTTTTTTTTTTACATTGGGGGTGGGGGATTCGAACCACAGACTTCTTGGTCGTCAACACATATATATGTCCGCTGAGTCATGCTCGCTTTGGCATACATCATTCAGTTGAGCTATACTCTTGTTCACACTTGTTGATGTTGAACTAAAAACAATAATTACAAAAATCAAGTACCAAAATAAATATACTAAAGTAAGATTAATCCTTCCCAATTAAAAAAAAATCTACATCTATTTTAATTTGTCCATCTTCACTTGCTAAAATGATTATGGTGTTTTTTTAAAATAAATATATGATTATTTAAATAATTTTTAGGTTAAACTATTATTTTGGTCCAATATGTACTTTATTTTCATTCCATTTTATTTAATGTACTTTCGAATGTTTATTTTTTAATACTTATTGAAGTTGAGTTAATTTTTTCAACTATTATAGTAGAAATTATTATTATATAATTAAATTTTGGTTTAAAATCCCATTTTAATCTCTATACTTTTAACATCTTTCTTTGTTTTGGTCCGGGTACTTTCAAAATATTTTTTTTTAGTTCTTGTAGAAAATTTAAGCCCATTTAATATATTCATATACATTTTAGAAAATTACCATTTTGGTCCATTTGATTTCTTTTGGTTTAAATTTTATAGATAACTAGATCATTGCATGCCTATAATATTATATTAATGTCCATTGTTCTTATTTTTATAAAAAAATGTCTAACTACTTTAATATTTTTCATAAGTTTGGTTGCAATTACTCTCAAACCCATCAACCTCTCTAACATTTTATATTAAATTTCTTCTAACATTTTAATAAAATAAAATAAAAATTAAAACAAGCTCATTTAAGAAGAAAAAAAAAATTGAAATCATAAAATTCACATTAATCACGTCTCTCTCCTCATTAAAATTATCTTCTCTCCTCATTTAAATTGTCTTCTTCCTCCTCATATCTAGACCTAAACAATTTTATGTTCGTAATATATATTTTCATATATATATGAAATATATAAGTATATATGATGAGTATATATATTTTCTTTTTAAAAAATACATAATATCTATAAGTATATATGAAGTATATAACCATATATATATATATATATGATGGGTATGTATAAAAATTACATATATTTTATAAAAATAAAATAAAATACTTATTATTTATAAATATATATACAATATATATGAGTATATAGTCATGAATGAAGTATATATATATATATATATATGAAGAGGAAGAAAATCTAGGAAAAAAATAACACTAACTTAAGGAGAATGCTCTCGAGAAAACAAGGTTGGAAGAATTTTCAAAAAGATATAAAACATTCTTACGTATTACATGCGGAGAGAAAATTAGAATTTATTATAAATTGAAATTTAATACATCAATGAGGGGCATAATGGTAATCAAAATTAATAAAAAATATAAATTTAAAATTTAAGATGTTAAAGACATATTTGAAAATATACTCGGTCATTTGAGAGATTTTCTCTATTTTATTTTCTCATCTTTGTTCCTTTTGATGTTGGTACTTTCAAAACGTCCATTTTTTGGTTTTTTTTTTTTTTTTTTCATTCTAGTTTTTGTATATCAAAATCAATGATGAAAATATTCGTCGATATGTCGATATATCTGTCAAATTTTAGAGACTTATTAAATATGGAGACCAAAAACCATAAGTTTTCTTTTGTAAAGGAAAGTATTTAATTAAGAGTAAAACTTACTTGTATGTTGGGCTACAAGTATTTTTGCAGCCTAGAGCTACGTGGCAAGGTTTGATTGGCTAAGTTTTATGTTATTTTATTAATTCAAAAATAATATTTAATGTCTCGTTTTTTTTTTTCTTTCATTTTTTTCTCTTTCCCATGATTTTCAATTTTCAATTTTGCACTTCTCTAATATCTCTTTTTATCTATGATTTACTACTACCAAATTTTAGTAAACATTTCTTAATCTCTCAATCAACTTCACTAAGCTTTTTCATTAATAACAATTTTTTTTCTTTATATATGTTTTTAATTTTGTCATTTCAAAATATTTTTATTGTTTAAAACGTTCTTTAACGAACTTAAATTTTGAAAATCAAAATGAGGGAACAAAGATCTTTATTATTTAATTGATTTAGATCCATATGCCTAATAACATAGCAAAAATTGACAAAATTTTAGAAAGGTAATAGTTAATTATTTATTTATTTATTTATGATAAATGAAGTAAAATTGAGTTGAAAACTTGAAATGAGCAAATAAATTAGATAGAAGGGGATAGAGGAATTTTATTAAAAATTGTCATAGGATGTTGGAGAATGCGATGTGTGAGGTTTTAGATATTATTATTATTATTAAAAATTGTCATATGATCTCTTTTTTTTTATGGATGAATTGCTATTGCCAAATCTTAGTAAACATTTCTAAATCATTGATAAAAAGGAGATATTGAAGAGGATTGAAGAGAGAGGGGCAAAATCGGAAATTGAAAGTCATGGGAAGAGAAAAAAACTAAAGAAAAAAAAAATATTGGGCGTGAGACATTAAGTATGATTTTTGAATTAAAAAAAAATAACATAAAACTTGGTACGTGGCTGGGCTGCAAAAGATAGTTGTAACTCAACATGCAAGTAAGTTTTACTCTTCAATTAACGCGGGGATTGAACTACCTCTAAGTCAAGGGCACAACGTGAGCTATGCTCTGTTTCGCAAATATATATATATATATATATATATAAATAAATAATTGAGATTACAAGAAGGGCGGGTTGCACAAATAGCAATCAGGTCCAAACTAATTGCAAATTTAGCAAACTTTAAAATATTTTGCAAATATGGCAAAAAAATCTGTTCTATTAGTGATAGATTTTATCATATCACTGATAGACTTCTATGAGTGATAGACTATTATCATTGACAAAAATCTATAAAAAAACTGAGGTGATAAGCGATAGAAATTGCTATATCCGCAATTTTTTAAAAAACATGCTATATTTTTAATTATCTTATTCTAAATTGACATTTGTTACAATTTCAAATTTTACAAAATTATTAAAGGTAAAAATATGAATATGGACGTTTTGAAAAGTAATAAAAGTTGGGACTCCAAAATAGAGGTTAATTTTTTTTAAATTAAAAAATCATATTTAAAGTCTCACGCACATGAACGTTTTTTTTTTCTTTTTTTTTTCTCTCTTTTCCATGACTTCTAATTTCCTATTTTGCCCTTCTCTCTTCAATCTTCTCCAATATCTCTTTTATGATGATTTATTAGTGTCAAATCTTAGTAAAAATTAAAATTTCTTAATCTCTATATTTTCTACACTTCGATTATCTGTTGCAATATTTAGAAATTTCTTAATCTCTCTATATTTTCTACACTTCGATTATTTGTTGCAATATTTTGTTTTTAAGAGTTTTTTTTTTTTTTTTTTTTGGTGTTTTTCATAGAAATCTATGTTTGGCCCAGAGTAGAAAATATAGAGAGATTAAGAAAATATAGATTTCAAAAGTAGAAAATATAGATTTCAAATTTTTACTAAGATATTCGAAGGGTAGAAAATATGGAAAATATATAGAGATTAAGAAAATATAGATTTCAAATTTTTTCCAAGGTAGAAAATATAGAGATTAAGAAAATATAAAGATATTCTAAACAGAAAATATAGAAAGATTTAAGAAATTATAGATTTCTATGAAAACACTAAAAAAAAAAAAAAACTCTTAAAGCAAAATATTGCAATAGATAATACAAGGTAGAAAATATGAAGATTAAGAAATTTTTACTAAGATTTGGGTGGTAATAAATCATCCATAAAAGAGATATAGGAGAGTATCTAAGATAAGTGAAAAAAAAAAAAAAAAAAAAAAAAAAAGTTGAAGTGGTGTGAGATTAAGTAAGTTTTACTCTTGCCAAAGACAGCATGATCAGGGCTGACACATGTATGTGTTAAAGACGTTTTTTTGTAACGGTATTGTAATTAAAACGAGTATTGAACCCATGACCTCGGACACAACTTTACGCCAATAAAAAAAAAAAAAAAAAAAAAAAAAAAATTTACTCTTAGGTAAGAGTAAAAGAAAAATATTGACTTTGTTACCTGCAAATGCTATTGTTGGTGAGCTTGATGAGCTCTGCGCCCAAATCCACAGCCTTGTTCTTCTCGCCGCAGTCCACCAACTTCCTCAAGAATTTCACCATCTCTTCTCTCCGGACGGCGCGTGATCGCTCAACTTGCCGCTGCGACAAAAGCTCCGTCATCGTCAGTTTCTTCATGAATCTCCAGTAACCGCCGTACTCCGCCGCAAAGAATCCGGAGTTTGCGTACGGCAAGTCGTCGCCGAAAGCGAATTTCGGCCGCGACGAGAACGTAACGTCTTGATTCTTGTAGATCTCCGCCGCGTACGATGGCGATGAAACGACCACGCATCGGACGCTGCCGAGCCGGAGGAAGAGGAGGTCTCCGTACCTGGCCACCAGATTGTGGAATGATTTGCTAACGTACGGTGATAAGTAGTGGAGGTGGCCGATGAGCGGCAGTGCCGGCGGACTCGGCGGCCGGCGGCCATGGATGACCGATCTGGAAGGTCTGCGAAAGAGATTTTGAAGGAAAATGGTGAAAATGAAGAAGAGAGCAATGTAGAGGATGTAGTATGTTGAATCCGCCATTTTCTTGGTGAAATTTAATGAGATCTCAATCAAATTTATACGGACAAATTTTAGATTAAATTCCAACATTTTCAAAGTTAAATTTATTTTTTCGAATTCACCAATATGTGCGGCTGGTCACAAATTTCAAACTTAAATCACTTTGTATTTACTGGTCGTGTTTATTAAGTTCTTAAACTTTAAAAAATGAATAATTATCATTTAATTTTGTCTTATAAATAATTTTAAAAGTCTCGTAAATTCCTAAACATTTTTTTTTCTACTACTTTTAATTTTATGTGTGGTAGATTTTTAAAATTTAAAAATGTTAAAATAAAAAATAAAAATGCTGGTGGTTGATTCGAATCTCAAATCTCTTGTTCTAAGGTTATCCTATATATTGATTGAGGTATGCATAGGTTGACAATGTTAATATATATTATTATTGAGCTTTCAATTTTGTGTCAAATATTTATTCAACATTTTTTTTAAATTTGTGAATCAACACAAAAATGAATTTTGTGTTTAATAGAATCGTAAGGGGTTTCAAAAGAAAAATAAATGACAACTCTACATGTGATAGAAAAAAATGAAAAAAAAAAAAAAAAAAAAAAAAAGGAAGTCGTTGGATTGTTCGCTTTGAGATGATGCTTTTTTGACAAAATCCGAGGAATTACCCTTCGTGAACGTCACAATCGATGACCTATAGCCTTTATTTAGGTTAAATTAATATTCAGGAACATAATTCATTAATCTATCATAATATATATAGGATTGAAAGAGTATTAGATAATTTGTAAAATTCATTAATCTATTATAATATATATATATATATATATATATAATTGAAAGTATAAAGATTTATTAAATAATTTATAGTTTAGGGACTCATTTAATATGGCCATAAAAAAAATTAGGGACTAAACTTAGGTTGACTAGGACAACATCTTGCCTTCTTGTGGGAAAGGAAAAAAAAAAAACTTATCAAACTTGGTTGGGCATTGCCGCCGCGCCGGACAGAGATCTCATAATTTAACTTTTAATTATTTTGAATTTCTTTTTGTATTTTTTTTATTTTTAGTTTTACAAATGTGCGACAAATCTCTAACCTTTTGGTTACTAGTTCGTCAGTTAATTATGTTTATGTGTTGGCATTTTAATTTTTGTTGTTGATTTGTCGTCACTTTTTTGTATTTGACCTCATTAATTTTTTAACAAATAGGTAATGTGACCTAAAAAATGCATATTAATATTGATATGATCATGTATATTCAAAAATTTAGAGATTCAAGGTAGAAACAACCAAATTAAAGCTTTTAAAAGTATATAAATCCAAACACAAACTCTAGGACAAAAAAAATCAAAATACTAAATTGCCTTCAATATCAAGGTTTTTTTTTGGGTTAAAAATAGATTCTGGTCTCTGTACTTTCATATGGAAGTAATAATTTAGTCATTGAACTTTAGTTTGTAACGATTAAGTCTTTATATTTTAATACGTAACAATAATTCAATCTATGTACTTTCAAACTTATAACGATTTCGTCCTTGTACTTTTGATTTGATAATAAGTTAGTACATGAACTTTAATATGTAAGAATTTAGTCTCTGTGCTTTAAAATTAAATTTAGGACAAAATACGCTTTTAAGTGTCAATTTTGATAGGGTTTAATCTCTTTCCTTAAATCTATCAACGTATATAAGGGGATTACAAGTGTTAATTATGACATGATTTCTTGTGTTGGGTTTCTTTTTAAGGTATGTTACATGTTTCCTTTAGTTATTAGAGGGATCAACACTTGGGTGCAACCAATGAGTGAACACATCATCCAAAGTGGGGGTTCGATCTTGCACTCATGTAGAGTTTTAAAACAAATTATCAAACAACCAATGCATTATTACCACCCAAATTTTGATAAAGTTGTGTCTTGAGTAAGAGGTAAATTGTTCAATCTTCACCGGACATTAATTAAATATATTTGCAAAAAAAAAAAGACACAATGGATGCATCTTAAGAAAGCAATCGATATTTAGTTAACAACCAAAGATATTTTGGGAGAACATATTATAGGACTAGTTTCTCTTTTCATTTTTTGAAGAACATTAAGGGATTAATTGAAGCTCTTACGACCTGTCAAAGTGAGCATAGTTTAATGATAATTGACATGCACTATCTTCTATGAGGTCGGAGGTTCAATCTTCCTCACGTATTTCTTGAACACTTAGACCTTTACATTACACTAGGGAGTAAATTGAAACCAAGCACAAATGATAGTTTAAATTAGAGAAATTTCAATAAGATTTGGAGAAGAAAAAATCATATTTATATTTCAAAGGCTTCAAGGTTTTACTAGGTCAATACTCCATTTCTGGTAAAAAAAAATAATAATAATAAATAAATAATCTTTGTGACTTGTGAGGACGGCAACATAGAAGATATATATATATATATATATATATATATATTCCTGTTCTCTTTTTCTTTTCTTGAAGGTATAATATTGGTATTTTAAATTGAAAGTTGTAGTCTTTCCTTTCGTAAGAGGCTTGCAAATATGAATCAGATTATAATATAATTTTTATATAACAAAATTCAATCAAACTCTCTCTCTCTCTCTTGACTTGGTAAAAAATTATTATTTTTGAGGAAAAAATTATGTTGACTGTAATAAAATAAAATTATTATTTTTGAGGAAAAAATTATGTTGACTGTAATAAAACAAATTTAATCGTAATCGTCTATAATTAAATTAGAATTAGTTTCTTCTAAAAAACAAAAATAATAATAATAATTAGAATTAGTTTCCATATGTAAATTTGTACCAGCCTTAATTTTTAAATTTTTTTATTTGTTACATACATCCTTAAATTTTTAATTTAGTGTCTAATAAATTTTTGAGGTATAATTTTACTAATAAATTTTTGAGGTATAATTTTTTGTGTCTAAATTTTTGACGTATTCTATATTTTTTTTAAAAATTATGAATCCTATTTTATACAAAATTAAAAAGATATGGTATACTTAGACATAAAATTTAATATTATGTTTGATAGATCCGTTAATTTAAAAAAACAAATGTAAGGATGTATAAAAATGTCAAATATATCAACATAAAATTAAAAAGACTTGTTATAAACTTTTTAAAAATTAAAAAAATTATTAGACACAAATTCAAAAGAGCCTATTGAACTTAATAATTAACCTCTCTTCAAAAAAATTATTATATATAATTAACCGAACAATAAGATCTTTTCAAGTATTTTTTTAGATATATATAAGGAAAATCTTTTCAAGTATTATTGTTGTACGAAAAGTCTATTTTATTGTATTATTTATATAATAAATGTTAGCATGAGCCGATTAACTCAACTTTTCTTCTCCAATTTATTCCTTCCACGTAGAGATGTTCATGGGGCGGGGCTGGGTAATGCCTTCTCCGCCCCCATTCCCCATTTCATTATCCAGCGAAATTTTACGTTTAATTTCGCGGACGGATATTCTCCACCCACGAAGAATTCATGAATAACGAGTATTTCTCACGATAATTTTTCCAGCGAATAATTTTTTTTTTTAATTTATTTTTATCTATTCTTTTTAAGTTTTGTTAATTGTTAAGTGAATTAATATTATATATATTTAATTTCATAAACTTTATTTGTAAGATGTGGGTTTTTTGAAACTTTATTGGTAAGGTGTATTTTTTAGATAAAAAAATGAGTGTGTAGTTAATTTTTTTAATGAATAATATATATATATTTATATATATATAAGTATACGGGGCAAAATTCTCCGTTCCCTGCCTCATTCTCCGTCTCATTCGAGGCGGGGCGGAGCAAATGGACATCTCTACAATTCAAAATTATGAAAATGTATTTGAGACGTCTGGTGTTTTATTTTTTTTACAAGGAGATCTCACTTTATAATCTCAATAGTCAATAATTCTATAATTGTAAATTAGAAAGCATTTTACAATATATAATTAAATGTGGAAAAAAATAACACAATTCAATGGCGTAATTTGAAAAAGATACAAACCACTCTATACCCTATGAACTTAAAATATTTCTTAATCAAACCAAGTATAACTTAATTGACATATAGATGTGTCATCCACCATGAGGCATGAGGTTTGAATTTCTCCCTCCAAGTTGAACTCAAAAAAATAATAATAATGTTTCTTACAATGAAACTCTTGAATTTCATAGGTGCAAATTCATTATTACAAGATCATTTTAATTTAAAAAAGAAAAATTGATGCAATTGGATTACACATATTAAGTGACTCATTATTAACCGTCATTTTGCGTAATCAAAAAAAAAAAAAAAACCGTCATTTTGTTATTTTTTTTTTAGTGTTATTAGGGTAACATTGATTATATAAAGACATTTTCAGGTTAAGTCACTCATTATTAACCGTCATTTTGTTTTTTTTTTTTTTAGTGTTATTAGGTTAACATTGATTATATAAAGACATTTTCAGGTTTACATATTTTTGTAGGGTTTAGGGGTTTAGGGTTTACATATTTTTGTAAACAACATCAATCGCAAAATTTTATGTCATATGAGGTGAATTACAGGGATTGCACACCCGAGCTAAACACTAAAAATGTCTAACCTCTCGATGGATGGTCACTAGGAATTCGAACCTCTCGTAAATTTGAGATGAGAATTCGAACTTCTGACTCTCGATGGATGATATATACCGAAACAACTTTATAATTATAATAATTGCCTCAATGTGGCAAATTATTAAATTTTTTTCCCGATTTTCCCTTGGATCTTTGAAGAATTTCTTCCTTTAAACCCTTCCAAATTCAAACAAGTCCCAAAAAAAACATGAAAGTTCGTTCAAGGGTTGAAGCGAACAACAGGAACACAGACAAGTGGGTTGGCCATGGGCAAAGTGAAGGCAGCTCCAATTTCCATATTCACTTTAGTTTGATCTCCATTTTCCCCAATCTTCCAATCAAAGCACTGAACCATGGCTGCAATCACATTGCTGATGAAACTGAAAGCCAAAGTCGAGCCAGGGCAAGCCCTTCTTCCCCCACCAAAGGGAACGAACTTGAAACTTTGCTGACCCTTGATCTCGTACCTCACCGTGCCGGTGAACCTTTCGGGGTCGAATTCGTCGGGATTTTGCCAAACATTTGGGTCGCGCATTATGGCGAATAGGTTGACTGCAACCATTGTGTCTTTCGGGACGTCGAAGCCGTCGACTTTGCAATCTTCACGGCAGGCTCGCATGGCGAGAGGGACGGCGGGGTAGAGGCGGAGAGCCTCTTTGACGACGGCTTGTAAGTAAGGGAGATTTGGGACGTCGTCTTCTCCGACGAGTCGGGTGGTTCCGACGACGGAGTTTATTTCGTTTCTCAGTTTGTTGAATGCTTTGGGATGGTTTAGAAGCTCCGCCATTGTCCATTGTGATACTTCTGTTGATGTTCCTGTGCCGCCCAGAAATAGATCCTACATAAGGTACTAAGATGTTAAGTTTCTTTGTTAAATTATACAAAATACCCTAGAACATTTTTTGGTAGGTTTAATTATGCTCGAAGAATTTAAAATTTAAAATTTTTAATTTACCCATGAACTTTGAAATTTGTTTCAAAAAAATATATTTTTTTTCCGATGGAAATGAGACGTGACAATTAATGTGTAAAAATGAAAAGGTGTATATATGTGATATTACTTACTACTATATGGAAGGTTGAGATGGTTGTTGTCATTTATTTCATATCTTAAAATATATAGTATTTAAATCATTTACATAATCAACTTTTATACATCAACGGCTACGACATCAATTCGTGAATGATGTTGTAAATGTTGTCATGTATGCCTTCTAATATCTACACATTAGTCGTCGCATGATCAATTTCTATCTAATTTTAACGAAAAACACTTTCGAGAGCATTTTCAAAATCTTAAAGTTCAAAAGTAAAAAATGAAACTTTTAAAAGTCTAGGGACATAATTGAAACTACTCTCTATAAACTAGTTTATGAGTTATACTTTAAACCAAGATCATTTTGTCGGTTTAATAAATTTACAACATTCAAACAATTAAGGGCTGATTGCACAAACAGCAATCAGACCCAAAATAATTACAAATAGCAAAGTTTTAAACATTTTGCAAATATGAAAAAAAAAATCAGTGTTCTATCGTTGATATATGACTATCACTAATAGACTTCTATCGGTGATAAACTTCTATCACTGATAGACTACTATCAGTGACAAAATTCGATAAAAAACTGAGTCTATCAGCGATAGATCATACTATCAGTGATAGAAGCAAATTTTTTTAAAAAAATGTTATATTTTTAATTATTTTACTCTAAATTGACATCTGTTACAATCTCAACAATTAAATTGAGTTTAAAACATATAATTTCCTAACCCAAACTTAATATCTAAACCATCATGAAGTAGAAAAATAAAATTTTAAATTCCAAAAATAACAGCAGAAACAATAGGCAAAAGTTTGTAAGATGATGAATAATTAAAGAAGACTTACAAGCAAGAAAGCCTTGATATTGGTTCTTGTGATCTTGAACTCAGCATTCTCATCTTGATAAACCTTCAACAAAATGTCCATTAAATCTCTATCTTCCCTATCCAAACCTTCTTCATTTGCTCTCTCTTCATGTTGCCTTAATATTTTCTCCAAAATTTCATCATACCTCATTGTCACATCCATTGCTTGTCTTCCAAACAACCAAAACGCTATCCTCTCTAGAGGCCATCCAAACACATCCCCGAACGCTACTTTTGTAGCCATCTCGAATGTTTCTTTTACTAATAATCTTATCGTCTCTGCTTCATCGTTCTCATCACCTGAACACCTTGTACTCAT
Source organism: Herpetospermum pedunculosum (assembly GCA_028017165.1). Classification (NCBI taxonomy): domain Eukaryota; kingdom Viridiplantae; phylum Streptophyta; class Magnoliopsida; order Cucurbitales; family Cucurbitaceae; genus Herpetospermum; species Herpetospermum pedunculosum. The sequence continues at coordinate 15,618,061 of CM051523.1, forward strand.
CACCAACCTGTTGATAAAATTATTGATTTATTCAATAATGAAAGTTTTAAATAAATGATATTTTCTTTCAAACACAAAAGAAAAGTTTTCTGAAATTTATGAGCATAGCTCAACTGACATGATGTAACGACTAGAGACCAAAAAGTCCTAGGTTCGATCCTCTATCCCAAATGTTGTCAAATAAAATAATAAATGGCATTTCTTTCGAAATTTAAGGTCATGTTTATTAAAAATAATTTATTTTATTAACGCACCAAATTTGTTTTTGAAAAGGAAAACTTATAAATACTACTTCTCATCAATGATTTCTTTGTTTTGTTATCATCCCACTTTTTACAATTATTTTCAAAATTTAAGTTAAGTTTTGAAAACTAGAAAATAAAAATAATAAAAATAAAAAAAAATAGTTAAGAATTTAAATGTTTAAAAAAAATGAAAATATTCAAAATATTTGATAGGTCAATAATGTTGCTAAATTGAAGAAAAAATATTTAAATTGGTTGGTTTTGTGTATCTATTAACTACCATTGATCATATTTTATTAATCAATTCAAACTTTGAACTCCATTCCTAGTTTTTTAACTTTCTTTACATTTATTTCATTTTTATACCGTGCATTTAACATTATCTTAACATAATATCACTTAAATTTGTCTTTTAACACACTCTTAAATCTGGAATCATTTATTAGAGTTTTTTTTTTTTTTTTTTTTTGACAATATGTTCGTTAGGGTGGAGGATTGAACCTAGGACCTCATAGTCATTGGTAGATTGAGATATGCTCGTGTTGGCCACTTATTAGAAAGTTTAGAAATACATGTGAGTTGAATATCATTGTTGAATGTAATAAGAGAAGAAAAAAAATAACAATAATTGACCCAAATGAATAATATTTATGAAATTTCAAAGGATCATAATTAAAATATATAATAGATACATCATAATCATAATCATAATCATTTTAATATTTCTATATCTTCACTCATTAAAATTTCCATAGTATTAATTTTTAATAATGCAAGATCTATTTTAAATTTTTAAAAAAATATATGATTTGAATCTACAACTTTATTTTTAACTAAATTTGTCAAAAATAACATAGTTCTAATAACTTTAATCAAAAGTTCAACCTTGTTGTAAATGGAACGAGACTTAATGGATCAAGATCGCACCTACAATAGATTGAGAATAATAATAATAACGAAGAAGAAGAGAAGGAATAGCACACGATGATTTTACGTGGAAAACCCCTAAACAAATTAGGGTAAAAACCACGGGCAAGGATAGAAGAATTCCACTAATAAAAATAGAAGTTACAAATTTTCTCTCTTATGGTGGAAGTACAAACTCTCCAAACTTTCTCATAAGAAGAAACTCACTTTCTATTTTTATCTCACACTCACTTTGGATTTGGAAGTTTTGGGATGATTTGCCAACAATGGTGCTCCACCTATTTATACTTAAAAGAGCCTTGATCTCCAAGCAACTTGTATGGCTATAATTTTGCCACATATGGTCTTTGGATTTAGTGTAAGAATTAGTGGCCATAAATCTTCCTTAATCTCCAAGCAAATCCTATGGTCACAATTGTGCCACCTACTTGTCTTTGGATGAAGTGTATGATCAATGGCCATAAATCTTCCTTGATCTCCAAGCAAATTCTATGGACACAATTTTGCCACATGTTGTCTTTGGATCAAACTTTATTATTTAACAATCTCCCACTTGGAGATTTGATTGATAATCAATCACATCTCCACACTCTTCTTTCTACCTTGCCAGCTTCACGTTGCTTATGTTTCTGCTAGGCCATTCGAGGATCGACACCAATTGAACTTGTCCGCATTGACTGCCTTTGTCAGGTAATCTGCTAGGTTTTCTTTTGTCTGAACTTTACGCATATCCACTGTTCCTTCCTCCACTTTCTCACGAACGAAGTGATATTGCACTCGAATATGTTTTGACTTGGAATGAAAAGCTGGATTCTTTGCAAGATACAAGGCACTCTGACTGTCGCAAAACAAAGAAATATTCTCGTGTTCATGCCCGAGTTCATCCAATAGCATTTTCAACCATATCGCTTCTTTACTAGCTTGTGTAGCCGCAATATACTCTGCTTCTGTTGTTGACGTAGCCACAACTGACTGCAGTTTTGAAGCCCAACTTACAGCTCCGCTAGCAAGAGTGAACACATATCCGGTGGTGGATTTGCTTTTATCAAGATCACCTGCATAATCTGAATCAACATATCCTCGAACAATAAAGTCTGATCCTCCATAACACAATGCAACATCTATGGACCCTTTAATGTATCTAAGGATCCTTTTAGCAGCATTCCAATGCTCTCGACCAGGATTCGCCATATACCGACTAACTACTCCCACTGCATGTGCAATGTCTGGTCTGGTACATATCATGGCGAACATTAAACTTCCCACTACTGATGCATACGGTACTCGAGACATCTCCATCCTCTCTGCTTCACTGCTAGGGCTCATACTAGAGGATAACTTGAAATTAACAGGAAGAGGGGTAGACATTGACTTACAATTTTGCATGTTGAAGCGTCGTAAGACCTTCTTCAAATAATTTTTCTGTGATAGCCAAATCTTCCTATTATTTCTGTCTCGGTGAATTTGCATCCCCAGAATCTTGTTTGCTGGTCCCAAGTCCTTCATTTCAAACTCCCTAGCCAACTGTGCCTTCAATTCTTTGATACGATCTTTGTTGGGGCCTGCTACCAACATGTCGTCAACATACAACAGCAAGACAATGAAGTCTTTATCACCAAACCTCTTCACATATGCACAAGGGTCTGCATTAAGTCTGTTGTATTCAAGGCTCATGATGAAGGAATCAAATCTCTTGTACCAACACCTCGGCGCCTGTTTGAGACCGTACAGAGATTTGTTTAACCTGCAAACCAAGTTCTCTTTTCCTTTTACTTCAAAACCTTCTGGTTGGAGCATATATATTTCTTCTTCAAGATCTCCATGGAGAAAAGCAGTTTTAACATCTAACTGCTCCAATTCTAAATCAAATGTAGCACACATTGCAAGGACTACTCTGACAGTGGTAAGTCGAACTACTGGAGAAAAGATTTCATTAAAGTCAATACCTTCTTTCTGAGCGTATCCTTTTACCACCAATCTTGCACGATATCGTTCCACTTGATCATCATTGTTGCGCTTGATCTTATACACCCATTTGTTACCAATGGGCTTTCTCCCTTGTGGTAGAGTTACAAGTTCCCAAGTCTTGTTCTTATGAAGAGCTTCTATCTCTTCCTGCATTGCTGTCATCCACTGAGCAACATCTGAACTAGTCAATGCCTCTTGGAGGGTTGATGGCTCTCCATCCTCGGTTAGAAGACAATATGCAACGTTGCTCTCCATAATATAATCAGATTGCCAACTTGGTGGTTTTGTCATCCTACCAGATCGACGAGTCTCTGGTACTTGTGACTCAACTGGTTCTTGGATCTCGTGCATTGGTTCAGCTTCCGAAGAGTTGTCTTCAGATTCTTTCTCCACGTGTACTGTTGTTGTATCCTCTGAGCTTTCATTTATGGTGCTATCATATGCTATTTGTTTCTTATCTTCCATAAAGATCACATCCCTGCTAATGATAACCTTGTGGGCAGTGGGATCCCACAGGCGATACCCCTTCACACCATCAGCATACCCCAAGAACAAACATTTCCTGGATTTTGGATCCAACTTTGTAGTTTCTTGGGCATTGTACATCACGTACACCGGACTTCCGAATATATGGAGGTTTGAATAATCAGCTGGCTTGCCAGTCCACATCTGCATTGGTGTCTTCAACTCAATTGCAGTTGATGGAGCACGATTCACTACATAACAGGCGGTATTGACTGCTTCTGCCCAGAAAGTTTTATCTAAGCCTGCAGCTCCTAACATTGCTCTTGTTCTCTCTAACAAGGTTCTGTTCATCCGCTCTGCCACTCCATTTTGCTGAGGAGTGTAAGCAGTAGTGAACTGCCTTTTAATACCTTCCCGATTGCAGAATTCTGCAAACTCATTGCTTGTATATTCTCCTCCATTATCTGTCCGTAAACACTTCATCTTCTTACCAGTTTGAAGTTCTATTTGCGCTTTGAATACTTTGAAGACTGAACACACATCTGCCTTCTTCTTGATAGGATACACCCAACACCTTCTGGAGTAGTCGTCTATAAAGGATACAAAGTACCTTGCTCCTCCCAAGGATATAACTGGTGCTTGCCATACATCAGAGTGAACCAATTCTAGAATATTTTTACTTCTCCTCCCAAGGATATAACTGGTGCTTGCCATACATCAGAGTGAACCAATTCTAGAATATTTTTACTTCTAGAATTTGATGTGTTGAACTTTAATCGATGTTGCTTACTTGTAACACAATGCTCACAAAAGGGTAGAGACACCTTAGTGAGTCCTGAGAGTAGATTTTGCTCTGCAAGAACTTTTATTCCTTGTTCGGACATATGTCCAAGTTTCTGATGCCACATCATTGACAATTTTTCACTTGGGCTACTTGAGGCAACTGATGCTTCTCCTCCTTGCAGAGTCTCTCCCTCCAACATGTACAAGTTTGTATCCACCTTTTCTCCCTTCATAAGTACAAGCGCACCTCGAATCACCTTCATGATTCCTTTCTCAACTACGACTTTGCAATCTAGGTCATCGAGTTGACCTAATGAGAGCAAGTTCTTTTTCAGGCCCTCTACATGTCGCACTTGTTGAATTGTACGAACTGTATTATCGTGGAACTTCAACTTAATAGTTCCAATACCGACAATCTTCAAGGCATGGTCACTACAGCTGAACACAGATCCTTGAGAGACTGGTTCATAATGATGAAACCATTCTCGTCGAGGAGTCATGTGATAAGTGGCTCCTGAGTCGATGAACCATACATCAGCAAAACTTTTCCTGCCTTCAAAAGTTGTCGCTGCTTCACAAGACAAGACACGATCTTCATTTGAGATGCTTGCTACATTTCCTTGAGGATTGGAATCTTTCTTGTTGAGATTCCAACAATCCTTTTTCAGATGACCCTTCTTGCCACAATGATAGCACTTCATGTTCTTCTTACTTTTTGATTTTGACCTTCCTTGATTTTGGCTCCCACTTGAGCCACGTTCCGTTGATCTGCCTCTTGTCACCGCCAGAGCTTCTGCTTGTTGTGAGCTTGCCAACTTATCTTCTTTGTTCTTGCGCCGATTTTCCTCTTCCAAGGCAGCAGCTCCAATATCATCAAAGTTTAGATAGTCGGTGAGAACATTATTTGTCAGGTTGATGACAAGTTGATCATACGAATCAGGAAGACTTTGAAGTAGAAGTTCAGCACGTTCATTTGGCTCTATTTTATGACCCAATGATGTGAGTTGAGAAAATAGAGTATTCAACGTGTTCATGTGCTCTGTCATTGAAGTAGATTCTGACATCCGAAGAGTATAGAGTTTCCTCTTAAGGAAAATCTTGTTGTGAAGTGACTTGGCCTCGTACAATTTTGTGAGATGATCCCAAATTTCCTTTGCGGTTGTCTTCTCCTCTATGCTTGACAATACTTTATCTGCAAGTGCTAGATGAAGATTTGCAATAGCATTCCCGTCCATCTCGTTCCACTTATTGTCATCTGTGATTTCCGCCGGCCTTTCATTGATGGCTGCAAGGCAATTATCTTTTCTCAAGATAGCCTTCATCTTCAACTTCCATAACGAGAAATTAGTCCCGTTGAACTTCTCAATCTCGAACTTTGCCGCCATTACTTCTCTCAAGAACGACAAACAATCTTCGTTCCTTTAAATAAGGGTGAAAAATATCTAACTTATTTTCTGATGTGGAGGATCCACTTAGTGGCAACCACAGAGCATACGATAAGTAGATATTAACACCCAAAATTTGGCTCTGATACCACTTGTTGTAAATGGAACGAGACTTAATGGATCAAGATCGCACCTACAATAGATTGAGAATAATAATAATAACGAAGAAGAAGAGAAGGAATAGCACACGATGATTTTACGTGGAAAACCCCTAAACAAATTAGGGTAAAAACCACGGGCAAGGATAGAAGAATTCCACTAATAAAAATAGAAGTTACAAATTTTCTCTCTTATGGTGGAAGTACAAACTCTCCAAACTTTCTCATAAGAAGAAACTCACTTTCTATTTTTATCTCACACTCACTTTGGATTTGGAAGTTTTGGGATGATTTGCCAACAATGGTGCTCCACCTATTTATACTTAAAAGAGCCTTGATCTCCAAGCAACTTGTATGGCTATAATTTTGCCACATATGGTCTTTGGATTTAGTGTAAGAATTAGTGGCCATAAATCTTCCTTAATCTCCAAGCAAATCCTATGGTCACAATTGTGCCACCTACTTGTCTTTGGATGAAGTGTATGATCAATGGCCATAAATCTTCCTTGATCTCCAAGCAAATTCTATGGACACAATTTTGCCACATGTTGTCTTTGGATCAAACTTTATTATTTAACAAACCTAACATCCCAAATGTTTGAATTCAATATTGATAACTCGCTAAGTAGTAATATTTTTTCTTAACTCCAGATTAGATATTCGAATTCTCACTTCCTAATTAAATTCCAAAAAAAAAATATTAGGTGTGAAAAATGGTATTAACCATATATATGATGTTAATTCATACCTACAAGTGCTATTGTTGGTGAGTTTGACGAGCTCCGCGCTCAAATCCAGAGCCTCCTTCTTCTCGCCGCACTCCGCCAATTTCCTCAAGAATTTCAACATCTCTTCTCTCCGTACGGCGCGCGATCGCTCCACTTGCCGCTGCGACAAAAGCTCCGTCATCGTCAGTTTCTTCATGAATCTCCAGTACTCTCCGTACTCCGCCGCGAAGAATCCGGCCTTCGCGTATGGCAGCTCGTCGCCGAACGCGAATTTCGGCCGCGACGAGAACGTAACGTCCTGATTCTTGTAGATCTCGGTGGCGTACGACGCCGACGAAACGACGACGCATCGGACGCCACCGAGCCGGAGGAACAGAAGATCGCCGTACCTGGCGGCGAGATCGTGGAACGATTTGGAAACGGACGGCGAGAAGTGGTGGAGGTGGCCGATTAGCGGCAGCGCCGGTGGACTCGGCGGAGTCCGGCGGTGGCGGCCGTGGATTGGTGATTTTGAAGGTCTGTGAAGGAGATATTGAAGGAGAATGGTGAAGACGATGAAGAGAGTAAGGTAGAGGACGTAAGAAGTTGAATCCGCCATTTTCGCCTCTCTCGTAAAACGCAGGTTCTTCAATTTCTTAAGTTCTATTAAATAAATAAAATTAATATAATTTTAGAATTAACAATAATGTACTCGCCTATCACGTCTGAGTTTTTAAATTGATTAATTCTTTTAAGTTTTTTTTTCAAATTAACGATTGAAATTAAGTTTAAATATTATTTTCATCCATATAAGTTTGTTTTGGTTCATCTGGTCTTACACTTTCAATTGTTATTCATTTTTTAAATTGAGTAAAACTTGCTTGCTACCTGGGCTACAAGTATCTTTTGCAGCCCAGCCACCTGTCATGATTTGATTGACTAATATTTAAACCATTTTTAAATAATAAAAAAATATTTTACGTCGTTTACTTAGTTTTTGTCGGTCACTTTCCTTTTCTTATTCCACCAAATTAACAACTTCTCCTACTTATTCCACCAAATTAACAACTTCTCCTACTTTCTCTTTCTCCATTTCTCTGCTCTCCAAACTTCAAGGTCATGAAATTTCAATTGGGATTATTTGAATTTGCAAGGTTGATTGTGTGTTATATAAGCATAAATTTTCAAGTGGGTTTTTAGAGAAAGTGAAGGAAAGAGTGGGAAATTTGACAGTTGATTCATCTGAGGTTGGTAAAGGGAAAGGGAAAGGTCTATTGAATATTATTTTTTTTTAAGAAAAATCTCAAAAAACAAAAATGGTAAAAAAAAAATATATATATTTGTCTAGAGATATTATTAGAAAAAAAAAATATTTATGGTAGAGTAAGGAAGAGAGAGTATGAGAGATGAAATTGAAAATAAAAGTCATTGCAGATGGAAGAGTAAAGAGAGAGAAAATTGAAGAAGTTTTTTTATCTGACGAGGAAGAAAGGGAAAGTTACGGAAGAAAAAAAATTAAGTAAACGGTGTGAAGGGTTTTTTTTATTTAAAAAATATATAAATATTCACTCAATCAAATTGTGACACGTGTTGAGCTGCAAAAGATATTTGCAGCCCAGACGGTAAGCAAGTTTTACTCTTTTAAATTTCTAGCACTTTCAACCATTATATTCAGAGTAAAACTTACTTCCTGCAGTCGAGCTAAAGTTTGATTTGTTAAGTTTTATGTTATTTTTTTAATTCAAAAATCATATTAATGTCTCACGTTTTTTTATTTTACTCTTTCATTTTTTCTTCTTTTCCATGATTTTTCAATTTTCTATTTTGCCCTTATCTCTTCAATTTTCTCGGATATTTTTTTTTTTATCTATGATTTGCTACAACCAAATCTTAGTAAACATTTCTTAATCTCTTTATCAACATCACTAAGCTTTTTCATTAATAACAAAAAAAAAAAAATTATATACATTTTTCATTTTGTGATTTCAAAGTTTTTATTGTATAAAAAAAATTTTAACGAACTTAGATTTTGAAATTCAAAATGCGGGAACAAAAATTTTATTATTTAATTGATTTAGATCCATATTTCTAATAGCATAGGAAAAATTGGTAAAATTTTAGAAAGGTAATAGTTAGGAAAAATTGGTAAAATTTTAGAAAGGTAATAGTTAATTATTTATTTATGATAAATGAAGTGAAATTGAATTGAAAACTTAAAATGAAAGAAGAGAAGAGAAGAAGTAATTTTATTAAAAATGGTCATAGAGTGTTGAAGAATTGTATGCGTGAGGTTTTAGATATTATTATTATTATTATTATTATTATTAAAAATTGTCATAGGATATCTTTTTTTATCGATGATTTGCTACGGCTGTTTTTTAATAATAATGTAATTTTTAAAAAAAAATTATAAAAATATTGTATATTTGAAAGTATTTTTAAAAATATTGTTGTTTTAAAGCTACAAGCTGTATTTTGAAAAGACGATCTCTCCACAAAGACGACCTTCATCCGCCATCTACTGTATCTACCGTTCTTTTATTAAAAAAATGATATTTTTTTTACAAGATTTACAAAAATTTCGAAAAATGTATGGAAAGCTAACAAACTTGTTTCAATATTTTTGGGGTGTATCAAAAGATAAAGACCATCGAAATTGGACTATAGTTCTGCAAATTTCAGAAATGACGATTCTTTGAAGAGTGCATTAAAAAATTGACTATTTTCAAAGTTCTGAAAACTTTCCTAAACTCATAAGTCATACCTGAGGATATGACTGAAAACTTCAAAACTGTAGCTAAACTTCAACGATTTGTATCTTTTAATATGTGAAAAAAAAATATCAAAATTTAACACTAAATTTGTTAAGTTGTTTCAATTTTCATTTTCAACTTTCAATTTCATCCAATAATAGCATCAAAACTTTATATTAGTGGTGCAATATTAACCTTCAACGTTAAAAAGTGTTACAATTTTATTGAGATGTTATTTACCTTATCATATTAGGAAAATATATATTCTATTGTATGAAAATATCTTCCTATATTTATTATTTATTTATTTTTTCTCACTTTTCTTACAATTTACTAATTTTACTAAAAATCTTAAAACTCCGGAAAAAAACGCAAACCATAAAGTTCTAAATTCAAACCACCCTACGATGAACCCAATCAAAAAAATTGAACAAAAATTGAGAACCAAAGCTGAATCCTCTCCGGTGGTTTCACAGAAGAAACACACACAGTATTGAAGTCTAAAAAACCCTAATGAAAATCCTTAAATAAGAAACACACACATACAATAATGGCCATGGCCTCCAATAGTGACTTGGCCAATATTCTATGATCTGTATGCCCAAAAAAAAATAAGGGACTTTATTGGAAGGGAACTTTATAAAAATATTAGTTGGTATTTTATATTCAAAATTGTTGGATTTATTATTAAGATTTGCAAATATTTTATTATATGTCCCCTTCATTTTTCAACTCTCTGTGATTATTTCTATTTTTTTTTTAAAGTAGAAGTTTAGAAATTAAGTTTTGGTTATGTTTGACTTGAACTGCAATTAACCATTTTTTATTTTTATTATAATATAAGTGATAGGGTAAAAAAAAAAATAGTTCTAGAAGTCTACCAACCAAAGCCCACTAAAAAAAAATCGAAAAAGACGAAGAACCGACCCTTTAGGGTTGGCATGGCAAAGTAAAGGGTTGACCCCTCTTATGAAGTTGGCTCGACCAAGGAAGAGGGTCGACCCGTAAAAGGTTGACCCCTCTTATGAAGTTGGCTCGACCAAGGGAAGAGGTCGACCATTTCTCATGAGGTCTGTAGACACGTATTTAGTCTGACTCCTTATTTATATATTCAGTTTCATTTCCCTTTGTCTTTCGTTAATTTCATTACTTTCTTGCTCAAAGAGAGGTTGACCCCTCTTATGAAGTTGACTCGTCCAAAGGAAGAGGTCGACCCTCCTCATGAGATTTGTAGACACCGTATTTGATTTGACTCCTTGTTTTATTTCTTTCTTGCTTATTGTTCTAGTTCATTTAATTTTCGTCTCGCTCTCGTTAATTTCGTTTTTAGAAAAAAGAAGATCGATGCGTTTATTCGGTATTTTTTTTATTTGTTGTTTGTTGTTAAGGGTTTGTTTCTTTTTGTAGTTCATTTTTTTAAATTTATCGCTTCTTAAAAAAAAAAAGTGATCTAGTGGTCTATTTTTACTGCATTTATGTTGTTCTTCTCGGGTTTAATGAAATTCTTAGTGGTCTATTTTTACTGCATTTATGTTGTTTATTGTTCTAGTGGGAGTGCAATGAGTACGACCAAAGTCCCACATCGGTTAGGAGAGGGGAAAATCATGGGTATATAAGGAAGGATAACATTCTCTATTGATATGAGGCATTTTGGGGTGACCAAAAGCGCGGGTTATGTCTGACAATATCATATCAATGTGGAGGTCCGATTTTCCTTATCAAGTGGTATCAGAGTCGTGGTGCCGGAAGGGCCTAGACGGATATGTAAGGAAAATCATGGGTATATAAGGAAGGATAACATTCTCTATTGATATTGAGGCCTTTTGGGGTGACCAAAAGCGCGGGTTATGTCTAAAGTGAACAATATCATACCAATGTGGAGGTCTGATTTTCCTTATCAAGTGGTATCAGAGTCGTGGTGCCTAGATATGAGTATCTAGACGGATATGTCGTGGTGCCTAGATATGAGTATCTAGACGGATATGTCGTTATAAGGAAGGATAACATTCTCTATTGATATGAGGCCTTTTGGGGTGACCAAAAGCGCGGGTTATGTCTAAAGTGGACAATATCATACCAATGTGGAGGTCCGATTTTCCTTATCAAGTGGTATCAGAGTCGTGGTGCCTAGATATGAGTATCCAGACGGATATGTCGTGGTGCCTAGATATGAGTATCTAGACGGATATGTCGTGGTGCCTAGATATGAGTATCTAGACGGATATGCCGTGGTGCCGGAAGGGCCTAGACGGATATGTCGTGGTGCCAGAAGGGCCTAGACGGATATGTCGTGGTGCCTAGATATGAGTATCTAGACGGATATGTCGTGGTGCCGGAAGGGCCTAGACGGATATGTCGTGGTGCCGGAAGGGCCTAGATAAGTCTATCTAAACGATGAGAGGGGAAGATCATGGGTATAATACTCCAAGGTGTAGTCATTAACATAAGATCCGTGGTGCCTAGATATGAGTATCTAGACGGATATGTCGTGGTGCCGGAAGGGCCTAGATAAGTCCATCTAGACGAATATGGATGACTACTCAAAGGGAGGATTGTTGGGAGTGCAATGAGTACGTGCCTAGATATGAGTATCTAGACGGATATGTCGTGGTGCCGGAAGGGCCTAGATAAGTCTATCTAGACGAATATGGATGACTACTCAACGGGAGGATTGTTGGGAGTGCAATGAGTACGACCAAGGTCCCACATCGGTTAGGAGAGGGGAAGATCATGGATATATACTCCAAGGGTGTAGTCATTGACATAAGATTCGTGGTGCCGGAAGGGCCTAGATAAGTCTATCTAGACGGATGTGGAGGTCCGATTTTCCTTAACACCTTCCCCCTCCTATTTAATGAATGTTTTGGAGAGTGAAAAATATAAGAAGAGAAAATTCCCCAAAAGAAAAGGAAACTTTAGTCTTTTTAGGAAAATTACCTGCATTCCCTCACTTCCTTCTTTTCCATCATCTTTCCGGCGCACCACCACCCACATCGGAGCTTAGGGGGTGGCCATCGATCATTTTTGGAGGAAAATCGACCAATCAAAAAATCGACCAGTCGATTTCCTCTAAATGGAAATCGACGATTTTCTAGAGAGAAAACAGTCGGTCGGTTTTTGTCGATTTTTGAGTTTTTTTAAAATGTAGAAACCACTTCTGAATTTTGACGCAGAGTTTGGGAACAATCTTGTTTCGATTAACCCTAATTGATGATGGAGATGCCAAAGCGAGCATAGCTCAGCTGGCATATGTATGACTTGATGACCAAGAGGTCTGTGGTTCGAATCCCCCCACCCCCAATGTACTCAAAAAAAAAATTGATCATAGAGATGAATGCACCAAAAATACCTCATAATATCCGACATTGAGAAATTGTTCTTAAACTCTATTTTTGATGGGTTTCAGTCTCCTTCCAAGCTCTCTCTATTTTTGGTGGATTTCTTGTTATGATACAAACTTGAGGGCGAGGAGGCGAGGCAAATCTCGATCTAGAACTTGAAGGGTTGAAGACAAAGAGGCGACTTGGATTTGTGATTAAAGTGGAGACAAAGAGGCGTCGAAGTCGATAAGCGAAGGGTTGAAGACAAAGAGGCGATTTAGATTTGTGATTAAAGTGGAGAAGACGAAGAGGCGATTTGGATTTTGTGATTAAAGTGGAGAAGTCGAAGAGGCGTCGAAGTCGATAAGCGTTTGGAGAGGAGGAAGACGAAGAGGTTGTCAGGCTGAAAGACGAAGTGGTCGTTTGTGGGTTTAATTCAAAACAAAATAAAAATTGAAGTGGTCGTCTATGGGTTTAATTCAAAACAAAATAAAAATCGATATTGCAAAATAAAAATCAAAGACGGCGAAGGAAAAAAGATTGTGTGAAGATTCAATCCCAAAGACCAATTCAACGATTTTTTAATAATTTTAAAATAATAATAATAAAATAGTGATAAAGTAACCGACCGACCAAAAATTGGTTTTTAAAATGTCAAAACCAACTCCAGTCGTTTACGGCCAAAATTTGACCGGTCGATGTCGGTTTCGGTCGGTCGAGTCGGTTTTTGGTTTGATGTTGGCCACCCCTAGCGGAGCTTCAGCGAGATCTCCGGTGATACCCACGGCGACGCCCAAGGGAATTTCGGCCACCTTCATCTTCTCCTCAATTTCTGACCAGCCTTTATCCCCTCTTTCACTTTCGGCGCTTTTCACAAACCACGACGTTTTTACGGTGAGTCTCCAGCAGTTGACGAAGCTCCGCACGGCGGCGGATCTTAGCGAACATCGGCGAGCGAACCAAACGAACCCCGAATCTATTCTTTCTAAAAAAATCGTAGACCAGTTTATTTTAAGGTGATCAATCACACCAAAAAAATGGTTGACGGTGACTCCTTCCTTTTTGTTTTAAAAACCCCTTTTAAAAGATGAGCGTCGGTCGCTCCACGACGTTGCGACAGAGTTGACTCGGCCAAACAAGAGGTCGACCCCCTTTGTCTTGTGGTCGACTCGGCCAAAAAAATACTCATAACTAAACTCAACCCAATCCATGTACACCCCTAGTTACCACATATTAAGGGAGTCATTAAAATGAACATAGATACCGCAATCTGAATCAAATGTAGTGCAATTTCAGTTGTGTTTTGAAATGAAAATGGGGAAATCATGCTTACCTCAACCAATTTTTCCGAGCACTTGACGAATGTTGATATGGTGGAGGCGATTACAGTCTGTGAGGGTCTGGTGGTTGTAGGGATGGGTATCGGTCGGTCAGACTCGTTTTTTCGCCCAAACTGACGTCGAACCGACCAAATCGATTTTCTGTATTTTGTGATTTTTTTTATATTTTTATACCGACCGAACCGACGTCGGATCGGTCGATCGGTTTCACTGACAAATCGATCACCATAGAGTCAGAATAACCATCTCATATGAGTGTGCTTCAAAAAGAAAAAAATGAGAGATGAAGGTGGAAGGTTGATGGTTGAACGATGATATCGCGCCGATGGAGGGAGGTAGAGCGAGAGACGGTAGCGGCGATAGAGGGAGACTAGAATGAGAGGCGGCGATGATGGACGGAGACTAGAACATAAGAGACGACGGTGGCAATGGGAGAAAGATTAGAGAAGGGACGGTGGCCATGGAGGGGAGGTAGAGCAAGAGAGAAGTAATGAGAGAAAGAAGGGGAGGAGGAGAAAATCGAAAAAAAAAGGAAGGAAAGAGAAAAAAAAAGTTTAAAACTAATTATTATTTTATTATTATTTTTTTTAATAATTTCTCATAGGGAAGTCTTTCTCTTCCCAAGGAAGAGATAAGAATGACACAGGGAGGGACAGACGTTTGCGTGTACGCAAATTGTTAAAATATATATATATATATTTCATTGTATTCGGTCGGTTCGGTCGGTTTAAGCCTATTTGGGCTCACCGACCGACCGATTGGTCGGTTTTGCATTGCAAAATCGACCCCGACTGAACCGACTCGGTTCGGTCGGTTTAGATTGGTCGGCTCAGTTTTTTGATTCCTTTTACTCACCCTAGGTGGTTGTAGAGAAGGCTAGTTTTCATGATTTGGAAGTGGAAATTAATTCCCTAAGGGTTGTTAATTTGTTGAAACATAAATTAGATGAAAGATCAGAGGTGGGTATGATGTCGAGTGAAACTTTGACGATAACCCACCGTTTTCGACGATGCTTTGTGCGCCATTGTCGAAGAACATCAAATACATTGGCTCACACGGTGGCTCAATGGGCGGTGAGGCGAAGTGCTCAACGGTTTGGGTTAAAGAACTACCTAGGGACTTGCACATCGTTTACGAAGGAGAGTTGGGAATTGGGAGAAGAAAATCTGATGTCGGACACCTGGTGGGTCCTTTTACACCTTTAAATTAAGTGTATTTTGCTTCTCTTTATTGTTAAAAGAAAAAAAAAACTAAGAAAACTAATATAAAAAAGGAAAATTGTAACAAATGTCAATTTAGAGTAAAATAATTAAAAATATAGCACTTTTTTTAAAAAAAATTGCAAATATGGCAATTTCTATCACGGATAGTATGGTATATCGTTATAGCAGTCTATCACTTCAGTTTTTTATAGAATTTTGTCATATCACTGATAGTAGTCTATCAGTGATAGTCATATATCAACGATAACAGGCTATTAGTGATAGCTACTGATTTTTTGTCATATTTGCAAAATGTTTTAAATTTTGCTAAATTTGTCATTATTTTGGGCTTGATGGTTGTTTGTGCAACCAGCCCTATAAAAAATAATAATTTGTTTAGTACATATATATAAATTAATATCATTATATATTAATGCGTTCAAAATTATCTTTATACAAATTTGGATTACCGACATAAAGTTTTTAATCTACCTATATATATATGTATGTGTATGTGTGTTCAAAAATAAAATTATGTATACGAATTTAAGTCTGTCGTGACTTGAAGTTCTTTTCTTCTTGGTTATGATTATGTTGATTTTCTCTCTTCTTTGCAGAGCATCTAAATTGTTGTCCAATTTTGACTTTCGGACTTTTTCGTTGCAGCATATATCGACCAATATTTTGAGAACACGAAATAGGAAGAGTTTCATGGAAGGCCAGCTAAATGGAAAATGCTTTGTCCAAATGGCTTTGGATCTTTTGGAGGAGATTGACAAGTACTCTATTAAGATAGAATAATAAGTTCATAATTCTTCCTTTAAGTTATGCCTCTAATTGAAAGATTGTGGTTGTATATCTCTCTTTTATGTAAAATTCATTGTATATAAATTTGTATAATAATGTAATAAAAATTATCAAAGGCAAAACATATTTAGTTGTCATCTTTCTCTTTGTTCTAATATGATATCAAAGCAAACAAAATATATATTTTTTTATCTCTTCAGATTTTGTTCATGCATCAACCAATAGAGTTATTCATTTTATGTTGTTAAACGTATTTTACGTTATCTATCTAGCCTCTAGGTGTAAGTATCTAAGCATTATGCTCCATCGGAGAAAGTTGTCTTTCACTACCTTCTTTGACTCTGATTGGGCTGGTGATACATCTGATCGTCAATCGATCCACCATCAGTTCTATTGCTTTTTTTGGTTTCAGACCTATATCATTGTCAGCTAAAAAGAAACCTATTGTCTCACGATCATCCACAAAAGTTGAATATTGTTCACTGGTCACTACCGTTGTCGATCTTTATTGGTTACGTTAACTTCTTTGTGATCTCCGTACTACTTTAACTATACTTCTCACTTTATGGTGTAACAAGGTCTCAGCCATCTCACTTGCCAACAATTCAATTTTTCACTCTCGAACGAAACATATTGAGATTGATTATCACTTTGTTCATGAAAAAATTGTCCGCAAGGATCTTTCTGCTCGTTTCATATCATCCAAAGACCAACTCGCTGATTGATTTATGGTGGACGTACTTTTGAGTGTACTTCAATTTCGGGGTGTTGAATCCCGCCAAAATAACATTTATAAATACTGGTTAACTTGTAGAACAAAGGTAACCAGGTCGATCCGCAGGGAACCTAAATCAATTTCTCTTAACTAATTTCTATTAGCTTTTTAATTAAAACAATAAATAAAGCGATAAAATGGGGGGATTGGTTACGGGAAAATAAAGAAAAGCAGGAAAGAAAGCTAACGGAAAAATAAAATTAAGTAACCTGCGCTCCTAATTTGAGTGCTCGGAATTTGCTTGATGCGCTTAGTTCATAGGGATTCTAATATGCTTAGTTATTCTAATTCATGCACGCGAAATATTTTCTCGCAACCGATACAAACACCCCAAAGAATTAATTAGAGGCGTAAATTCTAATTAAACATGCTTCTTAATTAATTTAAGGTGAAAAGCCATCAATTAACCAGAAAACAATAACGGGTAACTCGAGACAAATTAGTCTAAAGCCTAATTCGATTTCTCTCCTAACCTTGATCCCACCATGAAAACGTTAATCAAATCATACCTTCATCTGTCACATAGGCTCGAATTGATTAGCCACGAGCTAGACCATCGCTACATGCATTAAAGCTTATCAAGAATTACACTAGCCTACTAACATGCGTAACAATTTTGGGCGTCACTCCTAATTAGAAAGGCATGTTATTCGTTCTTTATACAGATAGAAGATGCAAGAAATTATCAATACTAAGCTAGAAATTAACATAAACCCTCCCTAAGCAGCAAAGTAAATCCCTAACTCAAATTAGAGCACTTACATTAGTTGCCCGTTGTGAGAATCAAGCTAAACAACCAAGATTTGAACTTCTATGTATTAAAATAGGGAGAAAATGAGTTTTGAGCTCTCAAAACCGAGCTCCACAACAATGGAGGAAGAAAAATTATGAAGAAGATGACCTAAAAATCGGAGAAAGGGGGCTTTATAATCGTCGTAGCATCGAGACGCTACGGACGAAAAGTTCAGCGCGCGCCTCTTCGGAGCATCGAGACGCTTTGGGATAGCGTCGAGACGCTCTCGCTCGACGCTTGCTCTCGGGTTTGAGCAAAATAATTTGCCTTTGGTTGCTCCCTTTTGGCAAATTCTTCTCTTTCGAAGCTCGTCTTTTCCCGAAGCGATCTCGAGGCCTTAAAACGACCTCCTTAGCCCCGAACGACGTCCTTGAACTCCTCGAGCTCTCTAACCGTGAAACACCTAAAACCAAGGCAAATTAACATAATTAAGCATGGTATTTAGCTGGAATTAAGGAGTAAATTATAGCTCCAAAATGGAGTTATCATTTTACAAAATCGTTGTCATCTCACATATTTTTGTCAATCTGGGACAAACTTCTAACTTCACTTTAGTCTTCCCGTTGAGGAGGCATATTAAGAGAGAATATTCATTCCATAATTCTTCCCTTAATTTATGTCTTTAATTGCAACATCATTGTATGTAAATTTGTACACTGATGTAATGTAACGACCTGACTTTCTATGACCTCATTCTAAGACCGTTAGTACATGCATGACGTCATAATTTTCAATAAATAGTTTAAAACTTTATTTTAGAAGTGAAGAATTCTAAATATAATTTTTCCATAACATCTCACCATCAAAACAAATGCATCTACTTTTGAGATCCCAATAAAACATAAACTAATTAAATCAAAATCATTTAAAACAAACTTTAAGTCAAAACTGTCACTACTAATTCTTAGGAGAAATATGTAACGAGACTCAAATGAATAAATAACTAAATGCGGAAGCTATGACTTCTCATATCCCATGGCTTCATCAACCAATCACCTCGTCAAACGCCTTGTATGTTCCTGACATTTCCTGAAGAAAAAAAATTAAGAAATAATGAGTATTTTAAATAGTGGGACCTAAATCTGCCTCTTTAGCTTACCACTTCATTCATGTTCTTCTGGATGTGCATCAATTTCATACACATCAGTCTCAGATACATCAATTTCATGTACTGTGCACCTTCTAGGCATGCATCACTTTCATGCACGCTAGCCCCTAGGTATGCATCACTTTCATGCATAGGTGAGCATCAATTTCATACTCACCATCTCTAAACACATCACTTTCATGTGATTAAAACTCCTAAACCTGCATAGGTATCATCACTTTCATGCATAGGTGAACATCAATTTTATACTCACCGACTCTAAGCACATCACTTAACCCACTAACGAGCCCGATAACAAACAATTAATTAAATTTGTCTTTCCTAGAGTTCGGGTCGTTACATGTAATGTCAATTATCATAGGCAAATCATATTCAATTGTCATCTTTCTCTGTTTTAGTAGGCTCGAGAGGTTTTCTATTGTAGAGTTATCTCAACCAACTACAAAGCCTATTGCATGAAAGTCTCCTCCTACAGATTCTTAAAAATTGAATATTGATGTTGCCATGATTGATGATTTGGTGGGGATTGGGGCCGTCAGTCGAGACTCAAATGGAAATGTGATGTTAGCGGCGAACAACTTCAAGCATGTTTCTGTTTCAACTGAACTTCAGACAACATGTTCTTGTTTCAGTTGAGTTGGACAACTTCAAACATGTTCATGTTTTCGTTGACGAGCCCGCGACATGATTGATGCTTTGGTGGTGCAGTCATTCGAGACTCAAATGGAAATGTGATGTTAGCGAACAACTTCAGACATGTTCCAAAAAAAAACAAATACATAATTCAACGCTAGAAAGAGGGCTTGAACCTCCGACCTTGTGGTTAACAGCCACACGCTCTAGCCAATTGAGCTATTCCAGCTTTCTTTTCATTTAATATCATCCAAAGATCAACTCACTGACTGATTTACAAAACCAGTCCATAATTCTTCCCTTAATTTATGCATTTAATTGCAACATCACTGTATGTAAATTTGTACACTAATGTAATGCAAATTATCATAGGAAAATCATATTTAATTGTCATTTCTCTCTATTCTAGTAGACTCGGGAGGTTTTCTATTGTAGAGTCGTCTCAACCAGCTATAAAGTCTATTGCATGAACGTCTCCTCCTACAGATTCTTCCAAATTGAACATTGATGTTGCCATGATTGATGATTTGTTGGGGAATGGGGCCGTCAGTAGAGACTCAAATGGAAATGTGACGTTAGCGGCGGACAACTTCAGACATGTTCCTGTTTCAATTGAACTTCAGACAACATGTTCCTGTTTCATTTGAGTTGGACAACTTCAGACATGTTCATGTTTTCGTTGACGAGCCCGCGACATGATTGATGCTTTGGTGGTGCAGTCATTCGAGACTCAAATGGAAATGTGATGTTAGCGGACAACTTCAGACATATGTGATGTTAGCGGACAACTTCAGACATGTTCCTAAAAAAAACAAATACATAATTCAACGCTAGAAGGAGGGCTTGAACCTCCGACCTTGTGGTTAACAGCCACACGCTCTAGCCAACTGAGCTATTCCAGCTTTCTTTTCATTTAATATCATCCAAAGATCAACTCGCTGACTGATTTACAATACTGTTGTATCTCACATATTTTTGTCATTTTGGGACAAACTTCTAACTTCACTCTAGTCTTCCGTTTGAGAGGACATATTAAGAGAGAATATTCAGTCCATAATTCTTCCCTAAATTTATGCATTTAATTGTAACATCACTGTATGTAAATTTGTACACTAATGTAATGTAAATTATCATAGGCAAATCATATTTAATTGTCATTTCTCTCTATTCTAGTAGACTCAGGAGGTTTTCTATTGTAGAGTCGTCTCAACCAGCTATAAAGTATATTGCATGAAGGTCTCCTCCTACAGATTCTTACAAATTGAACATTGATGTTGCCATGATTGATGATTTGTTGGGGATTGGGGCCGTCAGTAGAGACTCAAATGGAAATGTGACATTAGCGGCGGACAACTTCAGACATGTTCTTGTTTCAATTGAACTTCAGACAACATGTTCCTGTTTCATTTGAATTGGACAACTTCAGACATGTTCATGTTTTCGTTGACGAGCTCGCGACATGATTGATGCTTTGGTGGTGCAGTCATTTACGACTCAAATGGAAATGTGATGTTAGCGGCGGACAACTTCAGACATGTTCCTAAAAACAACAAATATATAATTCAACGCTAGAAGGAGGGTTTGAACCTCCAACCTTGTGGGTAACAGCCACACGCTCTAGCCAACTGAGCTATTCCAGCTTTCTTTTCATTTAATATCATCCAAAGATCAACTCACTGACTGATTTACAAAACCAGTCCATAATTCTTCCCTTAATTTATGCATTTAATTGCAACATCACTGTATGTAAATTTGTACACTAATGTAATGCAAATTATCATAGGCAAATCATATTTAATTGTCATTTCTCTCTATTCTAGTAGACTCGGGAGGTTTTTTATTGTAGAGTCGTCTCAACCAGCTATAAAGTCTATTGCATGAACGTCTCCTCCTACAGATTCTTCCAAATTGAACATTGATGTTGCCATGATTGATGATTTGTTGGGGAATGGGGCCGTCAGTAGAGACTCAAATGGAAATGTGACGTTAGCGGCGGACAACTTCAGACATGTTCCTGTTTCAATTGAACTTCAGACAACATGTTCCTGTTTCATTTGAGTTGGACAACTTCAGACATGTTCATGTTTTCGTTGACGAGCCCGCGACATGATTGATGCTTTGGTGGTGCAGTCATTCGAGACTCAAATGGAAATGTGATGTTAGCGGACAACTTCAGACATATGTGATGTTAGCGGACAACTTCAGACATGTTCCTAAAAAAAACAAATACATAATTCAACGCTAGAAGGAGGGCTTGAACCTCCGACCTTGTGGTTAACAGCCACACGCTCTAGCCAACTGAGCTATTCCAGCTTTCTTTTCATTTAATATCATCCAAAGATCAACTCGCTGACTGATTTACAATACTGTTGTATCTCACATATTTTTGTCATTTTGGGACAAACTTCTAACTTCACTCTAGTCTTCCGTTTGAGAGGACATATTAAGAGAGAATATTCAGTCCATAATTCTTCCCTAAATTTATGCATTTAATTGTAACATCACTGTATGTAAATTTGTACACTAATGTAATGTAAATTATCATAGGCAAATCATATTTAATTGTCATTTCTCTCTATTCTAGTAGACTCAGGAGGTTTTCTATTGTAGAGTCGTCTCAACCAGCTATAAAGTATATTGCATGAAGGTCTCCTCCTACAGATTCTTACAAATTGAACATTGATGTTGCCATGATTGATGATTTGTTGGGGATTGGGGCCGTCAGTAGAGACTCAAATGGAAATGTGACATTAGCGGCGGACAACTTCAGACATGTTCTTGTTTCAATTGAACTTCAGACAACATGTTCCTGTTTCATTTGAATTGGACAACTTCAGACATGTTCATGTTTTCGTTGACGAGCTCGCGACATGATTGATGCTTTGGTGGTGCAGTCATTTACGACTCAAATGGAAATGTGATGTTAGCGGCGGACAACTTCAGACATGTTCCTAAAAACAACAAATATATAATTCAACGCTAGAAGGAGGGTTTGAACCTCCAACCTTGTGGGTAACAGCCACACGCTCTAGCCAACTGAGCTATTCCAGCTTTCTTTTCATTTAATATCATCCAAAGATCAACTCACTGACTGATTTACAAAACCAGTCCATAATTCTTCCCTTAATTTATGCATTTAATTGCAACATCACTGTATGTAAATTTGTACACTAATGTAATGCAAATTATCATAGGCAAATCATATTTAATTGTCATTTCTCTCTATTCTAGTAGACTCGGGAGGTTTTTTATTGTAGAGTCGTCTCAACCAGCTATAAAGTCTATTGCATGAACGTCTCCTCCTACAGATTCTTCCAAATTGAACATTGATGTTGCCATGATTGATGATTTGTTGGGGAATGGGGCCGTCAGTAGAGACTCAAATGGAAATGTGACGTTAGCGGCGGACAACTTCAGACATGTTCCTGTTTCAATTGAACTTCAGACAACATGTTCCTGTTTCATTTGAGTTGGACAACTTCAGACATGTTCATGTTTTCGTTGACGAGCCCGCGACATGATTGATGCTTTGGTGGTGCAGTCATTCGAGACTCAAATGGAAATGTGATGTTAGCGGACAACTTCAGACATGTTCCTAAAAAAACCAAATACATAATTCAACGCTAGAAGGAGGGCTTGAACCTCCGACCTTGTGGTTAACAGCCACACGCTCTAGCCAACTGAGCTATTCCAGCTTTCTTTTCATTTAATATCATCCAAAGATCAACTCGCTGACTGATTTACAAAACTGTTGTATCTCACATATTTTTGTCATTTTGGGACAAACTTCTAACTTCACTCTAGTCTTCCGTTTGAGAGGACATATTAAGAGAGAATATTCAGTCCATAATTCTTCCCTAAATTTATGCATTTAATTGCAACATCACTGTATGTAAATTTGTACACTAATGTAATGCAAATTATCATAGGCAAATCATATTTAATTGTCATTTCTCTCTATTCTAGTAGACTCAGGAGGTTTTCTACTGTAGAGTCGTCTCAACCAGCTATAAAGTCTATTGCATGAAGGTCTCCTCCTACAGATTCTTACAAATTGAACATTGATGTTGCCGTGATTGATGATTTGTTGGGGATTGGGGCCGTCAGTAGAGACTCAAATGGAAATGTGACATTAGCGGCGGACAACTTCAGACATGTTCTTGTTTCAATTGAACTTCAGACAACATGTTCCTGTTTCATTTGAATTGGACAACTTCAGACATGTTCATGTTTTCGTTGACGAGCTCGCGACATGATTGATGCTTTGGTGGTGCAGTCATTTACGACTCAAATGGAAATGTGATGTTAGCGGCGGACAACTTCAGACATGTTCCTAAAAAAAAGCAAATACATAATTCAACGCTAGAAGGAGGGTTTGAACCTCCGACCTTGTGGTTAACAGCCACACGCTCTAGCCAACTGAGCTATTCCAGCTTTCTTTTCATTTAATATCATCCAAAGATCAACCCACTGACTAATTTACAAAACCAGTCCATAATTCTTACCTTAATTTATGCATTTAATTGCAACATCACTATATGTAAATTTGTACACTAATGTAATGCAAATTATCATAGGCAAATCATATTTAATTGTCATTTCTCTCTATTCTAGTAGACTCGGGAGGTTTTCTATTGTAGAGTCGTCTCAACCAGCTATAAAGTCTATTGCATGAACGTCTCCTCCTACAGATTCTTCCAAATTGAACATTGATGTTGCCATGATTGATGATTTGTTGGGGAATGGGGCCGTCAGTAGAGACTCAAATGGAAATGTGACGTTAGCGGCGGACAATTTCATACATGTTCCTGTTTCAATTGAACTTCAGACAACATGTTCCTGTTTCATTTGAGTTGGACAACTTCAGACATGTTCATGTTTTCGTTGACGAGCCCGCGACAAGATTGATGCTTTGGTGGTGCAGTCATTCGAGACTCAAATGGAAATGTGATGTTAGCGGACAACTTCAGACATGTTCCTAAAAAAAACAAATACATAATTCAACGCTAGAAGGAGGACTTGAACCTCCGACCTTGTGGTTAACAGCCACACGCTCTAGCCAACTGAGCTATTCCAGCTTTCTTTTCAATTAATATCATCCAAAGATCAACTCGCTGACTGATTTACAAAACTGTTGTATCCCACATATTTTTGTCATTTTGGGACAAACTTCTAACTTCATTCTAGTCTTCCGTTTGAGAGGACATATTAAGAGAGAATATTCAGTCCATAATTCTTCCCTAAATTTATGCATTTAATTGCAACATCACTGTATGTAAATTTGTACACTAATGTAATGCAAATTATCATAGGCAAATCATATTTAATTGTCATTTCTCTCTATTCTAGTAGACTCAGGCGGTTTTCTATTGTAGAGTCGTCTCAACCAGCTATAAATTCTATTGCATGAAGGTCTCCTCCTACAGATTCTTACAAATTGAACATTGATGTTGCCATGATTGATGATTTGTTGGGGATTGGGGCCGTCAGTAAAGACTCAAATGGAAATGTGACATTAGCGGCGGACAACTTCAGACATGTTCCTGTTTCAATTGAACTTCAGACAACATGTTCCTGTTTCATTTGAATTGGACAACTTCAGACATGTTCATGTTTTCGTTGACGAGCTCGCGACATGATTGATGCTTTGGTGGTGCAGTCATTTACGACTCAAATGGAAATGTGATGTTAGCGGACAACTTCAGACATGTTCCTGTTTCCGTTGACGAGCCATGAATGAAGTTTGGATTGAGAATTATCCCCCTTGAATTTCTGGTGCGGACAAGATGAGCGATACCTAAATCTAATTGAACATTGATGTTGTCATGATTGATGATTTGGTGGGTCGTCATTAGACTCAAATGGAAATGTGATGTTAGCGGCGGACAACTTCAGACATGTTCCTAAAAAAATAAATACATAATTCAACGCTAGAAGGAGGGCTTCAGACATGTTCCTAAAAAAACAAATACATAATTCAATGCTAGAAAGAGGGCTTGAACCTCCAACCATTTGGTTAAGGGACACACAGGCCAACTAAGCTATTCCAGCTTTCTTTTCATTTAATATCATCCAAAGATCAACTCGCTGACTGATTTACAAAACCGTTGTCATCTCATATATTTTTGTCATTTTGGGACAAACTTCTAACTTCACTCTAGTCTTCCGTTTGAGAGGACATATTAAGAGAGAATATTCAGTCCATAATTCTTTCCTTAATTTATGCATTTAATTGCTACATCACTGTATGTAAATTTGTACACTAATGTAATGCAAATTATCATAGGAAAATCATATTTAATTGTTATTTCTCTTTATTCTAGTAGACTCAGGAGGTTTTCTATTGTAGAGTCGTCTCAACCAGCTCTAAAGTCTATTGCATGAAGGTCTCCTCCTACAAATTCTTACAAATTGAACATTGATGTTGCCATGATTGATGATTTGTTGGGAATTGGGGATTGGGGCCGTCAATAGAGACTCAAATGGAAATGTGACGTTAGCGGCGGACAACTTCAGACATGTTCCTGTTTCAATTGAACTTCAGACAACATGTTCCTGTTTCATTTGAGTTGGACAACTTCAGACATGTTCATGTTTTCGTTGACGAGCCCGCGACATGATTGATGCTTTGGTGGTGCAGTCATTTATGACTCAAATGGAAATGTGATGTTAGCGGACAACTTCAGACATGTTCCTGTTTCTGTTGACGAGTCCAACACATCATGAATGAAGTTTGGATTGAGAATTATCCCCCCTTGAATTTCTGGTGCGGACAAGATGAGCGCTACCTAAATCTAATTGAACATTGATGTTGTCATGATTGATGATTTGGTGGGTCGTCATTCGAGACTCAAATGGAAATGTGACGTTAGCGGCGGACAACTTCAGACATGTTCCTAAAAAAAACAAATACATAATTCAACACTAGAAGGAGAGCTTGAACCTCCGACCTTGTGGTTAAGGGCCACACGCTTTAACTAACTGAGCTATTTCAGCTTTCTTTTCATTTTATATCATCCAAAGATCAACTCGCTGACTGATTTACAAAACCGTTGTCATCTCACATATTTTTGTCATTTTGGGACAAACTTCTAACTTCACTCTAGTCTTCTGAGAGGACATATTAAGAGAGAATATTCAGTCCATAATTCTTCCCTTAATTTATGCATTTAATTGCAACATCACTGTATGTAAATTTGTACACTAATGTAATGCAAATTATCATATGCAAATCATATTCAATTGTCATTTCTCTCTATTCTAGTAGACTCGGGAGGTTTTCTATTGTAGAGTCGTCTCAACCAACTACAAAGCTTATTGCATGAAGGCCTCCTCCTACAAATTCTTACAAATTGAACATTGATGTTGCCATGATTGATGATTTGGTGGGGATTGGGGTAATCATTCGCGACTCAAATGGAAATGTGATGTTAACGACAAACAAGTTCAGACATGTTCCTGTTTCAGTTGACGTGCCCGACACATCATGAATGAAGTTTGGATTGAGAATTATTACCCTTGAATTTATGGTGCTGGCAAGATAAAGAATGGATTATTTTTTGATTAAAAATAGTAAACTTTCATATATTCTAGGCTAAATACTAATGTTTAGATATTTATGTCTATTTAGTGTCACATTTGGTGAATTTTAAATTTGATTGATCATAAATTTACATGACATACTTAATGAATTGGTAGAAATTTAAAGGTGAAATAAAAAACAAAAATGTTGTTTTTCTGGTTATAAGAAGAAAAAAAAACAAATACAAGGCTTGAATCTCCAACCTTATGGTGAGGAGTCACACGTTCTAATAGCTCATGTTAATTTCAGCTTATGTTTCTTTGTTTTAAATGTATGGTAAAGAGAGTTACTAAGTTGGCATTAGGATGGCTATATTAAGGTTTGAGTTGTGTAAAAATGGTTTAGGTTTTAGGATAAAGAGGAAACTGATATGTGCAAAAATAATTAGGATGGATCCATTTTTTATACACAACTTATTCTATTTGTCAAAGCGAGTCTGACTCAACTGACATATATATGTCTTGATGACCAAGAAGTTTGTGGTTCGAATTCCCCCATCCCAATGTACTAAAAAAAACTGTTTCTTTTTTTTTTTTTTTTTTTTTTTTTTTTTGAAAAAAACTTAAATTAATTAATCGGTGAAAATCTGACATGATACATATTATCTATAAGTATATATTAGATATATATATTAATGACAAATATATATGGAGGTATATATTATTAGTAAGAGTACATATGAAGGTATATACATTGTATATATTAATTATTGGGTACAACGTAATAAAAAATAAAAAGGGAGACGATGAACAACAATAAATAAGAAAAAAAATTGATGTTAAAATCGTGAAAAATCGATTGAATGAAATATAGGCTAAAATTATAGTAATGACGAAGAAGAAAAAAATCGAGATTATAATTATTATATTTCTCTAAAAGTATTATTAGTGAGAGAAACTTATCTAGTAAGTAAAAAATAGATCACATCCAAAAGTGAGAGAGTTGTCCAATTTGGACATTTGTAAAAATATGCCCCAATAAAACTATTCCGCACAATCTCTTCAAAATGAGTTTTTTGAGTGGGCTTGAAATTTACCTTTTAAAATATTTCTTGATATATTTTTAATTTTCTAAGTTTTTTTTTTTTTTTTTTCTTTTGTTAAATTATAAGTTTTACTCCACTTTTAATTTGTGTCTATTTGGTGTTTGAACTAAAATAAAATCTAATAAGTCTGAATTTTAAATTTTGTGTCTAATAGACTATAAACTTTAAGTTTTGTATCCAATAGATTTTTTACGTATTCAAAAAAATTAAAAAAAATGATTGATCTATTAAATATAAAATTGAATTGTATGTCTAATGGATGAGACCTTAAACTTTCAATTTCGTGTTTACTAGATTCATTCATTTTAAAAAATGTTGAATAGGCAAAAAAAACCTATTAGACACAAAATTAAAAATTTGAGATCCATTAGTCACTCTTTGAAGTTCAAGGATTTATTAGACATGTTTTAAAGTTCATGAATCAAATAGACCCAAAGTTAAAAGTTTAAGAAGTAAACTTATAATTTAAGCTTATTTTTTTATAAGTCATTAATTTTTTTTTCAAGTGTTAAACAATTGCGAGTGTTGGAAATGGAACCATCAATGGTTGATATTAATTGACGTCTTATCCACGGAGCTATGCTCAGATTATCAATCCTTAATTAATTTTGAAGTTGTAACAATTTGATTTAATTAATTGATGGGGATATTGATTGGCATAATCAACCTTTTCAAAAAAAAATGACATAATTAATCAAAGAAGGTTAATTTACTGATATTATTGATATTTTATTTATCAAAGAAAAGTACAAACACTTGGATATTACAGAGCCTTGTATAGAAGAAAAATAAAACACATAGATAGACCTCAGATTTCCTGAATATATCATCTTACTATTGAACTGAAAATGGCTATTCAAATACTCTTATAAATCTCCAATTTATTTCATGATTTCACCTGCACGATTAAAAAGAGCACCAATTATTAATGAAGAGTATTTTCCAAAAAAAAAAAATGTGGTTTCTTTTTTCAAGAATATTACCTTGTAAATTTTGAGGTAAAAAATTAAATATAAATTCAGTAAGAAAGGTAAAAAAATGTCTTAGCCACTAAGCAAATGATAGTTGATTTAGTATTATACGCTGATTTAGTATTATACGCAGTTTGGGACATTGAGTGAATTATTATAGCTGATAGTTATAATAGTCTGTGAATAGTAAACATTATTGAAACCAGTATAATTACTTTATTGACGATGAATTATAATAGTCGGTGGGTAAAACGTAGACTGAGTTATAATAACTCAGTCCACTCAACTCTAAGTTGTTGCTCCAAACATCTCTTTAAAGTTAATAGTGTAGTAATTTTTCATTCAATATTTGTCCATTGGTAATTTACCTTTGAAAGATCCATCAACGAAATAAATCACCCACAAATTTAAACATTTCACCTTTTGGTCAAAGATATATGTTTTTAGGAATTCAAGTTGATTATAAAAATATTAGTTATTTATACTCTTTTTTTTTTTTTTTGGCAATGTTTAGTTATTTATACTTAAACTATCTTGCCTTGGTTAATTAAACTTTTATAAAAAATTGTTTTCTGCTTTCATTATTAAACATACACTTTTGATTCTTGAACTCTGCAATATGTTTTGAATGTATGAATTCCTATATAAATCTCTTATTTTTATAGTTCATTGTGTCATTTTCTAAAAGTTTAATTAACCAAATAGCTATTCCAATCTTGGTCAAATAATCAATTTACTCAAAAGAAAAATACTACAAATAAAAGTGGGGTATGAAGATCTAAACCACAACCTCAACAAAAGAAGTAGATGTCAATTAGGTTTGAATTATGTTCATTTCAACACTTTTAACCTAATTATACTTATAACATTGGTTTTTTTTTCCTTTTACTAACATTGGTTTTTTTTTAGGTTTGTGTCGATTTGGTCTCTAAATTTTCAAAAGTGTCTAACAAGTCCCTCACCTTTCAATTTTGTATCTTATAAGTTCAACTTTCAATTTTTTTTATCAAATAGGTCCTTGATAAATTCGAAAAATTTAAAAGTTAATTGATCTATTAGATATAAACTTGAATTTTATGTTTAATGGAGTCTTAAAATTTCAATAGATATGTGAATTTAAAAAAAAAAATTGAAAGTTTAAGGACTAAATTTGTAACTTTGAAAAAAGATCCGGACACAAACTTCGGGGACAAAATTTGTAATTTCACCTAAATTTTGCAGCTTTTTAATTAATAATTAACTTCTTAAATTCCCAAAACAAAAACACAAATAATAACAAGGCCAGAGATAAAGAGAGTGTACATGGGTCAAAATTGGTAGTGCACTTCTCCGGTAACAGTATGGCCAAGTCGCGATCAACGCCGGCAATTGGAGGGCCATTGACAAGCACACACAAGCAAGGCTGGCCGAGAGATTTGACAGCATTGCAACACGCCACGGTGGGCGGGATGGGGCGGAACGGCGCAACCGATGGCCTGCAAGGTATCAGCCTAACAAGGGAAGAAAAGAAGGTGAAACTACATGTTTCTCCTTTGCTTTGTTCACCCAAACTTGACGTCGCCAATAAAAACACCCAAACTAATAGACATTTCATACCTAGAAACCTCATTTTCTCACAGCTCCAACTTTAATAATATGAAATATCAACACTTGTGCTTTGAAAAATAATGGACATTTGGCATTAAATTTATAAGAGATTGTGGTTCGTACCATTATGCACCTCCATCCTAACCCACGATCACGCGTCCATTGCCAGTTTAGGTCTCTCCCTCTGTTGTTGATTTGTCTCAATGCGCCAACATGCAGAAGTAATGATTTATCTGCACTGAAATTGTTATTAAAACATCAATCACCTGTGACTTCTCTAAGCCTGCAAGGGAATTAGAAAGGATATTGGTCATCTTTACATCGATAAGAGCAACGGACCCTCCACATCGATATGAATCATGATATTGTTCACTTTGAACATAAACCCTCATGCTTTTGTTTTTTATTTCACCCAAAATGTCTCGTACCAATAGAAATAATGGTCTTCACTTCTATACCATAGATTTTTTGCTTCTCTAATCAATGTGGGACTTTGTTTGCACCGAGCACTTTGATCCTACAAAATATTCAAATCTGCCAAATTTATGACACTTCAAAATGAATGAAAGAGTTAAAACTCTACTGTCCATGCTGAGTACAGTTTAAACAGAGTTCAAGAATCAATTTGGCAGTGAATATAAAGCACATTAAACAGTGGAGTATTCCAACCCATATTGTCATTACAAGCTTTTTCGTTTTTGCATATTTTCAATGAAGAACAGACATTCTTGATTTCAAACATGCTTCGATAAATTAGACCAATTTACATTGTAAAAATATTTAGCTGAAGTTTCTTTCTCTTTATTCCTTTTGGTGTGAACGATCGGCAATGGCTATTTGCATCTGTGGGATAAGAGAACAAGAATACAGAGGTTGGTTACAAAGGTTCTCCTTTTTGTCCTTTAGATTAATCACTGCAAGCTCTTTCTCAACATATTCTCCTGCCAACATGGATGGATACTTGTTGACATGTGAAGATTCAGCAAAGTGGCCAAGAGGCTTCAAGACAGCATCAGATGCTATATGGGCAAATAACTACATCCAATGAAACAAAAACTTAGATCCTCCAGAATAAGTAAGAAATTAAGTTCAGTTTGCTCACAATATAAAAGAAACAATGATAATATAACTGAAATCACTTACTGTTGAAGAGACTCTCCAGAGGCTGCGATTTTGCTCTGATGCAAGCTTAATTGCATCCCTTGTCCTTTTTGTGACAACTACTTCATGCATGCCAGCTATGCAGTCACCAGCAGTCAGCCATTCGATCTGCTCAAGCGTAATGGAGCTGAAAGTAAATATTATTGCTGGAAATTGCACATCTCCAAACCATACATACAGTATTGAACATGACTAAACGATTCCCTAACATTTATAAAAGTAGCATAACTTAATCAATTAAATAGTATTCCATAATTGTCAACATGAGGATAGCTTAACTGGCCATAAAGCATACGTCCTCGACCAAGAGATCAGAAGTTCGAATCTCTCACATGAGTCACACCACATATTGTTGAACTCAAAAAAAAAAAAATAACAGTACTATTACCTAGAGGCCAATAGTAAAGAAAAACATAGCATGCTCCTACAATTAAATAGCATAAAGAAAAACTGTCCCTAACCTTTATAAAAGTAGCATAACTTTCTTATCAAAAAAAGGTAAAAGTTAACTTAATCAATTTAAATAATATTCTATAACCTAGAGGCTGATGGTAAAGGAAAACAGAGCATGCTCCTACAATTAAATAACATAAAGAAAAACGGTTCCCTAACCTTTATAAAAGTAGCATAACTTAATCAAGTAAATAGTATTCTATAACCTAGAGGCCGATTGTATTCCATTTGTAAAAGTGCAACTTACTTCTCTCGGAAGATTAATCATAATTCAGACTATATCAGAATTCAATCAACTCAACGAACATAATTTACTCTCTTTTTTATCATATAATGTCCTACCATTCACCATAATAGATGAAACGACCCAACTCTGTGATAAAAGCTCAACTATTCAGGCTGCAAATGCTAGTTTTAAACACACGCTGATTGGGTATTAACCATTGAGAAAGAATCAGCAATCTTTTGACCTAAATTTTCTTCTTTGAAAGTCAACTGTGCATTTGCTATAGCGATATTCTTACTGGTGATAGATAGTAGATCAACACAGTCACACGGACCTGTAAACTACAACATTTCAACCATAGCTATATTACCTGCTTTCCAGTCTGTATGAGAAGACATCCAATAGGAACCTTGACTTCAACTTTCTGTCCATTTCTAAGCCAAATATATAGACCAGGGAATCTGCTTCTGCCATGTATTGTTAGAAAATTAAGATCATAGTGATACCCAGCAAAGACAGTGCCCTCCTGACCATAACGATGAAGGTCACTTCCTGTTGGAGCAAGAAGATGAGGTCCCTGAGATGTCAAGGAAGAAAATAACTTTTAGGATCAGATGAAGTCAGTAGCGGATTGAGGAAGACAGGCCTTTCTCTGGCACACTCAAAGAAATTAAAAAGAGCAGATGTTGATATATATATATATATATATAAGTTTTCTAACTCTTTCGTTGTGTTTTCTGATTAGACAGTTAACAGTTTTCGTTTATCTAATGTCCTAATAATAAGAGAATTGGAGCATGAAGAAGATTTAAAATATAAAATCAGAATACTGATAGAATGCGTCATACTACCTGCTTCATCAGAGAAGTGAATGCATCCTTGGGCAAGCCAAACCCAATTGCTGCCATTTCAGCAACAGCCTGGGATAAAGAAGATTTTAAATGATATGCACAAAAGCAGTAGAGTAAATTGGAAAAACCCCATCCAACTTGCCTCTATGGCTGATATCATTTTGAAACCCCAATAATCCATGGTATCCTTCCATTCAGGAAAACCCTCGGGGATAACCGGCTCAGCATTGAGTTCCTGCGCGAAATGGATACAAAATTTAAGAGGAAAGGCTCAACTAGCTTAAAAAAGAGAGCAAAAGAGATGATAAAACCTTAAATCGGGTGTTTGAAGGGCGAGGACCCACTCTCCACATGTATCGCCACTTGGGATCTGGCCCCTTGGGAAGTAATGGTTGGAATTCCTTGGGCATTGCTCTTATCTTTTCCTGCATCTCTTCATCGATCAAGCTTTTTGGGACTTCCACACCTTCTGGTGTTACCCCAACCTGGTATCTCCATTTGAAAATTTAGAATCAAAACCAAAATTGATACTTCGGCTTAGAACAAAGGGACCTAAAATTCCATTTCTTCATTTAAGAAGCTTGATTTCCTTCTCACAGTATTAATTTTCAGCACTTAGTTCTGAAGTTCTGAACATCTACAGTAGTTCAAAACTGATGAAGTCAAGCAATGACATATTCGAGAAATTGTTCCCTATTCTCTTTTTTTTCTCTCTTTTTTCTTGAGTATTAAGTTTCTTTTATTCAATTCTTCACTGAGTGAATTTAATTGTCTTGTGCGTGGTGAAGCATCAATCGATCTTGAAACTCGTCTCAAGTGCTTGAAAATAAAGCCAAAACACAAACAAGAAATCACACTTTTCAAGAAGACCAGAAAATCTAGCTTCCGATCGACCTACATTTTCCCAGTGATCAAACAAGATCTCATAGGTAAATCAAATTGCAAATTTACCTGGTAATGCAAATTAGGCCTCGCGTGAAGACGCTTGAACTCAGTTGGCTTCTCAAAGAACCTTTCCATCGTATCAATGAACCGATCATTGTCCTCGGCAGGGCATCTCGGATCCTTGACCAGAAGCGCACCGGTTTCTTTCAGAGTCCGACTCACTTCCTCACACAGAGCGGTGAGTTGCGGGGGTAAGTCGATCGGAGAGCCGCCGGAGATCTCCGACGAGGCCGTTAGATACGGGGCCAGATCGATCACAGGCAGGTCCATAAATGGAAAAGCTAATCGGAGAAAGAAGAAAGTAGAATCGTTGCAGATGAATGAGAGATTTTGATGATTTTTAGGCAATGGCGGGAGATTGCAGTGAGATTTTGCTTCGCAATTTATTATTACTCTGCAAGACAATATTTGCAGCTGTCCAAACTTCCGTTTAAGAAATAATAAATAAATCCAGCAAATCAAATTACAAGGAAAATTCTAACCGGTAGTCAAATAATTAAAAATATAGCATTTTTTTAAAAAAAATTACAAATATGTCAATTTATATTCCCGATAGAATGTCTATTGGTTGATAGAAGTCTATTGGGTGGCGTTTGGCCCCCTGTTTTGGAATCAGAACCTTGGAAATCAGAACCCTGGGGTTTGTCAGGGCGGGTTCTGAACCCTGGGAATCAAAAGACTGTGTTTGAGGTGCAGGGTTGGAAAGCGTCGGAATCAGAAACCAGTGTTTGGGATGCAGTGTTCTGAACCACGGGTTGAACAGATTCTTTTTCTTTTTTTCTTTTCCTTTTACTATTTTGTTTCTCTTTTTTACCCTTATTTTCTAGTGGTTGTCTGGTGAATTATAAAATCCGACCTCATGTAACATGAGCAAACTTCTTTTGAGACTTAAAAAATGAAGCATTTAATTTATGTTATAGTCTAAGAATAAGAAAATAAATTGAACAATTTTCATACTTTGTACTCATTAAAAAAAAAAATTAAAAAAAAAATTAAAAAAAAATTAAAAAAAAAAAAAAATTAAAAATTAAGAAAAAAAAAATAATAATAAAGGAAGAAGAAGCTTTTCTTTTTACAACATAAAAATAAAAGTTACATTACTATTGATGAAAAAAGTTAACAAAAAATAAAAGAACGAAAAAAAAAAATAGATGGAATTTTTGTACATTTCAATTAAAAAAAATAATAATTATTATAATAGAAAAAAAAAATTACAAACACAACATTACCTTATAGAATATGGTTGAAAAAATATATAAAATAAACAAATAGTAGAGAAAAAAAACAATTACAAAAAACGATATAACTTAAATTCCAATAATTCAGTGCTAAATTTTGTAATAATATTAAAATGTAATCATATTTGAAAGTAGTAAAAAAACTTAACAAAAGAATACCATTTTTCATAATAGAAAAAGATATATTTTAATTAAAAAAAATAGATATATAGCTAAAATTGATGACAAAATTGATAAGGAGATAAAATAGAAAATTGTTGGTGTCAAATTGATGGAGAGAGAGATAAAATTGTTGATGTCAAATTGAAAATTGATGAAGAGAGAGAAACAAAATTGGAGAAGTAAGAAGGGATGAAAACCCAAAACCATGGGTTTGGGTTCTAAACCCATGGTTTTCAAACTCATCCCTCCAAACATGAGTTTATATCACCTCAGGTTTTTATAGAATTTTGTGTAGTCTATCATGGATAGAAGTCTATCAATGTTAGTCATATATCAACAATAGAATCTATGTGATAATCACTAATTTTTTTTTACCATATTTATAAAATATTTTAAATTTTGCTAAATTTGTAATTATTTTTGGATATGTTGTTTGTGCAAGCAACACATTAATTAATTCCTCAAAATGTTGAATATAATTAGAGAAATTGCAATGGATCAATTATCAATCTAGAATAAAATAAAAAAAAATATATCATTTTTTAAAAACATTTACAAATACGTTTATTAGTGACCTTCAATGATAGGAGCAATAGAATTTATAGCAACTATAGAAAATTTTACAAATACGTTTATCTTAATGATATACTTCTATTTTTTTTAATTGTTTATAAAATTTTGTCTCGTCTATTATAATCATTTTATTCGTGTTTATTAGTGGATATAGTTATTTTTTTTATTATTATTATTATTTACCAACTAGTTTATATTTGATTATATTTGTTATTATTTTGGGTTAAGTTGCTATTTATGCAACCAGCTCATATAACTATTATTAATTAATTTATTAACATATTTTATGTTAAAAATTTTATATAATTAGTATTTTAATATTATCATATATTATACATCTTTTAATTTAACAAAAATAAATTGAGTGACATGAAATATATTTATTAAATTTTTATTCTTTTAAATAGGATTATGCATTTTAAAATTTGAAATTTGAAATTTGGATACACTAAAAACAAAAAATTGTTTTTATAATTTACATCATTTTGAATCACATAATCTTAAAACAGTTTTAAAAAACATAATTCATAATTCATATTGCATATCAAACGTGTATCTAAAACATAAAACCCAATTTGAATTGACTATCAAACTTATCCTTAATTTTGCATTAAATATGTCTTTGAACTTTTAAGTTTGTGAAATAGGTTTATAAACTTAATAAAAATTAGAAGTATATAATAAGAAGGTCCTAAACTTTTAGTTTTATGTCTAATTATACTTGAACTTTAAAAAATTAGAAGTATATAATAAATCCGTTCAAATTTAAAATTTGTGTTTAATAGGTCATTGAATTTTTAAATTTGTGTCAATAGGTCTTTGACCTATTTGACATTTTTAAAATTTAATGAATCTATTAGATACTAAAGTTAAAGTTTACTGTCCTATGAAACACAAAATTAAATTATGTATTTAATAGATTCGTCATTTTTTTTTTAAATGTTGAATATGTCAATGACCTATTAGACACAGATTTAAAAGTGCGATGACCTATTTGACATTTTTAAAGTTCAAGGATAGACACAAAGTTAAAAATTCAGAGACCTATTAGATAATATTTTAAAATTCAGAAATATATTAGACACAACACAACTATGAATATTGTTAGGGACTACTTGTGATTTAAACTTTATCAAATTAAATACTATATTTGAAAAAATGTTACCAACTTCTATACTTTTTTTTTTTTTTTGCTATATTCACCTACTAATCTTATCAAAATGTAGTGTTAATTTCAACTTCTCGCATGAAATTATGTATGGTTAATGCACTTTATCGAGTATTGAATAAAGCTTCCAAAATTCACAAAATTAGAAAAACAAATCCAACTTTAATGTCAAATTTTGTTTAATTTGGTGAAATTGATTGTTCACGGTCGGAGAATCCCCAGTTTGACCAGGGTCAAATCGAAAATTTTATTCGAGACCCGAATAATTTTTATTAAAAAAAAAATATATATATATATATATTATATTTATATAAGATAGTAATATTTTATATATAATTTTAAAAAAAAATTAAGTTACTGTCGGTTTATATATATATTTTTTTTATTTTTAATTAATTTCATAATATAATATTTTTTTTACAAAATTTATAATAAAAATGTTAATTTTTTTTTTATAATTAGTTTTAAATAAATAAAATAATAATAATATTAATTTTAACCCTACACAATTTTAATATATTTCTTTGATATTTATTTATTCTTTAAAAAAAAAAACGACGATTTTTTTTCACGGAGATTTTCCGACCCCGACTCCAACTTCTCGAAACGGGAAACGGGAAACGGGACGGGGATGGGGATGAAAAATCCCTGCGGGGACGGAGATGGGGGAGTGCATCCCCGACCCCGCCCCGCCCCGTTGCCATCCCTAGTTCAGAGTCCAAATTTACCTGCATACAAAAGTTTAAGGATAAATATATTTTTTTTCCTTTAAATAAATTACTAATTTAGTCTAGTTTTGGCTTAGTTTGAATTTAGACTTTGAAGTTTTAACTTGTATTCTTTTGGATGGAGTTTAGTTGTCATAGTTTCAAAAGTTATAATTTTGTTCCTATAAGTATAAGTTGGTCAAATCTTGCAAATTGTCTCAATCACTATAAATTATTGCCATATTTTTATCAAAATATATATATATATATATATATATATATATATATATATATATATTATATATATAGGGTTTAGGGTCCACATTAGGGTTAAGTAGAAATAAAAGGGAATAATGATGGATTTTTTGGTGGGTAAAAAATGGGTTTAAGGACCATTTGTGAGGTTTAGTAAGCCATACAAACCAAATTGAAAGTTCTAAAACCAAATTGAAAGGTCTCGTATGAAAAATTTTTGGTTTTTATTTTTTAGTTTTTAAAAATTAAGTCTACAAACCATATATTCACATATGAATTCCTACAATGACTTTCATCTTAGTTAAAGAAATATTATAATTCTTAACCAAATTCCAAAAACAAAAGTTTTTTTTTTTTTTTTTTTTAATTTTGACTTGAATTTTGGAAACACTTGAAAAAAATAGATAACACAACAAAAAAAAAAAAAAAAAAAATCATTTGTAAATATATTGTTTATAAACTTAATTTTCAAAAACAAAAAATCAAAAACCAAATAGTTATGAAACGTAGACTTAAATTATTTAAAAGAAACAAAATGAAATTAAAGTTACATTCCTAAAAACCAATTTGATAATTTAACCAAGCAAAACAAGTTAAAATACAAATCTATTCAATTATTCTATATTGTCACACTTATAGATCTAATTAAAAAAATCATGATTAGTATAATGATAATACAGAACCTAAATTTTAAATTTGTATTACTTGTCTCTAATTTAATTAATATTTACATTTTGCCCTTTTTGATAACCAAACGGCAAATTAAAATGACAATGGTCTATAAAGATTTTGATACCTTGCTTAAAAAACAAAAAAAAAAACAGTTTATACTTTAACTTTTGGGTGGTATCAATTAAAACCCTAAACTAACTATTGTATCAACTTTCATAATTAAGTATATCAGTTTACACCATATCCTACAAAAGTATTAATTTTCACAGGTGATTTACTTATAATTTATAAATTAAAACATTAAACATTCATACAATTGATTTATTTATGAAAATTTAGCCATTTAATTATTAAAATTAAAAGTTTTCACATGTTTAAATTGACGTTTTTCAAACAAAATATAACAGAATGTGTAAATTGATACACTTATGAAAGTTCAGGATTTAAATTAATACAATAAAAAATTTAGGGGTATAAATTGATTTTTACCCCGAAAAAACATGTTGCACTACTTTGTTTTATATAGTTGTTAGTCTTCTTATGTGTCAAAGTTATGCGGTGTACTCCTCGGATTAAAGTTGGAGTTTCAAATTTTGATATCCGAATTATACAATTAAAAAAAAAACAGATCATTCATTTATCACATCGTGAGCATAGCTAACACTAATTGACATGTACTTCTTCTCATAAGATAGTGATTCAAATTTATGTATCTCAAATTTGGCAAAAGTCATATAAAATCAAATGTAGTAGGATCAAACGGTATTGTACCGTAAGATTAGTCGAAGTGTGCGCAAACTGGATTGGACACTCATACACATAAAAAAGTAAAAAATAAAATAATAATAATAATAATAAAAAAAAATATATAAACTTTTAAACATTATTATTTTAGTCTCGTGCTTCACATGAAAAATATTTTAATTATTACAACCAGTTTCTTATAAATTGTTTATCCAAAACCTTACATACATAACACAATATTTCAAATCATGTGCATATACAATTATTTTAGTCATTACCAATAGTTTTTCATAAATTGTTTGAACTTGAAGGTCGAACTAATTTAGTTTTTCTCTTTACAAAATTGAAGACAATAATATTAACTTTGGAAGACCAGAGGCTAATACGAAATATTTGTAAAAACAAGCATATTAATTTATTTTTGGTTCATATACTTCTTTTTATCTATTTTTTATCTCTGTGTTTTATAAAATGTCTACTCTCCTCCGCATATTTTTAAAACGTTCATTTTAGTATTTGTTCTTAAAGCAAGCGTTTGTAGAATTCTAACACAAACTCCATGTCAATGGAAAATGCTTTTGTTAAACCAACAAGTAGGTTGCAAATCAACAAAGTCTCCAACAAACTTCTCAAACTATATTAGTGGAATTTCTTGAATCTTTTAACGGTTATTTTTTATTTTTTTTATTTTTTTTTGTCAAACCGAGCATAGCTCAATTGACATAAGATTGTGCCTGTGACTATGAGGT
Organism: Herpetospermum pedunculosum; assembly: GCA_028017165.1. NCBI lineage: Eukaryota > Viridiplantae > Streptophyta > Magnoliopsida > Cucurbitales > Cucurbitaceae > Herpetospermum > Herpetospermum pedunculosum. The sequence goes on from CM051523.1 coordinate 15,658,519, forward strand.
CATGGATTCAATCTTCGCTTTAATTAAAATACCGTTGCAAAAAAAAATACCATTTTTATTTTAAATCTAATAGAGAGAGAAATTTTAAGCTTTTCAGAGTTATAATTGCATTTATCTTTGTTTGTTTTTTAATCAAAATTTAGAATCCTCATCTTTGCATAGAGGATGTAGACTTCGGTTGAACCACTTAATCCTTGGTGTTGATTTTCTTCTTCTTTCGATTTTACCTTCATCGTCTTAAGCTCTTCACCATCCCTAGCTTTTTTCTTTTCCTCGGCATTTAAGTTCACAAATTCTTCCAGATCTTAAATTGATTACTTGGTTTATGGTTGAGATGTACTTTTGTTGTATGTTACTTTTCTGTCATCTCTAAAATAAGGTAACAAAAATTCAACACTCTTATTTCAAGATATAGATAACAAAAAGTAAGCACATGTTATTTCAATTTTTTGTGCCTAGGGTTTGTTAAAGTCCAACAACTTTAATGCAAAGATCTCAATATCACAAGAAATCTATGAGTTTAGTGTTGTTTTCAGAATTGTGATGGACAAAATTAGATTAAAAAACAAAATAAATGAAGAGATCAAAACCAATTTTTTTTTTTACCAATTGAGTTATGTTTTTGTCCGCAAGAGACCTGTTATGACAGAATTCAAACAATAAATAAGTAAAGAGATAATCGATACGGAGTTTACGTGATTCATTAACGCTGTGTTAGCAATGTCCACGGACAAAAATGAAAGAACAGTTTGTACTAAGAAATGAGAGAGATTATAGATTATAGACTAAAGAGCGACATTAAGTCATTAGGGGTTGTTTGGGGTGACGAACCAGTTAAAATAGTTGGTGGTTATAATATTATGTGGGTTATGATACTCTGTGAATAGTAAATATTATTGAAGTCATTGCATATACTTATTGACTATAAATTATAACCGTCGGTGGGTCAAACGTGGATTGAGTTATAATAACTCGGTCCACTCAACTCGAAGATGGTTCCCCAAACATCTTTAGAAGGTTTATATATGACACCTAACTTTTTAATGACCTTATTGTCAAAGCCCAATTCATATACATAATGATTAAACAAATTCAAGGCATTTCAATAAGACAAAAACAACTACTTTTAAAGCGTATAGAAACTATAATGATTCCTTTGCTAAAAAAAAAAAAAAAAAAAAAACTATAATGATCATTTTGAAAGTATTAAAAAAAAAAAAAAAAAAAAACTTAAATTACAAGTTTAGTTTATGAATTTTCAGGTTTGTATATATTTGGTTTCTGGGCTTTAAAAAGTGTCTAAAAGGTCCGTAAATTTTTAAATTTGTGTCTACCTAGTCAAAACTTAAAAAAAATGTTTAATAGGTCTTTAAACTTTTAATTTTGGTGTCCAATAAAACCTTCATTTTGTAATCTTGTATCTAACCGGTCTTTGACATATTCATTTTTTTTTTAACTCACTAAATACAAAGTTGAAAGTTTAGGGTTCTATTAGACATAAAATTCATGAATTTTATATGTAATAGATCAACTCATTTTTAATTTATTTAAGAGAAAATTACACATTTGGTCCATGAGGTTTGATTTAGGTTGCATTTGGGTCCCTGAATTTTAAAACTCAACAATTTTACCTTCGAGGTTTGCAATTGGTAAGGGTTCTTGGTCCATTCGTAAGAAGCTGACGTGACACATATTTTTTATTAAAAAAAAAAAAAAAAAATCCTCCATCTTCCTTCTCCTTATTCTCTATATTTTTCTCAATCTTTTTTTCCATAAATGGTCGTTGTGGCCGCTCATATATGTTTTCTCTCTCCTCTCCTTACAATTTTCCTTCATCCTCATTTTTTCCATTCTTTCCCTATTTTTATAAATAAATGAAAAAAACGAAGGGGTAGCCTTGGCGACAAAAAATATTGCACTGAAAAGTATATATAAAAGAACGATATTCGGCCCCGAAGGAAAGCATACATTCCCTATCAAGTAATATAAAATGGAGTATTCCAAGTATCGAATCTCAATAGAACAAAATTTGCAAATATACAAAGTAATAGTAAAGACCTCCTCGAGTTTGCAACCAAGTAACCAAAATTAGCAAGTTTTAATATAGTTGATTACTTTGGTCAAACAATGAAAAGTAAGATGCAATGACTATAAAGTAAATAGAAACAATAAGGAAAACGTGATGAAGAACTTAATACAGATGAAAGAGAATTAAAAATAGTTTCATCATGCAAACATAAAATTGATGGAAATGAGGTCCTAAAACAACCAGAGGCGCAGCGGAAAAAGCCTAAACTGACTGAGGATCTTTAGCAATCAATAAGCAACAAACGGGAGAGAGAAAATTCGGCCAACACTTAACATTTTCTCAACCCCTGAGTCCCAACGGTAAATCACTTACCGACTGGTAAAGGTCAACCGGTAAGTGACCACCGGTAAATATCACATATTTACACCAGTAAAAGGCACTCCGATAAGCCTCGACCGATAAATTTTCACAAGATTTCAACCGATAAAAACTCCACCGGTAAATTTACCTCGGTGCATCAAATCGGTAAGCTTCACAAGCCACGACCGGTAAATGATGCACCAGTAAATTTGCAACCGGTAAATGATGCACCGGTAAATTTGCAACCGGTAAAACCGTGTGAATAAATCAGCACCGGTAAATTCACACCGGTAAAACCGGACCTGTAAGTTTACCACCGGCAAACCGGTTCGGTAAGTATCACATACTCACACCGGTAAACCGGTAAACTTACACCGGTAAACCGGTAAACTTACACCGGTAAGGATTGAACCGGTAAACACCGATCGGTAAATCCTTATCAGTAAGCCTTGAACCGGTAAATTGATATCGGTAAGCTTCGAAAGCTTACATCGGTAAATCGATAAACCAGTAAGGCTAGACCGGTAACACTTACCGGTTAACACCTTCGATAAAAAATTCCACCAGTATGCTCGACCGGTAAATTTCAACTGAAGAAACAACGCTTAACGCGTTAAACGTGCCACCGATAAATTTCTCACCGGTAAGCAACACCGATAAACCGACCGGTAATTGCCACCAGTAAATCTATCAGAAAGCATGAAAAAGGGCAAAACATACCTGTTTTTCTGAGCGTCTTCTCGCCTCCTCAGCAACTCTTTAGTCCTTCTTCCCTTCAGGTCACGAACACGGCAGGTCGATGACCACTCTTAGAGGAGTCCCAGCTATCCTCGAGCTTAGTAGCGGAGTTGTGAGACTCCTTGAGCTAAGAGGGTTTGTTGAAAGGGAAAGAGGAAGAAGAAGCAGGTGATGAGAATGGAGAAGAGATTCAGTTTGAATATTTAAGAACCATTCATCAATATCTTCAAACTATATTCTCATCATATCTCATGTAATTCAACCATTGAGATACAAAATTGAGGGAGAAAGATTGAACCCCTTTAATCCTTCTTCAATTCTTCCAAAAGAACTTACCTCAATTCAAACACCAAATTTTCAATTCTTCAGCAAAGCTCCTTCAATGGAGTTTCTTCAACTACGGAAGATACTCAACAGAGAGAAGCTTGAGAGAGGAGAGAGAGAGAGAAATATTGACTAACAATCTTGGTGAGGCAAAAACCCACTCAACCCTTCCAACCTAATCCAAAGCCAAAAGAAAAGTAATGGACTACACATGTCCATCATGCTAAATAAGTTATTTATTATAATAATAAATAATTATAATTATAATTAATTAAAAAAAATTAATTAATTATTTTATTATTTAATTTAATATTAATTAAATAATAAAACTAATCTCGGTTTTCCGAAAACCGACTTTTCCAATATGAATCTCTATTCATATTTTCCTCCGGTCACATATTTAAATATGATGTGCCTCAATCAACAGACCCGAATTTGAATTTCTCCAAATTCTACCTTATGGCACTGCTACACTACTTTATCCGAGCTGACCAGGAGAGCCTAAAGAACCTACAGATCATGAGCTCCAACGATACGAGATTTTTTCGGTCAAAACTCTTTCAACCGAACTAATCAACATTCGTCAAACCCCCGGAGACTCCATTATAGTCCGAGGGTTGCACTCTCCTCACTGTAGATATATTATATCCTCTTTATATAACCATCACTGGTGAGTCGATCCTTCACAGGTCGTTCGTAATCACAGCTGGGTCATTTATACCGTTTAACCACTGCATTACCTCTTGTTTCTTAAGTACCGTTGACACCTCTAATGAACAATTGATTTGTGGTCCAACCACCAGATCAGGTCCCTCTCTTGCCAAGGAGATGGTGGGCGCCCATTGTTCAAGCCCCGGAGTCAGCTATTAAGGGAACAACATATCTACTAACCCTGAAGGCAGGTTAAGAGTGAATTCCGTCTTGCTGTACTATGTCCCCAGCCACCTATTCAAGTTTATCCTCAAGATGGTAGGCTTATTGAGTCGACAATCTGGTCACTCTCACCCATGCAAGTCAAATGATACTCTCGAATAAATATGAGTTCATAGCGAGCTCAAGATTGAAATCGAGTTACCTAGGCCATCAACATGTGAAACGATTCGGATCACATCGTTTTGTACAATACAAAGCGAGCCGCATCCAATAGTGTTACCAGGATAAGGTACTCAGCCTTATTCATATACTATAGACCATTTTGACTATATACTTGAACTTGACCCACAATCATGTCATACATGAAGCTCAAGTACTCAGACTTTGCCATGAGTGTTTGTTATTGGTACATGTTATTCCAAACACGTTTCACTTTATTCCAGTAAACTATTTTACTGAATAAAACTCAATAACTATTTATTGCTAAATAAAACGATTACAAATACAACTGTTTACAAACTACGAATTTTAGGACATAAAGCCCAACAAAAATTGCGCCTACTTTGCGTCAGTAGTTTAACTACTCAAACAAGAGATGCACAAATTGAGGTTAATACCCAAATGTGTCCGCATTATGAGTTCTTTCGGTTCCAGAAGAGGATAAGTATAACACTTGAATTGTGCCTGCATCTTGTCCTCTAAGCACTTAGTAACCTAAACTGAGTTCAACACTTATTCAATATTTTTTACGGGTGCCTTTAGCCTTTAGGTGAATACACAATTAAACTCATATGTCTGTGACTAATTAGAGCGTATGTAAATAAAACATGCAATTCTAGTGGTCCTATAAGCATTGCTCTATCTCTATGGTCAAACACAAAATCTTATGTCTAGGCTATTTTTTCCTATATTGTTTTATGAAAATTGTATATCGTCTAACTCTCTCAATTATCATACTCAACACGGTAGGCTTTCATAAGTGATAGAGTTAGAAAAAACAATGAAGATAAAATCAATAAAATTAAAAGCTATTAAACGTTGATAAAAGTTAAAAGGGCACAAGTGAGACTTTTATCCTTTCTTAGGGAATCCACATACTTTGTACCCCTAAAGCGAGGGTTAGCTTAGTTCATCATAACGTACGAAACAAAACAACAAAAGTAGAAAAAAAGCTTCATATTACCTGTTGAAAAATTGAATATACAAGTGCTTGACTGAAATATAAAGTAGAACAACTAAAAACATTAAACTTGAACTCTAAGACATAAGGTAAACAAAGAACACTCTAAATTTGTTTCTTTATCTAACTGACTCCAATCTTTCACGAGATGAATTGAGTATTTACCCTTATTCTTTCAATACAAGAGTCTGAATAAGAATACACAAACATAAAGTGAAGACTCAGATTAGCGGTTACAAGATGAAAAGATAAATGCCTAAGTGTAAAACTAAATAATGGAATCCTAGCTATCTGAACTTTGGGGTATTGAACACCTTTTATACACCTCAAGGTCCAGAGTTTCGCCCTTGCCACGATTTGAGGATAATATATGAAGATATTTTGAATTTGAAGATTTTATGTTTTTGTAAAAAAACTTAATTGCACCTGCAATGACCCGCAATTTCGAACTATATATGCCTATTCAATATTTTGGAATTGTCTCGAATCTTATGTGGCGCAATATAGGGGTGTGAGCGGTTCGATTTGTCTCGATTTATGCATCTGAACTGACCCGATCCGACCCAGAATCGCGAAAGCAATATTAATCGAACCGACGTTGAATCAATTTGTTATGGCGGTTCACCGTTTGGTGTTAAACCAAACAAGCGCGTGTGGGGGCTGAAATGGGCTACTAAGCCAACGATGAATTGGGCCGACGAACCTAAACCAAACGAGACTAAAAGTGTAATTTTTTTTTTTTTTTTACAACATGTTAAGGTGGAGGATTAAACCTAAGACCTATTGATCATTAGTCAATACATCATGGCAGATGAGCTATGCTCTTATTTGGCAGTTAGGCAGAAACTTAAAGTACATAAACTAATAATTTAACCTAAAAATAAATAAATTTAAACTTGTAATTTAACTTAAAAATAAATAAAATTTAATAATATATTGAAGAAAAAAAATCAGAATCAAAATGGTGAAAAATGAAAAATAAAAGAGAGCAAAATAAGAAAACATAGATGCTAGGGTAGTGATTTACAAAACCTAAGAATTAGTTTGGTGTAAAAAAATGGTGTATAACAATCAAACCTAAAGAAGGCCTAAAAGTTAAAAGCCTCTAGAAATTGGGTCGGAGAATAATCACTTCACAGGCTCCGTTTTCCTTCTGAGAAAGGGGAAACTTCGCCGCCTCTCGTCTCAGCCACTTCCTCCCTTAAACCTCACACTCACAGTCTTTCCTTTCTCTCTCTAAACCTCTCCATCTCTCTCTCTCTCTCCTTCCTGGTTTCCACCTGCATCCCCAGCTTCGAGGCACAGCTTTGAAACTTCGGTAAATTTACTGGTTTGCTCAATTTTGACGAGTGGAAATGAGAACATGAACACCTCTCTTTCATTGTTTTTCGTTTTCTGTCTCCTTATTCTGCTTATTTGATTTTGTTTTGTTTTGTTTATGTCGATATGATTTCATTTCTGTTTCTGCTAAATGGGTTTTGCTTTTTTTTGTATACTCGTTACTCAGTCGTTGTTTATGGTGTTTTCCACCTGCTCTTTGCGATATGTTTTGGTTGTTGAGTTTCCTCTTTGGGGTTTAATTAATGTTGTATCCTAATGAAGTTATCAGTAATTGAAGTCTGCCTTCGAAAGTGAATTTCAGTTAGTAGTTTCATGATGAATGATAACTTGGTATCTATCTGTCCCATGCGGAAATGTTTACTATTTTTATTGTATTTTTTAAAAATCTAATATCTAAAGTTGATCCTCTCTCTCCCCAAACAAATAAAAAGAGTAGAAAACTGATTTGTTGTTGCTAATTTTTTGGAAAGCTGGATAGAAAATGTTTCCAACAAGCTGGATAGAAAATTGTTTTTTGGTATGCCCTTGTATTCTTTCATTCATTCTCAATGAAAGCTTGGTACCTTTAAAAAAAAAAAGATTTTTTTTTTTGATTCTTCATCAATACGTTTGTTTCTTATAAAAGCACAGTCGACTGAAGTCTCTGAAGGCTGAAATAGGGTAGTGTTTTTTTTTGGAAGACTAGAGATGGAGTAGTTAATTCTCCATTTCTGATTGAAATATTAAAATTTTGAAGGAGCAGACATGCACCTTGATTCTATTGTTTATTTTGGAGCAGTCATTTTCTTTCACGCAACTTGATGAGCTGTTTGAGTAATTATATTCCATAAGCTTTGCCATTTTTTTTTTTTAAAAAATTTCTACGCTGCCTTCCACTTTTTATAATGTATAGTATTTCTGGAATGCTAGGAAGTATAAATGGCGGGAAAGTCAAATAAGGGGAGGAACAGGAAAGGGGCGCACCATACTACAAATCCTTCTGAGGCAGTAGTTACTTCTGATGCTTCAAAAGATGTTAATGGTGCTTTGGAGTCAAAAGCAGAACCAGTTGAATCAGTTGAGGAATCGCCAGATATAAAGGCAGACATCAAAGAATCTGAAATAGCTTCTCCAGAAAGTCAACCAAAGCAAGGTAGTTGTTTTCATGATTAGTCCAATGAGTCCTATATTATGGAGAACCGTTTGCATGAACATAAAATTGACATTAGTTGAGACTCTAGTTACTGATTTTTTTCTTAAAAAAAGTAATTAAAAAACATATGAAATTTCAATAAGTTGAAATAGAGCACAAACCATGTTTAATATGTTTATTTCTTTCCAATGTGATATAGATTTTTGTGGAAAAAAGAGAGAGAAAAAATGGAATTTTCCATTTTGGAGCATGATTTTAACGAACAGGTTTCTTGTCAAAGAACAAGGAATAGAACTATAGAAGCATGCTCCACTGCTATGCCCCAATCTGCTTATTGTGGTTCTTGTTGGATTTCAAAATCATGGCCCATGGGGGAAGATATCTTTCACCGTCTGGTTTTCAAACTATAGTTCTTATGCACATAATTTAATAACAACGAGTTCATGAAAAATTATTTTCATCTCAAATTTTTATTATATGTCCTCTAGGGTTGAACTTTTGGTCACTAATTCATATGTTTGTATTTGACCCAACCACAATACTTTTTGAAGTGAGGACATCCTTCCAAATTTGAAATCTATGTTGGACTTGATCGCTAGCTTTGATGTTGTATCTCATTACTTTTTTCCCCACCAATTGATTTTCAGGTGAACTTCATCTTTATCCCATATGTGTCAAAACACAAAGTGGCGAAAAGCTTGAATTACAAGTAAGTCAATTTGAACATGTTAACATAGGTTGTCATATTTTTCATATTATTTATGTGCAACTAATTGATTCGAAAGCTGTCGTAATTATGGCTTTCAATGTAACTTAGGATATCTCTTTTTGTATTAATTTAAGTATTCATATTTTCATAAAATGGAACTGTTTCTAAGCACCATGAAGCGCCATGGTGTAGAGGACCATGTGCCGCCTAAGAAGCACAAACACGTGACACGACATGATACGACACGAAAATATGCCAATTTCCAAAAACATAGGACACAGCACATTGTGGACGCATTAGTTTTAAAAAATAAATATATGTGTGCATATTTTGACATATGGCGAACATTTGATACTTTTAATGTAAATTTATTCTACTTTTAAAGTAAATTTTGACATATGGTCGTTGATGGTCGTTGTTGTAAGTATCGTGAGAAATGGAGGAGAATCGTGGAGTGGAAGGAGTTAGGATTATGAAGGGGTTAAGAAGCTGATTAAAAGCATATAATTTGATGGATAATTGAAAATTGGGTTTGGGTATTGGGTTTTCTCCTTAAATTAGCTCATAAAATTTTTAAACAAAAAAAAAACGTGTCTTAGGAGTGTCCCTGCGTGTCAGAAAATAGAAAATATATTAAAAATTAGGACACGCCAGCGGGGTGTTTGGAACACCAACTTGGAGTTGGGTGGATTGATTTATTTTAACTCAGTTCATGTTTGGCCCACCAACTACTATAACCCCAATCAATAAAGTAACTGCACTGACTTCAATAGTATTTACTATTCACAGACTATTATAACCATCAACTATTTTAACTTACTTCAGCGCCCCAAACAACCCCAAAGGATGTTCGGTGGACATTAAATAGAAAAGGAAAATAATTAAAAAAATTCCTCAGCTAGAAAATTTCTTCTAGACGTTGGAAAGCAAACTAAATCTAAGACTGGGTATTATGTATTTGGAATAAAAAGTTTTCAAATGGCAATGCCTAACAAATAGATAAAACTGCATCAATCTACAAAAGCTATCAATGAATGGTTTCTGTTTCCTATAAAAAAAAAAATAAAAAAAATAAAAAAAATCTGCAAAATCTTAAGCATTTCTGACCATAGAATTAGTAGTAAAATGTTGGACACAAGTATCTTGGCTTGCACCTATTTAAGTTGAAAATTCAACACATCACGGAATAACATGGTTGCAAGAGCAACAGGCCAACAAGGTGACTATAGGTAATTAAATAGAGATTTACTAGAAGAATACCAGATCCCTCCGTCTTCAAGGCTCCAGTTTCATCAGCTAGAGATAAAAAGAAAGCTATGTACTTTATTAAGAAGCAAGGGCCATTCAATCTTTATTTCTCTAGTGGGCCTTCTAAAATTAAGCTCCAACTGAAGTGAATAATAAGATTAATTGTTAAATAGTTTTGTCTCTGATTATTGCATGCAACTTGAGAGGGGATTAAATAAAACTAAGATCAAGAGTGTTTATTGATATTGTAATTGTTGGATCATATATCATATTTGCGAAATTTTACTTCAACAAATTGCCTGTTATGAATTTTCTTCCTTGATTGCAATTTATGCGATTTGGTACCTTCAGAAATTTATTTTCTCGTCTCAGGTTCTTGTTGCATAATACTTGCTTTTTTTTTTTTTTTTTTTTTTTTTGAATTTGCAGCTCAATCCAGGAGACTCTGTTATGGACATTAGACAGTTCCTTCTTGATGCTCCTGAGACGTGCTATTTCACATGTTATGACTTATTGTTGCACACAAAGGATGGTTCCACTCACCAACTAGAAGATTATAATGAAATTTCAGAAGTAGCTGATATTACAACTGGTGGTTGCTCGTTAGAGATGGTTCCTGGTATGAGAATTTCTATTTTATTTTAAGTGATGAACAATCTATTTCTGGTTTCTCAGGTATTTGTTTTCACAGCATTATATGATGATAGATCGATAAGGGCCCATGTTCATCGTACGAGAGACATGCTTTCCCTTTCCACTCTTCATGCTTCCCTGTCAACATCTCTTGCATTGCAATATGAACTGGCTCAAAAAAATGCTGCAGCAACTACAGGAGGTTTGGATTTTCAGCTCCCTGAGTTTGTTTCCTTTATTGGCTTGTTATGTATTTTAAACATGTTATATCATTTGGGAGATTTCATTGTAAGAAGGCTTTTGGATTCTACTTTGATTCAGATACTGTGAAATCGGAGCTCCCAGAGCTTGACAGTCTTGGTTTCATGGAAGATGTTTCTGGTTCGCTTGGCAGTTTTCTATCACCATCCTCGAAAGAGGTAAGATGCGTAGAGAGCATTGTGTTTTCATCCTTCAATCCGCCTCCAAGCTATAGAAGGTAAACTTAAACGATCTCTTTTTTATATGCTCATATGAAGATCGATGCTTTTGTTGGTCCTGGGTGCTCATGAACAAAACATCTTATGTTATTTCCAGGCTCACTGGAGATTTGTTATACTTGGATGTGATTACATTGGAGGGTAACAAGTTCTGTATAACAGGGACTGCAAAGAATTTTTATGTCAACTCAAGCACAGGAAATGTTCTTGACCCAAGGCCAATTAAAACTATTTATGAAGCTAGTACTTTGGTTGGGCTGTTGCAAAAGATCAGCTCTAAGTTCAAAAAAGGTAGAGCAACAATTGGTCGCTACTCACTGGAACCATCCAATTGATGAAAACTATTCCATTCTGATTGATATTTAAACTCGCATTTTCTCCTCTTGTCTAAAGCTTTCCGTGAAGTCCTGGAACAGAGAGCCTCTGCACATCCTTTTGAGAATGTTCAATCTTTGCTGCCCCCTAATTCGTGGCTCGGAGTCTATCCTGTGCCTGGTGAGTTGCTTCATCCCTTGAATCCGGCCTGTCCTGTTTTTTAGGATCTTAAAGCTTGATATAGTAGATCATTGTCTTCTATTCTGAAGTATTGGGGTATCTCTTCTACTGTTACAAATTTGAATGTGGTGGTTATGTACACACCAAACCTTCTACTTTGGTTCTTTGAAGAACATTCCATTTTGATATGTTGCCCTTTTATGATTGATTTAATTTATTCCACATTAAGCTTTTCTAATTTATACTTGCATCAATTTATTATTAATAAACTCTTTAACCACCATGGTTGGTCTAGTGATCATTGGGGCGAATAAAAAGGCAAAAGAAGTTAATGGCTTAGAAACAATGGGTTGGTGGCCACCTTCTTAGGATTTAATATCCTATGAGTGCCTTTGGCAACCAAAATGTAATAGAGTCTAGGTGGTTGTCCAATGAGATTAGTCCAGGCGTGTCTATGTGCGTCCTAACACATGATATAAAAAGTAATAAACTCTTTATAGAAATATTGAATAACTATTGGTCTCCATGCTCTCGTGCAATTTCGTCACTGCTTTTTATTGGAACCTTTGGTTAGAAAGAAAGCCAGAATTTTCACACACTTTTATTGATTCTACATCCTTTCTTGCTATTTCGTGGAGTAGACTTTCTCCACCTTTTTGTAATTATAGCTTATCATTCCTCTTATCTCAATGGAGGTGTTTATTGTAACTATTTCTCCGATAGGATTTATTTTGTACTCGATTTCACCAATCAATGAAATGGTCTTGGTTTCCTATAAAAAAAAAAAAACTATTGGTCTCCATGCCATTCTTAAAGGACCCAAATTCACATATCATTATCTAGATGGAAATAAGAGTTATCAAATTGATATGTTAAATTGGTTTAATGGTTACTTAATATCAATGATTTAGAGATAACATTAATATTTTTATAGTATGTATATCATGGTTACAGTATGCTACAATTATTTTGAAGTAGCTCATTTGTTGAAAATGTAATGGTTACAAGATATATGAGCTGGATAAAGATAGTTTTGAATCTCTGTAGTAGATTTATGTGGAAAAAGAAATTGTACTTCCTACAAATTGGTGTTATTTCTTTTTGAAATAGGTTGCTTTGCTTCTCGATCTCTGTTTCATTTGTTTGATATAATTATTTCTATTTGAGTTTTATTTTTGTAGATCATAAGCGTGATGCAGCCAGGGCAGAAGATGCACTCACCCTCTCCTTTGGTAGTGAGCTGATTGGCATGCAACGAGATTGGAATGAGGAGTTGCAGTCTTGTCGGGAGTTTCCTCATACAACTCCGCAAGAAAGGTATCTCTTTGCTAATATAGGCCTTTTCTTTACCTCTTTCTTTCTCTCGACAATTTGTTTCTGTGATGTATTCTTCACAAATGTTATACGATGCAGGATTCTGCGTGATAGGGCTCTCTACAAAGTAACTTCAGACTTTGTTGATGCAGCTATTAGTGGTGCTACTGGAGTCATCAGCAGATGCATACCCCCAATAAATCCAACCGATCCAGAATGCTTTCACATGTTAGTTAGAAGAAATTTATTTGTGCCATGTGGCACATCTGCAATTATTTCTTTTTATTTTTTTATTAAAAAGATTTCAATATTTATTACACTTTGCTTTAATGCTCAAAATGCTCTTCCAGGGCAGGAAGCTTAACTTTATTGAATCCTTCCTATTGCGTACTTTATTGAATCTTTTCTTTTTACACTACATAGTTAATAAATATATTGCATATACAGGGATTGTGTGCATGTCCTGAATCGTTGGCTCAATAATCTGGATGTTGAATTTATATCCAATCATTTGATTTGTTATCAATTTCATGAATTGTTGAATTGATATTGGGCTATACCTTCATTGAATTTTAGGTATGTACACAACAACATTTTCTTCAGTTTTGCTGTGGATGCCGACCTTGAACACATATCCAAGAGATCTGCGTCTGATGGTAGTCCAAAAGTCCAGGGCACAAGCTCTTTACATGGTTCTTCGGAGAGGGCTATTGATAGTTCATTGCATGGTGACATTGGACTTTCTAATGGTGAAAGATGTAATTCATCTGGTACTTTGGAAGTTAATGGTATAACTGAATCCTCACCTGATGGTTCAACTGAGCCGCAGTTGACTGAGAGTGAGCAAGCTACATATGCTTCTGCAAATAACGATTTGAAAGGCACAAAAGCATATCAGGAAGCAGATGTCCCTGGGCTTTACAATCTTGCTATGGCAATCATTGATTACAGGGGCCATAGGGTGGTAGCGCAGGTACACTTTTCATTTATTCGTTCGATTTAAACTTTTTAATTTTGAAAACATTTTTGAATTTGTAATTAAATTTTAAAAGAAAATAAGTAAGTTTTTTAAAAATCTCACCTTTTCTTCTGAGTACTATGTATATTTCATTGGGAGCCTCCTCTCTCTCAAGAAGGAAACGGAGGTCTCATTTTGGTGAGTTGGGAAGGATGTTGTGTCTAGACCTTTGGATCTCAGAGGTTTAGGTGTGGGCAACCCGAGGCTTCATAACGACACCCTTCTGGCTAAATGGCTGGGGTGCTTCTCTTTAGAGGCGAACTCTCTATGGCATCAGGTTATTATGAGCAAGTATGGGCCCCACCCATTTGAATGGACCACAAGTAAGGGGATGAGTGGCACTTTCAGGAACCCCTGGAAAGTGACCTCTTTTGGGATTCCCTTCTTGTCTCAGTTTGTGAACAATGCCTTGTGGGGAATGATTCTAATACTTATTTTTGGGAAGACGCATGGTTGAGCGATCCCCCTTTTTGCTCTAGATTTCCTCGTCTTTATTATTTGTCCTCTAGAAAGCTGAATCTTGTCGGGTCCATTATTCCTTCGGGTACTTCTTCGACTTCTTTGGGCTTTCGTTGTGCTTTGTTCGATAGGGAAACAACAGATGTAGTGGATCTTCTTTCTTTGTTTGGTTTGTGCTTGCACTTGTGGGTAGGGATTATCGTATCTAGGGTCCCTTGACCCTTTGGGTTCTCTTGTAGTTATTATTTCGTCTTCTATGCGATCTTTCTCCTTCTGGGTGTCCTTTCTCCTCGTTGTGTAAGGTTAAAAATCCAAAAAAAATGTTAAACTCGTTGGTTGGCTGGGTGAATACCATGGATCATGTTTTGAGGCATGTGGTAGGCTCACAGTGGTGCATCCTCTACAAGAGTGCGTCAGCGTCAGAATGCTTGGATCACATCCTTTGGGTTGTTGGTTTGCTTGCTCAATCTGTGATAGTTTTTTTTTCCAGTTGTTCGGTGTTAGCCTTGTGTGGAGCAAAGAGTGCAGTTCTATAATGGAGGAGATGCTCTTTCATCCGCCCTTTTGTGATAAGGGTCGGGTTTTGTGGCAGATTGGTCTTTTTCTTATCCTTTGGAGTCTTTGGCTTGAGAGGAAAAACAATTTTTTTAAGGATGTGGAGATGGCTTGGGAAGAGGTTTGGTGGTTGCTAGCTAGGTTTTAATGCCTCTATCTACACCCTTGGACCAGGTTTTGCCATAGATCTTAGGCGTAGGCATTTTCTTCGCTGGGTTAGATTCCCGATCCACCAAAGCTTGGGGATTTTGGTCTGTCAAAAGTTTATGAACACAGTTCGCGTCCTCCCTTATCTCTTAAAGCTTCTGTCTAGTTTTCCGTTTACTAATTTGAGCTCCTCCTGTCGATCAATGCGACTCCAAAATATCTTACTGATTTTCTCTCTCATCTTTTTGCATAAAGCCCCCATATTTTTTGGTTGGGCTCAGCAATTTATCGTAGAATGGTCGAATTGTATCCGACGTTCTAGACTCAAGTTAGCAAAAAAACGTCGGTCTCCAAGGACTTTTGTAATTACCGGTTAGGTTTTATTGTTATGGATTGGGACCCTTTTTTGTGTAGTTAGTTGGTTGGCTCTTTTGGTGTGGTTTTTTTTTTGTAATCTTGTGGACCTTTTGTTTTATATTCTTTCACTTCTCAATGAATTTATGAAAAGCTTGGTCTCTTATTAAAAAAAAAATCTCTCTCAAGTTTTTATGTTTTTAATATTTCTCTCTCTAACTTTCTCTTTCTAAAGCTCTCTCAGAAGTTTTACTCTCTGTAGCTCATCTCTCTCTCTCTCTTTCATATACTTCTCTCAGAAGTTTTGTTTTACTTCTGTCTCTAATATCTCTCTCTAACTTCCCAACATTTCTCCTTGCACAAGTGATACGGGTTGGAGGCTTAGCTAAGCATGCCTATTACATAAGTGGTTAATTGAGTTTAGGGAAGGGACAATTATATTACTGTCTCTGTTTCCTTTTTGCAATTTATTTTACAATATCCTAGTAGTTCTCTGATTTTTTATGCTTTTCTTTTTCCAGCATTGTTTCTGATTAGCTATAATCCTCTTTTCTGCTGCAGAGTGTTCTTCCTGGCATTCTTCAAGGGGACAAATCCGACTCCCTTCTGTACGGTTCTGTTGACAACGGTAAGAAAATCAACTGGAATGAAGACTTCCATGCTAAGGTGAGGGAGCAGAGATGGTTTGGTTTGCACTTAAATCATTTCAATTATTATTCTTCATTAAAGTTATATTATTCTTATCCAAACAGAAAAAAAAAAAATTAAAGTTCTAATATTTTTAATTGTCTACTACAGGAAAAATCTCATTCATTCACTAAACTATATATAGTCATTTTTTAGGGATATTACTTCTATTGGAGTTTACTTTGTTTTTAATATACGTTGATCTTCTAGGTTTCTTTTTGTTTAATTATATCACCTTACTAAAAGTGCGGAGCAATGGTTATGCCTAGGTGCTGGAAGCTGCCAAACGTCTGCATTTAAAGGAACACTCAGTCCTTGATGCATCTGGGAATGTTTTCAAGTTAGCTGCACCGGTGGAATGCAAGGGCATTGTAGGTAGTGATGACAGGTGATTTCTTTGACCTGAAGCATTGTCTATTAGCTGTACCTTTAACTCCTGTCTTTTTGTTTTCTGCTACTTGAATATGTCAGCAGTCTTGTGTTGTCCGAGACAGTAAAATATTTTAAACTCTATTTTATAGGCATTATCTTCTTGACTTAATGAGAGTAACTCCCCGTGATGCGAACTATACTGGGCCAGGATCTCGATTTTGTATTCTAAGACCAGAGCTAATTACTGCTTTTTGCCAGGTGTGTTATAATGAACTGGTGGAAAAATGATGCGTCTTTATGTTTTCAAGTTATTTATATATAAAAGTTCCTTCTCAAAAAAAAAAATATATAAAAGTTCCTCTTCTTGTGAGAAGGCCCAATCTACAGATCAGTTAAAATCCAAGGTTGAGCTTGAAGGAGCTAGTGTCGTTGATTCTCCTCAAGTGGCTGATGCTGGAAAACAAGAGGAAGTCTCAGCTGTAGCTAGTGATCAAAATGTATGTATTACTTTATTAGTTATTTACATTACTGTTGTCTTAAACTTGACAAAGTTTGACATTTGTGGGTTGGAGTTTGAGTGTTTGCAAGGTAGAAGTATTGGAATACCTTCTCTCCCACTTTTTTTTTTTTTCAAATCAAAGTTAAAAGCAACTGAACTATCATTGAGAATCAAGTAGTGTAACAAATAAGTTGTAGTATACTATGTACTGTTGCGAAGAACTCATGGTGGAATAATGCTTTAGTGGTTGATGTGCTTCGTATTTTTCCTATTAGGATAAGTAGTTCATGCTTCAATTTTCAAAATCTGGTTCTACACGTGCATATGTACATATGTAATAACATGGTTTACTATTAGTGTCTGAGGAACTATATATATATATTTTTTTTTTTTGTTTTTTTTTTTTATATCCGTGAGTGTTCGGGCCAGCTTACGCGCACCTCGACTATTCTCACGGGACAGACCGCCTGACCCTACAACATTTGGCTGCCAAGGAAACCCGTAGGAAATTAATTCCTAGGTAGGTGGCCACCAAGGATTGAACCCATTCCCTCTTAGAGGGCATTGAAGTCCCAAGGCCCTTTATAACCACTAGGCTAACCCTTGATGGTTGAGGAACTATATATATATTTGAAGAGAAACACATATTTCAATTATAAAGTGAATTATACAAAAGTTTATAGTCTAAGAAACGATTACATTGAAAATATGAAATGAACAAGATTAAGAAGAAGAAGAAGTATTTATAATTCAAGCCTTTCAAGGTTGAGTTACTGCCAGTCATTCCAAAATTTGTAGTGATTTTACTTTATTTCTACTTTTGATTTTTTTTAGCGAATAAAAAATTTGATTTCAAAGGCAGTCATTCTCAGGCTCTAAAAAAGTTAATTTAAAGACTCAATCTATTGGTTTGGCAAGTCTACTTTTGGATTAGGTTGAGCGAAGCATATTTTCAAATGAACTTGGGCTTCCTGCTTGGTTGTCCAGCCCATTGACCCTTCATTATGCAAATCAAATACTCCAAATTTGCAAAATAAGAAGCTTTTTGAATAAGATCTCAATGCAAAGATAAATAATGAAGAAATCACAAGTTCTTTAAAAAATGCTTCATTCATTACATATAAGCAGCAACGAGGCCTCCCGTTATGCATATATGATCATTGATTAATTTTCCCAATCATTGTATTTATCTGTATTTCTTCTTGGATTTGGGTTCTGGATTTGCAAGTCAATTCATTCTTCATATTTGAGATAACTGACATTTACATTATAATCTCAAATATGAAGTGATTGGATCTTGGTAAATGTTTGAGAAATCTGAATTATGTTGCTTTTAGGATACAAGTAAGGATGAGAAGACCAAGGACCTCAAGGAGAGCTCACAATCCCAAAATGAAATCTTTTTTAATCCTAATGTCTTGACTGAGTTTAAGTTGGCTGGGAGTCAAGAGGTAAGATCTGACCTTGCGTACGTTTTGCTCAGCAGCTAATTAAAGGCCCATGTTCTCAGTTCTCTTAATATATTGTATTCATCAGGAGATTGAAGCAGATGAAGATAATGTGAGGGGAGCCAGTATGTTCCTCACAACTGTTGTGCTTCCAAAATTTATTCAAGATCTCTGCACACTGGAAGTCTCACCTATGGATGGCCAGACATTGACTGAGGCACTCCATGCTCATGGAATTAATGTTCGGTATATAGGAAAAGTGAGCATCTATAGACATAACAATTTCATTCCTCAGTTTGATGGCCTTGTATTGGTGGTATTTCCATGAATAGAGAATTTTGACGATCTTTGGAACTTTTTTCAACAGGTTGCTGAGGGCACTAGACATTTACCCCATTTATGGGACCTTTGTTCTAATGAGATTGCAGTAAGATCTGCGAAGCACATTCTCAAGGTGCTAAATCTAACTTATTCTTCCTTTTCTTGCTATGAATATGTTGTAATTTCTTATCTAAAAAAGAATATGTTGTAATTAAGTAATTTTCATGGCACCTTACACTCTGGAGCTTTTAATATTTCTCAAGGCAATTCTGATATGTAGAATTTTATGGATTCCCCATCTTTGATACATGGATTATTCAGTCTGGCTATTGCTGGCTTTTAAGACATGAAATGTTTCTTATATTGTAATACTTGATGTGACTGCTCTTATATCCAATTGGAGAAGTTTTTGTAACTTTATCTGGATGGTATTTTCATCACTTTATTGTATCATTTCATTCTATCAATGAAATTGTTTCCTATCCAAATAAATAAATACTCGATGCTGACCTATTTTTTCAGAACTTGTTACATGATATTGGTAACCACGCTCTATATTTTTTGTTAGCCTTTTTTCATTCCTTAATAAAAATGAAATCTATGCGCATGCGCATCTTAACTGAGTTATTATTCTTGTCATATGTGAGTGATAATATTGATTTTGGTGTACGATTTTTTTCACTCCTGCACGATGATTAACATTTTCATTTTCATGATGTTTGAGTACTTGAGAATGTGAGGTTGCCTGATAAAGTTGGAGAACTTACCCCCACCCCCACCCATACTTTCTTTCTCTCTTATTTTCCAAAAGAACTTATCATTTCATTCACTGGTTTATTAGTAGTATTTCACACTAGTATTGTATTACTCGTGGTACAGGATGTTTTGAGAGATACCGAAGATCATGACTTAGGGATGGCACTTTCACATTTCTTCAATTGTTTCTTTGGAAGTTGTCAAGTGCTTGCCACAAAAGCTGCTAGTAACACGCAGTCCAGAACCCCCAAGAAGGTTTGTTTAATGCAGATATTAGTGTCTGCATGAAACTATATGATTGTTCAGTATGTCTATGCCCATTCCCTGAGCTAATATTAAATATTCTTCTAGCTTCTAGACTTTAACGTTTATTTGACACTACGTATAGTTTTTAAAGAACGAAGTATTAGTCTATACAACTACTGCTAATAAAAACTATATTTAAGTAATCCTTAAGAAAGATGAAGGGCGGAACTACTGTTATCATGTTGCACAACTACTTCTAAATAACTCTCTCGGCTTTACAGCTACTGCTAAATTAGCTTAAGTTTATCTTGTTGTACGTCTATGTTACAGGACCAAATGGGCCACCATCATTCTTCAGGAAAAGTTTCAAGGGGGCAAGCCAGATGGAAAGGTAGAACACATGCAAAAAAGAGTCAATCCTCATACGTGAATGTTAGCTCAGATTCTCTTTGGTCTGACATTCGAGATTTTGCAAAGCTTAAATATCAGGTGATCTTCAATTAATCGCTGAATGGCTCCTTAATGAGGTTCAGTTTTCTTTCCATGTCATGTACCAAGCATTTGATATAAGGATATGCTTTTTACTCCAGCTTTGTATGGATTGTTCCCTCTTTATCATGCTATTCAAACTGTAAGGTTTTTTGGTCTTTTGGTAGTCTTAAAGGCAAAATATTAGTTTGAGTTTGTCCTTGATGAAAAGTAAATCGGACACTTGTATCGAATAAGAGCAGAGAAGAAAAATGGTAAAAAGGAAAAGAAAAGAAAAGACAGAGAAGTAAAATAAACTACTGGATTTTTTTATAGGTCTGACTCTTTCTAAGAGGAAAGCTAAAGTTGCCAACTGACTTCCAATTCAACTGACACCCAACCCATGTCACAACTTTTAATTACTACCAAGTACCAACCCAATGCAATCCATTCCTCTCACTCTGTAATTTACATGAAAAGATTCTCACACCCTTCCCCTTGTGATATTATCTCAGACTCAAATTAAGTTTCTCCATATTTTTTGGGCCGTCTTAGCCTCTTACCTGCAATTAGTGAAACGAACAGGTGGCCTTCCATCCTATCATTTCATTTCCATTGCTTTTAATGAAATTCTGTTTCTTCTCAGACTTGTCAAAATTTTGAACCATGGTTATAAGCATGTCTTTCTTTTAATAATGTTTTTTGTAATCAAATAGACATTTATGTAATTTTTCTTATAATGAAACACATTCAATGCAGTTTGACTTGCCGGATGATGCACAGTCGCGTGTGAAGAAAGTTTCTGTTGTACGGAACCTTTGCCATAAGGTAATTATCCATTCAATTATTTACTTCCAAAATGCATCTTATATATTTCATTTTTTAATTTAGTTGCTATCCTTGGGTTGTATTAGCACTTATGAAAAAATACAACAATGGTGCAAGCTTTCTTCACCTTTTTGTAATTATGATATCAATACCCTCTATAACCAATGGAGGAGTTTTTTGTAACTACTTGATAGGTCTTACTTTGTATCTTTTCATTTTATCAATGAAATTGTCACTGATTCCTATTAAAAAAAAAAAAAAAAAAAATCCTTGCAGAACTTCCCTAATTGGCCTGTGTTTTATTGATTGAATACAGGGGGGATGTTCACTTGTACGCTACTAACCTTATTTCCCTCAAGTTTTGGTAGAATTTTTAGCTGTTAACACCTTTAACTTATAGATGAAAATACATTAATTGATATTAATATAAAGTCTAGAGGGAAATTGTGCAACACCAAAAATCTCTATACTACGTTAGAAATTAGTTTGATTTTTTTTTTCTCTTTTACCAGATTTCTGTTTTCAAACGTTGAGCTTTCTATTGGATCAGTGATTTATCTCAACCATACAATGGGTTCTTGACAGGTCGGAATCACAGCTGCTGCTAGGAAATATGATTTAAATTCTTCTGCACCTTTCCAGACATCAGATATCTTGAATCTCCAACCTGTCGTTAAGCATTCAGTTCCTGTATGTTCAGAAGCCAAGGATCTTGTCGAAACAGGGAAGCTGAAGTTGGCAGAGGTCAGCTAGTGTTGTCACTTTTAAATGAATAATGAATTACATTGGTTTGCTTGAATTCATCATTACCAAAAACTATAACTGTTGCAGCTTAAAAAGACCACTATTTAGATGTACAATTGAAACTGAATTCAAGCTGAATAGTATTGGCTTAAACAATATTCCACGATATGACTATTTACTTATTTTGGAATATGAAAATTCAATTTCAGTGTTTACTTAATTTATGTAGTTCTTAAAATTGTCAAGGATAACTTGTCATGTACTTGCAATCAATGTTTGATGAACTGAGAACTAAGCAAGAAAAATGGCTGATCACGTGTAATTGCAAAATGGCCCGTTAATTTCTCATTTTAGAAACTTCGATCAATTGATTATTATCTTTTTCTTCAGGGGATGCTTAGTGAAGCGTATGCATTATTTTCAGAAGCCGTCTCGATACTTCAGCAGGTAATGGTAGTCCGTTATTTGACATTGCCTGCTGTGAGAATTCTGTTAGAGCATACTCTCATCGATAAAAAAAACTTTGTTTCAGGTTACTGGTCCAATGCATCGAGAGGTTGCCAATTGTTGCCGGTAGACCTCAGGACTATGCCAGCATGCGAAATTTGTCTCTACGTTTAATGATTATGCTGCTTGTTATCCATAATATTTGGCTATATCTTGTGTGGTAGTTTTCATTGACGAGCACATAATTATGCTATTGAAACTTACGTTTTCCTTTTGAATTTTAGGTACCTAGCTATGGTTTTGTATCATGCAGGAGACATGGCTGGAGCCATAGTCCAACAGCACAAGGAACTGATTATAAATGAACGTTGTTTGGGTTTGGATCATCCTGACACAGCCCACAGGCATTTCCACGTCCATACTTCAATTTTGTTTAACTACTTGAATCTGTTTCTAGGATGTTGTAGGCCAAAATATAGTTTCTTTTTTTTTCTTCCTTTTTTATACCTGCAAATCCTCCAACCTCTAGTGAATCTCCTTTTTTGCCCGTTTGTAAATGAGATAACTGCTTTACACAACATTTAGAAGTCACGACTCAAAAAAAACATTTAGTAGTCACTAGTCACAAACTATGCCCGACACTTGGGATTATAGTATTACTTCATAATAAGTGGTTTTATATGCATTTGCTGCTGTGAATAGCTGGCCGGTGAAATGTATCAACAAGAGGACACTATGTTTACCACTATTTTCCTTTGCTTTCCTTTCACATTAAAGATGAATGTGCTGCACAAAGCATAGAATATGTTATAAGATATGTGCAAGTGAGATAATTTTATGGGGTTCATCTGTTATATGAATGTTATACACCTAAATGAAAATTAAATATACGAGACATGATGTCCAGCAAATTTTAGTTCAATGCTAAGGATTATATCAGCGATTTTTTTCTCTGTATCCATGCGTATGTTGTTGTCTTCTAAATTTGTTTGCTCATCTTTTTCCTGATATGAGTTTTGTTCCCTTCTGTAGTTACGGGAATATGGCACTTTTCTACCATGGACTTAACCAGACAGAACTTGCACTACGACACATGTCCCGAGCATTGCTGCTGCTAAGTTTATCATCTGGTCCTGACCATCCCGATGTTGCTGCAACTTTCATAAACGTTGCAATGATGTACCAGGATATTGGAAAGATGAACACAGCTCTGCGTTATTTACAAGAAGCATTGAAGAAAAATGAAAGACTTCTAGGCGAGGAACATATTCAAACTGCTGTTTGCTACCATGCTCTTGCTATCGCATTCAATTGTATGGGTGCCTTTAAACTATCCCACCAGGTAATTCCTTGAACAGAAGCTTTGAATAATGTTTGACATCCGTTGTAATGCATGACCAAGATTTCATCTCTCTCACGGCAGCATGAAAAGAAAACTTATGATATACTGGTCAAACAATTGGGTGAAGAAGATTCACGGACGCGAGATTCAGAAAATTGGATGAAGACATTTAAGATGCGTGAGGTACAGGTATGTTGAAATATGGAAAAGAACAAAGGTTAGAGCTACCAAAAAAAATCTCTTTTGTCCTTTCTCTAACAATATAGATTGTATTTTGACAGATGAATGCTCAGAAACAGAAAGGCCAAACATTGAATGCTGCCTCGGCTCAGAAGGCTATTGATATTCTTAAGGTATTCTTTTAAGAGGCTCAATTTAATGAAATTTACTAGAGAAGAAAATATTTCTAGGAAATTTTTCTCACACAAAAGTTGCAACTAGAGCTCCAAAATGAAGTTGCATGTCGAATATGATCATCGCACATTTGTGGCAAGGGAATGGTTAAGAATTCTACTATACAATGTGCTAAGTGGATTTACTTCTAATTATTTTGTATTTCATGCAACTTTCTCTGCATCTTACAATGAGCTCAAGATTTGAATCGTGGAGATTTTTATTATATTTTTCCCTTTTCATTCTTGTGATCTTTTCCTTGCACCATTGTCTTGTTCAATAGTAATTATAAAAAAAACAATGGCTTCATTTCTGAATACCTTGCAGTCTCATCCTGACTTGATACAAGCATTTCAAGCTGCTGCTGTAGCTGGTGGATCTGGCAGTTCTGGAGGTGCTACCAACAAATCCCTCAATGCTGCCATTATTGGTGAAACTCTTCCTCGTGGTAGGGGTGTAGATGAGAGAGCTGCTCGCGCTGCAGCTGAAGTCAGAAAGAAAGCTGCAGCTAGAGGCCTCTTGATACGTCAGCCGGGCGTTCCGGTTCAAGCTATGCCACCGCTTACCCAGCTGCTCAATATCATCAATTCTGGCATGACACCAGATGCAGCCGATAGTAGCGAAACAGATGGTGAGAAGAAAGAAGTTAACACCAACCCCTCTAACAACACCCAAGTAGATGGAAAACAAGATCAGTTGCCTTCAGCACAAGATCAGGCCCCCGTCGGATTAGGCTCCAGCTTAGCGTCTTTGGATGCCAAGAAACAAAGACCGAAATCGAAAGCTGCAGCTTGAGTGTTCCATTTTTTTTGTTAAATTGGCCAGAGGATAAACAATTTATTTGTGACAGGGAGGTAACTACTCTCTAATTGGCTAATAATGACACTTCTGAGTCCATTTGAGTAAAGAGTTCAGCTTAGTTTTAGCAATTGGCTGCTAAAAATATTTGTTTAGATGTGCCAGTAAAGTTATAGGTATTCCATTTTTCTTTTAATCCTTTCCCAATAATTAGAGTCGTTCAAGAGGGATTTTGAGCAGATTTTTATCCTTTTTTGTTCTAGTTGAAATTCAGAAATCATGTTAATGTAGCACAACTGGTTCGTTTGTATGCTATGTAATATGGTATGACCTTCATCTTCAACTTCCTCTTCAATTCACACACATTATCTTCAATTGGATAAGTTATTTTTGTAGATTGTTGTAATGGAACTAGTGATTCGAGAAGAGCTATTTTGTTGCTTATGAAATGGTTTGGTTGATTTTTGTTCATCTTTTCTTTCTTTTGTGCTATTGATATGAAATTATGCTATAGTATTTCTAACATTTTGAATCTCACACTTATCTTCTCGAGGAGCAAACAAGGTTGAAAAGGAGATATTGGACAAGCCATTTAAGAGTATCCTCTTTTTTCTAGAAAAGAAATAATTATTAATTGTTTATTTCATTTGTGATTTGTTTTTGTACCTTTAGTTTGGTATTTATTCCATTTTATTTTATTTTTAATTAAAATCTCCAAATTTAGTCTCTATTTTTAATAAATCTTAAATCAGTCTTCATCTTTAATTTGAATTTAATTTTTAATTGATTTTCCAATAACAACAGTTTCCATTCAAGAAGTATATTTTTCAAATTTATTGAGAAGATATACAAAAGGGTTTAAATTAGTGGTGGAGATTAATTTTAAGATTTATTAAAAATACAGAGATTAAATTTGAACGTTTGAAATTACCTGAACTAAAATGGAGTTAGACTATATATTTAGTGATATTCTAACTTTTATTTTTTGTTTTAAGTTTCTAGATCTCCTAGATGATTGTGTCTCAATTTAATGATATTTATCCTTAAAAAGAAATCCTCAAAGAAGTCTTTGGAAAGTTTTTTTTGCAACGGTATTTTAATTAATGCGGGGATTGAACACATAATTTCTTAGTCAAGGGCACAACCTTTGTCAATTGAGCTATGTTCGGTTTGGCTAGCCCTTGAAAAGTTGTGCCTAGAGGATGAAGTTTCATAATTTTTTAACTTTGGAATAGATGAATATGGTAAGCAAATTGTGTGAAGGGCAAAGCAAGCAAGGAATAAAGGACAGAAAAAAAAAATATATATCTACTGGCCAAGGTTACAAGCCCTTAAGGTAATCTTTTTTTCCTTTGTTTTAAATCCAAAATTTGTTTTTTTAACCTCTTGTTATTACTTAAATACACATTGGCTTTGCTGCCTCCCCAAGAAAGGGACAACCTAAGCAATTAGCCTCCCTAATACGTTTTTAAGTTGGTTATTTTCAATTGCTTTAGTTTCCACCAACTCGTGTATTTTTTAAGTAATTTTAGTTTACACATCTCTACTATGAAAAGAAAATAATTGAACTTTGTAGGTCATTAGTCATTTACAAGACACAAAAACTTATGTACCATTTGATTTTAAACATATCGTTATAAATTGAGAGACCATTAGTAGAATTTAAATCTTGTCAAAGTAAGAATTTTTTTTTTTTTTTTTTTTTAAGAAGTAAGAATATCTCTTACTAGGTATGATAAGAATCTTTGTATTTCTAAATTATCATTTCACTTAAATGAGTAGAAAATAAGAATCTCTTTATTTCACTTGCAATAAAAGAAAGTTGAGAGAAGAAAAAAAAGTGCTAAAATATATATATATATATATATATATAAACAACTTGAAAAATTCATCAAATATAAACAATTTCTCTGCTAGTTTTTCAAGTTGATTAACATGGGAAAAGTTTGATGTGACATGTAGTAACTTCAAATGCAACTAGAAAAATAAAACAACAAAATTATATCTCTACTTTCATAATTTATAACTATCAATACAAAACTTTTTGTTTAGTTGAGTAGTTATCATAAAAAAATAATAATAATAATAAATAAATAAATAAAAATAAAAAAATAAAAAAATCTAAAGTGGTTCCAAAATCATTTAACATTTGTAGAATTACCTTTAGTGCAACTAAATAAACTTGTAATTAAAATTATTTTTAAGAAAATATGACGTAATTTTAATAAAAACCATTTTTTATAAATTAAAAAATATATATTCGAGGAGACCACAAACAATGTTGTGACTTTTATGAATACACTTCAAATGCAATTAGAGAAATAAAACAAAAAAATCATTTTAAAGTGTTGTAATTTTTTATTATTACAATTTTTATTTTTATTTTGATAGTGTTTAAATTAAAAGATGTCTGGAAGAGAAATTATTCGAGAAGATCATCAACAATGTAGCTAATAGTTTTGTACCATTTGATGTATGAGAGATAAACTGAAAAAAAAAATTGTTTCTAGCACTTATTAAGGATCATGTAAATTTTGAATCCACATCCAACGGTTATTAAGATACAGCCTGCACGTTGCGAAGACTTTGAATAATTTTTCCAATCATTATAGGATCTTGGTCCTCATCAACTTTGAATGACAATGTCATTAAGTCAAAATTTATAACCTTCAACAAAAGTAGATGGAAATATCATTGTATAAATTAAAAAGAAAAGGTTTTTTTCCAATGTGAGAATAAGACATATATCATCCATCAAGAGGTCAGAAGTTCAAAAAAAAAAAAAAAAAATCTTTTAGTCTTTTGGCAAACTTGAGAAACAAGTACTGTTGAGTTCTTGGGAAATAGCCTCTGCCTTAATGCTCTTGGAAAAAATTTTTGCTTTCCTTCCATCTTTAAGTTTTCACAAAGCTCACTGCCAGCTTCTTCATCAAACCATTCCTTTCTTCACAAGTATCATAACAAAAAAACACTTACCAGAAAAGGAGAGAGCTTATAACTCTTTCCTCTTTATTTATTTTTTTCTTTCTTCTAAAATGGAACTTCCTTGCTTCTGGATGGAGTTTCCACATTGCTTGTGGTCAGTGATTACCTTGTATTTGTTTTTGCAGCAGAAGAAGAAATAGAAGGATTATGAAGCAGCTAGTGGTGGAAGTAGTAGATGCTCATGATCTTATGCCCAAAGATGGTGAAGGATCTTCAAGTCCATTTGTAGAAGTTGATTTTCAAAACCATATAAGTCGCACGAAAACCATTCCGAAGAACCTCGACCCGATTTGGAATCAGAAACAATCTTTCGATTTCGACGAAACCCAAAACCATCATTACATTGACATCTCTGTTTACCATGAAAAGAGACTGATTGAAGGCAGAAGCTTTCTTGGAAGAGTCAGAATTCCTTGCTTAAACATTGCTAAGGAAGGTGAGGAAACTTATCAGAGATTTCAGTTAGAAAATAAGTGGTTTTTCTCAGCTGTCAAAGGTGAGATTGGCTTGAAAATCTATATTTCATCACCAAAAAAATCTCCTAGAAATCCTCAAGTATCTCCAAGTTTTGATCCTCCTCCCACCAGAGAGGTTTCAAATCCTCCCATTACTACAGCATTGGCTGCAGTAACTAAAGCAGAAGTTGATCCTGTTTGTGATATCCAAGCAAAACCAAAGAAAGATGTTTTAACAGTCTCAGCATCTAAAGATTCTAACTCAACTGTTCTTGTAGTTGAGTTTCCTATCAGAGATCCTGCTAAGGAGCCAAAGGCAGAGATCGAGGAACCGATCGAAGCAAGACGAGAGACAACACAACTACATAAGCAGCAAACAATGCAGCGGCCTCGAATATTAGTACAGAAACGACCGCAAGGCGCTCCATCGAACCGAGGCATTCCATCTACAATGAACACAAGCAATTCACAAGCTAATCTCAGCAACCAAGATGCCTATGAGATCAGGGACACTAATCCTCAACTCGGCGAGCAATGGCCGAGTGGCGGAGCGTACGGTGGTGGAAGAGGGTGGCTGAGTGGTGAGCGACACGCAAGCACTTACGACCTCGTCGAGCAAATGTTCTATCTATACGTTCGAGTTATGAAAGCAAGGGATCTTCCTCCCAGTTCCATTACTGGAGGCTGTGATCCTTATGTGGAAGTGAAGCTTGGGAACTATAAGGGGAGAACAAGGCATTTTGACAAGAAGCTAAATCCAGAATGGAATCAAGTCTTTGCATTCTCAAAAGAACGCATCCAATCCTCAGCACTTGAGGTTTTTGTCAAGGACAAAGAAATGCTGGGAAGAGACGATTACCTCGGCCGCGTGGTGTTCGACTTGAACGAGATCCCTACTCGGGTTCCCCCGGATAGTCCATTGGCTCCTCAATGGTACCGATTGGAGGACCGGCGAGGAACGGGCAAGGTAAGAGGGGAAATCATGGTTGCAGTTTGGATGGGAACACAAGCTGATGAAGCCTTCCCAGAGGCATGGCATTCTGATGCAGCCTCAGTCTTTGGGGAGGGAGTTTACAATGTAAGATCAAAGGTTTACGTCTCTCCAAAACTATGGTATCTACGGCTATTTGTGATTGAAGCTCAAGATGTAATCCCCAATGACAGAAACCGCGTTCCAGATATTTTTGTCAAAGCTCAAGTTGGAAATCAGATACTCAGAACAAAGATCAGTTCAACAAGCACCAATAATCCATTTTGGAATGAAGATTTAGTGTTTGTGGTAGCTGAGCCTTTTGAAGAACAGTTGGTAATCACTATTGAGGACAGAGTGCACCCTTCAAAAGAAGATGTCTTGGGGCAGATCAGTCTCCCTCTCGACGCGTTCGATAAGCGGCTAGATCATAGGCCAGTTCATTCGCGTTGGTTCAACCTCGAGAAGTATGGTTTCGGAGCTCTAGAAGCAGATAGGCGGAAAGAACACAAATTTTCAAGCAGGATTCACTTGAGAGCCTCTCTTGAAGGTGGATATCATGTACTAGATGAATCAACTTTATACATTAGTGACCAAAGACCAACTGCAAAGCAGCTATGGAAACAACCAGTGGGAATATTGGAGGTTGGAATTTTAAGTGCTCAAGGACTACTTCCTATGAAGATGAAGGATGGGAGAGGAAGCACAGATGCTTATTGTATTGCTAAGTATGGTCAAAAGTGGGTTAGAACAAGAACAATTCTCAACACTTTCAGTCCCAAATGGAATGAGCAATACACATGGGAAGTCTATGATCCATGTACTGTGATTACTTTGGGAGTTTTTGACAATTGCCATTTAGGGGGTGGTGAAAAACATCATGGAAGCAATGGAGCAAGAGATTCGAGGATCGGGAAAGTTCGAATTCGACTATCGACACTCGAAGCTCAAAAAATCTACACTCATTCTTATCCACTTCTAGTTCTGCACCCGAATGGAGTAAAGAAGATGGGTGAGCTCCAACTTGCAGTTCGCTTCACCACTCTATCTTTGGCAAACATGATATACATCTATGGAAATCCATTGCTCCCAAAGATGCATTACCTTCAACCTTTCACAGTGAACCAAATAGAAAATTTAAGGTACCAAGCTATGAACATAGTAGCAACGAGGCTCAGTCGAGCTGAACCGCCTCTAAGAAAAGAAGTCGTTGAATACATGTTAGATGTGGATTCACATGTTTGGAGCATGAGAAGAAGCAAAGCCAACTTCTTCCGAATCATGTCATTGGTTTCGGGAATGATTTCGGTTAGTCGATGGTTTCGTGAAGTTTGCAACTGGAGGAACCCCATCACATCTGTGCTTGTGCACATTTTGTTCCTTATATTGGTTTGGTATCCAGAACTAATACTTCCCACTATGTTTCTATACATGTTCCTCATTGGCATATGGAACTACAGGTTCAGGCCAAGACACCCACCTCACATGGACACCAAGCTCTCCTGGGCTGATGCAGTGAACCCAGATGAACTCGACGAAGAATTCGACACGTTCCCGACTTCCAAACCGAACGACTTGGTTCGACTGAGGTATGACAGGCTGAGAAGTGTTGCAGGGAGGATTCAGACAGTTGTGGGAGACATAGCAACACAAGGAGAAAGAGTTCAGTCTTTGCTCAGCTGGAGGGATCCTAGAGCCACCAGCCTTTTCATAGTGTTTTGTATCTGCGCTGCTGCTGTGTTGTATGCTACACCTTTCAGAGTGGTGGCTTTGGTTGCAGGTTTATATTGTTTGAGGCATCCAAAGTTCCGCAGCAAGCTACCTTCTGTACCTGGAAATTTTTTCAAGAGATTGTCTCCTCAAACAGACAGTTTGCTATGAATTATGACGTCAATTATGTTAATATACAAGTCAAATGTATTTTCCTTTTAAGTTCTAAACTTGTTTCTTCACTATCATAATAATATGGTACAAAATCCATGGCCATGCTTGCTTACATAAGAGTTCCTTTTGGCCATGGTTATACATCAGAGAACTAAAATTTGCAATAAAATTATGAAATTAAACTTGTCTGGCTAAAGGTGTAATTTAACTTAGCTCCCTAGTATTTTTCCAATTGGGTATATTTTCTCTTTCATTCATCATTAGTATTTTACAATTAAATCCTTTATGATCATTTAAGAACCATTATATCTAATTTTAAAATGAATTTTTTTATCAACTGATCAATGGTACATGTTAATCATGCAATGCTGAACCCCTCATTCTGTATTCTTGCTGCTGTAGCCTGTATCATCATTTTAAAAAAGCATATAATAACTTTATTACTAAAAAAAACTGTACGTCTAGATTTATTATGTAATTTTAATGTCTATTTCAGCAAATTAAATGCAGTATTTTTAATTGAATTAATAAAGTATAATTTTTATACTGCATCCTTTTCAGCTAATGACGTTATGTAGCTACAGAACTTTGATCGAAACTAATCAATACATAAAAATGAAGGTGAAACTTTTAAAAATACCATTAACTATATATTTTTTTTTTAATTATCGTTAACTATATTGAAAAAGAAACCACAAATATTTAAGACTGCTCATATATTTCCCTCATAGTATCTGGTTGCAAACTAATCAAATATGGCTATGCCCCATGGAAGTCGAGCCCATCTATCTTTTCAAATGATTTTCTCAATGATAGAAATTGAAGAAAAATTACTTATCTTATCACTATCAGTAGTCAAACGAGGCTACATGCAAAATTTGATGAATAACAAGTTCACTGCAAAATTCATTGCGAGACATAATTTCAAATCTAGAATTCTCATAACAAAACATGAACAAGAACATTGTCGTGATCAGTTCCACAAGAAAAGTATCAGCAAACATCAAATATCTAGAAAACAAGCTCGTGCGGTTTCATGCCTGCCTTTAGAGAGAACCTTGCAGCTAAGTAGGTCTTTAAGTCTGATACTGCCTCAATAGACTTTAGCAGAGCTGAGTCCACGGCCTTCTGATCATCCTTTTTGTCCTGTGGGAGTGCACTTTTTTCCTACATGGAACAATGGTATCCAGAAATTAGGACAACGAAATAACAAAACTCAGTATTTGAACAACAAAAACATGATGATACACAACTACGAACCTCCTTCTCTGCCTCAAAAAATTCTCCTTCTCCCTTCTTTTTCTTCATCTTTGTTTCCTTGGAGAAATATTTGTCATCAAACTTCTCCACACTGACTCCTGCAATGTCCACCTTGGTCGAGGTTGCAATCACATATGACTGATTCACGCGCCTCAATGGAACACCATTGACCTTGAATGGCCCTAAAATAACAAACTTTACATTTAGATAATCCCTTGCAGGTTTGAGAATTGCAGATTTAAAATCAGAGACTCGGGATAATCACTACTTTATATGCATCCTTTCTCCCAAACATTTATAACTACAATCCGCATAATCTAGCACATCCCCCCCCCCCTACCCCACAACCATCAGAAGAGAAGAGTAAGAGATTGCATACGAAGCTTAGAAACTTATGGCATGTAATAGACCATTTGCATGGCATATAGTCAGAACAGGAGGCATGAGATATTTCAGGGGTATGTAAAGACCATTGGCAAAATGCAAAACCCCAAGTATCCTACTTCTTACTACTAAATAGGAAAATTTATGAAGGCAACACCTTCAAGATAATATGTAAACCTAAGGCAAACAATTGTTAAGATGGCAAAAATACAGTAAAGAAAATTTCCAATGCAAATCTGACTCAAAACCACAATGAATGAAGAAAAAGAAACGCATTCCCCCATGAACAAAATAATAAAACCTCCAAACCCCAAGACAATGAGAAAGTACAGCAAAAATTACAAATAAAGGCAATTACAGAAGATAGTCAAGACTCACCAGTGACCAAAAGCAACCCAGATGGAAGTTGCTTCAAGAAAACAACTCTCTTCCCCTTGAACCTTCCAGTAAGAATGATAAGCACGGTTCCAGGAGTAATGCTAGACCTGCAAATAGTATAAAATTGACAATATAAGTTATACGAATTATGAACTGAACCCAATGTTTATTATTTGGAAAATGAGCAGCATTACTTCACTTCACGCACTTCAGACTTCGAATAGTTTTAAATCTGAAAACCAAAAACTCAAATCAAGGTGTAAAAATCCCCCTTTTTACATAGCGACAGCATGAACTCCATATTGTCTAAATGGAGATTATTATTTATGTAATTCCCTCTAATATAGGGTGTAACATTGCCCCATTCATTTCATAATTTCAAGTAACCAAAGAAACTCATTCTTATCCAAACAAAATACTCAAATCGAGGCTTAATTATTTCCATCCCACAGTTTACTCCAATACCTCAGTTCCCCAGCCATAACAACGCTAAAATACACCAAACAATAAACGTTCCAAAACACTGCAGTAAACATTCAAATATAGACATTGAGAGAAATCGACCTGAGTTTGGTGGGCCTAGCCTTGCGCTTGTTGATGAGTGGTTTCTTGACATCGTCGGCAGGGTAAAACTTCGGCGGCTTCTCTGCTGGAGCATCAGCCTTAGGCTTGGCATCGTGGCGAGGGAAGACACCTCCATTTTTGGCCTTGATTGCCCAAAGACCACGCTTGTGGTACATCTTCGACCTCGAATATTTCCCAACACCTCGAATGAGGTCAGGGTTTCTGCTAACTCTAGCTGTCTTCGGAGCCATTGCTGCTGAACTTCTGAGAATTTGGATGCGTATCTTCTCCTTTCCTGGCCGAAACCCTAGGTTTCAGAGATGTAGGCACATATATATTCAATGTGGAACCCTAACGTGAATTTGGGCTTCCATTTTTACTGGGCTTAATGTTGTTGGGCCTTATTGTTGTGATGGATCCCTTAAAATATTTAAAAATAATAATCATTTTTAGGTTAAAATAACATTTTGGAACCTCCATTCAATTTTAATTCATTTTCCTTCAAAAATGTCTAATTTTAGTACTTATACTTTTCGATCTTAAAATTGGTCATAATCCTTACTTCGAAGTTAAATTTTCTATAAAAAATAAAATAAAAAATAGTACCTATTAACATTCCGTCTAAACACGTTGCAAAAAAAAAAACATTCCGTCTAAACAAATTTGAAAATAGGTTTACATTGTGAATAATAATATTAATATTATTATTATTATTATTATTATATCTTTCTTTTTTTTCATGAAAATTGTTATTATTATTTAACAAATTTCAATAAAAACTAAATTCAAACTAAGAGTATGGAACAATTATAAGCTTTATTGAAAGTACAATGACTAAAACTGGACATTTGAAAGTACAAAAAATAAAATTGAATGAAACTCAAAGTACATAGGCCAAAGTGATATTTTACCCAAACTTTTAGGGGGCGGTTATTATAGTTGGTGGGTTATAATAGTATGTGTTTTGGGTGCAGAGTTGTATAGTCTGGGTTGAGTAAGTCTGTGTTTGGAGTGCATAATTGTTTAATCTGTGTTTAAAATACAGTTTTCTTTAACATGGAGTTTAAAATATGTGTTTATGTTAGTTTATTTTTTTTCTACAACTTTGTGTTGTATTTGTATAGTTAAATGTATATTACATATTAATTTTTTTAAAGTTAAAAAAAATAATTATTAATTAGGAAATCACAAATAATCGACAACAAGAAGCTCGGTGGAGAGATAAATAATACAGTTTTCTTTAACATGGGGTTTGAAATATGTGTTTATGTTAGTTTGTTTTTTTTTCTATAATTTTTTGTTATATTTGTATAGTTAAATGTATATCATATTAATTTTTTAAAAGTTTTAAAAATAAATATTATTTAGGAAATCACAAATAATCGACAGAGGTTTGGTGGAAAGAGAAATTTGGGATGAAATGGAAGATAAAGAATCGTGAGGTAAGGAAGAAAGAGAGAGGAAAAATCGGTAAATTAAGTGTAAACAAATAGAAAAAAAAAACAAAGAGGAAAAAAAAATTGAAAAATTTAATAAAAAATAAAATAAAATTACAGTAAACACTGTAACAAACCGGGGTTATAATAACCGTCAGCCCCAACTTATCAAGTTTGTGTCAGTTTTTTTTATCATCGACTTTTAATTTTATCAAATTGTGTCTCAAAGTTAAGTAAGTGTTGCAATATTAACATTAAATTTTTAAAAACATTGCAATTTTCTCCTTCCGTTAAGTTTTAGTTTGAAAATTTATTAAATAAAGTATCTCATGTGTTCAATAAATTATAAATTTTATATATTACATACAAATTTATAGGTTTTCAAAGAAAATCGATATTAGAGTAAAATTTTGGTTAAAAATTGTGAGTTTTTACAAAGTTATCCGATTGTTAATTTGTCATGAATCAAACTAAAATTTGTGCACAATTTGATATTATTGATATTAGGATGAAGATTTTTGCATTGCTTTTTGTTAGGATATAACTAATAATTTTAGCAGAATTTGTAATATTCAATTAACTCTAGGGTTCAAATTTGATAAATCAAATTGAAAGTTTAGGAGTGAAATTTGATTCCCTAATTTTTAAAATTTACCACAAAACTTGATTAAAAAAATGAAATGAAAAATAAAAGTATTTGTGAGTTGGTTCTATTTTTAAGTTAAAAACTCAATAAAAAATCAATCAAAAGGAAATCGATTAAACCAAACATATAAGGTTAAGTTAACTTAACCCTAATCAAATCAATCTAACCGGTTCGGTTGAAAATAGACTTTAGGGCACTGGTTCGGTCTTTATTATTCAAAATCAGGACCATTGGTTCGATTCCGGTTTAACCTAATATTGGTAAATTTACGAACATTATAGGGGCAATTCCGTCAATAAAGAAAACAAAGTGCCACGGTGTTTTCGGAAGCACGTGTCGACACGTATGAACTTTCCTCATATTGCCGCTTGTGAAATTGGCGCCAGTTTTGATTTCCCGCGCCTCTTCTTCTTCTTCTTCTTCGCCTACTTCAATTTCAACTAAAACCCTAATCATCACCTTTCACTTTCAACTTCGCAAATTTCTGGTTTTTTGAAGTGGGTCGGAGCCCTTGAAGCTTTTGATTCAGAGGAGAAAAAATAAAAAATAAAAAAGAATGTTTTACTCGCACACATTGTTGGCCCGGAAAACCCCATTAGGAACTGTGTGGTGTGCAGCTCATTTGCAGCACCGTCTCAACAAGAAGGACTACGAGAAGACTAAAATTCCTGTCGTCGTCGGTTAGTATCTCTTTATCTTTGCCATTTCTCGATATTTTATGCTTTTCTTGAATACCCATTTGATTTGAAGTAGTTGTTTCTCATTTTTCCAATGAAATCAGAGAAATTTTGTTTGGTTTTCCATTT
Source organism: Herpetospermum pedunculosum (assembly GCA_028017165.1). NCBI lineage: Eukaryota > Viridiplantae > Streptophyta > Magnoliopsida > Cucurbitales > Cucurbitaceae > Herpetospermum > Herpetospermum pedunculosum. Next base: position 15,695,024 of record CM051523.1, read on the forward strand.
GGGGTTTCTGTGGTGATTGACACTTCATAGATTGGATGCTATTTCTTTGCACTTTCTGAATATTTGTTGATTTTCTTGAAAACCCATTTGATTTGAAGTAGTTGTTTCTCTCTCTTTTTTTTCCCAAAGGAATCAGAGAAATTTTGTTCGGTTTTCCATCTGGGGTTTATATTTTTATGGTGTGATTGATACTTCAAAGATTTAATTTGTATTGAGATTTTTCATTCCCCTCTAAGATGGGTTTTTTCTGCCCTTATCGCCAAATTGCTGCCCATTCTTCTTCTTTTATCTGCAAGGTATGGTTTTTATGAGAATGTATGAATTTTTGTAAGAGTGGCTGATCTCTGAGTCTTGTTTGGATGGATGTCTTTTGTAGATGCTATCATGTTTGGTGAGGTTCCCCTTGCCCTGCGAACGTCAAGCTACCTTCTGTTGGGTGTTGTACGGATTTATTCAAAGCAAATTGATTATTTAAAACATGATGCTGATGTTTTGGTGATGGAGTTACAAAAAATGCATTTGCACACTTCGGCGAATCTCACTTTGCCTGAGAATGCTTATCAGGCACCGTTTCATTCTATCACTTTGCCTGAGACTTTTGATCTTGATGCCATGGAATTGGATATTGATATTTATCATGATGGGTAATGTATCTAGTTTCCAAACTTTATGATTTATTTGAAATCTATCTCACACCAATGATTTTGTTCCTACAGGGTTCCAGATACTCATCTGAGAAATCTGGAAGATATCACTCTAGCAGGTTTAATAGTGTTTGCCTTTCACATTTACCCCCACCCCCGCCCCCCAGTTATCCCCAATTCAATGTTGTATTGACTTAGAAACCAACTAAATTTTTGCATTGCAGATCAAATTTATGTTGGAAGAGATGCTTATGTAGCTATATCTTTTGACGAGGTTCTGTCTTTTTTATTTATTACATTAGCAATTGTTAAATATATTTTGTACTTTATCTATATTCATCATCATTATTAAATTTGCTTAATTTTATACATAGGATATCATGATGGATTTATCACATCCTGGAGAGGCTCCTGATTTGGGGTTCAGATCAATGGGGTTTAGATCAATGGAAGAGGAGTAAGTCTTGCAGACTTTCAAGGTCGACTCTCTTTTTCTTCATCACATGATTGGATCACAACCAGGCTGACTGTTAATGTTTTATGTGTGCAGTGTGATCCCTCCACCTCCTGTGGATACTACGATGAATGTTGAAGGCCCAAGTGGTCTTGAAGATGTACTTAACATGAGACTTAATGATGACAATATGCCACGAAGTTTTCCAGGAGTTGAAGTCCCGGAAGATATGAATGTTCAAGATTTTGGTCCAAGTAATCAGGGTGTGCGTAATGATGATAACTCTCCACAGAATGTTCCAGAAATTGAAGTTCTACGAGATGCTGCCCCTGATTTTAGTCCAAGAGACATTCCTGTGGTGCCTCCAATTGGCAGTGATGACATGTCTGAACCACGCCGTTTTTTAGATGAGAACATAAACCAGGAAAATCTTTTGCCAGTTATGGAAGATAAGATAACTCTTCCAAGGACATCATTACCATTTGAGCCAAGTGCAGGACCTCCAACTTCTGCTACTTCACAAGAGGCACTTGATATGATCGATACACATATTTCATTTAGTGAGTTTAATTCTAATTGCTCCATATTTGGAGTTGAATCTAATTTGTGGTGGATAGCTAACGTTATTTTGTTTTTGGATGTTTTTTTCTACGTGTGTTGCAGGACAATCTCCCATGGAACTTGTTCTTCAACCCAGTCCTCCACAACAGCCAAGGCCAAGATCAAGGAAGAGAAAACAGTTATTTGACAAGTCTACTGTGTTGACTAACAAGTATGTCCGTGATACCTATCATTTAACTTTGTGTTTATTGTAATCAATTATTGATATTGAAAGTTGTGTTGCAGGTTTATGAAAAAGGCACTCGAAGATTCTAGTGATTTATTGCGTGAGAGGAGGAATACTCCAAGCTCTTCTTTGGAGGTATGGAAGTTAAACAACATCTTGAGAAAAGAAGAAGTTTTCCATCATCCTTTCATCACTGGTAAGTGATTTTTTGTCGCAGTTTTTCTTTATACTTGTTTAAGCACTCCTTTAATAGCCGAAAGAAATCAAATATCTGTATGCAGGTCTTTGTCATGATCTTGGTGATATTTTTAATGTGAACTACATTACTACCAAATGTCGTACAACATCCTCAAAGGAAGCTTCCGAGGATCTTGGAAATGCGAGAAACATTGCTTCAACAAGTGAGACTTTTTTGGGCCAATCAGATGCTCCATCTCCAGCTCCAGAAGCTGCTTCGCTTCCACATACTGGAATTCCATCCACTGTTGACCCTGCTAGAAACATTGCTTCAGCAGGTGAAACTTTTTTGCCCCATGTAGTTGCCCCATCTCCAGGTCGAGAAGCTGCTTCCTCGCCACATTCCAGAATTCCACCCACTGTCGAGCCTGCTACTGCTTCCTTTTCTGAAATGGAGATAGAACATCTTCGTGATGTTGAGGGCACTCGGGGGGGCTATACCTGGGCCGACGAAATTGCTTCTCCACCAAGGTTCATGCCTTCTCCTAGGCCTTCCGAAGGCTTAGGTTCACCCTCAGTAATGATTGCATCTACTGGAATGCTGTCAACACCGGGACAAGTATCAACTGAACCTTCAAGATCCATGTTTGAAACTCCCTGGACAATCGATGAGGGACTGGGTGCAGAAAATATCACACTCTCGGATATTCCTGAGCAGATGAGTACTGCAGATGAGGTAGGTCTTTATGTTAATACTAATGCTTCATTTTCTTCTGTAATTTACCACTAAAATGTGATCTTCCTCCTTTTTATCTTTTTGAAAAAGAAAGAAAAAAGGAAGCAACTAAACCAGTTTGGCAGCAGAAAAGACCCACAAAATTAGACTTGCTATGCACATACAGCAGAAAAAGAGACACTTCAAGCATAAGTCCAATGCCCAAAAAAAATAACTTTACATTTGGATTAAAGTTGAGAAATAATTTAATGACTTGTTATCATCTCCATTTTTTGGATTTGAATTAGTTTGATTACTGAGATTTAATACATGGGCTATTAATTTGAGACGATTTTGGAACAAGAAACAAGAATTTGAATTAGGATTTACTATTTCCATATTATGTTATATTACCACCATCCAAAATGCCTGAGTTGTTAAAGTAGTGTTAATTAAATAATTTAAATTGTCTCTTAACATTTCTTCATTCTTCTATTTAGATGTAAAAATTGAAGTCACGGAATAAAGTTTTAATTTGCTGAGATATTTATTGTAGGATCTTTATTTCCTAGAAGCAGATAGCTCCCCAGCTGGTCAATCAAGTAAGCTTGGAGTTCCTGTTATTATTCAGATGTTTCCTTTAAATCTATTTCTTGGGTGTCGAATTCTGATGTGATGTTGGGGCTTAACGTGCTTGTACAGGCTCTCGGGGAACTCAAGGAGTTGACTCATTGTCAGTGAGAACGAGGTACCACTCGATCATATGCTTTAGGACCCTTTTAATCAAGTAAACCTTATTTATTGATTTGTTAGTAAGAAACAAATTTCATTAACAAATGAATATATAAAATGCCAAGTCCACCAAAATTCAATGGGTACAAATGTTATCCCAATTTTAAATGATCAGACTAATAGGATAATTAGAAAAAGAATTAGAGAGGGAGGCCAAGCCCAAAATTGAATAAGTCTACAGAAAGTTGAATGTTTCAAGTACGCTAAATGGCTTGTTATAATTGTCCTCTTATGTGTTTAATGTGAACAGGGCTGTAGGTCGGTATTTAAGGAGTCTTTCTCCTACAAAATCAATCTCCGACGACTCAACGCAAGACCTTTCTTTGAACAACATCCTAGAAGGAAAAAGAAGAAAGCTATGCGCACGGATGTTCTATGAGACGCTGGTAATTTTTTCAAAACTTTGGAAGATTCTTGTGACTATATTTGGGGAGCAAAATACCTAAATTTTAATTTGGAAACATCAAATATTTTATGGTATAAGAGTTAATTTTCAAAAGAACAAATACTAATAGATTATTTGCACGTCTCGGGACACTGTTACTTTGCCAAGTTACTTCTGCTACAATTGTGGCCCATGGAACATGTCCCCCTCCCCCACCATATATAGTTTAAAAGTTTGCTTCTTTTTGGTCAATTCTGGTTTTTTACTTTTTAAGTATTTTGTGAACATCAAAGCACTTAAGTAGCTTCCTTTGCCAAGTTACTTATGACTACATTGTTCATTAGGTTTTGAAGAGTTATGGTCTTATTGATGTACAACAAGATTTACCTTATGGTGACATCACTTTGAAGTTGACTCCAAACCTTTCTAAGGATCAAATATAGCACATTATATATTTGGCTAAGGTGGTGCATTGTATTTACTGGTAAGGATCTTACTTTTTCCTTTTTTTTTTATAAATAATTTCCTTTTCCTACTCTCCATTAATATGTTTATATAAAAAGTAACCTTCAGCCAAAATGAGCATAGCTCAGCAGTAATTGACATATATTTCTTCTCTTGAGATCGAAGGTTCAAGTCTTCAAAACTCCCACACATTTGGTATACTAAAGAAAGGAAAAAACCTTTCTATAGAAAAGTCTTCTCATGAAAAGGAACCTGTTGAAGAAAAAAGGAGAGCAATAAAATGGTCATGCATAATTTAATGGTGAGAAAAAAAATTGTATGAGAACATTTTATCTTTAGATTTGGAAGACGCTAACAGAAGTATTACCCTATATCGATCATTAATCATCATTGGACAAGATTAAAGGGATGTGCTTTAGAAAAATTAAGCACTTATAAGACTGGATTGCAGCTTTAGCTAAGAACATGTAATGGTGGTAAATAGAACTTCTTTTGAAATTTAATGGTTGCACTGTGCTTTTGCATCAAAATCATTCCTACTTGTTTTCTTTTCGGACATTCTTTGTAAACTGGATTCGAGCTAATATTCTAAATGCTATTTTCCAGGAGGTCGATTTCATTTGCTTCCAACTTCATTTCTACTGGAAATAAATCCTGTTTAATGAAAGTTGTACCTCCTGCATTCTTATTAGCTAGCATCCACCCTTTTCACCTTAGTCAATGTCCTTGCATAAATGCTTGCTTATCTTTACAATCTTGTTTATGCCAATGCTGAAACTCAATCTTTACATCGGTTGCAGATGGCGTCCGACTGCGAGGTAGTTCGTGTGAATTTTCCCGGTTGCAAGAGAAAGAGTCGTTTGTTAATCAGTGCAGCAATTTTTGCAAATTTTTATCTCTGTATAGATGCATGGTTTAGTGATAAGATGTATAGTGTAAATTATCTTAAAAGGCTAATTGTCTTGTATTTATAAATCATATCAAAATAGTATATGTGACACATGTAGAAATTAATAGCGTGTATTGATTTTGTTAGATTAAGATGGTGGTAGATTTTGCAAATTACAGGCGTTTGAGTTCATGGTTTCTCTATAATCTCGAGAAGAAATAATTTGGACCAGGTTCACTTAAATTAGGGAGGTATTTATTTTAAAGTTGAAGTTGATTCCAACTTGGCCAAAAAAGAAGAATGGATATAAAATTTTGTAGAATGATACTATTTTTTTTTTTTTTTTTTTTTTTTTTTTTTTTTTTTTTTTTTTTTGAGAAACACGATAATTAAACTCAAGCAAGGGGAGAAATAAAAGGAGAATTAAAAGCAAGTGCACCTACATCTCTGTCTTCAACGCGAACAACTCCTCTGGAAACAGCAACAACTTCCAAAATCTCCCTCATCTCCCTCTCATATCTCCAACGTACAGAATCTGGCACCTCCTCCATTAGAGCCACTGATAGCTTCTGCCTCACCGCCCATTGAGCCACCTCATGAGCCATCTTGTTGCCTTGGCGACGACAGTGATTGAAGGTACAATTTCTGAAATGGTGAGTTTGTGCCCTAATCTCTGTCACAATCATTCCGACCTCCGAAATCTCATCTAGTTTATTCTTCTTCAGCAGGGATGCTACCCTCAGTGAGTCGGTCTCCACATCAAGCAAATGAAAACCCACATCTGCTGCAATGATCAACCCTTCTCGAATTGCAATGGCCTCCAACACATCCACCTCCGCAAGATTTTCACAGAAAATTGAAAAGGTAAGCATCACCTCACCTTTATCATTTCGAAAAATACCAGCAATTGCATATACCCCTTCACTTCTTCTGATTGCTATGTCTGTATTTAATTTGATGAAGTCTTTTGGCGGGGGTGTCCATCTGCAATCCCTCAGGGGTCGTTGGGGAAGTGAATTCTCAACTCTACCTTTCAATTCTGAAAGAGTTTTTGTATAGTCCACCACCCAATCCCACACACTTCCTCCAGCATCACCACCATCCTCCACGTCTACATTTTCAAAAAGAAATTTATTTCGTTTTACAAATGGAAAAATTTCTTGTGATGACTTGGGTTTTATGGAATAGATACTATGATATTTTTTGTCATTGATAATGGATAAAGTCATGCATATTTATACCATTTTAATGAATTAATCAAGAAAATAAAATAAGTTAAATATAGTAAATAAATTTCTGACCGCAGAGTATATACAACTATATACTCTGAGATTTACGGTGTTGATGGTGTTGATAAAGGTAGATGTCGAGATATATGGAGTATATACAACTATATACTTTGAGATTCATGGTGTTGATAAAGGTAGATGTTGAGATATACGGCGTATTCAATAATGGAAGACGAATTAATATGAATATGATGAATATGAAGATGGATTAATATGAATATGATGAATATATATACCGCTTTAGGTAAATCTAATTCTCATGTTAAATGTGAAATAAGATAAGGACATTAAATTGAAAAGATATTTTCTTAATAATGAATAAATTTAAAATAGATAATTTTCTAATAAAAGAGTAGAAGTATTTGATTACCACCATGGCTTGGACTCGATAGAGCTTCTAGTTCGTTTAGTGATGGTAAATAGTTTTACAAAAGGTATAATTTGTAGGGATAATGATTATTGAACGTATAAAATTTCACTGGAAATAATGTGTGCAAATATCTTGACTATAATTTCATAAATACTTTGAAAGTTTTGATTGCATGATTATAGATTATTAATATATAATTCAACTAGTTAAGATCAAACATGTGATTTGTTTGATTATTCAAAAATAAAAAATAAAAAAAACATATTCATTCAAGTCAACATGAGCATAGTTAAACCGACGTATTGTATAGTATAGACTAGTGATTAAGAGGTTACGGGATTTGATCCCTCTCTCCACATGTTGTCAAAAAGCATATACATTCAATGCATGCATATAGTTCATTTTAAGAAGGGATCTTCTGGCATCGAAAATTCGATGGCAGATTGGGAATGATGAGACTATTCGCGTTACAGATCAAACTAGGTTCTTAATGATGTTTGTCAAGCCAATGTAATGAGAATAAGTTCCAAGAACACTTTAGTTTGGATGAGGTTTGAGCCATCTTGTCATTGCCCAGGAATAGGTGTCGTATTAGACGATTTGACATTTCAAATAGTCAAGTTTGTTTTTCAGAATTGATGCGTTGAATCTTTGTACTTTGTGTGGGTAGAAGGGGTGAATTTACCTAATTTGCAACGATACTTCAGTGAGTCAGAGTAACCGCTACCGAGGGGTAGTCAATCACTCCTTCATTGAACCAATACATTCTTGACTAAATGCTAATACCAGAATAACTCATATTCCTATAGCACCTTAGTTATCGCTACTTCGGTCAAAAATCTACTAACAACTTAGTAATCCTTTGTAAATGTGACCCGCCATTTTCAAAACTCAGAAGTCGGCCCCAACAGTGCAACCGAATGGAAATGTCAGAGTTGGGAATGGACCTAAGAGACTCTGTCCATTTATGGAGATTGAGTTGTTTTGACTCCCATGAAACGACCCTCCGAATGGACGATGCTACTATGGGCGACCAGCCGGCGGAACATGGGAATCTCACGGTTCAACCTAATGGAGGAGACCGCAGGATGTATTGACATACTTCCTTCTCCCACTTACTATAAATACTTTCTCCATTCACCTTGCTCTTGATTTATGCAAACACCATTCGAATGGGGATCCCCTATTGACATCACGAGGCCGAGCATATATCTCACAGTGTGAACTTCGCGGAGAGCGTAGGAGGAGATCGATATATCATATATACCTTCGCAACACCCTACTAAGTATTTTATACAGTTTGGGTATACTTTTACTTAGGTATTATCTGACTAAGACAATAAAACCTAAGTTCAGGTAAAACTGATTTTACCTAAAGATGTCTAGGTGATAAACGCTTTAAAACCTTACACCTCATCGGTCTATCATATGTGTGTGTGGTCGGCCTGCAACATAGACCCTGTGTGCCCCTAGGCCAGAAGCCCCCCTCCGCGCGCGGCCTGCGACACCGACCCCATGCGTGCGCACGCCTAGGCCCATAGCCCCCTTCCACGCGGACAGGAACGTTGACCCCTATGTGCGCGCCCATAGGCCCACAAGTCCCCCTACGCGCGCGGCCAGCGGCACCGACCCCATGCCCGCGTGTGGCCAACCCAGCACGACCTCCGCGCCCCGCGCGCCTAGCCCCACCAACACCACTCCGCCCCTTCCATTTCTGTATAAACTAAATGTTGATGTTGTTTTCTGGGTTGATCAATCTTTGGCTGGTGTATGTATTATGGTTCGTAATTCTTGTGGCCAGGTTTTACCTTTTGTGGTGAAGCAGATGGCCAACGTTCCTCTCGCATATTCCATCTTCTGCAACATGGTCCTGAAGATCTATCTGAGGTGGGTGAGCTTGTAACTGACCTTCGGCAGCAACTCCCTTCGGCCTTTCCGATCAGCTATAGCTTTACCAAACAATGGGACTACTTGTGGTTGGAGGAGTTGAAGTGGATGTTGAACGTTTTGTTTCTACTGAATTTGTTGTTTCAGTGTAATTGCTTCCTTGCTACTTTAAAAAAAACCATTTAAAAAAAAATGCATGCATATAATTAGTGTCTTCAAATCCAAAAGTCAAGTGGGTAAAACTAGTAGAAATTTCAACACTCTCCCTCGAGTTGGTTTAAAGATGTCTTCCATAGTCAGCTTCTCAATCAATCTGTCAAATTGCTTCTTTAATTGTGAGTCCTTTAGTAAGCACGTCATCAATTTGCTCTAATGTAAGAAGATAAGGATACATATTGCACCCACATCAATATTCTCCTTAATAAAATGTTTATCAACCTTAATATGTTTTGTTCTATCATGTAGAACTGAATTATAAGCTGTAGAGATGACAACTTTGTTATCACAGGACTCTTTTGACACATTTCAATTCTCCAAGTATCATGTCAATCCTCGTACTTTTACAAAATTTATGTGTTAAGAGTCTTAAGACTATATTATGCTTCAACACTACTTCTAGCTACTACATTTTGTTTTTACTTCGGAATGTAACTAAATTTTCAAGAGAACAATAACTAGAAGTAGATCTTCTATCAATAGGACTTACAACACAATATGCATCAGTTATATACTTCAACTTGAAGATGGTCATGTTTATGAAATAATATACCTTTAGAGGTTCCTTTCAAATATCTCAGGATTCTATACACATCTTCAAAATGAGTTGGTCCAATGTGAATGCATAAATTGATTCACCATACTTACTGCAAATGTTATATTTGGACGTGTGAGATAAATAGATCTGTATACCCACAAGTTTTTTATATTTGTCTATATTCTTTATTTTTTCCAGCTTTTACAACTTCTAACTTTAGATTCGGTTCAATAAGGGTTTCTATTGTCCGACAACCAAGTAAACCTGACTCTTGAAGTAAGTTAATAACATATTTCCTTTGATTAACAAAATATACCCTTCTTAGATATTGCAGACTCCGTTCCTAAAAAATACTTTACGGCTCCCAAATCTTTTATATGAAACTCACTTGCAAGTTTGTTCTTAAGATCAGTCATACCTTATTTGAGAATAATATCACCAACATAAACAATTTTATTATTCCCATAGTGTTTATAGAAAATTGTATGGTATGTTTGACTTTGAAGATATCCATATCTAGTGATTGCTTTTCCAATGCGTCCAAACAAGATTGTTTGAGACCATACAAGGATTTCTTTAATCTACAAACTTTATTATTTCCAAGTTCCATTTCAAATCCTGGTGGTAGGTTCATAAATACATCTTCTTCTAAATCACCATCGAGAAAAGCCTTCTTAACATATAGTTGATGAAGTGACCAATCTAAATTAGCAGTGACAAAAGAATTCTAATGGAATTGATCTTTGCAACTGGAGCAAAAGTCTCTTCATAATCAATACTAATTTGGCTTGGTAACTTTCAACACTATTCTCAACATTACATTTTACGGTAAACACCAATTTGCATCCTACCGTCTTTTTATCTTTTGGAAAGTATGTTATTTCTCAAGTACTAACCTGTCTCATAGCATTCATGCTAGTTTCCTATTTGGATCATCTAGGACTTCTTGTATATTCCTTAGATCTAGAGATGTCCATGGGGCGGGGCGGGGCCGGGTAATGCCTTCCCCGCCCCCGTCCCCGTCCCCCATTTCATTACCCGTCCCCGCGAAATTCCCCGTTTAATTTCGCGGGGACGGGGCGGGTATTCCCCGCGGGGAATTCGCGGGTAACGGGTATTCCCCGCGGGTAATTTTCCCCCCGAAAAATTTAGTTTTTTAATTTATTCTTATCCATTTTTTTAAGTTTTGCTATTTGTTAAGTTGATTACTATTATATATATATTTAATATCATAAACTTTATTCGTAAGATTTGTATTTTTTTGGAACTTTATTAGTAAAATGTGTATTTTTTAGATAAAAAAAGAAGTGTGTAGTTAATTTTTTGATGAATAATGTATATATGTATATATATAAAAAGTATACGGGGCGGGGCGGGTAATCGGGGCGGGGCGGGTATGCTATTACCCGCCCCCGCCCCGTTTAGTTAACGGGGCAAAAAAAAAATTCCGCTCTCTGCCCCATTCCCCGTGTAATCGGGGATTTTCCGTGTAATCGGGGATTCCCCGTCCTATTTGGAGCGGGTCGGGGCAGGGCGGGGCAAATGGACATCTCTACTTAGAACAAATAAGTTATCTATCCTAGAGGTGAAGACTTTATGACTATTTGACATTTTTTCATATGAGATGTAATTTCCAATGAGATATTTAGTACAAGTTTGAGTATCTTTTCTAATAGCAATATGAACATCAAGATAAAAAATAGTAGGTAAGACATTTTGAACACTTGAAAAATTAGGAATAGAGGAAGCAAGAAGTTTGTACGAATGACCTGATATTTTCGCCTGTTTTCTAAAGTAATCCGAATTTTAAAAACGAGTCAATTTGACCTTCTGCTTACATCATCACTTATTTTTTTAATATTGTTTTTTCTCACTCTAGCACTAGCTCCGTCTAGCTCTAGCTCGGAAGGGTCTCGCTCTAACTCTAGCTCCATTTCATATCTGAAAACTTTTCGAAAATTTTAAGATATGAAATTAATAGATTTTGTAGATTTGTAAGATTTTTTAGATCGAAAATGTTCCCGGTCTGATTTTTTTTTGGTCTTCGAATCGTCACTAGAGAGTTGCGTAAACGAAGAGAGAGAAAATAAATGTAGGAATAAAAAAATAGGTTCAGGAGCGAGAAAGGGAGATCGAGAGTAGTAAACAAGTTAGAAAAAATATTAAAAAATTGGTGATGATGTCAGCAGAAATGTTAATTTACCTTGTTTTTAAAATCCGAATTAGTTTGACAGACACACGAAAATAACGGATCATTCGTACAAAAATCTCACGTTTACGACACCGAACCCAAAAAAACCGAACCGACTGAAACATTGGTTATCTTCTAAATTGAGTTGGTTCGGTTCATCATTAAGGAAAAAAGGAAAAAAAAAAAAGAAAAACAAAAAAGAACTGAACTGATGAACCCAAATCCGGCGGCATCTTCTTGTTAAACCCTTTCTGCTTAAAGCCTTAAACCCTTCTTCACAAGTCGTTCACAAGTCGTCGATTCCTCCAAAACTCCTCGTTTCGTAATCCAAATCAATGGCAGTAGAAAAAGAGAGAGTTGCGGAAGAATCTGTTACCAGTCGCTTGTTCAAAATTATTCTCAGTTGGGACTATTTTCGGCTCCTCAAGGATTCCAAGGTTGGATTACTTGTACTCAATTCTCCGCTGAATTCACCTTCTTTTTCGATTTTGGTTCCGTTTTTGTTCACTTTCGATCTTCTTGTAAGCAGAAACGCAAGGAGAATGCTGGAGATGGAGCAGCATTGGGTTTAAAGGAAGTGAAATCTTCATATAAAGATGTTGATGATTATATCTCTACTTTTGAGCCGCTTTTGTTGGAAGAAATCAAGGCTCAGATTATTCAGAGGAATGACGACGAAGAAGGTATTTGTTTGTTTCCTTTTATTCATTAGGCTAAGTCGGGAAACTGTTGAAGAGGGAATTGCGAAAAAAAGATAAATTATGTTGTTACATGTTCTGTATGTTGCAATGGTTTGGGGTTTTATTAAATTTGAGTACTTGGGATTTGCAGCGGCGGATTGGAAATTCAGGGCGATTATGGACTGCAATGAAATTAGTGGATTTCACTTCCCGGAGATAGTGTATCTTAGAGACCAGGACATAAAAGATGAAGACAACGAAAAGAGTGATTTCCTATCACCAAATGATCTTTTGCTTCTCTCCAAGGAAAAGGTGAAGGGAAAAAAATTTACTTCTGCTGTCGTTTCTCTTTTCTCTTTCTTTACAGAAGTTTAGTGAACAGAAGAAGAAAAATACAGGGCAACTTTGTAGTCGTTTTTGTTCCCCAGATAGTCTTCTTTAGAACAATGTTCTGCAAACTCTGTAGGTTTACTTCCCTGTCTTCTTTCAGGTTTGATGTAGATGTAGTGTAGCTTAGGCTAAGAGAAAATTGAGTCTAATCTACACCGAGTTTGAGAAAAGAAACTGGAAAACTAAATGAGTGCGGGAAAATAATGGAAAAAAAGTCTCTTTGGGCGTCGGTGACGAATTTATTTTGTAGTTATTCGTTGAACAGTATTTTACTTGACCTTCCTGTGGTGGGGTTCCCTATTCTAGACTTGTTTTTTGTATGCCCTTGTATTCTTTCATTTATTCTCAATGAAAGTTTGTTACCTTTTCAAACAAAAAAAACAAAAAAAAAGTTTGTTCAGATTTGCATTGTTATCTTATGCAGAGGATATTTAAGATTTAATTCTGTTCTGAATCTTCCCCCAATGCTTGGATTTGTATGGCTAACATTCTAGTATTTCTTGCAGTTTCAGGAGAATGCAAAACTACCGACCACATATGCCTTTGCGTTAGTGGAAAGTCGCCAACATAGTAAACTCAGGCTTAGAATGTATTTGGCTGGAGAAGTCACACATAAAGATGTAGATGCTATTAAATCTTCTCCAAGACTTTTGAAAGTGCGGTCTCATATTACTTCTTCCAGTAAAGATGGAATATATATTTACAGTTTAAAGGTAAAAGTTTCCCCTAATTGCTACTTTCTAAAAGTTTTCTGCGCGGTGCCTTTTTCCTTCTCATTGCTAGTTTTTGCTGTTGATGATGATGCCTGATGGATCTAAATGCTTATGCTTATAGTTACTATAGTGGTTGATGGAACTTGTATAATTGGAAGAGTTTCTGGTAACTTCCTTTGTTTCAAGGTTGAGCCCCCCACCTAATATTCATCAATAAAGTTTGTTTCTTATAATTTTTTTGAAGCCTAAATTAATTTTGTGTAACCATATACTGTAACAATTTTTTTCCTTTTCTTTTATATTTTCTTTAAGAAAATAGTTCATAAATAGCATTTCTGTGATTGTTGTAGTGCTAAAGAGTATTTCAATTATTTAGTTGTTTCTTATAAAAAATAAAAAAGAAAAGAAAGAAGTTATTTCCTCAATCTTCAGTTGTTTTTTAATTTATTAATTATGTAGATACTAACAACAAACTAGTTTTTTTTATTTGTGGTTAGCTTTTCTAAGCAAATTTGTTGATTCTGAAGATTTGCAGTTTATCGACCATCATTCGTGAATATATAGCGTTGTGGTCTATTAGCTCTCTACCTTTTAGGGATATGATATTAGCAGCTGCTGATAAGAATACAAGTGAAGATCAAGCCTGGAAAATTTCCAGACCTTTGCAGGATTATATGAAAGAAAATCTTAATGATTCCCAACAGGCTGCTGTACAGGTCAGTAAGTAGCAGTTTGATGAAGCAGAGTAGTAATTCTTTGTCTGGTATTTATTTTTCCCTACCATTGATGTCTGGTTTAAAGTCTTCAAGATTCATGTCTCAATTCAAGTACCTACTCCCTCCTCTCGTCTCTCTTCTCCCGTTCTCTGATTTTTTTAAATCATTTAACAAACCATTTATGTTGTCTATTTTCTGAATATGTATAATTCTTAATTGCAGGCTGGTCTGTCGCGTAAACCCTTTGTTCTCATACAGGTCCATTTTCTTACGCATGTGTTTCTTTTATCTATAATTTTACCTACTTAGAAATTATCATTAGTTGAGATTGCCCTTGTTGTCTTAGAATTCACTTTTACCAACTTCATAGGAACCCAAAAAGTAAAAGGAAATAAATTTTATTAGATACTTTTTGGATTGGGGGGGCTTTTAAACGGTAGATTTTTGGAGTGAACTCATAAACTTAGTAATTTTTTTATGAAGTTTTCTTAGCGGTAGATATGTTATTTGAAGCAAGCCTATCGAGTTCTTCACCTCTTGTTTTCTCTCTATTGGGCTTTTTGTTCAATCCTTTCACACACGTGCCTTTTTTAAAAAATCAAATAGTTCTTTATTTCTTAATGAGATTGTTTCTTAAAAAAAAGTTTTTTTCTATTTCTTTCACATAAAGAGGAATTAATTGAAGCATACATTTCTAGAACCATTAATTCCATGAACAAGCAACTAAAGGCACAGATGTTTGATATCAATTGACTACGTCCTTTTTCTTCGGTTGTTGTAATTAATGGCAATCCATCAAAGTTCTTCAAACAATGTCTCTTTTTTAGTCTTTTAATTAGTTGAAATGTGACTCTTTGCTTAGATTGTATATTTGAGAAACATGTACAAATTGCAGAATACTGTCATGAAGATATTACTATGTTGAAAGTGCGAATTCTGACTGTATTGTACCTTTTAGGGTCCTCCAGGAACAGGGAAGACACAGACCATCCTTGGGCTTCTTAGCGCCATTCTGCATGCCACACCAGCAAGGATGCACTCCAAGTAAAAGAAACAAAAAGCTTTATCTTCTAACATTGCTCAATCAACATATTGTTAAATGCATCTTTGTTCTCAAATTATCGTCTTTTCTCCTGTGTAGGATTGGTTTGATTGAAACAAAGCAGGGGTCAGAATTACCTGTGAGGGAAAAGTATGTCATTGTTATTACATCTCTTGTTAATCATCTGTGA
Organism: Herpetospermum pedunculosum; assembly: GCA_028017165.1. NCBI lineage: Eukaryota > Viridiplantae > Streptophyta > Magnoliopsida > Cucurbitales > Cucurbitaceae > Herpetospermum > Herpetospermum pedunculosum. The sequence goes on from CM051523.1 coordinate 15,710,554, forward strand.
CTGTCTACAAAGGATAACTTTGTGGCATTATTTTATGTACATGTAGTTTCCTTTGATGCTTATGTTTTGTATTTGCAATTGTTATGATCTACATTGGAGAAACTATGCATTTCTTTATAGAACCTGTTAAGAAGCACAAATTTTTAGTTTGGGTCACGTGTTGGCACTCACCACTCAAGACACTCCAACACTTGTTCACTTATTGTAGCACAATAAATGTGTGTTAGACACTAATTGTACAAAGTAAATATGAGTCTAACACTTGTTAGGCACATATCAAACACTTATTAAGTATGATCAGTGTCTTAAAAGGCGCAAGGCGCACTAAGGCGCAAAGACCCTCTGGAGCCTAGGCGCAAGGCGCACAATAAAGCGCGGGCTTTATTTTGCGAGGCGCACTATATATAAAAAAACATTTTAAAAACAATATACATGTATATATACACAATTTAAAGACCTTCATGGAAAGAAATGAGTGTCTAACAAAAACAAATTAGAAGAGGGCACCGGAGAGGGCGACGGCGACGGCGACGGCGAGGGGGACAGAGAGGCGACGGTGACGGCGAGTTGATGGCAGCCGACAGTGGGAGAAATCGAAAGAAGAGTTGGGCGTAAGAAAAAATCGAAGAAGCCGGCAGTGGGAGAAATCGGTTTTTTAAAAAAGATATTGAAGGAACCCAAAACGCAGATAACCCTTGCGTTTTGGTTTTTTTTTTTTTTTTTTTAATGATTTTCCCAAAACGCTACCGTTTTGGTTTAAAAAATAAAAAATAAAAAAAATGAATGGACGCACGCCTGGGTGCTGGGCGCGCGCCTTAGGGCTTTCCAATAGGCGCGGCTGAGGCGCGCGCCTCTTTCATTGCGCCTTGCGCCTAGGCGCGCGCCTGGGAGGGTTTTTTAAAACACTGAGTATGATAATGTTAGGATACTTCCTAACTGGCTATAATATATTGATATATAGATGTAACCGAGTTACAAGATAAACAAGTATTCGAGGTACTTGCACCCTCCCTCTTTAGAACACTCTCTCAAGCCCTAATTCACCATACAATAGCCTACCTTCCTAAATAGCATCTCCTTCTATTTATAACCAAATACCCTAACTAACTTCCTAGCTAATTACCCTTATCCCACCTATACCCTATATTTCCCTACTAGTACCCTTACACTACTTCCTCCTTGAAAACACACATTGTCATCAAGGTGTGGGTTACAACCCTTACAACCCAAGACTGGCCTCACAAAAACAATAAATGGAAAACCCAAAAATAATAACAACCCTACAACAATTATTGGAAACAATTTCTCATATTCAGCTAACACATGAAAACAACCCTCTCCCCACATTCCCTTCTTTTCTTCGTGATTAGCCTCCTTCAATCCTTTTGCTGTTTCTTTCTTCTTACTCTTGTGCCAATGACGGTGCCCAGTCTTCAACGCAGGTCATAGCGGCAACAACCAACGACGATTTGGACACCTATTGCCGATGATTTCTCCTTGCCGGCTAACCTTCCTCGAATACTCATTTTTAGAAACCCCAACCCGTACCTTAATTGTAGGAGTCTGGATTTTTCCTCCCTTTGTCTCCTTTTCAGCCTTTAAAGTTTGGACAATCCCAGCCCAAAGCCCATATGTCTTCTTTTCCACCTTCGCCATAAGAAGGGCCTCCATCCATTCCTTTAAAAACATCTCATTTAAATGTGCCTCGCCCACGTGGTTATGATTAGTTCCATTTGCATCAAGGTTGAGCTGTCCACGACAGGGAGGTTCTTTAAAACAAATCTTGTACTTCTTCAATGGGCTAAGCCCATATTTTGCTTGCGGGACTAAAACCAAGATTAGCCCACTCATACATAACCAACTCTTTCCCTTTATTAAACATAGGATATCATGGGCCCTTCTTAGTTGGTTTGACCCAATGGTTAGCTCCACCCCAGTTATCTGAAATCCCCAAAAACATTTGAATTGGTCTGGCCCACGCCCCTGAGGCTTAATTTTTCTAACCGACTCCCCATGATGTATCCCTAATGTCTAGCCGTTTGTACTATTTATAGACCTTGAAATGAAGCTCAACAAATCCTTCTAACTCAAGCCCAATTAATGGTGGTTGGCCCACGTGCTTAGGGTTAGGATTTGTGTCTTTTTCCCATCTTCCTTTCTTCCCGTCGTGACTGCCCTCCTGCCCTCGCCGCCAACCTTCTTCAGCCACTTTCAGCGTTCTAAACTTCTTCGTCCGCCCTTCACTTTGCTCTTATGACCTACCAGCCTTCGCCGCCTGCCATGGCTTCTTCGACGCCTTCCCTGAGTTTTCGTCACCGGCCTCCTCCGCCAACAAGAGCATAACTCGACTGACATGATGTATCGACTAGTGACCAAGAGGTCCTAGGTTCAATCCCCCACCCCCACATGTTGTAAAAACATCATTCCTCCTCCGATTCTTAACTTTTTTCAATGACTTCTCATCCTCTCCATTTTTTTTCTCTTTCGAGTATTCAGATGCTTCTTACCTCTGTTCTTTGGTTTCTCTTTCACCGCCAACAACTTCGGCTTCTTTTTGCCCCTGATTTTGACTCTATCGGTTATCCTTTTCGGAGGTACCTTCTCATACAATCGACGTCTTCCAACCAATGATTTCTGGACAATTTTGCTGCTCATCCCTGATTCCAACGGGTTTTCCTTGCAAATTCTCTCCTCCGTTGGTTCCTCGTTTTCTTCAACTTGGCTTTCATCTTCCTTACTAGGTTCCCATTCTCTTACCATCTTTTGATGATTCCACTCTTCAGACCATTTTCGTGATCCTCCCACAAATTGTCTTAGAATCTCGAACTGTTCTTGTATTGCATCCAAGAGTCCCTGTATCTTACTCTCTCGATTCATTGCCAGAAGCGTTGCCCCCGGACGAACGAGCTCTGATACCATTTGTTAGGATACTTCCTAACTAGCTATAATATATTGATATATAGATGCAATCGAGTTACAAGATAAACAAGTATTCGAGGTACTTGCACCCTCGCTCTTGAGAACACTCTCTCAAGCCCTAATTCACCATACAATAGCCTACCTTCCTAAATAGCATCTCCTTCTATTTATAACCAAATACCTTAACTAACTTCCTAGCTAATTACCCTTATACCCCTACTACTATTTCCCACCTATACCCTATATTTCCCTACTAGTACCCTTATAGATAAATAGACATAGATACTAATATAGGACAAAAGTATTCTCGGATAAGCACCAAAGCATCTATACGTTTGTTGAATCTACTTCCTTATTAGCTTTGTCTTGGAGTAAATTATCTTCTCCGTTTTGTAATTACAATTTAACTACCCTCATGTCACATTGGAGGTGTATTATTATCTACAGAGAGGAATTTCTTTTGTTTTCTATTTCATCAAATCAAAGAATTGGTTTCTGATTTCTATATATATACTTATATAGTTTATTGATTTTGAATTTTCTTCTCGTTGAAGAATGATATATATATAGTCAATTACAATTGTATAATAATGATATATCAAACAAATGTATATTTTAATAGATTTGTCTTTGCCGAACCACCATGGGTGTGCCTAGTGATCAATAAGGGTCATGTAAATAATAAAGGATTTAGAGGGAATGAGTTCAAGCCATGATGACCACCTACCTAGGATTTAGTATCTTACGATTTTTTTGGCAATTAAATGTAGTAGGGTCAGGTGATTGTCCCGTGAGAATAGTCGAGGTGCGCACAAACTGGTCCGGACACTCACGGATATAAGAAAAAAAAAAGATGTGTCTTTGCCATGTCCATGTCCCAATTTCAAATTTTTAAACAATGACGTGTCACCATGTTTGTGTTATTTCGTATCCGTGTCTTGTGTCTTGTGCCTTGTATCTGTGTTTCTTAGTCCCAAGTTACTTTCAAAATCTATATCAACATTCTTTGATGCAGATAAATATATTCTACGTTATGAAAATTAAGGTATCTGCTAAACTTTTTTTTATTTAATAAACATTTTTACAGATGCAATCACTGGAATCAAGCATCACCATGGTTAAGTGGTATAAATCCGAGAGATAATATAATGCCAGTAAATGGCGACGATGGGTTTTTTCCTACCTCAGGAAATGAACTGGTAAGTTGAGATATATACATTTTATCTAGCTAACCCCAAGTCACGGATCCTTACTTTATTATGTCCTATGCAGAAACCAGAAGTAGTAAAGTCGAACCGTAAGTATCGTGTACGAGTGCTTGTATGTGCCCCATCTAACTCTGCTCTTGATGAGATTGTTCTGCGCGTTCAAAACACTGGTACTGTTATCCCTCCTTCTCTCCCTCTCTACTTGCTCATTGCCCAAGTGAACTGTATTCTAATTTGAATTCCGTTGGCTTGCGCTTGATAAATATATGGGGAGTAACTATTAGAGAGCTATACAGTTATGTGTCTATGGCTGTTTGCAAGGACTAAGCAGCAAGCGGTACATAAGTTGTTCTGTCTAGATCTATGGCCAACAAGCATCCAATTGAATTAATTTGGCTATAGTTTATTTCTTAATAATATAACGGAAGCCTGTTTTTCGGGTAAGAAACACTGTTCATTATCCATTAATAAAAAGGAGTGAATAAGGAAGGTATAGACATCCTCCCTAACCAAAGTTCAGGGAGACTACAAAAGAGCTCTCCTCTTGGCATTTGTCAACATAGACTACTTAGTTCATCATGTAGTTGTGTTTCAAGTTAATTGGAGACGTAAAAAAAAGGAAATATTTTTTCTTCATCTACCATGTGAGTGGGCATGTATCAATATATGCACACAATCTATGAAACATAAATTCTATGTTGGAAAGTATTTCTAGTATGTCATCATTTAGAATCCAGGCAGACAAGGTTTTTTTTTTTTTTTTTTTAAATTTTTTATTATTAACACATTTTGTAATTGGCATGTACTCTTTGAAATATGTTGCTTTAATGCCGAGTTAGATGTTAGATTGTTTCCTACATCTGATCTTATGAGTGTAACCATGATTTTTCTTATAAAAGGGCCACTTGCTGCAGTGTAGTCCCTAAACACAGTATTGGGTGCTTTGTTGCTGCAACCTAACATAGTTTCTATCTTCCCCCCCTTTTTTGTATTTGTTTTGGCATGTGTAGGTGTACGTGATGAAAATGATCATTCATATATTCCAAAAATTGTGCGCATTGGACTAAAAGCCCATCCTTCCATAAAGGCGGTCTCCATGAAAGAACTTGTATGCATCTGGGAATATTCAAAACTACATTGAATACGACCTCTCTCTCTCTCTATTAGACACACACACACACTCACTTGCTCGCTCACTCACTCAAACACACATAATGTTTGTTTTAGGTGCAACTTTTTGGAGCGCACAATGTGATAGCATCAATACAAAATATATATATATATATATATATAATAATAATAATAAAATAAATAAATAAAGCCAACTGGTGGTCGGTGGAGACTACTAGAGGGTCATTGTGAAAAATATTATAACAAAAAGGATGCAAAAAGGTTGAAACTGATACCATTAAAATATGATCATAGAAACTACTGCCGTCACAGAAAGTTGTATCCAATTATTCCTGGATCTTCGGAAATCGATGAAAATCAGGAGGAAGTTATTGTTGAATTACAATTTCCTGTTGGAATGTGTTTCTAGAATATGATTTTGGTGCTTATATTAGGTGCATGAGGTAGTGTAACTTGCAAATTTTCTGCCGACTTAATGATCTTGAAACATGTAAAACATATCATTGGCTGGATATAATGATTTCTACATTTATGTTAGATGCACATGCATCATTCCTGAGAGAAACATGCACATATTTAGAGATTCATTTAAAGGACATAAGCTTTTTTTTTTTGTTGATTCTACATCTTTTTTAGCTTTATCTTGGAGCAAACTTTATCCTCTTTATTGTAATTATGATCTCATCACACTCATAAACCAGTGGAGGTACTTTTTGTAATTGCTCTTTGATAGGCCTTCATGTTGTAACACATTTCATATTATCAATAAATGGTTTCTGATTCCTATCAAAAAAAAAAAAAAAAAACTAGCAAGAAGATAAGAGAGGAAAAGAGAGAACAATATTAATTTGAACAATATTAAGTGAGCATAAATCAACGGTTATTGACATGTACTCCCCTTATTTTGAGGTCGTTGGTTAAAATCCCCATATCTCCATTTTTTGTACTAAAAAAAATATTCATGTGGACTATATTGGTTAAGTTGATATACGTTGCCTTTACAGGTGGAACAAAAGAAAAATAATATGAATTCAGGTAAAGAGAAAAGTGGAGCTTCAGGGACAGATTTGGACAGTGTCCGTGCTGCAATTCTGGATGAGAGCGTTATTGTATGTAATATTTCTCCTATTGTTAAGCCTTTTGTGTAAGCTCACGACATCTTGTTTCCCCCCTCAGTTTTGTTTATTTTTGGCAGGTTTTCTCCACACTCAGTTTTAGTGGTTCTTCTCTGTTTAGTAAATGGAATCGGGGTTTTGATGTTGTTATAATAGATGAGGCTGCCCAAGCTGTAAGTGCTTTAAATTTCCAATGTTGCTTTTAGTCTATTTTTCATATTAGTTATTTATTTATTTTTATTTTTTTGACAACTTTCATATTAGTTATTGGCATAAGATCTTTCCGGATTGTTGTGGATTTTTAAGTCGTTTCCTCTTATTGGATCTCTTCTGATAGGAACTTCTGTAACTATTCTCCCATTGTCATTGATAGCAATTAGAAAGATCGCGGACATCCCTCCAGACTATGGATTTGGATCGAATGTAGCTCCTTTTGGGCCTTAGCCAAGTTCTTGTTCTCAACGTGTTAGGCAAAATCCATTTTTGGACCCAAGCCTGTTATTCTTACCTCAGTTATTCTTTTTTTTTTTTGAGACAGTGAAACATGTTTAATATCATAAACCAAAAAATACAGCCTAAAGGCCGTAGGGGCAGTAACATCCTTACCTCAGTTTGGATCTCCATTTTCAGCCCATTGGCAAATTGGCTCTCCAACACCCATTCCATCATGCCTTTTACAGCCGCTGCCAATACTTCAAATTAACTCCAATATACTCACTGTTGTAATTTGTTGTTGAGCTGAAAACTTCTCATACAATTTTTCGAACAATTGTCATTGTAGCTTAATACAACTCCAACAAGGTCTTCTTCCTAAGTTCCAACAAAAACAGGAAAGCGCTTCCCCACTTGGGCATATTGCTTTCACGGCGGTCGACGATCATCTCCTCTTTCGACATTTGATTAGTTTCAAAGTACCTGTCAACTCCAAAACAACTGACAATCAGGCTCTTCTCCATTGAAGATTGGCATCTACGAAGGAGAGAAGGAGAGAGCCTGTTCCTGTGAATGCTTTTCCCTTATCCTCTCACCTTGGAATGGTGTCCCCATTGACTCCAATTGTCACCACATATCTCTTCTCTATCATTTTCCATACTCTTTTCCGTACCCTGGTCCATATCATCTTCTTTCTGCTTCAACCTTGCCTCCTTTGCACTTTGATCTCCAAAAGTTGTCTCCTGCAGTCCTGATTTCTTTTCTTACACAGCCTCAATGTAACTCTTCATCTTTTTACCAGCTTTCATTTCCTGGAGATAACACTGTTGTGATATCACTCGAATAAGAATCTAGTAATTTCATTAAGCAGTAAGATAGCAGTACACCTTGAGGAGAATTTATGAACTACTCTCTCTCTTCCAAAACATTAGCTTTAAACTTCTACATCGTCACTTCACTTCCTTCCTAAATTTTCAACACTCCCTCCTCTTGGTAGTTAGATGGCCCTGCACTATCCGCTCCCAACTAATTTTCCTTGTTTACCATCCCTACATTTCCATTTTCACCCCCTATCAGTCCGCCTATCTGGTTTTCTTTGGAGCTCTTGTTCGTAAAAGTTTTGTAGTTACTTTACCTTCACTATTGCCCCCAATTGGAGCGTGTTCTTTGGAGAGGTTGGTTTTACCTTTTTCATTATTTTCAATTAAAATCCAATTCTTGTTTAAAAACAAAAAAACAAAAAATGTGATGACATCAATCTTCTGTATTTTTTTGGCTAGAATATGTCTACAGAATCTGTAAGGACAAGGAAAAATTTCAAAAGAACACGTTCTCTCTAATAAGAATGGTCATCATTATTGTACTGTTGGGATCAGATATGGACTGGTTGAGCAGATAATTATCTGACTTTTTCTTTTTTGTTTTGTAAATGTTAATTCTCTTTGCTTGTTTCTCTCCAAGTGCCCCTTACAGTATGAGTTGCTTATTTGATGCTTTAGAGTATCAGAAGTTTACATAAACTTACGTAGAAATGTATTCACCTGCTTTTCCTTGAAATCTTCGTGTTGACTGCTTGTTCCTTCCTTTCTTTTTACGTGTCTTGCTCGTTACAGGTGGAATTGGCAACGCTTGTTCCTCTGGCTAATGGATGCAAACAAGTATTCCTGGTACATATGCAATTTCCCCCCATTTGAATCTCTTCGTAGCGTCAATAGAATACTACTATTATGGGTTGTTAAACATATATGATATATCTCTTGAGATCTCTGAACACAAAATGTAGACTGACAACTTGTGGATGAACTGTCAAAGCCTTTGCCATGTCGATCACTGCACATACTTTCTTGACCTTTAGCTTTTGTGTGACTTTGCAGTTGTAATCTTACTATTACTTTGTCATAGGTTGGTGATCCAGAGCAACTTCCAGCCACTGTAATTTCTCCAACAGCTAAAAAGTTTGGGTAGACTATTTTTTCCCTTGGTGGTCATAATATCTTCTTCATTCACCATATGGTAATCGTTATTGATTTGTGAATCGATCAATTTGCAGATATGACAAGAGTTTGTTCAAGAGATTTCAGACAGCTGGGTATCCTGTTACAATGTTGAAGATCCAATATAGAATGCATCCGGAGGTAAGATTGGAACTATCTGCAGAACTTGTAAATACGATCTACCTTTTTGTTCTCTCTTTCAATCAGAATACTAATGAAACCAGCACGTGATGAATATTAGTGCCAAAAAAAAAAAAAAAAAACTTAACCATTTATGGATCTTTGAAGCTGAGTACGATCTCAATTCTCATAATTAGTGGTTCTTACTGAAGATAAATGTGGAACAGAGAGGATGGGACTCTTTCTGTCCAGTTCATCCTAGTCAGAAAACTGCCGTTTGTCCAAGTACATGTCTTACGTTTTTTAAACCCTTTTATCTCTCTCTTTTGATAGACGTCGAGGATTTTTCTTATTAAACTCACCCAAAGGATTGAACACGCGATCTTTGGGAAATTTTGTAAGAGAAACTTAGTGAGCTAGTGTACCTATTGGAAACTGAGGGAAAATATAACCGTCGGTGGGTGTATCCATGGAGGGGAAAACCTTGCGTATATTTGACAGTAGGAAGGACAGCTTGCTGGACTCTCAGCATCTCCCGCCGCCCCCCCCCCCCCCCCCACTACTTTTTTTCTGTATTTTAACGAAATTCCTACTTTCAATTCTATCAAAATTTGCTTTCCTCACCTTCATCTTCCTCCTTTTTCATCAGATCAGAAGCTTCCCATCTAGGGAGTTCTATGATGAGTCACTGGAGGATGCACCGGATGTCAAACTGCGGACAACACGTGCATGGCATGCTTACCGCTGTTATGGTCCTTTCTGTTTCTTTGATTTACATGAAGGAAAAGAATCTCAGCCCCCAGGAAGTGGATCTTGGGTGAACGTTGATGAGGCTGAATTTGTCCTTCTCCTGTATCATAAATTGGTTATCTCATATCCAGAGTTGAAGTCAAATTCTCAGGTTGCAATCATATCACCCTATAGCCAGCAAGTAAAACTTCTCCAAGAAAAATTCAAGGATACTTTTGGACTTGATCCTAGTGGCATAGTGGATATTACAAGTGTCGACGGTTGCCAGGTAATTGGTTTATCTTCTCAAATCATTGTGGAAACTTTTTGGCTAATTTGACACAGGAATCTTGTGCACGTGCCGTAAATGCTCCTTTGAGAAACTCAAGAACTAGTTAGCTAGAGCTAGGGAAATGAATGTATCGTGCTAGTTAAAAAGTTTTACAATCTCCTTTTGTAGGGACGTGAAAAGGACATTGCCATATTTTCTTGTGTCAGGGCAAGCGAGAACAGATCAATAGGTTTTTTATCTGATTGTCGCCGAATGAATGTTGGTATCACTAGAGCAAGATCTTCAATCCTGGTAAGAAGATGACACCATAAGCATAGAAGTTGTTCTTTAATACAACTCTTCACACAACTTACTGAATTAAATTTGCTAATTTCAGGTGGTAGGTTCTGCTTCAACATTAAAGAGGGATGAACACTGGAATAACTTGGTGGAAAGTGCTCAGAAGAGGGATTGTTTATTTAAGGCAAGCCCTTCCCTTGCTTAGAGCTATTGTCATTAGTGGTCAAGATTTCCAGCCAGGCTTCCTTTATTTTAGTCTGACTTGCATAATAATGCATACATCTTACTTTGTGGCTGGTACTTTATAAATAATTTGCATTCCATAACAAATTACACTTTGTAGGTCCCGAAGCCCTATACTTCATTTATCAGCGACGAAAATATTGAAACGATGCAAGTCAAGAGTGAATCGGCAGTTAGGCCAACTGGCGAGAGAGATGAAACTGATGCAAGTGCTCCCCAGGAACCCATTGTTGGAGACGCCGATCAACCGCAGGCAGACGATAATGACTTCGGAGATGGGGAAGAAGAGACGTATGAAGGAGGATTTGAAGAAGATTAAGGCCTGCAATTCAATTTCTGAATGTCTTTCTGTTGGTGCAGAAAGATAATTGATCCGCAGGGAAAGTAAATTATTTAGGAAGTTATTTGCTTCCCACAATTGGGAAAGTAAATTATTTTACATCCAAATTGATTTGTAAATCATTTTAAGAAAAGAGGGGGAAACCAATTCTGTTTGTTTGGGAAAGTAAATTATAATGGTTCAAATCCTAATGAAACAGTATTCTTCCTTCATAGTATGTTGTTTCTTCTCCCCACACTTGGAAGAAATGTCAACATCATAAGCTTTTAATTTTGGAATTTCTTAATTCTAGAAAGCAATTGGTATTATTTAAGAGGCATAATGCGACAAAAGAGATGAACTGACAATTTATTCAAAAAAAAAAAAAAAAAAAAAGATGAACTGACATTCTAGAAAGATATTACTTTCTTGTTAACATTTGATAACAAATGCATTTTGAGAAAAATTAACCAAATCATTGGAACTAATAGAAATTAAACATAAATAGTGACTAAAAGCATAATTTAACTCATTCTTTGTGTATTTTGAAATTGATAACAAAAATCAAGAAATCAAATTCTTTTGCTTTGCTTTTACTTGGCCAAAGAAAGAAAGCATAACTCACCTGTAATTGATAGTAGTAATCTTTTCTAACCGTAATTGACACGTAACCGTAACTTTTCCTTGAGCCAGATATTCTAATCTCTCCCTCCCTTCCCCATTCCACTGGTTGAACTAAATAAATTAATTAAAAAAAAAAAAAAAAAACTAGAAGCCTTCATTATTATTATTAGAAACATATGGAATAATTTCTAAGAACAATAACCTCCTGACCAATAAGTAGAAATCTCCTAACAACCATTATGCTTGTTAAAACTAGAAGAGATGGATGCAAAAAGAGAGATGAGAGACTTTTTCTTTTTCTTTTTTCAAAAAACAAATAGTTGTTTCATAGGAAGATTCCTACTCATTAGTACTTAGTAGGCAAGTATCAGTCAATTTTCAGCCGAACAGTGAATCGATATACTGATTGAACGCTCATGTAGCTTTATTTATGCGATAGCAATGTATAACCGTCAGCCAATCTAACTGAGATATCACATGAAGTTCCTCAAAAAGGAAAAAAAGATAATACATCATAAGTTGGGAAACACACTTCCCGCATATCTTATTGAGCAGACACCAACATTTATTTACCAGCAATAAGGGCATCAATTTTCTTCTCCACATGAGCTTCATGGTCTTCAAGGCGACCACTGATTTGATCATTCTCCTCCCATCGGACCAGCGTTGGAACTCCAGTAAGCTTGAACCTAGAATCCACTCTCCATGGATGCTGGGGATTCCTCCATGTTGGTCTATCTCCAACATAGGCTCTCAAAAGTGCTATATCATCTGATGCTGCTTCAAGTTTTTTGTGGATGACTGGTTCAGCTCTCACACAGTCTGATACACAAACGAAACAGTTAAGATCTCGAGAGAGAATTGATGACTGCATCGAAGATGCACTTGCTTAGTACATCTAAAAAAACTTTAGTTGGCTAGGTGTCAATAGACCCAAATTGTGGAACAAAGGATTATCCCAAACCTAGTTCAACATTATGGATTAGTTAAGGGAGAAAACTACTTGATGGAAAATGTATATTTCTTATTTATTTCCATGATTTCTTTGTAACACAGCGGTGGTGAGAAGTTCTTTGAGGAGGCTCGGACAGTGTTGCAAACTGTTTTATACGGCTTCATTGTACTCAAGAATTAAGATGGATAGCTACATTGTGGCAGCCACATTGAATATTGAATATTGTTTTCTTCAGTAGAACACATCATCATCCTAATCTGTAAAAAGTATCATTAGTTTCAATGATTTCTATGATCCACATGATTAATAGTTAGATCATCTACCACAACCGCAACAACGCTTAGCACGTGGCCGTGTGGGGGAATTATCAGCAAATCATGGCATTACCTTTAAGCTTACGAGATATTAAACAAATAAAAACAACAAATAGCCTTCCACTTCAATATACCTGAAAGGACTTTCATGCCCACATGAACATAGCTCAACTGACATAAAGCACGAGGTTCAAAGCTTTAAAAGAAGGAAAAAAAATCTTAAATCCAAACTCACAATGTACCAAATACTGTCCTTGTGTTTCCATGTAGACACTGCATCATACATGTAAAAGCTCATAGTGGGAACTAGAAATGATCTAAAAAATCCCAAACTACAATTTTTTTCTACTCTTGGAGACTTTATTCTTGAACCTAAAGGTAAGCAAACTTGAAAAATAACTTCCTAGTTCACTCACAAAAGATCTCCAAATTTTGATTCTCAGTATCAGGTCCATGATATAGAATCTCATAAATCAAATACAGAACCCATTTGTCTAAATTATCTTTTCAATTAATTAATTCCTTCAAATATTCTTAATTGCATGCAAAGGAAATATAATTTCATTGATAGACTACGCAATAGATGACTTAAAATAGACATATACCCAACGCCTTATCCCCTTCTAATTGATTTGGAAAACACACATTACAATTATTTTCTAAATATCAAAAGGGACATTCCCACATGAAGAAAGGCAAAACGTGAGCAGTCACAATCGAGGAGAAACGACAGAACCAGAATTATAACAAATTCCCATTTAAAAAACTGCGACAAAACAGCGATAGCGTAACGTTTACGATTTTCATTATCCTCTCGAGATGGGTAATCACAGCATCCACAAAATTTCTTGAGAAGTAACAGAAAAGGTTGGAAAAAACAAAGAAGATGAACAGAAATTTTGTACCAGGACACCAGCTGAGAGAGGTGGAAGGGTCATTGTCGGCCAAGAAAAGGATGAAATTAGCTTTATTGTTTGGCAGTTCTGATCGGAATTTGTCGAATACAGCATTGAAGTTGGAGACGGTGGCGTCCTGTAGCTTCAGCGGCATTTTCTTCTTCTTCTTCTCAGATTTCGAAGAATCACTGTTCAAAGGACGAAAGTGAAAGAACAGTGTGAATTTGGTGGGAAATTGGGCGAAATGCGAACTTAGTTAGGGCAAAATTGCCCTCTTTTAAAAGGAAAATGAGAAATATGTTTTAAAATTACAAATTTAACCTATTTTCAAAATATCAATTATCTTTTTTTCTTTTTTCTTTTAGTACACTAAAACAAAATATCATATTTTTTTCTCGGATACAAATATCACTATCATGCTCTCTCGCAAAAATAAAATTACCATAGCCCAACTAATATAAAGTATAATCTCGATATTAGAAGTTTGATTCTGCATATTGTAAAAAAAAATATGTATCATGCTCTTTAAAAAAAATTAATATCGTACTTTGTTGTTTTTTTAATTTGTAATTTTTTAGGATGTTTGTTAAAAGTGAAAAATAATAAATAGGTAACAATTATTCAAGATCAAACCGAAGCTAGCTCAATTGTTATAAAATTGGCTCATCCCGCATTAATTAAATATATTTACAAAAAAAAAAAATCATTATTTTAAAATAACAAGAATATACAATGTTCTTGATTTATGTGGTTTTGGTTTAGTTCAATTTTTTTTTTAATGTTTAAGAAGTTTCAATTTTACTTTCGACCATTAAGGAGGTGTTTTTTTTTGGGGAACTCAACAAGTTTTATAATAATTGAAACAAATGTTATGGACAAAATTGGACCTAAGCACATGGCAAATTTGAAATCCAAGATTTTTTTAAATCAACCATGTGGGAGTAGAGATTCAAGAATATCTTACTCTTAACCACGTGAAGTTTACTCATGATGATATCGAATAAATTAGAACTTAGGATCTCATGGTCACTAAGCGATACATTATGCCATTGAGCTATACTCTTGTTGGCATCCTCCATTTTGTTTAGTACAACAAATGTAGGGTCTGAGATTTTTATCTTCCCACCTCAAAAGAAGGAATATATGTTAAATATGTCTGAGCTATGTTCATCTTTTTTTTTTTTTTTTTTTTTGAGAAAAAGAGACTTCATTAAATAATGTCAATGCCCATTGGGCTACAAGTGCTTGAATCAAACATAATCAGGCTTTTGAGCCAAATTGGAATAGTGTCAGTCCACTCTTGGGAAGACTAAGAGGACAAAGCCCAACCCGCTAAGGAATGGGCAACCTTGTTTGTTGATCTTAGAGCAAAATTAATGCCACTAAACCGACACCTGAGATTTATCTGGTTGATCTCATTCAAAATCGATCCTTGAAGAGAGAGGGGAGGGTGCTTTGCTTGGAGATCATTCACGAGCAACTGGGCGTCTGAATCAATCCACAAATTGGAAATGCCAAGGCGGTCAGCAAGCTGCATACCGTGAAGCATGGCGAGACCCTCAGCAGACAAAGGGTCAAGGCGCTGGTTCAGAAACTCCGAACGTGCCGCCACCAGCCTCCCCGTCGAATCCCTTATCACTGCTCCCAGACCCGATCGGTGTAGATGTGGATGGCAAGCCGCATCAACGTTAAGTTTAAACGAGTTTTCCGGCGGCTTGGACCACTTTGGCAGCGTTGTTTCCCCCATCGATCGAGCTTCCGATCTAGGCATAGGAGGGCTGACCTCAGAGTGGTAATTTAGGATCCATTCTGCTTTCAGCTCCAATGACGGGATGGATTTGTTGATCCGGATCTGATTGCGGTCAGACCAAATGGCCCAACAAGCAATGCTAAATAGCTCAAGCTCACGACGATTCATCCATGACTGGGTAAAAAGCAAACAATCTTTGATGAGGGATTGACCAAAGCCAAATTTCTGACAGTGAGGGAAGATTGAAGCCCATAAATTTTTTGATCGTTTGCAACCAAAAAAGGTATGTTCCACACATTCCCTTTGCTTTCTACAAATCACACACCAAGGGTCGACTGGAACTTGTCTGTTGCATAAATTTTGATTAGTAGGCAGAATGTTGTGGAAGAGTTTCCACATGAATAATTTAATCTTATTTGGAATCTTCATGCCCCACAAATTCTGCCACCAAGCCCTTAAGGTCTCCACATTTGTACTGGAAGCTTCTGATTTTTGGCTACTATAGAGTTTATAAGCACTCTTTGTTGTGAAAGATCCATCCCGAGAGAAATGCCAGAGCCACCAATCAGACTTGTTAGTTTTGCAAATGGGTATCGTTCTTACAACTTCAACATCATCTTCTCTTAGAACTCCCCTTAGGCGAGGAATGTCTCATCTCCCCCTGTCGTTGATGAGTTCACTGACCTTCATGCCCTCCATTGATAGGTGTGGTGCTGTTAAGATTTTGAAAGTGCTCTCTCGTGGAACCCAAGGGGAGTTGAAAACAAAAGTATCTTCTCCATTCCCGATCCCCCTTCGAAGGCCTTTCTTCAAAAGTTCTCGCCCCCAAATTAGACTTCGCCAGATGAAAGAGGGGTTGTTTCCCAAAGTTGCCTCAAGGACATTTGAATCATGAAAATACTTGCCCCCTAGAACTCTAGCCACCAGCGAGTGAGGGTGTTGGAGTAATCTCCATACTTGCTTTGCAACGAGGGACTGATTAAATTCCACCAAACAACGGAAACCCAGACCTCCTTTTTCTTTCGGGTAACACAAACGTTCCCAACGCATCCAATGGATCTTTGACTTTTGCTGTGAAGAACCCCACCAAAACTTTGCCACCATCTTGGTTAACGCCTCACAAAAGGATTTTGGGAGTTGCACACATGACATCACATACATAGGGATGGCTTGGGCAACGGCCTTTATAAGAACTTCTTTTCCCCCAGCTGAGAAGAAATTACCTTTCCAACTTGCAACAGCTTTTTGGACCCTTTCTTTAAGAAAATCCAGATCTTTATTCTTGTTCCTTGAGAAGTGAGAGGGCATTCCCAAGTAGTGACCCAAACTAGAAGCCACATTCATTTGCATTAGCTCACATATTGATGATTTTAGATCATCATGGACGTTAGGACTGAAAAGGATAGCCGATTTCGAGAAGTTAACACACTGGCCAGAAGCTTCTTCATATGTGAGCAAGATCTTCTTAACTGAATCAAACTCTGCTAGATTAGCACGACAGAATAGTAGACTATCGTCAGCAAAAAACATATGAGATATGACTGGGCTTTGCTTCGAAATTCTACATCCACCAATAATCTTGTTGCGTTGAGCCACGCTTAAAAGACTAGAGAGGCTTTCGGCACACAACAGAAACAAGTAAGGGGAAAGAGGATCACCTTGTCTAAGACCCCTATGAGGATGGAGAAGACCCCTAGGCCTGCCGTTCAACATCACTGAGAAGCTGACCGTAGATATGCAATCCATTACCATAGAGACCCATGATTCATGAAAACCCAACTTTAACATAATTCTTTGCAGAAAAGACCATTCAACTCGGTCATAGGCCTTGCTCATATCAAGTTTCAAGGCTGTAAGACCCTGACCTTTCGATCTGTGCTTCAAGATGTGTTGAATACATTCATAGCTCACCATAATATTATCTGAAATAAGTCTACCTGGAACAAAAGCACTATGAAATTCTGTTATTATTATCGGTAAGATTTGTTTCAACCTATTGGCAATAGTTTTAGTAATGATCTTGTACGAAACATTGCACAAACTAATAGGCCTAAAATCAGTCACCTCTTGTGCCACCTTCTTCTTAGGGATTAATACAATGTTTGTGTGGTTGAGATCTCTTACCGAAGCTCTGTTATTCAGAATGTTGAGACAGTATGCCAAAGTGGGCCCTTGAATGGATGTCCAGAACTTCTGATAAAAGAGAGCTGGAAAGCCGTCTGGACCAGGAGCTTTGGTCGGAAACATTTGAAAAAGGGCTCTTTTAATATCATCCTCGGTGTATGGAGCCATTAAAATCTCGTTCATCTGGTCTGAGACTTTTCTCTGTACCGGCCTCAACGCTTCCTCTAGTTGTGCTTCATTTGGTGAATTTGAGCTAAAAAGATTGGCGAAGTATGTCAAGAAAGTGGATTCCAATTCAGCATCATCAGACATCCATGCCCCAGATGAGGTCCGAATTCGGTGAATTCTGTTTTTCTCTCTTCGAATGGATGCTTTCTTGTGAAACCATCTGGTATTTCGATCACCCCATTTGAGCCAGTTCTCTCTAGATCTCTGCTTCCAGTAGACTTCCTCAATTTTCAGAGCCTCATTCAGTCTTTTCTCAATGCAGTGGATCGTCTTAAAATTTGGCCCTCCTCGATCATTATAAGCCTCTTGGAGCATCCATCTCTGTTTTTTAATCTCCTTTTTGAAATCCTGGCATTTGGTGGAGCCCCAATGTTTTAGATCCTGTCTGCAACTAGAAAGAAATGATAAGAAAGTTCTTGTGGGGGAGACTTGAGAATTCAGGACAGGACCCCCTTCATCCCAACAATTTTTTATTATCTCCCCACATTTAACATCCTGGAGCCATGACTCCTCAAAACGGAAGGAGTGTGTCAACCTTCTGCCATTATTTGCACCCGAATGTGGGTCATTATTCATACAAATATCAATACAAATCGGTCTATGATCAGAAGCTGACCAGTCTAAATGATAAACATGTGTTTGAGTAAATAAATTACAAAAGGAAATGTTACCCATGAATCTGTCCAAGCGCTTAAAAATGGTGGGGCCGTTTTGCCATTTGTTTGTCCAAGTGAAGGGGCGGCCAACAAACCCAAGATCTTGGAGCTGAAGGTCATCAACTGTGTCTCTGAATAGCTCCATAGTTTTTGTGACACGGGAGGAGCCCCCTTGTTTTTCATTTGCCCATAAGCATTCATTTAAGTCTCCGCCAATCAGCCATGGAGAATCATCGTGGTTAGCTAAGCGTCTTAAAAGATCACAAGTGATCTTTTTATTCGTTGTTTCCGGACAGCCATAGATTCCTGAGAAACGCCAACTCTTATCCAAAAACTTGATGCTACAGTCAATATGGTTTGGAGAGAGGGATCAAATTGCAATATCAACTTCATCCTGCCACATTAATCCCAAACCGCCGCTTTTGCCCCTACTCTCGATCGCCAAGCAATTTCCGAACTTGAGATCACATCTTACTTTTTCCATCCTCGCTTTGTCACACTTTGTTTCTGTTAAAAATACCACTAAGGGGCGGTGAAGACGTATCACGCCTTCGAGTTCCTTGAACGTCCATGGACTGCCCATGCCCCGGACGTTCCAACTTAGTATTTTCATTGTGACCGGCGGGGCTGGTCGACAGCCTCCACCGATAAACTTGTAGCTTCAGACTCATTCGAAGACTTCAATTTTTTAGCCAAAGAAATGTCTGGGTACTCACGGTCCTGTTTTCTCTTCCCCCCTACAATAATTGGGGTCATCATATGATCAATATTCATTCTGCCCATATTTGTTATATCTCGTTTAAAACATTTGGAATTGCCTTGGCCCAATTTTTTGTTTTTGGAAATTGAAGGCCCAGACAAATCCTGTGTTGTTTTAACCACGTGGCTTACATTCAAATTCTCAACAAGAGAGATCTCTGTCTGTGGCCTCAGTTTGTCCCTCAATATTTCAGTGCAGGTTGACAAATCTGGTGGACCCCCTCAATATCTTTACAGCCATCAATATCCATATTCCTTTTATTTTGCAAAACAGAGTTAGAATCTTCACCCTTCTTTATCTCAAGCATAACTGACTTGCCTTTTAAAACTGATTTGTCTTTATTTTTCCCCCTTCTTCCGTAAGACTATTAATTTCACCCGATAGATTTGCCTTCTCTCCATCTGATTCCATAACCGCCACTTGGCTGAGCGCCGCCCGCACATCAGGCCGTGAGGGGTTGCCAGCAGTATTGTCAGATGTTTCCTCCGGTGTAGTTTCTCTCCACCTCTCGCCATCGCTTCGACTATGGCCTCCCCATCGATCACCCCGACCTCCACGCCCTCTACCCCTCTCACCCCTCGCCTCATTTCTGAGTTTTGTATCTTCCTCAGTAAATAAATTCCTCTTGACATAGGATGCTCTAAGCCATTCACCATATTCGAACTTTCGATTTAGCTTATTGCCATGGTGCTTTTGCTGGCACTCTCGGGAAGAATGACCCAAAATACCACACACAAAACATAGATCTGGAAGTTTTTCGTACCTGATTGGGCAGCAAACTTCTTTGTCTTCCTTTGCTTGTAAACGAACAAATCTACTTAGTGGTTGCGTGATGTCTAGGACTACTCGGATTCTCATGACAGGGCCTGTCCACTCGTTCTGACCATCCCAATCGATCTCTTCCACTTTTCCCACAGCCGCTCCCAAGACTTGTGCCATTTCAATAGTCATACAATTTGCCGGAAGGCTGTGGATTTGGATCCAGAAAGCCGTATGAGTAAAAATTAAGTCTCTTACTTGGTCGTTTGCTTTGGGAGAAACCAAAATGATTAAAGCTCGATCAAACGTCCAAGGGCCGGAATGTAAGATGCGATCTTTTTCCATTTTTGATTTGAATTGAACAAAAAAGACATTGTCCCCAGCAGTTTCGACTCTCGTACTCTGGTGCACCTTCCAGATTGACTTGATTACGGATTTGAAAACATCCACATTGATATATTTGTTCGTCATAAGTTTTGCTACTGCACAAAGTTGAATATTCTCATCTGATATAAGAAAATTGTTGTCAGGTACTTGTATAATTTTTGCTTCTCTCTCGGTCAATGTCAACTCTCCCCATCTCGTAGTTAGATCCTCCATTGTTGGGTGAACAAATAGAGCCACCAACACCCTGCTGATAGAGAAAAAGAAGAAAAAAAGAAAAGAAAAAAAAAACCTAAAACCTTAACTCTCACACAGAGAGAAAAACCCCCAAGAAGAGGGACCTTTACTTGTTTTAGCTATGTTCATCTTGTCATCCTTCATTGTAGAGGAAGATATTTTAATAGATATTGTAAATGGGGAATTTTTTAATTAAGAAAAAAATAGATTAAAAGATTGAGGCAGAAGTTAAAACTTTTGAAATGATAAAAACAATTAAAACAAGTATCTCTAAAATAAATACCCAAATAGAAAACTAAAAACAAAAATCTAACAAAACAATAGGTTAGTTTATCCCTTCATGAATTTGGCCATTTTTTTTAAAAGATATTTTAATTAATGTGAGGATTGAACCTCTTAGTCAAGGGTACAACTTTATGTCAATTAAATTATGTTATGACGAATTTGGTCATTTTTGTAGTTAGACTTTAGAAATTTTCTCCATGATAATAAAGATGATTTTGGCTGGATTTTATTAATTATCTTAGTTTTAGAAAATTGGTTAGTTTTATAGTTTATTGAAGGTTAAATTATAAATTTAGTCCCTAAACTTTCAAATGTGTATCAAATAGGTCCCTAAGTGTAATAGGTTTCTAAATTTTTCAATCAAATAGGTCTCTAAGTGTAGTAGGTTTCTAAATTTTGTATCTTATAGGTCCTTGAACTTTAAAGAGTGTCTCAAAAGTCGATTATGTGTCTAATAAGTCTTTGAACTTTCATTTTTGTGTCTAATAGGTACGTGACCTATTCAACATTTTTTAAAATTCAAGAACCTATTGGATACAAAATTGAAAGTTTAATGTTCTATTAGACAGAAAAAAATAAATTTTATGTTTAATAGATTCATTAATTTTCCAGGTACTTGCCAAAGCGAGCATAGCTCAGCTGGCATATGACTTGATGACCAAAAGGTCTGTGGTTCGAATCCCCCCACCCCCAATGTACTAAAAAAAAAAAAAAAAAAAAATCAAGTACTTATTACTATTAAACACAAAATTGAAAGTTCAAGAACTTATAAGAGCCTTTGTAAGGCTCGATAATCTATTAGACACAAACATGAAAGTTCAAAATACTTTAAAATTTGTAACGATTTAGTCTCTATCGTGAAAAATGTTGTCAAAATTTAATAGGATTTCTTATATATGTAGAATGATAAATTGACTAGGGACCAAATATGTTTATAAACTATAAAGATTAAGTCATTACATAATAAAAATTGGTACTTTATTTTTGTGAAAATTTTCACAATAGAGACTAAATCGTCACAAATTTTAATGTACATGAACTAAATTGTTACCTACTAAGGTTTAGAGACTAAATTGTTATGAAATTGAAAATACAATAACTAAATTGTTAAAAATTAAACTTTAGTGACTAAATTGTTACCTCCACGGAAATTCAAGGACCAAAAGTATCTTTTAACCTAAAATTTATATGAACGCATTCAACTATATACCGTATATATATGAGTGAGAGATTCGATCATCGCCCTCTTGATTTAGAGTAATGAACTATGTCAGTGTAAATTGAAGTATTAATCTATATCAGGCAAGTCCAAACCAGATAGAGCACCTGCATTCAGGCCAACTGAAGCTAAATGCAAAAAGAGAGAAATATTCTTAATATCATTACAACGACGAATCATTTCATACAAAAAAATTGGTGTTTACAATAAAATATCTACCTACAAGAACTTATTCTTTAAAGAATCAAAGAATCATACAATATTATACTGTCCCTTTTATTTCTCTTATGATATACATATAAATATATATAGGCATCTTTCTCACTCATTTACACATAACCTGGGCTGCATTCTTCAGTTCACTGCTGCATATTTGACGTGATTGTTGCCTGCAGTTACTCTTTCAAAATGTTCTTCCCCCAGAACTTCGTTGCCCCGAGTCGACACCAACTCATGGTTCTAAGAAGGGCTCGACTTCAAGGATCGACCTGGGATCTCCGAGGTTTTGTCAACTCAAACTCTGGTTCTTCAAGGCTTTTTGCTATGTTGGCACCACTGATGATGAGCTGTTGATTTATATGGTATGAGCATCAGAGCTGTTGTTGCACATGCATTCGGGAATAGGGTACTTGGTGACGTCTCGTCCGACTTTGCTGGTTCGAAGCTCGGGCTGTCCGAGGGAGTCCTGATGCAGCTCCTGGATGATCCTATTAAACTCTGCTTCAGGGAGTGAAGAGTCCAAGAAAACGGGAAGCATGTGCCTTTTGTTTGGTGTTATGTACTTCTTGTGCCCAGCATAAGCCCTGTGTCCCTGTAATAAACCGAACAATCAACTCGTTATGATTTTATGATCGGACTCGAGAAGCAAAAGTTTTTACACAATGACGGTGAACTAGAAGAATTGGCTGGATTGAAAAACTGGAAGAGAATATATACCTGAATGGCATGGCCCATATTTCCTCCATGAGAAGGCATGAAAACATCACTGCTCTCACAAACAATGTAGTCAATAGCAGCCATAATGGAAGCTTTTTTCACAAAAGGTTCGAGTTCGCTCGGCAAAGCAAGATCTTCCTTGTTGTAGAAATTTGGGAACTCTCTTGTTAATGGTTGCAGGGCTTCCTTTCCTCCCAGCGGTTGCCCTCCGGCCCAGTATATTCTCGTATTGCTTGGAGCTCCGAGAGCTTTCAGTAACCTGAGTAAGTTATGAAATTTAGTATAGCTGAACCGCAACTGTAAATGATTAACAATGACAAGCATATGGTTAAGAAGTCTTTACCTCATAACCTCATAGGCATTCAGGGGACAAAGGCCAGCAAGTTTTCTATCATGGTAGCTCATGTTTGATCTAGCAGTTAAGAGTTCAGGTCGTCGTATTCTTTCGTTGTTTATCATCTCATCATATTCGGGGCTCAACCCAGGTAGACAACCGGTTCTCACCCATACGTCCTTCTCCATTCGTAAATGAAGAGCAAGGTACGGTCCTTTGTTTCGCATTCTCTCCGTGAGCTTGTTACCAAGTTCCACAATTGGTGGAGCAAATCTCAAAGCATGAAAAGCAACCTGAAGCCCAAAGAAGAAAAAGAACAACAATTTACACTGATATCCCACCATTTCATCAGTATTAATTATGGCAAAAGGAATACTTATAAAGCAGCAGCAAAAGAACTCAGTATGTTTCGATTAAGATTAACTACTCGAAATGGTATAGAATATGTACTGAAAGCAGTAATTGATTTATACAATGCATACACTGTGATTCAGTCTAAGCGACAAGAATCTAATCAAGAGATCAAAAAGAGTTATAACAAGATGAAAAAACCAATAATACCTTGCATCTGAGCTTTTGAAGATCAGAAGGAAGATCCTTAGAAAGCCTCGAGTCCAAGCCGCGCAGTAGCAGTACCCCTTCTCTTCTAAGCTGCAAAATCCAACACACGAGACATGAGCCTTAATATCGTCAAGCAACTAACCGAAACATTTTACAGTGATAAAGAACATAAAATGTATGTCAAAAAACATAACAACGACAGAAAAATGCCACAAAAGCATTTAGTTGGTAATATGTAGCTGTTTGGTCAACCTTCCTTAACAGACAGGGCAGGGCATATATGAGTGAACCTTAACAGACAGGGCATATATGTATGAACCTTAACAGACAAGGCTTACATTTATACTTCAAAGTATCTATGAAACCAACTGCTCTAGTAATTATTTACCGCTAAATCACCACTAACCTAAAAGCTTAAAGTTTTTTATTTCAGTGGTTAACATGATATTCCTCCGCTTTATATTAATAGTTCACGTGTTGGGATTTGTCAATCAAATTAACATCCGAGCCCACACGTAAAAAGAGAGAATTAACCTAACAATTTAAGCTTTTGGGTTTAGTAGTTAGAATTTAAACTCCAAGTCCATTAACCATGCATTATGGCAACGTGATCAGTCTCAAAAGCTCTTCTACAAACATCAACATGTGTTATTATTTAGTTCCTATGTGTTTTGTTACGTAGTATATACTTAGAACTCAAGGACACAGTTGTACAACCTATAGAACAGAATACAAATCATACTCTAGTAAGTTGTCATGTTTTGTCATGCATTCAAAATCAATCTTCAGAGATGCTTTATGCTGAGTTAGAGTTGAGTTATTTATGAGGATATAATGAACATTAGCAGAAGTTGTCAACAGATTCCTTTCCTATCAATCAAGAAAGCTGTCATTTCTATAGCAGAGAGCTTCAAAGAGAAGCCATGGCAGCTAAAAGAACAAACACCAAAATTCCTTCAACCATCCTCACCTTCCTGAGGTACCGTGACCGAATCCAACTCGGTGAGACATGATGAGGAGTCGATTTTTCCTCGACCGGCCGAGTCATCAGATGCGTTGATGGCAGAGATGAAACTACATGAACATCATCCGCCAAAACATTCTTGAAATGCTCCAAATCAAATATATCAGAAAATTCACTGAAACCATCAAACAGAACACAGAAAAACAAACTTAGCAACTGATACATAAGAAAACAGAGAATATATTTCAGTTCTTATGAATCAAAGAGAGAAAAAAATGCATTTCTACTTGAAATCAATATGTCGATCATGTTCTTATACCTTTCATCTCCCCAGATGACGTTCACTTGCAAGATTGGAACAACCAGAGCAGCTCCAAGAATTCTAGCAATCACAACAGCATCAACGATCTGATTTCTCTGTTGATTCATCCCACCAGAAACAACAACCATCAGATACTTAGTCCTTTCACTAACGATTCCAGTGGTTGATTTCCTATAATCTTGGCTGAAATCTAAACACGGCTTGTACCCTAATCCATCAGGTTGCTTCCAGAACTCCAGCTTCTCATTTCCCTCTCCAAAACCCACATCCGATTTCAAAACCCCATTTGAAATCGGCCGAAGCGATTGGAAAGAGTCATCGTTCATAATCTCATCCTGAAGAACATTTTCCTTTTCTCTATCGATCAAACCCGATTTCAAAACCCCATTAGAGATTAAACCCATCGATTGTGATTGCGATTGAGACATGAAACAGGGGTAAGAAACATAATCGATTAAAGGGTCGAGATTAAAAGTAAGCTTGAACATGCCCAAAAGGCCAAAGAGAAAAATAGCGAGAAGCCATAGCTTCTTCGAGCTTCTGTAAGTGGAAAGAGTGAGATACTTGTTGTAAGTTTTGGAAGATTTCTTAGGCGAATCGAGAAGGGATTGAAGAGAAGATGAAGATAGAGAGTTTATGATTTGAGATGGAACAGAAATGTAACATTGCTTCTTGGAATTACTGTTCTTCTTCGCCATTGACAAACCAGAGAGCAAATTCTCAAGCTCTAGCTCAAAGTTCAAACCCACTTCCTCTCTTAAATTATGAATCTCATTACAGAGAGAAAATCGGGCGGCGGGAAGAAGAGAAGGAATTTCTCTGAATATAATTACGCGTTGCTGACCAAAAGCAGAAAGCAGCCGTGTTAGAACTAGAAGAACGACAGATTTTCAAGGTGAGCTTCGTTCGAAAGGAAGCTGAAGGTTATTTATATTGGCTTAAGCTTGTAATTATTATTCGTTTAATCTTAATTAAAATTAGATTTAAAATTGCCCATTTATATGTGCAATTACAATTATACCCCTACGTTTTTTTGAAAAAAAATAACTTGAACTTATTAATGTAGAAAATTTATGATATTGTAAAATATTTCTGAGCCGTGTGATTTCTGAAACCACAATTATGACTATTTATTGCTTGAATTTTTAAATTTTTTCTTCAGATTTGGTAACTATTACTTCAAACTTTAATGATCCCTATCAATTTTTAAATAAAATTAGTATAGTATACTATTAGTAGATATGTCACATCAATTGTAAAAATTAAATATTATATAGATATATATATAGTTTAAATTTTAGAAATGACTGCCAACAAAATCTATAGATTGGCGTGGTGTATGACTATGACAAGAGGTCCTAGATTTGATGGAATATTTGTACGATGACATTCCCTTCGGGGTGTGTAAGTTTTTTTTTTACTTTCTCTTCAAAATTTATATTTTTTGATCTTTCTCGTGATAAGCAAATATCCTTCTTCTGTAAAAAGTCATTTGTATCATTCGTTTAGTACGAGAGCATTATAGTTGTCTCTTCGTAATCGTGTTCAGTAAATGATACTACAGATTTTATACACTTGCTTATCACGAGAAAATATAAAAAAAAAACTTAAGTTTTGAAAAATCGGATTATAAAATCTTACGCACTCCGAATGGAGCATCCGTACAAATACCTCTAGATTTGATCTCACTCCATATATTGTCAAATATATATATAATTTACTAATTTTTTAAAGTTCAATGTTAAATAGATGGTAGGATAAAATTATTTACTAAATTAAGTTTATAATTTAGGCAAATTTTGATAAACATTTAATTTTTTAGTTTTTAATCTTATAAAATTAAGTTTATAAACCCTACTACTTTGATTCATGAATTTCATGTATTTTTTACAAATATTTTTAAAATTCAAATCAAAATTTAAAAATTAGTATTTTTTGTTTTTTTGAATTTGACTAATAATTTAAATATTACCTTTAAAAATATGAAAATTATGGTGAGAAAATGAATCATTTAAAAAAAAATAAAAAATAAAAAAAAATACCAATTTTTGTTTTTAAAAATCAAAAATCAAAAACTGAAAAACAGAAAACCAAAAATAAAAATAACAAATTAACTTAAATGGTAATCAACCTCGCATTATTACATTTCTATTTGAATTGAAACATGATTTTGGTCCTGGATTATTATTATATATCTATAAACTTCAACTACTTCATATTTGTGTTTCAAAAAAAAAAAAAAATAATAAAATAAAAATACTTCATATTTTAGACATTTGACTTTTAAAACCTCAGATTTTTTTTTTTTTTTTTTTTTTTTTAACGAACAAACTTCATTTGGGAGAGTTCACTTGTTCACATATTCATAATTTAAAAATATTATTATATTTTTTTTTTATGAAATATAAAAATATTCAATTGTCTTTTAATGTTAGAAGAATTGTTGACTAACTAAATCGAGCATAGTTCAATTGACATAAGGTTTTATCATTATTAAGATGTAATAAATTTAATCTTCCCATTAATCAAAACCAAAAAAAAAAATGTTGACTAAGATGAAAATTTTGCTACTATAAATAAAAGTGATTGATACTTTATACTCTCTTTTATTTTTTTTAATTGTAAAAATAAAAATACAGACATAACATAACATACCCATGGTAAATGTTGTTATCTATTAAAATATTGTTTTTTTTTTTTAGTTCAAACGGAGTGTGGATTCGAACGATATATAAATTTTAAAATTAATAATATTTTGATGAGTCAATTATCCTAAAGTCAACCTTTTTCTAATTAACTGTAAAATAAGGCCATGCATTTATTATTTAAATGCAATATTATTGTAGAAATAAGTGCAATAATACTTAATAAATTTTAATACAACTACATGCCCATATTCACATTGCTATTGTCAAAGATAACATTTATTTGTGTTGAAAATTGTTTTTTTAGCACATTGGGGCGGGGGATTCGAACTACAAATCTTTTGGCTGTCAACACATACATATGTCAGTTGAACGATGCTTAATTTGACTTGTGATGAAAATTATTTTTAAAATTTTCAACCTCAATCAATTTTAATTTATAACAAATCCAAATAGCATATTCGACCAATATGATTTCATATATTAAAAAGAAAAAATAAAATAAAATTCACTAATGCTTATGGTAATATACATGTTTTATTTTTTATAAAAATATTCTTTGAATACCTCATTTAAAAAAGGTTTTTGTTTCGAATGTTTGAGTGGAATATATTATTTCTTCAAAGTGAAATTTATTCATCTCTATCTTATTGTTCTCTTATGAAAGTTATGGTAATATACATGTTTTCTTTTTTATAAAAATATTCTTTGAATACCTCAATTTAAAAAAGGTTTTTTTACCCTAATCACTTCATCATATTTTTAACATAGTTAATTAACACAATTAATCAAAATCACTCAATTACATACTAGATTTTTTCTCAATGGTATTTTAATTAATGCAAGGATTTAATTAATGACCTCTTAATCACAAACACAACCTTATGCCAATTGAGCTATGCTCAGTTTGGTAAATTACACACTAGTTTGTGGATTTTGAAATTTTGAAATAAAATATTATAATAAAAAAAATGATTGTATTTTTTTAAAAATAATTAATGCTTACGTTTTAATAAAAACAAAAAAAACACTAGAAGGATTTGGAGATTATATTCCGTATCTTAAAAACAAAGATGATAACCACGAATTTTTTTATATTAATAATGTATTTTAAATAACTTATTATAGAAATAGTAGTTTTCAAAGTATTTACAAAACTAGGGTACCTAAATCATGTACTATGGACACGATTTTCATAAGTCGTGTCAATGATACATAATTTAGGGAGTAACTCGTGTACCATGGACACGATTTACATGACGTGTCAACTTAAGTCGTGTACCATGGACACGAGTTACCTTAACTCGTGAGCCATGGACACAAGTTACATGTGACGTGGCTTGCAAGTGAGGTGATCATAACTCGTGTCCATGGTACACGAGTTACCCACTAAATCGTGTACCATGGACACGAGTTACCCCTAAATTGTGTACCATGGATACGATTTAGGAAAATCGTGTTCATGGTACACGATTTAGGTACCTTAGTTTTGTAAATACTTTGTAAACTACCCTATTTCTGTAATAATTTATTTAAAATATATTATTAATATAAAAAATTCCAAATCTGAATTCTATTTTATATTTTTAGATTCACTTAGTCCACAAAATTTGGTATGCAATCTGAATTTGTTTTTTAAAATTATTCATAAAACCTTTTATAAATAAAGTATTTTAAGTTATAAACTCATTTTTTTTTAAAATAAACATATGTATATTATAAAATAATAATTATATAAAATTTATAACGTTCATAAATTAATAATAGTTTATATTCAATTTAATATTTAGTAAGTGACTATAACTAGTTTTATGGTGTCAAACCGAGTATAACTGAATTGACATACAGTTGTGCTCTTGACTAAGAAGTCAGAAGTTAATTATTCACTCGCTTTAATTAAATATCTTTGAAGAAAAAAAAAATAATTTTATGATTTATATATAAAAAAATTATTAAATCTGTTACCAAGTACGTATAAAATGACATACAACTCTGTTTTTATTTTTAAATTTGTATTTTCAAATCATTAACCAAACAAACCTTAAATATGTGTCTATTGAGCCATTGATCATACTCAATTTCTTCCAACCTCAATCATTTAAATTTTTATAAATAAAAATTACATTATTGAGAGGGAGAAAAAGAAGCTTAAATAAAATAAAATAAAAAAAAAAAAAAAAAACAAACTTATGTGGGAAAATGAAATGTCTAAACTCCTCGAGATGGTTGCGTGTCGTGTTGCGTTTTTCGCCAGCTGTCACTCCTTTTTTTTTTTTAAATAAAATAATTTTTGTTTATTTATAAAAGAAAAAGAAAAATTAAAGAAAAAAGCATGTGATTATGCTGCCGCCATTCCCAGACAGGCTGTTATTTCCCTGTCCTAATATGCCCACTCTCATCCAATCAAAATACCGCTCTCTTCAATTATTATTTTATTTTCCACCAACAATTTCATTTCTTTGCCAGCTGGCTTCCATTTCCTCGCCACGCTGGCATTCTCTTGCCACGTCACTTTTTGTGTGGACCCATCCTCAGGTTTCTACCTACGAGGTACACCTCAGCAACACCCATTTTCCAGAAAGATTTCAATTTCAATTTTTTTTTTCTTTTAACTTATTTTCATTTCATAATTTTCTTTTGTATATTTTTGTAAATGCATTACTGAGTATTATTGATTAATAAGTACCAACAATAATTTTAAAGGAAAAACCAAGCAATGTTTTTTTTTTTTTTTTTTTTTTTGTTGTGACATATAGAAAGTGATTAATTGGAAAAAAAAAATGTGTATTGAGGAATAATTAAATAAAAAGTTTACTTTAGAATATAACGATGGGACAAAATATTCAGAAATAACAAACTTTTTGTAATTGCCTACCAACAAGAGACCTCCATTGCAAAAAAAAAAAAAAGTACTTTTTAAAAAGGAAAATAAATGTTGAAAATAAAATGAGTACTTTTTTCTCCTACTAAATTTAATATTTAAATGTGTGACACATGCTCATAATAGGGATGGAAATTCAATTTGAGACAACAACAAAAATGGGGAAAAGTAAGCCTTCAAATACAATGAGAGATTGTTGATTGTTTTTGCAAATGGAAAATAATGAAAACTCAAATCATAAAATAACAAAAAAAAAAAAAAAAATATAACAACAATAGTACACTACAGTTTATAACGATTTCGTTTATAATTTTTTTGTTCTTGAAATTTATTTTTGTTTCTTCTCAATTTCTTTACTATTGTTGTTATTACATATTTTAACCAAACATTTGAATTCTTAATCAAATTTAAAAAACAAAAATATTTTTTTAAAAACTGTTTTCTTAGTTTTCAAATTTCGACTTGAATTTTAAAAATATTAATAGAAAGTAGATAACAAAACAAAGAAACAGTTAGTGAAAGTAGAGTTTATAAAGCTTAATTTTCAAAATAAAAATTCAAACGAGACTTTAATAGCTATATAGTTAAGGTTGATTGCAATAGTTTGAAAAACGAAATTGCTTCTTCGATACTACAAAATCATCTAATGAGTAGGTCCAAATTTTAGTTGATCATTTAATGATTATAATGACGATATTAATTAATATGAAAGTCAATTGTGATCTATATAAATCAAATATTGATGTATATAACTAAATGAATAGATCGATGAATTAAACAAAACAAAAAATATGGAGTCAAAATAAATATGGAAGAGGGCTAATAATTGAAAGTGATAGTAAAAAATTTGGATGATTGATATATAGTTTTTCCAACCCAATCCCATGGGGTTTCCTTGAGCCTACAAGGCACCAGCTGTTTGTTATGCCAAACTCCAAAACTTGTGATGTGTTTGGCTATTCCTTTCTATTATTCCATTGGTCAAATCCTTCTATAAAATACTTTTTTTATTTATTTGAAATTTTTTATTTTGAAACAAACCAATTCATTAACTCTTTACTTTAAAATGTTAATCAAATCTTTGTTTCATAAGTAGCTTTTTGGTTTTTATGTTTTATGTTTATTAAAAACAAAAATCATATATGTTTTATAACTGATAACTAAATTTGTTTTTTATTTTTAAGAAACAAAAAATTACGATTTGTTTAATAATTATTTTTTATTTTCAGTGTTTTTTAAAAAGAAAAAAGAAGGTTTGATAATTTTTTTTATTGTATTTTATGGTTTCTATAAAATGAATAGAAAATTATTTTTATTATTATTTCATCTAATTTATGTAGGACTAAAGCCGGCTTCAAATTGTTTCGAAAGTTGAACATCATTGACCTACAAAAGTTTAAGGATATTTTATATAATTTAACTTATTTTAAAAAGCATTTTTCTAAAGAATATTTTAAAAGGCAAGTTTCGTTTTCAAACAAAAAAAAACGAAAAACGCATTTTTTTTAAAAAAAAATCTCTGTTTTTAGTTTTTATAAAGAATTTTAAAAACAAAAAAATGAATTAGTTATCAAACAGACTTTTTGTTCTTGTTGTTGTGCTTATTGTTGTTGTTATTTGTTTGTTATTATGTTTCATGGTATGATAAAAATATTATTTGAGGGAAAACAGAGGATGGAAATTTAAGATTTTAGGAGAAAGAAAGAAAGGAAAATGATACAGTATCATTTTGGTTACTAAGATTTGAACTTAATTTCTATTTGATTTTTTAAGTTTCAAAAGTTATATGTTTATCCTATGACGCTTAAATTTAATTTCTAATTATCTTAAAAATTTAAAATTTGTTTCTAATTGGCCCACATATCATCAAAGTCAAATTAACATATATTAATTGTTAATGTCATTTCATCATTAGACTAAAATTTTAAGTACTATTTTATAAAGATCATTTAAAAATCGATTTAAAATTTTAAGGACCATTTTGAAATCAAATTAAAACTTCAGAAACTAAACCAAAACCGACACTTTTAATTTAGTGACCAAATAGAAACTAAATTCAAATTTTAATAATATATATATATATATATATTTATTTATTTATTTGTCATCACTATCCCAAACGTGGTAATTGGGTTATTATGAGAGAATTTAAATATTTTCGAAGGGAAAAAAGTTGACAAAATGAAACTTGTATTTTACTCCTTTGTTAGTCTTTCCTAGGTCACCCCATAAACTCATCCCACTATTTAGTATTTTCCCCTTTCAACACTTCAAATAATGGTGACTTGGGCCCACTCCCAACCAAATTTAAAAAAGAATAAACATTTTTTTATTCAAATAATGCTGATAACTACTTTTTGTTCTTTATTTATTTATTATTTTTTTTTTATATATATATTTTTTTTAGAGCAAGCTCATAACAAAGCTAAGCTAGAGAAATATCACAAAGAATAAAAGACTCAACCCGAGGAGGGACATCCTCCACCCAAACCACACTTTGACGAAACATCAACGCCAGTTTCGCAAGTTGGTGCGCCACCACGTTGCCTTCACGATAGGTAAAACTGCAGCAACCCCCACACGCTTGGAGGAGCCGAGAGCCCACTTCCGACACAAACACACCAACTTCGGATAAATCCTCGACCCTCTCTTGGAATAAGGAACATATCCGGGAGGAATCTGATTCAAGAACCGCAGGGTGTAACCCACCTTCCCATGCAATGCGCAAACCCTCTATCGCTGCCAACCCTTCCGCCATCGCCACACTGCGCACATTCTGAAACCACATAATGGCTGCCAACATCACTAAACCCCCTGAATCTCGTACCACCACTCCCACACCCATCAAACCTTCTTCCTTCACGAAGCCTGCATCCACGTTCACCTTGTACATCCCTGAAGGAGGGGGGCTCCACTTAGCCCTGGATCGGGCCACAAGAATGCCCACCAGTCCCAACTGTGCTGAGAATAGGTCAGATTCCGGGAAATATCGTCCCCTCATAGCGCGGGAAAAGAATGAGGTTGGACTACGCATCAATCTTTAACACTGTTTCGCAAGTAAAGCCTGGTTAAAAAGCTTCAGATCCCGAAAACCCATACCTCCTACACATTTCGGACGACAAAGAAACTTCCAGCTTACCCAGTCCACCCGTCGATCTTCATCCGACCCATTCCACCAGAACCGCGCCAACAATCGTTGTATATTGGCCAAAAGCTCTTTCGGCAGCCGAAAACAGTTCATCGTATAACAAAGAATAGCTTGCAAAACAGACTTTATCAAAACCTCCCGTCCCCCTACGGAGAAAAACTTCCCCTTCCACCCCTGAAGCAGGCGCCAAACACGCTCTTTAATGTAATTAAAAGTACCTGAACGATTGCGAGGCATGAAAGAGGGAAGCCCCAAATATTGGCGATGAAAAGGAGTCTTCCTCACAGCAAGGATCTGACAAACACACTCCTGCATACCCGGACTCGTACTCAGGCTAAACGATATTACCGACTTCTCAAAGTTAACTGTCTGACCTGAAGCCTTCTCATATTCTCGTAGTATGGTATGCACAGTCAAAGCTTCACTAACGTTGGCTCGGAAGAACAATAGACTGTCATCTGCAAAAAAGAGATGAGATATAGGAGTCCCTCCACGAGACAGAGTTAGCCCTGATATAGCCCGTCTTTCCTCAGCCGCAGACAACAGATGAGATAGCCCCTCACCACATAATAAGAATAAATAGGGCGACAAAGGATCTCATTGTCGCAAACCACGACTCAGAACCACATCACCACACCTCATACCGTTAATATTAAAGGAGTACCTGACTGAGGAAACACACCGCATTAGCAAACTCACCCAGGTCGGCGCAAAATCCAGCTGATCAGACCTTCCAAATTCTTTATTTCTTGAAGAAGAAAAAAAAAAGTTTGTTGGATAATTATTTGTTGTTTCTTATTTTCTCTATCTTTTTATAGTTTAATAATATAGAAAATATGTATTAGGCATTAAAATATATAAAAGATAATTATCAAAAGTTTATATTATTTAATACAAATAAGTCATTAAATAAAATTAACAACAATAATAAATTGTTTCTATCATTCAAATGTTGTCAAAATATGATCTACAATGTTATCTCTTACAAGTCATTTTTGTCGATTCAGATCCAACTCAATTATATTATTTTGTAAATGTCATAGTTGTAAAATATTAAAGTGAAGTTAAATGCATATTTGACTGAGCAGAATTCTAGCCGGTTCTAAGTATACTAAAAATTAAAAATAATCTATAAATATATATATTGTAAATTTTAAAAATAAAAAATAAAAATACTAAATTGTGGATGTTTTAGTTGACAAAATTTATATAATGTAAAATTCCAACTTGTTTCAAGTGTATGTAAAATTTTAAAATATATATATATATAGGGAAATTGTAGTAAATGACAATTTAAGACTTATTGTTTGCAAATATAACATGTTTTTAAAAATTTTGCGGATATAGCAATTTCTATCGCTTATATCTTATGACTGATAGAAGTCTATCGCTGATCACCTCAGCTTTTTATAGATTTTTGTCAGTGATAATAGTCTATCAGAGATAATAGTCTATCACTGATAGAAGTCTATCAGTGATATAATAAAGTCTATCAATGATAGAAACGGGTTTTTTTACCATATTTGCAAAACATTTTAAAGTTTGCTAAATTTGCAATTAGTTTGGGCCTGATTGCTATTTGTGCAACCAGCCCTATATATATATATATAAATATTGTTGTCCTAAAAAAAATTACATATTGTGAAATTTAAAATTAAAACAATATATAGAAATACATATTGCAAAATTATTAAATAAAATAAAAAATCATATTAATTTTCACCTAACTCAAACCAGGATTTTGAAAGGGAGCTAGGATAGGAACCATTCTAACCACAACAATCCAATGAAGGATAATAAAAGAATGTACAAAATATAAAAAGAAATATATAAACAAGAGAAACTACTTTTTATAGTTTTTTAAATTCATCCCCAATTAAAAAAAATGTTTCTTAAATTTTAGAAACAAAAAATACGATACATTTACCAAACGAGTTTGTTTTTTAAAATTTAGAAAACAAGAACATGAATGATAAAACCGTTTTTTTTTTTTTTTTTTAATATTGAAAATGGGGTGCTATATAAATATAGTATGCTATATTTAAAATGAGTTGTTAAAATATTATATGAAGAGTTTTGAAAGTGATGGAAACTTAGATTTGAGTTAGTGTAAGATTCATTCCATTGCTGAGAAAGTCCAAAACAAAAGTTCCCAAACTTTCAAGCATTAAACCAAAACCATAGAAGAAATTGATTATTTTGAAAGTGACTTTTCCTATATTTGAATGCCAAGTGTTGTCATTTGTGGACTTCATTGGTTGCTCCTTCCACCCATATAATGATTACATTTTTTAAAAATTAAAATAAAATAATTCATTATCTCTCTTCAAATTTCATTAAGCAAAATTAATATATTTTAGGTTAAATTAATAATTTAGTTTTTTTTATGGTTTAAAATTATTTTTTCTATAGTTTTAAAAGTTTGAATTTAGTGAGCTACAATATGTTAAATCCAACTATCCACAAAGTGTGTCTTTAATTTACCCAAACATATATGATATACCAATATTTTTTCCTTTTCTTTTTTATTGACCCTTTAATTAATTAAAAATTTAAAAGGAAACAACCAAATTGAAATCAAATTAGCTATGTCAAAAAAATTAGCTGTCAATACTATAAAAATCAAATATGTATTAATATATATATTTTTTAATTGAGAACCTAATTAACAACAATTTCATTTACAATGTTTTTTTTTGGGGACAGTTACAAGAATAGAAAAAAAATGCATTTATAACATAAAATATTCAATTATATCAATTCAACTAGTCCTATAACATTTCACTGTCAAAAAAATTCGTAGGATTATTAAAAATTGAACTCATTTCTTCTAGAAGGACTTAGGTCAATCCTTAATGGTTTTATAGTCGGTGTATCAATGATATACCATATCATATCAATAACACTTGATATACTTTATATTTGGTGTATCGATTGTGACTGATTGACTAGTACATTAAAATATAAAATATATGATACTTTATATTTTGTATATTGATTATGACTAATTGACTGGTACATTAAAATATAAAATATATGATATATTAGTGTCAAATAATATATCAAAATACTTTATATTTAGTGTATTGGTCATAACTGATATATTTTATATTTGATGCATTAGTCTATCAATTGTTTCTGATACACAAAAAAAAAAAAATAAGATATACCAGTCGTGACTGATACACCAAATACAAACAACAATTATTAAAAAAGAAAACAAAAAATTGCAACCTGCTTAAATAAACATTTTTTAAACTATAATCAGAATTATAAAAGTAAGAGATTTTTTTTTTTTTTACAATGGTGGAGTAATGAAATCAAATTTTTGACCCCTCATATTAGACATCTTCAGGTTTCATCATAAAATCAATTAGTTGATAGGAGGTGTAGCCCATGTATGTTATATTGTGAGTAAGGTCCCTTTATCTTTTCGATGTGAGATTCTCAACATTCCCCCAAGATGGTGTCTTTTTGGGTTCACCATCTTGGATCGAATCCCATTTTTGGACCGAATACCCGTTTGAGTTTTGTGGACTCTGATACCATATTAGAGTAGTTCCATTCTATTACCAATTGGTTTTAGGATGGAACTTCATGATGTCCTAATATGATGACTAAGTAATATATTATGTAATTTGAGTTATCCTCGTGACAAATAAATAATTATTTAATATTATGGGTATAAATGGGACTGTTATTATTTGGTTTATTTTGTAAAATTTCTTCTAATTTCTTCTCTTTAAATTATTTCTAGATACATCATACCCATTCATGACATCATCTTCCATTAGACTTAAATCATGCCTTGTTTTCCATTTAATTAAATTATTGTTATGTGAAAATAGTAATTAGGTCTTCCTCAACTATTTAATTTACATATTAATTAATACATTTTCTATAATAATTTAGAGGTAGAGTCAAGATGAAATTAAATAAAATCAACATGGCACATTTGATAACAATCATATGCCAAGAAAATTAAAATATACTAAAGAAGTTTATATATTTTTTTAATTCTTGTCATCTGCATGACACAAAATAGTTATGTGACCAATTTTTTTATATTCAATTTCATCATCTACACAAATAAAATTCACAATGCAATCATCATTTGTCTATTGTCATCACCAAGCATTATTGAACAATTGGATACTTCAAGACATATTTGATTGGTAATCTAAAAAAAAAAATCAAAAAAAAAAAATCAATAAAAATAGAGTTGAATTTCATGTTTTCAAATATGTGTTTGGTAATAGAGTTAGAAATTGAATCACAATTTAATTAATTATCCAAAATGTGTTTAAATTTTATTTTTATAAACCATAAAATTAGAACTAAATATTAGCTGAAATATAAATTATTATTAATTAATTTATAAACGTATTTTATGTTATAAATTTTATATAATTATTATTTTATAATATTATATAATTTATAATATATTATATTATACATATTTTTATTTAACAAAAATGAATTGAATTTATAACCTGAAATACTTTATTTATTAAAGTTCTTAACATTTTAAATATAGTTGTGTATTTTAAATTTTAAAATTCAAAATTTAAATAAAATTTTTTTTTTTTAGAATTTACACGATTACAGAATTCGCAAAAAAATAAATCACAATATGAATTCTCTAACAAACATGTCCTTCATTTTTAACCTATAAATTTGTGACTAATGTTTTAACTAGATACAAGTTCTCTATTATTTCATCTATGTAATTCATTGACAAACATCAACTAATGATTGGATATTTGCACATATGACTCTCCTTTCAAAGTCTTATTATTTTTTGACTTCCTCTCAGAAATGCATGTTTTTTTGTTCTTTGTTGTCGTCATCAACACTACCCTGAACACGATCGCAAGAAAAAAGTATGTAATACGTTTTGCTGAGCACGCAGACACTATAGTCGTCTCCCTTGCGATCGTGCTCAACGAATGATACAAATAATTTTTTACAGAGGGACGAATTGTTGAGCACGAAATAATATCAAAAAACATGTATTTTAAAAAATAGAATTATTTAGCATTAAACTTTCGGGTCATCTGTGAAAACCCCCCACTAATGATATAGTGTTTTATGCGTCGATTTTTATTTTAATATATATTTATTAGTAAATGAGAAATGAAAATTAATTACATTAAAAAGAAAACATTTTTCCAGATTTTGATGAGAAAGGTTGTCTTGTTTTATTACTTGTGTCAGAAAAAATGTGCGACAACATTGGTTCGATTAAACTAAGTCATTAAATTGCTTAAAACTAATTATTTTACATTATAAACATTTTAGAGTGGGAATCAATGTGAAGGTTTTTTCAGGAAATTTTGGGATTTTGAAATGGTCAGACAAAACATTTTTCATATAATAATACTGGAAAGCCACATTGGAAAATAGTGGCTATATTAAAAATAGAGGATAATTATATATTATACCTTCTTCATTTGCTTATTTTTCAAATTATTTCTATGTATTTTATTAATAATTTCAATTACTCTAGTAGAAGTTTAGGAAATTAAATTATACCCAAATTCTATAAATTAACTTTCATGACATTATTACATGTGATGACATATACATTCAAATTAGCAGGGATGATACAAAGTAGAGATGTCATTTCTTCCTTTAAATTGGGAGGATTTTTTCCATTTTAATTTTGAGAACGAGATAAGAGATTATCTTGGTTGTCCGCTAATTCTAAATATATACATTTTTACTTTTTTTCGTCCTTCTCGACTTCCATTATTTTGGCGTTTTTTTTTAATATTGTAATTTTTGAAACTATTTATAAAATTATAGCAAAACATCAGACTATTTATAAAAATATAGTTGTTTTAAATCAATATCTATGTTTGGAAAAGATAATGTACGCGGTGGTCAGGTGAGCACAAATCATCTTTTCAAAAGCCGATGTGCATCCAGGCCAAAACACATTGCACACCAACACACATCGTCTTTTGAAAAGACGATGTGCATTCACAAAAAGAACAGTACATCGTCTTTTGAGTAGTGTGCATTCAAAAATCAATATTTTTTTTATTTAAATATACAATTTTTTTGAAAAAGATATAGAAAGCTAACATACAACTTTAACTTGATATCTGATTTAACTATTTTTTGAGTGGTATATAAAAAAATATAATTAGTTGAAGTTGGGATATGGTTCTGCAAATTACAAAAAAAAAATTAGAGTCGTAATGCAACTTCGATGATCTTTATCTCTCGATATAAACTCAAAAAATAGTAAAACCAGTTATCAAATTGAAGTTATGTATTAGCTTTCCAGACATATATTTTTCGAAATTTTTGCATATCTAACTTAAAAAAAATATCGAAAATTTTTCGTGGATGCACATGTCTTTGCATCCTGTTTTCAAAAGAATGTGTGAGCTTGATTTAAAATAACTATATTTTTATAATCAGATTTTTTTGCTATATTTTTATAAATAGTTTAAAAAATTAGGAGGTCCATTTTTTTTTTCAATACCTTATTCACATTAATACCTTATTCACATTTTATTTATGTAATTGTCTCATTTTTTTTTATCTCCATTTTAACCTTTGACTCTATTTTAAATGGAGATTTATCGTCTTGTTTAGGATGTGAGGGACCTAATTCCATATAATTTTATTTTTTGTCATCCCTAATAAAATAAATTGTTAAAAAATAAGAACAAAATTGGATTAGTATATGATTCTGCAAATCAAATTAGTGCTCAAACCTATTTTCAATACATATGAGCATGATTTGCAAACTAAGCAAATCATTTGTAATTATCTTTAGAAATTAATTAATTGAATGATCAAAATCAATATTACGACACCACTTTGCATAATTTAATTTTTAAAAACATAAATATTCAAAATACCTCAACTGATTAGTGAATTAAAAATTTTGAAAAATTATATAGTTTTTTTTTTTTAATTATATATATTTTTATATTTTCTCTCCCAACAATAATATTATTTTAAAAAATGACGTAGAACAATAGAAATAATCAAAGGTGATTAAATATAAAGGCAAGATTAATTCATGTGACGGTATTTTGTTTTGATCTACAAACAATATATTAATGTTAATATATTTATTTCTTGTGGTTATTAATAATTTTATTTTTTAATACATAACATATAATCTCGATTAATTAAATCCATCGGCTTTTATTTGTCCACTTCAATTTGCCGTCCATTTCATCATCATATATTTGTTGGCTAGCCTACTTTCAACCACATTTATAATTTTTAAGATGATTTACAAAGTTGAGAGATGAAATTAAATTGATGTGACATTATTAATAAAATAAGTATAATTGTTTTTAAACTTAATTAATTTCATTTAAAAGATAATGGAACTTGAGATAAATAAATGAGGGGCTTTATTATTTGAATAATAATTAAATAATTGAAAATGTGAAACCCACTAGAAATGGTCAACCTTGATTATTCCCTTTCCATTATTTTTGTAACCTATCTTTTTCACATTCTTTTGTAAATATATGAAGAACACAACAAAACCCCACATATAAAATGCTAAAGAAGGATTTAATTTTTAATTATAGGTTGACTACTCTCTCTCTTTCCCATTATTTTTTTTTTTACCATTTTTTTTCCACTCCTTAAATATATGATGAATTGATAACTTGTGTGCTTGAGGTATCCCTAGCTCGTAGTCTTTTCCAGTTCAAGTTGAGTCTGATTGCTTACAGATTATTAAGCTTATCAAAAGAGAAGAAGAAGAAGACTTCACCGAGGTGGGTGTGATTGCTGTTGAAATCACTCTTCGAGCGTCTCCACAAGAAATAGTTTCTTTTGATCATGTTTCACACTCCCAAAATAGAGTGACACATTTTTTTGACTTGTTTAGCTAGGACTGAAGGTCTTTAAGAGGAGTGGGGAGAGTGCCCACGTGAATGACTGTCTGATATTCTTTGGTTGGATTTTTTTAGTTTTGTAGCTCTTGTTTAGCTTTGTTCTTAATAAAAAAAAATATGACGAATATAACAAAATCGTTTTTTTTTTTAATATGGCATATTTCAAAACTATTTATAAAAATATATAAAAAAAAAATCAAACTATTTATAAAAATATTGTTATTTTAAATGCACATCACGTGAACACACGTCGTCTTTTAAAAAAAAATGTAAATCTACGCAAATACATGTCTTTCAGCACATCAAGACTAATTTTTTTTAATGATAAGATTTTTTTTTTCATAATTACAGTGAAAATCAAACTTAAGGTCTTTTAGTCACTAGTTTATACATTGCGTCAAGTCTCTTCAACCATGTTGTTATTGGTTTTTTAATGATAAAATTGACTATATCTTAAGTGATATAAAATTGGGTAATGATTGAAGAGAGAAGGAAAGTGGGGGCAATAAAGAAGGTTCTTAACAACTATTTAGTGATGAATCAAAAAGTGAATAATTAGAAGGGATTTTTAATTAATTGGGTTATTATTGGGTTGGTTGAGATAATATAATTCCATATTACCAAACTTTTGCAAATATATTATATACAATTTAAATTTAAGCTCTATGGTTTCTATATATAAAAATTTGGTGCATTTCTCCTAATGGTTGGTGTAACTTCACCCAATAGTTGGCTTTCTTTAATCTCAATTCATTGATTTAATTTTTCCTTTCTTATCAACAATGTTTGTTTCCTTTTTCCTCTTTGATTTTCTATGGACAACCAATCAACTTTTTGCTAGCTATTTAGTTTGGTAATATGCACTTAAATTCTTACCCATATTTTATTTTAGTTTTCCTTAGTTTTTAATTTTCATCTAACTTTGGTGAATTGTATACGCTTAATTCTTAAATGATGGAAACAAGGTGAAGTTTTTATTTATTATCTTTGTCTCATATTAAATAATTATCGTCTTTATTGTATGAACGGAACTTACCTCAACGTTAATTGGACACTCTCTTTTTTGAGGTTGGAGAGGTACGAATATTCCCCATCCCCACAATTAAGGATGTACATGGGTTAAGTTAGAGTATTTTCTGACCCACACGTTGGTGAATTCTCAACCCAACTCAACCCTTCAATTTTTGGATTGGATTGGATTGGGTTGGGCGAATTAGTATTTTTTTTCTTCTTAATTATTTAAAAAGACAAATTGATCGAACTTAGCTCAACGTTCTCTCTCTTGAGCTCGGAGAGGTACGATTCCCCATCCCCACAATTAGGGGTGTACATGGGTTGAGTTAGAGTGTTTTCTGACCCACAGATTGGTGAATTTCCAACCCAACATATCACTAAACCCAACCCTTCAATTTTCGGATTGGGTTGGGTCATCGAGTTGATATTTTTTTTTCTTCTTAATTATTTAAAATATATTTCTATAAATTATCGTTTTCAATTCATTTCTTCACTATATTAAAAATGAACAAAAAGTTAATCGAGATTCTTGGATTAAATACAAATTTTTAACCCTAACAGAAAATGTAATCAATTTAAATTTGAAGGAAGAGATGAAAAAGATGAAGAAGATGAAATGTAAGAATTAAGATAATTAATAAGAGAAAGAAACCGATGTGAATATGAAATTAGGGTTAATAAATGATATATATTATATATATTAAAAAAAAATTAAGGTTCAAAATGGAATATTAACAAAAATTCAAGAACTAAAACCAAATATGTAAACCAAAAAATGTAATTAAACCACCAATTGACATTTGGCTATGGGATGCCTGAAATTAATTTCAAATTTAGGATTTTTTTGTTATTAATTATTCTAAAATTTTGAATGGCTTCAAATTATAATGAAATAAAATTAAGACATGAAATGACCTATATGATAATAACCCTTTTGGTTTCTTGGGAAATAAGCATAGTAGTTGAATAGTTAATATCAAAGATCAAGATCAAGATCAGTTGAACCACCCATGCTAATCAGTTATCAGAAAAATAAAATAAAAAAATCAAACAACTCCATTGATTGTGATTTAATGAAATTATTAATTATATATGATGTTATGATGATGTAGCATTCATAAATTTTAAGTAATTGTTGTTGTTTGTCACAAAAATTTGTGAATAATAAAAATATTGTCCTTTTTTAGGAAAATATATTTTTTTTATGTCTTTTTCTTTTTACTAATCTAACCTTTTTTTTTTTTTTCTCTCTCCCTTTCTTACTTAAAATAATATATATAGGTGCGATCCATACATTAATATTTGGGGACAAAAAAATTGTTATACAAAAATAAAAATAAAACTATCATAAA
Source organism: Herpetospermum pedunculosum (assembly GCA_028017165.1). Taxonomy (NCBI): domain Eukaryota; kingdom Viridiplantae; phylum Streptophyta; class Magnoliopsida; order Cucurbitales; family Cucurbitaceae; genus Herpetospermum; species Herpetospermum pedunculosum. Next base: position 15,754,563 of record CM051523.1, read on the forward strand.
AAATATGAAGTTTGAATTCACGTTCCCACGTTATGTTGGTCTTAAAATAAAGTTATTGGTGATAAGAATAGGTAAGCATATCAAATGCTTCCTAACTAAGTTCAAACAAACTTAGTATCATCATATAATTCAATTTTGTTTCTAATAAATCTTTGAATGTTAAAAAATGTCGAATAAGATAAAGATTTATTACACTTAAACTTAAAAATTTGACTTTGACGACCATATTAGATACAAAATTGAAAGTTGAAAAAATATATTGAACAATTTTTAAAGTTCGTAGATTTATTAAACACAAAATTGAAAGTTCAAAGATTTATTAGATACTTTTTAAAAAAAAAAGTATTAAAAAAAATATAATTTAACGTGAATCTTTTTTCAAAATTTATAGAAAATATAATATAAACTAAATTACTTTTGAAAAAACTAACAAATAAACTAATAGTAAATATTAAGTTTAAAATTTGTTCAAAATATTAGAATTAGATTTCAAGACATTTGAAATTATAATAACTAAAATAATACAATTTTGAGAGTATAAAGTGCCAAGTGTCAAATTAAAAAATACAAGATGCATGACATGGAGGTTTACCACCGTAGCAAAATGCTTTTTCATTTACTTTGAAGGGACCGAATTGCATAAATTCTATATATTTTAAGGCATTATTTTAACTCTATATATAATTTTTTAAAAATATTTGAGAGTGGGTCCTAATCTCCTCTATATATATATATATATATCTACAAAGGGGAAAATCCTTTACCAAATAATTTTAAACACATTTTTTTTTTTATAGAGGCAATAATTGAAAGAAAAAAGAATGAAAGGCATTAGAGAAAAAGGGACTGTAAAATCCAATTAAACATAAAATAGAGAGAGAAAAAAAACTCATATATTTAATAAAGCACATGTAAGGGATCCATTATTTTTGTCAATTAATTGAAAACAAATTAAGGATGATAATTCAAAATCTTAAATAAAAAAATATAACATTATCTTTTCGTTAGAGTAGAGATATACTCTAAACTATACATCTTTATCACTACACAACTTTGAAATAAATTTGAATGCTTCACCATGTTATTTGACCCAAAATTTATCCCTAAATAACTTATCAAATGAGTTTCAAAATTAAAATAAATTAACGAGATTGTATACAATTTTCTTTCTACGAACACTCATTCATTCTTATCTCTAATAATATAGAGAAATGAGGGAGACAACGGGAGAGATGAAGTAACATATTTATGGACATAAAAGCTTTATAAAAAAAATGAGATAAAAAAATTGGGACAATAATATAAAAATAATTATGGGTGTGACATTTAGGCCCCTTGTGCATGAATGATGTTTTTAAGATGTGATGACTGTGTTTGTAAGATTCAATGATTAAAAACTAATATATCATAATAATAATGCACATTATCCATTAAACTCAACATATTTGAATGTCTATAAATTATGTAACCTAAAATTTTGGCCACATCACATGCAAATCCATTGAATATCAATTTTTTTAATTAAATGCTTTTGAGCCACAAAATTTTATCAAAAGGAATATAGATGAAATTTTTTTAGGATGGGTTTGGGGTCATCCCCATGTGATATCTACAAGGCCTTTTTTTGTTTATCCATATCTAAAACTACATGGGATTTAGGGTTTTTTTTTTTTTAATAAATTGCATTTTAATTCATTATTTTTAGGATGATGAAATTTGAAGTTTTTATTTTTTTATTTTATTTTTATTAATTTAAAATTATAGTTCATTTAAGTAATTTATCATACAACAATTAGTTAAAATAGAAAATGATCCATATGTGAAGTTTGGATAGAGTCTTCTATATAATGGTCGTTTAAGTATGAATGACACATCTTTATAACATGATTGTTTTGAAAAGTCGTGTTTTCTTTCTTTTTGAAATGATCAGTTTTATTTAATATAGAATGCTATAACTGTCATTGCCTCGTGTAACGATTAATAAGTAGAGTTGTCTTTGTGTCCAAAATTTCTATTGCTAATATAATGCCTCCAAAACTGGTAAATAATTTATCACACAACATAATCCATCACACCCAAATTATTCTTCCTATAAGATTTTTTATTTGAAATCAATTCTTCACCAGGTTTTAGTTGATAGGAACATTTTTTTTTTCTTTTTTTTTTTTTTTGTTGAATCTTATTTTGATGTTGTCATCCAATATTAAAATACCAGTTTTTAAAGAAAAAAAGACGAATTTTTAAGGACATCATTTACATAAACAATAATTCACGTTCGTGTAACGTTATTTAATAATATATATATATAAATTTATACGTCACAAGTATAGGGAGTTCTTAATAATTGTGTCATCTAGAGATAATAATACAATTAATATGATGACTTTAAAAGATCCATTATTGATTTCAAATGATAAGTTTTGTATATATATATATATATATATTATAAAAGATAACATGTTATAAACTATAATGTTATCTATGAGCCCAATTTTTTTTTTTTTTGTTATTAACATTGTTGAACCGGTACGAAATTCTATTAAGAGAAAAGTTACAAAATTTCGTACCAATTCAATAATTTCAAATCTTATCGAACATAATTCAATTGGTCAAAACATTACTTAACTCCTTCATTTGAGTTGAATTTAAAAAAAAAAACTCAAATTCTCTTTAATAACCACACACCAATAATTCACTCAAACCTTAAATTTAACATTTTTATAAACATACCCATTTACATTTATGGGAAATCTTATTATCAATATTACCATTTTTGATTGGATTAAAAAAAATAGTCAATTGGGTGTTTGATTGAAACCCTACTTGAATCCTATATGGTAGGCAAACAATAATATATATATATATATATATATATATATTTTTTTTTTTTTTTTGCTCAAATAATTAATGCATAGTTTATAAGTTGCTCAATTAATAGCAAATCATAAGGCACAACTGTATTGGACTATTTTTTGTGATAGCAAAGGAAGCAAAAGAAAAGAACATGCTATGTGGGTCAATTTGGTTGGGCATTTTTGGTTACATTAATATGAAATTACCATTTTCCCCCATGAATTATATGAATTTTGTTCTCATCTCTCTCAAAAATAAAGGGCAAATAAGTCAATAATCCAAATGAAAGAAATGCCCTTCCCATAGTTGAGGCCCCAAAAAAGGGTTGATTAGAGTGAAAGAGACAGATAGCGTTGAAGAAAACCCCTTATAAATAATTTCACTCATTATTACACATTATACTTTTATATTCGCCTTGGAATTTAAAAGCCATACCTAAAGGAGAAAAAACATTTGTGGCGCCTAAACTTTTAACTTTTTGTCAAATAGGTCATTGAAATTTAACCGTATCAAATAAGTTCTTGAACTCTAAAAAATATCTAATAAGTTACTATATTTCTGAATTTGTATCTATTAAGTCCTCAAACTTTTAAATTTGTGTCTAATAGATCATTGACCTATTGAATATTTTTTAAAATTCACGAATCTAATTGAACACAAAATTGAAAGCTTAAAAACTTATTAGACACACAATCGAAAGTTTAGGAACTTATTAGACAGTTTTAAAAGTTCAGAGACCTGTTAGATACGAAATTGAAAGTTTGAGAACCCATTATGTACTTTTTAAAGTGTTTATAGAGCTTTTAATTTTGTGTCTAATTGGTTTGAATTTAAAATTTGTGTCCAATAGGTCTTTAACATATAATTAAAAAAAAATTATCAACAAGAGTATAGCTACATGTATGACTAGAGACCAAGAGATCCTAACGTAAAAATAATAAAAGCTCCCAATGAGGATTGAACTCACGACCTTTCACTTACGAAGCGAACGCACTACCACTATGCTACGGAAGCAATTTTTGAAAAGCATTATGTAAACATCTGATTTATGTACTTAACTTTGATCTCTCACCCTACATATTGAAAAGCTTAAACACTTATTAAATACAAAATCGAAAGTTTAAGAATTGAAAGCTATTTAACATTTTTTAAATATTCATAAATCTATTGGACACGAATTGAAAGCTTAAGAACTTATTAGACACAAAATCAAAAGTTTAGTTACTTAAAGTTCGACATATTAGATACATTTTAAAGTTCAATAACCCTATTTGACACATATATGAAAGTTTAGGGACTAAACTTGTCATTTAACTGTGAAGAAAAAAAAAAAAGGAGGGGGGGGGGGGGGGGGGGATTATGGCATTATGAAAATTAGACTGAAATTTGAGAGGAAAGAAACAGAAAATGTTATGAATTTGGGAAGCAAAAAGAGGAAGGACCATGTTTGTATCATGTGAGGATTGTCCCCTTTGCCATGTGCATTAATTTTGCTCAATCTCTCACCATTATTTCCTTTTTTCACTTTGGATGTCATCAAAACAAACCTTACTTTAAAATGGTAAAAATAAAATAAAAAGGCTTTGTTTTTGTTGGTTTCTCATTTGTCTTACATTTACTGAGTATCCATCAAATGTTTTTTTTTTTCTTTTCATTTTTTACCTTTCCATTTTATTCTCTTTTAGGAACTGTTTGGGACAAGGAGCTAGGGAGTTTGGGTTGTTTGGATTGTTTAGTCGAAAAAGTTTTGAAGTCCGTGTGTTTAGAGTGCAAAGTTGTTTAGTCTGGAGTGAAAGTTGTAGGGAGATTGAGTTGTTTAGTCGGAAGAGTTTTGAAGTCTCTGTGTTTGGAGTGCAAAGTTGTTTAGTGTGGAGTTCTAAAACTTGTTTTGTGTTTGAGGTAGGAAGTTGTTAGACTTGTAGTTTTGAAGTCTCAGCTTATTTTAACTGTTATTTTCTATACAATTTTTTCTACAAAGTTTCAAAATTTCATTATTAATGATTCTTACCATAAATTCTAAGAATGAATTTTTTTATTTTATTTTATTTACCAATTACAAATTTCTTTGAAGACACCATAAATAATTTTGACCACAATACTTGACAGTATCTTTTCAATATCTCATATTCATTATAAAATATATATATATATATATATATATCCATTTTTATTAGGAGTCATTTTTGACATTTTATTTCAATTTCATGAGTTCTAAGATTGAGATTTTTTTTGTTTAATTAATGTATGTATATTTTACAAACTTCTTTAGAGAGAAAAAAAAAAAAAAAAAAAAAAACAACACATAAGTATAGTCTTACTCTAACCCATGTTTCAAACACATCATTCTCCGCCTCCACCCATTTAAACTCGACATTCCATCTAAATTTACTGCACCCGGAATCCAGCAGCTCAACAATGACAGTTTATTTTAGTTGTTTTTTTTACAATATTTTTTATAATTTTTCACATTTTCATTATTAAGGACTTTTCCAATAAATTTTAAGAATGTGATTTTTGTTTTTTTATTTTATGCCTCCACAAATTTCTTAGAAGATAACAAAAAAAAAATTTGACCACAATACTTCACATTCTTTTTTCAATATCACTCATTTCATTTTATTTGGATAGTTTTCAAATAAAAGAGAGCCGTACAATAATGTGTTTTACATGTGAATTTAAAATATTTTAATCTATTAATTTAAATGGATCCAAATAGGGTGATGTTTTTATTTCTCTCAATTGTAACTATATTTTGAATTTTGTTTAAGTACCAATTGATTGAACAACATAATTTATATTTAAAATAATAAAAATAGGTTGTATTGCATTTTTAGTCCTTTACACTTTTTTTTTTGTTTAAATTACGTTTTTTTTAAATAATTAAAAATATTGTGGGAGGAAGGAAGAGAGAAATGTGTTGCCTTTAAAAATTGGGACCGACTTCAATAATAATTATTGTTTAAGTTTAGAGAGCTGATATTTTTTATGTGAGTTCAACAACTCTGGGTCAAACAGGGAGTAAGTTCACTCTTCCAACTCCGTAGGCAAAACGGCCCTCAATGGTTTCATTTTATTGAATTCTGCCTTTATTTGTTTTAGTCAACCTATGTGAGTTTCATCACGTCATTACATCAATAGATTGATACATATATTTAAATTCATGTTATCACCTCTTAAATTATTAATAGCAAAGCCAACAGGAGCATAGCTCAACGATATAATGTACCGCCTAGTGACCATGAGGTCCTAAGTTCAATCCCTCATCCCCAATATGTTGTCAAAAAAAAAAAATATCAATAGCAAAATGATAGTGATAAATGAAATAGGTTATTTTGATGTCAATTTAGAGTAAAATAAATAAAAATATAGCATTTTTTAAAAGAATTTACAAATATGGCAATTTATATACCGATAGTAGTCTATCACCTCCGTTTTCTATTAGCCAATTTTTTGTCATATTTGTAAAATGTTTTAAATTTGGCTAAATTTGCAATTATTTTGGACATATTGCTACCGATTAACAGCCCAATTTAAGGACTAAAATATATATTTTTAAAAATTTTAAAACTAAAAAGAAAAAATCCTAAAAGTTTAGAGAACAATAAAATTTAAAACATTATTTTTATTATTTTAAACTTTTCATTACTCAATCATGTTTTCAACATTAATAATTGAATCATAATAATAATATAGGTGAATTAATTAATGTTTCAAATTGTTAACCCTTGCATTTTATTTGATTAATTATATAGTTTTTAATATACATAATCCGTTTTAAAACAAATTCGTTTTTCATTAAATAACATATTTAATCAACGCATGGCGCAGTTGAACCGAACTGAATCAAATCGAACGAACGACAACGAGCGGGGAATAGTTCTCCACACTAACCACTTTTGCAAGTCGAATAAAGGGTTCTCCTATTTATACCTTTTTCCCATTTGCGAATTTTTCAACGTGAGATTCTTGGGAGGGAGTTTCCTTCATTATTGTACATGGGCTAGTCATTCCCAACAATATATAAGTCTTCTAATGACTTCAGCCGCCTCTATCTGTTCATTTGTAATTCTCTCATATTTCTCATATTTCGTAATAATATTGTTTTCCCTTCTTGATACGGATCCAATCACCGAACCATTGCATGTACCGGAAGGAGCCATTACAAGAAGTAAGGCAAAGAAGATTCAAGAGGCTTTTACACTACATCTTCAAAGGCTAGCTAATGCACAAGTAGAGACAAATATTTTTTTAACCCAAATTTCTTTACAATGTTATTTCAATAAGTCAAGAAGATAATGGTGTGAAGATGGCACGAGAAAAGTCTTCTAGTTTGAAAGATGGCACGGGGGACAAAAAAACTGTGCAGAAATTGTGAGCAGTGGGCTGTCCAGCTTGCACCTCTTGGGAGTTTGGAGTGTTTCAACTACTCAAACGTTGGAATATTGAAAAGCACGTCTTAAAGTAGCTAGTTAAGACAATTTAAAGCATTTCTATTGTTTTGGGTTTTCCATATTATTTTTCAATTGTTGTGCAATTAAATTTCATTCCCAAGGTTTTATTTTCTTCAATTCTGCATTTAATGACTTTTGGAGACCTTTGATATTTGGTAGCTTGAACGTCCATTTTGGCCTATTTAAAGGCTTGTAATGCTCTTCAAAAGACAGATTATGCTTATCAAGAACTTGTGTTTCTTAAAACTCCTTCTGGTGTTGTTTCTTTCAAATCTTGTTTTAGGTTTGATGTTAATCGGTTCATTGAATTAGTTTTGATCAACCTAATTCTGGAGTGAGTCGTCTTAGGATCTAAGAGTGACAATCATAGATTCTAAGTGTGATCTAAGAGTCATTCACCTTCTAACTAAACTCTTGGTTGGAATCAATCGTTAAGTTGGTCTTCTTTGTGGGCAGTTACAAAGATCCTAGAAGGACCTCTAACTTTGTAAATCAAGCAACGTTGGGAGCTTATCATTTGGTATCCGAGCTTTAGCTTTAGATCGGGTTTTATCCACAGTGTTGTTGGTAAGCAATTGGTAAGGTTAGTGTTTGAGATAATTATTTACAAGGATCCTAGAAGGACCTCTAGCTTTGTAAATTTTGGATCTTCGCTATCTTTAATAACCCTTGCCGTTTGATTGAATAATTTAAAGATGAAAATGACTTTTTGATGATCAAATACATATTTGATACACGAATTCAACACTTTGTTTCAGAATAAACTATTTTCATGCATCATTTTTTTCCTCTCAACAAAGACTTTTTTTTTTTTTTATGTTTTCATTTTCATGGTTTTGGCTAAATATACATGAATTTCACCCTTTTTCTTTATTTTTATTTTTTATTTTTTTATTTTTTTTAATGCCTTGGTTTCGTCTCTTTTATTTTATTTATTTTATATTTTTCCTGGTTTATTAAATTTGGAAACCAAGACTATTTAATTTTTTAATTATTATTTTTTAAACTCCAATAATTATTTTTACACTTTCATCAAACCCTAATTAAGTATGCAATCATGTTGAATTGTAGTTAAATAACGTTTAATGTTAATTATTCAATTCATCATTATGCTAACATGCTAAGTATAACTCGAATTTAAATTTATGTGATTTATACTTAATTTATTAACCTTGATATAAATTAATCAATTAAAATTTACTAAATAAAACCAATTCAATATATTAAATAACCAAAAAAAACTTTGGGAGAGTTTACATGTAGAGGGGTAGGGATCGAAACAGTAACCTTTTGGTCACTATTCTATACAATATATTGATTGATTGAGCTATGCTCATGTTGACGATGTAAATTAATTTTTATTATTTAATAAAAATGTAAAAACTAATCTTGTTGAATTGAATGTTTATATACAACTAATTTAATAATTAGACAAGTATAAAGTATTTTTTTAGTATATTAATATAAATAATTAATAACTTAAATTAATTTATATTATTTTTTAATTAACTTTATTTAATTATTAATCCATATTTATAGTAATGAAATAGAATTCATGTTCTTGTCTAAAAATATATATATATATATATATATATATATATATATATATTATCTATTTTCATAAATATCTAATGTCATTTATATTTTCAATAATCTTATTGTTAGATATATCATTTTCATTAATTTTTTATCTTTAGATATTTATAAATCCTTGAACCAAACAATCCTAAAAAGCTTCTAACAAAAACTCCCTAAGGCCCAAAGTTATTGAAACTTTTTAAAAAAAAATTTGACTAAATTTATAATTTAACTATTTTTTTTTTCTTAAATGATAACTAAAAAAAAATAGGTAGTACTTATTTACAAAAAGGATAATGAAAAAAACGTAAATATTGATCATGGGCCGTGAGATTATAAAAGGGGATTTTAAGAACGAATGTCTACAAATAATTATGCTTAATGAAAAATGTCTAAATACGTATATTGTTTGCACTTATATCTAAAGTTTTTTTTAGTAAGAAGTTTGTTCTAGTTGTTCTCCATTATACCCTCTTAGAATTTCTTATTTTTAAATTTAATTTGTTTTAAAATTATATAATTTCTTACCAGAGTTTGTTTTGGTGAGGTGGATGATTTCTCGTTAAAAAAAAACTTGGTTAATTTTTTGGTTAACTCATTTTTCTCGTTGTGTATCTCCATGTCTCCCTCCCCAGTAGAGTCCCAGGCACGGGTATACGTATAGATACATGTCAAAATTGAATACCCACGATTAATTGAAAATTCCATAGATGTCATTTGAAAGATTTTCTACTATCTAATTTGAGTAACGATGAATTTTAAATATATTTTGATAAGAAAAGATGAATAATATTAAAATTTAAAAGCATTTAATTTAAATGGAGTAGAATTAGAAGAGTAAATATTTTAAAATTTAAATAACTAAATAAAATAAATTTTAATAAAATAATAATGAAATCAGGACTTTGATGATATAATTGATTTCGATTTTTTTTTTTCTAAACATTTAATTAATTAAATAAGGTAGAATTAGAAAAGTAGATATTTTAAAATTTAAATAACTAAATAAAATAACAATATTATTAATATTCATTAGATTTTTTTTTCTTGTTTTCAAAACATTTAATTAATTGTTCTAAAAAAACATTTAATTAACTAAATAGGGTAGAATTTGGTTGGTAAATTTTTTAAAATTTAAATAACTAAATAAAATAAGTTTTAATAAAAAATAATATTATTAATATTCATTAATATAATGAAATCCCTATATATAATGACGAATTTGATTGATTCACATATTTTGTTAGTCAGTTTTAATTTATGATTCATCATCAACCTCACGCAGCTCCATCTCCCTTCTGCGGTTGTTTTTTCTATTTTTCATTGCTTCGCAATAGTTTCTTAAACATTTTTTTTATCGTTGTGAAGCTGCCAATCTCGAAACTTTTTCCGACTAGGTATTTTTTAGATTTTTTATTTATTTATTGAGTTTTTGAATCGTACTTTCCGATTTGTTACCATTTGTGCAATTCAAAAGTTGTGAGGGTTATTATTGCATTGTATACACTTCAAAATGGATGATGGGAGCACATACGATTTTTTTTCATTTATTGAGTTTTTGAATCGTGCTTTCTGATTTGTTACCCGCCTTGTATACCAGTATTGTATACACCTGACATAACCATTTGTAGCAACAATATTTCCTCAAGGTATACAGGACATACATGACACTGTGACGGGTTAGTTGTCAATTCTTTTTTTCTCTTGTCTCTGTTAGCTTATCATACCTTACTTTCCTCTTTCTCCTGCCAACAATATTCTTTTTTAAAGCACTAATTTGTTTAATTTTTAAATTTTAGAAAATATAAGAAGGGTAAATCAAACCACATTTTTCATGTTGGCATCTCACATTTTAGATATTTTTCTTGTTGGGAAAACCAGAGGAATGTCTACGATAAAAACGGTTAATGAAAAATGTTCAAGTACGTGTTTTCTTTGGAAGGAATGTCTAAAGATTTTTTTAGCACAAATCTATTTAAGTGATTTCTCCCTTATACCCTTTTAGGATTCACTTTTTTTTAAAAAATATTAGGTTTAAAATTAGTTTAATTTATTTTTAAATTAAATTAATTTTAATAGTTTATTTGGTGAGTTGGATCATTTCACTAAAAATAAACCGTTTTTCTTTTTCCGTTAACTAACGTCAGCCATTTTGTATCTCCATATGTTGCTGTGACTAGATCCGACACTAACACCCTCTGCCGGGGTATACGTTAGGACACACCCGTGGGTATATACAACCATTGCGCACCAGAAAAAAAACGATAGGGGTATACAGCTGGAGCCTGCGTGTGTAATTACTAGTTCCATTATTTTTGTAAATCTTTCCCTAAAAATAGGGATCAAACAATACACAATCCACCCCTACAAATGAGGAGATATCAGTCAAAATCTCATAGTTTTAAACAACAATACCCGTGAAATTATGCAATGTCTAACATTTTGGAGAATCAAATCTTCAACCTTACGTTTTTTTTTTTACGTTTCCCTTTTCCATCGTGTTTTTTCCCTCATCCTTTTCGAGTTCTTCTGCATTGTTCCACCACACAACAACAAACCATGTCGTCTCTTTCTATGATGGTGGCATTTGATGAGATTTGGAACGAAATGAACCAATACATAAATTACAAAACTTGCAGAGTTGTGGTCCCCCGAATTCTACACTTGTGGAATTCACCAATTCAATCTCCAAGGCTTTAGAGCTGGATTCCCACCACACAATTTCACGGTTGTCCCTCTTTCGGAACGACACTGACAAATCTTTGATTACGAAAATGAGGAAAAATAGGCAGTTGTTATATTTAACAACATGTAAATCCCCTGTAATCGTCTATTTTTTATATTCTGGAACTTCAACTGAATCCCTCAAAAAAAGGATCACCACTTATTATCCAGATTTTTTGAAATCTTAGAGTTATCCGTGATTTTAATTCAAACAAATCACCTGTTTAACAAAAAAAAAAATTCCAGCTCCCGCTGAAGGTAAAACCCTATACCCTGTAATCGTCTATTTTTGATATTTTGGGACTTCAACTGAATCCCTAAAAAAAAAGATCACCACCTATTATCCAGATTTTTTTGAAATCTTGGAGCTATCCGTGATTTTAATTCAAACAAATCACCTGTTTAACAAAAAAAAAAATCAACTCCCGCTGAAGGTAAAACCTTAGATTGTTAACCCGAAACCCCTTATACCTAAACTTTCATTATCATTTTAGTCGTTCGTTGGAAAAATAGTGACGAAGAAAAAATGCAAGAGAGGAAAATGCTTACGAAAATTAGGAAAAGGCTTACCACGACTGTAGGTCGAACTTCCCTGTCTAATGCGTGGTGTTTACGTCAAACGATGTCGAAGAAGGTAGTGTGTGTTTTCGGTGTTTTCTGCCGAAGAAGGTAATGCCAAACAAAAGAAGAACTGCGTTTTGTGTTTTCGGTGTGCTCTGCCTCTAGGTCGAAGAAGAAGAACGATGTCGAAGAAGGTATGCGTATGTCTTTTCTGCCTCTAGGTCGAATGAGAAGCCACTTTTGAGGATGAATTGAATTTAATTCTAGGCAGCGTGGTGCAGGTTTCTCTCTACCCCATAAACTACATGATATCAAAATATTGGGAATCGTTACCTTATTTAAAAATAGAGTATTCTCTCTTTTAAGTTGTTGGCCTCTTTTATTACTCTGTATGCAGTAATGCACACCCGCAGTGATGGTTCATTCGTTGGCTGTATAACTTCTTCGGGGTATACATATTTCTGGTTCCCCTACAGAAATCGTTTATGCCCATTTCTTACTATGTGTGCAGACATGCACACACCGCCACTGTTGATATTCTATTTAGTCCGTTTGCAGACATACACACAGACACCCTGCTTTGTTTTTGCTCTGTGTGCAGTCATGCAAAGACCTACGTTGATTGTTGCTTCGTTGGCTATCACACTTCCTATGGTTAAACATATTTGGTCCCTCAGTGTCGTGTATGTCTCATTCTTACTACGTATGCAGTCATGCACACACAACAACTGTTCGTATTCTTTTTATTATGTTTGCAGGCATTCACACACCGACCGCCACTTATGGATTCGTTCTGTCTATACCCAATTATTAATTATTTGGGGCAGGAGGTATATCTATGTAATACTCATGGGATAAGTGTCATTTCAGTTCTAAGATTTTTAACGTCCTCTCTCTGTTAAATTCACGTCTAGAACTATTTTCTCTCTCCTCCTAACATTTTATATTTTTAAATATTAATTTTTTGATTCTCAAAATTAGGATAAATTGTGGAAGGGTAGACTTGTCCATTTGGTTGTAAATAACTTACTAAATATAGGTTTTAGACATAATTCAAAAGAAAAAAGACATTAGACATTTTTCATCTTACCTTCCATATTTTTAGACATTCCTCTGATTTCCCCTTTCTTGTTACCCCTTGTAAAATAAGTGAGAATAAACGGGCTTGAAGAATAGAGCAACTTGGCCCAAAAGTTTCATCTTGGTCTCTTGGGGATAGGCCATAATTGATGGGCTCGTGCTATCCTAAAAAATATCGAGATTTATTATGCCAAAGCGAGCATGGCTCAGCTGGCACATGTATATGTTCATGACCAAGAGGTCTGTGGTTTGAATCCCCCCCACCCCCAATGTACTCAAAAAAAAAAATATCGAGATTTATAGTATGTTTGGATTTGGAATAATTTTTTTTTTTTTTTTTTTTTTTTTTGACAACATGTAGGATGGTGGATCGAACCTAGGATCTTATAGCCACTAGAAAAAAAAACGAAAATTTTTATGCCAAGAGTAGCAGAATACCCATTTTGAATATATTGTAGTTGGATTCGAATGAATTATTTAAATGTAATTCAGTTGTGTTTAATTTAGATAGAGTGAAATTTTCGTCTTGCATTCAAGTTTTTCTATAATTCATGTTCATAATATTCTATAACTGATGTCGAACCAAGCATAGCTCAATTGACATAAAATTGTGCTCTGAGGGGTCAGGAGTTTAATCACCTACCCGTATTAATTAAATACCTTTGAAAAAAAAATCGATCATTTCTCTTGTTAACCCTTCGAAAAATAAAAGTTTAACAATAGTGAATTGTGGAAGAATTATGGAAATCAGACGGACTGAAATACCATAAATAAAATGATCATTTGAAATAAAATAAAAAACGTATTTAAATAACTTTTCAATCAATTATAAAAGGAAAAAAAAGCACCAAGAACAAAATCATCATTAACACGTCTATGGCGAAACAACTTTGAAAGACAAAATTATTTGGGGCCTTGATTCCAAAGTAATCTTCTATGTGAAAAGCGCTTATCACCTTGCTATTAATATGATCTCCTTCACTACAACTTCGGACACAAGCTTTTCAAAGATTAAGTGGAAAAATTTCTGGAAGCTAAAAGTTATTCTTAGAGCCAAGATTTGTGTCTGGAGAATTATTAACTATTTGATCCCTACGAGAATCAATATAATTAATAGATGAAACATGTGGAAACAATCGGCCATGTCCTTTGGATGTAAAGTTTTCTAAAAGCATTTGGTTGGAGAATATCTCCAATTCATTAGGGTTGCTTTCTATGTGTAGGGTTGATTGGAGTCCGATGGTGTTTAGGATTGAATGAGATCGAAGAGGAATAGAGGCGTGAGATGGTGACGATTGAAGAGGGAATCATGAATTGAGAGAAGAGGGACTAAATGAAAAAAAAAAGGCGAGGAGATAAAAAAAGAGAAATAATAGAGTTTGTTTTGAGTATTTAATTTTTAAAACAATTTACTTTTTTTATTTTTTTTCCTTTTTTTCCTTTTTTTTGTTTTCCCCTTCTTTTCTAAATGTTTAAATTGTAAAATAAATTGGGTATTGTCTTTACGAACTTGAATGAATAATCCGAGGAATGATTTAAAGTTTTAAATATTGACTCTTCAAATTCCACCATATTTAATTAATTAAATGTTTTAAACTTTAATGTTCTCCATATGCGCGTTTAGGGGTGGGTTATAAATTTAGATTAAGGAATTTATTTTATAATTTGAAAACAACAGCCCATTTTTGTAGGGATTTTTGTTAAGCAGTCAAAATTTGAAACTCCCAATTATAGGGTCCATTTATTTTGTTGTTCTCCGTTTAGTTGTAAGATGTGTCCTGGTATATACTAACCCGAAATTTGAAAATCCTCAATTATAGGGCCCATTTATTTATTTGTCACTAGAAGTGAGTGTCTACGGCAGACGAGCAATCAAAGCTGCATTGGTCGGCGAGCGTGTTCAAACGGAGCAGTCGCCGAAAGATGGCGACAAATAAGTAGAAAAAGGAGTTGAAATGGGCAGCAATTGAGAGGCTACCGACCTACGATAGGATTGAGAAAGAAGATGCTGAAGCATGTGAACAACGAAAAAAAATTGTTCATGAAAGAGTTGAAGTCTCGTAATCTTTTTCTATTCCAAATCTATAACCAAGAGTTTAATGGAGTATATACGTGTATATACAACAATCAATACACATATATGTGTGTCTACATCTCAACATTTGAGGGATGACCACTAAAAGAATATACACGCGTACATGTCTCAGACTTGTGCTTAACGAGAAGTTAACACCGCCTACACTTAACAAGAATACCTCAATCTGCACGAAAATATTTTGGTTTTTTATTTTAAGATTAATTAATTAGAAAATAGTGGAAATAGTGAAGTTATAATCAACCTAACAAATATCCATTCTCCTCCTTAAAAACACCCTAGACAAAAGAAAATTATTTAGGTTATTTATCTTAGACATTCATTTCAATCTCCCAAATTCTTCATGTTGATGGGCCAATGTGACTCATAAGCCCAAATTTGTAAGAGAATGTAGACTAAGCCCGTAAAGCTTAAGGCAGCCCACTTGGCCCATTGGCTACGGGCTTTATCCTTCTACATAATTCGTAATTTTTCTATGAGATTGGTATAAATGTCTAAAAAAAATTGGCATTGTTTTGAAAAAGTATCAATTTTTTTTTTTTAGGGAAATTTTAAAAAATAACTAAGAATAAAAAACTGAATTGAAAAATAGTTAAGAAAGTTTCATATTTCTTGACTACCACAATTTTAGGGAATGAAGTTCACAATTATCATCTCAATTATACCTCTGGTATATAAGCTTACGGATAACCGACATAACTAATTTTTAATTTTTTTTATATTTAGTTTAATTTCTAACAATCACATTCATTCTCCGTTTTTGAAGAAAAAATTTATAACAACTAGATCCATAAATTTTGAAAAAAAGAAAAAAATGTCAACAACTTAGATTTGAAAATGTTACAAAAAAAAAAAAAAAAACAAATTTATCTCACTAACAACCCTTCATGCATTTTGAAAAGAGGGGTTCATTATTTTTTTCCCAAAGTTGAAACGATCACAATGTACACAGACGAGAGTGAGTGAAGAGAGACTAAGATCCTTACTCACTTGGAAAAGACTAAGATCCTTACTCACTTGGAAAATATGTCATTTTGGGAGTCGAAATTTTCAGCCCAGTTCAAGCGTTCAACGATGTAAAAGGTTGACGTAGATAGTTTTTTTTTTTTTTTTATAAAGGTAGAGAGTTTCAAAGGTGAGAATCGATAGCTGTTTCAAATCGATTTGGAGGAGGGAAGATTTGCAAATCTCCTAATGCAATGTTGGATACAATTGATTGAACGTTTTCCCAGGTAAACTCAACATGCATACCAATTTTAATGTTTTTTAGTATCATTTGTTCAATGCTCACGGATTAATGGTTTATGGTGTATATACACGCATATACTTCATATGATATACTTATATGTACATTCTTATAGATATAACTACGAATATATACCCACACTAGAAGTTATCGAGAACCCTCATTTTTTTAATTTTCTTACAACCGTCTATGAACATTTTAAATTTTTTAGTATCATTTGTTCAATGCTCACGGATTAATGGTTTATGGTGTATATACACGCATATACTTCATATGATATACTTACATGTACATTGTTATAGATGTAACTACGAATATATACTCACACTAGAAGTTATCGAGGACCCTCATTTTTATAATTTTCTTACAACCGTCTATGAACATTTTAAATTTTTTAGTATCATTTGTTCAATGCTCACAGAGTAATGGTTTATGGTGTATATACACGCATATACTTCATATGATATACTTACATGTACGTTGTTATAGATGTAACTACGAATATATACTCACACTAGAAGTTATCGAGGGTGACATTTTTATAATTTTCTTACAACCGTCTATGAACATTTTAGTTTTTATAAACATCAATATGCTGAAAATTTAATTGCTTATATAATTTTCTTACGGGCTATGTTATACTTACCTGTACGTTCACCAATTAATGGTTTGTATATAACACATATACTTCATATGATATACTTATATGTACGTTGTTATAGATGTAACTACGAATATATACTGACACTAGAAGTTATCGAGGGTGTCATTTTTATAATTTTCTTACAACCGTCTATGAACATTTTAGTTTTTATAAACATCAATATGCTGAAAATTTAATTGCTTATATAATTTTCTTACGGGCTATGTTATACTTACATGTACGTTCACCAATTAATGGTTTGTATATAACACATATACTTCATATGATATACTTATATGTACATGTAACTTCGAATATATACACATTAGAAATTATCGAGAGGATCGTTATTAAAAAAATTGTCACAACCGTCTCTCCAAATTTTAGTTTAAAAATTAATTTGAATTAATATTCCAGATTATATTTTATTGAATTTTGTTTACATGTTTCGATTTAATTGGTGGTTGTTATCATTGGTTTAACCATATCTTAATTTTTTTTATTATTTTTTACATGATTCTCTTCAAATAAATCTTTATTTTTCTCCTACATTATTTTTGAAATAAATCTTTATTTTTCTCTTAGATTATTTTTGGAATAAATCCTTATTTTCTCCTTCATTTTCTCTCGAAATAGATCTTTTGTGGGAATTGAGTTCAATGTTTTAATATTCATTTTTTTTTGTTTTTCATTTAATTGTGTGCGATTAAAATAGGTAGTTCAACAGTTAAATGTCTGGAGGGTAGTTTCGTCCAGAAGTTTCTAATTATAGGAGTTAGCTATTTTTCAACACAATAATTAGTTTAGCTATTTTTTATTAGTTTCGTTTCGGCTATTCTGGGAGTTGCCTCATTTTTTTTAAAAGAATCCAAAGGAGTATTTTAGGGCTCGTTTGGTAACGTTCTTGTTTCTTGTTCCCTGTTTCTCGTTTCTCGTTCCCTGTTTCTTGTTCCCTGTTTTTTTAGAACCAGAAACAGAAACATGTTTGATAACTACTCCTGTTTCTTGTTTCTTGAAAAAAAGGAAACAGAAACACATACTTGTTTGATAACGTTTCTTGAAAAAAAAAATAGAAATATGCTTGATAATTTTTTTTTTTTGTTAATTGTTTCTTTTTTCTTTTTTCTCTTTATGTTTTATTTTTTATTTTTTATAGTTTAAATAAAATTTAGTATACATAATATAAAAAAGATATAACATGCATTAAAAAATAAATAAAAAAATAAAAAAAATAAATTACAATTTGATTTGATTTGGTATATGTTTTTGTGTGTTGATAAGGAGACGTTTATTTAAGAATAGGGAAGCGAGTCTCCAACACGCCAAAACAACGTTCAATAACATTTTGCAGTGAAAAAATTTCGATAGTTAAACATTTTTCTCTACCTCGAGGATGATGCCTTCCTTGCTCTAAAATCTCGAAGTCGTTGTCATTCGTCATTGTTTGTTATGGGTCATGTTTTAAATTTTCGTTGACGTGTAGACATTTCTACGTGTCAATGAGCTCAATATCGACATTTCAATTATATTATAGATAAATTTATCTTATATAACTAAAATATCACTATTTGTGAATCTAATATTTAATAGTGGGAAATTTAAACTGATTTAAAAATATTGAAATGCTAATTTGCAAAGTTTAAAGTGTCGTCCTCGATGAAAATATGAAAATATCGATGTGAATGGATACTTATTAAAAAAACATAAAAAATAATAATAATTTTTTTTTTTTTACAATTAATAAATAAATATTTTAATGTATTTAAAAAAAAGATATAACAAATTTAATAAATAAATATAATAAATATTTTTATGTATTTAAATAAAATAAAAAAGTAATTAGTAATGTATCCAAAAAAAAAAAGTGTTATAATGAGGATTTGAAGCCAAGACCTCATAGGTGAGGAGTTTATTTGGGTGCTTCTCTTGCCAATAAACCAACACTAATTCATAATCATTTTGGGAACAGATTAATATAAAGAGAAACGGAACTGGGAGAAACACCTTTTTGAAGTTTCTCAAATTTTGCCTTTTTTTTAGAAACGTTTCTCAAAATTTAGAAACAAGAAACGAGAATAGTTATCAAACAAGTCCGTTTCTTAAAAAATGAGAAACAGGAACAAGAAACAGGAAACGGGAACGTTACCAAACAAGCCCTTAGGGGCCGTTTCATTTCTATTTTTTTTTTATTTTTTACTTTTTAGATAATAGGGTTGTTTGTTAATTTTCAAATTTTAAAAATATTTTTACATGTCTTAACAAATTTTAAAAATGAAAAAAACATATTTATTTATTTTATTTATTTATTTTAATTGTCAACAATTAGATATAATTTTAAATCAAATATTTATTTATTAAAATTGGAATCAAATTGTCATTAATATTTTTTTCGAAAATTATCATTAATATTATTAGTATATTCTTAAAAAAATATATTATTAATATTTTTTTTTTATAAAAATATTATTAATATAATATATTATAACTTTATTCTAATAAAAAAAAAATCTAGTATATTATACTTTAATATTATTGTGATGTTAGACCAATGTACCTAACCACTTTACTCAATCAACATATTTTATTTTACTGACTTTAGTGATGATAAACGCCAACTAAAGATTGACTAATATATTAAACTATTGACACACCAATTTTTTTTTATTTTAGAGAAGATCATTTTTTACTCTAAAATTTTAATTTCATCAAGTAATTGTACCTTAATTAATTTTTGATAAATCTTGCATTTTTTACATTATAATAAACTAACATTTCTTTAGAAAATTTAATTTTAATTTTATAAAAAAAAACAAAACAAATATTATCTAAAATTTGAACTTTGGTTGTTTTGAAAAATCGAAAACAAAAAATAGTTATCAAACAAATTTGATTTTTTATTTTTTAAAAATAAAAAACATAAAACATAAACCAGAAAAATAAAAAACTAAAAACAAAAAAATGAATCTGTTATAAAAAAAAAAAAATGGGATCATTTTTTAAATAAAAAGTATGTTTGATATTTTTTTAAAATACCAATTAAAAATAACCGTCTAGTTGCTTCTTTTTTAATCTAAAATAATTATAAATCACAACAAAATAATTACAAAATAATGGTACATATTTAATTTATTGTAAATAATCAATCACCCTATAACTTTGATCATAATAGTTATCAATCTTTTATCTTTTATCTTGTGATGAAGATTGATTTAAAAAAATGAGTGTGTATTTAATAGACAACAATTGCGAAGTTTGTCATTTGGTTAAATTGTAAAAATTAAATTGAAACTAACCTAAATCATAAGAATCAAATTAAAGAAATTTGAAATCATAAACTTGGCTAAAAATCAATCATATAATTCAAATCTAAAAATAAATTCACCCCATCAAATTTTGGAACTAAAAATATATATTTTTAGGTAGAAATTAATTTAGAGGTGATATCAATTAAAATTCTAAATTAATGAATGTGAGTGTGTTTGGTTTAGATTTATTTAATTTTTTAAAAAAGTCATTTTGAAATAAATTGAGGTGTTTGACAACCATCCAAAATGATTTTTTGGAGAATGAATTTTTGAAATAATGCATTTTGGATGAAACACTTAATATTAATTTTTGAAAAAAATGTTTTTGGGTGTTTAATTGAAAAACCTATTTAATTCTCATATTGTATTAAAATTACCAAAATATCCTAACATTACTCTTTTAAATTTTTTCCACCCACTAACCTCCTTCGACTACCACCGCCCCTCACCGATCATCTCCGATCGCCGCCGGCCACCGCCACCCCGCTTCGGCTACCCGCCGCCGGACACCGCCACCGCCGCCGGCCTCCGACCACCCCGCTCCAGCAACCCGCCGCCAGCCACCGCCCGACCCCCGACCCCGACCGCCGGCCACCGACCACCGCCACCGCCACTGCCAACCCGCAACCGACCACCACCACCGCCAACCTGCCGCCGACCACCGCCCGACCCCGCTCCGAAAACCCACCGACCACCCCCACCGACCTGCAAGAATATATTTTAGAATCAAAGATTTAAATTGGTACAATCTAGAGTTTAAATTGATTTTTTTCTTAATTTTTTTTTCTTCCAAAAATATAATCCAATGAATGCTTTCAATTTGTCCGCGTTTGCTTCCATTTCACCCCACTTACATTCACGTATATGTATATATATATATATTATTATGCAAATATAAACATTAAACAATCTTGAGAGAGGGCCTTCCAGATTTCGCCCTCTCTTTTTCCCCTGTCTGTCTGTCTGTATCAGGAGGTGAGTTATTGCTTTAGATTTCATCTCTCTTTCTTCATTTTTCTGGATCCACAAGCAAACTCCCAGATCTCAATCCCCACCCATTTCCTCCATCTTAAATTCCACCGGATTCTGATCCCCTTCTTCCACAATTCGCCTCTACAAGACAAGGTATTGTTTCCTAGTCCTTTTGATTACAGATTCTTATATTTGCTTCTAATTCTCTTCTGCTATGGAATCGAATTGGGTTGTTCTTCTTTTTCAATTTTACTCATGTTTGTGGTTGATGGAGTTAGGGTTTAGCTTTTCAGATCCTGGGGCTTTGTTGTGTTCTTTGGATTAGACTTATCTTTAGGTTGTTGGTCTGTGTTATGGATATGTGGTTGATTGGATTGTGGGTTTTTATGTATATTTTTGTTTTGTAGCTTGAGATCCATTACTAATGCCATTGCTATTCGTTAACTAGTATTGGATCTGCTATATGTGAGTGAATGCGAATGTTGTTTTTTTGGAAATGGTTGGGATTTGGGTTTTAGGGTTTAAGTTTACAGTCTGATCGACGAATCGGGTGTTGATTCAGCTCCAATTTTCACTTTTTTTTTTTTGACAATATGTGGGGTGGGTGATTTGATCCTCTGACCTTTGCCGGTTGATCTATGCTCGTGTTGACATTTTAAACCTGGAACTTTTTGTGTTGTAATATTTTTTTCTGGTTTCATAATCATTTATACGTATTCTCTTTCAGTTTCTTTGTATATTTGTAAACCATGTGGAGGTTCAAGCCTTTCCTGCACAAAGAACCGTCAGGTCTCGAGGGTCGCTCAATTGATGTTGGCAATCTTAAGATTCATGTAAGAAACGTCATTGCCGAAGGAGGATTCTCTTGTGTATACTTAGCCAAGGATGCTGTACACATTTCGAAACAGTATGCTTTGAAGCACATTATATGCAATGATGAGGAATCTCTTGAATTGGTGTTGAAGGAGATTTCTGTTATGAAATCACTCCTAGGCCACCCCAATGTCGTTACACTTTTTGCCCATACTATCATAGATATGGGACGCACAAAAGAAGCTCTACTTGTGATGGAATTTTGTGAGAAGTCTTTGGTTAACGTCCTGGAGAGTAGAGGAGCTGGATACTTTGATGAAACTCAAGTTCTTTTTATTTTCAGAGATGTGTGCAATGCTGTATTTGCAATGCATTGCCATTCTCCGCCAATTGCTCACAGGTAAACATGGTAGCTAGTTGACTATATCCCAACAATATTTTGTTCTTATAAGTTATGATAGCTTCCACAATTCTTGATTCTGTCACTTTCCATGCCTAGTTAATGAACTGAAGTGATTTTCTCAGCTTAGTCGTTAATTTGAAATTATGGAATTAAGAAGAAAAACAAATTTCTATTCAATACCTTTGAAGTCATGTCTACACTCTATTGTTTGTGGTATGTTTTTTGTTGATCTAATCCGTTTGGAAGCACTTCACTGGTGGATTGTTTTTGTAACTATGATATGATCTATGTTTTTTGTTAACGACTTTACTAAGATCTTGATTTTTTTTATTGCTGTTCTTTTATAGGATTATTAATTATTGATTTTTCCCTGTCCTTGTGATTTTCAGAGATTTGAAAGCTGAAAATCTTTTGTTAGGCTCAGATGGCCTCTGGAAATTATGTGATTTTGGAAGCACTTCTACAAATCACAAGCGCTTTGAGAAGCCTGAGGAAATGGGCATTGAAGAAGATAACATCAGGAAGTATACTACACCTGCCTATAGAGCCCCTGAGGTATTAAAAGATCCATATCTCAGTAAACAACTTGCAGTTGTGATTTTTGGTTGTCAACATGTTAGTAATTTTTATCTATTTCCTGTTATGGCACAGATGTGGGATCTATTCCGGAGAGAACTTATAAATGAGAAAGTTGACATATGGGTATGTGAAGTCTTCCTCTTTATTCAAAACATCAAGTTACAGATCTATAAAGTTTTAACTTGTGATATAAAGTTTATGTATACACTTGTATTAATTCTTAGCAATCTCCTTAGACATCAATTCAACTTTGGTTTTAGAAAATACAAGGTGGTTTACCATGTTAACTATTGATTTGGGCATAAAGTTGCTCTGAAAAGTTTAAGCAAATCGCTCTGAAAAGTTTAAGCAAATCGCTCGGAATTAAAATTTAAGCTACATGTTGAGGACAACATATTTATCCCATAAATTCTATCAGCGTTTACCGACGTTCTTTTCATGACTGAGATTTGAATTCTATTACATGGCAGGCTCTTGGGTGTCTTCTCTTCCGCATAAGTTACTTCAAAAGTGCTTTTGATGGAGAGTCAAAACTTCAAATTCTAAATGGGAACTATCGAATTCCAGAGTTGCCTAAATATAGCGCATTGATTACAGACCTAATCAAAGATATGCTCCAAGCGTCCCCAAATGACAGACCAGACATCACGCAGGCAAGCGCTTTGCTTGATTGGCCATTCATCTCCATGAATTTAGGTTAGTTTAGATTGCTCATGTCCATGACAATAATAGGTGTCAGGATTCTCATAATTCCTTCCTAATCTTGGGATTTGTTTGTGCTGTGGCAGGTCTGGTTTCGTGTTAATGACCAGCTTCCTGTTGGATCACAGAAGTCATTACCTGATCAGCCACCTGACATGCCCTCTACAGACAAACATGAAGGTGAGGGTGAAGGTAGCTTTAGTGATCACTAGTTTGATTAGATCCTCTTTTCCCTAAGAATATTTTTAATGAATGTATCAGATAGAATACATGATGTCATGAAATAAAATCTTATCCTTCAGGAGCATTTACTTGTTCGTTTATATCTCTGGTTGGACAAATGTGTGAAGGGTTTAAATTATGGTTTGGTGTTGAAGTTTGTTGATATGAATGATATCTTAGCAGGCACTTCAAACCCTGTGACCAAGTCGTCTCCTATGCCTCGTAGAAGTCCACCCCCACCTCCATCAGTTAAAAGTTCGTCACAAGCAGCACATATGCCTAAGGTGGCGGCAGCAGCAGCAGGGGGAGGTGCTTTCTGGTCTACCCAACATGCCAATGACACCGGCGACGAGGATACAAACAGAACTAGGTTTGATGAAGAATCAACTTCTCGTAGTTCATCAAAACATGATAGGATTAATCCAAATAATCACTCTACGCCCAAGAATGCTAGTCCTGGGGATGTAAACCAAAAGTCAAACAAGACAGTGACAGATAGTGGTCCATTCAGAGACTTCGAATTATCATTTTTCCAGAATGAAACAGAACGTGGCTCTGATGGATCGAAAGCATCAAAAACTGAGAGTGCATTTCAGGACAAAGCTTTCAACAATTTTGTTGCTGGGTTTGGCCCCTCCAAATTTAGTTCTGATGTCACTAACAACAGACCAGGAAAGGAAGTAGCATTAGGGGCTGAGGTGGAGAAGTTGAAGGAGCAACTGAAGCAAGCAAATGTGGAGAAAGCTGAAATCACATCCAAATTTGAAAAGCTGTCTGCTATCTGCCGTTCTCAGAGGCAAGAGATACAGGAGCTTAAGCAAGCAGTTGCTGCTAGGAGTCCATCGCCAAACAAAGTTGAGATGAAAAATCATAATTCACGGGATGTTCAGCCTTCTGCTGTGCCTCAGGTATTTCCTCACCTTCTTTTTCATCCCATGGACTTGGTTTTCTGCATTACAAGGAAACCACCATCTCTATGTAACGTAAAATGATTTGTGTTAATTTCACCTTTCAGCTACAAAAGGCCGATCTGAATACTCCAAGCCCTGATGCAAAGCCATGGCATGCCTTTGCAGAAGAATCCCCAAACCAGCAGCCTGTTATGCCCGAAAAGGGTGTCAAATCTATGAGAACTAGAAGCCAGAGAAGGCAGGATTCTCCAGACAACACCAGTTTTGAAAGCTGGGGATTTGGAAATGAGAGTTTCACAGCCGTGTCTGCTGGAAGTTCCAACAAATCTGGATTAACTGGTGAAAGGAATAGTTCACAACAACGTATTGGTGGTGAACCCAAAAACACTGACATATCTTCACAACCAGCTGGATGGGCTGGTTTCTAGTTTCGGCCATGGTAGGGAGCTGAACGCGATCTTTGAGTGCAGTTTCTTGTTTCGTGGCGATACTTTTCAAGGCAATGGTGTTTGGAAGAAGGATACAAATTTGTGGTCGGCTTGAAAGATAAGTAATACTGATAGGGACATTTTCATTTAAATCCAATATATATGTGTATTTGTGGTTGTGGTTTATAAGATCAAGTTATATGGTGGAACTTCTGCATGTGTTGCTTGTTTTTGGTATAATATGAATATGATATAATGTTACCATTTTTACCAAACATCAGACTTGAAACCATTTCTCTATGCTACCTCTGCCTGATCTTGTCTCCTGAATTTCTGTTTGAATCTCTGTTATACTCTTTGTTTGTGTGTTTAAATGTGAGTTATTTTTGTTTAAAATTCAAAATGGAAGGATGAATATACTATTAAATTTATTCTGCTTTAAGACGTGGTTACATAAACCATCATGAATAAGGCCTTGAAAATAATAATGGGTTTAGAGGAATGAGTTCAAACATGGTAGCCACCTAGCTAAGATTTAATATCTTACGAGTTTTTTTAGCAACTAAATGCAGTAGGGTCAAGTAGTTGTCTCGGAGGTGTGCGTAAGCTGACTCGGACACTCACAGATAAATATAAATATGACATACAAAAGCAAAAAGATATTTTGCCACGAAAATATGATTGTAGAAAGAACACATTTTTTTGATTCAAGCAGAGTCCATTTTATTTGCTTCCTTCTACATTTCTAAGTAACAACAGGTTTCCTTCTTAGTTCTAAAATTCCTCTCAGTTGATCCACTTGTTCTTCAATGGCTGAGATCAGGTTCTTCTGAACCTGTATCCAAAAAGCAAGCGACAACAACAATATTTCTGTCAATATATCTTTAGAACCTTAATTTTGAATAAAGCATTAATTTCATTATTTAGTCATGTTCCAATTTGAATTGGATGAAATTATAACTTTAAATGTGTCCTAAAGGATTTGATTTGAAGTCTAGGGTTTGTTAGTGGTTCGAGGTTCGAATTTTCACTCATGTCTTTTAAGTAAAAAAAAAGTTTGTTAGTTTCACTTGCTATATAAAACCTAAGTTTGTAAATGTAACTTATGAATCCTACCTCTTAAGTTATGCCCCAACTCTATGAATTTTAAAGCCACAAACCAAACATAGGCTACATAAATCTTAGTTTTTGTTGATTTGAGTCTAACTCAACTGATTAAGGCATATATCTTCGACTAAGAAGTCAAATGTTTGGATTTTCTTAGCCCTTATATGTTGTTGAACACAAAAGAAAAAAAAGATCTTAGCTCCTAAAACTTATTTCTTCGCACAATCAAAAGTTCGAAACCCATGCTATACAAACCAAGACTTTCCAATCCCCAAAATTACAATTACAAGCTTCCTAAACTTGTGAGCTAAACACTGCTGAAGTTAAAATAGATTCATCCAACTAATTAGAAATAAAAAATGACCCCCTCCATTTTTTTTGGTCTTTGTTGATGAAAAATGAGCATTCAAATCAATAAATTATGGAATGGGATTATCAAACCTCCAATTGTTCATTCAAACTACTCTGAGTATGAAGTTGTTGTCTCACTACTTCCATCAGCTGCTTCCCTCTGCTTGAAATATAATGAAAGTTTGTAACATTTTCTTGTTATGATTAATGTAAAAGCAAGCCAACTACACAAAGCTTACATGTTTTGGTTGGGCTGCAGCAGTTCCTTCTTCTTAGTTTTTCTCTCAGATTTTCCTGCTTCACAAACACATCATTTTTTGTTAAATTACAATTTTAGTTTGTGTACTTGTGGCAATTCTAACAATTTGGTCCTTGTGTTATTATTTGTTTTATTGTAGTCCTTATACTTTTCTACATGTAAGATGTTAATTATCTGGCTATAAAACTGGGGGGTTTGTACGGATGACCCCTCTCGGAGGACGTAAGGTTTTTTTACTCGATTTTTTAAAACTTATGTTTTTTGACCTTCTCTCGAGATAAGCAGATCCATAAAGTCTGTAGTACCCTTCGCCGAGCATGATCACGAAGAGACAACTATAGCGCCCTTGTGCTCAGCGAAGGATGCAAATGACTTTTCACAAGGAGAGGAGACTTGCTTATCACGAGAGATGTGATAAGGACAAAAAACATAAATTTTCGAGGGAAGGTCAAAAAACCTTCCGCTCCCCGAGGGGGTCATCTGTACAAAACTCCCTATAAAACTGACATGTTCTCGTCGGGCAGATATGACATGTTCTCGTCCTATTGAAATACAAACATACCTTTTGGAAATTCTTGAATATGTTGAGAAATGCGATATTTCTGAAATGGAAAATCCTTTCCTTAAAAACTTAAATCAAAAGAATCAGAAATTGAGAGTGAAATTTTGCATATTACCTGCAAATGGCTTTTTATATGGAAGAGAGTCAATCCTTTAGTTTTCATCAAGTGAAGGAGTTGCTTTGGTGTGGCTTCTGCACTTTTGCAACAACATAAACTTACTAATTCAGATGGCCATATCCTCACTTATGAAATATATTACTTACTTTGAGCGCCTCCAAGCTCATCGACACAATCGATGAATTTTTGGTGAAGTTCTTTCGTCCATTTAATTCGCGTCTTCGAAACGATTGTTGATTTTGACTACACAAAATGAAAGAGAACAAGAAGAACCAAAAAGATCAACAGAGTTACTAAATATGTTTTTCCCTTCTATTTCTTCTAAAACAGGAAGCAACAAACAAGAAATGGTCACTAAACACATTATCAAACTAATTCTTAGGAGTCGTTTGGTAATGTTCATGTTTATATGGTTTTCTGTTTTTGAAAAATATAAGTGTTTGGTAACTGATCATGTTTTCTTATTCTCACTTTTAAAAAATGTTTCCAAAATTTTCTAAAATTGTGTAGAAATTTTGGAAACAAACTCTTAGGAGTCATTTGATAACGTTCCTATTTGATTACATGACCTAAGAAACAAGAAACGGAAACGTTGTTAAACGGACTCTTATTAACTCAAATCCACTTTTATCTCTATATAGGAGCAAGCAAAGTAGTGTTAGAAACTCACCTTTCTATTCTGATTTTCCATCAACTCCTCCCATGACCATGAACACTCACCATTAATAAACTCATGGCAAGAGCTTGAGTGATCTTGATCTTGAGTTCCTTGATGCATTGATGAATCAAAAGTAGAAGATGAGATAATATGAAAGTGATTTTGATGATGTTGAGTGTTGTTGGAGGATGCAAATGAAGAGTTGAATTGAGATTCATAGCCCTCAAAGACATAGAAATCATGAAATGGAGATGCCAAATGGGAGAGTTCAAAAAACCCATTATCATTGCAATCACTCATCAACATGAAGGAATACAAGAAAATATAAACCAAACAAAATGTTATATAAATATATATATATATATATATATATATATATATGTAGAAAGATTTTATTTGAGGATGTTGATATCCACTTTCTTGTAATGATAAGGACATAGTGTTGTCATGTACTAACATCTCTAAAGTTTTTTTTTTTTTTTTTTTTTTTTTTGTTATTGTTTCTTTGCCTTACAAGTAGTACAATGTTGTTTATGAAGAAAAAAAAAAGTAGTACAAAGTTATAATCTTAAATAAACTATAGTTTGTAGGGTTGAGTTATGGTATGATTCAAGTTTTTTAAGAAACTTGAATTTGGTTTTTGTTTAATTACTTTTCCTTGTTATATGTTAATAGTTTGTTTAAATGGTACATTTTCATGTAATTCCAAATGGTACATTTTCATTTAATTCCAATAGCTTGGTTTTATTAACTTCAATTAGAAAACTCTCGTTTGATAACCATTTTGTTATGACAGTAACAATCGACAACAAATAACACATCGATTTAATGTGGTTCACTAACAATGAAAAAACAGTTTTTTTTTTTTTTTTTTTACAACATGTTGACAGTTTTATCATCTTTGTAAGGAGAGAGTACAAAATTACAAAGAGATGACGACAAATAAGGATTAAAAAATTTATATATACACCATTCGAAGTGAACTAGAAACAAAGCCAAAAATAGAAAAGTAAAGTCCGCTCATATACAACCCGCTTCGCCCTGAACACCGACCCGCTAACCAGTGAGATGCGAGACCTATGCAGCGCCAGATAACAGATTCAAGGTATTCTAACACATTATTCTAACACATTATTTAGACCTTGTTTAATAACTATTTGATTTTTGAAAATTTTGTTTGTATTCTCGCAATTTCTTTATCATGATTTTCATTTTTCATAAGAAAACATTTAAATTTTTAATGAAATTTCAAAAACTACTTACAACTTAGTGTAAGAAAACAAGCATCAGTTAATTATAGAGATGAAAGTTCAAAGCATACCAACTAAAATGACAATTTAACCATTTAAAAATATTATTACTCTTTTTTTTTTTGACAACTAAAATATTATTACTCTTAAAGCTCCTCAAAAGATTCTTTACCTGGAAAAAGCTACAAATAGAGTACAGAGATTTGAATTTAAAATCAATTAATTAAAACTTTTAAAAAAATTATTAAAATGATTAAATATTGAAAGCCACATGGAATCAAATAAAACAAAAAGGGCATACATGATATATTATTGCAATTTGTCCATTCTTCTTTTCTTTTTCAATAAAAAAGGAATTTGCAACTGTACCCTTGCCACTTCAATTATTGCCCAACAGTCCCTCAGGTCTCATTATCACCCTCGGAAAGCCCAATGGGCCAACAATCACGGGCCTGGGCCAGATCACGTGACTTCCATTCTCAGCCCACAAAAAGTTTCGACTCTGTTTACACTTTTTTCAAGCTCCCCTTTTCTTCCGAGATTCAACCGGCGGAGTCGCCGGTGCAGCCTTCTGTTCACCGGTTTTCGACCGAAGCGGCTCTATATTCTTCTTCAACCACCGGCTTTCTGTCCATAAATTGTCCAACTGCTTCTTCAGAGCTGAAAACTCTCCGGCTCCGGCTCCGGCGGCCTCATTGCTTTCTTGTTCGCCGTCGTTGGCCGCCGCGCGTTCGATTTTGATCTTTGCTAATGCTAGATATGGCATTTTTGAGAACGGAATCTTCGCCGCGAAATCTTCTTTTTTCATAATCGCCGGAAACCTCATGCTCCATCGGAACTTCACCGCCGCCCAGTCCCTGACCTTAAACGTGGATCTCGCATTAATCTCCACACTCGAGATTGCATCGTCGATACGAATACGATTCAATACCTGCGAGCAATCGATTTTCTGGCCGGAGAGGACCGCATTTCCAAGCCCTAGGTCACAATCGGCTTCTCTCGAAGAATCGCCGCCATCGACGGATTTACCTTTACTCAGAGCAGCAGCAGCAGCATCATCCAGTCGCGAAATCGAGTTGCGATAAGGCAAATTGGCATCCGCGATGTGCGATTGGACCGATCTGCGGAGAGTGAAATCGCCGAGTCGAGGCCTGAAGTGAAGGAAGAACCGAGGGGCTTGGTTACCTGGAAGGTCGAATTCGGCAGTGAAAGTCATGGGAGAGTCAATTGGTGAGCCGAAGAGGCCGATTCCGGCCTTGACGGCGAGAGAGAGCGGATTGAAGGAATCGTTGGGACGGTAAGAGAGGTTGAAGGAAGGGGCGGATCTGAAGAAAGTGCTGAAGGTGAAGGAGAGATTGTCGGCGTCTGCAAGTTCAATGGCGGAACGAAAGGGGAATCCGAAGAAATCGAGAGGGATTTTGGCTCTGAAAATAGGGTTTTGATCTTCACGGAAGATGATGGAAGTTTTCATAGTAATTTGAGATGATTTTTTTTTGTTTTTCGAAATTGGAAATCAAAATCAAACAATTGGGATGAATTCGCCTTCGTTTCATTTTATGCACAAATCAACTCATTTATATATATCTCTAAGTTTGCGCAAGTATTTTGGAAGTGAAATATGTTCATATTTATTTTAGTTTAAATTATATAAAATAACCTGGACTCTGGGTGGACTTTAATTTTGGTCCATTTTGTTTTTAATATTGCAATTTTTTAAATTATTTATAAAAATATTAAATAAACTCAACTATTTTAAAAAAAATATGGTAGTTTTAATTGACAATCGTATTTTAAAAAGACGATCTTCTCACCCGAGCCGACATTGTCTGTCTAAAAGATGATGTTGGACTAAATTTTTTTAAAATTATTTTGTTCATTTTTTTTATAATTTTTTTAGGATTTAGTTCCATATATCATTTTTTCTATTGTTTTTTAAATTAAAAAAAAAATATATCAATATCTTTAATTAAAAACTAAGTAAGAGTTTAGTGTGGTTCTTGTTATATTGTAAATGAAAAATATGAATGGTAAACAAAATTAGTTCCATAGATAAGAAAAATAAAATGTCATATTTGTATCTAATAGCACCTCAAAACAATGCGAGTGATGTACATTATAAAATTTAATGTCTACCACATATCTGAGTACGAGGTAGTTGTCGACGAGGAGGAGGAGCTGGTTCCTCTTGTTCGTGAACATGTGATGATGAGCTACCAACGTGAAACCGTGAATCAGGGGATGCCATCATCATCCACATTTGCGTAGAAGAACCACCAATTTCTTGCGTTTGAGTCGTATGCGGCATGTTTTCAAAATTGTGGTGAACCTCGTCAACAAATACATCTTCAACCAATTGTTCCTCTATCTGTTGTCGAGCACGTCCTCTACGCCTAGGAGCACGGGGCGGTGCAACATGTATTTTATACATGTAATGCAGTTGCTCCATGTTCGTGTCACCTCTGTCGCATAAATTAAGGATCTCCAAATATTGTGAGATATCACGAATGCGACCGAAGCACGACTTCTTCAATGATAAGACAAGTTAGACGATATTTGAAATTTATTTATACTTGAAGTTGAAGCAATGTAATTTTGAATCGAAATTCGTACCGCTTCACCGTAAGCGGCTCCCTCATGAGTGATGTAGTGCCTAGTAATGTTATGATACCAAAACATGTATTCAAGAGAAGTTTCTTCATCATCATCCACTGTTCCGACTGCAACAAAGTCTCTACGTAAATTTCAACGCACTACATAAGGTATAAGCTTGACCGACCATTCTTGATTTCGAAGATCTATGTTATGTAGGTCTGATTCTGTATTACATAGATCCATGACAACTTGTTTCATGTCCAACTGTCTCATGACTCTGTTAGCGAGATGTCACTCAACAATATAAAAAACATAGGAGTGGACTTATACGCCAAATGTGATGATCATTTCTACAATAATCAGGTAATGTGATCATGATACTGTTATATGGCTCCCAAATGACCTAAAACACAACGATATAAAATATTAATGAAAATTAGATTAACAACATTATAATATTTCTATTTGTATAAGCATGTATCAAGATTGAGGATATCAAACATGTATCTCTATTGGGTAATAACATGTGTAGGTGAGTCACGAAGATTTGATCTTTCCACCTACATTTTTTTTTTTACAACATATTTTCACCTACATTAAACATTAATTGTCAAATAATTATATTTATAGTACATAAAATACATTATACTTTAAAAAAAAACTATAAATTAGAAAATACTATAAACATTTTTTTAACTTCCAATTTACCAAAATCATTGAAATTACATAATTAGACAATAAATCTAAATAAATATAATAACTAAACATCATACTAAAGTAATATACAAATAATCTATAAAAAATGAAATCTATCCACCGTACAGGGGTATATTAGTAACTTCAAGGATTTAAAAGTTAACGTGGCAAAAGATTACCCTTTTGTCCGACACGTAGTCGACGGCGATTGCTTGAAAACGAAAACGACAGACCTAATAATTTCGACGTGTCGTTCGGTCATACTTTCATTTCCCCTTTTGCCTTTGGCCCAATAGTTGCTTTCTTTTTGCACCCCACAAATAAATAATTATCTACCTTTTCTATTTCCTTTAATCAAGTTTAAATACAAAAAATAGAAAGAAAATTAGATTTTAGGGTAATCCATATAAAATGTCCCATGAATTATATATACATATATATATATATATTTTTTTTTTTCTACAACATGTGAGTTGGGAGATTTAAACTTCTCTTAATCGAACGTACATATCGTTCATATTGATAATTATAAAATTGATTTCAATTACGCATTTATCATTACAAAAATTTATATTTTGTTCTTTTAAGACTCAGTTTCCATTTCGTTTTTAATTTTTAATTTTCTAAATTTAAGCTTGTTTTCTCTTAATTTTAGTAATTCTTTACCGAGTTACACTTTCTTTAGAGAAATATTTGGATTCTTAGTAAAATTCTATAAACAAAAGCTACTTTTTGAAAGCTAATTTTTTTAATTTTCAAAATTGACTTGATTTTTTAAATTATTTGTAGAAACTATATGACAA
This sequence comes from Herpetospermum pedunculosum, assembly GCA_028017165.1. Lineage (NCBI taxonomy): Eukaryota > Viridiplantae > Streptophyta > Magnoliopsida > Cucurbitales > Cucurbitaceae > Herpetospermum > Herpetospermum pedunculosum. The sequence goes on from CM051523.1 coordinate 15,788,525, forward strand.
AACAAAAAAAATTATAGGTGAAGGTAATGTTTATAAGCTTAATTTTCAAAATCCAAATAGTTACGGGTCAGACCTGAAAAGTGTTTGATCCTCCATGTGATCAAGAATGCACGCATTCATACACAATATCATAATCATCTTTCACATGTAGGGTGAGTTGCTACTTGCTACTATTATTCTACAATTTTCAAACCTTAGCTTTCATGTGAGAGGCCCCGACTTTTATTATATCAAAATGTGAGGATGGAAAAATAAATAAAAAGTTAAACTACCGGGTTGAGTTAAAAGAAAAAAAGTCTAATAAGTCTATTAACTTTCAATTTTGTATCTAACGAGTCTTTGAGAGCTAATAAGAACGTATGCGTACCTCAACTGACATGGTGCATCAACTACTCTAAAAAAAACTTAAGTTTGATCCCCACCCTTCACATATCGTAAAACAAAACAAAAAAAAACAGCTTTCATTTTTGTATTTTATATGTCCATGATCTATTTCACAATTTTTTTTTTTTTGAAAAAATATTTGACATTTTTTAAAATGTAAGAACTTATTAGATGTATAATTGAAAGCTTGATGTCTTATTAAATACAAAAATCAATTTTATGTTCTTATAGATTTGTCAAAAAAAAAAAAAAAAAAAAAAAAAAAAAAAAACACAGAATTAAAAGTTCAAAAGACCTATTAAATAATTTTTAAAGTTTAATAACTGGACACCAAAGATAAAAATATCGATATTTATATTATATCGGTATTTCAATTTTACAAATATATCCATGAATATATCGATAAAAAATCGATATCCATGGATAATTTTGTAAATCAATTTTTTTAAAAAATATATTTAAATTAATAATTAAGTTCTATTTACTTTCAAATTAAGTTATAGATCTTGTTATTAGTATCTAGATTCATATTAAAATTAATAGATGGTATTTTTTTATGTTTTATGAGTATTTATAAAAGATATCAGAGATATCTATTAATCCTTAATATCCAACCTTTCAATTTACGAATAATATCAACAACGAATATTTTTATCACTACGAGACACCACGCAACCACATGAAAGTTGAAAGTAATAAACTTGTAATTTAATCTACACAAAACTAATAATCACCTATGGTTTTTTTTTTTTTTTTTCCCTCAAACCCTATATATAAACCAAGTCAAAATTTTGAAGCTAACAAAACTGTTTTTTTCGACAAAAGTAATTGTAATCGGTAATATGGTTATTTATATAATTTAACCAAAAAATAATTTTAACTCCCGTACTAAAGTTATATATATATTATATTCAAAATTGGCCTCCCAACCAAGGATGAATATATCCGTCGATATGTCGATATATCAATAAATCGGATTTGATATAGATATTAACGATAAATGGATATCTCCAATATCTTTTATAAATACCGGTAAAACTTAAAAAATATCATCTATTAATCTCAATATGGATATAGATACTAATAACAAGATTTATAATTTAGTTTAAAAGTAAAATCAACTTAATTATTAATTTAAATAATTTTTTTAAAAAAATTGGTTTACAGAATTATCCGTCGATATTTCACCGATGATATATCCTTAAAATTAAACTCTCGATATGGATATGGATATCGATATTTTCGTCATTTGCTCCCAACCAATCAAAATCTCAAATTCATTTGGGTGAAGATAAGAATATTATATCTCATTATTTAAAAGTGGATATGGAAATAAATTCAACAATATTACAAATCATTTAAAAATAACAGAACGACAAGGATTCATACAAAGATATCAGCACATAGAAAGTCAATTGAAGCTCCTTTCCCATTTTCCATCAGCAGCCCTTCTAAAAATTCTTGGCTTCTTCTTTGGGAAGGTCTCTCTCCAATCTGGGTGTTCCACTAAATAAGCCCACTGCCTGTTAGAGAGGGAGAGAATATTCCACTTATACGTTACGAGCCTATTTGAGAGTTATAGATTGAATTATATGAGTCAACTTGAACATAGCTCAACTGTTGTTGAACTCAAAAATGAAAAGAAAAAAAGATCGAATCGTATGAGACAAAATTCTCATGTAAACATTCTTGGGGAAGGGGTACACAATTGGTTGGAAAAACGTTTTGAAATTCATACGATTGCAGATGATACAACGAGTCAATATATCTTATTTGGAGAAGTATTTGACATGTTATACCTTCTCTGATTCTCCACAAAGTCTGGTCCTTCTGCAGAAGGGGAGGTAGAACTTGATTGAAGGATTTTGGAATCGGAAAGGCGTTGTAGAGACAGAATCGTATGTTGATTCCATTGCGACCTATTATATCATAAGAACATCATTCGCTGTCGAGCCGAGTAAATTGTAATAAAATATTCACAACTTGAAAAAGGAAAAAGGATCATGGGGAGGATTTGCAAGTTAAAGGTCGACAGTTTACCAGCGGCAAGGTTCGATTATAAACTGATCAGTTCGAGTTTCATATGTCTCCAGCAATCTTCCTGTCAAACTTGGATCCTCATACGATGAAGATAGTCGAACTCTCCGAACAACTTCGTCAGGACATCTTGAAGTACTATCAAAGCTAGCAGGGAACACAGATCCATCAGAAGTTTTCACCTATATTAGCAAAAAGAAAATTATATAATGCAAAATGAAAAGTAGCATAAAGGATAGGAATAACATCAACCTCCGCATTAAATTCACAAGAGTACATTTTTCATCACAAAGCACGACTTAAAATGACTATTCACAATCACATGATTTTGTAACGAAGAAAACTTAAAAGAATCTGTAGAAAAGTAATCAGTGAAAACATTATGAAAGAAATGATTTTTTTTCTTCTGAAAAAAGAACTTCATTAACACAGATCACCAACACATCCCCCCCTCATAAAGAGTCCCCCCCTCATTTTCCACAGAGGAAGAAGGCGGCAAAGCGACAGAATCCACAATAACAGCCCTCGCAAGATGGTGAGCGGCTGAATTACACAACCTTGGACAATACTAAAAAGAAACACAACCGAGATTGGCCGCTTCCTCTCCAATTGCATCCAGGATATTTTTTCGTCTCCGACAGGTCCAAGCCCGGGTGATTAAGCGCTCTCACAACCTTCAAAGAGTCCGTCTCCACGAAGAGTTGCCCGAAATCAAAAACACCACAGCGCACGATGGACCTCAAACCGACGAGAATGGCCTCGTCTTCCATCGCCTTAATAGGCCATTTCCTATAACACACTTTGTACCCTGCACAGATGGGAGATCCCGAGTCACAAACCACCCAACCAAGACCGCCTCTATTCCGATCATCATTCCACGAGGCATCGGTGTTAATCTTCCAGCACCCCGGCGGCGGCATCCACTCGTTCTGACTCACGTGGCTCTCAAGAAAGAAATGAAATTTAAAAGTAGTTACTACAGCATATTTTAACTAAATTTTTATTCTAAAAGGCCAAAATGTGTATTTCAGAACAATGCTAGTCTTTTTCCCAGCATGTTTAATGTTACTTGTATAGTTTGTAAATATGCTCATAGATTGTGATAGTAATAATAACAGAGCCTGAAAAAATAAAAGGAAATAAACAGAACATGGATGGAGCGAAGGCTGACCGCGAATCCGTTGAAGACAGGGTAAGCATTCCCTTCAGAGTCTCTTTGAGTATTATGTTGAAGAATACAAAGAGTCTGAAGATGAAATTTCTCCGGCCTTGTCCACAAACTCTCGATAATTTTGTTGCACAGCGGAAACGAATAACCCTCTATCTTTTCACGGCCTCCTGACCGGGTGATATAATTATTTTCCTGCATCAAACCCCAATTCATTCAATTTAATTCAACCATTCTAATTGTGTGGGTTAGCATCCTTGGAAATCAATCACAAAGTTAAGAGGTCCTGGGCCAGACTTTGAGTAGAACATCTTCAAAACCTCCAACTAAATGAACCTGCATTTTGTAATAGATTCAAAATCAGTCCTCGAGCATTTGCTTAGAACAATTAGTTTGCTAGATAAGCAGGATCGACATCATGGAAATTACATCTAACTCGGCATCAGAAGTGGGATCAACAACTAGGGATAACATCTGTGAGAGGGCACTTTTGATGATTCCTGGAAAATCCATATGTGCAACGCATGTCCTGAAATCCAGGAAATGAGATTAGGATGCATAAATTGACAACAAGCATAACACAATGGCAAGATTAGCAGAAGAATATACATATAATTTTTGTGCATTAATTCTTACATTCCATTTTTCCGATTCCGAATAGCTATGCCCACACAAGTTGTTGCTTCATCGGTGCCAACAAACTTTAGTTATGCATTATGGGGTATAAAGACACAAAGTTAGAAAAGAACAACAATCTACATCTTAGAGAAGTAGACTATTTACTTTAATAGATTCATTAAAAGCGTACAATTCGACATAAGGGTCTAATACCTTCTTACTCTGCCAAACATCAACTTTTATCTAGAATGCAATTGAAAATATTTATGGTTCAAACCATGGTAGCCAGACCTACGATTTAATATCCTGCGAGTTTTCTTGACAATCAGTGGATTTTCGTTATTGACATTTCATGGGATGAAGCATTAGATTTTTTAGAACTCAACAACATAGTTGTTCAACCTATAAACTGATCCATTCAAGTAAGGTCGTGACACAGGAGCATTAGATGTTTGGCTAAAACAAATTCTTGGAAACACAACTACTTTTTGAAGCATAAAAAGAAAGAAAACAGATTAAGCAATCTGCTAGCCATTTAATCCAACAGCTGACATTTCAGTATAGCTGTTGAAAAGATATTCTAATGAGTCTGCAGCTATTCATATCAAGTATCCAGTAAGAGAAATTAGCAAAGAACATCATTGAAATTCATGAATGATCAGCTTAACCAAAGAGAGGGGGAGGGTAAAAAAAAATACATCCACCAATGCAGGATCGACAGTGGCATATTCTTTCTGAAATACATAAACCCATTTACTCATTGATGATCTCTCCACACCAGACTGTTGAGAAACTGTGAACTTCATCTCTGGAATACCCTTGAATAAATTCGTGGCATCGACAAGAAAAAGACACTCCATTAAAGCATACAGGACATCAGCTCCCTGTTCAGAAAAAATCGTTTTCTAAAATGGGAGTTTCAAGTGAAAATTGGGGGAGATGGGAAAATGCAATACAGTGAAGAATGAAGCGGGGAAGTACCTTATTTGATGAAGATGATCCGACGGTGAAGGGTACTCCATCGACGAAAATCATGGTTCTGGAATGGAAGCTCGAAGGAGATGAGAGATGAAGAATTACAGTGCAGGGGAAAATCGGGAATCGCAAAAATTAACCTCAAATCTAAGGTTATCTAAAATTGTTCTCATCAGATCGACAGTGACACTACGGTTGATTTTTAGAAGGTTTGAAAATTCTTTTTTATATTAAAAAAATTCTACTTTTTTTTTTTTTTTTTTTTTTTTCATTCTCCCTCCTCTTCTTCTCATCTTTCTTCGACGAAATTCACTATTCTCTCTTCTCCCATGTTATTGATCTTTCTCTCTTTACTATTTTGTTCTCTAAATTTTAGAGAATTAAGAATTTTTCTACCTCCACCAAATTTCACCAAACAAACTACTTATTTTTTTTACAGATTTAAATCAATTTTTTATCAATCTGATTTCATTCCACCAACAAATCTTTTCATAACAAATCACGATTAAAAAAAAATCTACAACATGTAATTCAATATCACGATCGTCTAAATAAATAACACGTCTAAGAAAAATCCTACAATTAAAAAGATCATGTAACGTTTTCCTTTCCAATTAACAAAAATAAATCACTCAGTTGAGATTTGGTTTTCTTTATCAAGTGGAAACTAAGATGCAGGTCAGAAATGAGAGCGAAAAAATGGAGTCTAACAGTAGGGAGTCTAACCGTCTGAAATGAAATATGCAAACTCTATGGTCGCAAGGTTGAAATGACAAAAAAAAAAAAAATTCAAATGAAGAAGATAGAAAAGAGTAAATGAAAGGAAAGAGAGAAGGAGAAGAGAATAGGAGAGAAGTTTGTTTAACCGTGGATAAAATAAGAATTTCACATCCTCCTAAAAATCTATCCTGCCACAATTTGAGGTCAGAAAGAATAAAATTTGAATTTGACGTCAATTTTGTCAAACCTATTTGAGCTTTGCAATTCCTCGGAAAAATATGGGTTTTCAGTGGAAAAAAAAATCATTTTTTTATTGGAATCAATCCACGACCCAAACTTAAATTGGGCTGGTTGCACAAATAGCAATCAGGCCCAAACTAATTGCAAATTTAGCAAACTTTAAAATGTTTTGCAAATATGGCAAAAAAAAAACCCGTTTCTATCACGGATAGACTTTATTATATCACTGATAGACTTTATTATATCACTGATAGACTATTATCACTGACAAAAATCTATAAAAAATTGAGGTGATCAGCGATAGACTTCTATCAGTCATAAGATATCAGCGATAGAAATTGCTATATCCGCAAATTTTTTAAAAACATGTTATATTTGCAAACAATAAGTCTTAAATTGTCATTTACTACAATTTCCCAACTTAAATTATTAATAAGATTAAACTTCAAACACAACTAAAATCACTCGAGACTTTAATTTAACTAGTTAAAACATTATTAACCTTTTAGATCTTGAACTTCAGTTACATTTTTAGTTATATTATAAAATCAGAATACTTAATTTAAAAAATATGGTTTCATATGTGAAGGTGATGATTCGAATTTATGATTTGTTTAAATAAGTATAATTTATAAATGTCTTAATTGTTGAGTTATGTTTATGTTAATGTAATTTCATTTTTGACTAATTTGTGTGCAACGACACCTCGACTCAACTAATTTAACTTGCTTCTTCTACTTTCAAAAGTGGATCTCTATCCTACCTCAAGGAGAGAGTCTACAAAGTGCTCCAGAAATGAAAATGTCGTTTGTTTTCTAAGGTAGGAAAAGAAGTGTTAAAATAAAAGTGGTTGTGCGCAAGCTATCCCGACCTATACCCTTAGCTGCTTCAAATTGTCGATCAGGACGTGCATGGAACTCAACCAACTAATGTCAAACTTATGGTGGGGGAGTTCTGAGAAAGACAAAAAGATTAGCTGGATAAGCTAGAAAAAAGTGACACTCCCAAACCCCCAAAAGATAAAGGAGGCTTGGGGGTTTAGAGATATTCACTTGTTTAACCAGGCCCTATTGGCCAAACACACGGGGCACATCATGCACTAGAAGGATTCTCTGATGGCCAAAACTTTGAAAGCAAAATATTTCTCAACCACAAATTTCCTCTCAACCCACTTTGGTAATAACCCCTCATACACTTGGAGAAACATCATCTAGGGTCGAGATTTGGCAGTTAAGGGGGGCAAATGGAAAGGGGGAGACGAGCGATCCATTTTATGTCTACTATGATCAATAGATCCCTAGAGACTCCACCTTCAAGCTGATCTCTCATTCTAGACCCTTAACCAACACTTCAGTGAGTAGTCTTATTGAGGAGGGAAAATGGAACGTGCCAAAGGTGTTACTGGGTTATTTCTTCTAGATGACATTGAAATGATAACTCGCATACCACTTTGTCACCATCAGTAGGGGGCCATTTCTTCTAGCACTACGATAGAAGAGGTTTGTATACACTTAAAAGCGACTATAAAGTAGCGCATACGACTATCTAGGAAGCCTCATCCTCCACAAACCATGAGATGACGAAAATGTGGAAAACACTTTAGGGTCTGGCAATCCCTCTGAAGCTAAAGATTTTCATGTAGCAAGTCTGCCTAAACTCTCTCCCCACTTGCAACAATCTTTCTTTTAGAGGTGTGTTGGTGAATCCAATATGCCCCTCTTGTAGGCGTGCTCCTGAATCAGACATTCACGCCTTGTGGCAATGCAAGAGAAGTAGGAAAAATTGGCCTTCTAACTCAAAGTTGATCGATTTACATTTTGCTGATGTTGCTTCTCCTTTTTGCAAGGTCACTCAAGTCTATGATTAAGATGAGATTAGACTCTTAGTGATTATGGCCTCAACAATATGACATTGACGAAATGATTAGACGCATGGCCACGATCTCACAGCCATGAATCCCTTGGTATGGTCGTTGAATCTGGTGGAAAAGTTGGACGAGCAGAAGTGAGGTGTATTAGGCGTAACACCAAGTGACCCTGATAAGCAACGTGTCCTGAGAATTGCACAACACTCCCAATTGATGATAGATGTTGACCTTTTTTGTGACGAGAGCCGAGTATCCCATCTCGGATCCCATTCGGTGGCAGCCCCCCTCGAGCAACTATAAGTTCAATGTTGATGTTGCTATGATTGGCCATGACGTAGGGCTTGATGCAATTGTCAGGAACCTTGACGACGAAACGATGCTTGCTCCCGCCAAATTACATTTATAATACTGGCTATGCTAATCTAGCTTGTAGATAGCGATAGTCAGGTCGATTCACAGGGAACCTTAAATTAGCTTATCCTAATTAATTTTTATTTGCCTTTATTGAAAACTAAAGGGAAACAGGGGATTGTTAAAGAAGACTGAAAATAAAACATGCAGAATTTAAACTAACGAAAAAATAAAAGCAAGGGAATCAAATAAAGTAACTAGTGCTTCTAATTTAAGGGTCGGAATTGACTTTGATGCAACTTAGATCATAGGGATTTTAACATGCTTAGTTATTCTATCTCATGCACATGAAATGTTTGCTCGAATCCGTAACAAACATCCCAATGAACTAATTAGACATGTGCAATTCTAATTAGACTTGCTTCTTAATTAATCTAAGGTGAATCAATCCTAAATTAATTAAAGAACAGTGACGGGTAATCATCACGACGAATCAATCCAAAGATTAATTCGATTTCTCTCATAACCTTGAGCCCAGCATGGAAACAGTAAGTAATTCATACCCCTATTGTCACCTAGGCTCGAATTACTTAGCCACGATTAAACCCTCGTTACTTAGCGATTAGGATAGACAATCACGTCACTAATCTTTAACAAACTAACATGTGTAACAACTAAGAGCGTCAATCCTAGTTAGAAAGGCATGTTATTCGTTATAAATACAGGTAGAAGATGCAAAAGATAATAGAATGCTAAGATAGAAATTAACACTAACCCTCACTAAGCATCAAGTTTAATCCCTAACCTTAAATGAGAGCACTTACCTTACTCGTGATGAAAACCAAGACAAATCAACCAAGGTTTTGCTTTGATATATGAGAAATGGAGAGAAAATGGAGTTTAGGCTCCCAAAATCGGAGTTCTTACAAATAGGGGAAGTGAAGAATGGCAAAAAAATCGGAGAAGATGAGTTTTATAATCGTCGTAGCGTCGAGACGCTATGGACGAAAATTTCCAGCGCGCGAGCGTTCGGAGCGTCGAGACGCTAGGGACAGCGTCTCGACGTTGTCGCCTAATTTGTTATCGGGTTTGCAGCGTCTCGACGCTGGGGCTTTTGTGCCAAATTTGACCTTGAGCTCATTTTCTTCGCCCGGTGCACTCCCGAAGCCTTAAAATGATCTTCTTAGCCCTGAAACGCGTCCTTGGACTTCACAAGCTCTTTACCGCAAAACACCTACAACAGAGGCAGTTAATCAACAATAAGCACGATATTTGGCCATAATTAGGGAGCAAATAATAGCTCTAAATGAGAGCTATCACTTGCAAAGAAATCTTACCTTTCTATGACAATTCCTGTTGAAATGATTGAGACAATGACTTTGCTTGAAGACATTACTAAAACCATTGAAGTTGCCATCTACCCTCTATCGGTAGAAACAAATTCGTTAATACTATGGAAACTTTTGATTCGATTTTATCATTTTATGAACGAAATACAAGATTTTGTTGATGGCCTCTTATCCATTCAAAAGAGTGGTTAGATTCAGGGTTTCGTTCTCATTAACCGAAACTGCAACTTTGTTGCTCACGAATTAGCCCGACACGCGAGAATCTCAAAGCACTTTGAGATATGGATCGAAAGACCATCTACCATGGGTGTCGATATCAGTCCTAGGACATTCATTCCTTTTAGATTTGTTTTGTTTTTTCTGCGTTTTTCATGCTTCTGTAAAATAAATAAATAAATAAATAAGAAAAAGACCAAAATTGAATTGTTTCACCATTGTCATATTTTTATTTTAATCTCTCCATAATATTCTTCCAATTGTCTTTGACCCTCGTCAAGATGAGCATAACTCAACTGACATAATATATGAACTATTGACCAAGATGTTAGAGGTTTGAATCCCTCACCTGATAATGTTGTAAAAAGACCTTTAGCTCTCTTAAGATTTTGTATCTATTTGGATTCGAAGAGAAACACTAAGAGAGTCTAACAATTCACATATAAAAAATGTATATGATTAACAAACTCTTGTTCCTCTCCCCAATATGAACTACCAAACTTATGTTAATTACTCTTATGCTAATATTTAGGTCATTAGAGTGGTACCATTTACAACTTCTCCAAACCAAAATTATCAATTTCACCCCTCCCTAATTTCACCTCACGAATATCTATCACTAAGCTTTATCTAATAGACTCTTTAACTTGAAATGTTGCCAAATGTTTCATCGAGAGACCAAGTTGTTTGGTAGGAATAAATTTAATAAAATTCACATCCTCTAGAATAAAGTAGCTTATCAATCTTCTACTCATCTCACTTTGTTCTACTTTTTAAGTATGTAACTTTAATGATGCAAACTAGAAAGAAAAAGTATAGTTTAAGACATATATCGTCGATCAGGATGTCAAATGTTCGAATCCTAACCTCCACACGATATAGTTATCCATTATCCATTAATCCTCTTTTATCACTAATCTATCTAACTCAACACACAACAAAGACAAGTATTAAAATACTTTCAAAGTGTTTGTCTTTCCTAAACACAATCACAAAATACAATGTTCCAAAGCATTAAAGATTAGAATGAAAGCAATAAAGTCCAAAACACAAAGTATATTAAAAATATATATATTTTTTTGGGTGAATTCAAAAACCAAAATAATATTTAAAAAATTGATTTGATTCCAATCCATGAAGATCAACGGCCCACACGAGTCGAAACCCCGAATCCTGTCAATTTCAATTCACAGAAATTCAAGTTTGATTTGGCCAATTTGATATTCAAACAATCAAACCACATACACCCAAATTCCCCGCCACCATGCCCGTCGACTCCCCCCTCAACCCCTCCAACACGACGGCCGCCGCCACCACCACCACCACTACTGCCGCCGCTCCGATTTCCTTCACTCTCACAACAGCTGCAGCCACCACCACTGCCGCCGCCGCCGCTGCCGCTGCCATTGCTCGTCCGCTTGCGAATCAAGCGCCATCGAGACCCATTTCTTCAATTCCTCAGACCCATCATCTCCACTACCCTCCTCAAGCCCTCTACTCGGCTGTTCGAACTCCGAACCACCAATTACCGAAGCTTCAGCAAGATGCATCTCAGGCAATTCTTTACCCTGTCGCTTCCTCCGGCCGCGGCTTCGTTCCTCGCCCCATTCGTCCCCTTCCCGCCGATCAGACCGTCACGGTGGCCAACCCCACCGTATACCCACATCGCCCCGTCGTTACTTTCCCACATCGGCCGATTGGGTCGCCTCATTTGGACTCCATGAGCCATCCAATGCATTTGGCGCGACCTCCCAACTTGCAGCAGCAACTTATTCCCCTTTCTGGCTCCGCCGTTTCGGGCTCGATTAAGGGCGCCCCCAATTCCTCTGATCCAAAGGTTAGTTGGGTAGTAATTTGATTTCGCTTTTGAGGCGTTAATTTGATGGGTTTAAAGAGCTACAAGAATTGCTAGATTGAAATCTGATTTTGAGTTGGCTCTCTGGCTTTGTCAATCAATTTCCATTTCTTTCTGCTGAATGGTGTCTTCTTGAACAGCTGAGTTGACATTTAAACTTGAGATTGTGTGACCGTTGGATGCTTGTAGAGTTGTTTCTGTTCTAACTATTGGGATAGTAATTACATGTGGCTATTCAATTATGCTTTGTGGAGTTATTGTTCTTTTCAATTGGTCGGTTCTTTCATATCATTTCTTGAATGCCCAAATTTCTTTTTACTGATCCTGTTGCCCTTTTATCGAACCCCATGAGCTTGTAGAGTTGTTTCTGTTCTAACTATTGGGATAGTAATTACATGTGGCTATTCAATTATGCTTTGTGGAGTTATTGTTCTTTTCAATTGGTCGGTTCTTTCATATCATTTCTTGAATGCCCAAATTTCTTTTTACTGATCCTGTTGCCCTTTTATCGAACCCCATGAGTTTGTTGTGTCCCCCACCCTCTTCCCTGGATCTTTTTTCATAGTTTAAATTGGTTTAATTACTCTTTCTAGGTTTTTCCTCCATCAACAATCTGTGAGTCAAATGGGTGTAAAGAAATGAGGTAATGGTTGCTCCCTATGTAACATACATCTTTCTTTCATTCTTTTCTAAACTTGTGACATTGTGCTTTTCTGTTTTGTCTGGGCACAGAGTCAGAGACGACGCTCTTTGTGTGGTTAGAGACCGAAAAGTAAGCTCTAAAATTCTGAAGTTTGTTCATTTTTCTATTTTGGAACATTTTTGGCATGGGAGAGTGCCTGGATTCATTTCTGTATGAATGATGATCGCTTATATATGAGATTTTTTTTTTTTTCGTTTAAAAACCACGCTTTCATTAAGAAAAGTTAAAGAAACAAAACATATCCGTATATAAACAGTGCTTATATAATCTTTCAATGGAGAAGATCCGTCGACCTGAGACCTAGAGAGAGGTGAGTTAGGGGCTCGCTTCGCTTTTGTTGTGGAGCTCGCAGCCTTCCCACCCCTGCTATGGGATTTTGATGTTTGCAATTCTTCCTCACCTTGTTTTATTGCTAGTTTCAGGTTGTTGAACTTACGTTTTGAGTATGATGTGTGAAATTATTAGGTTCCACTTCTTTGAAAATTCTTTAAACAAACAAGGGGGCTAAGAACTTTTTCCCATTTTGGAGCATCAGTCATTTTGTGGATATGTTTTATTCAATTTTTGATAAAATTGAAAATTGTGATGTATTTATTCTACTACCAAGGATGTGATGATGCATTTGATTTGTTAGTCAGGGAAAATGTGACTTATGAACAGAGGGAGGGATCAATTTGACTGTGATGGTAGATGTTTTATATGTTTTTAGTATGAAATAAAGGGCATCTTCTTCATTTTTATTCAACATTCGTGTCCTTTATTGCTGAATGATGGCTTTGCATTCTATGTGATCAGATCCTCAATTCTCTTTAATAAATACCTGCTTAGGATTGCCACTTTGCTTTTATAAATGTAGCAAGTACAATTTTATGGCATACTGATATAGTAACTATTGTCAGGTCCGAATAACTGATGGGGCTTCTCTTTATGCGCTATGTCGATCATGGCTTAGGAATGGTTCTCAAGAAGAAAGTCAGGTATGTGTCGGTTCTGATTACAACATCTTTCCTTTTTGTGGATTTGAACTGCACTTTGCTCCTCTTGTTCTGACAGCATATTATTCGTTGGATCCTTATAGGATTAAATTAATGATTAATAGTCAACACTACAGCCAATTGGCCTTTATGCTGTATCTTTCTCATTCATATTTTGTTCAAATCAATATTGGATTCTTCATCATCATTGATGCAAAATGTGGTTTATTTAAATTCTTTACCTATATAGGTATAAACGAGTCAATAACTTGACTTAGAAGTAGATTTGGAAACTTTATCTTTGGTTTTAGAATGTTAAACAATCTTGGTGAAGAGTGTACGTTAGCACTGCTCCGATCTTTTTCCCTTGTTCTCTATCATTAGTTACATGCAAATTTATACATGAAGTCCTATGTCTTTCTTATGCCCTTACTTTGAATGGTTACTTAATCTACTTCTGCTTAACTAGTATGTTTCAATACATTCCTTTCTGCATTTAATAGACAAAGTTCTTTTCTTTATCATATGGTGCATGTTCCTTCCTGTGGAGACTTCCCATTCCAATAGAAACTTTTAAGTAACAAATCATTGCTCTTACTCAATGCTGTATACACCCTCCTATTTTTTTATCCCCAAAAGGCATTAGCTGATCTCATCTCCTTTTTCTGCTGCTGCTCTCTGTAATATATTCACACGATTATTCATTTGTATCACGTAAATGATGAGTGACGACTCATATACTTCTGCTTCTCATTTACGGTTTTGTTAAAGATGGTAGATGCTATCCCTCCTTCCCCCAACAAAATGAAAAAAAAAAATAGCAATGAAGAAAGAATAGGGGAAGTCATTCTTCTGTTTTGTTTTATTTCTAAAATGCTTTCTGATAAATTATTCTATTGGCAGCCACAATATGGAAATTTTTTGAGGTCTCTTCCGAGACCTTTGCCCATCCCTGTGGCTGGTGCTGTACCATCACAGAAGAAGGAAGTCATCGAAGAAGGAGTTGATAAGGAAGATAAGGTTGGTTTCTGTACAGTGAATTTAAGATTTTGTTTAAAAATCAAAATAAGTTAATGAACAAAAATTACAGTGCCAGAATAGTTCTGTCTAGTTTGCACTTCTAGATTAAACTTGGGCATCTATAAATGCAGAATCATTGGTGAGAACTCAGAGAAGCGTGTTCTTTTGATTTTATGCCTTCAAAGAATGAAGGTTTTTCTGTTGTTGACAGTCTTTTAGTTGTATTATTGATCTCCTGATCTTCATTCACGCCTAGCATTTCATACTCTCTATGTGCAGAACAATAATAATGGAGGGTATGTCGTTATATGCAGCAAATTTTTGATGAATTTCAATGGTTTTCTTGATATATGTTTCAGATAATGAATTTGATGATGTTAAAGTATCGATATAAATAAATTTGCCTGTCCCATCAACTTAAAATTTTGGGGAGTTGATTGGTGATTTAACATGGTAGGAGGTCATGTGTTTGAGCTCTTGTATTGTCATTTTCTTCCCAATTAATATTGATTTCTACTTGTTTGACCTTCTTCAAATTTCCAAGCCCATAAATGAGGGAGAGTGTTAAAGTATTGATATAATTAAATTTACCGTGACCCATCAGCTTATGCTTTTGGGTTGATTGGTGATTTAACAGATGCAATCCAAGACATTTACTTGAAGACCCGTAAGGAGAAATCGCATAAACCGTAGCCATGAAAGGTATTCGCCCCACTTTGTACCCTTGTCAAGAGGGGGAGGGGGGGATTGTGCTTGCTTGCTAGCCTAAATATAGGACCTCAAGCCCTCGACTTAAAATTGTACTTAAATATCACTATTCGTTATGGTTTCTTTTCTGGGTTGCACTCTTAACCAATTCTCCAGCTCATTAACAAACTGAATTCTTCTCAGAAAAGTCTTTATCCAAAAGGTTGTTCTGCAAGGATTATTGGACATAGCTTTAAGCCTTTAACTGTGTTTCTGCTTTTCAGGATGAGGGATCCATTGAGCACTTGTCAACGCAAGAGATATTGAAAATACATGTTAGACGTGCAAAGAAAGTTCGATCACGGTGCGCGTTCTTTTCCCATTTTCATTTCTATAGTTCTTTCATCTCTGTAGTTCAGCAAATCTGAATGACATTTGGTTTTAACAAACATTTAGTAAATTTGTTTCGAAATCGTATCCTCTTGCTATCTTACTCCACTATGATGTTGGATATCTGTACATTCTCACTTTGAATATAATTTTGTTGCTTTCTGTTCGTGTAATTCCTACAGATTGAGAGAAGAACGGTTGCAACGAATTGAAAGATACAAAACCAGGCTCGCTCTTCTCCTTCCTCCTCCCGTCGAGCAGTTGAGGACTGATAATGTCACTGGAAGCTAAATATGCATCCCGAAATCCCCGTCCTCACAACTCACTGTGGACCTTTGTCCAAACATTCTTCCCAACTACAGATGAACTCGAGAAACATTCAACGGAAGCGTGGATGATTATATGTAGGCAAGACTAGATAGAGATATTTGATAGATTTTGGTAATTCTTGTCTTCCTATCAGTTCTTTTCTGGCAGTTTGTAATTGTATCATGTGCTTTGAATCAAGTTTAAAAATGAAGTCATTTACTGAGGTTAGAAATAGAGGACATTGAGAAGTAAATCACATATTTTTCCCTTTTTTTTGTATCTATCTCCATTACTTTTTCTAGGGCTTCTTGAAGTTCAACTTCTGTTAAAAGTTCCATTTAACATCATCTCTGAGTTTTATTTTGAGATGTCTGAATCTCAATGTTCACAAGGTAGTAAGCAAGCTTTTTCACTTCTGTGATGGCCATTTAGTCTATTTCCATTGCTTTTGGGTCTATTTGGATGTGCTTTTTAAAAATTGCTTTGGAAATTATTTTTTGTCAAAATTATTATTATTTTATTATTTTATTAATTTTATTGTGGTCAAATTATAAGTTTAGTGCTGAAAGTAATTTTGTATCTATTTGGTTTTCAACTATAAAAAGTCTCTAAATAGGTGATTAATTAATTAATTTTTTATTTTTTTCAATTGGTCTCTGAACTTAAAAAAAATAATAAAAAATAAAAAAAAATAAAAAATAAAATAATGTCTAATAAATTTTTAAACTTTGTGTTTAATATGGGGCTGAATTTTTGATATTAAATATTTTAAAGTTAAGGAACTAATGATATAATTGCACCAAAAAAAAAAAATGAAAGGACAAGTGTACTCAAAATCATTTATTTTTTGGAGAAATTATTTTAAATAACCACTTTGAAGTGATATATTTTCAAATTTGAGATCTTACCATTTTTATTTTTATTTTTATTTATCATTAATCATTATGCGTTAATGTGCTACACAATATTTTATACAATTTTTTACTTTTTAATTTGATTTCTTCCAACAATTGCTTTCACGATTTTAACTTTACAAATTACCTTAATTTTAATTCTTTCACAATTTTTTCATATCTTCATTTTTTTTCATTCCACGACAAAAAAAAAACCTTTCAACGTATGTAATTTTCATAATTGCTGCAACGATTTTAGCATTTTATTTCAAACATTAATCTTAACATTGTAATTTCTTCCCACAAAAAATATATATTTTTTATATATGCATTCACCATATATACTTATATCTACTCCGACCTAAAAATTTATCTCTCTGCAATATATATTCATATATAAAATATATAAGGTGAGTAGGTATAAAAAATGTTATATTTTCTTTGAAAAAATACATGATATCTATAAGTATATATGAAACATATAACCATATATATTGATATATGGTATATATGGTGGACTCACCATACATACTTATACATACTTTATATATGAGTAGTATATACTCATATAGTGCATATATACTTATAGATAATATGTATTTATTTTTTTAGAAAATATATATATTTATTTTTTTATATATATTGATATATATGGTTATATGTTTCATATATAGTTATAGATATTATGTATTTTTCAAAAAAAAAATATATACATTTTTGGGAAATTGTAGTAAATGACAATTTAAGACTTATTGTTTGCAAATATAGCATGTTTTTAAAAATTTTGCGGATATAGCAATTTCTATCGCTGATATCTTATGACTGATAGAAGTCTATCGCTGATCACCTAAGCTTTTTTATAGATTTTTGTCAGTGATGTCTATCAAAGATAATAGTCTATCACTGATAGAAGTCTATCAGTGATATAATAAAGTCTATCAGTGATAGAAACAAGTTTTTTTTGCCATATTTGCAAAACATTTTAAAGTTTGCTAAATTTGCAATTAGTTTGGGTCTGATTGCTATTTGTGCAACCAGCCCTACATTTTTTTATATATACTCACCTTATATATTTCATATATATATATATATATTTATTTATTTATTGTAGGGATATAAATTTTTAGGCCGGATTATGAGAAGAGAATAATTTTAATGAGGAAAGAGAAACAATGTTAATTAGGAGTGAATGTCGTGATTAATGAGAGGAAGGCGCGAGGAAAGAGAATATTTCATTTTTTTTAAAGGGAGAATATTATCTCATTAATTCCCCTAGTTTATGAAAAATAAAGTAATTAGACATTTTTGATAAAAATATAAAGTGTGGAGAAATATTTGTTCTACTAGCTATAAATGTATTCTCACGAATTGATGATGAAATGAAAAAAAATATATATTTCATGTGACATGGTATCATAACTTAGGTTATTTTAGAAAAATTCTGATTTGTGGCGGCTGCAAGACGTTTTCGAGAGATCGGAGTGACAGCATGTACGAGAGAGACCACGAAAGTGCGTGAGATCGAAGACATCTGAAGCGAACAGGCGGCGAAGAACGTGGATCTCTGATTTTAATTATTCAGGCATGAAGAAAAAAAAAAGGAAGAAAATAGAGAAGAAATGTGAGAGATTTTCTAAAGAAAAAAATGCCGGAGATTTGATAAGGAGAGAAAAAAAAAAAGTAGAGAGATTTTTTTTTTTTTTTTTTTTTGAACAACAGAGAGATTTTTTTGTTTGTTAAGATAGGTTGAAAAAAAAATTGTGATTTTTCTATTATTTTGCCATTAGTTGGCATGATATTTTAAAGAAATTGACGACCATTATTGAGAGTTCAATGATGGGTCTTATCCAAGGTTGCAGTTGGACGAAGAGTTTCAGCGTTCCGTAGTGACCGAGAGTTCGGTGGAGACGTGAGGTGACCGAGAGTTCGGTGAAACGTGAGAAGCAGCTCGGCGGAGAGTTCCGACATTCAACCGTGACTAAGATTTTTTTTCTTCAAGTTAGACATTTGAGACCTCCATGCTCCAACTTGAGGGAGGGTGTTGAGATATATTAGAGTTGATATATTAGGGCTATACTCATAGAGATTCAGGGAGAGAAATTTATTCTCTTGACTATAATGTATTTGTTCATATGATGATTAAATGAGAAAAGCGATAGAGATATTCATTGACCGAATTCCTCAAACCAACCAAATTTATCTAAAACCAACCCACCACTTTTGGTTTAGAAATAAAATCACACAATGAGTAGTAGGCCTTGTGAATAGTGAATGATTGTGTTGCACTCTTGTGTGCTTTGACAATACATAGATAACCATGGATGCTACATATTGCAAATTGCATGCTCCCAAAGGCTCATAATGATTAAATTTTAAGATCTTTCTTGGAAAATGTACTAGATATTGTCACTTTGTAGTATTTTCTCTATATGCTTATAATATGATTTTAATTTTGATTTTTACTTTCTTTGTTAATTAATTTCTAAAAATCTTAATTTCAGTTTTGAGGATCCACTTAAAAAAAAAAAATGAATGGACCCAACATTTAAATACATAGGTTATTTTTATCATTTTCAATTGTTTTTGAGATGCAACCTCGTGATATCATAATATGATATTAGACCCCATCATATCCAAACGGGTATTCAATATCGAAAAATGAGATTCAATCTAAAAATGATGAACTCAAAAAGACACTGTCTTGATAGGGTGTGTTGAAGATCCCACGTTAAAAAAAAAAAAAATCATCTAAACAACCACATTTTAGTAGCATATTTTCAAATATATCTTAATATCTTATAATTTTCATTTCATTATTTTTAAGTAGAATTATGTTGAATGTGTTATCTCCCTAATAATATTCATTTTTTTCTCTCTATTATGTGTGTTAAATTACAATTGTATAATAAATATTAATTTTATTTCACCATTTTAGGAATTCATTTTTTTTTCGCAAAGATATTTAATTAGGTATTGAATCTGTTAAGGACACAACTTTATTTCTTCCACAATTGTAGTCTTCTAAATTACGTTAATTTTATTTATTTTACAATTTTTTAATCCTCTTCATTTTCCTCATTTTCTTTATTCTAGAACAAAAACCTTTCACAATACGATAATTTTCATAATTGTTTCACAATTTTAGTCTTCTAAATTACGCTAATTTTATTTATTTTACCATTTTTTAATCCTCTTCATTTTCTTCCTTCCACAACCAAAATCTTTCACAATACTTAATTTTCATAATTGTTGCACATTATTTATTTAGCATTTTGTTTCAAACATTAAATTTAATATAGTAATCTCTTTCCACAAAAATATATGTATTTTTTTTTTTTATATATACCCAACCATATATACTTATATATTTATATATTAATAAATATATACTCATATATACTACATATATACTTATAGATAATATGTATTTATTTGTTTCGAATATATATATATATATATATATATATATATATATATATATATATTTAGGGAAAATTATATTAATGGTCCAAGTATGAGTTTGGTAACATTTTGGTGTCCAAGATTTCAAATTCAACAATTATACTAAGGTTTAGATTTGGTGCGTTTTTTTTGTCGCGTGTCAAGTTTTCGGTTAAATCTTAACTGAATGATGGTGTGACACATATATTTAAATTAAAAATATTTTTTAATTATTAAAATTCTTTTAATTTTTTTTTCTTTCACGTCCACCTCTTCCATAAATCATCCATCTTCTTCCTCTCATGGCCGTGGTCGGCGATCCTTTTTTCCTCTCTCTCCCTCCCACCTCCATCTCTCCCTTTCTCTCATTTTTCCCCTCGAAAAAAAATCCAAATCAAGGAAAAACCTTTTTTTTTCTTTTTAAACAAGGGAAAAGGAAGGGGATGAAGGTGAGATGGAAAGGAAAATGAGAGGACGAAAACGAAAAAAAGAAAACAGTCGTCAACGTATCGACGACGACGATCATGGGAGGAAGAAGATGAATGATGTAGGGAGGAAGGATGAAGGAGGAGAGAGGAGGGATGAGAGAAGATGTGGAGGGGAAAGAAAAAGAAAGAAAGAAAGAAATTATTGTTTTTTACAAGAATTTTAATAATTAAAAATAGATGTCAGCATTCTGTTAAGATTTAATCGAATATTTGACAGGACCAAAAACGCACTAAATCCAAACCTCAGAAGTATAATTGTTGAGTTTGAAAACTTTCAGACCAAAATGCTACCAAACCCAAACCTGGAGCACCATTAGTGTAATTTTTTTTAATATATATATATATATATATATATATATATATATATATATCCATCATATATAATTATATATACTTCGTATATCAATATATACTCATATACTCATATATATTGTATACTTACATATAATATGTATTTACTTTTTAGAAAATATATGTATTTTTTATATATACTCACCAAATATATATATAGAGTTGGTTGCACAAATAACAATCAGGTCCAAAATAATTGCAAATTTAGCAAAGTTTTAAACCTTTTGCAAATATGGCAAAAAATTCGTGGTTATCACTGATAGAAATTATGACTATTACTGATAGACTTCTATCAGTGATAGACTTCTATCACTGATAGACTATTATCAGTGACAAAATTCTATAAAAACAACTACTATCAACGATAGACCATATACTATCAGTGATAGAAATTGCCATATCCGCAATTTTTTTAAAAAAATGCTATATTTTTAATTATTATACTCTAAATTGACAACCGTTACAATTTCCCTATATATATATATTAAATGTATGAGTATATGGTTATATATTTCAAACATACTTATAGATATTATGTATTTTTTTTAAAGAAAAAAATATATGTTTTCATATATACTCATATATATTTTTCATTTATGGACCCACCTTATATATTTAATATGTTATATATTGCGGAGAGAGAATTTTTTAGGGATGGTTATGATGGGGAAATGACAATTTTAATGGGGAGGGAAGACGATTTTAAGGAAGAGGAAGTGGAGAATATAATCTCGTTAATTTCAACTTTTTGAATTCTAATATTTCTTTAAATGAGGAGAAATTATTTTATTTTATTATTTTAAAACGTCATTAAATGGTACAATTTTTATGAAAAAAATTAAAGTACTCGAACATTATTAATAAAAATAAGAACTGTGGACATTAATATAAAATCATAGGCATCAATTGACTATTTGTGTACTTATCCATTGAAAAAATGGAGTGACCTCACACTCTATATAAAATACAAAGTCTATTAATTTTGAGAAGAAATCTCGTGATATCATAATAAGTCCAATCCTCTATAAACCTTATTGCATACATCAAAATCAAGGAATCAAAACAAAAAATCTAAAACCTTAAAAATTAAAAAACAAAAAAAAAAAAAAATACTTTTAGTCCTTAAATCTTCGAAAGTAACAAGTTAGCACCTGAACTTTTAAATTTGTAACAATTTAATTCTTATATTTTTAATTTTTTTTTATAATTTAGTCCTTGAATCTTAAATCTTAGTTTGCAAAGGCATTTTTACTCCTTGGTAAACAATTTTTTTAATCGTTAAATATTAGTTTACGACGTCAATTTTAATTACATATTAAAATTCAATGTCTAAATGTTACAAACTTGAAACTAAAAAAAAAAAATTGTTACTTTCAAAAAAGCTAATAGATTAAAAGTGTTAAAAAAAAATAGAATAAGTATTCTTTGTAGCGGTGAGTGATTGAACCTAAAACTTCAGGGTCACGATAAATCATGTCGTTGAGTTATGGTCTTGTTGCAATAACTATTGTTTATGATCTATTGTGTGAGCATATTCTATATATATATATATATATATATATATATATATATTACTTTTTGAGTTTGTGTGCTTTTGAAGTAACAATGTAGTACCTTTTTCCAAGTGAGATGATTGAGGTATTTGTAAAACAAATTGATGATGTCCTTGAATACTTATCTAAACATATGTAGAAGACAAAAATTCAGTAGAGAAGTTGAGAATCTTATAGCCCAATCATACATTCTTCCCCACATCAAACCATCATTATAATAGACTTTCATGAGTCTTAAATCTTCCAATGTTTTTAGAAGGCAAAAAAATAAAATTCATATAGCCCGAGTTAAGAAATAAACTTAATGTTTGATTAGAATAATATCTGATTTGAATTTATCTCGTAAGGGTAGATTAGTCTTTTACTTATTATTGTAAAAATTCTAGTCGTCTTGTATATTCTTTCTATTTTCTCACTTTCCTAAAACTAACGACTATATTTAATATTTAAGTTACAATCTCTAACCGCCCTATGTAAATGCTAACAAAAACATAGCTCAACTGACACATGATAGATTGACGGGTAACTATAAGGTTCTAGGTTCAATTCTCCACCTCCACATGTTGTCGAAAAAAAACAAAAAACCTATGTAAATCCTAATTCATAAAACTTTACCTTTTAAACACAAATTACATGTAAAAAAATCTAGAACTCATTTAATTTTTTTGGGTTGGTTGCAGAAAGAGGGTTGGTTGCACAAACAACAATCAGACCCAAAATAATTGCAAATTTAGCAAAATTTACAACAACTTAGGACGATGATGATATAATAAAAGATGTCGTTTTTATGGGTTTGAAGAAGGAAGCTTCACGCTTTTGAACAATCATAAACCTTTGTGGTTCGAAAAGCTTCAAAAGAGAGAATAATTTAACCTATGCCTATTTTGTTAATTTCATTATGTAATAATCATGACACCTTTGAAATTTTAGCCACTTTGTCTCCCATCTCTTTCACACATCTGGTTGTCCAAACTATATCAATAGAGTACTCTTTTGGATCTTTTTTATTTTTTCTCTTCATAATTTTTCTTGTCTCTATTATATTTTGATTCTTATATTATTGCATGTTCTTTGTCTATGATTTTGATGTTTAAAAGATTGAACTTATGTTTAGGATGTGACTCTTATCTTGCAATTAATCTTAAATTTATTAGAAGTGAAAAATATCTCGAGTAGATAAGTAAGAATAAAACCGTGTCGTTGATGTGTGACATTTTAGATGAAAAACAAAAAGCAAATTTCATGTGAACTTCAATATCATCGATCATCATACCATTGTAGAAATATGTTAAATATATATACTCGATGATCTATATTCTTTAAGGTTTTTCTCGTTTTTGTCCTTAATCTTTTAAATTATCAATTTCACTTTAATGTAATAAAAAAATTCACAGCCTTACCCTTTTTCATTTTTAATTTGAAACTCTATTGTGTCGTTACATTATTGTTTTATTAACATATATATATTTGGTAATGTGCAGGGGCGGATCCAGAAATTTATGTCAGAGGGGGCACCATTCAAAAAAAGTTAAATTACAAGTTTAGTCTTCAATTTCTTATTTGTGTCTATCTGGTCCTCAAACTTTAAAATGTATGTAATAAGTCTCTCGACTTTCAATTTTGTATCTAATAAATCCATAAATTTTCAATTTTTTATCCTAGAAACATATTAAAAAATATAAAAAAAATTAATTGTTTTATTAAACATAAATTTTTATTTTGTGTCTAAGCGACATTTTTTTCAAAATCATATATCTATTAGATGCAAAATTAAAATTTTAAGGTTCAATTAAAGATAAAATCACTCTATAACAACTTTTTTTTTAAAAAAAATAATAACAAAATTGAAAACTCATAAATCTATTAGATATCGTTAAAGTTTAAAGATTTATTGACCACAAAATTAAAAAATTAAGAATCTACCATACATTTAAACTCAATGGATCTATTAGACATAATTTTAAAATTTAAATGACTAAATTTGTAATTTTACCTCCATATAAATAAATTTTAAAATTATAATAAAGGAAAAAAAAGAGAGATAAATAAAAATACAAATTATATATAGAATTAAAAATAAAGGAAAGTTAAAAAAAACATGGGATGGAATCGAACTCAAGCAGGTGGAGTCATGGGTGTGCCCCAAGACCATCATTCCAACAACGGAATATGTGTTTAAAACTGCATTTTGGTGTAGAAATATACAAACCAAATCAATTTAATTCTGCAATTTTACCTACAAAAATACAAACCAAATAATTCGAGGGGGGCACTGCCCCCCTGGCCCCTACATGCATCCGCCCCTGGTAATGTGTGTAAGCATGCTACATGTGAATATGTCACTTGATAAAAATAAATTTTATGTTAATCGGTGGTTGGATTTTGCTTATTGACAAATTATTGAGTGTTTACGTCAACTGTCAAGTAATATCAGTGATATGTCCACGTAGCTAAATTTATTATTATTTTTTTTTTTTTTTTGTGTGTGCGCGCAACGAGCTAAATATGTTAATAAAACACTAATTTATCATTTTTTGGATTGATTTAATTGATAATTTTTTAATAAATTAAAAAATTGAAAATTGAAAACTTTACAAGGTTGAATAGAAAATTGAGAATCGACTAAAAGAATAGAGACTACCTATCTGGTATATTAGTCATAGAAATATAAAGATATGTATTTTTTTACACATATATGCACAAATTGTTATAATGAATTTTTTTTTTTTTTTTTTTTTTTTTGAATACATTGGAGGTGGGGTTTGAACCAAACCCTCTTGGTCATCAACACATACATATGCCCAGAGCTATGCTCGCTTTGGCAATTGTTATAATGAATTTATTTTAACCATTCCAATAAAATGTATAAACTTAGGTTTTGATAACACATTCCGTTAAATTATTTTTCTGGTTTCTATTTTTGATTTTTTGTTTTCTAAAAACAAAAATCATATAGGTTTATAACTGTTTTTGTTTTTTATTTTTTAAAACAACAAAAAAAAATTAGAGTGATTGGATAATTACTATTT
Source organism: Herpetospermum pedunculosum (assembly GCA_028017165.1). Lineage (NCBI taxonomy): Eukaryota > Viridiplantae > Streptophyta > Magnoliopsida > Cucurbitales > Cucurbitaceae > Herpetospermum > Herpetospermum pedunculosum. The sequence goes on from CM051523.1 coordinate 15,814,143, forward strand.
ATTTTATGTTTTTTATAAAATATTTTTTTTTTAAATAATGTTAATTTATTAGAGTGTAACAATTGCAACATTTATCAAAATTTAATTAAGGTTCAATTATTTGATAAAATTGAAAATTTAGGACAAAAAAATTATTTTCTCTAAAATAAAAAATTTTATTATGTCGATAGTTTAATATATTAGGCTATCTGTAGTTGATGTTTATGTGAGAAAAATAAAATATGTTGATTGGATAGAGTAAATAGGTATATTGGTGTAACATTACAATAATATTAAAATATAATATACTAGAAAAAATTTATTTGAATAAACTGTCAAATTATTTTAATAATATTTTTATACTAAAAAATATTAATAATATATATATATATTAATGACAATTTGGTTATAATTTTAATAAATAAATATATAACTAAATAAACATTTGAAGATAATTTCAATAATTAGAAGATGAGAGAACCTGAAGTTTTGAAATAAAAACTTTTTTTTTAATCTTTTCTATTTTTTCTTTCGTTTTTAAAATTTTGTTAATGAATGTAAAAATAAAAAATTTATTTTTTTTAGGACATTGGGGGTGGGAGATTCGAACCAGAGATCTCTTAGTCATCAAGACACGTTAGACATAAAAAAACTCAATTAGTTACCAAACAAACTTATTTTTTAAAAAGCAAAAAACAAAAACAAAAATGCGTTATTCCCTTAACTTTCCCATTTTAAAGCTTTTACTAAAATCATGAATCAAACATTACTTTAATTTCTTTCATAAATTTATCATTTAAGTTAATAAGGTATGATTATTTATTATTATTATTATTATTATTTTTGCTGTCAAGCTAATTATAATTCAATTTGTTAAGACAATGATAATTCAATTTGTTAAGACATATTTTGATAAAAAGATTGTCTAATTTACCATTTGATTTTTAATGATTTCTTAAAGTAAATTAAAAAAAATTATAAGAGTAAAAAGTGTTTATAAGTTTAATTTTTAAAAATTAAAAAAACTATCCTGGCTTTTCAAATTCTCACCAACACCAAATGTTTTTTTTAATTATTATTATTGTTTTTTTTTTAAAAAAACTCAACTTTGTCTCCGTTGAAGAGTGGTTCTCTTCATACAAGAAAAAACAAATTGTTTACCATTACTATTGAATACAATGGAAAAATTTTAACCAATTGAAACTTTCTAAAATAGATTTAGTTACAAATAATTCAAGGATGAAAATATCCGTGGATATGTCGATGTATTCGTGGATATATCCGTAAATCGGAGACTTCGATATAGATATTAAAGGGTAATGAATATATCCAATATCTTTTATAAATACTCATAAAACATCAAAAATATCATATATTAAATTTAATATGAATCTAGATACTACTAACTAGATCTATAGCTTAGATTGAAAGTAAAATAACTTAAATATTAATTTAAATATATTTTTTTAAAAAAATTGATTTACAGAAATATTCATGGATATCGATATTTTATCGATATATCCGTAAAATTGAAATGCCGATATCAACATGGATATCGATATTTTAATCCTTACATTCATTCCTTCAATTTCAACTTGATGCTACCTTTATTCCACTACAAAAAGGAAAATGGGAAATGGTAGTAAATGGTCAACTTCTTAAACCCCAAATTAAAAAATGTCCTTAAAAAAACAAAACAAAGGTAAATGACCATTTTGAAATTTCATTTCTCTCTCCCGTAATTTTTCATTCTCATTTATTATCGTTTATTTCTTCTCAAAAAAAATCGTTGCAACCAAACCGAGCATAGCTCAATTGACATAAAGTTGGTTCAATCCTCGCATTAATTAAATATCTTTGCAAAAAAAAAAAAACATATTTGCAATCATATTTTTTTACAACATTTTGGAGGTGTAAGATTGAACTTTTGACCTCTTGATCACTAGTTCATAGATTATGTTCATATTAAAACTATTTTACATAGTCATAGTTTTTACAAATTGAATGTCACGTCAATTAACGTAAAGCAAGATGAACTGTATGTCTTATGATCCATTTATTGTTTCAACTTACTATCAATCAACCATGTCTTAGGATCGCTTTGATCCGTTACACATTAGCTCAAAAGTACCCCTTTGGGTAACGACTAATAGCTAGCCTATTCACTCAACAAAGCTTCTTTAAGGGACATAAAAAAATACTAAATAAAATGGTTGTCTAGAGCTTGATCTAACGCTCGTTTATACGACAACAAGTGGAGTGCATAAGCCCTTTAGCGGCATCGTCGACTCCAGAGAAGTAAGCGAATGACCATCGGTAAGCTGCTCCGGTAGGTCAAAGCCTTTTTTTTTTTTAGAAAAGTTCAAAGCTGGAATCCGAGAAAATGAAGGTTCCGTGATGTCGAATTAGGATTGAAACTGAGTTTTGCAATTTTCATATGAGGCATGGCATCAATCAATTCCAATCTAATTTTAAGGATTTTTTTGAAACAATTTTTAAAGTTGAATCATAAAAAAAGAGACATAAAACATATAAAAAAAGAGAAGAAAAAAAAAGTTGATTTGAATTCACAGAGAAATAGCCAATAATAATGAGCCCACCATGTTAAGAAAAGGAAACCCTAATTATTGTGTGTAGAGGGAAGAGGTCGTGAAAATGGAAACGACCCAGTTCTTGTAAAGGAAAACCCAGAAGCCTTGGAGGTGAGCGGTTCTTTGGCGGCGCGTTCGCAAGACGCGCACATGGTGAGAGTGGTGGCGGGGGAACGCATGAAGAGAGAATCAGTAGTTTTCAAAGCTCTCAAATCTTGAAGTTCCTTTCTCAGCTTAGTGTTTTGTTGGGTTAATGTTTGGCAGCAGTTTTTCAAGTACTCACAGTCGACTTCCGTTTGCTTCAGCTTTGTTCTGTAAAAATAAAAATAAATATATGAAGAGAAAGTAATTAATTAATTGGTTAATTATATTAAATTAAGTTTAGTACTATACCTTGCTCGTCTGTTTTGAAACCAGACTTCCACTTGACGAGGACGAAGATTCAATCTTCTTGCAAGTTCTACCTTTTGCTTCTGCATTTTTGTTAAAAATAATATTCAATCAAACTTACAATATTGTGTGTAATTTAGCATTAATTTTTGTTACCAAAACAACCAAATTTTTCAACTAACCACCAATAAATATAAATATAGGTTGAATTATACAAAATATTATGTATCCAAACTTTGAAAATTTTCTTTTTTCTTTTTTAATCTTGAAATTTACTCCGAAACTACTATTGAATAGTCAATTTCCGTGTTAAAGTATATTTTTTTAAAACAAATTTCAAAGTCTAAGAACATAGTTGAATTCAAGAATATTTGCATATATATATATATATATATGAGTTTAAATCTATTTAATTTTTAAAAAATGTAGTTATTTTCTCACATTATTTTTTACAATGGTTTCATCTTTGTACGGAAACATTACAATTTTTAGTTAAATTCTAAAAACAAACAAGTTTTTAAAAACTATTTTCTTTTTTAGTTTTCAAAACTTAGTTTTTATTTTGCAAATACCAATAAAAGGTAGATATATGACAAAAACAAATGAATCCATAATTGAAAGTGGTGTTTATAGACTTAATTTTTCAAAATAAAAAACTAAAAGGTTGACAAATGAGGGTCTAAACTTTTCAAGTTTATTCTATCGTTCATAGCCCAGCTGGATCTATTTTGGCTCTAAACTTTCATAATGTCTATTTCAGTGCAAAAAAATGCAACATTTGTAAATTCAGTCCAATATAGTAAAAAGTAAAAATTTACTATCATCGAAGATAAAATTACAAATGTTAAAAGATTAAAACCCAAACTAGAAATTACGGATTAGGTAGGAAAATTTGGACGGATGACCCTAAATTTTTAACACTTCGAAGAATTGACTCGAATTTTAAAAATTAGCCAAATTGATCATCATCAACTATTTTTTTTTAATATTATTTTGCTCGTTCTCGCTCTTGTACATGCTCCACTTCAGAACTGAAAATTTTTACCCTCTCATGAGCGTGAACGAGAACGAGAAAAATAGCCCGTGAGAGTTATTAACAAAAATTGTTGATGAGTTCAGCATAAGGTCAATTTGACTAATTTTTAAAATTCGAATCAATCTCTACAAATTTAGGGTCATTTGTACAAATATCTTCTATACAAATATCCTCATTATGTATGTTTAGCCCCTCTTTTTATTTTTATTTTTTTTAAAATGACTAAAATTACAAAAACATAAAAAGTAAAATACATATTCGAGACACAAAATTAAAAGTTAAAAAATCTATTAGACATAGTATATAGTCGAGAGACCAAATATATACCAACAGGACAACACGAAAATTAAGAGACTAAATTTGTATTTCAACCTTTTATAATGACAAAATAGGCAATAAAATTACAAAAAAAACCCCAAATCTAGAATTTAAAGTGAAGTAGTTTTTATGTAACAGTTAAAAAAAAAAAAAAAAAAATGTAAATAAATTATTTAGTTTGAGAAATTGAAGTTGTTGATGGATGAAAATAAGTTGAAGAAAATGGTAAGAAAAATCTTACAGGGTAAAGCGTATGGTGTTCTTTGAAACTTTCTTCAAGAAACGCAGATTGTTGTCTTGAAAGTCGCAGTTTTTTTCTCGACCCTAAATTCTGATCATCTTCATCGCTATTTCCCTCTTCCGCCGCCGACCAATGTAATGGTAATGGGTTTCTTGGTGATTCGCCACCGCCGCCCTCCGCCGTCCCTGAAGGCGGTGCTGTACTTATTACATCTGTAAAAACAGCCGCTGCCGCTTCTGAAATATCTGTGTAGTTGTCAGAAAACAATGCACTCATCAGATGGGTTTTCTCTTCCCATTTTGGAACTATCAAAATTTTACAAAGGTCTATTTTGAGACCCCTAAACTAGTCAATTTTTAGATTTACTTCTTTCTTTTGTATCCTTTTAACTTTCAAAATATATTTCTTTAATACAAAAGTACAATATTTTTAATAAAACATGTCAAAGATAGATATGGCAACGGTATTTTAATTAATGCGAGGATTGAATCCATCATCTCTTAGTCACGGTCACAATCTTTTGCAGTGGTATCTCATTCTCGATTGTTGAACTAAACAAAACTTGACATTAAGATAACACTTCCTTCTTAAAATTGCAGAATTATTGTTAGATAAAAATGGTATATATATAATTGTAACAAATGTCAATTTAGAGTAAAATAATAAAAAATATAGCATTTTTTAAAAATTTACAAATATGACAATTTCTATTATGGTCTATCGCCGATACTAGTTTATCAGCTCAGGTTTTTCTATTGTTGATATATGACTATCACGGATAGACTTCAATCGACTGACAAAAGCCCATAATATTAATTAGAAGTTTAGAAATATTTTGAGGGTTGAAGATTTATTTTTTATTTTTTATTTGAGTACATAAATTGGGGTGAGGGATTTAAAACTCCGACTTCAAAGGGAGAAATGCAGGTCAATTACGACTGATCTATGCTCGGTTTCACACGACATCGAAGAACCAGATAGAACAAAATGTAGCTTTAAAAACGTATATTAATTAATGTGCTAATCAAGTTCTATACATTGATTAAAACGAGTATGACTCATTAAATATCATTTGCTGGACACCAATTCTTTTTAAGAAAATAAAAAAAACATTTGGTGGTTAGATTTGTGTTTGAGCATACCAGTTTCAGAAGATCGACGAGAGGCGAGGACAGGAGTACGAGGAAGAAGATCCAGGTGAAGAACAAGCGGCGGCGGAGGCGACGGCGAGGGAGCGAGGTGGTTATTGTGGTTGTGGGTTTGTTGAAGTGGAGGAATGGATTCAAAAGCAAGGGAAAAATCAAGGCCTGTGTGAGAAACAACAATTGTTGGATCTGAAGAATCTGATGGAGGTTGTTTGTGATGGAACCCAAATGGAGGACCATCTCCTAATCTCAAACCCAACTCCATAGCTTATGATCAAAATGATGGCAAATTTGAGATTCAAGAAAGAGAAGGAGAAAGGATTGTAAAGATTCTCAATGGATCACTCAAATTATACAAACCAGCTGAGATGACAACTGCAATAATCTCATATTCTCTTTTTTCTTTTTTCTTTTTCTAAAATCCATTTTTGGAATAAATAAATGTAACTGTATTAGGGAGTGTATTTGTACGGATTACCCTCTCTTCAGAGTCCATAAGATTTTATAACCTGATTTTTTAAAACTCATGTTTTTTTACTTTCTCTTGTGATAATCAAGTGCACAAAGTCTACCCTTCACTGAGCATAATCACGAAGGGACAACTATAGTATTCCCGTGCTTAGCGAAATGTACGAATGACTTTTCACCGGGAGGGTGCACATGCTTATTACGAGAGAAGGTCAAAAAAATTTACGGACTCCCAAGGGAGGGTCATTCGTACAAATACCCCATGTTTTCGATTGGATAAAAAAATTGCAAAAGAGTACTTCAATTTTAATTTTCTATCTAGTCAATAAATTTTAAGATTTATATCTAACGATTTTAAATAGGTAGCTACATTCATTGAATAATTTGTTCCCTTTTCTTCAACTTTATTTCTCTCTCTCTTCTCTTGTTGAGAATTATTATTGAGACCCTTTAATTTGTTCATTGTATTAAGAACAATATCATGAGAGGATGAATCCAACAAACAATTTTGAAATTTTCTTGTGGAAATGGGTGAGCAATTATCTCTAGTTGAGACAAATTATTAAGTTTTTTTTTTTGTTTTGATTCAACACTTGATAGGGCAGATTTGAACCTCTAATCCCTTTGGTCAAAATAATATGTCTTAATTAACTTGTTGGACTATGCTCGAGTTAATTAGCGATATAAAATATAGAAATTAATTAAATTGATTTGGTACATTTAAGGATGACAATCTAATTAAATTGTATTAATCTTGGGATGTTTTAAAGCCAAGATTTGACATATTGACCCCTAAGAATATTGGGCCTATCGAAAGTTTAAATGGAGGGTTTAGAAACTTTGGTTTAAGAATTGTGAATTTAGGGTGTAGGTTTAGGAAATCCTTGATTACATGAAAATATTGTGGGAGTAGGTTTGAGGTATTGTTGAAACACGTAGGTTTATCCAATAATGTCTAAACTCGACATATCCACGAGCAAACATGGGTTTGACATCTAATGTCAAATCCACATTTTCATAATCCCTCAAACACCTACATGCTAATATTGTCCAACATGTTTCGCTTTTAAATAGAATGTATATTGAGCTGATAATTAAGACCGCTTAATATGCTCATTGAGAATTAAATATAACTTTCAAACAACAAAAACATCGTAGGTTGGAATCTCCACCTTATATTTTAAAGTAAAAAATGATATTCTTTAATAATTTATTTATTTTTTTTAAAAAAACTTCCTTATAATCATAATTCCATCATTATAGTTTTTGTCACTATTATTATGTGTAGTTACAATTTAGTCTTTCATAATCAACTACTTTGAGTCAATATAAACATAGATCAACTATCGGCCTAATGTATGAATTAGTGACAAGAAGGTTAGAGGTTCGAATCCTCGTTCCACATATTTATCCTGAGATTAAATGTGAAAAAGAAATACACAAAATATATACAAGTTGTGATCTAAATATGTCTATTCCGGGTCCATTTTATTCATTTAAAAAAAATACTAAATTATAAAAATACACCTTTAAACTTTGACTTTTGTTTTAAAATTTTATCTATTCTTTTAAAAGTTGCAATATCATTCTTGACATTTCATAAACGTTTCAAAATTACCCTTAAAATATAAAAACCGTTAGAACATGGGATGAAAAGTTAACGTCATTCTTTCATACTTATTCTTTATGGTGGTGACCTAGCTAGGTTTAAGAAATCGACGAGATTTTATTTTATTTAATGTATTAATATTATTTTTAAATTAAAAAGGAATTTAATGAAGAGAGTGCTACATTGATGTATAATGAACAATGATTGAAGCTATCCATCACCCCATGCCCATAAATCAAGTGGAATAATATACCCTTTATAGGAAGCTTCATAATTCAAATGTCTTTTTTGAATTATTTTGAGAGTAAAATTTGTAAGAATATGAAATTTTTCATGGAATATGATGATTATTATGGCTCTCATATGCATTATGTTGTCCCATTTGAAGTTTACACAATTACAATCCTGCCATTATTGTGCTTCTTTCATTGTCCCAATCCTTCCATCTTTTTGCCCCTTTCTATAAAATCCTATCCTATTTAGTTTTATTTTTTAATTACCCAATTTTGATATGCAACTTTAAACCAATTGTGTCAATTAACTAATATTTATTTAATAGACATATCAAACACACTATTTTATTAACATCAATGACTAAATAATGAGTTTAAATTTATAATCTAACTTAAAGTTTACTAAAATAGTAGATATGGTAAATTTAAAAATACTTTAAAGTAACTTTAGGGGCGTTTGGCCCAAAAAATTGGGGGAGTTGGTGTTGTTTAGTATGGGGAGTTCTGAAGTATGTGTGTTTGGGGTCGGGAGTTGTGTTTAGTGTATAGTTCTGAAGTCTGTGGTGTGTTTGAGAGGCAAGAAGTTGTTGAACTTGGAGTTCTGAATTCCGAATTTCGCTGTTTTCTTCTGTACGATCTTTTTCCTACAAATTTTTAAAATTTCATTATTAAAGACATATTTTAATTTTAATAAATTCTAAAAATGAAATTTTTTATTTTTATTTTATCTATCCTTTCCAAATTTCTTTGAAGACAACAAAAATAATTTTGAAAACAATCCTCATATCATTTTTCATATTGATATATATTATGAATTCTAAGTTTGAGATTTTTTTTTTTTTGTTTGTATTAACGTAGGTATAATTTACAAACTTCTTTAAAGAAAAAGAAAAAAAAACAACACAATATAGTCTTACCTTGACTCATGTGTCAAACACATCTTTCTCCGCCTCCACCCTCTTAAACTCGCCATTCCATCTGAATCCACTACCCTCAGAAACTAGCATCGTAACAATGACGATTTATTTTAGCTATTTTTTTTGTACAATTTTTTCTATAATTTTCCATATTTTCATTGTTAAGGACTTATTCCAATAAATTTTAAGAATGCGATTTTTGTTTTTTATTCTATGTATCCTTCACAAATATATTTGAAGATAACAAAAAAAAAAAAAATTGACCACGATACTTCACATTCTTTTTTTCAATATCACTCACATTAATTATTCATAAAATTTTGAAATAAAAAAGAGTAGTACAATAGTGTGTTAAATATTACCCGTGTGAATTTGAAAGATTTTAATCCATTAACTTAAACGGATCCAAATAAGCTGATGTTTTTATTTTTATATGGTAAGAATATTAGATTTTGAATTTGGTTTAATACCAATTTTGATTGCACAACCTAGTTTATATTTAAAATAATAAAAATATGTTGATGGCATTTTTAGTCCTTTTACACATTTTGTTTAAATTACGTTTTTTTTTAAATAATTAAAAATATTGTAGGAGGGGGAGAAGAAGAGAAAAATGTATCGTCTCGGAAAATGGGACAGACTTGAATAGAATGTAGAAGTCTGGGGAGTTCTTACTATAGAAGTTTGAAGAGTTGATATTTTTTATTCTATTTCAACAAGTGTGTTGGCCAGTTAACTTCTCCTCTCAACTCATTGCTTGGACCAAACACCCCCTTAAAGGTAAGCATTTGAATTAATTAGTATTTATTTTTCAAAAGTACATATAGAAAAAGAAAAGAAAAAAACATGATATTTTTTTTAATTTTTTTTTTCTCAAAAGTCTTTTCAAACTCATTCGACTACCTAATTAAATTAATTAAAGTTAAAATAATGTGTATATATAATAATCGGTCACGTGTTAAATTTTTAAAAAAATTAAATAAGAATTTGTGTTAAATAGTTAATAAAAAAAAATTAAGACAAGGTGCAAAGATTAAAGCATACCATATGAAGTTTTTAAAAAAAAAAAAAAATACCATTTGAAAGTTTAGAAATAAAATAAGGGTACGTTTGACTCAAGAAGTTGGTGGAGTTAGAATTGTTTAGTCTGGAGAATTCTTAAATATGTGTGTTTGGGGAGAGAGTTGTTTAGTCAATTCTGAAGTCTGTGGTGCATGTAGGGTAGGAAGTTGTTGAACCTGTAAATCTGAATTCTTTTAGCTATTTTTTTTCGGAGAACAAAATTTTATTATTAAGATTTTTTTTAATTCTAATAAATTCTAAAAATTGAATTTTTTAATTTTAATTTATCTATCATTTATAAATATTTGTTTAGACAACAAAAAATAATTTTGACCATAATACCTTATCTAATTTTTTCACAATAATTACAAATATTATATATATATATATATATATATATATATATATATATATATATATATATATATATATTTGTTAAGACTCTTCCCTAATTTTATGAATTCTAAGATTGATTTCTATTAATAGAGTTATATTTTACAAACTTGAAAAAAAAGGAAAAAACAATATAGTCTTACTTGAAAAAAAAGGAAAAAATAAGTCTTATTCTAATTCATGTGTCAAACACATCTTTCTCTCCTTCCACCCTCTTAAATTTGACATTCCAAATCTACTGCACTCGAAAATCAGCATCAATGATGCTTTATTTTAGCTATTTTTTTTACAATATTTTTTTATAATTTTTCATATTTTAATTGTTAAGAATTTTTCTTCCAATAAATTTTAAGAATGCTTTTTTTTTTTGCTTTTTTATTTGATGTATACTTCACAAATTTCTTTGAATATAACAAAAATAATTTTGCACACAATACTTCACATTTTTTTTTCAATATCACTCACATTAATTATTCATTTTATTTAGATAGTTTTGAAATAAAAGAGAGTCGTAAAATAATGTGTTAAATATTACATGTGAATTTGAAAGATTTTAATTAATTAATTTAAACGAATCCAAATAAGTTGATGTTTTTATTTTTCTCAACGGTAAGAATACTACCGTTTGAATTTGGTTTTAAGTACCAATTTTGATTGAACAACCTAATTTATATTTAAAATAATAAAAATAGGTTGAATTGCATTTTTAGTCATTTTACCCATTTTGTTTAAATTACGTTGTTTTTTAATAATTAAAAATATTGTAGGAAGGAGGGAGAGAGAAAAAAGAAGAGAAATGTATTGTCTTAAAAAAAAATGGTACAAAGTTGAATAGTAATTACTGTAGAAGTCTGGGAGTTGATATTTTTTATTCGAATTCAACAAGTCAGTGAGCCAAACGGGGAGTTCACTTCTCCTCCCAACTCCTTCTTCAACAAGTCCGTGGACCAAACACTCCTAAAAAGTTGTAACCAAAATAATATAAATAATACTGAAAGTTAAAAAAATCAAAACAATATATAAAATAATATACTTTCATCGTATTATTGTCTTCTCTATTTTCAAATACCCACAAATACCCACTGTAAAAAAACAAAATTCTAAATAGGAACTTAACTGATGATTAATTAAAATTAGTAAGAAAACTAAGAGCATGGGGTTTTAATGATTAGCTTAAATTTTAATTATAATTAATACATGGTCGTGTATGATCATTACATCGTGTAACAAAGCATCATTACAAATAATTTTTATTCTAGCTTTTTTTCTTTTTACCATTTCAAATCATTTTGGTAACTTTCAATATTTATTTCATAATATAATAATAATAAGTCAGGTTGATGAGAAGAAGGTATCATAATCTTTGATTAATAGTTAATTAGATAATCTTCGATCATATCATATCACTCATTGTGATCATCAACACGAGACACTAAAAATTTCCTCAAAAAAGTTTCAAATCCAACATTTCCCTTGATTTACTCAAAAATCTTATTATTTCAAATTGTTTACATATTTTTTTGTTCATTATATTTGAAAATTAAAAATTAGGTTAAAAAATTCATTTTTACATTTTAATTAATATAAAATTTCATGACCTTTTAGGTAAGAAAACAATTCATTGACAAGTAAAATTAATATTAGAGAATTCATAATAAAAATAGCAAACAAGGTATCCAATGCCACACAAAATAGTGATTCTTTGTCCATTCTCACAGACAACAATAATAATGTATGTATTTATCTAAAAACAAATATTTTCATCATTTCATTTGGATTTTTGTAAAGAATATATATAATATTTTTTTACGATCGGGTACTTTCCGTAATATTTAGAATAATTGTTTCTTCCATACATGATTTTGTAACTATTTGAAGGAAAGAAAAAAAAAAAAAACCAATGGAAGTTGAGATAAACCTTTTAGTTTGGGCTCTCTGATTTGTGAATTATAATACTCAATCAATAGTAAATATTAATGAAATCAATATAATTACTCTATCAACGATGAGTTATAATAATCGATGAGTCAAACAGATTAAGTTATAATAATTAAGTTCACCCAAATTCTAAATTAGTGTCCTAAACAAAAACACCCCTTATGGAGCGCTTGGTCTAAGGAGTTGTAGGAAGTTAAAGTTTTTTAATCTGAAATTATTTAGTTTAGAGAGTTAGTTAAAGAGTTGTTGAAGTGATAATTTTGAAGTCTGAGTTTACTTTAATTGTTTTTTTAATTTTAAGAATGCGATTTTTATATTTTATTTCATGTCTCATTCACAAATTTCTTTGAGATAATAAAAATAATTTTGATCACAATACTTCACATTCATTTTTCAATATCATTCTCATTAATTATCCATTTTATTTGGATAGTTTTGAAATAAAAAAGAATTGTACAATAGTGTGTTAAATATTACATGTGAATTTGAAAGATTTTAATCTATTAATTTAAACGAATCTAAATAAGCGGATATTTTTATTTATGTTCATGGCAGGAATACTATATTTTAAATTTGTGAAAAACTTAATTTATATTTAAAATAATAAAAATAGTTTGTCTTGAAATTTATTTCTTTGATTGGTTGTTTTGGTTGTCGGATGAGCTTATTTTTTGTTTAGTTGTTCATGTGTGTCCTTTGCCTAGAACTGTGATGTCCTCTTTTTATTTTAATAATATATTACCCAAAAAAGAAGTAAGCAAGTTGAGATAAATAGCAAAAATACCAAATCAACTATAAACCCACCACACCCTATTTATCATGAATGTTAGCTTTTGTAGTTGTGGTAAACAAATATTTGGGCATTTTGATGTTGGATTTCTTTCTCTTAATTTTTGTCATGAGTTTTAAAAAAAAATTGGATTGAAATTTGATTTTGAAATTAGATTGGAGTATTTTGTAGACCGTCGAGAGAAGTCCAACTTCTCTAGATAGTTTTGTACACGGACTTCTTTCGACGGTTTCATGCTCGACGAGAAAAAATCTTTTTTTCAACGATTTGTAAAGGGTCGAGAGAAAATTCGTGGACAAATCTAAAGTTCTTGAAGTGTTGGATTTTGATTAATTGTCTAGTTTGACTACAAATAATGTATTAGTTTCTTATATAATTTAAGTTTAAATTAATTATTGAACTTCTTATTTAATCTTTAAACCCTATTTTTTTTTAATAATATCTCTCAACTAATTGTGATTTTATATAGCCTCCATCATTAAAATTTATTAACTCAAAATGAGAAATAGATTAAATGATAAAGCTAAATAGATATTTAGACAACATAAAGTACTAACATGTGCTATGGGCAACATACTATTTTTTATTAACACAACAAACTTTTTTTTTTACAACATGCGAGATGTGAGATTTGAACCTCTGACCTCTTGGTCACTAATTCGTGCATTACGCTAGTTGATCATGTTTATGTTAGTACATATCGAACTTCTTTCTGGATCATGTCATTCTATTTCATATAACTATCTATTTCTTTATGACATAAATGTTATTAGAGAGTATAAATTGAGAACATAAATTTAACATCTTAATAAACTTTAAAATGTGAATAGAGAGCTCGAAAGCTCGAGTTTAAGAAATTTATACGGAAAGATTTAGGGTTTAGGGTTAAATAAGTGGAGGTTTTAGAAACTTGGAATAAAAAAAGTAAATTGAAAAAGGAGTTTGAAGAATGATAAAGAAAATAAAAAGGGGCATGTGGAAATTTGAAAGTGGGGTTGTGAGGAGTGATTAGGGGTTAATTAAGGACCCAACGACCTACATAAGGGCAATTAGACACGTGGCAAAAAATAAGTGGAGCATTGATGAGTTTGAAATGTGATTTTAGAGAGAGAAAGAGATATTTTAGAGTATTAATTAATGGTGGGTTGGTTTCCCTTTGGGCAGGCAAAGGTCAAATCCACCAGATTTCTTTGAGCCTCCAAACCTTTTTCATTATCCCAAAACCCCAAAAAAAGAAAAAGAGTATAAAGAAAAAAACCTTTCACTTTTTCATTGCCTCAATCTACACAAACACATTACTATGGATTTAGTTGGATTTCAAGGGACTTCTTTCAAAACTTTTTAGGTTCTTTGACCAACCCAACCGCTCTCGAAATTGTGATCGAATGACTTCTAAACCCTAATGGTTGATGTTGTTCCTTCCAAATTTTGACCATTCGATTGTTTGTTTATTATCGAATTGTGAAACTACCCGTTTCTTTCCTGTTTGTGTAATGCTAGTTTCTTTATTCGTGCATTTCATAATTTATTTGCAACATTTTGATAATAGAGCACTCTCCAAATAAATGTACATTTCAAAGACCACTATTGAACCTCAAAATTAAGGGCATTCGAAATGGTGCCTCCATAGCATCTAGTCCCTTCATAGCGATTCAAATCAAATAAGGCAAGTTAGAATCAGCTCAATCATAAACTTTAGACTAGAAGATATCGATGTTTTACTGAGAACTTAAAATGTCACCTCTTTATTTTTCCAAATCGGAGGTTTGTAAAGTGTTAACAATTACACTTTTAAACTCTAAATTTGAACAATTATCCCTCCCAACTATAAAATTATCACAATCAAATGCGTGTCTTATAGAAATCTGAATTTGTGTAACCTTCATTTGGTTTATAAATTTCGATTTACACGACTTAATATGCAGTATAAAAAGTATATGGTTGAATTTGTATAACATGAGCTACATGATCGTCAAGACAATCGTACACATCCTTTGCAAAAGAGATAATTGTACGCATACCATCCATAGATTCGGTTTCTTAATAGTTAATATCATATATTATATTAAAATAAAAGTTAAATTATAAGTTTGATCCTTAAACTAATTTGAAGTTTGGTTTTATTTGATCCTTAAACTTTCGATAATGCCTAATAGGCTTCCTAAACTTTCAATTTGGAAGTTAACCTAAAATTTAAGGTAAACTATAGTCAAACATCCTAGTAAAATGGTAAAAATAAGTTGTAAAAAAGAGAGTAGGGATATAGGGATAGGGGCTAAGAGGCAGTAGTAAAAGTGAAAGGTAATAGGTTTAGGGTTTAGGGATGAAGCAATTATTGGAGGCTATCACCCATCCCCATGCACTCAACTCTGTTTTATCATTTCTGATGTGATGCTCACTTCGACATCCTTCCATCTCAAATCTCTCCATCACTCAAAATTCAACATCACAAATCATTTTTACTTCTTCAAAAAAGGGAATCTAATTAATCAATCTACATCAAATTTCATCAATACTTAATCAAATTCATGTTTTTTTAAGCTTAAATTATAAATTTAGTGTTTTTAATTTTTTTTTATGCATGACCGACTTGGTGAGCGTAAGATTTTTTTATCCGATTTTTTCAAAATTTATGCTTTTTGACATTCTCTTGTGATAAACAATCCCACAAAGTATGTAGTACTCTTTGTTGAACACGATCACGAAGAGACAACTATAATGTCCAACAAAAGATACTAATAACTTTTCATAAGGAGAGATGACTTGCTGATCACGAGAAAAGGTAAAAAAACATAAATTATCGAGCGGAAGTCAAAAAACCTTACAAGTTACACCCCGAAAGGGATCATCCGTACAAAAACCCTAAGTTTAATGCATGTGCATACATTTTTAATATGTTTTTCAAATTTCAAAGTTGTATTTATTTATTTAGTCATAATCCTATGAAATGTTTCTTCTCCCTTTCAATTGTGTGTCTAATTTATCTATGATATTAACTTAATTAGCCACGGACACAAAATTGATAGTTTTAGAATACCCTAAAAAGTTTTTTTTTCTCTTTATAAATATATGAGAATTAAATAAATAAACCGTGAAAATCTAAAAACTCATTAAAAAAAAAAATTAGAGTACACAAACTAAAACGATACAACTCTCAAAGTTTTGGACCAAACTTATAATTTAACCTTCCAAACTTTAAAAATATGAGATGATAAAATTTGATTTGTTGTGAGCTCATTTGATGTAAAAGATGAGTAAATATTAAAAAAAAAAAAAAAAAGTAGAGTGATAGGAGTTTATAGAGGAAGAGGTAAGTGAAGGTGAATTAATGAAGTGAGAAAAGGTAAGAAAAAAGTGGTCAAAATATGTGGATGATTTTATTACTTATTATTATTACTTACTGCATAGACTGCAGTTGAGTATTGGATGTTAAAGAGGGGAAGACTTCACTTTCTTCTGTTTTACAACTTTTTATGTGGATGCTATGCTAAAGATTCACAGTCTACAAGTAGAAACTGAAACAAACACCATTGGACAACTTCTTTAAAACCTGTCCTTCCAAACTAGACATCTATTTATTACCATGACTAAATACAAACTATTCTTAAATACTTAGTTATACTTCTTATTATTTATTTTTAGACAAAAATCAATTTATATCGTTTCAATTTAAAATCCTGAACTTTTCATAAGTGTATCAATTGTATGAAAGTTGTATGAAAGTTTAGAGGTTTAATTGATAAATTACAAGTCTCCACATGTGTGAAAACTAACATTTTTCTAACAGAGGGTGTAAATTGATACATTTACGAAAGTTCAAGGTTTAAATTGATACAATCATTGTTTAGGGTTTTAAGTGATACAACCTCCAAAAGTTTAAGGGTATAAATTCGTTTTTGCCCTTTATTTTTTTAAACATCGAAATTTTCATTACCATAAAATGAAAGAATATAAGAGTCCACAAAAAAAGAGACGAATTAAAAAAAAAGGGTGTTCAATCAAGCAAAATAAGACATAGCGAATAGTTTACAAAATAACCTATCAACCGAAGCCCAAAGCAACACATTGAAATTGGCAATAGCCCAAACATCACCCACGAACCTTTCGAACCCTCTAAAGATTATGTTACTCCTCTCGTCCCAAAGCCCCCACTAAACAACACATACCCAAACCTGCCACAAAAGCCTTCATTTTTTCCGTAACGGGGATGAAGGAGGAACCCATCAACCATCTCTTTGCAACCCTTATGTCTGACCAAACATAAGTCAAATTCCTTGAAGAAACAACTTCAAACCGAATAGGCTAAGTTACAACTCCAGAGAATATGACCCAGGTCTTTAGTTGCCTGATGCGAGCTTGTCGAGGCCCGTCAAATACAATTTATAATTACCGATCAATGGCTTGTAGTAAACTACAGCGGGCCGGGTCGAACTCAGGGAACCGAAATTTAAATTCTCTAAATTAAACTTTATGTAAAAACAATAAATGGGGGGATTTTGGATTGCATATTAATCTAATGAATTAAAATAAAAATTAAAGATAAAGGTTAAAGAATTAAAGAAATAAACAAGAGATTACCTTGATTCAGAGATTGTCGGGACTTAATGGATTTTGCTCATCGATTACTCAAATAAAAATACAATTTCTTAATTAAAAGCCTAATCGGCTTAACTAGAACAACCATGAAAAGTCTCTAAGATCCTATCATGCAATTAATCCGACAAAGCATCGTAATTAACTCTAAACTAGTCAATTAGTTGTGCACGATAGCGTTCCATGCTAACTACCTAGCAGCTCTAAGCACATGGATTAATTAGAACGTTAATTAAATTGATCAGATTAAATTAAACATTTTTCTATTCCTAAGGTCTATTATACGCACCATGTTAACTATGAAAAAGCCATAATATTAACACTAGTCATAACCTGACCCATCTTGCTACTACAATTAAGCATGCAATTTCTCATCTTGCTACTACAATTAAGCATGCAATTTCTGACAATTACGGATCACAAATTACAAACATAGCATACATGAACAATTAATATTTAATTGATTAAGCTGTCACATTAATCAATATTAAATGCACATGAAATAAACAAAGAATAGAAAACAATTAATCAAGAAATTAGATTGCAATTTAATACCAAAAATATCACAAAAACGTTAAGCCTGACAAACCTCTAAATCAGCATTACAAGCTTAGCCGAACATAAAAATAAATAACAAGCTCGAAACAGAGGAAAAAGGTAGAAATGAAGATTAGTGATGGTGTGTGTTGGTGTAAAGTGTAAGGAGAAAGGTGTGTTGTGAAGAGTGACTGACTCTTCTTTTATAATTGAAAGCTAGAGACCATTACTAAAAATAAAAGAAAACTTATGATGACACGTATGAGATGGGAGAGACTTCAATAAAAACTTATGATGACACGTATGAGATGGGAGAGACTTCTTCTTGAAGTAATGACACGTCTGAGAGACTTGAGACACTTCTTCTTCTATTCAAATGTGGAGACTTCTTCTTCGTGGTTGAATTAGTTCAAATGTGTGAGGAGTGAGACACTTCTTCTTCTATTCAAATGTGGAGGCTTCTTCTTCGTGGTTGAATTAGTTCAAATGTGTGAGGAGCTGACACGTGTCGTGAGTTGATGTTGAAGTAAAAATATAAGAAATAATTACATTCTTCAAGAATCAAAGTCTAACATAATCAATCTTTCACCATCAGACCAAGCTTCCAACTTTGAACATTAAATGATTTTTATCTTCATAGTATCATCTGCGGCTCGATTTGTTGATATTATACTCTAAGACTCCTCTTTTGAGTTCTTATTTAATATAAGTGTCTCATTCACCTCTGCTCGATTCCTGCAAAACATATGATTAAACACATTAATTTGAATCAACTAACAAGAATTAAAGGTTATAAAATAGCACTTTTGGAGTTCTATCAAATACCCCACACCTAATGCTAGTCCTCGAGCAAGAAATAATTTAAACATTAAAATGAATCGTTGGCTGCAAATCAATGACTCTAACCTCTATATCTTAAACAATAAAAATATTCACAACTCAAAACATTCAAATGCATTCAATCAACGAGAAATTTAAAATTAGTTCTTTCATCCCTTATGTGTGTGTGCGTAGCCTTTCTTATATCTCGATTTTTATAAGTCCGGGAATATTTTATTCAACCCTCAACTCGTTTTCCCCCTACTTCTGGTCATTTAGAACAAACTATCAAGCATCAATACATTCAAGTAAACAATATTTCTATTAAGGTGCCTGAAAACAACTTTGGGGATCCCCTAAACTTGCAACATTTTTACTCAAGGGTACTAGCTTTCACACCCAACTGCAGGGCCTCTCAACCAGAGCACTCGCTCAATGGGCGGCCTAACTACTCACATTTGGGGCAACTCTTTTTACCCCTTATCGTTTTACTCATTACAAGCTGATTTTCACTTCTTTTCTTGCTGAGCTCGAGCAATGTTTTATTTTTCATTATTTTTTTTTTCTTTTCACAAGACAGATAGACATGTTATACCTCTTTAATATCTCATTACAAACTATCATGCAAGATAACTTTCTAATTAGTTCTAAGGGCCTTTCGAGGTGACAACAAACATATAGGTCAAATATAATACAATCCTAAGTCTTTAAAACCATAGATGAGAAGACTATGTGCACAATAGTTATAAGAGAATCCAAAGAAATTTTTTAAATTTGACTCAAAATCATACATGCATTCTCATTCTTTGCAAGAAAAAGTGAAAAAACATAATGAAGAAAAAATGTATAAGACACTTCATAGATTGTCATCATCATACAATATGCAACCAACTAATCATATTTTCATAATTTAAAAGTCAGATGCTCAATCACATGATTTGCAAATATATATCCACCCCCACCTAAAATAATACATTGTTCCCAATGTATAATTAAGTAGATTGATCCAAAAGAATTGAGAAAGACTTTTTTTTTTAATTAAAGAAAAAAGAATTGAAGAACAAAAATCTTCCCATGTCAGTTCCCAGTTAGAGGTGTTCCCTTTCGGTCAACTTAAGTACCTCAGTCTAGACAAAACTATCCATAGGTAGATTTATCCTTAATAGATAACTAAGTAGATTATTCATAGAAGAAACAATAAAGAGAAGAAAACTCCCCTAAAATTTCTCCTGCATGGGTCTAAGGGCGGTGGTGGTGCTCTCGCATCTAACAGGATCATCTTTTTCTTCAAGTCCAAAAACAACCTGAATCTTCTCGGGATTAGGCTCATCCTCTTCCTTAATCTCACAAACATGGTCTTCACATGACACAAAATTCTCAAACTTTTCGTTAAGTTGCTTTTCGGACTAAAAACAACTCTATTAGAAGTTAAATATTGTTGAGAAAGTTCTGACATGTTAAAATAATTAAACAAAACAAAAACAAACTAAAAAAAATATTTTGGTGATTTTTGTAACTTTTGTTTTTTTTTTTAATCAAGAAATAAAATAAAAATAAAACAAATTTAACAAAGAGAATTTAATTGGCTCCCCGACAACGGCGCCAATTTGATGCGAGCTTGTCGAGGCCCGTCAAATACAATTTATATTTACCGATCAACGGCTTGCAGTAAACTACAGCGGACCGAGTCGAACTCAGGGAACCGAAATTTAAATTCTCTAAATTAAACTTTATGTAAAAACAATAAATGGAGGGATTTTGAATTGCATATTAATCTAATGAATTAAAATAACAATTAAAGATAAAGATTAAAGAATTAAAGAAATAAACAACAGATTACCTTGATTCAGAGATTGTCGGGACTTAATGGATTTTGCTTATCGATTACTCAAATAAAAATACAATTTCTTAATTAAAAGCCTAATCGGCTTAACTGGAACAACCATGAAAAGTCTCTAAGATCCTATCATGCAATTAATCTGACAAAGCATCGTAATTAACTCTAAACTAGTCAATTAGTTGGGCACGATAGCGTTCCATGCTAACTACCTAGCAGCTCTAAACACATGGATTAATTAGAACGTTAATTAAATTGATCAGATTAAATTAAACATTTTTCTATTCCTAAGGTCTATTATACGCACCATGTTAACTATGAAAAAACCATAATATTAACACTAGTCATAACCTGACCCATCTTGCTACTACAATTAAGCATGTAATTTCTGACAATTACGGAACACAAATTACAAACATAGCATACATGAACAATTAATATTTATTGATTAAGTTGTCACATTAACCAATACTAAATGCACATGAAATAAACAAAGAATAGAAAATAATTAATCAAGAAATTAAATTGCAATTTAATACCAAAAATCTCACAAAAACGTTAAGCTTGACAAACCTCTAAATTAGCATTACAAGCTTAGTCGAACATAAAAATAAATAAAAAACTCGAAACAGAAAAAAGGGAGATTAGTGATGGTGTGTGTTGGTGTAAAGTGTAAGGAGAAAGGTGTGTTGTGAAGTGTGTCTGGCTCATAATGACACGTCTGAGAGACTTCTTCTTCTGTTCAAATGTGTGAGGCGCTGAATTAAAGTAAAAATATAAGAAATAATTACATTCTTGAAGAATCAAACTCGAGATCAAAGTCTAACATAATCAACCCTTCACCATCAAACCAAGCTTCCAACTTTGAACATTAAATGGTTTTTATCTTCATAGTATCATATGCGACTCGGTTTGTTGATATTATACTCTAAAACTCCTCTTTTGAGTTCTTATTTAATATAAGTGTCTCATTCACCTCTGAATGCTCGATTCCAGCAAAACATATGATTAAACACATTAATTTGAACCAACTAACAAGAATTAAAGGTTATAAAATAGCACTTTTGGAGTTCTATCATTGCCCGCCAACACATGATGCAGCACCACGACCCAAACAAATTGGGCACCTTCCTTGAAACCTAATCCAAGGTATTACCCTGACAAAGAGAACCTGCCACACACAAAAACTAAACCTTCTTTGAAATTTTCACCTTTGACAACAAGACAAAGACACTGCTCGAGGGAGAATCGACCAAGCAAAGGAAAAAAGGCTTACAAGTGAAGCCAACATAAGGATATGGACTCGAAAGACGAACATCCTGTTAGGATGTGGAGACAAAACTCATGATATATATATATATATATATATAAAAAAAGTTTGACCAAGTCAAACTTTGAAATTGAAGAAGTGAAAAAACGAATTGAGTAGCTGATGGCTTGTTGAAGAAGTTGGGCCATCAACTTAGGCCCAACTAGGAGTTTAGGTCTACAATTTTATTCATATATATATATATATATATATATATATATATATATATATATATGTACTGTGGTGATTTTTTTGTTGCAAGACATTAAAAGATTGATTTGTACGGCTGGTGCAACTTTCTTGTTTATATCACAGTAGGTGTATTTTGTGTTTGTGGGCAGTGAACTAATTGATAAAAATACAGTGAATATTTTTAGTGGGTATTTCTCTTTGTTTATCCCAAGCTATCGGGTTGTGGTACTTGGAAGCAAATAGTTCTAGTTGAGCTATTTTGGTGAGTTTTGTAGCGCGAGCTTGAGGAACTTTGTAATCTCCATTATAGTAGAACCTGCAGTTGCAGAAGACTGGACGTAGTCCCGAGATCGGGGCGAACCAGTATACCTCTCGGTGTTGTTATCTCTTTCCCTTATCTTTTATTATTGTATTTTGTGACCGATTGCCTTTTGGATTCTAACCTGTGAAGTGGGAGGTTGAGATATAAATCTAGTTTATTCCGCATTAATGTATATCTCGCTATTTTTTTAATCCCAACACATCCCTCCTCCCAAGACTATAACTAAATGGATAAAGCACCTTGAAACTCCAATGCCTAAAAAAGATGACCAAAAAATTCAAAATGATGGTGATAACCCATAGTCAGTAGAGGAATAGTTGAATAGTGAAGTTATAATGGAAGACCACGAGACATTTTATGAGCATGAAGAAACAGGCATTGCTCAACTCAAATTGAACAAAACGAGCGAGGAAAATGTGAAAAGCGTGCAAAGTGAGAAAAAAATATTGAAATATGAAATTTATGAAAAAAAGGCATTCAATATGAAACATGTGATATTATGTCGGTAGGAAAGATGGAGAAAATAGATGAAAGTGAGGTTTGTTTTCTAACTAAGAAATAACTTACTCATTGTTTTCCTCTATTTTTTATGGCTTTGTTACAAAAACTGCATAGGGAGGTTGATAACATGAAAAAACATGTTATTTTACTCTCTGAATTTAACCATTTTTCTTTTGGTTCATAAAGACAAATAGTCTTTATACATGATTTATGGTATCAAAAAGCTTCATATTCACAAAAGGTGTCAATATTAACAACATTTCCATTTTTAGGCAAATTAAGGAAAATTTTGGAGCTTTGCGTAATCCAAAAGTCGCATCTAATAGCAATGCGAAATTTAACCTAAAACAGAGGCAGTACTTGAACTGCGTCTTATAGCCGAAGAAGCGTTGAAAGAAGTCTCATAAAAAAGAGCAATGTTTGAGCACCATGCGAAAAGTCAATGCGGAAAGAAAGACAGTGTGTATTCCATCTCATCCATACGTCTGCCATAAAGCAGGTTCCTTTAGTAGTGCGCGTTGATCCCTTCCACCGTCAGAAAAAAGCATAATCGTTTGCATAGAGGAGAGAGAAAAATTATCGTCTCTTTGCGCCTATAAATAGAAGTCATTTCCTGATTTTGGAGGAGGGAGGCCGAGGAAAGAAAAGTTGGTTTTCTTGAAGATTTCGTGAAGTGTTTCGAAGAGAGGGTTTTAAGAGGTTCTTTGGCTTTCCTTGAAGGTTCTTCTCCGGCAAGTTCCAAAGGATCTTGAGAGATTCGAAGATTTGAAGAGTGAGAAGTTGCCAGAGGGAGACTCATCCTCTACAAGCTTCGTTGGAGCATCTCATCAAGTTTCAGCCTACTTTCTACTCTACTTAGCTCTCTCTATCTTAGTTTTCAATTGTTCATAGTATAGCCGTTAGTTTAATTAAGTGTTCTTGTTTTGTTTCTCTCTTTAGTATTAAGTTTATCTACTTTTAAGTTAAGTTATCAATGAATATGAACTCCTTTCTTCTTCTATTCTTGAACATGAGTTAAACTTCTTTGTGTGGGTTGGTTCGTTCGAAGCTTGAAGAAACTATGTGTGAATAACATCGAGTAGAGTAGGTAGAATAACGCGTGATATAAACCTTTTGTTACATGTGACTTATTCAATTGTTTCATTCCGCATGATCAGCCGAGTCAAGTAGTCGCATGCGTAGATACTGAGAGGGTCACGTATATAGAAAACCTTATAACTTGTGAACTCTGGCATCATGTCAAGACTACTTAGAGATAATGCGCTCACTCATAGGCCCAAAAGAGCTCTGAACCTAGCACAAGTTGCATGTTACATTATGGAAAAAGTCTATATGCGCAATCTAAATTGTAATGCATCTGCTGAATACTCTGGCCTAAGTTTTATTTCATAGCACTAAATTTTATCTACCTTGTGCATAAGCATAGTACCTTCAAATAGACTAGGAAACAATCCGCATTCTTTCTCTTCTTGCATAAGTTATCTCACATCACCAAACGACAACATTTTACTCCCTGTGGTTTGACAAAATCAGTACTTACGCATTCTTCTCCCTGTGTTAGATCTTGGAACGAATACTCATTCCACTTTATTACTTGTCGAGCCTAAGTGTGCACTTGCACTTATCCTTGAGTGACAATTATTTGTGTGATCCATCTGTTGTTGCACGCTACCATCTCACTTATCGTATCATTCGCGTACCTCACACCTTCACTTTTCACATTTGCATTGCACCTTACACACAAGAGTCGCACTAATCCCTTTTATGAAGCCAAATTGTCTTTGGTGCTATTATCGGAAAAAACAAGTCAGAGGTTTATGGAAGAATTTGGAAGCACAATTACAACATTTCTTCTAACATCACTACCAGCCAAAAACGCATTGAATATTAATGTTTGAAAGTTTGGATCAATGTCAAAAGGAGGGGATAACTCTACCCATAAAGTTCTCATTTGATCCAAGAAAAGAAGTTAGAATCCAAGTTTAAAAGAACTCAGGATGCTGACTACAAAGTTGTTTTGCAAAGATCCTTTAGATTCGAGGACGAATCTTCTCGAAGAAGGAGAGAATGATAAATAAATAAAAGATCAATTAAAGTTTATGCTTGAAGTCAATGGGAGTCAACTCTAATTCAATCCAATCATGATGCAATCATTATGCTACAAAGTCCAACCATTGAAGCTAAAAGACTTCAAGCAGCATTGAATGATTCATTTCCTAGCTCAAGAGTGTTCACACATGGTGAAGAGTTGCAAAGAGGCGTAATGAATCTAAAAAAATCATATACATTCTCATAGTAATGCATTATGTACCTTTTAAATTCATATATTTTTATTTAATAAGGTTCGTGTATGGATTTGAAGGGTTGAGGGTTGAATTTAGTCTAGATGATCAAGGGTTGTGTCTTTTCATTATGTCCTTTCAATTAATATAAATAGGGATGTAATTTTGTCATTTGAAGAACAAGTTGAATGGAATTTCATATTGAATTAAGTTGCTCTCAAGCTTTTTATGCTTTCTTTTCTTTGTATTCTTGTGTTTAGAATGAATGTTTAATTAAGACTTTCACTTGGATTCTACTTGTCATGCGTAGGAACAAGTTCTCCTTTCTTCTTGATTATTGATCATTTTTTCAAAGTAAAGATATGTGTTTACTTTCTTGAGATTGTTTTATCATCTAGTTATTGAGGTTATTCTTATTATTGTTGTGGGAGCTCACCTTGAGTAAGGGGAGTTCATGCGTAGTTGAGGTATAAAAAAATCCATTAATGGAGGTATCCCTTAATGCAATCCCAACTATCCCTGGAAGAAGGCCATAGAGAAAACATTTGGCCCAAGGGCTTTACTCCTATCGAAGCCTAAAACCACATTTTATTTCTTCCAAGGTGAAGGGGGCGTCCAAAACCGACTTATCTGACAAAGAAATAGGGCACCAATCCAACCCCTCCAATTTCATTATCCTCCATCAAAACCACCAAAAACCTCCCAGTTCCAAACTTTCAAAACCCCTTTTAGAGTCCTCAACTTCCCCATAAAACGATATCCTTCCCACCTCCCCGACGCCTCTACTTGCCACCAAGAAGGGAGGGAGGATTTACAAGAAGGATGGTCCAACCACATATTTTCGAACCTAAACGGGCAAAGACCCCAAAGGAACACCCTGAGTCCAAGATGAGAGGCCAATGGTCCGAGGCAATTCTGGGACCAAGGGCATGTCCCATGTTCAGAAAAGCCTCCATCCAACCTTCCTAACTAGTCCATGTTGTTAACTACATTAACATAATGTCGATGCAATAAGGTCATAATTTTTTTGTTGAGTTAGTGTAAGATCAACAGTTGACTGGACTAATAAACATAACACGTCATCATTTTATTCACGACACAAAACACAATTCATATAATCAGAAGATCCAATGTACAAATATAAACTTCTCACACCCAGCCATTTGATTCCTAATTTTATGAAGTTAAATGTGAGAGTATTCTATTTACAAAATAAATATAAAAATATTCTACTTTACCTTCACCTCCCTCCTAAGTAGTACGAACACTTTAGTTTGACTAACATCTCCGCGTCCAACACGTGTAAGACACTTGAACACTCCAACACTTGTTGAAACATATAAAGAAAATTGTTAGCACAATAAATGTGTCTTTTCGACTTAATTTGTTTTTTTTTTTTTAATACAAAAATGATATATATTTTTAAAATGTATATTCATAAAAACGTAAATGACGTGTCACTATGTCCGTGTCATTTCCGTGTTTCGTATATGTGTCATGCTTCTTAGCCTCCCTCCTCCCTGTCTCTTTCTCTTTCCAGAAATTGCTACAAGACTGACACCCTTATAAGCACATAAGCAGCACCCCTAATTTGAAATGAGAAACTTCTTACAGAAACAATATCAAAGGGCAGCAATTACCAATGTCTTGTGTACAGTAGGGCACAATGAGGATTCTATTTAGACATGCTTGGATCAGTCCTTTTGTTCAAGAAAAGTTACAAATGAAGTGTTGGATTAACACCATTAGTATGTTATGACAAAACCAGAATCAATATAATAGTGTCATAAAGAACTCAATAAAGAAGATGCAAATGCAAAGGTTTTTCCTCGAACACAACTCTTCTCTTCAATGAAAGAATTTCAGAAGAAAAGGTACAGATTGATTTCAGTAATTTCCAACAACAGCACAATCTATCTATTCTAGACCATGGGAAATTTTCGATAACAAATTCATTGGGGGGAGGGGGGACTTGCAGATGGTGAGTATATATTACAGGGACTTACCATTACACCATCTGCAATTTGACCAGCATAGCAATACCCGACATCGAATATGCATCTTCTACAAAGGAGGACAAATTCAACAAACGCCTTCACAACAACCGGTTCACCACATGATGGATGTGTGCTGCAGCTGGAAATCTGACGAGATTGCTCCTCTTCATAATCTTCCAACACCTTAACAGATAATGGTCCATCAAACTTCTTAGGCTAGCTGTTATTTATATGGGATTTCACACGAGCAAGGATCTTCCCAGGATTGAAGAAAATTCAACAACTTAAAAAAAAAAAAAGTGATAAAGGAAATAAGCTCATACAATGAGAAAGAACTTCATTATCAATTCAATTATCCCAATCTCCTCCTCCTTCGCTCCGGTAAAACTTCATTGTCCATATCCGACCATCGGGGTAACTCACTTCTCCTCCTGGTTGGTGGATTTGGGAGTATTATTTGATCAAATTCAGTAGCACTACTGGTCTGGTTATCTAGACGTTCAATATTCATAGCAATATCCATATTTCTAGAAGATGACTCGAATTGGGGAACGAGAAAGGTGATTCCACCAACAGGGTCTGGAGTAATACCATCCAATCGCACAGTTGCAGCAATACCGGACAAGGGGTCTCCACTGTTAGGAAGGGAGTGTGGGCGGCTTCTACTTGCACTATGATTGTGAATGTACGTCTCAAGGTCCTCAACTAATCTTTCAGCAGAGTCCATTGCAGAATTCAAAGCAGATGAAAGAGATGAAAATGAGGCAGCACCTTGCAGTAGCAACCTAGAAACTTGAAGGGATCGGCTTTGCTGATTGCTCTCATTCTCAGTAACAGCCACAGGTAATACTTGGGAGGCACGACGCCTCCGGCCCAACAAATTAGTCCTCTCAATCCTTCCTTGGGTAACATCAAAACTCTGCGACCGAGATTGTTCCCCCATTGCACCAATCATGTTGCTAATCTGCTGAATCCTTTCTTCAATAAGAGAAGAAGATGCCCCTCGGAGTAAAATTTGCTGCCTCATACTCTCAATCCTTTGAGCACGTGGCCTGGGAGGAACCTTCAAACCAGAATCATTCAGTTTTGACTTATGAGCACGATTACCATTCCCATGGCCATAGATAGGAACGATGCTTGTATCCGTAACTTCACCTTGACATTCGGGGCATTCCTTGGCATTTGAATGGACATAAGATAACTGGTAAAAGCAAGACCAACAAAACAAGTGACCACAACATGTCAATATTGGATCCTTCGCAACATCCAGGCATATATTACAATCGAAAAAACTTCCCATCTTGTTTCCAGTGGTCTTAGGCTCTGTATCCATCCCCAATGCTCTGGCTACCAAATGAGAACCATCCTTTTTACTAGTCTTCCCCGAATGAACTATTCTTTCCCGGGCAGCACTATCATCACCAGCATCATGCCTTTCAGGGTGAGCACCAGCTGCTGCAGTGTCAGCAGATTCAGTAACAGCCGGGGCATGTCGCCATCTCTGTCGTCGTGTAGCCCTGGTTGTAACGGCTTCAAGTTGCCGAATGCGTTCTTCAATGCGTCCATGAGCAGTTTCAAGGTCATTCAGTATGGTGTCTAACCCTACCACTGAATCATAAGATTGTTCCAAAGGCTCTTGATTCAAATCGAGGTCCATTATATCTTCTCTTGAGTTATTTCCCATTAGCATCTACACCGAATATTTCCTTTCATTCTAACCTCACAACTAAAAAAACATCACCATCAAAGCATCGCTCCTCCTGCCAATGAACAATAAAAAACTTCACTTCTTTCATTACAAAAGCATCAAGAGTCCCACATACCCTAAAAAACACAACTCCCTAAGCTTCAATTTTATCCCTTGTAAGAACAATTTCACTTTAATTACACACGAACCAGAACAAAAACACTCCAAATCGTCACGAAATTCAAATTCCCCCGTGAAAATCAGAAACAAACTTTTTCGACTAAACCTAGAATACGATCCAAATACAACAAATCAAAACAAAATTCAACCCCACTCAGAATAAATTCAGAACCCAGAAGAGAAAAAACAAAAAAACCTGTAATCAGAGGAAGATTCGGGCAATCCCAAGCCCCTCGATCAAAGCCGCGTTTCACCCATCGGCAAGAAATCGCAAATCTATAAACAGAACTCTGCAGGTTGAATCTCGAAGACGCTGCTTCCTCAAAAACAGACGAAGAAACCCATCAAGTGAAGAAGAAGGAGGAGGCGGAGACGGCGGGCGGTGGCGGAGAGAGGAGGATTTTGAGCTTGGCCTTTATGAATTATCAGGATACGGCGTTTCAGACTTGAGAGTTTGTTTGGGAAAGATCAAAATTACTGAATGGCCGACGTATCGTATCGGAAGAATCATACGACGTCGTTCAGTATATACCAATAACCAAACACCGTCTTTCTATTGGTGAATTACATTTACTAAATTTCTTACTTTTTTTTTTCTTCGCTTTATCGATTCATTATTCACGAAATCGTCATTCGTGACGCACAAAATATTTTCTTAAATAAATAAAACAATTCGAATATAGAAAATAAAGTAATATCATCCATATTTTCTATTTTTTTTTTAGAATTTTTTCCCATTTAACTAATATTAAATGATTAAAGTAAAGAATATCGACCTAAGTTGAATATTATGAAAATGTTGAAAAATATTTCTGAAAGTTTTATAAATATAAAAAAAAATTCATAAAAATATTTAATTTAACAAATAAGTATTTAACCTCATTTGCCACATCAGTTCTAACTTGAACAGAAGGTCAAAAATTTGAGATTTGAATCTCAGATTGTCACTTTAAATTAAAATTATGATAATATTAAATATCATAATTTTAAATGTTAGTGATATTTTTAAATGTTAGTGAAATTTTTGTTATTTTCATGGATTTTTCTATGATATAATGGAAACTATATTCTTTGTACAGGGGCCTAAAGAATTATGAATGAAAATATATTAATAATTGTAAACTATTTTTTTATTTATTATTTTTTTTTTTTCTAACTCAGTTCCTTTTCTTTTTTCTTTGTGAGTTTCAAGTTTTGCAAATATTCTTATAATAGAAACTATATTCTTTGTACGTGTCACTATGCGCTCACTCACCCTTTGCACCATGTTTGATAATTTTCAAAAATTTTGTCTTATGGCAAAATCAAACCTTCACTTTCGGTTATCTTAGGCAGAACGCTCACCCACTGAACCAAGTCGTTCTATTAATTTTTGTCTTAGCAAAATTTCAAGTCAATTTTTTTTTAAAACTAGTTTGTAAACGCTTAAAAAGGTATTTTAAGTGAAAAAAAATATATTTTTAAGCATTTAGAAGGTCATTCTAATTATACCTTAAGATCATACGTAAAAATTATAGATAAATGGTGGTGGATAAGTAGAATCACAAAAAGCTTTCAAATTAAGGTGACAAGGTTTTCGAAAAAGTTCTAATTGAACTTATTAAACAAGACTTAGATATTTCCATTCTTCATACCTAAACAGATCGAACCTTGGCCATGTGGAAAACATTGAGCTTTAGCTCAGTTACCACACCACGCCAACAAGCTACGAACTGTTTTGGTAAACAAGACTTAGATAGTTCTTATTCAAAAGGTTCTAATTGAACCCAAGAGAATTGGGGATCTTCGGTCTATGATTCTTTGATAAGGAGTTTACAAAAGAAGGAGATTTTTCCTCCGCGCGGAACCACCTTTAGGCCACAATCACTACCTAACTCTTCAAAAGTATCATTGTTTGGATTTTCCTTCCAGGCCTTGTATAACCTAGACTATGTATCATCACATCTTTGACTTTCACTTTCCACAAGTCGAAGCTGATCATTCTATCAAATTTAATTCATGACAAATTTCATTAGATTCATAAAGTCTGACATACTTGCTTCACACTTTGATGTGAAATCACTAGTGAATTGGAATTAGAAAGCCTTTAGATATGTGAACACAAATTCACACGCTAAAACCCCTAAATCAAATTATTTTTTATCTTAAGGATTGAGTTTAGACGCAAAGTTTCTTGAATTCAAAGTTTATGAGATAAAAAAAAAATTACTTGGGTCCAAGAGTCCAACAATCAACAATAAAAAATGATCAATCTTATTTGAAGGTTCTTGACATCCAATACAACACATGAGATGCAAAAGTTCAATACGCTATTCGCTAAACTAAACTTGAAAGAAATTGAAACACTCAAAATGATAAAATTTTATTCGTGATAATTTGTTCAAAACAACTTAATAGCAAAGCTTTAGATAGTCTTCCAACTAAACCCAAGATCACTTTAATATGTTATAGAACGAATAAAATTGAAAATGAAAAATTACATCAAAACTATTAAATAAAATGTGAATCATAATTTTAAAATCTTTGAATGTAATTTATATTAACATTTCAATACTATTCACAATATTACCCATTTATTTCCAAAAATCTTTTATGATGTGAAAGCTTGCATAATGCTGCAATCGTAGTGAATATATATTCATAAATTTAAGAAATTACGAACCTAAAACTCGATATCACTTGTTGGAGAAAAAAGCTCTCACTTTTATTGTAGGCATACACAAACAAAAACTGAGAATTAAAAAAAATAATATAAGAATAACAACATAAGTAGAAAACCTTCAAATCGAAGAAAAACCATAACCCACTTAAAAAAAAAGAAAAGCTTATGAAAAAAATTGAGACTCCAATTCAAAAAAAACATTATCTCAAAGTTTTTATTAAAAAAAAAAAAAAAAAAACCTAGTACATTAAATTATTATTATTATTATTATAATATATATATTTAAGAATAGTACACCAAAATTTAATGGGTTTCTATTCGGGATGGCAATAGGGCGAGGTTGGGGATGCACTCCCGGACCCCGGTTCTCATTTCCGTATGAAATTTCAATCCTCATCCCCGCCTCATTCTCCGTTTTGGGGAATCAGAGTCGGGGTCAAAAAAAATTCTCGTAAAGGGATCGGGTCCCCGCAGAAAAAAAAATCTTGTTTTCATTTTTTTTTTAATTATTTTTTAATTAAAAATTTTAAAAAAATAATAAATAAATAAATAAAACTCCAATCGACCGTTAACGATAATTTTATATAAATATAATTATTATATATATTTTTTCTAAAAAAATTTAAAAAAAAAAAAAAAAAAGATTTCAAGACGGGTTCGGGGATGGGGACGGGGCGGAAACCCCTTCCCGTTCCCGACCGGGGACCCAATTAAATCCTCGGTTTGACTCTTGTATCCAGTCAAATCGGAGATTCCTAACCTGATTGGACCGAGACCCACGAGAAATTTTGTCATCCCTAGTTTTTATAATTGAAATTTTATTATATATATCACCTTTTAGATATAAGGGTAAAAAATTAACATATTTTGGTTACTTATAATTGGACATTTTTTTTTTACTCGAGTTTTTCTAAGCATTCCTGAATAGATCAGGTACATTCTATTAAAAAAAAAAAAAATCTAACTAGATAACGCTAAATTTTATGTCAACTGAAATATGTGAAAAAATAAATAAATTTATTTATTAGGTTTATATTTGTATTTATTTTTGTGAGAATATGAAATAGAAGACTTTGTATTAACTATGGCCATGCAAGTGTTTGCTTTTGACAAGGGCATTGATGGGACATGAAATAAAGCAAAGCAAAGAACAGGTAGACACATCAACTTGTCTCAATATAATAAATATCACATGCAAGAGTGCATTAAGATATTATTTTATTCAGTATCTTATTAGTTTATTCCTAATTTTAAAAATTAAATTTATCTAATTTATATTATTTTATAAAAAATTGTAACCGTTGTCAATTTAAAATAAAATAATTTAAAATATAACATTTTTTAAAAAAAATTACGGATATGACAATTTCTACCACTGATAGTATAGTCTATCACTATAGTAGTCTTTTTTATAGAATTTTGTCAGTATAGTAGTCTATCACTGATAGAAGTCTATCAGTAATAATTATAAAATCTATCAGTGATAGTCATTGATTTTTTGTCATATTTGTAAAAAGTTTTAAATTTTGCTAAATTTGCAATTATTTTGGGTCTGATGGTTGTTTGTACGATGAACCCTTATTTTATTCTATTAATTATAATATATAAAATTATAAATCCTAAAACGTTTGACATAACGACTATTATAATTTTTTTTCCTTCTTTTTAAAAGAGGACTATTATAATATTAAATGTTGGATTTTCTCTTATGATTATCAAAATCTCTGCTCTTTATTCGATTTAATGGAACTAGATATATAATATTTAATTTTAAAGGAAAAGACAATATATTTAACAATATGGTAAAATAACATGTACAATACTAGAACAACAAGCTCTCATCTAAGGGAGAAACATTTATTTCTATACTTTCAAATATTTTATTTTAATATTTGAACTTTTTTAAATAGTCCTTTGACTAGTTAATGTTAAATTTTCATATTAAAATTAATAAGAAGCGTAACATCAACACAAAAACCTGATAAATTTAAATGACATCTCATTCTTATATTAAATTTTAAAATAAAGAGTTTAAGTTTTTTTTTTTAATAAAAAACTACAAATTTAAGAATTAAAGAGAATGATTAAGAAACAAATGGGAGCTGGTTCAAAAAAAAATGGAGAGGACGTGAGATTTTAAAAAGTCAAAAGAATTTATAGGATTAATTTTATATGAATATTGTAATCCATTGACTTAAATTAAAAATTACTCAATCTCAAAAAAACAAAAAAAAATTACTCCTTGGAGTAATAATAATAATAAGTTTGAAGTTACTGATCTCATTGATTTTATTTATTGACTTTATTTATTATTATTATTATTTTATTTTTTTAAACTCACCAACTCATTCTTGGGACGTGTATTTAATTTTATTTGAGTGGCTGAATTTTGACTAAAATTATTAAATTTGAACATAATTATTATAATTTACTAGCTAATAATGTAGTTTATTTTCCCCTTTAGGTATGTCAAATGGATAATGGAGGAAACTTTTTTTTTTTTTTTTTTTTTTTTTTTTTTTTTTTTTTTTTGAGAAAATAGAGGAAACTATATATATATATTTTGATGGAAGATTTGAAGTTGTGACTTCTCGATAGTTCATACATTAAGTTAATATTAATTTAGCTATATTCTAATCGGAGAAAAACAATTGAAACAAATAAAAAAAAGATTAATACTGTATCAAACTACTATTTATAAGCTAAAATTAATAAATATTTACAAAATCATCTTAAAAAAAACTCGGGTCCGTGACAGAGTCAAGGTGAGAATATGCTCATTCTCTAAAAAAGAATAGTTAATTAAATTAATTATTATTATTATTATTTTATTTTTTTGAATAATTTCTTGTCATATTATGGAGAGACATGTTAATTCGTAGATGAAATGAATCTCAAATATTGTTTGCCTAAAACAATTAGATAATCAAGTAATTGTGATTGGAAGAGAGAAAACAGGATTTCAATTTTGTATCAAATGGTTACTATGTGCATATAGATCGATTTTAAGATCTACACCCGACGTTTATTAGGAAAGAATTGTAAAAACACTTCAATTTTGTATCCAATAGCTATTATGGACAAACATATTTTAAGATCTACGTCAAAAAATTATTAAGATGTAGCCACATAGTGGCGACCTCATTGAATAATTTTTTCAAATGAATTTAATTTTAGCTAGAAATTTGCATAATCTATTATACCAACTTAAGTTGGAGGTCAAATTATAGGATGAGATACTGAGAAGTCAAAAGTTATGAGATGTACACGAATTTTCAATGAAAAAGACTTGTTAGCCCTAGAAAGTGGTTAACAAATTCTTACACTTCGTAATCCAATGGACACGAGTCATGACCAATAACATCTCTAACTAGCTAAGATGGTAAGATTTGTAGTGCTAAGAATGTCCTAGTTGCACAATACTATGTGGCTAATTTAATCTCTAATAAGTTGATAAGATACTTATGGATAAATCAATAAACGTCCACCTTCGCCAAAATAGATCAAGTCAAACACTTATAGCATGTGGTCCTAACCTTCATTGCTTTTTGTTCTAACAAATATCAAGATGAGAATTAAACTTTCAAAGACGGTTAAAGGCATATTATTGAAGTCAGTGTAGTTACTTTAATTATTGTGGACTTAAATAATTGGTGGGTCAAACATAGTCTGAATTATAATAATCAAATCCACCAAATATCAAGTTGGTGCTCCGCAAACACCTGACACCCTTTCAACTTCAAATAAAATAATAGTTATCTTATTTATTGGGTTATATTCAGATTAATCGTGTCTTAAAAATATCTAAGTAGACTTCAATATAACAAAATAAAACCTTAGTTCATAAATATGTTTTTTTTTTTTTTTTTAGTTCAACAAATGTGAGAGTAGTTTTTTTTTACAACAAATGTGAGGTATAAAGATCTAAACCTTCAAACGTGAAAATGAGTTAAACCTTCAAATTTAAAGAAAGTCAATTTTAAAATATGTTTGAATTGTCATGATCATGAGGTCAAAAGTTACAACCATACCCCCACATGGTGAAAAAAAAATTGAACTTTACCAAAATACATCCAACACTAAAATAATAAGTAGTTTAAAAAAAACAAAACTAAAATAACAAGTGAACAGTTTTTTTTTCTTTTTTTGTTTATAAGAATCAAAACAATTAAAGGAGGTTTTTATTTCTTTTATATATATATATATATTTTTAGGAAAACAAATATTCAATTGAAATAAAACTAAGTGTGTGGACTAGGAGACTCCAAAAATATGAAACAACTTGAGAGAAGATGATAGAACCTCCAATATCCGATGAGCTATTTGATGGGTCATATTATTGCCTTGACGATTCAATAAGTGAAGGAAATCACCTTAGTTGTCTCCTTCAGATCCAAAACTTCACGGCTTAAGAAAACAATTATGGTGGAATCATTTCCTACACCACTTAAAATATTACAAACCTCCAAACAATTAGTCTCTGCCTCAATTGAGCACTTGCTAGAGTTCGGAAAAGAAGAGATCCCTTTGAGAGACATTCAACCTTCGCCATAACCTCTATGATAACAAATTTGTAAACCAATGTTATTAGACTAAATATATGTTAATCCATAATATTAAACTATTTTTTAATTTAGACCCTATTATTTAAAAAGTTGAATTTAGTTTTTTATGTTAAAATATTTTAATTATACCCTCCCATGAATGTCAAAATTGAACGAAATATTAAGGAAAAATCACTTTTTGTCTAAATTTATAGGAGAACTCACTAAATATCATGTTTATAAGTTTATTAACAACTAATTTTAACTTTAAAAATTAATAGTATAACCAAAAGTTATTATTATTATTTAATAAGTATAAAAAAAAATTATTATTAATATATAAGGGTGTGAATTGAAACTTCTTATTAACCCTTATGCCATAAATTGTGATGAAAAAAAAAATCTCAGCGATGAATACGGAAATAATTAATTCCGTTGACTATTTCAAACCCATTATTGCTCTTCAACTTCCCTTTATCTCTTCGTCATCAAATCACAACTTCAGAAGAGAGAAAAACAGAGCAAAACACAGAGAGAAATGCTGAAGCAACATTTCAGCCACCGCCACCCACTCACCGCCGGGACGGTGGAGAAGGACGACGGAGCGTTCTGCTCCGGCTGTGAGCTCCGACTTTACGGCGCCGCCTACAAGTGCACAAAGCCCAAATGCGAATTCCACCTCCACGACCTCTGTTTCGCCCTCCCGCCGGAGATCCACCACCCCTCTCACCCAAAACACCCCCTCATTCTCGCCGGATCTCCGCCGTACGATGGCGGCGAGTTCGCCTGCGATGGCTGCGGCGATGTGGGCTCCGGTTTCATCTACCGGTGCCCTCGCTGCCAGTTCGACCTCCACATCCACTGCGCCACCCTGCCGGAAATCGTCGCCGGAAAAAACCACGGCCACCCGCTCCGCCTTGTGTTCAATTCGAATGGGAAGGGATTTTGCTGCGGTGTTTGTGAGGGAGGTTTTGGAAATGGGTGTTGGGTTTATTACTGTGGAGATTGTGAATTTGGAGTTCATGTTGACTGTTTTGTGGCGGAAGATGAAGGGGAAGAGGAAGAGGAAGAAATTGAATGATTTTGATGAAGATGAATTTGGTTGTAATTGTATAGATGAATTTGATGATCTATTTTGAATGTGTTTGGATTTGGGTCTGTATTTTGATCTCTGTTTGGATATATACAATGGTTCTTGTTGTTCATCATTTTGATATTTTCCAATCAATTTAGTTTAATATCTATGGGTTTCTATGAATGGGTTTTCTCTTGCATAATTCATGTTTTAAAAGCTAGAGTAAATTATAAGCAATGCCAAAAGCACTTTTTTAAATGAACCAAATCACTCACTCATCACTCAAAACCATGGTATGTTTGAGACTGAATTTAATTAAATGTTTTTGTTGTAAAGGGCTATTGGGCTAAGGTTAAGAAAGCACTTCTAAGAATGTAGGACCAGGATGATTGTTTTTTTTTTAATTGCTGCACCAACCTTCGATTTAAATTATCTAGGCGATGTGTTTATTTGTTGTACCAAATGGTTGATTGAAGATAACATCAAACGTGGTGCTGTTGTGCGAGATTCGAACGGTAACACCATATTAACAACTGAAGCTTTCAGAAAGTTTGTAGAGTCGGTGGAACTAGCAGAAGGGATAGCTTTCCATAACGAATCGAGGTGGCTAAGGAAGAAAGCTTACAACCTCTTTGGGCGGAGATTGATTATTTGATACTTTAGAACATGACAATTTCGAAAATGAATTTCAACCACTCTTAGAGGAACTCAGTTGTAAGACAAGACAAGTACACGTCCCATGTTTCCTTCTTGTTCCTCACACATACAACACTGGGGCTTATAACCTTGTCGTTCATTCCCGCCCAAATTTTTGGAATTACATTTGGCTCGAAGATCCCTCAATGGATCACTAAAGTGTTACTTTCTTACTCCCCCATTTCTCTTTAATTGCTCGGTTCGTTTTCCTTTTGTACCAAGAAAAAAAAACTAGGATGATCTTTTCCTTCTTAAAGTTGACATCCCTTGCTATTTTCATATGTGCCCCTTTTTTAATTAATGTGATATATAAACCAAAAAGAATTAATTTGTATTCTTATTTTAAAATATTAATCTAGTTGTCATTTTAAATTTAAAACTTCAGTTATATTTTGACAAATATATCATTTTTTTTAGTAGAGAAAAAAAATAAAATCAAACTCAATATAACTCAATCCATCGATATAAAGATGTGTTTTCGATCAAGATATGAGAGATTGGAATCCTCCACCTTACATTGTTTTACTAAAAAAAAGAGTGAACAAAAATGGAAAATTATTAAAAATGATAATTACAAATATTTTTAGACAGCTTAATTGCATAAATATATATTTATCTCATGTTCAAGAGGTTACAATCCACTTGTCTCCGTGGATGTTCATATGTTTGACTCTTCCACGTTTGCCCAAACAATATATATATATATATAAATAAATGTGTATATATAATTTATTTTCAAAATGGTCAATGAATCGGAACCCACTAAAGCCCAAACAAATATATATATATATATATATCAAGTGGTGTTTACAATAAAGCCTTTAGAATTTTGAAACAAAATATTAATTTAAAAAGATAAAGATATGCACCAAATTTACAAAGTGGAAACAACTTTTCATATCCCATTATTCATTCTCAAATATTAAATTCTTAAATTTAAGTACTACATTTCTTCAAACATTCCTCTATTGTGTTAGGACTCAAGAGTAGGATTGGCATGCCCACGTGGGTTCCCTTGTGGCCATCTATTACAAGACTTATCGAGTTGAGTCAAGAGGCTCGGAGCCCAAAAAAATGAGGTAAGCCTGCCAAGCTCGATCCTAGCTGAACCAAGGTGTTCGAGGCCAAAATTAACGATTGATTGAGCCCAAAGAACTAAAATAAAAAAGGTCAAGGCCGAGTCGAACTAATGAGGCAGAGTCGAACCAATTTGAATATTGATCACACGCCCTTCAACCAATGAGCAAGGACATGTGGCAAGCTTACTCCGGCCACACGCCAAGCACTTCGCCCCTCTCTTCATCCAATGATTTCTACAAGCGGGCACACACCCAAGTTTCAGGCACACCACGACATGGGCCCAAATTTTAGTGCACCCACGAGATGGATCATAATGTCCCTGCCTGAAGAGTTGAGTTGAGTCCACTGAGCCTGAACAACCATGCAAGGTCAATACAAAAAGTTCGAGGTCACATCGAAACGCTTTCTACACACTGCACATTCAAGATGGGCCTTACGGGCCTACAAGAACTTGTTGCTTTCAAACTTTGTAAGTAGAGAACTACTTCCAAATTGAACTTCAAATGTCCAACTAAGGACAACCGAAGGCTGAACTACGAATCCCAACTTGAGAGCGGAGGTCAGTGTTATTGGTAAAATTATACCAAAATCATACGAATGTCATTGAGCTAACTGAGAGAACCAAGTCAAGGCTACCTGAGGGAACCAAGTCAAGGCCTAGCCCTCCGGCCAAAGACTTGGCCGACCAGATGGGTCGAGCCTATCAAGCCCATTATGACCCAAAATCTTGCTAAGCCTAGTCGAACCAGTCTGAGCCAACCCAACCTCACCTAACCAAACCAAATCATTTTGTGTTTGGTTTAGGCTCTCGGCCAACCCAGTATAAATATGCAATCATAATCGCCTGTGTGGGTAAGTCTTACGTAAGTTCCATTACTTTCAAAATACTTGCTACAAAGATACAAAACCCTTTAATCTAACTTAAGCATTAGAGCGTGTATGACAAGCACCACACAAGTTTGCAGTTTACTTTCTTTTGCAGGTTACTTCTTTCCTCGATCTACAAATTTTATCATTGAAACACGTGAAAGTCAAGTAAGATTTTCCTAATTTGCAAAATTTTTATATCAACATTTGGCGTCGTTGGTGAGAAGAGAAAAGTGCTAAGATCCGTCTTTCGACAGATTCAACCCGGCCACTCCCACCTAAAGTGAAATCTGGCAAAAAGTTAGAAGTCCTAAGTGCAAAGGTCCAATGAATAGATCGAAGCTTAGTTCAGATGCAACAAGTGCGACCCTAGAAAGACCAAAGAGGCCAGAAACATGCATTGTTCTCAAGAGTCGAAACGGAGACCGATGTCCAACACAAAGCTTTGATAGCAAGGCCAAGATGGTGAAGAGCCAGAAGACGGGTCAAGTGCTTACTGCTATAGGAGAGTATGAGGCCGACCAAGCCCTTACCTCCATTGAAGAACTTGAGGCCGACTACAGACCTGAATGTCAAAATATAACACTTGTCTAAAATTCTTTTAAAAATATAAAATTTTAGACAAAATAGAAACTGATTTTGTTTTAAAAATAAAACGAAATAATATGTAATGAAAGGTCAAAATAATGTCTATTTATGAACATTTTTTTTTTTAAATGAAAATTGTGGAAACCTATAAACTTCTGACCAAAAAACTTAGACATTAAAATTTAATTAGTTTTGACACGTACTCCTCTCACATCATGACGTTCGACAATAAAAGAATTTTCTTCTAATGCAAAGACATTAAAAAAAAAGTTAAAAAAAAAAAAAAACGATGTCGAAAGTATTTACACGCAAGTCATAGTATTAAATTGTCTTTTGTAAGTCATCTTTTGTTATTCGTGAATATGTCTATATCATCGAATTTAAGAATTTTGAAATTTCAAAATTTCTTGTTAGGCCACGTGTAAGAATAGAAATTCGGTGTTTTTTTTCGTTATTTTTTATTATTTTTTATATAAAATATGCGAGATCCAACATAAGACTTTTTGGTTACTGGACATACATAACATGTGCGTTATGTTTTTATTGACGTTTTCTGGTTATTTACCACATACTTATAAATACAAATTATTAAAAATTAAAAATTAAATCGTTTATGCCTCTCACATCAAATTATGAAGACGTAAACGAAAATGTAAAGAGTATCTTTTGTAATTCTTCGCGAAAGCAAAGACGTATAGTATAAGAATTTTGAAATTTCAACATTCCTTGTCATTGGTCCCCCGTCCCTCAAAGCATAAACATTCAAAATTCCTCCTCTCAATTTTCGATTTATTATCATATAGATTCTTTTTTTAAAACAAAATTATATTCTTTTTTTAA
Source organism: Herpetospermum pedunculosum (assembly GCA_028017165.1). Classification (NCBI taxonomy): domain Eukaryota; kingdom Viridiplantae; phylum Streptophyta; class Magnoliopsida; order Cucurbitales; family Cucurbitaceae; genus Herpetospermum; species Herpetospermum pedunculosum. The sequence goes on from CM051523.1 coordinate 15,855,861, forward strand.
AACAAAATTATCAAATAGATCGAAGGTAGATAAAGAGAAAGACGTCGCTCAAACTGAATCACTCAAAATTCTAAAACACCTATTTAATCATTCAAAATTAATTTAATAATTAGTTTTACACTTTTAAATATATTTTCATGCCATCAAAATTTATAATAATTTAACAGTTTCAAAATCACTTCCAAATATGTGGTTAAAAATTTATTCTCATAACTATTTTATATTTCTTTTTTCGAAAAATAAAAAATAACAAAATAAATAAATATGTTTTACTATAAGTATCATGTTTAGATTTTCTTTTTTTGAATTCTAAAAATTAAAATGACGGGTTATATTGATTAGTGATAATTTGGTCTCTCCAAATTTAGATTTGATTTTTAATAAGTCCCTTAATTTGAAATTATTTTCTAAATATTCTCTTGTAGAATGATAATGTGATAGTTAAGATACATGTTAACTAAATTTTGATGATAGGTATTTTTTAAGTGAGTTGAATTTTTTTTTTTATATATTTTTATTTGTTATACTCAAGAACCAATTAAAAACCAATTTCAAGTTTAGGAATCAATTAAAAATCATTTCAAACTTCGATTAAAAATCAAATTTAAACCAAGAGGATTAAATATGTCACTTGCCAACTTGCCAACATAAATAGAAACAAAATTCAATTCTAAAAAAAAATAATAATAATAATAAAAAAAAAAATAGGGTTGGTTGCACAAACAACGCCAAAAATAATGACAAATTTAGCAAAATTTAAAACATTTTGCAAATATGCCAAAATAAAACATTGACTATCATTATAGACTACTATCGTTGATATATGACTACTATTATTACTTATACACTACAATCACTGATAGTCACTGACAAAATTCTATAAAAAATTGAGGTTATAGACTTATTAGCGATAGAAATTGTAATATCTGCAATTTTTTTAAAAAAAATGTTATATTTTTAATTATTATACTCTAAATTTACATTTCTTACCCATTTCCAAAAACATATTAATTTTGAAAATTATAAATAAAAATTAAATTCAGATTAATAGCATATTTTACTCTAAACTAAAAAGATAAATTTCAACCTGATTAAGATATTTACTATATTTACTATTTTTCTTCAGGTCGAAAACGCTAACAAAAATTAAATTAAAACGAACGCTAACAAAAATTAAAATATTTTAATTTCCATTACCAAAGAACAAAAGAATGATTGAAATAAGAAATACAAATAATCTCAAATCACAAAACCAACCCTCTATTCTCACAAATTACATAAATTACCACTACTTACTTTTAACTTTACATAGCTACCCAATCGGAGTCGATTCCCTAAAACCTGCCGCCATCATCGGAACGATCCCGGCGAACAGACGACGGCGTCGGAACTCTCGACGACGGAGAAAGCTCACCGCCGGGAGGAAGGTCGGAAAGAGCCGCCAAAAACCGGCGAATACTGACGGATCGAGCCGGTTTAAAGCTGAGAGATCTCAATTTCTCGTCCTTGGAGAACAGATTGGACGATTTGGAGAGGATGAAATACACAAGAATCTGAACTAAGACGAAGATGGCGATTTTGACGAAGATGTCGCCGGCGTCGATTTCCAAAATCGGCATCATAAGAATCGATTCTGGGTTACTCTGAATCTGAGATGGACTTTGGTGAAATTTTGAGTCGATGAAGGAAGAAGAAGAAGAGGGGATTGAAATTGGATTGCGAAAATGGAGGTATTGAGGGGGGCTTTTATAGAGAGGGAGAGCTTCTTGGCGGAGGTTCTTTGACCGTATAGCCGCCATGTTTGGAACAGAGAGCTTTTTTGATGGGCGATGCGAGGAAGATTCCACCACTTTTGGATAATATTATAAATTCGATATTATTATCTAATTAAGTTACAAATTTCGTCATTGTCTCTTTAGTTTGTGAAGTTTTGAAAAATTTAGATAAAAAAATATTTTATGTCCCTCAACTTTTAGCGAATTAACAATTTAGTTCATCAACTTTCAATTTTATAACAATTTATTCTAAATTTAAAAATTTGTAAAAATTTAATCTTTATTGTAAAAAATATTGTTAAGATTTAATGAAATATTTTGCACATGTTGATCGATAAACTCATTACTGATCAAATGTATTTACAATCCGTAGAGATTAGGTAGTTACGTAATAAAAGTTGACACTTAATTTTGATGGATTTTATTTTACTAAAAGAGATTAAATTGATACTATTTTTAAAGTTTGGGGACTATTAAATTATTACAAACTAAAGTCTGTGAACTAAATTAGAATTATCTTATTTCAATGATTTATGATAACCCTATCAATTGAGAATTATGTGGTACGGGCAATTGGAGAGCATGCCGTGTTAATTAATTTTGGGCATGTATGATGTAATTAACAAGTTAATGAGGCATGTCTAAAGTTTGGAGAATTAAATTTTTCGTTCGTGATATGGACTAATTACTATGGTTAATATACTTTGTAAAATGTGTTAATACTAACTAGTTAAGAGATAATATTCTAGACCAAAAAAGATCGAAAATTCAAATTCACCTCACATATTAAACTAAAAAAAAAGACGTGGCATATTGAAATGACTAAATAAATTGAAATATTATTGATAATTTTAAGGATATAATTGAAAGTTTTTAATTTTTTTTTTTTTTTGATAATATGTGGGGTGATGATCGAACCTAGGATCTTTTGGTCTCTAGTCGTTACATCATGTCAGTTGAACTATACTTTTTTTTGTAGTAGATTCAAATTTGAGTTCCAACCATTGTCAAATTGAAAAAAAAAAAAGCTAAATTTATAGTTATGTAATAATAACTTAAAAGATAATTATAACAAGCGTTTGCTAAAATATATATATATATATATATATATAACTTTAGGCCATTATGAAGTATTTTATTTTTTTTGAATTTGTCAAAATATTTTATGAATATTTGTTGATAAGAAATTAAAGTGAATTTAATAACTAATTAAGTTGAACACCTCATTTTTAATTTAACTTCTGCAAATTAAAAAAAAAAAAAAAAAAAAAAAAACTTACTTTCAAATAATGACCTATTATAATTTACAAAATTTTGAACGGGCTGCTAAAAATACTAAAATAGTAGATATAATTAAAGGAAAATAGATTAAACATGTAATTTCCTTGCTCTATTATAAAATAATATAATAGATTATTAAAAAATAGGATTTATAATATGATGTAATAAATGTTATAAGATAAATACAAAGCCCTAAAGAAAAGGATTAGGTTAAAGTCTAAAATTGAATTAAAAAAATTAGAAGCGTGTTTGGTTTGGTCAAAATATCCATTAATTTGGAAAAGAAGCATGCAACCGTTAATTGATTTGGTATTAAAATAATAAAAGAAAAGGTACTTAAAAGCCCACGTGCGTGTTACAAATTATAATGAAAGTCAATTAAATAATGATTTTCCTTTTTTTGGGAAACAAATTAATTTCGTTTATCACTTTCTTTTCTTCTTTCCAGGTTGCTTCCAATATCTAATTTCCAGATGGCTGTTTGGGACATTACTTTATTAAAAAAAAATATAACTAATTTTAAATAAACCTGGGAAATTCAGTTTAGTTTTCTTTCTTCTTTAAATTTCATTTTAGTTTGTAAATTCTTTTAATGTATAATTTATTCTGTTTTTTTTTTTTAGAAAAAATATAATTTCTAAAATTTTAAATTGTCTACTTGGTCCATAAAATAAAATAAAAAAACAGTTGTCTTGATTTTAGTATTAGTTATATATATATATATATTTTTTTGCAACGGTGTTTTAATAAATGCGAGGATTGAACCCATGACCTCTTAATCACGGGCACAACCTTATGCCAATTGAGCTATGATCGGTTTAGCAGTTATATATATATATATAGAAACAATATTTTACATTTTAACTTCTTTTTATATGTATATTAGTAAGAGTAGATTTTTTTTTATAAAAAAGATCAATATGTATAATCTTTTAATTATAAAACAATTATGGAAATGAGAAAACTTTAAAATCTACATTAAAATCTTAAATTTTAAATATAACTTTTTTAAGTTTAGTTTGGGATTGGAGTATCTTTTAAAATAATTACTTGTAACTTTGATTTTAGAAAAAATGAGATATAATAAGAAATAATTTAGTGTTTGATAAATTCCACTTTAAACTTCAAAAAATTAGTTGAAGCGTTTGGTAAATTAATACTAAATTACTACGATTTAACTATAATTATTAAAATTGAGAAGTACTCAAAAAAAATATTAAAATTGAGATATTATTTCAATTATATTTGTATTATTGATGTTTAGTATCTAAATTTATTATAAGATAATTATTTTTTAAAATTTTATATAATTTAAATGGTTAGTAATTAGGTTTAATATTAAACAATTTGATAAAAATTTAGAAAAAATAATTGTTAATTTTTTTTTCTTCCAATAAATACTAATTTCATTCCCAACATAACCCCGCCAAAAAAAAAAAAAAACATTGATGTAGAGTTTAAAAATATAGTCAGGGAATATGACAAATTTTTTAGAATTCAAAAGTTGGTACCAACCTGATTTTGAACGCAAGAATAAATTGAAAATTTTAAATAGATTATTAAATAATTAGATTTACTAAACAACTTAAATGGTTAAGATTTTTTTACTTCCTCAAACGCAATACCAAACAACGCCTTAGTCTAAAACCATCTAAAATGAAATAAACTTCAGAGTTTAAACCCCGTTTGATAACAATTTGATTTTTGAAAGTTAAGCCTATAAACAATACATTCACTGATTCACATACAAATTCTTAGTTGTGTTATCTATCTTTTGAAGTGTTTTTAAAATCCAAATCAAAAATTGAAAAAAAAAAAAAAATAAGCTTTCAAAATTTTGTTTTTGTTTTTTGAATGTGGCGCGTAAGAGTTGTAATATTTTCTTAAAAAAAAAAAAAATGAAAGTATTACAGAAATTCACAGATAGATGCATGGTTTGTAGGCTTGGAACTTTAGTTTACCACACATTCATTTGAATCATTCTAATATACATGACAAAAAGTTAAGTTTCCAAACCTAGTCTTCATAAATTTAATATCATCAAAACTATGAACTACAAAAAAAATCCTGTTAGATGACATTTTAATTGTACTCATAAATAATTTGAAATTTATGGAGGTAAGAAGATTACTATGCCATTGATAAGTTGAGCTAAATTCGTATAAATATCGAATCATATATATTTGATATGCAATAATGAAATGTCAGAAAAAAAAAAACTAAAAGTGATAAATTAATTATATGAATATATTTTAGAGGGTAATTTGATCTTAAAAAAAAAGAGGTAGCATAGGTGGCCCCGCTGAAAAGTATTGTAATAATAATGTTGCTTTTGACAACAACAATTGTCGCTTTGGCCGAGTGGTTAAGGCGTGTGCCTGCTAAGTACATGGGGTTTCCCCGCGAGAGTTCGAATCTCTCAGGCGACGTTATTTTTTTTTTATATATTTTAATGTCGATATATACGTTCTCGAACCACACATTGAAGAATCAAAACACAACATTGCGGACAATTCGTATAAACGACTTTACCAAAAGAAAAAGTTCTCTCTTAGAGTTAATTGCGGAAAGGAAGGATGGCTAACGTTGTTCCTTCTTCAAGTTGTTGATGATCATTTAGATGAGTATAATATCTGGAAAAATTACGCAAATTCATTGGATCAGAAACTCAAAGCATATCAAAGAGCGATTGAACAATTGTCGCAAGAAATAAAGCATCTTGAAAAAGAGTATAGTTCGATTAAAGACACTTATCATTCTTTGAGAAGCGATATGCAAATGATCATTGAGAAAGTGAATAGAACAATGAACACCATCAAGATAATGACCACAAGAGCGTGATGGTTTGCAGAATGGGCAAGACATCTACGAGAAAACACTTCACCGATGACAACATTTTAGTTTTTTAGATATTCGTAGCGATTGAGTATTTTGGCCACTTCCATTAAATGTTCTCGAGATCTTCAATTTTTTTTCTTCCATTTTTCTTTTGTTTTTGTTTTGTCTTTCCAAGATTTAAATATATCTTTTGTTAAAGTAATAAGGTTTTCATTCATACATCATGTGTTGTAAATGTGTCTTACCTCTTCTTTCACTTCATTAAGCTAAACTTTACTTTTATTAAAAAAGTTAATACATAAAACAAAGTAAAAAATAGCTCAATCACCAAAAAATTGTTGCATTCACGTCACAAGGCAGAGAATAAGGATTATAGAAGAGCAACACACAGAAAGGGAAAACAAGGAAAAATATGAATGAGTTATGGAGAAAGGTAGATGCAATGCTCATCGCACTAGTAAAGGAAAAAACATGGGCTAATCTCGCCCAACCTAGGAATGTAGTTGACGATTCCTTTGAGATCAATCATTCTCTGCATCCACCAACTCCACCACCGTACACGGCGTGCAATCCAATGTATCATTCTCTGGTTTGACAATACCCTTTTCAATACCATTTTCAATTCCCTAAAGGCGAAAGTGCCCTATGATAATAAGACTGAATTTTCACACTCTATAAGAGCCATTTGGGATAACTATTACATTTTCTAATCTTTATAATCCTAAAGTCAGAGGAGGAGGATAATTTAAGACCCTTAATAGTGTAACGCTCAAAATCCTCGACGAAAGACTGGGAGCAATTGAGGGAACAAGCGTCGTTTGCAATATTGACGCTACTAATTCATGTCTTGTACTTGACATTATTCCATAGAAATTTAAAGTGCACAATTTGAAAAGTATTATGGAACATCCTATCCTAAAAGCCACATCATCATGTACTATAGGAAAATAGCAGCGTATGTTCAGAATGAGATTGTTGATTCACTGCTTTTAAGACAGTCTAACTGGTCCAACATCTCGTTAGTATATGCAGTTGGAAAGTATACATATTTGCTCAAGGAAAAATTTGGCCAATTCTTTCTTGAAGCAATATAAACATGACTCCGGATCGAATGAACTTCCAAATAATGGAGAAATAGAGCACGAAAAACTTCAAAGAATATGCTCAAAGATGGATGGATGTTGCTGCACAAGTACAACCTTCTTTATCTAATAAACAATTATCACCTATGTTCATGAATACTAGTCTCCCTTCTACGATAAAATGATAGGGAGCGCTTCGACCAATTTTTATAATATAATGACAATTGGAAGGAGGATTGAGTATGTAGTTAAACATGGAAGATAACTGACACAACCGGCATCAACTATAAAAAAAAGGGAAGCTTTTCAAGAGGGAAAGAAGGAAAGTTTCAATGGTGGGCAGTACGAACAAGTTCAATTTCAAATGGTGACACGGAAAAGAATAAAGATATTGTGTTGATGTGTTGTTGATATAAGGTTGGTGATACACATATTGAACTGTGTAATAATTCGAAGGGTATTGTTGTACTTCATATTGTTGTTGTCTCAAATTTAACTTGTTCGTACAGCCCCATTTGAACCTCTCATTATTTTCCTATTGAAAAGCTTCCATTTTTTTTTACCGTTGATGACTCAATCATGTCAGTTATCTTCCCATGTTTAATTCCATACTCAATCCTCTCTTCAATTATCATTATATCAAAAAAATTGGTCGAAGCGCTTCTGATCATTTTATCGTAGAAGGGAGACTTGAGATTATTCATGAACATAGCCGACAACTGTTTATCTGTTAAAGGAGGTTGTACTTGTGCAACAACATCTCTTCATCTTTGAGCATATTCTTTGAAGCTTTTCGTGCTCTTTTTCTCCATTTTTGTAAGTCCTTTCAATCCGGAGAATGTCTATATTATGCTTATATTGCTTCAAGAAAAAAAGTCAGCCAAATTTTTCCATGAGCAAATATGTGTACTATCCAATTGTATATACCAACGAGATGTTGGACTAGTTAGACCGTCTTGAAAGCAGTGAATCAACAATCTCTCATTCTGAACATACGCCACCATTTTCCTACCGTACAGGATGTTGTAGCTTTTTGGACAGGATGTTCCATCATACTTTTTAAATTCTAGTGGAATAACAACATTAGGTAAAAGACATAACTTGGTAGCGTCAATATTTTCAAAGACCTCGTTCCTTCAATTGTTCTCCTTCTTTCTTCAAGGATTTTGAGTGTTTCACCATTAGGGGTTAAATTCTCCTTATTTCCCGACTTCAGCATTATCAAGATTAAGAACTATAATAGTTATCCCAGATGACTCTTCTTTAGACTCTGAAAATCCAACCTACTTATTCATTGGACCACCTTCGCCTTTAGGAAATTGAAAGGGTATTTCCCTCTCGGAGCATGATACAGTAGATTGCACGTCGTGTATGGTGGTGGAATAAATCCATCCATTGGCGTGGACGCAAGGAGGGGTTGATCTGAAAGGAATCATCAACTGCATTGTTGAGTTGAGCGAGACAATCACTATTTTTCTATTTTCTAATGCGATGAGAATTACATCTACATTTCCGTGTAAGCTAATCTATATCTTTTCTTGTTATTCCATTTATACATGTTGATCTTCCATAATCTTTGTTCTTTGTCTTGTGACGTGAATGCAGCGAATTGATGGTTATTGAACTATTTTTTACTCTGTTTTATTTATTAACTTTTTAAATAAAAGTAAAGTTTAACTTAATGAAGTGAAAGAAGAGGTCAAACATATTTACCACATGATGTATGGATGAAAATTTTACTACTATAATGGAATAAATATTTCAATCTTGGAAAGACAAAACAACAACAAATGAAGAATGGGAAAAAAAGAAAAGAAATTGAAGATCTCGGTAACATGTAAGGGAAGGGGCCAAAATAGCCAAAATAGCCAAAATCGTTACAAATCAATCTAAAAAACTCAAATAACTCTTCTGCATTAATTGTCATCGGTGATCTACTTTCTTGTAGATCTCTTGTCCATTCTACAAACCTCCGAGCTCTTCTGGCCATTATCTTGATGATATCCATTGTTCTATTCAATTTTCCAATGATCGTTTGCATATCACTTCTCAAAAAACGATAATTGTCTTTCATCGAACTATATTTTTTTTCAAGATGTTATCTTTTTTGTGACAATTACTCACTCGCACTTTGATATGCTCTGAGTTTCTGATCCAATGAATTTGCGTAACTTTTCAAGATATTATACCTATCTAAATGATCATCAACAGCTTCGCGAAGAGCAACATTAACCTATTCTAATTTAGCGAGTGTTTTTTTTTTTTTTTGCTGATGACATCCTTCTTTTTTCGCAATTAACTTTAAGAAAGGTTTTTCATGTGGCAAATTCGTTTATTTTACTCTCTTGTAGACGAATTGTTCTCCACAATGTTGTGTTTTGATTCTTCAATGTATGGTTCTCCTTGTTTAAACTTATGTTTTTATTTTCCAACCAGTCATGATCCCATTGCCTGCTTGCTATTCATCCCCTCTACTTCTCATGTGTTTCATTACTCTTGTCGCAACTTCTCATTCTCAAGTTCAAGAGTTTGATTTTTTCCACAATCTTTTTTGTTATGCTGCTTTCTGACATGGTTCATTCCACTATCATCTTGTTGGAAAATTCTTCTTTATCACGATCAATTGAAACCACCATAACTCTTCTTTCTCTTTATATGCCATCGTAAATATTCAAGACTCATTATTACTATGATCAAATTCTAGGAAGTTAACATTTGTCGTTTTTAGGGTCAATGATATTAATTAAACGTTTTGAAATTCTGATGAATTATTGAAATGAAGCCTAAAATTTTCATACTTCTCATTTAGTCATATGAAAATTTTAATTCATTCAAACCATGAGTTACTGGCATGAATTGTTTAAACCATAACTGACATAAGGTCAATAACGACGCATAATGAATGCACCTCTAGGGACTAAACAAAGGAACTGGGTGAAATGTGTTGCATCTGTAAATCATGGCTTTTAATGTCATCTAGTGCGCCTTTCAAATGGTGGGTTGAACCTGATAAGATCATTATACCTAGAAATGATTCATTCAACTTTCTAAACCTTCAAAACATGGATTTTCATTATCTAAAACTAAAAACATTCTCAAATAAATATTTTGGATTTTCAAACATCAAAATCACAAAGATAACAAACGTCTAAAATTCGTTGACAAATTTTCTTGAGAATACATGATGCATGTAAATTCAAGGGAAGCAACAAAAATCATAGTGAGTATCAACATCTGTATGGGAGGATCTTCAAAGGCATTTGTAACATATTGCTATCTTATGATATTAAGAAAATATCAAAGAATCTACCTATTTGAATCAGTAAAATATCTTTCTATATTTACTATTGTTTACTTTATTTAGCAATGGGATTTAGTTAGGGCTCTTTAAATATTATCCATTGGAGAAGAAAAAAACAAGTAGAGAAACTTATCCGAACCGAACAATTTTTTTTTTTTTGCAACGATATTTATTTAATGTGGGGAATTGAACCATTAACCTCTTAATCAAAGACACAACCTTATGAAAATTGAGCATACCTCAATTTGGCAAACAACAAAACTCTTGTACAAACCAACAACTCCATCAAGTACGCTGATTCTTGCATCAGACATGTAACCACACAAATATTTTTTAACCTTTCTTTAGGGTCAATGATATTAATGAATTATTGAAATGAAGCCTAAAATCCAGAAGTTTTTTTTTTTTTTTTTTTTTTTTTTTCATAAATCATTTAGTTTAAAAGTGTCTAATAAAGTCTTCAAAATTTCAATTTTGTTCTCTATAAATCATTTAGTTTAAAAGTGTCTAATAAAACTATCGTATACATATATTAAATATAAAACTATCGTAGACATATATTAAATATAAAATTGAAAGCTCAAATACCTATTAAACATTAGAGACTTATTCGACACACCTTTAAAAGTTTATAGATCTATTTTGGACCAATTTTTAAATTTTAGAATCCTATTAACCAGGGGCGGATCCAGAGATTGATGTTTGGAGGGGCCAAAAATTAGAGTATATAAATATTAAAAAAATATCGCCAAAAATCCAGAGGTTCGAATTCACTATGTTGACATTAAAAAAAAGTTACCAGTGATAAACATATGTGAGTGTATTAAAGACTTACGGACTAAGTTTAAATAAACTTAATACCATCATATAATTTTGTTCATCTAAACAAAATAAAAATTATTGAGTCTCTAAACTCTAAAAAGTCTTTAATGCATCCTTATACTTTCAATTTTGTTTCTAATGAATTCCTAGATTTAAAAAAAATGTCAAATAAATACAAGGATATATTAGACTTAAACTTGAAAATTTGAGGACCAATTAAATACAAAATTGAAAGTTAAAAAATATATTGAACTCTTTTTGAAGTTCGTGGTCTATTAAACACAAAATTAAAAGTTCAAAGATTTATTAGACATTTTCTTAAAAAAGAAATTATTAAAAAAAAACTACAAAATTTATAAAAGGGAGGTTAATATAGTCTAAATTACTTTTGAAAATGTTAAGCAAATAAATTATTGTTGTGGTTGAGTTTCGAACTCAGGCACAACAAAATATAAACCATGTACATGACCACTGCAGCAGAATAAGATTTTGTTAATTTGGGGGGGCCAAAATGTATTTAATAACAACAGTATATATTTAAGGCATTAATTTTGCCTACGAGTATGAGAAAATAAAAAATTTTGGGGGGGCCGTGGCCCCCTAGTCCCTTCAGAGGTCCGCCCCTGCTATTAACATTAAGACACAATCTTGAAATTTGGAAAACTAAAATTGTAAAGTTTGAATTTAGCCAACATAAACATGACTCAACTCGTTAAGGAATTAACCTTGACCAAATGATTAGAGGTTCAAATTCCTACACCACATATTGTTGAAGTAAAAAAGAAAAAAAAAAAAAAAATTAAGCATAAATTATAATTACTAAGGTGTCGTTTGATAACGCATTCAATTCTTGTTTTTAGTTTTTGGTTTTTGATTTTTAGAAAACAAGTATATTTGATGACTAATTGAGTTTTGAGTTTTTACTTTCATTAATATATTTTAAAAACGAAAAAAAAAAAAAATCAAAAACATATTTTTTATTTCAAAATTTCCGATTCTAACTCGATTGTCAACAAATTAGATGTAATTATTGAAATTATGTTCAAATGTTTATCTATTTATTTATTAAAATTATAATCAAATTGACATTAATATTTTTTTGCAACTAAAATTGTCATTAATATTATTAGTATATTATTTAAAACAAATAAATATATTATTAATATTTTTTTAATATAAAAATATTATTAATATAACATTTTATAATTTTATTTAAATAAATTTTTTCTAGTATATTATATTGAGCAAAACTTAGTTGCTGGGCTACAAGTATCTTTTGCAGCCCAGCCACGTGTCACGATTTAATTGATCTAAATTTTATTTTTTAAAAATAAAAAAATATGTTCGTTTACTTAGATTTTTTTCTTCCGTAACTTTTCATTTCTTCTTCGTCAGATAAACAATTTTTCCTATTTTCTCTCTCTTTCTTCCACTTCCCTCTGTCATATGACATTTGTTTTCAATTTTATCTCTTACTCTCTCTCTCTTCTTTTCTCTACAATAAGTTTTTTTTTTTTTTTTTTTTTTTTTTATTAACTATTTTTTAACGCAGTAAGATTTGTAATAAATATTTCTAAACAAATAAAATCTTTTTTGTTACCATTTTTTTTTTTTGGATTTTTCTTAAAAAAAATAATGTCCAATCGACCTTTCCCTTTACCAACCTCAGATAAATCCAATAGTGAAATTTCTCACTCTTTCCTTCACTTCCTCTAAAAACCCACTTAAAAATTTATACCTATATAACACAGAATCAGCCCTGCAAATTTCAAATATTCCCCATTGAAATTTCATGGCCTTGAAGTTTGGAGTGCAGAGATAAATGAAAATAGAGAAAATATGAGAAGGTGTTAATTTGGTGGAATAATAAGAAAAAGAAAGTTACTGACAGAGAGAGAAAGTAGGAGAAGTTGTTAATTTGCTGGAATAAGAAAAAGAAAGTTACTGACAAAAACCAAAGTAAACGACGTGAAATATTTTTTTATTATTTAAAAATAGTTTAAATATTAGCCAATCAAATCATGACAGACAGCTGGGCTGCAAAAGATACTTGTAGCCTAGACAGCAACCAAGTTTTACTCTATTATATTTGAGTATTGATGTGATATTACACCAATATACCTATCCACCTTACATAATTAACATATTTTATTTTTCTAACTTTAAAGATGATAAACGTCAACTAAAAATTGTCTAATATAGTAAACTACACAATAAATTCTTTTTATTCTAGAGAAAATTATTTTTTACCCTAAATTTTTTATTTCATCAAATAATTGAATCTTAATTAAATTTTGATAAATGTTGCAATTCTTACATTCTAATTTAACATTATTTTAAAAAAAAAATATATATATATATATATATATATATTTTTACAAAAAAAATATACAAAACAAATAGTAACTATTTAACTACTTTAACTTTTGTGTTTTCAAAAATAAAAAATAAAAAACAATTATTGATTTTTTTATTTTTTAAAAACAGAAAACAGTTATCAAACATATATGATTTTTATTTTTAAAAAACATGAAACTAAAAACACAAACTAGAAAAATTAAAAACTAAGAACTGAATACGTTATCGGGGTCTTAAATTTTATACGTTTTACATTATTTATAGAACAACGTTTTCTTGCAAAACAACAGTTGTCGCTTTGGCCGAGTGGTTAAGACGTGTGCCTGCTAAGTACATGGGGTTTCCCCGCGAGAGTTCGAATCTCTCAGGCGACGACTATATATTGCAACTGTTTTAATATGACGACTATATATTGCAAATGTTTTAAATTTGATCTAAATGTCGTGTTGTGAAATATTAATGTGCAAAATTTAAAATTTAAATAATATATAAGTATATTTAAAAAAAAAAAACTAAAAATTAAAAAAATCAAATTAAAAATAATAATTTAAATAATAAATAAATATACATATTTAAAAACTGCAAAATTAAAAAAGAAATAAAAAAAAATTAAAAAAAAAAAATCCCAAAAAGTTCCACCCTATCTTGAAGCCCGGAACTTTGAAGAAGAGAGTAAAGAGGCATTATTTTAGGGCTGTTTTTTTTTAATATTGTATTTTTTAAAACTTATTATAAAAATATTGTAACTTTCAAACTATTTATAAAAATATAGCAATTTTAAATAGAGGTCGTCTTTTGAAAAGACGACCTCCACATCTGGTTCCACGTGGATGAAGGTCGTCTTTTCAAAAGACGATCTTGCTCCACATTGGATGACGACCTTCATCCTTATGTACTTCATTTATTAAAAAATTCATATCTTTTTAACTAGATATTCAAAATTTTCAAAAAAGGTATGGTTGGAAAGAGAACAGCGAGAGCTTCAATTTGATATGTGGTTTCACTATTTTTGGAGTTGTGTATCAAAAGATAAAGACCATCGAAGTTGGACTATAATTCTGCAAATTTTAGAACTGAAGATTCTTTTGAATAGTGCATTAAAAAAATTGACATCTTTTTACTCAGATATTAAAAAATTTCTAAAAATATACGGTTGAAAAGCTAACACAGGGAGCTTCAATTTGATATCTAGTTTCACTATTTGTAGAGTTGTGTATTAAAAGATACAGATCGTCGAAATTTAGCTACAGTTTTGAAGTTTTCAGTCGTATCTTCAGTTTTGGGTTTAGTGAAGTTTTCATAACTTTGACGATATATATATTTTGATACACAACTCAAAAAATAGTGAAACTAGGTATCAAATTGAAGCTCTTGACTTTCCACAGTACCATTTTCGATTTTTTTTAATATTTGGGTAAAAAGATGTTAATTTTTTAATGCCCTCCTCAAAACAATCTTTCGTTCTGAAATTTGCAGAGTTATAGTCCAACTTTGATGGTTTTTATCTTTTGATACACAACTCTAAAAATAGTGAAACTAGGTATCAAATTGAAGCTCTCGCTGTTAGCTTTCCAACCATACCTTTTTTTGAAAATTTTGAATATCTGGTTAAAAAGATATGAATTTTTTAATAAATGAGGTAGATAAGGATGAAGGTCGTCTTTTCAAAAGACGACCTCCATCCCATGTGGAGCAAGATCGTCTTTTGAAAAGACGACCTTCATCCACGTGGAACAAGATGTGGAGGTCGTCTTTTGCCTCCATTTAAAATTGCTATATTTTTATAAATAGTTTGAAAGTTACAATATTTTAATAATAAGTTTTAAAAAATACAATATTAAAAAAAAACAGCCTTATTTTAGACCAACAAACCCGTGATATATAAATTTAATAAAAGGAATGGAATAATATAAAAAGAAACCAAATAAAGAAAAACATATTTTTGTAGTTTCTTAAATTTTGCCTTTATTTTAGAAATATTTCTCAAAATTTAGAAATAAGAAACGAGAATTGTTATCAAACAAATCTGTTTCTTTAAAAATGAGAAACGGGAACAGAAAACAGGAAACGAAAACGTTATCAAACAGACCTTAAAATTCTCATTTTTTTTCTTCAAGTACAACAAATGTGAGGTAGGAGGATTTGAACCTCCAATCTAAATCAAAGACTAAAAGAAGTAAATATCAATTATTGCTAAGGTAACATATGGTTACCCCAAATTCTCTTTTATATATTTGTGATAAAATTATTTCTTTGAAAAGTTATTTGTTTATTTATTTTTTAAAAAAATACTATTTTAATCCTAAATGTTTTACTAAGAAAAAAGGTCCCTAAATGTTGATTGTAGGGTATATATTTAATATCTTAAAATTGAGCCATGTAGCTCTTTCAATTTTTTTTTTTTTTTTTTTTTTTTTTTTTTTTTTTTTTTTTGTAATTCAATAATATATTCGAACGGAGGATTCTAACGTCTGTCTCCTTAATCGAAGGTATATATGCCTTAATCCGTTGGGCTAAGCTTAGGCTGAAGTACCCCTTCCAAAACTCTCCCAACCCTCCTATCGAAATTATCTCAAAAGCCACTTTTTGAGAAGCCATTTAGAAATTAGCCACACTTTTAAGTAAAGTGCATAAATAGACATTTCATATATTTGATTGTTTTTTTTTTTTTTTTATATATATTTAATCGGCATGTTTTGTCATTTAGGATAATTGTATATATGACAATCTAACACAAAATAATAGTACTAATACAATTTAAAAATATTTACAAATATGACACAATTTATAAGTGATAGAAGTCAATGACTAAGGTTCCGTTTGGGATTGCGGTAGCTTTTAAAATAATTGCTTCCAACTTTGCTTTTAAAAAAATCAGCTGTTTGATGAGTCAAATTAGTGTTTGGTAAATTTGAGTTGTAGACTCAAATAAGTTGGTTATCGTGTTTGGTAAATAAGTATTAAATTATTGTAATTTAACTATAATCACTAAAATATACATATTATAAAAAATTAATTGTATAAATTTTTTTAAGAAAAAAATAGTAAGGTATTATTTTTAAAAAAATATTTGCATTTGATTTATTAATATAAAAATTATAAAATAAAATTTGGTGGTGGAAAATAGATACTAGATATATAAAATAATTTTAATTTTGAAAATATTTGAAAATTTGTTAAAAAAGTGATTGTTAGAGAATCTAAAAGCTACAAATAACAGCTTTTGAAAGCTGTGCAAAATGAACGTGTCATCCAAAATTGATTTTAACGAATTATAAAATAATTTGTTTTACCAAACACAAAAAACGGTTAAGATTTATTTTTAATCACTTCTAACTCTTTCAAACGCAATGTCAAACGGAGCCTAAGACTCCATTCGATAACTATTTGATTTTTAGTTTTTGGTTTTTGTAAATTAAGTCTATAAGCAATACATTCATATATAAATTTCTACTATAACTTTCATTTTTGCTAAGGAAACATTAAAACTTTTAGCCAAATTTCAAAAACAAAAATAAGTTTTTGAAAGCTTCCTTTTTTGTTTTCAAATTTTGGCTTAAATTTTGGAAACACTTGAAAAGATGGATAACACAACAAAGAAATTCATAAGAGAATGTGTTGTTTATAGGCTTAATTTTAAAAAACTAAAATAAAAAACCAAATGGTTATCAAACGAGACCTAATAGATTATAAAAAATGGTTTATCGATGATAGAGGTATATTACTGATGATCTATCGGTGATAGAATTTTATCGTTGTTAGACTAAACAAATTGTCATATTTGTAATTCTATTTTAAATGTGTTATATTAGAAAAAGCAAAATGGCAAACCGAGTAATTTTCATTGCCCTTTTCAACATCAATGACATTTAAATACTGATGGATCTAAATATGGTATTAAATGTGTGAATCATTATCAAAGCGAGCAAAACTCAGCTGGTATATGTATGACTTAATGACCAAGAGGTCTGTGGTTTGAATCTCCCACCCTAATATACTAAAAAAAATAAAATAAAAAGTGTAGATCATTAATTATATTTTGAACAATTACTTTTCAAATTATATATATAAACCCTTCATGATAATTGTTTATTTATTTATTTTACAATCTTACTATTATTATTTAATAATATTTCTATTTTCATTAATGTTTTAAAATTGTTTCTCTAACTATCCTTTTTTAAGCTTTCCATGTGATCTGCGACAACCATCTTCATTTTTACACATTGTCATGGTCTAGATGTCGTTATCTAGTGTCGAATGTCGAAGGAAGCATAAGTTCAACGGTAATTAACATGTATCTCCTCTTGAAGTCAAAAGTAATTAACATGTATCTCCTCTTGAAGTCAAAAGTTTAATCCAAAGTCCCTGCAATTATTAAACTAAAAGAAGTCCTCATATAATATATTTATTTATATACAGTAGTAGTACAATAGACATTTTTAAGTTTAAATGGTGATGTAACTAAGGAATATAGAAATATAGACCATTTGCACTCTCTTACATTTAGTAGGAGTTTCTCTTTATAGTTTATCCCAAGATACTGAATTGTAGTACTTGGAAGCAAATAGTCATAGTTAGTTATTTCAGAGAGATTTGTAGCGCGAGTTTGATGGATCTTTTGTAATCTTCATCCAGTAGAATTTGCAATTGAAGTAGATAGTCCCGAGATCGGAACCAACCAATATAACTTTCGGTGTCGTTCTCTTTTTCATTTCTCTTTATTATTATATTTTGTGATCGATAACTTATTTGGTTCATATAATTTAGTTTGTTATTATCTCCTATTTTTTCTATCAACAAAAAGTACATGGACTAAAATGAAATGAAACTAAGGCCACGTTTACTTCCCTCTAACGTAACCAATCAGGGGTAATTTTGACTGTGGGACCCACACAGATTACGGTTTGATAACGTTTACTAAAATCTACAAACGTAATAGAGTGTGGGCCCCCCTCAAAATATGTAATCCCATTACCCCATTTATCTAGAACATTAGGGTGCTCAATGAGATTACTATTGATTATTACGTAGATCCCACCTATTTTTTGTTTATTTTTTTCATGTTTGTTCATTTTCTCTCTCCCTTGACATGTCAAAGGAAGCCATGACCATCGCCTTCCTCTCTTCTTCTCCCTTCTCCCGGCCAACCTCGTCGCCGCCTACCTCACTCCAGCCAATTTCACCGCCGCTCATACGTTAGAAATGAGTTTCTCTTTTTTTTTTTTTCAAAAAATGAGTTTTCTTATTATTTCTCTTTCAGACAATGAATTTTTTTCTTCTTTCTCTTTCAAGAAATGAGTTTTCTTTTTCTTTCTCTTGAATGAGTTTTCTTTTTCTTTCAAAAAATTCTTACACGGCTCCTCGCCAATCTCATTTCTCTTTTTTCTCCAAAAGCTTTTGAATTCAAAACTTGTGGAGAAAAAAGAGAAACTCATTTTGATAAAATGATGAACAAATTGTGGAGAAAAAAAGAGAAACTCATTACTTTAATGTTGAAACCCTTGAAAATTGGGAGTTGTTTTTTCTTTTATGAGGAAGAAATAGAATTGAGTTAATGGAGAACGAAAGAGATGAAACTCCAATGACGAAAAATGAAGAAAGAACAGAGAATAAACGGAGGGAAGTGAAGATTCATGTTGGAAAATGAGTTTACGAGTAACGCTCAGACAACGAGTCAGGACACAATTCTAAACACGATTAAAGCAAAAGGGTATTATGGTAAACTCACGAATGATTACGTGCAAGCAAACACATTGTCAATGGAATTCAAATTACGTTTGAATTAGCCTCAAGTAAACACTATCAAAGATAAATGGATCCATTACGCCGGTGTGGTGAACATGGCCTAAAAGTATAAGAACCAAAATAGTATTTTAACCTTTTGTTTTTCTCGTTAACCTAATCCAACCACTCTCCATATTTGATAGCTGGTAATATGATTTTTGAATGTCCTACAAATTTCGGGTTGTCGAAGCCCGCCAAAATAATATTTATAATCTGAACTCACTAAGCTTTGTAGCTAGTGGCAACGGAGTTGATCCGCAGGGAGCAAGCTATAATCCTAACTTAATTAAATTGAATTTGTAATGAATTAAAAACAATGAGAGGTTTTGTTTGGAAAATTACTAACATGCAAAGAATTGCGCTAACGGAAAATTAAAGAGGGAAATATGAAATTGACAAGTATGCTTAATTAGAAAGTATCAGGATTGCTCTATTGTATTTCAGTTCATCGATAAACATGGAAACTAGCCGAGATGCTCATGCACGCGAAATGTTTGCTCGACACCGATACAAACACCTCGAAGAATTAATTAGAAACAAACAATTCTAATTAAACATGCCTCTTAATCAATTCAAGGTGATTAGTTCTAAATTAATCAGAAAACAGTAATGGGTAACATCGCGACGAATTAATCCTAAAACTAATTCGATTTCTCTCTTAACCTTGAGCCCACCGCGATACGATAATCAATTCATACCTCATTCGTCACATATGGTCAAATTGATTAGGCACGATTAGACCCTCGCTACTTGCATTAAAACTAATCAGGAATCAATACTAGCCGACTAACATGCGTAACAATTATGGGCATCAATCCTAATTAGAAAGGCATGTCATTCGTTCTTAATACATGAAAGAGATGCAAGAGTTCATACAACTATGCTAAACATTCATATAAAGCACAAATCTCACCTAAATACAATAGAAATCAATCCTTCAACTAACTAATCAAGCATTTACCTCTAGCCTTCCATGGGAGATGGAGTATTCCAAGCTTCCATGGAGGTTGTAGAGTTCATACCACCCAAATGGAGAAGAAGAGCTTCAAAAATGGTGAAAAATCGTCAATCTCGAGCCCAAAACGGAGATGGAATGCCCTAAAATCGCGAAAATGTTCTTTTTATACTTCAGAGTAGCGTTGAGACGCTGACCCAGCGTCTCGACGCTACGGACGGAACAAAAATGGAAAACAACGCTTTTTTAGACTTTTAATGACGGGCAATTTTTTGGACTTTTAATGACGGACATAGTTGTTTGGGCCGCGCGCAGGGGTGCTGGGCCGAGGGCGAAGGCGCGCGGGCTTTCAATGACGGGTGATCGGGGCGCGGGCGCGGACTTTTAATGACGGGCGCTCGGGCGCGCGCGGGGCTGGAGCTGGGCGTTGACCAAATCTAGGAGCGTTGACTTTTACAAAAATAAAAGAAAATGTGCTCTCATCTAGATTTGAACCTAGGCACAATCATTGTCTTGGTCAGCCTTGCATCATTAAGTCATTAATCAATTTTGAGTTAAATTTAGATTAATAAATTAATGTAGTATAATCACTCAAAACGGTTAATTAATAAAATGCTCTAAAATATTCATTTAAGCTCTTAATGTACGCAAATGCCCGATTTACCCCTTAACCATTAAATTATACAAAATATATCCCAAATAATTATTCTAATTTACAAGACTTAGGAGCCAAATATTAGTGCTATCAATAGCATGTGATTGAAAACCTTGAACAAGGCTTCAATTTTGATAAAAATGAACTTCAAACTATCATTAGGGACCAATTTTAAACTTTATTAAAAGTTCATGAACTAAAATTTGATGTTTGAAAGTATATAGACCACAAAATGAAACTAAAAGTATCGAGACCAAAATAATATTTTAACATTTTATTTTCTTCGTTAACCTAATCCTTGGACTCTCTATATTTGATAGGTGGTGATTGAAAAACTTGAACAAGTCCCCCCACCTATTACAAATGGGACTATTGAAAAGGAGACTAGTCCAAGATGACACGATTTTCCTCCATCATTTTTCATACTTTTTTTTTTTATTTTTCCTGAGTTTCTATTTTTTTTTAGCATATTTATAAGAGCTTCAGAGCGAAGGTGTTCAAATAACTCGATGTTAGTGGGACTCATCTTTTCTATGAACGAGGTTTACAAACATGTCCAAATAAAAAAAAAATTACAATTGTTTGCGTGAATTATTATGTATTCTAATGGTTGTTCTTTTTACTAATTGTTTGTGTGAATTATTTTACAAATTTCTATTTCCCTCGAGTATTTCCAATATAAATGATCCATGAAGGTGCCAAATTTGTATTACAAACAAAAGATGAACTCGTAGATACATTATTTGGGATTTCAATTTATTTCACTATCACTTCTTAAATCTCATCAAACTTCTTGAAATCAATTTTTAACCACTCAAAATTCATCTTTTTCCCTTCGCCCGATAGTACTAGAGACGGACTCCTCTCGAATTTGTCAGTTACTTCAGGGGACGGTTGAAAACTTATCCGAAGTTGGGGTGATGGTGACAAATTTGTGCTCCCGGTTTTGTCTCCCGTTCAGGGGATGCTATAGTTTCATTCGGCGCGAAGAGAATGAGGTGGCGAATGTGGTTTGGTTGGAGGATTTCCCTCCTCAGGTTGTTGCTCAAAAAAAAAAAATCATCTTTTTCTCCCTCTTTTTTCGTTATATCTTACATCCAAAACAATTTATGAGCTTTAACCCTAATCCAGCCAAATGAAAATTTTAAAATCATGAAAATTAACTCCAAACTTTCCAGACTATTTTATTTTTTATTTTTAATATGTGAGAGTGTCGGGATCAGTTTGACTAATCTCGGGACAACCATCTGAACCTACTGCTGCGTTTTTGGTTACTCATTCCAATGCCTTTTGACATCCATGATAGTTCCTACCATGACTAAATAAGTATGTGATTCGAACCAAAGACGGAGTATATGTCAATTACACTACATAGTCATATTCCTGACTTTTTTTTTTTAATAATATTGTTGTTTTCGAAACATTTTATAAAAATATTATAATTTTTATTGAAGATAGTCGAAGTTGAACCACAATTATGAAATTTGCAGAACCATAGTTCCAAGTTTGGTCTATATACAACTCTAAAAATAGTGAATCCAAAAAGGGTGAAACTAGGTATCAAATTGAGTACGTGTTAGTTTTGCATATCTAATTAAAAAGATAATGATTTTTTAATGTACATTGCTCAAAAAAATTGTAATATTAAAAAAAAACAATCATATTCTTCCCCTACAAAACTATTTTATAGGTTCATAAATATCTCAATAATCCGTGTGTTAAGAAATGATTCGTCCTAAATTCAAAATCAATTTGCAAAAAAGTATCTAAATGCCTTTCTGACTTTCTAAGGCGTGGGGTAGCCTGTTTCCATGGATCAGTGATTCAATCGAGAGAGAAAAAAATTTGAAAACAATCAGACATGAACACCGTTGTAAAAATTCTGGCATAAATTGCCCAACAAAAAAGAGGAAAAATAAACTTCAGCAAACGTTTATTCTCTCCAGTTTACATTGTTCCTAAATATTGATCCTCTTCGTTGTTCATCTGCTCGATCATCTCTCTATAGGTTAAAATCTAAATCGCTCTTTCCACCAGCAACGGTGAATCGGGATCTATTTTATTGTGTGATCAGATTCACACACATTCATATCGGTTTACAGATATAATTAGAAGAAAATGAGTAAAACCAAAAACAAAAACGAAAACGGCAAACCTTAGCCGCAATCGCGATTTGCGATCAGGTCGACGCTTGAGCGAGCTTGGAAGCCTCCAGATCCGCAGCTTGCTTCAGGAAACTCTGATCGCCGTCATCGAGCGCCATCTGAATCGGAGAAGAGCCTAATCCATCGGCGATTGCAAGCATGATGTTCTTCATCTCCGTCCGAAACTCTTCCACATCGACGGTGCCGCTTTTGTCGCAATCGAACTGCTCGAAGATCGAATCGTAGAGCTGAGTGAGTTGCTCCGGTGTAGTGGCGACGTCGACGCCGAAGTGAGTTTCGATTAATCGGAGCGTCTCGAAGGCCTTGCGGAGCTCCGATCGGGAGAGAACGCCGTCGCTGTTGAGATCCAGAGCAGCGAAGGCTTCGTCTACGCTCTTCTTGAAGTGAGATTCGTCGTTCACGAAGTTCCTCACCGTCGCTCCGTCGATTACGACAACCCCCATTTCTTTCTTCTTCTTTTGTTTCCGATTTTTCTCTCTTCTGGAAACTCGGTGAATCGGTCGTGAGATAAAACTTTGAAATCGGCTTGTTAGGTTTTGGTATTTATAGTGGGGGAAAGGGCAATATGGGAATTGTGATCAACCGAGAATTCCGCTACAATTCTTTTTTCCATTTGTAAATTAAAAACGATACAATTCTTATATTTTTTTTTTCTTTTTTTTTTTTTGAAAATAAAACTTATAAAGTTTATTGAATAGATTTCTCAACGTTTTAATGTTGATATTAATAGATAGTTTTAAATTATATGGTTAATAAATTATTGTTTTAAAAAACGTCTCATAAACAAGGACTTAGCAAACACAAATTTGAAAAATATATTCTGTTAGATATAATATTTCTAAAAATTGAAGAAATAAACTTGTAATTTTTATTTTCATTTTTAAGAGTAAATTGCACAAATAATTGTAAAGTATAGTGCCCGTTGCAATTGAAAGCTAAAAAATTCATGTGTTTAGAGTGAGAACCAAATTAAAGTTGGGACTATGAAAAAGGTACTAAGAAAATAAAATAAGTAAGTAATGGGCTCTCGAAGGAAGGAAAAATAAGTGAAACTCATAAATTGAAAAATGATTATTATTTTACCGTTTTGGTATAACCGTAAACTTGATTTGATGGGTAGAATGAGCTTGACCTTGCAATACCGGAAAAGAAAGGGAGTAAGCTAGGACCAGTGGGAGGCTTTCCATACTGACTCCGACACTAAAGTTAACTCTAGAAAGAAAAACGGAGAGAGAAGAAGAGAGCTGGATATGAAAAGTTTGTAAAGTATGAAATTGGAATAATGTCTGATAGCTTACTAAATAGATTATGGATCTTCTCCTTATATAAAAATCCATAAATGGTCGTTAGGGGCTATTAAAAAGGACCTTTAGGAGGAGTCTTAATGATTCTCATAACTCTCGGTCCTTACAAAGATTTGTAGCGGCCCTTAGGGAGACATTTCCTTCAACCGTCAATGTCGAGGCGACCCTAGAGAAGGGTCAATGTTTTTTTCTCCTTTGGCCGAGCCGAGCCCACGAAGGGGGTCGATCTTCAGAGGGGCTCGACTCCTTCGCCGCTTGAGGAGTCGAGGTCGAGCCGACCTATGTGGTCGGCTCCTCGTCGTGGCGTGGCCGCGACTCCTTCTTGTCGCCTCCCTCCCAGGTTGGCGTCACTTCCCTTTCTCTCGGCTTTTCCTCGTAGGCTGGGCTTTATTCTTGAATGAGCCTTTGTGTGTAGGGTCTTGGAATTTTACCCATATAACAGTTACTATTATTTCGGTAAAGAAAATAGTCAACTTATGTATAGTTGAACTGATTAAGACATACAAGATTGAGAAAGTCACCCTCACTTGTTAAACTCAAAAAAAAAAAAAAAATTAACTAATGGAAGGTATTGATTTTCCTAACTTAAGCATAATATATATAGTTCAACTAGTTAAAGCATTATACATATGTCCTAAAAGTTATATGTTTAAGCAGGTTCAACGTCACAATAAACTAACAAAATTTGAACTATTCAATCATGATAAAAAAAAAAAAAAAAAATTATTCTATTGATATAATATTAAAGAAGTTATCATAGTTAAATCGTTAAAAGTATTGATGCAGATTTCTGATTCTACTCAAGGTCGATTTCAGATGATCAGCAAAGTAACTGAGTAGACTTGCAAAGAAGGAATAAGAGAAACTTGCACCGGTGTGGTACTCGACCTAATACGCTCTTATGCTTAAGTTAACTAGAGGCTTGTAGATGCCGAGTTTAAGTGGAGTTAGAGTCGGTTGCGTACCTCAATATGAAGGATGCGCCTTCATATTTATAAGGAGAAGGGTGATGGGTGTGGTGCCAATGTCGTACGTCTAACCCATCGTGTTGATGGAGTAGGCGGCGAACATTCAACTGATTAACCGGGGTGAGGCTAGCTATGCATGTTTTGCGGGCGGCGGGCGTCAGCTGATTACTCGGGAAGTAATCATGTCGATTGGTCGGACCAACCTTAGGAGACAACGCTGCCCATTCAGCCAAAGGACCCGCAAGTTTCTTAGGACTAGTGGACTAGTGGACAACGTCAGGTGGTTGACGTCATCCACGACAAAAAGCATCTCTAATTCTTTTAAGAAGTTGGAAGTTGGAATCTCTAATATGATATAATATTAAAAATAAAAAAAATTTATCATTCACATGAATTTTTTAGATACTTTTATCGTATGAGTTAAAAGATTGAGGTCTATTCATTTCAAGCTCCATGGATAAAACACAAGATTAATGGTTTGTCCTTCACCCTTTTTTTTTTTTTTTTTTTGAAAAGAAGTTTTTCCTTCACCCTTATTCTTGAATTAAGAAAAAATAAAAGATTTTGAGATTTTTTTTATTATTAAGAATTAATTAAAAATAAGGAATGGAAAAGCGAAAAGTTGAGCACCACCTGTTTGTAAAAAGGCGCGAGAGAAGAAGGAGGAGGCATGGCGCGGAGCTTTGGGCACGTAGGCCGTGTCGTGCGGCACTGAATCTATTCGAACGCATGCCAACATGCAACCCTGTCCGCCCCTTCCTTTTCGCTCTCTTCATATTTGTGGTCACAAACATTACAGCATCTTCTTATAACCCTAATATTTTTACATCCAACACTTTCTAGTTTTTTTTTTTTTTTCGACAAAATTCTCTCATCGACCCCGATTGCAAAGGAAGACTCTTTCAAAATATTATATACTCATTTAACTATAGTTAGTATACCATACTTAAAATGTTTCAAATTGAGATGATTAAAAACTAAAGTCATAAAACTTCTTTTAGAGTATTTAGAGCCTATGACTTTCTTGTACTTTTCCGACTGGGACAACTGCTCTTCTCTTATATATAGTCAAAAACCCTTTAAGTTTTTCTAGTACTAATATAAATATGTATTGAAGTCAGGCAAGTTGCTCCATTTTTACACTCCTTTTGTTCTACGAACCCTTGTTGATTTGAACTTCGTTTGCGAAAGAATCAGACTTTTGACAGGCCATCCCTTTTTAAAAGAAATCGTCTTAAAATCCTGCGTTTTACTAATGGAATTCTGAGTATATACCTATTTCCAGAAAAGATGATCTCGTTGACTCCAGAAAAGAAAGTGAAGGACCGTTGGTATTCTGCTTCGGCATCGACATCATTCCTTATCTACGATGAGTTAAATAAAGATAAGAATTAAAACAGTTACATTTTAAAAGCTCTATATATATATATATATATAAAAGGTTAATTTACAAGTTAGTTCCTAAACTTTCAAGTTTATGTCTATTTGGTATCCGAACTTTAAAAAATATTTAATAGATTAGTGAACTTTCAATTTTGTAACTAAATAGGTCATTGGACACAAAATTGAAAGTTGAAGGATCTATTAAACACTTTTTAAAATTTAGAGACCAAATAGATACAAAACTGAAGATTTTAATTAACTCAAACTATTGAAATGAATTTGGAACAAGAAAAATATGTGATGCTAGAAAATGAAATATTCAAATGCAACAATTACATGCATAAAAAATACGCTATTATTTGAAATAATGTAGATGGAATATAAGACATTCGTGAGGTTTTAAACCAATGTTAGAATTTTGACCCAATCTTTTATAACGAATATTTTTTATTCGTTTCCCATCTATTCATATGGTCATCTTTTCATTTACACATTATCATAATTTTATTTTTTTAATAAAGATAACATTAGGATCTTATGAAGGTAGATATGGATATATAGAATATAAAAGAAGTGAGAAATGTGTAGAAGAGAGGGAGAGCTAGAAAGTGGAGAGGGGCTAGAGAATATTTATTCACGGTTTCGTTGAAAGAGAATAGAATAATTTTTTTTAGAGAATAGAATAAAATTGATTTTGAAATAGTTAAAAACGTTTTTGTCATATTAAAAAATAACTTAAAAACACAAAACATGTTTTTAATTGTTAAAAATTAATTTTGATGATATATGTAAATCACTAAAATATAATTTTAAATGATTAAATACATTTTTTTTTTTTTTTTTTTTTAACTATTTTCAAAGTGCCAACGATGGTGAAATTATACACAAACATATAAATTAAGATCTCAAAACAAAAACAAACCCTACATCCACCCTTTATCACTTGGAAAAAAAAAAAAAAAAAAAAAGTCAAGCCCCTCTCCTGCCAGAGTCAGACTTAGTCAACGACCGAAGTCTGACCAAAAAATTCACTTTCTTCTCCATCGCCGCCCCTTCTTTCCTCTTCTTCCCCACATACTTCCCCGGCGACGAATCCCAATTCTCCGGCGACCCCACCACCAGCACGCTCTCCGGTGACCTCATCACCATATCTTCATATTCCACTCGTCCACCGCCGCCAACCATTACCCTCGCCTGCAAGGCGGCGACGACCTCTCTCATCGCCACATCAGCATCCCGGCGATTCCTTAGCAAAATCTCCCCAATCTGCGCCGGCGTCAGACCTCCACCGGACCTTATACAGCTATCCACGACGTCGAATAGCGCGTGAGACTCAATCCTCAAATAATTTCTCACCAGAGACCGGAACGCCGCCGGGCCACACGTGCCGAGGCTCACGTGCACGTCCATCCGGCCGCACCGGATCAACGCCGGATCAATCTTCTCTCTGTAATTCGTCGTGAATACAACGATTCTCTCTTCCCCACAGCACGACCAAAGCCCATCAGTGAAATTCAAAAGCCCCGACAACGTCACGCGCCCCACTTCCTCCTCGTGATTCTCACGCGCAGCCGCTTTGGAAACCCGATCGGCCGTCAGATCGACAGAACAATCAATATCCTCAATCACAATCACCGACCGGTTCGTGGTCTGAATAAGAAGCGACCGAAGCTCAGAATTATCAGAAACCTTCGTCAATTCCAAATCGTACACATCATAACAGAGCAAATTCGCCATTGCTGCAATCAAGCTCGATTTCCCAGATCCGGGAGGTCCATAAAGCAAATACCCACGTTTCCACGCGCGGCCGACTCTGCCATAAAACTCCCTCCCGGCGGAAAACGCCGTCAGATCATCGGTGATCTGTTTCTTCAACTCCGTTTCGAGCGCCAGAGTTTCAAAAGTCGAAGGATGTCGAAACGGGACAGAAACCCATCCAGACTCGTAAGAATTCCCATTGCCGCTGTTGGTGAAGAGGCGCCGTTCACGGGAGGTCCGTTCGAACTCCGCCGCGGCGGCCGTGACGTGATCGAGGTACAGCGGAAGCAGCGCGTGGCGGCAGCGTTTGGGGAGTTTGAGAGAGAAGCTTCGTTTCTCGTCTAAGGAATCCTGAACGGTCTCCACGTGGTGGGTCCAGGAAATCAGTTGGCCGTTGAAAGAGTCGTGAATGGAATGATTCGGCGCGACGGTGAAGGAGATTCTGTTGGAGGATTTGGAGCGGGAGAGGGAGAGACGGCGGCATGAGGCAGAGGAGACGGCGGTGGGGTTGTGGAGGGAGTTGAGATAGAGGGTGACATGGCGGTAGAGTTCGTTTTGGTCGACGGAGCAGTAGCCGTTGAATTCAGGGATGTCGAAGTAAGAAAAAGGAGTGAAGAGATCTTGAAGGGATTCGTAAAGGGAATGGAGAAGAGAGAGGAATTGGGAAGGGAGGATGTTTTGAAGAACTGTGAGAAGCCCTAAAAATGACCATAATTGAGACAGGAACTCCATTGTTTTGTTGGTGGATGAAGGTTGAAGATGATGAAGATGATGAAATGAGGCTAAAAAGAGAAGGGAGTGAGAGATTTAAGTGTGTTTGTTTGTTTTTATAATTTGGGGACTGACAAAAGTGACTGTTTTTGATGTGGGAATAAAGGAATGAACTTTTTCAAATGTTCATGAACATCTCTAATCTTGTTTATGATTCATTTAAAGTGGGTAATTAAGCCCATTTTTGTCAAGCCAGCTTGTTTTTTCCACCCACGCAAATTTGTAATACTAAAAATAACCCTTGTTAACCAATTGATTGTTGCTAACAAAACAGTTTATACTACATTTATTAGGAGATGATTGTTGGTGTTATGGACAAAAATAACCACTAGCCCAACCAAGTGAGGTCGATCCCTATGGGGTCGACCAACTCAAGTGTGGCCCAGGCAAACTTTATAGGGCTCGACTCAACAAGGTCAACCCCTAGGAGTAGACCAAATTTTTCAAGAGCAAGAAGTGTCGACTCCATGGGAATTGGCCAAGCGACGTAAAAATCCACCTTCGAGGTCGATTGCGCTTCGTTAAGATCCCAATTATTTCATAAACAATTATAAAGACTCAACTTAATGAACGAAACGATCACATAAATGATCAACGATTATGGAAGTGTTATATATAGATATAGGGAGTGACCATAGGAAGGAAAGAGTAAGTCATACTTGTCATATGAACTCTACTCTCCAAACTTGAATATTTTTTTTCTTATTAGAGATCTTGTGGCGTAACACCACACTAGTGTTAGATCTCATCTCCTATTGTTTTGCCGACACACTTTGATCCCCTAAATATAAGTTTGAAGAAAAGTTCAAAGATTTCTATGGCACAGTTTGTACAATAGGTACGTAATGAACGAAGATTCAGGGTTTGATTTTAGATTATTATATTCACCTCATCTCTATAATGCACCTACCTTAATCATATGAAAGTGACTTTAAAATTAGGATATTTTAAGTTAAGTTAAATTACAAATATAATTTCTAAGCTTTAGTGAGTGTTAATTTAGGGCATGTTTACTTCTCTTCTGTAATCACAATTCGTCACCCGCAATTCAGATGATTAGACAATATAAAACACTGCGTTTGATGTTGTTTACCAAAACCTGCAATCGTAATGAATTGTGGGTCTCACCCGTAATCGTGCAATCTGATTATGTCATTTGATTGATCTCATTTTAGGTGATCAGTCTCATTAGGATTGATTATTATGTGGAACCCGTCACTTTTTGACTGATTATTGCGTTTGACGCACTCTAATTTCTCAGCATTTTTTCACCTTATTTTCTACAATCTACCATTTATCTTGTAGCCCTCTTCACCCTAGATAAACAATGTGATTTATTTCTAGATTAGTTACTAGAATCATCTTTCAAATACCGTATTTTTCATGCATAAATTTATGTTGCATGCACATAGTCGTGAATATTAGACATAGCAACAAGTTGGGTGTTGCATGCACATAGTCGTGAATATTAGACATAGCAACAAGTTGGGCACAAACAAGTGGCAAGATTAACAACAACAAAAAATCGTCAATTTCATAAAATAAAATTTGAAAAAAAAAAAAAAAACCCTACAATAGATGAAAAAAAAAGTTGCTAGGTTTTTGTACCCATCTTGCCAAGCTTAGATTCTACACGATTGTGCAAAACCGTGTAGTCATCATTAAGTTGATTACTCTTCCATATTCTAATACTAGATATTAGTAATAACAATAACCTCATGAGTGTGGACATTTACAATACCATCTAAAATCACTTGATAAAACAAGAATCTCTCAATGGGATATGAAGAAAATGATAATACATATCAATAAGGCAAAGTAGAAGGAGGAAGACAAAGATGAAAGGTTTGTTTTCAAAATGTGATGGAGAGAGAGAGTTGAACAATTAATTAAGGCGCAGTTTTCATTGTTGATATATTTGTTTATTATTGAGTAAGAGCATTATCGTAATCAACCAATTGCGGTTATAACAGATTATAGAGGAGTAAACACAATGAATGAGTTTATGATTGCGATTGAACCGAGAGAGCAATTAAACATATAATCAAAGGAGAGAAAAGTAAACACACCCTTAATCTCTTATGTTTTTAATAAAATCAATTACTGTTCATATAGTTTCAATCCTATGTGACAACTTGCTTACTCTTCTTAATCAACAAATCATCTCAACATCTATTTTAACTTTTAAACAAAAAAATCGAACCAATCGAGCCCAACCGACGAACTTACACTGTAGACCTTGAAGGGTAAGTTTTCCCCTTTACACACAACCAAAAGGGTTAATTGAATTGTTTTAGAATATGAAAGTTAGAAGTGAGTAAGTGAGTGAGTGAGTGAGATGGATGGGCGGCGGAGGGTTGGTAGAAGTAGAAGAAAGAACAATCAGGCAGCGCCGCATTGGGGCCTGCGCTAGCGACACGGGCGCCTTTTGCTTTTACCAGCGCAGCGCAGCAGCAGAATATGCTTTATGTTTTCCGACTCTTCCCTCTTTCTTTTCTTTTCTTTCTTTCACATCTCACTTTCACTTTCTTTTTTTTTTCCTTCTCTTTTTCTTAATTTCATTTTCGACTTCAGTTTGGAGGGTCACTCCCAAAATAATGTTTTTGTGATTCATTTATCTTATTTATGTATCCATCACTGTGTTCGATATAGATATGAAGGGTGCGTGCGTGCTACATTTTTTTTTTTTTTGACCTTTTTGTTTTTTTGACAACATGTTGAGGTGGGGATTGAACCTAAGACCTTATGGTCACTGGGCGATGAGCTATGCTCTTGTTGGCGTCGATAATACATACATATGTCCGTTGAACCATAGATATGAAGAGTGTACTTGAACTATTTTTGTGGCCAATATTTTTACTATATCATAGAAAAATTAATGGAATATGACAAAAATATTAATGAAATGTGACCAATGTGAATTTGATGTTAATAATAAAAAAAAGAAATAAACTTATTTAAAAAATAGTTTGATACATATTTGTTAATTTACATATATTTTAATAATTCTTTTATATTTATAATTTTGATATTAACATTTATTTTCACCAACAAATTCTACAACATCAAGAGTTTGAAATTTTCACGTCGACATTTAAAATATTTCTCTCATATTTGATATTAGACATTTTCTAAATCTTTTAGATACGAGTTTAAAAGTTTAAAGATTTATGATGCTTTTTAAAATTTAATTTCCACACAAAGTTTAAGAACTAAAGCCGTCCTTTAACCTATTTTGTTTTGTGTGAATTTAGTTAAGTGTATGTTAAAAGTTTGCCCAAAAAATATGATTAATATGAGAGGTCAAGAGCATAGTTCAACAGCGTGATGTATTGGGGAGAATTTCTAGTACATCCGTGGTATGGAAAATCTCCATACCACTGCCTTTAAATGACTGCCACGTGGTGAGAGGTAATTTAACTTAACTAACTATGGTTTAGTTGGGACCCACTCTTTTAACTACATTATTTTTTCCTACTAAAAAAAATTAACAAATACATTATTTATTTAAATTCTCTCTCCATTTTTATTAATATTTTTTTTTTCTTTTTTAATATTTTGTCTCTCTAACGATTTTTGGTAGATAATTTCGCTTCTAATTTTTTATTTCTTTTTTAATATTTTGTCTTTCTAACAATTTCTACTATTTTTTTTTGGTAGAGTATTTCACTATTATTTTAAGTTTTCTTATCCATCAAATTTTTAAATATTTTCAGCGGTATTCGTAGGAGGTTTGTATTCTAAAAAGTACAACTAATGTTTTCTCTATCTCTGCTTCATTTTCTACTTCAATAGAATTTAAGTCAATATCACTTACCTGAATTATAATAATTAACTTTACAATATATAAAACAAAAAGTGTAATCTATATTTTCAATTAGGGAGAAAACTCACTCATAGTTCTTCTGAGCTAACCATTGGCAAAATTAACAATTAAACCTAAAATTAACAATAACTCTACTCAGCATAACAAAAAAAAAAAAAATAATATACATAATCAAACTTCATAAGAAAAAAAAAACAAATACTAAAACGCAACATACTTAAATATTTGCTCCAGTAGATATCCAAATGTAATCCAAATATTTTCTGCATTTAAAAAAAATAAAAAATAAAAAAAATATTAGAAAGGAAGTGAAAAACAAAGAAAAAAAGTGAAATAAATAGATATAGAAAATAAACCTTCTACAAATCAACCTGAAAAATTAGCTTAACGGTGAAAATGAAGAAAAATAAAGTTTTGAATATATTTTAAATAATAATGAAGAAGTTGAATAATATTTTAAAAAAAAAAAAAATTGAGAATGCAAAGAGTAAAAAATAAAAAAAATATATATTAATTAAAAACGAAGAGATAAAATTTAAATAAATAATGTATTTGTTAATTTTTTTAGTAAGAGAAAATAATGTATTTAAAATGGTGGGTCCCAGCTAAACTATCGTTAGTTAAATTAAATTACCTCTCTCCACGTGGCAGTCATTTAAAGGCAGTGGTATGGAGATTTTCCATACCACGGATGTACTAGAAATTCTCCCGATGTATTGCCTAGTGACCATAAAATTTTAGGTTCGGTAAACATGATTATTTAAACCTTTCGACTAAACACTTTTTAGTTGATAACACATACTTTATGTTAGTTGAATTATGTTTAGTTTGACATTCACATTTCAATAAATAGTCCTCAATAGTCAGATTGTCTATTAAATAAATATTTACTCTTAGTTTTCGATTAAATACTAAAATAATTGTAAGCTTGAATTTAACTCGATGCTTAAGACACATATACCTATTCTAAAATCAATCGAATTTGAAGGAAAAATTTAAATTTTCAGTTCTAAACTTGTCACGTTGTATCAATTTTCTTCATAAACTTTCAATTTTATCAAATTGAGCCATAAACTTAGTTAGATGTCGTAATTTACTTGGTTATAAAAAAAAATGTAATTTACTCTATTCATTTTCGACTAATTCAATTTCACTCACTAACTTTAACAAAAATCAATATAAAAATCTTGTAAACTCACTAATTTCAATAATGTTAAATTTTGCAGAAATGTAAGTTGGACAGTTTTGAAAAAAACTCACAAATGTTAACAAAAATGTAGCTCTAATGTCATTTTTTTTTTTTAAACCTTATTAATTTTGTATCTCACATATATTTTATAATTCATTGAAAGCAGGTGGTAATACTTTTTTTAACAAATTTTTAAACAAAAAAATTTCAAGGATAAAAATTGCAACACTTTTTAAGTTTAACACTTATCCTAGCTTTAGCTTGTGGTGCATGTTGATGAAATTAAAAATTTATAGTTTAAATTGTTTTCTTTTTCAAATTTGAATTATTTGATTGACAAAAACTTTAGTACCAATCAAATGTAGGACAAAAATAGTAAGGAAAATAGAAAAAGGAAACAGTCTGAATAATTGGTGAGTTGAATGAATATCTCTATTTGACAAAATTGTCAATTTTAAAGGGTCCTAGTATGAGAGCAAACAACACAAAATTTATGACACTTAATCTTTTGCTTTTAAATGTTTAAAGTTGAATGTAATTTATGGGCCTTTTGCCTTTAATTTTGTGGGAAGAAGTGGGGTTGTGGACATGGTTCTTAGTCTTTTTATTTTTATTTTTTGGTGAACCAATAGCAAATTATTTTCTTCTTTAGAGAGCTTTTACTTTTCTTAAGCAAAGTTTGCATTTTTGTACCACTTTTTTTTTTGTTTTTACAAAATAAAATACATTTTTCCTCTTAAAATGCTAATGGGAAAAGGACAACTTTGATACTACCCATCTTCAAATTGTATCTATACCAACATTGTATTCCTTTTTCTCTTTACCCTTTTTTTAGTTCCTTTAACTTTTCTTTTTTGGGTTTAAAAATGGTTGAGAAATGAAAAAAGAAAAAGCTAAAGTGCAAGAGAGAGGGGAAAAGAAAAGAGATTAGGGTTTGGAAGCAAAAGTCATGAACATCAATATGTGTTTGATGAAAGTTGAGTAAACATGAGGAATCAAACAAAAGAAGCCAAAAGAGAGGAATGTCAATCATGAATTCGCTATTGATTCTTATTTTGCTTCATTTTTTTTCTTGTGTTTTCTATAAGTTAAAAATGAAACTATATTAAGTTTAGAGAAATTTATATAAATCTCACTCATGAATTATATACTTGCACTCTCAAACTTTTAATCGAATAAAAAAAAGTTGAAACTTTATTGTTGACGAAGTTAATATCAATTCGTTATTAGTAGGCTCCTAATTTATGGCAAGTGAAAGGTGAAAAATAAAGTCTATGAAAATAAAATTTATTAACGTTTGAAGAAGCACTCTTTTATGTTGTCCCTTCTCTTCCTTTACTCTCACAAAATGTAGCAATACAAACTTCTTACAAAGGCTACTTGATAACCCTTTTCATGCAAGTGTTTGAAGGTATTAA
The DNA here is from genome assembly GCA_028017165.1 of Herpetospermum pedunculosum. NCBI lineage: Eukaryota > Viridiplantae > Streptophyta > Magnoliopsida > Cucurbitales > Cucurbitaceae > Herpetospermum > Herpetospermum pedunculosum. The sequence goes on from CM051523.1 coordinate 15,891,497, forward strand.
AATTTTGTGAATAGTTTAAGCCTAAGGGTACATGATATTGATGTCAAAACTCGGACATAAAAAATTGTTTGACCTTCAATTGTAGAATTTGTAGATTTGAGGGACTAGATGACCTGCAAAACAAAGATTAAAAGAAGCACATATGTGGTGCCTTTCACAACACTTTCCGTCAGAATCGAAGCTTTGTTGTAGCAAACTTAGTATTTAGTGTGTGGACCAGAATAAACTTACTTTCTCCTCGGAGGTAGATGATATTTATAATGACTTATGGGGTCTTTCCTTCTCTTTCGAGGTTTGACCTATGGAGATTTTCTTGGGCTTGTTCGGGTTTTTGGTCTATAGAGCATAGGGATAGCCTCAACCTGGTGTGTTCGTCCCAGGGCCTCTAATTTGGCTCTAGACTTGAATATCTGTATAAGGTGGGGTTGATCTCGGCCTAGGTGCCTTGGGTCAACCCTGTGTATTTGAAGTTTGGTCCATCATGGACTTTTTCAAAACCAAGTTTAGTCTATGTGGTAGTCTCTTGTGGGTCGTTTCATACTTTCTTTTAACTAGTGTAGGTCTGGACCGACTTTATATTCAAGTATACGGCTAAAGTTAACTTAATGATGGGAGTGAACTTTCTATTATAATAATAATAATAATAATAATAATAATAATAATAATAATGGGAATGAATGAGGAGTACAATATTCAATTATGATATAAAATTAAGAGTGGGTGTTTGAGATTGATGGACTAAATTAGCAATGCTTTAGAAAACAAAATCTACATTATTTTAGGAGAAAAATAGAAAAATTATTGATTAATTTTTTCTTTAGAAAATTAGTTTTGGACATGTAGGCAAGACAAAAAGAAATGTGTCCAATTAGTGAAAAAAAAATCATTTTTACTTATATTGATTAATTTAAAACTTCAATGTCATCAATTAAACCTTAATTAAAAAAAAAAAAAAAAAAAAAATATGTGGGCAACTTTAAACTAACCCATTATATTTAAGCTAAACATTAATCAATCTTTTGTTAAAACATTTTATGTTTCCTCATAATCATTGAAAACCCCACAAGTTAATTGACAAGGATGGGGCTTTTTAGAGGGTTGTAATTCAAGTTATTTAGGATAAATTAATCATGTTTATTAAAAGGGAAAAAAGCCAAAGAATTTGGTTCTACTTTGGTAAAGCTTTACTCTTTTTAAAAATGCCACGTCCAATTTTCAGCTCGAGTGAACTATAAAGACTAACACTAAAACCCCCTTTAAAAACACACCCTTTCATATCATATCTCAAAACCTATACTTTGCACATCATTTTAGTACCATATTTTAAAAATATATACACACTTTAATATATATATATTTTAAATTTATGACGTGGGGAGTTGCCTTTTTTTTTACCATGATTTAAATTTATAATCCATTTTAGTTGATATAGTAGTACATCAATCGTATTAACTATATTTAAATAATTGATGGATTACTTAATGCATCCATGTGAATCAAACTTTAATTTAATTAGTCAAAGTGAGCATGGTTCAGCGGACATATGTATGTGTTGACGGGCATATGTATGTGTTGACGACCAAGAGACCTGTGATTCGAATCCCCCACCCCATGTACTCAAACAAAACAAAACAAAAAAAACTTTACTTTAATTATTTTTTACAATTTATTAATTATTCTTTTTTTAATTTACCAAATGGAGTAGAGAACTAAAGTCTAAACATACAATCTTAAAAAATGTAATTAATGAATAGAATAGATAGATTCTCCACTTTAATTATGTTTATATTGTTTATATTGACATTTCTTAATTAGATCTAGTTAATTTTATACTAAATTAATATTCCGTATTTATTTAAAATTCAATTCTATTCATATAATTAGGAATAACTTAGATTCCAATAATTTAATAAATTACTTTGCATATGTAACATTTTTGATATGTGAGTTGGTTAGCTATGGTATTAAAGTAGTTCAAGATTAAGACATATATAATCGAAGTTAAGAGTCAACGAAGTTAAAAGTTTAAATGCTCCGTTATAATCTCAATTTCCAACATTTTATAAAGAGAAGCCCATATATGCAAGTACTCCAAAGTTCTATAAAGGATATTGAGCCCATTTACCTAGTTTTATAGGTCCATCACCCTTAGCAATGTGGGCAATTAATCTGAATAAACCTTTTTTTTTTTTTTATAACTGAATGTCCATAATTAGGTTTAAAATATTTTTTTATTGTCAAAATATCTAAAAATTATTTTTAGCATGGGTAAGTTGAAGTTATAAAGACTAAAATATTCTTATGCAACTACCTCTGAACACACAACAATCAACTAACGATCAATGGAAGTCATAGACCATTTAAAATTATTTCTCAAATCTGGGGATGAAAGTATTTTTGAACTTCAGATTAGTTTACCCTATATGTTTGGTAAACCATTTAAATTATATTTTTAAAAATTAATTTCGAATTTGTGATGAATATAAATTTTTTGAAAACAGCCTTTTTCTTTTTTTTTTATTTATTTATTCATATTTTAAATTTTAAATTTTAAATTATAAAATTATATTTAAAAGACAAAATTTTTAATAAATATAGTATTTCAGATGATCAACTCAATTTTTTTTAATTTAAAATATATATTATAAATTATATGATATTGTAAAATAATAATTATATAAAATTTATAACATCAAATAATTTCATAAACTAATTAATAATAATTTATATTTAATATAATATTTAATTAGTACCTGCAACTAATTTTATGGTTTATAAATATTTATCAAACACATTTTGAACAATTGGTTAAATTGAAATTTATTTTTTAAAGGAAAATTGCACCATGTGTTAATTTAGGATAAAATAATTGCAAATATAGCAGTTTTTATCAGTTACTTCTATTTTAGAAGATGAATGACTATCGGTGATAGCTACTGATACCCTTCTATTTAGAATTTTGTCAATGACTATAATTAATAGAAGTCTATCAATAGCCATCACTGATTTTTTGTCAGGTTTGTAAAAAAAATAAAAATAAAAAATTGCAAAGGTATTTTAATTAATGTGAAGATTGAACTCATGACCTCTTAATTAAGGACACAACCTTATGCCAATTGAGTTATGTTCGATTTGGCGTATGATGTTATATATGCAACCAACCCTTTTTTAAATCTATTACCGTATATATCTGAAGATATGAAATACAACTATGTTTTTATTAAATCTCTCGTTTTTACCACACAAGCCCTACAATTTGTAGGTTGATTTTCATCTCGGGAACAAATTACATATTATTGATTTTTTTTACATTTATTATTATTAATAATATTAATATTAATATTATTTTATTTATTTATTATTTATTTATCTATTATTTTTTTTTATTATTTTTTTTTTATTTTTTGTGGAGAATAGCATATCAAAATTTTCTATGATTCTTGCACGAAACATAGGAGATTAGCTTGAGTAAGATTCTCATCAACGAATTACCTAGCTTTATAGTTAGGAATTTAAAAAGAATATCTTAATACATTATTCCATTTATGATTCTTTAATTTATAATAATCAACAAACTTATAGAATATCATTTTAAAAAATAAGGAATAAATAAAACTTGTAGAATTTGAATCTAATTTTGGGAAAAGCTTCCCCCTTTTGATTACTTGAGTTGGAGGAAATAAAAAGTATTCTAGGAACCCGTCTTCTTGTACCTACTTTTTATGTGGGTTTTTTTTTTTTTTTTTTTTTGGGTATGGATAAACCCTTCGAAGTCTTAATGCGTCAAATGACCCGATTTTCTGAAACACGTATTTTTTTTTTTAATCTTCTCTCGTCATCAGCAAACCCTCTTTCTCTATGAAAAGTCATTTGTATCATTCGTTAAGCACGATCGCAAAAGAGACGACTATAGTACCTTTGTGCTCAGCGAAGGGTACTGTATACTTTTCTCTTGCGACCGTGCTCAGGTAGTGTTGATGGCATTAGCAAAGGGACAAAAAACATGCGTTTCGAAGAAGAAGTCAAAAAAACAATAAGACTTCGGGAATCATTGTGCAAATATCCCTTCTTATGTGGCCAATTTTCATTTGCTTTTATTTCCTTTTTTATAATATATATATATAAAAAAAAAATGTAGAAAAATTTAAACTCAATGAAGATGGTTAAATTAGATGATAGCAAAAAGAAATTGGAAAAACAGGTAGAAATGAAACTAATTAAGGAAAATGATTTTATTTTTGTGGTTATTGTCGTGCGTCTCTTTGAAAGAAGCATTCAACTTGGACCAAATCAAGCCAACAAGAGCATAGCTCAACGGCAACGACGTAATGTATCGTCTAGTAACCATGAGGTTCTAGGTTCAATTTTTCACCCCAACCTGTTGTAAAAAAAAAAACTTGAACCAAATCGAACTTTCCAACAAACATTGTTTTTTTTTAAGTAGAAAAAATATGGTTAACTTGAAGAGATTGCTCGCCCAAACAATACTAGTCTTCCACTTTGAAATATTCGTCCCTCCAAACTTTGGCAGGGAGATTATCGGGATTTCTCTGAGAATTCTCCAACTCATTCCCGAGGGCAAATCCAAAATTTTATGGTAGGGGCACAAGTTCATATAAATTTTGTGTCTATTTGATCCTTTAGCTTTTGAGTTTGTGTCTATTTGGTCCTTAAACTTAAAAGATGTGTCTAATAGAATCTTAAATTTTTAATTTTGTGTTCAATAGTTTATGGAATTTTCAATTTTGTGTCTAATATTTCCTTGGTTTATTTGACATTTTTTAAAAACTTGAGGACTAAACTAAACACAAAATCAAAAGTTTAGAGTGCCCTAGAACATAAAATTCAATTTTATATCTAATAGATTAGTTCATTTTAAAAAAAAATATAATAAATCATGGTGATGTTAGACATTTTTAAAGTCCATGAACCTATTAGACTTTAGTTTTTTGAAAGTTTAGAAACATATTAAATATTTTTTGAAGTTTAGAGACGACACAAACCTTAAACTTTAGTTTCAGGGCTAACTTAATATATATAGAGAGCAGAACTTGGCTGCTAGTTGGACTAGAGAATTTCTAGTACATCCGTGGAATGGAGTTTTTCCATACCACTGCCTTTGAATGAATGTCACCTGCCGATTTAAAAAAAATAAGTAAATTTTTAGGTGGGACCCACCAATTTTTAAATTAACAATTTTCTTTCCCTTCAATTTTTTTTGTCGTTCTTTCCTTTCTCTCCTTTCACTTTCCTTCATCTTTTCCGGTTTGTTTAAACAACAGAATCAAAATCAAATCACCATCTTCTAATTAACAAACTTACTTACTTACTTCTGCCACATCTTTTTTCGTTCCTCTTCCTCTCTCTGTTGCGTGATTTTATTTAGATTAAAAATACTTTGAGTTTGAATCCAAAAATAGTCATGCCAAGGAGAATAAAATTCATAAAAGACTTCTAATAATTCTCTTCCCTTTTAATAAAACTAACATGTTTGTCTAGTTTTTAAAAGAAAAGAAATGCATTAAGCAACTTCTATTAATGGCCTATTCTTCATGTCCATGCAAGAATTTAAAAATAGCCATGCGGTTGAGTTCTACCTTAAAAACTACTTTTTCAAGCTAGAGATTAAACAAACAACAATTTATACTTTGTCCAAAAGGATAAAAGCATTAAGCAAACAACCACACAAATAATTGATGCAATACGAAGAACTTAGATTAATCAAACATAAAAACTAAATCGATTACATCAATCCCCTAAGTAAGAGTTTAGCTACTCATAATCACTAAAATAACGTTTAAACAAAGTTTAAAATCCATAAAATAATGCAATGAAATAAAAGGTAGAGAGGAAAAACTCTTGTAGCGTGTCAAGCCTCGTTCCCGATGTGATCTGCACGTGCCTCTGAATCTCTCAGCTCTCTGAAATGTCCCTTCAGCCTTCCCAATCAATGTATTTCGAAATTAGGGTTCAAATCTCCCAAAAATTGGCCTCCCCTATCGTATGAAGAATAAGATGAATATATAGGAAAAATCGCGAGAGCGTCTCGACGCTATGGACAGTGTCTCGAGACTGAACCAGTGCAACTATTTTTTTTTATTTTTTTCTGCAATGAATGACAGCGTCGAGACGCTATGTTGAGCGTCGAGACGCTGTCCCCTCGGAAATTCTGGCTTGAAAACTTCAATTCTGGCTTGGACGCTCCCATAGCGTACGTCTCGACGCTATCCTCTCGGCATTTTTGGCTTGATTCCTTCTTTTTCTTGGCTCTTGGTCATCAAAATTCATATTTTAAGCTAATTTTTCATGTCTTAACTTCTAAAATGCTACAGTTTGCTCCAAATGCTCGAAATCTACAATTTAGATAAATAATATCATTAAAACATTCATTTAAACTCCAAAACTAGCATAATAAAGGCTCATAGCCCATTTAGTGTGCTATCACTCTCCACTTGCCTTTATCTTCCATTCATTTTTAAGCCAACCTCATTTTGACATTGGCGTAATCGGCGAAATCACCAGATCTAGGTCTTCTCCAAAGATATGAAAAAATTATCTTTAGTAGATCTATGATTTTTTTTTTTTAAAAAAGTGTAACAGATCAATGATCTATTAAATACAAACACTTTCTTAACTTTACAAAATTAAAACTTCAAGATTTATTAAACACTTTTAAAAATTAAGATATTAAATATACGTTTCTCAAAAGTTTTTGACTAGAGGAGGGAAGGGAAGGGAAGAAAAGAGGGGAGAGAGGGAGAAGAACGAAAAAAATGGAAGAAAAATAAAATTGTTAATTTAAAAATTGGTGGGTCCACCTAAAAATTTACTTATTTTTTATCTTAAAAGAATGGCCAGGTGGGATTCATTCAAAGGCAAGTGGTATGAAAAAATTCATATTACGGATGTACTAAAAATTCTCCCCGGACTTTCCGCCGACACGTGGCCCAATAGAATGGCGCCACGTGTCGATTTTTATTTATTTTTTAATCTCTCCTTTTCTGTTTCTCTTTTATATATTTTTTTTAAAAGTGTAGTTCTTTTATATTGTTTCTACGGGCTGGTTGCACAAATAGCAATCAGGCCCAAACTAATTGCAAATTTAACAAACTTTAAAATGTTTTGCAAATATGGCAAAAAAATATGTTTCTATCACTGATGATAGACTTTATCATATCACTGATAGAAGACTTCTATCAGTCATAAAGATATCAACCATAGAAATGGCCATATCCGCAATTTTTTAAAAATATGCTATATTTTTAATTATCTTATTCTAAATTGACATCTGTTACAATTTCCCTTGTTTCTACCTTACAATGTATTTTATATTGGGAAATTGTAGTAAATGACAATTTAAGACTTATTGTTTGCAAATATAGCATGTTTTTAAAAAATTTGCGGATATAGCAATTTCTATCGCTGATATCTTATGACTGATAGAAGTCTATCGCTGATCACCTCAGCTTTTTATAGATTTTTGTCAGTGATAATAGTCTATCAGTGATAATAGTCTATCACTGATAGAAGTCTATCAGTGATATAATAAAGTCTATCACTGATAGAAACGGGTTTTTTTGCCATATTTGCAAAACATTTTAAAGTTTGCTAAATTTGCAATTAGTTTGGACCTGATTGCTATTTGTGCAACCAGCCCTTTTATATTTATTAATATTCTAAAATCATTTAATCTACATCATAAATAAAGAAATAAAATCTTTGTTTTTTACAAAAATCTTGGACAATATCAAGTTTTTAAAATTTTATTTGTTAACAAAATATATATATATATATATATTTCTTTTTATTTACTCTTGTCTAAATTTTTTAATAATTTATTTATAACTGACATATTTTCACAAATAAATTGATGAGAAATATTACCTATAAGATTATAAAAAAAATATATACTTTCATTGCTACTCTCTTATTAATTTTATAAAAAAATTGTTATAATTCCTTTGAAAAAAATTGTTATAATTTCTTCAAATTATATATATATATATATATATGCATAAAACTATAAAACTTTATAATCTAAATTGTACCCTTCTAGTTATCAATTTTATATGAAAAATGCTAGAATTTATTCAAATAATATGTATATATGCACAATATTGTACTAGGTTAATGTTTGTATTTTATACGTAAAAATTCTTGAATATTATTGTTTAATTGGAAAAACAAGATGTCATTCGTTCAATTATTTAAGATATATATTCAAAATATTTTAGTTACATTTTTGTCGAAAACTTTAGCACGTGATAACAAAAATTCAACCAACAATGTGATAATTGATAATTTAAAAGATTAATTTTTTTTGTTTAAGTGTTAAAATATTTTAATAAAAAATCAAAGAACAATGTGGTAATTGATAAATTAAAATAAAGTTTGTTTTTGTTTAAGTTTTGAAATATTTTAAGGGAGATAATTAAATATAAAATTATAAACATGGTAGGATGTTTATTTATAAATTTGTTTTGATTTATTTATTCCTATTGTTATTTTAAAATGGGCTGGTTGCACAAATAGCAATCGGGCCCAAACTAATTGCAAATTTAGCAAACTTTAAAATGTTTTGCAAATATGGCAAAAAAACTCGTTTCTATCACTGATAGACTTTATTATATCACTGATAGACTTCTATCAGTGATAGACTATTATCTCTGATAGACTATTATCACTGACAAAAACCTATAAAAAGCTGAGGTGATCAGCGATCGACTTCTATCAGTCATAAGATATCAGCGATAGAAATTGCTATATCTGCAAATTTTTTAAAAACATGCTATATTTGCAAACAATAAGTCTTAAATTGTCATTTACTACAATTTCCCAATATAAAATACATTGTGAGGTAGAAACAAGGGAAATTGTAACAGATGTCAATTTAGAATAAGATAATTAAAAATATAGCATATTTTTAAAAAATTGCGGATATGGCCATTTCTATGGTTGATATCTTTATGACTGATAGAAGTCTATCGCTGATCACCTAAGCCTAAGGGTACTTGATAACCCTTTTCATGCAAGTGTTTGAAGGTATTCAAATTTTGTGAATAGTTTAAGCCTAAGGGTACATGATATTGATGTCAAAACTCGGACATAAAAAATTGTTTGACCTTCAATTGTAGAATTTGTAGACTTGAGGGACTAGATGACCTGCAAAACAAAGATTAAAAGAAGCACATATGTGGTGCCTTTCACAACACTCTCATGCTTAAGTCAGAATCGAAGCTTTGTTGTAGCAAACTTAGTATTTAGTGTGTGGACCAAAATAAACTTACTTTCTCCTCGGAGGTAGATGATATTTATAATGACTTGTGGGGTCTTTCCTTCTCTTTCGAGGTTTGACCTATGAAGATTTTCTTGGGCTTGTTCGGGCTTTTGGTCTATAGAGCATAGGGATAGCCTCGACCTGGTGTGTTCGTCCTAGGGACTCTAATTTGGCTTTGGACTTGAATATCTGTATAAGGTGGGGTTGATCTCAGTCTAGGTGCCTTGGGTCGACCCTGTGTATTTGGAACTTGGTCCATCATGGACTTTTTCAAAATCAGTTTAGGTTATGTGGTAGTCTGTTGTGGGTCGTTTCATACTTTCTTTTAACTAGTGTAGGTCTGGTCCGACTTTATATTCAAGTATACGACTAAAGTTAACTTAATGATGGGAGTCAACTTTCTAAAATAATAATAATAATAATAATGGGAATGAATGAGTAGTACAATATTCAATTATGATATAAAACTAAGAGTGGGTGTTTGAGATTGATCAGCTAAATTAGCAATGCTTTAGAAAAAAAAAATCTACATTATTTTAGGAGAAAAATTATTGATTAATTTTTTCTTTAGAAAATTAGTTTTGGACATGTAGGCAAGACAAAAAGAAGTGTGTCCAATTAGTGAAAAAAAACATTTTTACTTATATTGATTAACTTAAAACTTCAATGTCATCAAATTAAACCTTAATTATTAAAAAAAAAAAAAAAAATTATGTGGGCAACTTTTAACTAACCCATTATATTTAAGCTAAACATTAATCAATCTTTTGTTAAAACATTTTATGTTTCCCCATAATCATTGAAAACCCCACAAGTAATTCAAGTTATTTAGGATAAATTAATCATGTTTATTAAAAGGGAAAAAAGCCAAAGAATTTGGTTCTACTTTGGTAAAGCTTTACTCTTTTTAAAAATGCCACGTCCAATTTTCAGCTCGAGTGAACTATAAAGACCAACACTAAAACCCCCTTTAAAAACACACCCTTTCATATCATATCTCAAAAACTATACTTTGCACATCATTTTAGTACCATTTTTTTAAAATACATACACACACTTTAATATATATAAAAATTTATGATGTGGGGAGTTGCCTTTTTTTATTGGATATTAGAAACATGATTTTTTTTTTACCATGATTTAAATTTATAATCAACTTTAGTTGATATAGTAGTACATCAATCATATTAACTATATTTAAATAATTGATGGATTACTTAATGCATCAATGTGAATCAAACTTTAATTTAATTAGCCAAAGTGAGCATGGTTCAGCGGGTATATGTATGTGTTGACGACCAAGAGACTTGTGGTTCGAATCCCCACTCCACGTACTCAAAAAAAAAAAAAAAAAAAAAAAAAAAAAAAAAAAAAAAAAAAAACTTTAGTTTAATTATTTTTTACAATTTATTAATTATTCTTTTAAAAAAAAAATTAATATTCCGTATTTATTTAAAATTCAATTCTATTCATATCATTAGGAATAACTTAGATTCCAATAATTTAATAAATTACTTTGCATATGTAACATTTCTGATATGTGAATTCGTTAGCTATGAAGTATTAAAATAGTTCAAGATTAAGACATATATATGATCGAAGTTAAGAGTCAACGAAGTTAAAAGTTTAAATGCTCCGTTATAATCTCAATTTCCAACATTTTATAAAGAGAAGCCCATATATGCAAGTACTCCAAAGTTCTATAAAGGATATTGAGCCCATTTACCTAGTTTTATAGGTCCATCACCCTCAGTAATGTGGGCAATTAATCTGAATAAATCTTTTTTTTTTATAATTAGAAGAATGTCCATAATTAGGTTTAAAATATTTTTTTATTGTCAAAATATCTAAAAATTATTTTTAGAATTGGTAAGTTGAAGTTATAAAGACTAAAATGTCGTTATGCAACTACCTCTGAACACGCAACAATCAACTAACGTCAATGGAAGTCATGGACCATTTAAAACTATTTCTCAAATCTGGGGATGAAAGTATTTTTGAACTTCAGATTAGTTTATCCTATATGTTTGGTAAACCATTTGAATTATATTTTTAAAAATTAATTTCGAATTTGTGATGAATATAAATTTTTTGAAAACAACCTTTTTCTTTTTATTTTTTTTTTATTCATATTTTAAATTTTAAATTTTAAATTATAAAATTATATTTAAAAGATAAAATCTTTAATAAATATAGTATTTCAGATTATGAACTCAATTTTTTTTAATTTAAAATATATATTATAAATTATATGATATTGTAAAATAATAATTATATAAAATTTATAACATCAAATAATCTCATAAATTAATTAATAATAATTTATATTCAACATAATATTTAATTAGTAACTGCAACTAATTTTATGGTTTATAAATATTTATCAAACACATTTTGAACAATTAGTTAAATTGAGATTTATTTTCTAAAGGAAAATTGCACCATGTGTTAATTTAGGATAAAATAATTGTAAATATATCACTTTTTAAAAAGATTTGCAAATATAATAGTTTTTATCCGTTACTTCTATTTTAGAAGATCAATGACTATCCGTGATAGCTACTGATACCCTTCTATTTAGAATTTTGTCAATGACTATAATTAATAGAAGTCTATCAATGGCTATTGATAACAATCTATCAGTGACTAACCACTGATTTTGTGTATGTTTGCAAAATATTTTTTTTTTTTTTTTTTGCAAAGGTATTTTAATTAATGTGAAGATTGAACTCATGATCTCTTAATTAAGGACACAACCTTATGCCAATTGAGTTATGTTCGATTTGGCGTATGAGGTTATATATGCAACCAACCCTTTTTTAAATCTATTACCGTATATATCTGAAGATATGAAATACAACTATGTTTTTATTAAATCTCTCGTTTTTAAAATTTATGTTTTTAGATCACCGACCACACAAGCCCTACAATTTGTAGGTTGATTTTCATCTCGGGAACAAATTACATATTATTGATTTTTTTTTACATTTATTATTATTAATAATATTAATATTAATATTATTTTATTTATTTATTTATTTATTTATTATTTATTTATCTATTATTATTTTTATTATTATTATTATTTTTTTTATTTTTTTTTTTTTTTTTTTTTGTGGAGAATAGCATATCAAAATTTTCTATGTTTGTATCTCAAAAAAAAAAAATTCTATGTTTGATTCTTGCACGAAACATAGGAGATTAGCTTGAGTAAGATTCTCATCAACGAATTACCTAGCTTTATAGTTAGGAATTTAAAAAGAATATCTTAATACATTATTCCATTTATGATTCTTTAATTTATAATAATCAACAAACTTATAGAATATCATTTTAAAAAATAAGGAATAAATAAAACTTGTAGAATTTGAATCTAATTTTGGGAAAAGCTTCCCCCTTTTGATTACTTGAGTTGGAGGAAATAAAAAGTATTTTACGAACCCGTCTTCTTGTACCTACATTTTATGTGGTTTTTTTTTTTTTTTTTTTTGGTACGGAGAAAACCTTCGAAGTCTTAATGTGTCAAATGACCCGATTTTCTGAAACATGTGTTTTTTTTTTTAATCTTCTCTCGTCATCAGCAAACCCTCTTTCTCTATGAAAAGTCATTTGTACCATTCGTTAAGCACGATCGCAAAAGAGGCGACTATAGTACCTTTGTGCTCAGCGAAGGGTCCTGCATATTTTTCTCTCGCGATCGTGCTCAGTGTAGTGTTGATGGCATTAGCAAAGGGACAAAAAACATGCGTTTCGAAGAAGAAGTCAAAAAAACAATAAGACTTCGGGAAATCATTGTACAAATATCCCTTCTTATGTGGCCAATTTTCATTTGCTTTTATTTCCTCTTTTTTAATATATATATATATATATATATATATATAAAAATGTAGAGAAATTTAAACTCAATGAAGAGGGTTAAATTAGATGATAGCAAAAAGAAATTGGAAAAACAGGTAGAAATGAAACTAATTAAGGAAAATGATTTTATTTTTGTGGTTATTGTGGTGCGTTTTTTGAAAGAAGCATTTAACTTGGACCAAATCAAGTCAACAAGAGCATAGCTGAATGTTCAACGGCGTAATGTATCGTCTAATAACCATGAAGTCTTAGGTTCAATTTTTCACTCCAACTTGTAAAAAAAAAAAACTTGAACCAAATCGAACTTTCTAACAAACATTGTTTTTTTTTTTTTTAAGTAAAAAAAATATGGTTAATTTGAAGAGATTGCTCGCCCAAACAATACTAGTCTTCCACTTTGAAATATTTGTCCCTCCAAACTTTGGCAGGGAGATTATCGGGATTTCTCTGAGAATTCTCCAACTCATTCCCGAGGGCAAATCCAAAATTTTATGGTAGGGGCACAAGTTCATATAAATTTTGTGTCTATTTGATCCTTTAGCTTTTGAGTTTGTGTCTATTTGGTCCCTAAACTTAAAAGATGTGTCTAATAGAATTTTAAATTTTAAATTTTGTGTTCAATAGTTTATGGAATTTTCAATTTTGTGTCTAATATTTCCTTGGTTTATTTGACATTTTTTTAAAACTTGAGGACTAAACTAAATACAAAATCAAAAGTTTAGAGTGTCCTAGAACATAAAATTCAATTTTATACTAATAGATTAGTTCATTTAAAAAAAAATATAATAAATCATGGTGATGTTAGACATTTTTAAAGTCCATGAACCTATTAGACTTTAGTTTTTTGAAAGTTTAGAAACATATTAGATATTTTTTGAAGTTTAGAGACGACACAAACCTTAAACTTTAGTTTCATGACTAACTTAATATATATAGAGAGCAGCTTGGCTGCTAGTTGGACTAGAGAATTTCTAGTACATCCGAATGAAGTTTTTCTATACCACTGCCTTTGAATGAATGTCACCTGCCGATTTAAAAAAAATAAGTAAATTTTTAGGTGGGACCCACCAATTTTTAAATTAACAATTTTCTTTCCCTTCAATTTTTTCGTTCTTTCCTTTCTCTCCTTTCACTTTCCTTCATTTTTTCCGTTTGTTTAAACAACAGAATCAAAATCAAATCACCATCTTCTAATTAACAAACTTACTTCTGCCACATCTTTTTTCGTTCCTCTTCCTCTCTCTGTTGCGTGATTTTATTTAGATTAAAAATACTTTGAGTTTGAGTGGAAATTAAATGACTGAAAAATAATGGGAAACCTTTTGGAGAGAAAACATAAGGAATTGATTTCATCAGGCTTAATTAATCTATTAATCCAAAAATAGTCATGCATACAATTATAGGCCAAGAAGAATAAAAATCATAAAAGACTTCTAATAATTCTCTTCCCTTTTTATAAAACTAACATGTTTGTCTAGTTTTTAAAAGAAAAGAAAGGCATTAAGCAACTTCTATTAATGGAGAATTCTTCATGTCCATGCAAGAATGTAAAAATAGTCGTGCTGTTGAGTTCTACTTTAAAAACTACTTTTTCTAGCTATAGCAACTTCTATTAATGGAGAATTCTTCATGTCCATGCAAGAATTTAAAAATAGCCGTGCTGTTGAGTTCTACTTTAAAAACTACTTTTTCAAGCTAGAGATTAAACAAACAACAATTTATACTTTGGCCAAAAGGATAAAAGCATTAAGCAAACAACCACACAAATAATTGATGCAATATGAAGAACTTAGATTAATCAAACATGAAAACTAAATCGATTACATCAATTCCCTAAGTAAGAGTTTAGCTACTCATAATCACTAATATAACGCTTAAACAAAGTTTAGAATCCATAAAATAATGCAATGAAATAAAAGGTAGAGAGGAAAAACTCTTGTAGCGTGTCAAGCCTCGTTCCCGATGTGATCTGCACGTGCCTCTGAATCTCTCAGCTCTCTGGAATGTCCCTTCAGCCTTCCCAATCAATGTATTTCGAAATTAGGGTTCAAATCTCCCAAAAATTGGCCTCCCCCATCGTATGAAGAATAAGATGAATATATAGGAAAAATCGCGAGAGCGTCTCGACGCTATGGACAGCGTCTCGAGACTGAACCAGTGCAACTATTTTTTTTTTTTTTCTGCGATGAATGACAGCGTCGAGACGCTGTCCCCTCGGAAATTCTGGCTTGAAAACTTCAATTCTGGCTTGGACGCTCCTATAGCGTCTCGACGCTATACCTCGGTATTTTTGGCTTGATTCTTTCTTTTTCTTGGCTCTTGCTCATCAAAATTCATATTTTAAGTTAATTTTTCATGTCATAACTTCTAAAATGCTCCGGTTTGCTTCAAATGCTCGAAATCTACAATTTAGATAAATAATATCACTAAAACATTCATTTAAACTCTAAAACTAGCATAATAAAGGCTCATAGCCCATTGTGCTATCACTCTCCACTTGCCTTTATCTTCCATTCATTTTTAAGCCAACCTCATTTTGACATTGGCGTAATCGGCGAAATCACCAGATCTAGGTCTTCTCCAAAGATATGAAAAAATTATCTTTAGTAGATCTATGATTTTTTTTTAAAAAAAAAAGTGTAACAGATCAATGATCTATTAAATACAAACACTTTCTTAACTTTACAAAATTAAAACTTCAAGATTTATTAAACACTTTTAAAAATTAAGATATTAAATATAGGTTTCTCAAAAGTTTTTGACTAAAGTTGTTATTGATTTTATTGTATTATTGATTTTATTATTTGAAACTAATTGAAGAAGATGTAAAGTAGGGAAGGGAAGGGAAGGGAAGAGGAGATCTACAACGCACTAGAACGCCCTTGTTGACGATCCTTTACTCCGACAGCATCTAGGGTTCCTCGAACAATGTGATATCTCACACCGGGTTAAAAACGAAAAAAAAAAATGGAAGAAAAAAAAATTGTTAATTTAAAAATGGGTGGCACCTAAAAATTTACTTATTTTTTATCTTAAAAGAATGGCCAGTGGGATTCATTCAAAGGCAAATGGTATGAAAAAATTCATATCACGGATGCACTAAAAATTCTCCCCAATGGGACTTTCCGCCGACACGTGGCCCAATAGTATGGCGCCACGTGTCGATTTTTTTTTTTTTTTAATCTCTCATTTTCTGTTTTTCTTTCATATATATTTTTTTTAAAATGTTTTTCTTTTATATTATTTCTACGGGCTGGTTGACAAATAACAATCAGGTCCAAACTAATTGCAAATTTAACCAACTTTAAAATGTTTTGCAAATATGACAAAAAAATCTGTTTCTATCCCTATAGACTTTATCATATCACTAATAGACTTTATCATATCACTAATAGACTTTACCCTATCACTAATAGACTTGTATCAGTGATAAAGATATCAGCGATAGAAATGACCATATCCGCAATTTTTTAAAAAACATGCTATATTTTTAATCATCTTATTCTAAATTGACATCTGTTACAATTTCCCTTGGTTCTACCTCACAATGTATTTTATATTTATCAATATTCTAAAATCATTTAATCTACATCATAAATAAAGAAATAAAATCTTTGTTTTTTACAAAATCTTGGACAATATCAAGTTTTTAAACTTTTATTTGTTAACAAAAAAAAATTATATATATATATATATATATATTTCTTTTTATTTACTCTTGTCTAATTTTTTTAACAACTTATTTATAACCGTCATATTTTCATAAATAAATTGATGAGAAATATTATCTATAAGATTATAAAAAAATATATATACTTTCATTGCTACTCTCTTATTAATTTTATAAGAAAATTGTTATAATTCCTTTGAAAAAAATTGTTATAATTTCTTTAAATTATATATATATATATATGCATAAAACTTTATAATCTAAATTGTACCCTTCTAGTTATCAATTTTATATGAAAAATGCTAGAATTTATTCAAATAATATGTATATATGCACAATATTGTACTAGGTTAATTTTTGTATTTTATACGTAAAAATTCTTGAATATTATTGTTTAATTGGCAAAACAATATGTCATTCGTTCAATTATTTAAGATATATATTCAAAATATTTTAGTTACATTTTTGTCGGAAACTTTAGCACGTGATAACAAAAATTCAACCAACAATGTGATAATTGATAATTTAAAAGATTAGTTTTTTTTTTTAAATGTTAAAATATTTTAATAAAAATTCAATGATAAATTAAAATATTAGTTTGTTTTTGTTTAAGTTTTGAAATATTTTAAGGGAGATAATTAGATATAAAATTATAAACATGGTAGGATGTTTATTTATAAATTTTTTTTTATTTATTTATTCCTATTATTGTTATTTTAAAATCTCAATTTTCAATTAATTAGTTTAAAATAAGTGATAATATGGTGTAAATGATAAAAAGAAATAAATATTTAAAAATGAAACAAAAATCAATATTGTTCCATATTGGTTAAGAAATAAGGATTTTATTTATTTATTTATTTAGGGTGTAGATTCAATAATTTTATAATATAGGTAAATATAAAATACATAATTTTAATTCTAAAAAAAAATAAAAAATGTCAAATTTTAAGTCGAGGTGCCATATTGGTGGACCACGTGTCGGTTGGAGTAGCTGAGCTAGCAACCAAGTTCTACTCTTTTATATATATATATATATATATATATATATATATATATATATATATAAATATATATTTAAACATGAGAAATTGTAACCGATGTCAATTTAGAATAAGATAATTAAAAATATAGCATGATTTTAAAAAATTTGCGGATATGGCAATTTCTATCGTTGATATCTTATGGCTGATAGAAGTTTATCGTTGATCACCTCAGCTTTTTATAGATTTTTGTCAGTGATAATAGTCATCACTGATAGAATGATAAAGTCTATCAGTGATAGAAACAGATTTTTTTTTGCTATTTGTGCAACCAGCCCTTTAAATAGAGTACTCAAAATATATATATGTTTAAACAGAATTTGTAATTGAATTGATCTATTATTAACTATAATAAATAAATCATTTTTTATGATATCCATTTGTATAAATCATTTTTTATGATATCCATTTGTTTAATATATAGACTACAAAAATTGTTTTTCAACAAGTGAGTTAAATTTCTTTATGTGAAATGTTTTTTTAAAAAACAATTTATCAATTAAAATATAAAAATATTTTTAATTATTTCTATGGAGTCGATATAAATTAATAAAATGAAGCTCATTGGAAGATTTATTAAAAATGTAAATTTTAAATATTTGAAACTACATAAATTAAAACAGAATGTTGATTTATTAAAAATGTAAATTTTAAATATTTGAAACTACATAAATTAAAACAGAATGAATTTAAAGAAGAGAGGCCCAAATATTTTTAACCTTCTTTTTATCTGAAAAAAAAAAAATGAATTTAATTCATTAAAAAAATATCTTGTTTTTAAAAAATAATTTTAATTAGGTTAGATTGATAAAAGTTTAAATAAAAACATAAAATTATATTTCTTACTATAAAAATTTAAATGGTTTACTTTGAAAATTAAATATATATATATTTTTTTATTTATAAAATGAAAATGTATTTTTATTTACCCACATAAAATCTGAAAACTAAAAACTATGCCTCGATAACCATTTAGTTTTTAGTTTTCTATTTTTTGAAATTTAGTTTTGTTTTTTCCTACTTTCTTTGCTATGGACTACACTTTTTCTAGAGAAACATTTAAATTCTTAGTCAAATTAAAAAAACAAAAAACTACTTTTTTTTTAGTTTTTAAAATTTATTTGATTTTTGAAAATTTTGGTAGAAAGTAGATAACAAAATAAAGAAAGTTACATGTGGAAGTACTGTTTATAAACTTAATTTTTAAAAACAAAAAACTAAAAACCAAATGGTTATCAAACAGAGTCTATGAGATATGAATTTTAAAATTAAATATATGTTTTTTTTATTATTTTTATTTTAAAGGACACAAAATTGTATGCAGGGCCAATTTCCAACGAACCAAAGATATTTTATGTTGATATAAGGCAAAATATATACAAGTTCTAGTTCAGGGGTACGTGCTCTTGGCCCCTTGATGACTCCCCTGGACATGTCACACAACATTCGTCAATGATGTTAATAACTAAATCAAATTATAATTCATGCTTTAAAAACGCTATTTTTTTTTCTTTAATCTACAGACTAAATAGACAATGAATCTCATCTTAATCTATGGACTAAATATATAAATTAATCTTTTATTTAGTTATTATGGTCGTTTTTTATTAGTGAAGCAAACCTTTTTTTTTTTTTTTTACAAACACCAAACAACTTAATAAATGAAGTGGTCCAAGGACATACATGTCACTCAAGAAAGTAGACCTCACTTCATCCGGGAACTCCTTCATCCATCTTTCTTCTTGCTTCAGATTAGTAGTATTTTTTACGATTTCATGTGCCAACTTATTAGCTTCACGAGGACACCACGCAAATTAATAGAACTTCAGCACAACTGCATTGCATTGTCTTTAATTTCGTTTGTGATCCTTCCGAGTTCAGAATAATCGGAGGTTGAGTGATGAAGAAGATGTACAATTCGAGAGCAATCGGTCTCCTGAATTAGGTCAAAAGTAGTTGAAAGATGGGGAAAAAAGTTTGGGATGGTTAAAACAAGAGCTGTGATTGGTTGATCTATTTATGACATGGTCCACTCATTGTTATTGCCGTTTGTTTATTATTGTTATGTTGTCGTGTCTGACAGAATTCATGTTCTGATTTTTTATTTTTTATTTTTCCTTTTTTTGGTGGGTGGAAATTTATTTATTGTCCTTTGACTTGGATATTCTCATCCATTATCCATTCTCATTCTGTCCATGTCTAAATTATCTATAAAAAAATTAATTTGTATCTAATGGTGATATGGAACATATACATTTGAAATCTAAATTTAAGGACTATTAATTAATATTATTATTATTATTTATTTATTTTTTTTATTTTTTTTATTTTTTTTTTTTTTTTTTTAGGGTTAAATTACATCTTTTAGTTTCCGAACTTTTAAATTTGTATCTATTTTGTTCCTAAATTTTTTTAAAGTATTTAATAAATCTTTTAATTTTAAAAATGTCGAATATGTCATTAAACTTTCAATTATGTGTCTAATAAATCTCTTACATATTCAAAAAATTTAAAAATCAATTGATTTAGTAGATATAAATTTGAATTTTATGTCTAATAAAACCATAAATTTTCAATTATGTGTTAGTAGATGTGTGGATTTTTTAAAATGTTGAATAAGTTAATGACCTATTAGATATAAAATTGAAAATGCAGATAACCTATTAAACACAAAAGTATAAAGATTTATAGACATACATTTTTTAAACTTCATAGACTTATTGGACACTAAATTAAAATTTAGTGCCTTATTAAACACTTTCTTATTGTTCAATGACTAAATAGATACAAAATTAAAAGTTCATGACCTAAACTTGAAATTTAACTTTCTGGTGTCACGTCTAAAGAAACACGAGTCAGGTAATAAAAATAATGAACCTCTAATGATGGAGAAATTACTTGGAGACCGCTACAATGTAGTCGACAATTTTACATATAAATATATATATATATTTTTTTTTTTTTGACAACATGTTGGGGGTGAGTGTTGAATCTAGGACTTCCTGCTCACTCCGCCAAACCGTTATAAACTAAAACGGTAATGCAAAGGAAATGTGTTTTACAAAGTTTAAATAGTAATTTAAAGGAAATGTATTTTTACGAAGTGGATGGTTTTTTTTTTTTGAATTATGGTTCATCTCCATTCCAACTGTTCTTCATCTTGGGTCCCGTTGGCCCTTCTTCTCCAAAAAATTCATCCGGCAACTTTTTCACAAATCCTCTGAATCCCTCCTTCAACTTCCCCGGCAGCAAATTCTCCACTCTTTCCAACTCCTCGGCGATCGGATACTCGATTCTCGGCCCCCATTCTCGGGCGTAATTCACCCACGCCGGCTCTGCCACCGCCAAATACTCCGCCGCAACCACCGAGTAGTTCGCTCCGGCGTCAAGCACCAATCCACTCTTTGCCGTCTCATTCCGGATTCCAATCTCCGCCGTGCCCTGCAGCACCAGCCCCGCCTTCGAGTACGACGCGTGGCCGTTCAACGACGAATACGCCACCACTTTATTGCCGTTCTCGAACTCGAGCGACGGCGCGTCTACCCACTCTCCTTTACTGTGCTGTGCAAAATAAACCCGCCGGAGCTCGCCGGTGAAATTGCTTATCCGTAATGTAATGTGTTCCCAATCGCCGATGTGCTCGCCGATCTTCCTGAACGGAATGTCGATTGGCCCGACCTTTGCTGTCGCCGGTCCGTTGAAGGGGAAGAAGATCCATATCGCGATGTCGGTGAAAATTCCTCCGATCATCGGCTTCACATGGAGATAAACTTTTGAGCTCTTTAAATCCCCATTTTTCAATTTCTCTTCAGCTTCCTTGCCGGCGGGAAGATTTAGCCAGTATTGTCCATCGTTTGAGTCCCCTTGGGGCAAATTTGACCCGTCCGATTCGATCGGAACCGGTTTCGGCTCGTCGGATTTATCATACAACAGAGCCCCGCCGGAGAAAAACCAGTCCACCGACGACGGAAGGTATTTTTCTTTGGGGTGAAAGTAAATAATCGGAGAATAAGCTTTAAACAAAGAATCAATTTGGGACAAATCTGGCATAGCTGAAGAAATTGAATTCAAATTCTTCAAACAGAACAACGGAGACGGCGGAGAATTCGCCTCCGCAGGCGGCAGAGCCAAAAAAACTCCGGTCGACACGCCGGTCGCCGTAATTCCTCTGGTTTTGGGTCTGCAACTGTAAACATTAAACCCATTTTCGTCTTTCGATTTCGTCGGCCCCCAAATCCATGACTCTTTCTCGCATTCCTCCGTCAGATCGGATCGAACGCACCGGATTTTGTCGACAGAGGGCTTCTCCGGCGAGGCGGTAACGACGTGGCCGACGGCTCTGTAACCAATTGGCGGCGTCGGCGACCAGATGTAGCCGTTGCCGTCTCGTTTAATCTTCGACGACTCGCTGCTCCAGACCAGAGTATAATCCACAGGCTTCAGTAGAGCTTCTTCTCCGGCGGACCCGCCATTTTTCCCGGCGAGGACAAATCCGAACAGAGCTTTACTGTTCGGTTGACAAAAATAGCCCAAAACGAAGAATCCTTCCGGAAGTGAAATGGGTTCGTAGAAGGAAGCCCCGAGATTCCCCGGCCCACCTTCAATGGAGGCCCATATTCCGTTGAATGACGAAATCTGCAGGATTTCGAGCCCGCCGAGGTCGATTGCGCCGGAAGCAAATCCTCCGCCGTTACCGCCGCCGTCGGGATTCCACGTTGGCGGGGATAAAGGGAAAGAGAATTTGGAATCGATGGGGAGGGTCTTGGGAGGGGTTGAAGAAGAAGAAAAGCAGTTCCCCATGGCGGAAATTGAAGCTTGAGGGTAAGATTTTTGGATCAAATTCGAATGGATAAATAAGAGAAATGGAGTGCAAATTTGTAGAGTTTTGATTTTGATGATTGTGAAGGCGTGCAAGAAAAACAAAAATGGCTTCGTTTATTTGAACATGTTTTTTTTTTGTTGCTATTATTTATGAAATTATTCGTTTGAGTTTTTAGAGATTTTTTTTTGTTTATCATCGTCATTTGTTGGTTTGTTTTGAGAAATCATTAGAAAATAATTTTAAAAAGAGAAATTTCTTGTATAATCTTATGAAGTACCTAGGCTAGTTGCGTGTACGATAAATGAGAAAAGGAAAGATTAAAAAAAAATATATATATATATATATATATGAAAATGAAAATTTCTCAAAACAATGGCTTTTTTAACAATGCAAATTTGACATTGAAGGAAATAATTAAATGCATTTTAAGATTTTGAGTCATTTTAAAAAAAAATAATTAGACAAACTTTAAAGTTATAGTGCTAATATGAACATAACTGCTCTTGACTTAGAGGTCTAAATTTTCTAACTTGCACGTTGTTGAACTAAAAGAAAACTTTAAAAGTCATAATCAAACTTATAATTTAACTTAAAACAAATATTGATTGACCTCAAAATATGTTGATCCTTATTTCTTTCAAATGTGTGACTACACATCACAATTCTTAATTCTTATGTTTAAGTTAAATTATTTGTTTGAATATTTATAAAAAAATAAATGATGTTGAATTATAAATTTAGTTCCTAAATTGAGGTGGTTATGTGTATTTATTTTTAAATCTTTTTGAAATTCTAATTTCCTTTTGAATGGTTAGTGAATGATACCAGAGTAGGCTAACTACATATAATTGGAAGTTGCATTCATTAAAACTTTAAATTAATCCTTGTACCAATTTAAATCATGAATTTTCATAATTGTATTATTTACACCCTCTCCTAAAAAAAATAGTTTTTAAACATGTAGAGACTTATAAGTTATCAAATAAACTCTTAAACTTTCATATAATTGATTTACTTAGAAAAGTTTAAGAGTTTAATTACTAAAATTATAAATCTCCACGTATTTAAATTAACTTTTTTAAAATAAAATTCTAACAAAAGGTGTAAATTGATACATTTATAAAAGTTTAGGGTTTAAATTGATACAATCATTAGTTTAAAGTTTTAATTATACAATCTCTAAAGTTTAAAGGTATAAATTGATTCTTTAAAAAAAAAAAAATTAATAATAATAATAATAAATAGAAATTAGACACCATCATTAAAGTTTATGTCCAAAATTGTAATTTAATAAAAAAGATGATATGTGGAATATAAAGAATATCGACTTTCTTAATTAAAAATATATTTATAATTACTTTTTTTAAAAAATATATATATATTTGCAATTATTACCGAAATTAAAATATATATATATAAAAGAATGTTTGAAAATGTGAGGTGTGAGCTGTGATGATATGAACACAGAACAATTTGAAAAAATATATAACAAATCATCTTTCAATGACTTTCCATACTATATTTAATATTGGGCCACAACTTTATCTTATTTTTGTTTATTTGTAAGGAATTGGTCTTTTAGACTTTCATATTTTTTAATAATTAATATATATATATATTTTGGAAATCCTAACTGGAAAGAAAAATATAAAATTTAATATAAAATTTTCACGTTGTAAAACAAAATGACTGGAAAAGAAAAACAATTAAACATGCACGACCAAAATTACATTAAATTAGGGTCAACTTAATCATACTCAACGACTTAGGATATATTTTCTACTAA
Organism: Herpetospermum pedunculosum; assembly: GCA_028017165.1. Classification (NCBI taxonomy): domain Eukaryota; kingdom Viridiplantae; phylum Streptophyta; class Magnoliopsida; order Cucurbitales; family Cucurbitaceae; genus Herpetospermum; species Herpetospermum pedunculosum. The sequence continues at coordinate 15,915,953 of CM051523.1, forward strand.
TATCGTGAACTGTTTAAATCCCTATTTTTACTTTTTATTTTATTTTAGAAAAGGTATATGCTATTTTCAAAGTAACACTTTCAAAATGAGACAGCCACAATGTGACTACCTCTTAAGGATTGTTTGGAGTGATGAGTGAATTATCATAGTCGGTAATTTTAATAATCTGTGAATAGTAAATATTATTGAAGTTAACCTAGTTATTTTTGTACGATATAGATTTGAAAATCTTCATATCATTAATAATTGTTATATACAAAATCGAAGTGGTGCAAAACTGACAACCACAATATGATGACTGATGGCCTCCACGAATAATTTCTACTCTAAATGTTAATTTAGTGTTAAAAAATTCTAAATTTTATTTGTCCTACAAATAACTCGATTTAAATTGTAAATTTCTACACTCTACTTAAAAAAATTAGGGTAAAAATCAATTTATACCCTTAAACTTTTGGGGTTGTATCAATTAAAACTTTAAACTAATGATTGAATCAATTTAAACCTCGAACATTCATAAGTGTATCAATTTACACTCTCTTTTAGAAAAATGTTGGTTTTCACGCGTGTGGAGACTTATAATTTTATCAATTAAACCCATAAATTTTCATACAATTGATTTACTTATGAAAGTTTAGAAGTCTCATTCCTAAAATTATAAGTCTCTACACGGTTAAAAATTTTCTTTTTTTTCTTTTTTTACAACAAAATATGATTTTTTCCCATTCTCCATAAATTTAACCCAAACAAACTCAGCAGAATAAATTCAAAATGTAAGGAACATTTAAAATTCAATTTTCCTTTTATTTTTCAGCTGCCAAAGTGTTATTCGATAAAACAAATTTACATTGCGAAAAAAAAAAAATAAAAAAAAATAATGGCAGCCATGGATGATGATGAGGAAGGTTTTTAAGTGCGTTCATCTCCATTCCAATAATCCTTCAATTTAGGTCCAGTGGGTCCTTCTTGTCCGAGAATTTCGTCCGGCAATCCGTTCATAAAATTTCTAAAGGCTTCTTTCAGCCTTCCCGGTAGAATTTTCTCTACCTTCTTCATCTCCTCTACAATCTCGTAGTCAATCTTTGGTCCCCATTGTCGGAAATAGTTCACCCACGGCGGCTCTACCACCGCCCCCTCCAAATACTCCGCCGCTATCTCCGAGAACCTCTCTCCGGTGTCCACCACCATCCCGCTCTTCCCCGTCTCGTTCTTTAGCCCGATCTCTCCCCCGCCCTGCATTACCTGTTAAGAATATCAATCAAAATATTAAATTTATCACAATTTATACACAATTCTATATCAATTGAGCTATACTCGACCTAACCATACATTTGAATTTTATCTAATTGTGATTTAAAGATTTGATATGATATAAGAGTCAAATATTCTATAATTCAACATTGCCATCACCAAAGAATATAATTAAGCACCAAATTTAAAATTTTAAAGATAAAATTGAAAGACCACATTTAAAATTTAAAAATTCTATATTACCAAATTAAAATTTTAATGACGTATTAAACATAAATATAAAAATGTTGAAGGTGGAGTCTATTTGGTCTTCAAACTTATTTTTAAATTTTAAATTTTGTATCAAATAAATTTAAATTTTAAAAAAATTAATTTATAAATTAGATACAAATTTAAAATTTATGTAACCTAAAATTTTAATTTTATGGCTTTTATATATATATATATATATATTTTTTTTTTTCTTTTTTTTCGGATTAAGTTAAATTTAAATTTAACCCATGTTCGAATATTAGGAGATTTTACCAGTCCGGCCTTGGAGTAGGACGCGTGGCCGTTAAGCGACGAGTACGCCACCACTTTATTGCCGTTTTCAAACTCAAGCGACGGCGCGTCGATCCACTCGCCTTTACTGTGCTGCCCAAAATAAACCTGTGAGAGCTCGCCGTTAAAATTACTAATCCGTAACGTTATATGCTCCCAATCGCCGACGTGTTCGCCGATATTAGTGAACGGAATGTTGATTATTCCGACCTTCGCCGTAGCCGGCCCGTTGAACGGGTAAAAGATCCATATCGCTATATCGGTGAAAATCCCTCCGATCATCGGCTTAATCTGGAGATAAACTTGGGAGCTCTGTAAGTCGCCATGTTTCACCTTCTCTTTTGCGCCGCTGTCGACTGGAAGGTCCAGCCAGAAGCCGCCGTCGTTTCCGCCGCCCTGAGGGAGGTTCGTCCCATTTGGGTTGATCGGAACCGGATTCGATTCGTCGGATCTGTTGTAAAGCAGAGCGCCGTTGGAGAAAAACCAGTTCACCGACGCCGGCAGAAATTTCTCCTTAGGATGAAAGTAAATCAACGGCGCATAAGCTCGAAACAGAGTGGGGATCTGAGAAACATCCGGCATTGCTGCAGAAATCGAAACAGAGTTTCTCAAACAGAGCACTGGCAGAGGCGCCGCCGTGCCCGGCACGGCGGCAAATGTTCCGACCGAAACCCCCGCCGCCGTGATTCCTCTGTTTGTGGGTCTGAAACTGAATACATTAAACCCATTTTCATCGATTGAACCTTTGATTCCCCAAATCCAATTTTCCTTTTCCGATTGCTCTGTTAGATCTGCACGGACGCATCGGATTCTGTCTACGGAGGGCTTTTCCGGAGAACTCGTGACGAGGTGGCCGACGGCTCTGTAACCGTCTGGCGGCGTCGGCGACCAGATGTAGCCGTCGGTGTCGCGTTTGATGTTGGATTTTTCGCTGGACCAGACGAGTACGAAGTCGAGGGGCTTCTTGAGGACGGCGCCGGCGGGAGAGTCGTCTCTTCCGGCGAGAATCCAGGCGAAGAAGGGTTTGTTGTTGGGGTGACAGTAATGGCCGAGAGTAAAGAAGCCTTGGGGAAGCGGAGAGGGCTCGAAGAATGTGGCGCCCAGGTTGTTCGGACCGCCGTCGTGGGTGGTCCAGATTTTGTTGAAGGATGAAATCCGGCGGATTGTCAGTCCGCCGCCGAGGTCAATTACGCCTCCGGCGAAGGCACTTTTGCCTGCAAAATGCAAATGGTTTTGTTAGATAATGTCTTTGTTTTCAGTTTTGTGTCTAGGTTACACCTAAATTTTTTACAGAATTATTAAATTAAGAGCCCTAGGCCTAAGTTAAATCTGCCCAAATTATAAAAATACGACATTATTTCAACACGATCTAATATATAGGTGGCACAATATCTCACTTTGAAGATTTGAACTTCCAATCTCAAATGAATAGTATATATGTTAAACCGAGCATAACTTAATTGAATTAACCTTACTATAGCAAAATAATTTAAATTAATACAAGGAATAAAGTATATTATATTGAAAACTTCAAAGTTCCAAAGTTTTAAAGGAGAAAAATGTCATTATCTAAAAACAAAAAAATCTAATAAAATTAGCTTCTAAATCCTACCACATTTCTCAAATAGCATATTGTTATCTATCTCCCTTCAATTTAACAAATATTTTTTCATATTTATTCATCATTATCATTGTTATTTTTTTTTACAACATGTGGAGTGAAATATTGAACCTGCGACTTTTTGATCATTAGTTTATATAATATATCGGTTGAGTTATGTTGATAATGACCAATATCATTGTTTTAATGGGTATAAATTCCAGTTTTATTCATATTCTTCAAATTATTAATTACATACCTATTTACTCTGGTTGTTGCCAACTAATAATATTAAATAGGTATAGAGAACTTTTCAAGCTTCCAACACATCCCTCTCCTCCCTAAAAACAAGAAAATAACCTAAAGACAATTGCGATTCAAATATGTCTATTTACAATTTCAAACCAAACTTCGAAAGAGGTATGAATTTTTTCAAACACAAACATAAATTCACAAGCTATTATTCAAGATATATATTCTAAACCCAAATTCAATAAATTTAAACATCATAAGTTAAAAAAAAAAAAAAAAAAGTAGAAACCTGGTGGAAAAATTGGAAGTTGAGAAGGAAACTTGAAGGTGGTTTGAATGGGCAAAGCCTGGTTGTTCTTATTGGACCCATTATTCCCCATTTTATCTCTCAGCTTGAAAGCTTCAATCTTCTGATCTAAAGTTGAGATCAAACACAGAGAAAGAGATGAAGGCTATGGCTTTGAAGCAAGGAGTTTGTAGGCCATATATATATATATATATATATATATTATTGTATATATATAGTGTGTATATATTATATATACATGTGTGTTTGTGTGTGAATGTAAATGCTTCGGACAAACCTTTGACTTCTCTTTTACACCAAGTTGGGACCTGCTCTTACCTTGCTTTCTTCTTATCTTAGTTTTGTTTTTTAATTTCCTCGTTTACTTTGATTTGATTTGTTTTTCTATATTGTTTTGAAACCAAATAATATATATATATATATATATATTACAATCATGAGTTTAGAAAATGTTAGTTGATTAATGATTATGAGGACCGATTTAACAATTCTCTATCCCTACAACATTCTCTGTTGAATTAGTTGGAAATCGAGACGGGCATCTCTTGCACGGAATGAATTTTCTTTAGAAAATTTCCTATATTTTAGTTTAGGACTTCTATATTTTTATTTTCATTCGGGTACTATATGTAGATTCTTTGGCAATATAAGAAGAGCAATTGTCCCCATTGAAAATGTAGGAAACAATCATGAGCTTCATTGAAAATGTAGGAAAAAATCATGAGCTTCAACTACAATAAAAAGAAGCTCTATGACATTGGTTTTTAATCATCCCAAATTAGAAGTATTTTAAACATGGTATACCAACTCTAGTTAAATGAGTGGTATAGTTAAGAGAGTGTTTCTTTTTAATTTGGGCCGGGGAGAAAATTAAGTGTGATTGTAATGATTTTTCACATAATGCGGTTTCTTTCTAGTTCATGATTTTTTCTTCCGTTTTGGAGTTTTTCATGTAAATTTTTGTACTGATTCTTATTTTGTTGTCTTTTAATTTCTCATTTACTTTTTTGCTTTATTCATGCGGTACAAGTAGAGATGTTTTTTTTTCCTAACAAGTGGTATCAAAACTTTAGATTTATAGTTTCTTCATTTATGAGTATGCTCTGTGGCTGCAACATTGTCTGAACTTCCACATGAGAAAAGATTTCTTGAAATAAAATAAGTTGGTATTGTGAATAGTGTGAGTTGTTCCCTATTTTATTTGCTAGGAATGAAGATTATATGTCAAGCTTTATGAGTCCTATGAGGATTGACATGAAGAAATTTGATGGAATGATGAATTTCGGGTTGTGGCAATTGCAAGTCAAGGATGCGTGATACAATCTAAATTACACAAGGCTTTAAAGAGAAGATTGAGTGATGGTGCTTCTGAAAAGTTCGGTGATGGTGGTCCCGTGACTGTTCCAGTAGAGGTTCTAAGAAGTCCAGCATGAGGGATGAAAAGTGGGAGGAAATAGATTTGAGAGCTATCAATGCAATTAGACTAAATTTGACTAAGAATGTTTTTGCAAATGTGCATGTTATTTCGACAGCCAAAGAGCTTTGAGAGAACCTTGAAGCGATGTATAGGCAAATAACATCTCAAATTGGTTGTACATGAATGGGCAATTTCACACGTTGTAAATGGATGAAGGTACGAAAATCTCAGATCACCTGAGTGTTCTCAATGGCATCGTTTCAGAGCTGAAGGTGATCGAAGTGAAGATAAGGCATTTAGGCTCATCTTTTCACTTCCACCTTCTTATGAACATATGAAATCAATCTTGATGTACGTGAATGAGACCTTAGATTTTGCTGAGACTACCAGCAAAGTTATGTTAGAAGAAAGAAGGTTGAAGAGTGAATGACGTATTTCACAGGAGGATTCAACACTGGTAGGTAGCAATTAGAAGAAGAAGAAAACTTCGTGCAGAAGAAAGGTTGCTGAGAATGCGGACAATTTGGGCACATGAAAAATGATTGTCCTAACCGAGCAGATTCGACAAAAGGCACTGAGTTGGACGTTGGTCGTTGTCTCTCTCGTCAGGGGAGATGTTGTTGGCTTCTACTGCAGAAAGACAGAGTTTATCCTCCTAGTATGTCTGTTTTACCATGTTAGAGGATGTGATGTTAGCGGTTCCACAAGTTTGCACACAGACATTGATTTGGTGGTTATGCAAGGTATGTGTGGTGAAAGTTATAGTGATGGCTGGAGAACTTCTGGATGAGTCAAGTAGGTGAAAGTTGTACCACAAATTTCAGCATTGTTTATCAACATGTGACGAAGAAGAAAATGTCTTAGAAGGTGATATTTCAAGCGATCTACTCTTTATGGTGGAGTGAGTTATAGTTCTCTGAGTTGAGGGTTATGGTTGTCAGTAAAAACAATGGATGCAACACGAGTTGAGTGAACACTGATATCAATTTTTTTTAAAAAATATGTTAGTGTTTAATTGAAAATTCCTCTCAAATTTCATAATATATGAAATTTATCGAAATATATATCCTCACACTACCCCTCTCAAATCTCTATATTTTCATTTCAACCATGGCTGCCGTCAACAACCCCACCACCGTCGCTCGCTGTCGCTCATCTCCGACGATCACCAATGCCCTCACCCTGTCGCCGACTACCGATGATAATCAACAGTTGGTCATAGTGTTCAAAATATAAATTTGAGTTTATTAATTTATATTATTTATTAATAGTCATCATTTATAATAATTTGACATTAGTGGAAATATTATTTTTAGTCCATAATAAACAAAACAAATTTGGATAGAAAAACACTCTTGAAAAGATGTAACCAAACATAGGTGTATTTTGATCATAAACATTTTTATAAAAAAAAATGTATTTTTTAAAAACACTTTTTTAGTAGTGAATCAACCCAAGCTCTTAGGTTAGGCAAGTGTCCTCAAATTTAGAGAAGTGCATCAATAGATTCAATTTTTTCTTGGATTTGAAGGATTTACTAATTGACCAAAATATGGGACTAAACCGTGCAAAACTTGTTGGTATATATGGCAAAATTTTCGACTTTGAAGTTTATAAAATCAAATAATTGGCATATGTTGCTCAAATCGACCTAACGATGCATTATCTTAATCAATTGTAGGTTAATTAAGTCAACTTAATTAACAGGAAAAAGAAGAAAAAAAAAAAAGTTGAATAGTATGGCGTTCGGATATGGTCCCAAGTCAAGTTTATCTAATTTTAATTGCACTCATGTTTCACAAGGATGTAGTTTTTTTCTTTAAAGAAATTGTGTCCATGTGTTATCTTCCAAACTTTAACCACCACAAGCCTAAACAACTCATTCTAAACATTTTTAATTTGAATTGTGTACAAAAGTAGACTTTGTTCTCATTTAATATTTTATACTTTGTCATCTTTTCCATGTGCTTTTTATATTGAAGATTATTCTTGGTTAAAAATTGCATAGTAATATCAGATGTAATTCTTTTAGACTTTAGAGTTAAAAAAGGGTAAATATATGGTATTGTGGATAAAATAATCACATATAAAATACTAGACTGAAAGTTGGTACATTCCAATTAGGCCGGGGCCCAATATTTTCTAATTTGAATTTTTTAATTTGAGTTGTGTTCATGTTAACAAATATTCTAAAAATAAGATCACACCAAGATTTAAATGTCGGATTACTAGATTTAAAGTTTAATGTCTTGACCACTAGACCATAGGACCATTTATTTTTTTATACTTTGATAATAAATATAAATAAACACATAATACAAATATTTTTAAATTTAATTAAATTATTTGTGAAAAAATTAATTCAAGAAAAACTATAATTCTTACAGAAGAAAAAAAAAATTATTATTTTATTTCTTATATATTTATATATCCAATGGTAGAAAATACTTTTAGTCCTTGAACTCTTATGAAAATAACAATTTAGTGTCGAAATTTTAGTTTGTAACGGCTTCATGTCTACCTATATATATTTATATATAAGTCTGGAATAGAAAAATCATTCTCGACCCCGCCCCACAGACATATCCTGACAATTAAATTCATATCCCATATGAAGCCTAAAGAGTTCAAACCATAAAAGAAAAAAGATCAACTTTCGTGGGAAGCTCAAAGAGTTCAAACCATAAAAGAAAAACCATAACATATCCTGACAATTAAATTCATATTCAATATGAACCGATCATTATATATTTAGAAGAGATTTGAACTCAGGTTACTAGATTCAAAATCTAATGTCCTAACCACTAGACCATGGAGCTATTTATTTTTTTATCCTTGATATTAAATATAAATAAACACATAATACAAATACTTTTAAATTTAATTAAATTATTTGTGACAGAATTAATTCAAGAAAAACTATAATTAAGAAAAAAAAAATATTTATTATTTCAAATTTTATTTTATTTCTTATATATTATTATAGAAAATACTTTTAGACCTTGAACTCCTATGAAAATAACAATTTAGTGTCTGAATTTTAGTATGTAACGGGTTCATATGTCTCCCTATATATATTTATATATAAGTCGGGAATAGAAAAATCATCCTCGACCCCGCCACGCCCCATAAACATATCCTGACAATTAAATTCATATCCAATATGAAGCTAAAAGAGTTCAAACCATACAAGAAAAAAGATCATTTTAACCTCCGATAACATGGGGACACGACCGCCAGCTGAGCACTCATGGTAGACCATAGGATATAATATTATAGTTTTATTTTAATTAATTCATTAAGTTTATTATTATTATTATTTTTAATTTGAGTAGTGCTTAGTAACAAATATTCTAAAAATAAAATTAATGTCTTAACCACGGGACCATTTATTTTTTAAGACTTGATATTAAATATAAATAAATACATAATACAAATACTTTTAAATTTAATTAAATTATATATATATATATATATATATATATATATATATATATATATATATATATATATATATATATATATATATATTCAAGTTGGCTAGAGGAGTAAGAGAAGAGGAAGGGGTATTCATATTGAAAAGAGTTTTCAATTGAGATGAAGGAGGAGTACACGGTTTGGCAGAGAAAAAAAAAGAGTTTGTGACGAGGATTGGCCGGTGGAACTTGAAGAAATTGGAACTACAAGGGTATGTATTTCTAATTTCTTATTTCCGCTTTTTCGAGCATGTTTTCTATTTGTTAAATTGATGAAATTAGAATATCATCGGTCCAAAATCGCTGTCCGCTGCGGTAAATCGCTCCATCAAGTTTATTATTCCAAGAGATAGATGAGTCAATGTGGGACTTAGGGGAGGAAAAATAGAAATTTTAACTTCCTTATTTCAAATAAGACATAAGCCTCCACCTGAGCCTTCATTTGAAACAGAATAACAACCCTCGAAACCAACAAAATTCTTAAGTTTGTTCATAGCAGATGAATCACACCTGGTTTCCGAAAGGAAAACAATGTGAGGTTTGCGGAGAACACATCTTGAACCGTACGTAATGTCATAGGATTACCTATACCCTGAACATTCCAACAAAAACAAATTATGATGAAGGTCAGGGTTGTTCAACAACCTCCGCCTGATTGAAAGATATTGTAGACACCGTATTTGGTCCGGCCATTTGTTTATTATTAAAGTTATTTTTCCCTATTTTTATGTATTTTTGTCATCATTCTTTAAACCATTTTTAAACTTTTAAAATTTACCTTTTTTATTTTTTTAATTTATTAATTCCGAAAATTCAAGAAAAATAAGAAAAAGAACGTTTTGGTTGTTTGGAAAAGTTTTTACCTATTTTCACAAATAAAATTAACATTTAATGAGTATAAAATTTTTAAGTCATTTTATGGCTAAAGTTTGATATTCATTTATTTATTTCAATGAATATAAAATCTTTAATTTATTTTTGGGTTAAAATTTGATATTCATTTATGAGTATAAAATATTTAATTCATTTTTGGTTTAAAATTTGATATTCATTTATGATATAAAATATTTGTTCATTTTTGGCCTAAAATCTATTTCAATTGAGAAAACATTTTGAGTAATAAATTCATTAAGATTTTTACCTTTAATGTGATTTTCAATGGCCTATAAATACCGACTAAGAGAAATGGGTAAAAGAAAAAGAGAAGATCAGAGCGAAAGGCTCGTAAAATCAAGGAAAAGGATCAGAGAAGATCAGAGCAAAAAGGCTCGTAAGAAAAGGACGATAAGAGAAGATAAAAGGACGATAAGAGAAGATCAGAGCGAAGGGCTCGAAGGAGAGAAAAAAAAGATTAGGGCGAAAGGCTACCAAATTTGAGAGAAAACTTTAATTTTAATGGTCAAAACTCTTATTTGACTAATTTAAAATAACTTTCTCTTCCCTCCCAACTTCACAACCACTTCCCTCCATTCCTCCCATCTCAAGCAAAAAAACCAACAACCACCATCTTCATCCAACTATAATCTTCTGCGGATATCGGCAACCACGAGCTTGAACAAACGATAACTCCCTCATGGTGATGGAAGGCATAGACCGCGACACGCTCGATTGAAGAAGGAGGTATATTTTTAGGTTTTTATGTTATTTACAAAAATGTCATTACTTTTATATTATTTACAAGTTTGTCATTGCATGCTTAATTACAAAACTGTCATTCCTTATTTTTATTTATTCACTCCCAATTTTGACATTTGACCCGAAGTTAATGTTTGACCTTTTTTTTTATTTTCCAATTAAGTTAGGATATATTTTCCTTTTTAGATTTAATATTTTAAGGCATATTTCAATTTTACCTTAATTTAAGTCTTGTAAATAAATTTTAATTATTTGTTTTAATATATTTCAAACAAATTTCAACTTTATCTTTAATTTAAATTTTCCTAAATCTCAATTTGATTTTATAATCAAAGTCATATTTCCGTTTAAAAATAACGTTTGTAAAATAAAATAATATTTGTTTTGAGGGCTGAGTAATGTGACTTTCGTAGAGTTTCGACTCTCGTGCGAGCACACGAAAATCCTCCCAACTACTTATAAAAATAACAAATCAATATGTTTTTAAAATAAAATATTATCATATAAATCTTATGACGGAGTTGGGATAAATTTCTCAAATTCTTGAGGTAAATAATTTCCTTTAAATAAAAGGAAATTTAGATATGATAATTAATTAAAGTTAAATTCACTCAATATATCAAACTCTTACTTTATTTTTAAGGTTAAGCTTTGATTAAATGAGACATTCATTTTAAACAAAATTATTATTTATTTATTTTCTCAAATTAAGGACATTTTAAAATTAACTGGATAATATAAGATAAAATATGGCTACCGTTTTTAACGGGTGTTGTAGGGTGCTAATACCTTCCCTACGCTCAAACGACCCCCGAACCTAATTTCTCTTTCCGTAGACCAGTTTTTATTTTAAGATGACCAATCACACCCAAAATGATTGGTGGCGACTCCATCTCTTTTATTTTTTAAAACAAAACCCTTGAAAGAGGACGTCGGCCGCTCCGCGTCGCAATGACGTTGCGACAGCATGACGACTCCACTGGGGACCTTTTTTTAGAGGGTCAGGCCATTGCATTTTATCTTTTTATTATCCAGTTTTCCATTTTTTGGTCCTTTGTTTTTTCTTTTATTTCTTTGTTTATTTATTTTATTGTTAGTTTTTTATTTAACATGTTTTCAGTTTTAAATTTTTATTTTTTGGTTCTTTGTTTTTCTTGTATTTCTTTGTTTATTTATTTTATTGTTAGTTGTTATTTAGCATGTTTCATTTATTATTATAGTATTAATATATTTATTGCAATTTACATTTTTGCATTGTCATGCATCACACACACATTCACGAGCCTCCTACCCGGGCTTTACCTTTAAGATTAGATTCGGAGACTGAGTAGTGTGACCTTCGTGGAATTTCGGTTCCCGTGCAGGCGCATGAAATTCTCCACTCAAGCCAACTACGCTGTTTAATCAGATAGAAAGTTTGGGGACCATTTACTTCTAGGAATGATTAGAACATAAATTACACTCATACGCATCCTAGAGCCAACCAATTATTATCCAAAGTTTTGAACTTTAGGATACACATATTTTGTTATATTACATGTTGATCCTTAAACTTATTGTATAACATATATTGCACTTCTCATTCATGCATTCATGTGATATATTTATTCTTTTGTATATAATTATTGTCTTTTTTCGCTTTGTTTCCTTAAAAATAATAATAAAAAAAATTCCCTGTTGGTTTGAAAAAAAAAAAAAAAAAATTGCTTGTTTCCTTATGGAAAAAAAATTATTAAAAAACTGTTATTTATTTATTTATTTTTTTTAAAAAAAATCAAAATGTTAAAATACTAATCACAGTTCATCTATACTCAATCTTTACCCTCTAAGATTATAATTGAGAATGTAGTGATGTCTACCTTCGAGGGGATTTAATTTTCCTCGGGTAGACACACGAAAATTCTCGCTCAAATTAATTCATTTGTTATTCTTATAACATTAGAATTAATTTAGGGGCATCTATCTTTTAGGGTTAGAGTATTATCCTTACATCATTTTTGTTTTTTTTACGTTCTCAAGTAATTCCATTGTTATATCAATAACGTTGGGATTAATTTTGGATCTATTATTTTATTTTTATTCGATTTATTTTTTCCTCCTAAAAAGGAAAAAGAAAAGAAAACAATAAAATTTACAAAAAGGAAAGTATCTATGTTTCCTTTTGGTAAAACAAAAAAGTATAATATATTTTTGTATATATTTTTCCTTAATTTGTTTTTTATTATTATTAGCTTTCTTTTGACTTTTTTTTTTAAAAACAAAAAAAAAAAAACACAAAAAAACTACATTCACACACATCTCATGAACATTCTTTATATACCCTCATCCATACATAAAATCACATTCTCATATTGATCCATTCATTGTAGGAAATCCAAAAAAATGTTCATTTGCATTCTGGCATACCTTAGAATAAAAATGATCATGCCTTTCATGTTCACATCATTACATATTCACATGCATAATAAAAATTACCAATGATTGCTTGAATGTTAAATTTAAGAACGCAACATATCATTTGGAGCAATCAACGGTTTATTTTTTTAAAAAAAAAACAAAAAAAATGTCCAACATCATTTCACACACATGCATATATAAAAAGAAATTCATGCATTATCTCATCCCGCATGTCAAGTCATATCATCTCACACATGCATATGTAACAAAAAATAAGTTCATGCATCATTATCTCATTTTGCATATCGAGTCGTAAGTTTTAGAGAAATTTAAATTGTTATTTATCAATTGCATCATATCACATGCATACATAAAAAATAAAAACAAAAAAATCATTTGTTATCACATCCTACATCACACCATCAAAATAAATTTTATGCATCATTTCGCGTGTCAAACCATCGATTGCATCATATCACACATGCATACATATATTAAAAAAACAAAAAAAATCATTTTTATCGTACACATGCATACATCACAAAAAGGAAAATCAAATTTTTATTTTCATCTCCAACATGATAAAATGTTCATGCATCGTTATCTCATTTCACATCTAAAAAAATAAATATATAAAAAAAAAATAATTTTTTTAATTTCACAATATCATCTCATGCATGTTTCACAAAAATTTCTCGAATTTTATCACATCCTTCATTATATCATTGAAAAAAAGGAAAAATTGATAGTTTTTATGTTTATTTTGATTATCCTTGTGTTTACTTTGGTCGTTCTTGTTAGCTTAAACTTAGCAAGAATTTTGAGCAAAAATGTCGAATCATCATTTGGAAAAAAAAAAAAAAAAAAAAAATGCTTTCACTACTCTTATATAAGAATTTGTCAAAGTTTCAACCATTTTATGACCTCTCGAAAATACCTTTCTCAAGGTTTATTTTGCCCTTCAAATTTTCTCATGTGCTAGACATCATACCACCATATACCAATAGAACAAATTTTTAATCTTCACATTGGGGCAAACACCCTTTTGCAGTGAGAGTCCAAATTACTCAGTGTAGAACCATGAACCTCACGCCACATAAACTTTGAGGCAATTTACCCTGATCCACCACAAAATCCTGGACTAAACTCAACATCCACACTTATATGATGTTTCTCTACATTTATCTACCCACCTAGCCTTTTGCTAAACCTGCCATATTTAATTAGATGGCAAACGTTCCAAATTATTCAAGAGAACTTCAAATATAATGAAATAGTATGGAACTCTTGTGACCTACTGCTTCATAATTAAGACTTGTAATTTCTCATATATTTCTCATATTCGATTTCATTTGATCCAAATTCTCATTGCTTTCCATTCTTATCATTTGTCATTTCTCTTTCTAATTTCATTCTTATCATTTGTCATTTCTCTTTCTCGATTAGAAAGTGATTCCAATTTCTAAGATAATAGTTTTGAGGACTAATGAGTGGTAACTGTGAAAATCATCTCGAAGTCTCAATTTATTTCAATGAGTTTTACTCGCGGGACATCCTCGATACCAAGAATCATGGCCAAAGAAAAGGCGAGGAAGGACTACAAGGAGTTGTAAAGGAGTAACTAAATGTTATCAAGTATTTGTAGATGATTGCACAATTTTTTGCTAAATAAAAGAAACAATGTTTAAAAAAAAAAAAAAAAAAAAAAAAAAAAAAAAAAACTGCAAGATTTGTGCAAATCAGTAGATCAAGGAACTACATCTCGGAATGCTTGGAAAATATCCTTTGCAAAGCAACCAATTGGGGCAAAGCCTCTATCTTCGCCAAGTTGGGACAAAACTTTCAACTTTGCCACACTGGAGCAAGGTCATCATATGTAAACTGGAGCGAAGTCTTCATCTTTGCCACACTGGAGCAAGACCATCATCTCTAAACTGGAGAAAAGTCTTCGCTTTTGTCACACTAGAGCAAGGTCATCATCTCTAAACTGGAGCAAAGTCTTCGCTTTTGTCACACTAAACAAGGTCATCATCTCTAAACTGGAGCAAAGCCTTCATCCTTGCCACACTGGAGCAAGGTCATCATCTCTAAACTGGAGCAAAGTCTTCGCCTTTGCCACGCCGGAACAACGCTACCATAAAAAGACTGGAGCAAAGTCTTCATCTTTGCAAACTGGAGCAAGGACTTCATCTTTGTAATACTGGGGTAAAGTCGATATCAACAAGCTGGAGTAATTGATCGCACCATCTCTAACTTTAAAAAAAAAAAAAAAAAAAAAAAACGAGATTGGTGCAATCAATAGATCAAGAAGCTACCACTTACAAATCAACACTGGGCAAAGCCTTCACCTTTGCCGCATTTGGGCAAAATCGTTCATATTCGTCACACCAGACCATGTCAAGGTGGAGATAATCGAAGACCTCGAGCTTACTCAAAGGAAGAAAGATACACATACAAGATGATTTCTCAAAGGGGCTGCTTCAAGTTCTCAAAACTATTGTCCAAAGAATTGAAATCACTTCATTCGTCTTCCATTGGATCATATTTCAATCTCTTACTCGAACATTAAAAAAATTTATAATCAATCTCTTATTGTTCACGAGATTTGAAGACCACATTCTCCTCTGTTTTTCTTCCTTATGAAGAAAACATGTATTGTTTACCATTTCATGCTTAATTCGAACTCAAACTCATTCATTCAAACTATTGTGTCCATTACAAGACTAAATTATGAAGCAGTTAATCAAGTAAGATTCAATTCTACAAATTACTTTTGATAGTTCTCTAACCTAGCACATGAGATACTTCCAAATATTTATCATGCCTAATATGGTTGAGTACTCTATGATTGACATACATAATCCCTTTCGAGTGAAAGCATTAAAAAAAAAAAAAAAAAAAAAAAAAAAAAAAAAAAATCTGATGATGATAACATTTTCTCTTTTGATTCTTTGTTAAATGTCAGCTAACAACAACAAGGAGAGTAGACAAGGATAATCATTTTCCTTAAACATGAAGTTCATTTTGATATCTTGCATTTCGTTTACCAGTTTGAAACAATTCACATCATTATTTCAAATAAAAAATAAAAAAAATCATTTATCAAACACATGCATACATGTTGCATTCATTGATCACATGCATAACATTATCAAAAGATCGTTTCAGAGAATTCAGTGTCGGCAACTAAGTTTTGAAATAAAAACCGTTGTCTTTTGTTTTGCAGCTAAGTTTTGAAATAAAAACCGCTGTCTTTTGTTCGGCAACTAAGTTTTGAAATAAAAACCGTTGTCTTTGGTTTTGCAGCTAAGTTTTGAAATAAAAACCGTTGTCTTTTGTTCGGCAACTAAGTTTTGAAATAAAAACCGCTGTCTTTTGTTTTGCAGCTAAGTTTTGAAATAAAAATCGCTGTCTTTTGTTCGGCAACTAAGTTTTGAAATAAAAACCGTTGTCTTTTGTTTTGCAGCTAAGTTTTGAAATAAAAACCGTTGTCTTTTGTTCGACAACTAAGTTTTGAAATAAAAACCGTTGTCTTTTGTTTTGCAGCTATGTTTTGAAATAAAAACCGCTGTTTTCTGTTTTGCAGCTAAGTTTTGAAATAAAAACCGCTGTCTTTTGTTCGGCAACTAAGTTTTGAAATAAAAACCGTTGTCTTTTGTTTTGCAGCTAAGTTTTGAAATAAAAACCGCTGTCTTTTGTTCGGCAACTAAGTTTTGAAATAAAAACCGTTGTCTTTTGTTTTGCAGCTAAGTTTTGAAATAAAAACCGCTGTCTTTTGTTCGACAACTAAGTTTTGAAATAAAAACCGTTGTCTTTGGTTTTGCAGCTAAGTTTTGAAATAAAAACCGCTGTCTTTTGTTCGACAACTAAGTTTTGAAATAAAAACCGTTGTCTTTTGTTTTGCAGCTAAGTTTTGAAATAAAAACCGCTGTTTTCTGTTTTGCAGCTAAGTTTTGAAATAAAAACCGCTGTCTTTTGTTCGGCAACTAAGTTTTGAAATAAAAACCGTTGTCTTTTGTTTTGCAGCTAAGTTTTGAAATAAAAACCGCTGTCTTTTGTTCGGCAACTAAGTTTTGAAATAAAAACCGTTGTCTTTGGTTTTGCACCTAAGTTTTGAAATAAAAAACCGCTGTCTTTTGTTCGACAACTAAGTTTTGAAATAAAAACCGTTGTCTTTTGTTTTGCAGCTAAGTTTTGAAATAAAAACCGCTGTTTTCTGTTTTGCAGCTAAGTTTTGAAATAAAAACCGCTGTCTTTTGTTCGGCAACTAAGTTTTGAAATAAAAACCGTTGTCTTTTGTTTTGCAGCTAAGTTTTGAAATAAAAACCGCTGTCTTTTGTTCGGCAACTAAGTTTTGAAATAAAAATCGTTGTCTTTTGTTTTGCAGCTAAGTTTTGAAATAAAAACCGCTGTCTTTTGTTCGGCAACTAAGTTTTGAAATAAAAACCGTTGTCTTTGGTTTTGCAGCTAAGTTTTGAAATAAAAACCGCTGTCTTTTGTTCGGCAACTAAGTTTTGAAATAAAAACTGTTGTCTTTTGTTTTGCAGCTAAGTTTTGAAATAAAAACCGTTGTCTTTTGTTCAGCAACTAAGTTTTGAAATAAAAACCGTTGTCTTCTGTTTTACAGCTAAGTTTTGAAATAAAAACAGCTGTCTTTTGTTCGGCAACTAAGTTTTGAAATAAAAACCGTTGTCCCTTTTAAAGCAAATTTCTTAAATACGAAGTCCCTGTTTTAAAAGAGTCCTTCATTTTGACAACTAAGTTTTGAAATAAAAACCGTTGTCCTTTTTAAAGCAAATTTCTGAAATACGAAGTCCCTGTTTTAAAAGAGTCCTTCATTTTGACAACTAAGTTTTGAAATAAAAACCGTTGTCCCTTTTAAAGCAAATTTCTGAAATACGAAGTCCCTGTTTTAAAAGTGTCTATTGTGTTGACGACTAAGTTTTGAAATAAAAATCGTCGTCCCTTTAAAACAAATTTCTGAAATACGAAGTCCCTGTTTTAAAAGAGTTATTTGTTTGACAACTAAGTTTTGAAATAAAAACCGTTGTTCCCTTTAAATTCAAAATCAAAAATCAAAATCAAAACAGAAATCAAAATCAAAATCAAAAAAATCAAAATTAAAATCAAAATCTAAATCAAAATTTATCACTCATCCGTTTCAATTCCTTTGTTGGTTAAATTGAACCATAATCCAAGATTAGCGGTCGAAGCCTGTGGACATAACCCAGGTCCGTTTCATTTCCTTTGTTGGTTAAATCGAACCATAATCCAAGATTAGCGGTCGAAGCCTGTGGACATAACCCAGGTCCGTTTTATTTAATTTGTTGGTTAAATCGAACCATAATCCAAGATTAGCGGTCGAAGCCTGTGGACATAACCCAGGTCCGTTTCATTTTATTTGTTGATCAATTAAAAAAAAATATAAAAAAAATGTTGGTTAAATCGAACCATAATCCAAGATTAGCGGTCGAAGCCTGTGGACATAACCCAGGTTTTTTTCATTTCCTTTGTTGATTAAAAAAAATTAAAAAAAAATTAATTTGTTGGTTAAATCGAACCATAATCCAAGATTAGCGGTCGAAGCCTGTGGACATAACCCAGGTCCGTTTCATTTCATTTGTTGATCAATTAAAAAAAATTAAAAAAAAATCATTTGTTGGTTAAATCGAACCATAATCCAAGATTATCGGTCGAAGCCTGTGGACATAACCCAGGTCCGTTTCAATTCCTGTGTTGATTCAAAAAAATATAAAAAAATTCCTTTATTGGTTAAATCGAACCATAATCCAAGATTAGCGGTCGAAGCCTGTGGACATAACCCAGGTCCTTTTCATTTCCTTTGTTGATTAAAAAAATTAAAAAAATTAATTTGTTGGTTAAATCGAACCATAATCCAAGATTAGCGGTCGAAGCCTGGGGACATAACCCAGGTCCGTTTCATTTCATTTGTTGATCAATTAAAAAAATATAAAAAAATTGTTGGTTAAATCGAACCATAATCCAAGATTAGCGGTCGAAGCCTGTGGACATAACCCAGGTCCTTTTCATTTCCTTTGTTGATTAAAAAAATTAAAAAAAAAAAATCATTTGTTGGTTAAATCGAACCATAATCCAAGATTATCGGTCGAAGCATGTGGACATAACCCAGGTCCGTTTCAATTCCTTTGTTGATTTCAAAAAAATATAAAAAAATTCCTTTATTGGTTAAATCGATCCCTAATCCAAGATTAGCGGTCAAAACCCGGGAGATAGCCCAAGTCCAAAAAAAAAAATCATTGTTGGTTAAATCGAACCCTAATCCAAGATTAGCGGTCAAAGCCTGTGTGGACATAATCAAGGTCCATTTCATTTCTTTATTGGTTAAATCAAACCCTAATCCAAGATTAAGGGTCGTATCCTTTGTAAACCTAGGTTTGTCTTAGTTTTAATAATAAACAAATTTTCGCCGGCCCAATACTCTGTCTTCGTCCTTTGTCTACCCTTTCAATTCTTCAAAGATACACAAAGGGGAGCAAGCTGTAGACACCGTATTTGGTCCGGCCATTTGTTTATTATTAAAGTTATTTTTCCCTATTTTTATGTATTTTTGTCATCATTCTTTAAACCATTTTTAAACTTTTAAAATTCACCTTTTTTATTTTTTTAATTTATTAATTCCGAAAATTCAAGAAAAATAAGAAAAAGAACGTTTTGGTTGTTTGGAAAAAGTTTTTACCTATTTTCACAAATAAAATTAACATTTAATGAGTATAAAATTTTTAAGTCATTTTATGGCTAAAGTTTGATATTCATTTATTTACTTCAATGAATATAAAATCTTTAATTTATTTTTGGGTTAAAATTTGATATTCATTTATGAGTATAAAATATTTAATTCATTTTTGGTTTAAAATTTGATATTCATTTATGATATAAAATATTTGTTCATTTTTGGCCTAAAATCTATTTTAATTGAGAAAACATTTTGAGTAATAAATTCATTAAGATTTTTACCTTTAATGTGATTTTCAATGGCCTATAAATACCGACTAAGAGAAATGGGTAAAAGAAAAAGAGAAGATCAGAGCGAAAGGCTCGTAAAATCAAGGAAAAGGATCAGAGAAGATCAGAGCAAAAAGGCTCGTAAGAAAAGGACGATAAGAGAAGATAAAAGGACGATAAGAGAAGATCAGAGCGAAGGGCTCGAAGGAGAGAAAAAAAAGATTAGGGCGAAAGGCTACCAAATTTGAGAGAAAACGTTAATTTTAATGGTCAAAACTCTTATTTGACTAATTTAAAATAACTTTCTCTTCCCTCCCAACTTCACAACCACTTCCCTCCATTCCTCCCATCTCAAGCAAAAAAACCAACAACCACCATCTTCATCCAACTATAATCTTCTGCGGATATCGACAACCACGAGCTTGAACAAACGATAACTCCCTCATGGTGATGGAAGGCATAGACCGCGACACGCTCGATTGAAGAAGGAGGTATATTTTTAGGTTTTTATGTTATTTACAAAAATGTCATTACTTTTATATTATTTACAAGTTTGTCATTGCATGCTTAATTACAAAACTGTCATTCCTTATTTTTATTTATTCACTCCCAATTTTGACATTTGACCCGAAGTTAATGTTTGACCTTTTTTTTATTTTCCAATTAAGTTAGGATATATTTTCCTTTTTAGATTTAATATTTTAAGGCATATTTCAATTTTACCTTAATTTAAGTCTTGTAAATAAATTTTAATTATTTGTTTTAATATATTTCAAACAAATTTCAACTTTATCTTTAATTTAAATTTTCCTAAATCTCAATTTGATTTTATAATCAAAGTCATATTTTCGTTTAAAAATAACGTTTGTAAAATAAAATAATATTTGTTTTGAGGGCTGAGTAATGTGACTTTCGTAGAGTTTCGACTCTCGTGCGAGCACACGAAAATCCTCCCAACTACTTATAAAAATAACAAATCAATATGTTTTTAAAATAAAATATTATCATATAAATCCTATGACGGAGTTGGGATAAATTTCTCAAATTCTTGAGGTAAATAATTTCCTTTAAATAAAAGGAAATTTAGATATGATAATTAATTAAAGTTAAATTCACTCAATATATCAAACTCTTACTTTATTTTTAAGGTTAAGTTTTGATTAAATGAGACATTCATTTTAAACAAAATTATTATTTATTTATTTTCTCAAATTAAGGACATTTTAAAATTAACTGGATAATATAAGATAAAATATGGCTACCGTTTTTAACGGGTGTTGTAGGGTGCTAATACCTTCCCTACGCTCAAACGACCTCCGAACCTAATTTCTCTTTCCGTAGACCAGTTTTTATTTTAAGGTGACCAATCACACCCAAAATGATTGGTGGCGACTCCATCTCTTTTATTTTTTAAAACAAAACCCTTGAAAGAGGACGTCGGCCGCTCCGCGTCGCAATGACGTTGCGACAGATATCATGTTTGAAGAGCCTAGAGTTGTGAGGTCTACTATTCCTAATTTAGATTTCTTGATAACGGTGGTGGCAGGGTCTTGAAGGTTTTTCCTTTTCTGAGCTAAGAGAGGTTTGCAAATATCAATGGCAATACGAACTCTGAGGCTGGAACCCCAGCATCTTCCCTTTTCATCATCCTCGACATCTAAGAACTTTCCAATATACCATTACCTAATTCAAAGGTCATTGATCTTGATCGACAGGCAATAGGTAGATCAAAGAAATGGACCCATAATGGGACCAAATTGAAAGTCATGTCAGATGGCTTAATAAAGAGGTTAGGCTTCTCCAAGATTAGCCGACTTTTATCAAAGATCCAAGGTCCAGAATGGAGGCTACCATGAAGTTTAGGGAGACTTGCGAAAATAAACACGAGCAGGTTTTTGGAGAGATTATGGACAATGATGTGATCTTGATTCCAAATTTTTCGAAATGAAGCCTGCATGGTATCACAGGTAATAAATCTTGGGCAGAGAAGTTTCCCGATTAAATGGAGGTAAAGACTTTCATCATCAGTAGCCTGAGAGAGGGGCTTTAGGGTGATTACTGTATTCTCTTCCTCAAATGAGAGATACATATTTTTCCAGGCTGAAATTAATTTTTCTTCATCAATGTAGGCAAACGAACGAGAACAGTAGAGAAGGCGAAAACAGAGCAAAAGAGAGGGAAAAGGAAATAGCGACACTCAGAAAGGATGAAAAGGCTCTCACTTCTGGGAGGAACTTGGAGAATTTGGCAATCCACGGGTATGTTGAGGAAAAGTTTAAATACTTTTAGTCCTTGAACTCTTATGAAAATAACAATTTAGTGTTTGAATTTTAGTTTGTAAAGGCTTCATGTCTCCATATATAAATATAATATATATATATATATATATATATATATATATATATAAAATCTGGAATAGAAAAATCATCCCACGCTCCACAAACACATCCTGATAATTAAATTCATATTCAAATAGGAAGCTAAAAGAGTTCAAACCATAAAAAGACCATTTCAACCTCCTATAAAATCGGGCAGATTAGCACTAGCCTCTGCCAATTTCTAAAAATAAAGTGCCCAAGATTTGAACTCGAGCTACTAGATTCACAGTCTAATGTCCTAACCACGGGACCATTTATTTTTTTATATTTTATATTAAATATAAATAAACACATAATACAAATACTTTTAAATTTAATTAAATTATTTGTGAAAGAAATTATTCAAGAAAAACTATACTTCTTATCTAAGAGAAAAAAAATATTTATTATTTCAAATTTTATTTTATTTCTTATATATTATGATAGAAAATACTTTTAGTCTCTCAACTCCTATGAAAAAAACAATTTAGTGTCTAAATTTTAGTTTGTAACGGCTTCATGTCTCACTATATATATTTATATATAAGTCGAGAATAGAAAAATCATCCTCGACCCGCCACGATATCCAATTTGAATATTCTGACAATTAAATTCATATCCAATATGAAGCTTAAAGTGTTCAAATCATAAAAGAAAAAAAATCATTTCAATAAAATTGGGACAGATTAGCACGAACCCAATTAGCCAAAGGGTTGGTCGAGCACTCATGGTAGACGATAGGGTTTTCTATATATATATATATATATATATATATATATATATATATATATATATATTATATCAAGAATATAATAGAGAAATTGTAACCAATGTCAATTTAGAATAAAATAATTAAAAATATAGCATGTTTTTAAAAATTTTGCGGATATGACAATTTCTATCGCTGATATTGTATGGTTGATAGAAGTCTATCGCTGATCACCTCAACTTTTTATAGATTTTTGTCAGTGATAATAGTCTAATAGAAACGAATTTTTTGCCATATTTGCAAAACATTTTAAAGTGTTAAATTTGCAAAACATTTTAAAGTGTTAAATTTGCAATTAGTTTGGGCCTGATTGCTATTTGTGCAACCAACCCAATATAATATTATAGTTTTATTTTAATTTATTCATTAAGTTTATTTTATTTTATTTTTAATTTGAGTTGTGCAAATGTTCTAAAATTAAGGTTCCACCGAGATTTGAACTCAGGTTACTAGATTTAAAATCTAATGTCCTAACTACTAGACCATGGAACCATTTATTTTTTTTATACTTGATAGTAAATATAAATTAACACATAATACAAATATTTTTAAATCTACTAAATTATTTGTGAAAGAATTAATTCAAGAAAATTTATAATTCTTACAAAAACAAAAACAAAAACAAAAACAAAAACAAAAAAAAAAAAAAAAACAAAAAAAAATCTTATATATTTATATATCAAATAATAGAAAATATTTTTAGTCCTTGAACTCTTATGAAAATAAAAATTTAGTGTCTGAATTTTAGTCTGAACGTCTTCATGTCTATATATATATATAAAAGTCGGGAATAGAAATATCATCCTCGACCCCGCCACGCCCCACAAACATATCCTGAAAATTAAATTCATATCCAATAGGAAGCTCAATTAGTTCAAATCATAAAAGAAAAAATGATCATTTCAACCTCCTATTAAATCAGATTAGCATTAGCCCAATCTGCCAAGGGTTATATATATAAAAGTAAGGTCCCACCGAGATTTGAACTCGGGTTACTAGATTCAAAGTCTAATGTCCTAACCACTAGACCATAGGACCATTTATTATTTTCTACACTTGATATTTAATATAAATAAACACATAATACAAATATTTTTAAATTTAATTAAATTATTTGTGAAAGAATTAATTCAAGAAAATTTATAATTATTGAAGAAAAAAAAAATTATTATTTTATTTCTTATATATTTATATATCAAATGATAGAAAATACTTTTAGTCCTTGAACTCTTATGAAAATAACAATTTAGTGTCTGAATTTTAGTTTGTAACGGCTTCATGTCTCCCTATATATATTTATATATAAGTCGGGAATAGAAAAATCATCATCGACCCGGCCATGCCCTACAAACTTATCCTAACAATTAAATTCATATCCAAAGTTCAAACCATAAAAAAAAAAAAAAAAAAAAAAAAAAATCAACTGATAAAATCGGAACAGATTAGCACTGGCCCAATCTGCCAATGGGTTGACCGAACACTCATGGTAGACCATAGAGTTTTATATATATATATATATATTAAGAATATAATATTATAGTTTTATTTTAATTTATTCATTAAATTTATTTATTTTTAATTTGAGTTGTGCTCATGTTAGCAAATATTCTAAAAATAAGGTCCCACCGAGATTTGAACTCGGGTTACTAGACCATGAGACCATTTATTTTTTATACTTGATATTAATCATAAATAAACACATAATTCAAATACATTTAAATTTAATTAAATTATTTGTGAAAAAATTAATTCAAGAAAATTTTATAATTCTTACCGAAAAAAAAATATTCATTATTTCAAATTTTATTTTATTTCTTATATATTTATATATCAAATGATAGAAAATACTTTTAGTCCTTGAACTCTTATAAAAATAAAAATTTAGTGTCTGAATTTTAGTTTGTAACGTCTTTATGTCTCCATATATATATATTTATCTATAAGTCGGGAATAGAAATATCATCCTCGTCCCCGCTACGCCCCACAAACATATACTAAAAAATAAATTTATATCCAATATGAATTTGAAAGAGTTCAAACCACAAAAAAAAAAATAGATCATTTCAACCTCCAATAAAATCCAATATAAAGTTCAAAGAGATCATGGTTATGGTTTTCTATATATATATATATAGAAAACCATATATATATATATATTAAGAATATAATATTATAGTTTTATTTTAATTTATTCCTTAAGTTTATTATTATTTTTTTATTTTAATTTATTCATTAAGGTTTTTTTTTTTTTTTTTTAGTTTGAGTTGTGCTCATGTTACCAAATATTGTAAAAGTATATATTAAGAATATAATATTATAGTTTTATTTTAATTTATTCATTAAGTTTTTTTTTTTTTTTTAATTTGAGTTATGCTCATGTTACCAAATATTGTAAAAGTAAGGTATCACCGAGATTTGAACTCA
Organism: Herpetospermum pedunculosum; assembly: GCA_028017165.1. NCBI lineage: Eukaryota > Viridiplantae > Streptophyta > Magnoliopsida > Cucurbitales > Cucurbitaceae > Herpetospermum > Herpetospermum pedunculosum. The sequence goes on from CM051523.1 coordinate 15,941,365, forward strand.
GGCTACTAAATTCAGAGTCTAATGTATTAATCACTAGACCATGGAAATACCAATAAAACACGAGCACAGTTAGACTCAAACCCACAAAACACGAACACAGTTAGACTCAAACCCACAATCGGCTGATTAGAAGTCAGACGCCTTATCCATTAGGTCATGAGCAATTTTTATAACAAATTTTATTTTATTTCTTATATATTTATATATTAAATGATAGAAAATACTTTTAGCCCTTGAACACTTATAAAAATAACAATTTAGTGTCTGAATTTTAGTTTGTAACGCCTTTATGTCTCCATATATATATATATATTTTTATATATAAATCGGGAATAGAAAAATCATCATCGACCCGACCATGCCCTACAAACATATCCTAACAATTAAATTCATATCCAATATGAAGTTGAAAGAGTTCAAACCATAAAAGAAAAAAATCATTTCTGGACAGATTAGCACTAGCCCAATCTGTCAATGGGCTTATGGTAGACCATAGAGTTTACTATATATATATTAAGAATGTAATATTATAGTTTTATTTTAATTTATTCATTAAGTTTTTTTTTTTTTTTTTTTTTTTAATTTAAGTTGTGCTGATGTTAGCAAATATTCTAAAAATAAGATCCCGATATATGAACTCCGTTACTAGATTCAGAGTCTAATGTCTTAACCACTAGACTATGGGACCCTTTTTATTTTTTTCTTTGATTATAAATATAAATAAACACATAATACAAATATTTTTAAATTTAATTAAATCATTTGGGAAAGAATTAATTCAAGAAAAATTATAATTCTTACCGAAGAAAAAAAAATCAAATACCAATAAAACAGGCGAGACTCAATACCACAATGATTAGAAGTCAGACGCCTTATCCATTAGGTCCTGAACACTTTTTATAACAAATTTTATTTTATTTTTTATATATTTATATATTAAATGATAGAAAATACTTCTAGTCCTTGAACTCTTATGAAAATAAGAATAGAAAATACTTCTAGTCCTTGAACTCTTATCAAAATAAGAGTTTAGTGTCTGAATTTTAGTTTGTAACGCCTTTATGTCTTCCTTGAACTCTTATGAAAATAAGAATAGAAAATACTTGAGTTTAGTGTCTGAATTTTAGTTTGTAACGCCAATAAGAGTTTAGTGTCTGAATTTTAGTTTGTAACGCCTTTATGTCTTCCTTGAACTCTTATGAAAATAAGAATAGAAAATACTTGAGTTTAGTGTCTGAATTTTAGTTTGTAACGCCTTTATGTCTCCATATATATATATATTTATATATAAGTCGGGAATAGAAAATTCATCATCGACCCGACCATGACCTACAAACAGGACAGATTAGGACTGGCCCTAAAGTCGTTGTGCTCATGTTAGCAAATATTCTAAAAATATGGTTCCACCGAGATTTGAACTCGGGTTACTAGATTCAGAGTCTAATGTCCTAACCACTAGACCATGGAACCATTATTATTTTTGTCTTTGATTATAAATATAAATAAACACATAATACAATATGTTTAAATTTAATTAAATCATTTGTGAAAGAATTAATTCAAGAAAAATTATAATTCTTACCGAAGAAAAAAAAATCAAATACCAATAAAACACGCGCACAGTGAGACTCAATACCACAATGATTAGAAGTCACCTTATCCATTAGGTCCTGAACACTTTATCCATTAGGTCCTGAACACTTTTTATAACAAATTTTATTTTATTTTTTATATATTTATATATTAAATGATAGAAAATACCGACCATGCCCTACAAACAGGACAGATTAGGACTGGCCCTAAAGTCGTTGTGCTCATGTTAGCAAATATTCTAAAAACCTACAAACAGACAGATTAGGACTGGCCCTAAAGTCGTTGTGCTCATGTTAGCAAATATTCTAAAAACCTACAAACAGACAGATTAGTCGTTGTGCTCATGTTAGCAAATATTCTAAAAACCTACAAACAGACAGATTAGTCGTTGTGCTCATGTTAGCAAATATTCTAAAAACCTACAAACAGATTAGGACTGGCCCTAAAGTCGTTGTGCTCATGTTAGCAAATATTCTAAAAATAAGGTTCCACCGAGATTTGAACTCGGGTTACTAGATTCAGAGTCTAATGTCCTAACCACTAGACCATGGAACCATTTTTGTTTTTGTTTTTGATTATAAATATAAATAAACACATAATACAATATATTTAAATTTAATTAAATCATTTGTGAAAGAATTAATTTAAGAAAAATTATAATTCTTACCGAAGAAAAAACAATCAAATACCAATAAAACACGCGCATGAGACTCAATACCACAATGATTAGAAGTCAGACGCCTTATCCATTAGGTCCTGAACACTTTTTATAACAAATTTTATTTTATTTTTTATAAATACCACAATGTTGAACTCTTATCAAAATAAGAGTTTAGTGTCTGAATTTTAGTTTGTAACGCCTTTATGTCTTCCTTGAACTCTTATGAAAATAAGAATAGAAAATACTTCTAGTCCTTGAACAAAATAAGGTTCCACCGAGATTTGAACTCGGGTTACTAGATTCAGAGTCTAATGTCCTAACCACTAGACCATGGAACCATTTTTGTTTTTGTCTTTGATTATAAATATAAATAAACACATAATACAATATATTTAAATTTAATTAAATCATTTGTGAAAGAATTAATTCAAGAAAAATTATAATTCTTACCCAAGAAAAAAAATCAAATACCAATAAAACACGCGCACAGTGAGACTCAATACCACAATGATTAGAAGTCAGACGCCTTATCCATTAGGTCCTGAACACTTTATCCATTAGGTCCTGAACACTTTTTATAACAAATTTTATTTTATTTTTTATATATTTATATATTAAATGATAGAAAATACTTCTAGTCCTTGAACTCTTATGAAAATAAGAATAGAAAATACTTCTAGTCCTTGAACTCTTATCAAAATAAGAGTTTAGTGTCTGAATTTTAGTTTGTAACGCCTTTATGTCTTCCTTGAACTCTTATAAAAATAAGAATAGAAAATACTTCTAGTTCTTGAACTCTTATCAAAATAAGAGTTTAGTGTCTGAATTTTAGTTTGTAACGCCTTTATGTCTCCATATATATATATATATATATATATATTTATATATAAGTCGGGAATAGAAAATTCATCATCGACCCGACCATGCCCTACCCTAAAGTCGTTGTGCTCATGTTAGCAAATATTCTAAAAATAAAGTTCCACCGAGATTTAAACTCGAGTTACTAGATTCATAGTCTAATGTCCTAACCACTAGACCATAGAACCATTTTTATTTTTGTCTTTGATTATAAATATAAATAAACACATAATACAATATATTTAAATTTAATTAAATCATTTGTGAAAGAATTAATTCAAGAAAATTTATAATTCTTACCGAAGACCACGGTGGAGATTCGATATTTTTTGGTATGTTTTCTGGTTGGGGTCAATCTATTTTCCAATCAGTAGGAAGACCAGGTCGAGCACTCATTGGTCCTGATAGACCATAGGGTACGAGATTTGAACTCGGGTTACTAGATTCAGAGTCTAATGTCCTAACCACTAGACCATTTACTTATTTATACGTAATATTAAATATAAATAAAAACATAATACAAATATTTTGAAATTTAATTAAATTAATTGTGAAAGAATTAATTCAAGAAAAACTATAATTCTTAGAGAACAAAAAAAATTATATTTATTATTTCAAATTTTATTCTATTTCTTGTATATTTATATATCAAATGATAAAAAAATACTTTTAGCCCTTAACTTTTATAAAAATAACAATTTAGTGTCTTAATTTATTTTTGAAGAGTTGTCATGAGTTTATGAACGGTTGCAAGGAGATGCACGAACTTTCAAGAGTTACAAGTCTTTGGGTGAAGAGTTGCAATGAATATTCATGCATGATATTGAATACATTCAAGATGTATCTAACTTATTTGATGTCCAAATACATGAAAACATTAAATAGGTCAATGTATTAGTTAAATATATGTATTAGACTTTAATATTCTGATTGTGTTAAATATGTTTTGTAATTAGGAATTCTAGAATATGCTTTGTAATTAGGTTTCGGGGCAGGTTCCATAAAAAAAAAATTCCGCTTCTAATGAACTTCATATAAATAGTTATTTAACATTTGAAGCTTGAGTTCCTTATTGTTCCCTGGGTTGAAAATTGGGCAGATCTGGATTCTCGTCTATGAGATACCAGTTTCTGAAGATGGCAGCAGCAACTTTTAACCTTTCGATAGCAGCTTATTTTATTATTTATTTATTTTTGCAGCAATTTGGCACTTTGGATCCTGGAAATTGTGTCTCACCGCGGCCAACCCCATTCATTTTTTGTTACGTCAATCGTCGGTGAGAATAATTTCGCGATTTCTCAATTTTTTAGCTTAGAAAATATTATATTGCGATCTTGTTTTCTTAGTGTTAGAGCTTTATGATTACACACATGTTTATTGATTATCCTAAATGAGATTATAGATTGTTAGGCATGTTGTGATATTCTTCTTTAGTAAATGTAGTTTAGAATGTAACTTTTTTGGGTTATAAATTTTCTTGTTAAAGATTAAGAAAGATTGAGATTTATTTGGGGTTATAAATTTGCTTGTTAAAGATTGAGAAAGATTGAGATTGAGATTCTAATTGTTGTTTTTGAGACTTTGACTTAAGTTTGAGATTATATAATTGTTTGAGAGACTTTGTTTATGCGTGTTTAGTGAATAATGTGGTTGAAGATGAAGGAAGAGGTTATATTTATTATTGACTTATAATGAGTTTTTAGATTGAGATTATGATTGGGGTTTCTCGGACTTTGTTTATGTATGTTTAGTGAGTAATTATTTGGTCAACTACAAGAATAGCTGAAATTGAGAAGTACAAGTTGAAAAATAACTAACTCAATTATTTTGTTGAAAAATAGCTAACTTCTATATTTAGAATAATATTTACAATGTGATTGGACGAAACTACTCTCTATTAAAAGGTTGAGCATTGAACTCAAACTCCCTACAAAAAGAAGATGTATTAGAATGATGGGAAAAAATAAAGATTTATTTAGAGAATCTTTGTGGAAAAATAAAGATTTATTCGAAGAGAGAATCATGAAAAAATAATAAAAAACTAAGATATTGTCCATGATAACAACCACCAATTAAATCGAAACAGGTAAATAAAATTCAATAAAGTCTAATCTGGAATATTAATTCAAATTAATTTTTAACTAAAGTTTTTATAGACGGTTGTAAAAAAAAATGATAATAACGGTGCTCTTGATAATTACTAATGTGTGTATATATTCGTAGTTACATGTACATATACTATGTAAGTATATCATTAATCATATGAAGTATATGTGTATATACATAAGTCAGGTGAATGTACATGTAAATATAACATAGGCTGTAAGAAAATTACATAATTAAGCAATTAAATTTTCAGCATAATTGATGTTTATAAAAACTAAAATGTTCATAGACGGTTGTAAGAAAATTATAAAAATGGCGCCCTTGATAACTTCTAGTGTGGGTATATATTTGTAGTTACATCTATAACAATGTGCATGCAAGTATATCATATGAGGTATATGCGCATATATACACCATAAGCCATTACTATGTGAGCATTGGACAAATGATACTAAAAAAATTAAAATGTTCATGGACGGTTGTAAGAAAATTATAAAAATGGATGCCCTCGATAACTTCTAGTGTGGGTAGATATTCGTAGTTACATCTATAATAATGTACATGTAAGTATATCATGATATGAAGTATATGCGTGTGTATACACCATAAACCATTAATCCGTGAGCATTGAACAAATGACACTAAAAAAATTAAAATTGGTATGCATGTTGAGTTTACCCGGGAAAACGTTCAATCAATTGTATCATTACCTGCAACATTGAATTAGGAGATTTGCAAATCTTCCATTTTCCAAATCGATTTGAAACAGTCATCGATTCTCAAAACCTTCTACATCAACCTTCTACATCGTTGAACACTTGAATTAGGCTGAAAATTTCGACTCCCAAAACCTTCTATGAGGTATTTTCAGAGTGAGTAAGGATCTTCGTCTCTCTCAACTTTTCTATGTACATTGTCGTCGTTTCAACTTTAGGAAAAAAAAAAAAAAAAGAAAAAAAAACATTCTCTTCGAAATGCATGAATTTAAGAGGGTTGTTAATGGGATGAATTTGTGTTTTTTTATGTTAAACATTTTCAAATCTAAGTTGATATTTTTTTTCTTCTAAACTATGAATCTGGTTGTTAGAAACTAAAAAAAAGAAAAAAAAATTGTTAGGTGGTCCCTGTTGATTTGGAATGAGTAATATGAATGAGTTTATGAAACCACAATTGTAGGAATGGTTGTTCCGTATAATGAGGGATATATTATGGTTGGAGATTTAAAAATAAGATGTGAGATTTGAAAATAAACAAAACTAAAACGGAAAAAAATAAATTCGGTTATATGGGTTGTCCGTAAATACGCGATATACAAGAGTATAGACGAGATGAAAAATGTTGACTACCTCACCTAAAACTCCAGGATTTGAAAATACGCGTATGGGGATTATTTTAAACAAAACAAAAAGGAAAATAAAAATAAAAATCGGTTAGGTGGGATATAGTAAATAAGAGTATATACCAAGGCTATAATCGAGAAAAATAAAAATAAAAAATCGGTTAGGTGAGATATAAGTAAATAAGAGTATATACCAGGACTATAATCGGGATGAAAAATGTAAATTTCATTCCATAAAATTGTGGTAGTTATTGGATGAAAATATGAAACTTTTTTAGCTATTTTTCAATTCAGTTTTTTATTCTTAGCTATTATTCAGAATTCCACATAATTATTTGACACTTTGGTTATGTATGTTTAGTGAATAACTATTTAGGGGTCGTTTGACCCACAAAGTTGTTAAACTTGGATAAAAAATATCAACTCCTCACACATTAACAATAATTATTGTACTAAAAAAACAATAATTATTAGATAGTCATTTTATAGACCTTAATTACACAAATGTCACCAAATTTCAAATATTACAGTTTTGTCACGAGCCAAGTTGATTCCCCAGACATTAACAATAATTATTAGATAGTCATTTTATAGACCTTAATTACACAAATGTCACCAAACTTCAAATATTACGGTTTTGTCACGAGCCAAGTTGATTTAGAGATTTTATTGAATTACTTGAATGCCCAAATACTATATTTTGTTTTATATACAATTAATTTGTTTGACAATATTTTGAAATAAGTTATTAATTAGAAAATTTTTGGTTGAAAAAATATTATCCTAATATATCAAATCAATTTTAATATTTAAAAAAATTATCAAAACAAAACACAATTAATTGGAAACATTAATTGATACTACTACAATTGACCATTTTTTTTATAGGATTATTATTCTTAATTGATATTATCATATTCAAAAAAAAAATTCTTCCCTTGATACATACTAATTAAAATAAGATCATTAAGAAAAATATTTTGTTTTAATTAGTATGTTTTCCTAATTATTTAAGGAGTTATATTTCAATGATATTATAATATGTTTGTGAATTTGGACACTATTATACATTATATTCGGGTATATATTAAGTAATGCAGATGACAAAGAATACATTTTTGTGTTTTAATTAGTTAACGATTATACGATATATTCGGGTATATATTTAGTAATACATGATTACAAATACAATTTTGTTTATCAATTATATCATGATTATACATTATATTTGGGTATATATATTAAATAATTAAGGTATAAAAATAAAATTTTGTTTGTTAATTAGTATGTTTTCCTAATTAGATAAGGAGTTATGTTCCAATGATAATATACTATGTTTTACTCTTTGCTTTTGAAGAAAAAAATGTTGTGTTATAATTAGTTAACGATTATACGATATATTCGGGTATATATTAAGTAATGTAGGATTGCAAATACAATTTTTATTATCAAGTATATCATAGTTATACATTATATTCGAGTATGTATTAAATAAGGTATCGATTATGCATAATTACATATGGATTATACATTATATTTGAGTATATATTAAGTAATTCATGTATAATTATATAATTTTTGAACCATCAGAAATTTAGAAATTTCGGTGAGAAAAAAAAATTGAAAACTAAAATAAAATAGTTAAGTAATGAAACTAAAAAGATGAAAAAGTGAAAAAAAAATAAAATAAAAAAATAAAAAAATCTGGGATGAAATAAAAAAAAATGAAAACTTAAGGGACAAGATAGAAATGAAAAAAAATAAGAATTATAGTTATGTATTTTGTGATGAACAGTCTAATTGAAAGTTTTTTTTTTTTTTTTTTTTTTTTGAAAAAAGAACTCATTTGCTAAAAGAGTGAAAAAATGGTATTTTTTTTTTTTAGAGAAATAATTTTCAAATTCGTGGATAACATAAATAAGGAAACATAAAAGAACTGGTTGCATAAACAACCATCAACCCAAAAATAATTGCAAATTTAGCAAAGTTTAAAACATTTTGCAAATATGGCAAAAAAATCAGGTTCTCACTGATAGACTTTATGACTATTACCGATAGGTTTTATGACTATTACTGATAGACTTCTATCATAGACTATTATACTGACAAAATTCTATAAAAAAGACTACTATTAGGGATAAAAATTGATATATCTGCAATTTTTTTAAAAAAGTGTTATATTTTTAATTGTTTTACTCTAAATTGACATATGTTACCCTTTCCCAGCATAAAATGATATTTAAATAATTTCATATAACAATAAATGAGTACACATTTATGGAATATAAAATATGTAATTATTTATAATTTTTCTTTTGAGTTTTGAAAATAAGACGACAAATATGAGATTAAAAAAAAGCAAAATTTAAGTCGTGCTAAAGTCGTAATATTTAAAATCTAGTGACATTTATGAAATATGAGGTGAAAATAATGCATTTTTTCATAATTTCTCTAATTACTATTGAACTCTCAGACTTCAAGGGTAGTATATCCTATTTTTCAAGGCAACACATTTCTCTCTCTCCCTCCCTCCTATGATATTTTTAATTATTTAAAAAAAAACGTAATTTAAACAAAATATGTAAAATGACTAAAAATGCAATTCAACCTAGCTATTTTTATTATAAAAACATCAACTTATTTGGATCCGTTTAAATTAATGAATTAAAATCTTTCAAATTCACATGTAATATTTAACACACTATTATACGATTCTCTTTTATTTCAAAACTATCCAAATAAAATGAATAATTAATGTGAGTGATATTGAAAAAAGAATGTGAATTATTGTACTCAAAATTATTTTTGTTATCTTAAAAAATTTGTGAAGGATACATAAAATAAAAAGCAAAAATAACATTCTTAAAATTTGTGTAGCTTGCCTTTGATCATTCTTTACCACATCGATAGAACATGAATGTTCATCAGTAATTTTTCGAACCACCCAAAATTCATCACCATGGTAACGCGAAGCTCTAACATACCAAGAACATGGTTCTTCCCAACAACAAACTACAAGACGTGTTTTATTAGACTTAACGATCCTGAATTGGAAACTACGTCGAAGGGCAATTAGGTGTAAAAGCTTCTGCAAGTCGGTTTTGGTTTGGAAAACAGAATGAACTTCTAAGATGAAACCAGATGGTAGAGAGTCAATGTTAACATGGTCCACAAATTTAAATTTCTTCGTCGACATTAAAACACTGAGATTCTAGACAGTGTATTTGTACCATTAGACACTGTATTTGAACTAGTTATACAACTAACATCAGAGTGATCTATGACTAAGCACGATTCATTAGACCCAATGTTAGAACTCGAAAATGATAACCATTGGACGTTCTTATCCTGGGTAAGAATAATTGATGGTGGTTTATCAATATTGTCTCTATAAAGTATCAATCTTATGACTGTTTGATTTGTTTGGTTCATGCAAATGTTCAACTTACAAATAATAAAATCAATGAGTTGTTATAGGGTGGAGAATGGGGAGATGGTTAGTTGTGTAACCTTGAAATTGATGTACCGACCATCATCATCCTATTTCCCATCGTGTAAAAATTTGACGTCTACTAGAGTCATATAACCTACAAAAAGGTCAGAAAACATGCATTTTATTACTGTAATATGATAAAGGTAGCACCGTAAATTCGATGTAAAATAACACAAGGTGGAAAAAAATTGGGTTGTGAGAGTGTAATTAATAAAACCAAAACTAACTTAAATGTCAAGATCAGAAAACTCAAACAATAATGGGATATGTTAAGGTAATATATAAAAAAAACAGTCATGTAATTAAATGTAACATGACGACAGAAAGTAAGGAAAAATTTGGTTGTGACAGTGTAATTAAAAAACAGACATGTAATTAAATGTAACATGACAGAAAGTAGGGAAAAATTAGTAAATGACACTGTAATTTAATAAAATCAGCAGTAAATTAAATGTACATCTCAGACAATTGGAGGACAGTGGGATGTGTTATGAAAATATATTATTAGGATAACTGTTATATAAGGAAAATTATGAAGAAATAGGGTTGCATTAATGAATCAAATGAAAGAAATACTGAAGCTTAAATATAATCGAGCAAATACCTGATATTTAAATTGGAAGAACGACAGTGAACAAAGGCAAGAGATGAACTCTAAGGCGTATTGTACAAATGTGTTGTGAAATTGATGGAACACAGAGACGAAGCTAGAAATCTGTGAAATAAAAGAAAAGAGAGAGATAAAGAGAATGTATGAGATAATCGATGTGGATAAAAATGTGTCGTAGTGTGTGCAAATCTATAAGATGATGGATCCTCGATGCAAATGTGTTGTACGATGAAAATGTATGAAATATCTGGAAATGTGTGAGACCAAATAGAGGGAATAATCAATTATTGGAGATTTAGTGTGAGATGGGAGAGAATGAATAATACGTAAATGAAGATTATGTGTGAGAGTAGAGAGAATGATTTTTGTTGAGATCGAGAGAGAATGAATTATTGATTATTAGAGATCTGAATGAAAGGAGAGAGAATGAAAATGAAGGGAGGAGAGAGAAGAATTTTGTGGGAGAAAATCTGGTAAGAGATTAGAGATAAAATTTTAAAATGAGAGGAAAAGTTGAGAAGGTAAAAAAGAGAAGAAAAGTTGAGAAGGTAAAAAAGGGAAGAAAAGTAGAAGAAAGGAAAAAAAAAAAAAAAAAACTCGAAACTCTATTTTAAAAAATGGGACATCCGTAAAAAAAAATGGGGGTCATTTAAGGTAAAATTCCTCTTCTTTTTTTTTTTAAAGAACCCTAACATAGAGCCCACTCAAATTTTTCTACTTTCTGCTACCTTTTTGCCATTTTTCTCTTTATTTTGCCGCCTTTCTATTTGTCAAAATTTATATTTTCGTGAATCCCCAGCTGTAATTTTTTTTTATTATTATTTTTAATCAACGCTTTCTTTCTTTTCTTCCGCAATTATTTTTGGGCAATTTTTAAAGTTATTGCATTCTTTAATTTTAAATGATTTTACCCTTTTTTTCCCGCAATTCTTTGCATTTTTTTTTTTTATAATTACTATCTGTTAAATAATAAAGTTTGATCCAAAAACAACATGTGGCAAAATTGTGTCCATAGAATTTGCTTGGAGATCAAGGAAGATTTATGGCCATTAGATCTTACACTTCATTCAAAGACAAGTAGGTGGCACAATTGTGGCCATAGGATTTGCTTGGAGAGTAAGGAAGATTTATGGCCACTAATTCTTACACTTCATCCAAAGACCATATGTGACAAAATTATAGCCATACAAGTTGATCAAGGCTCTTTGAACTATAAATAGGTGGAGCACCATTGTTGGCATATCATCCCAAAACTTCCAAAGTGAGTGTGAGATAAAAATAGAAAGTGAGTTTCTTCTTATGAGAGAGTTTGAAGAGTTTGTACTTCCACCATAAGAGAGAAAAGTTGTAACTTCTATTTTTATAGTGGAATTCTTCTATCATTGCCCGTGGTTTTTACCCTAATTTGTTTAGGGGTTTTCTACGTAAAATCATCGTGTGTTATTCCTTCTCTTCTTCTTCGTTATTATTGTTCTCAACCTATTGTAGGTGCGATCTTGATCCATTAAGTCTCGTTCCATTTACAATAAGTGGTATCAGAGCCAAATTTTGGGTGTTAATATCTATTTATCGTATGCTCTGTGGTTGCCACTAAGTGGATCCTCCACATCAGAAAATAAGTTAGATATTTTTCACCCTTATTTAAAGGAACGAAGATTGTTTGTCGTTCTTGAGAGAAGTAATGGCGGCAAAGTTCGAGATTGAGAAGTTCAACGGGACTAATTTCTCGTTATGGAAGTTGAAGATGAAGGCTATCTTGAGAAAAGATAATTGCCTTGCAGCCATGAATGAAAGGCCGGCGGAAATCACAGATGACAATAAGTGGAACAAGATGGACGGGAATGCTATTGCAAATCTTCATCTAGCACTTGCAGATAAAGTATTGTCAAGCATAGAGGAGAAGACAACCGCAAAGGAAATTTGGGATCATCTCACAAAATTGTATGAGGCCAAATCACTTCACAACAAGATTTTCCTTAAGAGGAAACTCTATACTCTTCGGATGTCAGAATCTACTTCAATGACAGAGCACATGAACACGTTGAATACTCTATTTTCTCAACTCACATCATTGGGTCATAAAATAGAGCCAAATGAACGTGCTGAACTTCTACTTCAAAGTCTTCCTGATTCGTATGATCAACTTGTCATCAACCTGACAAATAATGTTCTCACCGACTATCTAAACTTTGATGATATTGGACCTGCTGTCTTGGAAGAGGAAAATCGGCGCAAGAACAAAGAAGATAAGTTGGCAAGCTCACAACAAGCAGAAGCTCTGGCGGTGACAAGAGGCAGATCAACGGAACGTCGCTCAAGTGGGAGCCAAAATCAAGGAAGGTCAAAATCAAAAAGTAAGAAGAACATGAAGTGCTATCATTGTGGCAAGAAGGGTCATCTGAAAAAGGATTGTTGGAATCTCAACAAGAAAGATTTCAATCCTCAAGGAAATGTAGCAAGCATCTCAAATGAAGATCGTGTCTTGTCTTGTGAAGCAGCGACAACTTTTGAAGGCAGGAAAAGTTTTGCTGATGTATGGTTCATCGACTCAGGAGCCACTTATCACATGACTCCTCGACGAGAATGGTTTCATCATTATGAACCAGTCTCTGAAGGATCTGTGTTCAGCTGTAGTGACCATGCCTTGAAGATTGTCGGTATTGGAACTATTAAGTTGAAGTTCCACGATAATACAATTCGTACAATTCAACAAGTGCGACATGTAGAGGGCCTGAAAAAGAACTTGCTCTCATTAGGTCAACTCGATGACCTAGATTGCAAAGTCGTAGTTGAGAAAGGAATCATGAAGGTGATTCGAGGTGCGCTTGTACTTATGAAAGGAGAAAAGGTGGATACAAACTTGTACATGTTGGAGGGAGAAACTCTGCAAGAAGGAGAAGCATCAGTTGCCTCAAGTAGCCCAAGTGAAAAATTGTCAATGATGTGGCATCAGAAACTTGGACACATGTCCGAACAAGGAATAAAAGTTCTTGCAGAACAAAATCTACTCTCAGGACTCACTAAGGTGTCTCTACCCTTTTGTGAGCATTGTGTTACAAGTAAGCAGCATCGATTAAAGTTCAACACATCAAATTCTAGAAGTAAAGATATTCTAGAATTGGTTCACTCTGATGTATGGCAAGCACCAATTATATCCTTGGGAGGAGCAAGGTACTTTGTATCCTTTATAGACGACTACTCCAGAAGGTGTTGGGTGTATCCTATCAAGAAGAAGGCAGATGTGTGTTCAGTCTTCAAAGTATTCAAAGCGCAAATAGAACTTCAAACTGGTAAGAAGATGAAGTGTTTACGGACAGATAATGGAGGAGAATATACAAGCAATGAGTTTGCAGAATTCTGCAATCGGGAAGGTATTAAAAGGCAGTTCACTACTGCTTACACTCCTCAGCAAAATGGAGTGACAGAGCGGATGAACAGAACCTTGTTAGAAAGAACAAGAGCAATGTTAGGAGCTGCAGGCTTAGATAAAACTTTCTGGGCAGAAGCAGTCAATACCGCCTGTTATGTAGTGAATCGTGCTCCATCAACTGCAATTGAGTTGAAGACACCAATGCAGATGTGGACTGACAAGCCAGCTGATTATTCAAACCTCCATATATTCGGAAGTCCGGTGTACGTGATGTACAATGCCCAAGAAACTACAAAGTTGGATCCAAAATCCAGGAAATGTTTGTTCTTGGGGTATGTTGATGGTGTGAAGGGGTATCGCCTGTGGGATCCCACTGCCCACAAGGTTATCATTAGCAGGGATGTGATCTTTATGGAAGATAAGAAACAAATAGCATATGATAGCACCATAAATGAAAGCTCAGAGGATACAACAACAGTACACGTGGAGAAAGAATCTGAAGACAACTCTTCGGAAGTTGAACCAATGCACGAGATCCTAGAAACAGTTGAGTCACAAGTACCAGAGACTCGTCGATCTGGTAGGATGAAAAAACCACCAAGTTGGCAATCTGATTATATTATGGAGAGCAATGTTGCATGTTGTCTTCTAACCGAGGATGGAGAGCCATTAACCCTCCAAGAGGAAATAACTAGTTCAGATGTCGCTCAGTGGATGACAGCAATGCAGGAAGAGATAGAAGCTCTTCATAAGAACAAGACTTGGGAACTTGTAACCTTACCACAAGGGAGAAAGCCCATTGGTAACAAATGGGTGTATAAGATCAAGCGCAACAACGATGATCAAGTGGAACGATATCGTGCAAGATTGGTGGTAAAAGGATACGCTCAGAAAGAAGGTATTGACTTTAATGAAATCTTTTCTCCAGTAGTTCGACTTACCACTGTCAGAATAGTCCTTGCAATGTGTGCTACATTTGATTTAGAATTGGAGCAGTTAGATGTTAAAACTGCTTTTCTCCATGGAGATCTTGAAGAAGAAATATATATGCTCCAACCAGAAGGTTTTGAAGTAAAAGGAAAAGAGAACATGGTTTGCAGGTTAAACAAATCTCTGTACGGTCTCAAACAGACGCCGAGGTGTTGGTACAAGAGATTTGATTCCTTCATCATGAGCCTTGAATACAACAGACTTAATGCAGACCCTTGTGCATATGTCACTACAAGAAAACATGGCTATTGGAGCAATTTGTTTACAACAGTTTAACAAGTGTTGCAAAATTTAATAAAATCGCAACAATTTTTCGTAACAAAAAGCTAACTGTTGCAAAATGTATGTATTGCAGCAGTTTACTTGCAACGGTTTAATAATATGTTGCAATAGGTGCAATCAAAATTCAAATATGTTCTATATTTTTAAAGCTCAAACCCAAATGTTACTAAAGTCCAAGCCCAATATATACTTTGTTAAAAACCCATATTTTTTAGTTCAATAATTGTAAACCAAATCGACCCTTCATATCGAAGAAAAATCTGCCCTCCAATTCCAAATCCTTACTCGAGGATCAACAATCTTTGATTTCCAAGACGCCGGAGAAGCCGCCCGAGCAATCTAGCAGAACTTGGAACCGTAATGTTGCTCTTTCTTTCAAAGAGGTCCGACAAGCTGCCGAGAGCGTCCGTGAATCTAGTAGATCTAAGGCTTTCGTTGATAACTCCAAGAAATTGCCTGAGAAGTAAGTGTTTTTGTTTATTGATCTTGAATATTTTGGCTTATCGATGGCTGCCTGCATTCAGATCTACTTTAAATATTTGGTGAATGAGTCTTGTTACTTTGATATTTGCAGATTTGAGATTTTGAGCAAGTTCTTTGATAGCTTGGACTCTGCAATGCGGTTGTTACGATTTAAAGGTTTAGCATCGAATTTTTCTAATGTATGCCCCAAGATAGAGGTTCTCACTAATAGGTACTTATTCTGGCTTCTACATTGCTTCTTCCTCTTCATTATCGGATGCTATGATCAATTTATGTAAAATTCCTGGAATTATTTCTCTGAATGGGTGCCTAAGTAACACCGAAGAAGTTTATAAGTTTCGTTGTTGTTACATTCTAAAAGAACTGCTTGTTTGTAATGATAATTAATTAAGAACAACGAAGAATATGAACCTTGGTCAACTGAGTGATGTGATTATTCCACCTTCATAGGATTTTCCCTTGAACTCTGAGTTTGTCTCTGGAAAGTATCCCCAAGTCATCAAAACAGGGTGGAGATGAAGATTTCTCCCAATGTGTTTGTTCCTCAGCCCACTTGATATCATCAATGGTGGTGTGGAAAGCGCACCACAAGCCGAGATAGTAGCTTTGGCCTTGATTTGCAGTTTCTTGGTAATGTTATCACTCCAAACATTTGCAATGACTCCCAAGCATTTACTCTTCCTCACATTTCCAGCTCTGTTTCTTTCTAATATGAATCTCTCAGCTTTGCAATTTGTTATGATCACTGCTCCATGATTCACAGCATCAACTAGCCAAGTAGAATCAGTCCCTTTTCTAAAATGTAATTATTTTTTTAGCTACGATTTTTTTAATCTTTTATCTTAATTATGCTTGAAGTCATCCTCTGTATATATGCATGTATAAATGATTCTTGTGAATGGAATAATGTTAAGCATACTATCCTAGTTTGCCTCTCACATCCTGTAAAAGAAACGGTTATTTTCCTTTTACATTTTCAAGGTTGAACAAATTCTGGTATTACCTTCGGAGGGGTAGAGATAAGGACTTCCTTTTTAGGCTTTGTTTTGTTTTTTTGTTGTTTTTCCCCTCTCGACGGTAAGTTATGTTCTCTCATGTATGTACTATCCCAAGGTATTAGCAAGGAATGCGAAGAACCATTCCCCAAACATATATCCACTAAATGGGCGAATCACTGAATTATCGAGGGCAATAATCCATCATTTTTCTTATGAAATTTCTGTATGGCTTTAAAGAGCAGTGCCTAGTTATTTCTCCATGTGGTAGCTAGGTAGGAGCTGAATTAGTCAAATGAAGATTCTGATGCATTTTATATTTTTCTGGTCAGACATTTTGTTGAGTTTCCAAGGAATATCTGTTAGTTATGGAGGGTCAGACATTTTGTTGAGTTTCCAAGGAATATCTGTTAGTTATGGACCATCTTTTTCGTTCTAGAAGTCTGCCATTCACAATACAATATATATATATATATATATATATATATATATATATATATATATATATATATATATATATATATATATATATATATATATATATATTTATATATTTTTTTTTATCTCTATAAATTTTGCCACAGGAATTCCTATTGATAAAGTAGCATTGTTAGACCAGGAAACTCGTAATTATGTTGGAAGAAAGTTGTTGGAACTCACTTTACATGAATTATTTGCTTTCCGCTTCATGCAAGCAAGTCTTTCAGAGCACATGTTAATGTGAAATTGGAAATGCAATAATTTTTTAGTTGTCTAATATTTCTGTGTTAAATATATATATATATATTTTTTTTTTTTTGACAACAAGTGAAATTGGAGGCTCCTAAACCACCCAAGGTGGATTACAAAAAAACATATAGTTCACACTTCACAGTATAAATATTCATTGGATGAAAAAATGGGATGGATAATAATAGTTTTTTTTTTCTACAAACTTGAGCATAGCTCAACTGATTAAGACATATATCTTCGACCAAGTGGTTACAAGCCTTACAAGGTTCAAATCTCTACTCCCACATGTTGGTTGTTGAATTCAATAATAGTTTTTTTTTCAATTTAGAACCTACTTGCTAAGTTTGTGTGCTTGTCATAATTTGATCCATTTTCTTACATTACAGACAACCATGAGAGGTGTAACTTGGCTTCTGGAAAAATTCCCTCAGCTAGGATATAATCATACTCTCTCTCAAGGTAGAATTTATTAATGTTTTACAACCGATATTCTTTAGTACATATGTATATTTAGCAATAGGTCAAATTGTATAAATCCTTACAAGATACAAAAAGAGTGATTTTCTGTTATTGCTCTATGTATTTAGCAATAGGTCAAATTGTATAAATCCTTTCATTTTTCTCTGCATTAAAATTTCTGAATATATTTACAGGGCCACATTTCAACTCTACTGGAAAACATCATGATACTCCTGAGGACGAGCATCGTCATGTTGGTGATTTAGGGAACATTATTGTTGGTGATTTTGGTATGAATATTCTTTCATAGAATGTCATGCTGTGTTATTTTTTATTGCCTTTTTTTGTGCAACCTCTATATTATACTTGGTTAGACTATGTTTGTAAGAGTATGCACTTGTCTAAGCTTTTCTTTCATATTTACCTAATTTGATGTCGGATCTGATACATTTACCTTGTTCTATGATATAGCTGTTGGATGCTAACACTTTGAATGTTAATGCAGTGTATAAGCAAAGCTTGCTTCACCATTACTGATAGTCAGGTTTTTCTTACTACCCCTGTTTTATTAATTTTGTTATTTTTGTGGCGCGAGAGGCAGCCAATTATAAATAACGTTCTTCCTCCATTCTCTTCTTCTTTATTTCATCTTCTTGTTTTTTTGAGTGATTTGTAAATTGATTTGTGTTTTGTTTTCTTTGAACGCAGTGAATTTAGTAATCAACGATGGAAGAATTAGAGCAGTTTATGCAAGTGAGTTTTCGAAGGTGTCGAAGTACATTTATCATGTCGAACTCGCCATCTAAGGAGATCGTGCCGAAATGCAGATAATTGCTTCAAGTCTGACTCTGAATCTAGTGGTGGTCCTAGAAATTGAGAAATGAGTTTCATATATGATTATCGATGTTGACTAATGTTGTACTGTTATCTATCTATTCGGATCAAACTGAAATTTTATTGCCTAACTATTTCATAAATAGTTTTCGATGTCGATGAACACAATTTGAAATGTGAATAATGTATCATAAAGATATTTTTGTTACTATAAAATAAGCAAATTATATAAATACGGGTGTCATTGCAACGGTTGTGAGAAGTTAATCCAAAAGTTTTAAAAAGTGTTGTTATTTATTTTAAAACTGTTGCAATAGAGGTATTATTGCAACCGTTGTGAGAAGACATTTAGTTTTAAAAAAATGTTGCTATTTATTTTAAAACTGTTGCAATAGGGTGGGTGTTATTGCAGCGGTTGTGAGAATTCATTCCAGCACTTTTAAAAAGTGTTGCTAGATCCCTCTCAACACTGGTTTAGGCAGGGGTTTTTTAAGTGTTGCAAAAAGTGTTGCAGGGGTTCAAAACCGCTGCAATAGCTCAAAAAAACTGCTGCAATAGCCCTGTTTTCTTGTAGTGTGTCAAGAGGTTTGGTGATAAAGACTTCATTGTCTTGTTGTTGTATGTTGACGACATGTTGGTAGCAGGCCCCAACAAAGATCGTATCAAAGAATTGAAGGCACAGTTGGCTAGGGAGTTTGAAATGAAGGACTTGGGACCAGCAAACAAGATTCTGGAGATGCAAATTCACCGAGACAGAAATAATAGGAAGATTTGGCTATCACAGAAAAATTATTTGAAGAAGGTCTTACGACGCTTCAACATGCAAAATTGTAAGTCAATGTCTACCCCTCTTCCTGTTAATTTCAAGTTATCCTCTAGTATGAGCCCTAGCAGTGAAGCAGAGAGGATGGAGATGTCTCGAGTACCGTATGCATCAGTAGTGGGAAGTTTAATGTTCGCCATGATATGTACCAGACCAGACATTGCACATGCAGTGGGAGTAGTTAGTCGGTATATGGCAAATCCTGGTCGAGAGCATTGGAATGCTGCTAAAAGGATCCATAGATACATTAAAGGGTCCATAGATGTTGCATTGTGTTATGGAGGATCAGACTTTATTGTTCGAGGATATGTTGATTCAGATTATGCAGGTGATCTTGATAAAAGCAAATCCACCACAGGATATGTGTTCACTCTTGCTAGCGGAGCTGTAAGTTGGGCTTCAAAACTGCAGTCAGTTGCGGCTACGTCAACAACAAAAGCAGAGTATATTGCGGCTACACAAGCTAGTAAAGAAGCGATATGGTTGAAAATGCTATTGGATGAACTCGGGCATGAACACGAGAATATTTCTTTGTTTTGCGACAGTCAGAGTGCCTTGTATCTTGCAAAGAATCTAGCTTTTCATTCCAAGTCAAAACATATTCGAGTGCAATATCACTTCGTTCGTGAGAAAGTGGAGGAAGGAACAGTGGATATGCGTAAAGTTCAGACAAAAGAAAACCTAGCAGATTACCTGACAAAGGCAGTCAATGCGGACAAGTTCAATTGGTGTCGATCCTCGAATGGCCTAGCAGAAACATAAGCAACGTGAAGCTGGCAAGGTAGACAGAAGAGTGTGGAGATGTGATTGATTATCAATCAAATCTCCAAGTGGGAGATTGTTAAATAATAAAGTTTGATCCAAAGACAACATGTGGCAAAATTGTGTCCATAGAATTTGCTTGGAGATCAAGGAAGATTTATGGCCATTAGATCTTACATTTCATTCAAAGACAAGTAGATGGCACAATTGTGGCCATAGGATTTGCTTGGAGAGTAAGGAAGATTTATGGCCACTAATTCTTACACTTCATCCAAAGACCATATGTGGCAAAATTATAGCCATACAAGTTGCTTGTAGATCAAGGCTCTTTGAACTATAAATAGGTGGAGCACCATTCTTGTCATATCATCCCAAAACTTCCAAAGTGAGTGTGAGATAAAAATAAAAACTGAGTTTCTTCTTATGAGAGAGTTTGGAGAGTTTGTACCTCCACCATAAGAGAGAAAAGTTGTAACTTCTATTTTTATAGTGGAATTCTTCTATTCTTGCCCGTGGTTTTTACCCTAATTTGTTTAGGGGTTTTCCACGTAAAATCATCGTGTGTTATTCCTTCTCTTCTTCTTCGTTATTATTGTTCTCAACCTATTGTAGGTGCGATCTTGATCCATTAAGTCTCGTTCCATTTACAACACTATCGAGTTATTCTTATTCTTCTTATTATTATTTTAAGTTTCTTGCCTGCTTATAATTATTATTATTCGGCTTCGTTTTATCAAATTTCTATTTTCCCCCCTTTTTAAAGTTGTCATTTTCATTGTTAAATTTATTATTATTTTTTTTTAATCATACAAAATTCTGATGAACTTTGGGTATGTTCTAGTATGTACCTACTTTAAAAAATTTCCATTTTTAACTTTGAATTTTGAAATTTATAAAATATATATATATATATATATATATATATTATTAAAATAAATGATAGAAATTAACATGACAAGTAATGTGTACAAATTAGAAGATGTGCCTGATATTATTTAAAACTATATAAAAGACTAAAATTGTTATTATCATTTATTTTATCTCAAAAAATATTGCTACAATTGATGATGAGGTATATACATCATACTTGACTTAATACCTAGTGGATTGACAAAAATTTAAAGGATAAAAAGTTAATCCAAGAGATGAAAAATTCTAATCATTCCTTCAAAATTCTAAAAAAAATTGTATAAATATGAGATAATCTTTTTTCTCCCAACTTACATAAAAAACTAAATCGAAATAATAGGACGGACTAAAACACATATTTAACCTTTAAAATTATAAAAAAAAAATGCCAAAAGTTGACTTAAATTATAGACACGACAATTCCTAAGTTTTAAAATTATTCAATTCTTAATAACTCCAAACAGTGACGAAACAAACAATAAAACCTCTTGGAAGTAGAAGGCCTGCAATATCTAAAATCTAAAGAGAGGAATCGGCAAATGTAGTTTATGAAGCTATAGGAGATTCAAATTTTATTCATAAAGTTAAGAAGGTTTGGATCATTGCTTTCAAAAATAAAAAAATGTGTTTAGATCATGACATTTGTCAAAAAAATATAAAATATAAAAAAACAATAAGACATTCACATCTTGACATAATCTTCATGCATTCTTTTATTAAAAATTAAAAATATTGTTGAATATAGACATTACTTTAAAAAAAAATCCAAATGGTAGTAAGAAAAAGAAAATTTTTCGAACAATAACATAACATAAAGACTCACTCATGAACTAATGATCAAAAAGTTAAAAAGTTGAATTCTCACATCGCTTAATTAAATATATTTTTAAAAAAGTTAAAACATTATAAAAAATATATAAAAAAGAAAAAAAACAAAGAGAAATTTTGTATGGGGAGTTGGATTCTACTTCTATTTATGATGAGTCATGTTACTAGAATGGCATGAAATTAAATTAATTAGGATTTAAGAAGAGTAAAACTTGCTTACAGCCCGGGCTACACGTATCTTTTGCAGCCCAACACGTGTCACGATTTGATTGACTGAATATTTATATTATTTTTTAAATAAAAAAAAACTTTTCACGCCGTTTACTTAATTCTTTTCTTCCGTAACTTTCCCTTTCTTCGTAAACAACTTCTCCTATTTTCTCTCTTTTTTTTTTTTTTCTACTTTCATCTACCATGAACTTTGTTTTCAATTTCATCTCTCAACTCTCTCTTCCTTTCTCTACAATAAGTTTTTTTTTTTTTTTTTTTTGTTAACTATTTTTTAACGCAGTAAAATTTGTAATACTCTAAAGAATATATCTAGACAAATCAAATCTTTTTTTTGCCATTTTTGTTTTTTTTGGGATTTTTCTTAAAAAAATAAAAAATCCAATCAACTTTTTCACTCTTTCCAACCTCAGAAGAATCCAACTGTGAAATTTTTCACTATTTCCTTCGCTTCCCCTAAAAACCCACTTGAAAATTTATGCATATATATAACACACAATCAGAAAAAGAAATTCCCCTAAACCTTAAACCCCAATTGAAATTTCATGACCTTGAAGTTTGAGGTGGAAAGAAATGAAGAGGGAGAAAGTATGAGATGTTGTTAATTTCTTGGAATAAAAAAAAGAAAGTTATGAACAAAAACCAACTAAACGGCGTGAAAGATTTTATTATTATTTAAAAATGGTTTAAATATTAGCCAATCAATTCATGGCAGGTGGCTGGGCTGCAGAAGATACTTGTAGCCCAGGCAGCAAGCAAGTTTTACTCATTTAAGAATTATTGTCAAGAAAAATTTCTATAGTATGGTTAGAGCATTAATGGATATTTCTCCCACACAAAGAAGTTGGCCTATTAATGGACAAGTTAAAAAATTTGATCTATAGATTCTTCCCTCCTATATCCAATTTTTTAGCTTACCAATCTTTATTCTATATGACCAATCAACTATTTTGATTTTTTTTTGGCATCATATTGTGTCAAATTATTATTTGTTAGTCTAAACAACGTGACATATTAATATGTAAGCAATGATATGATTTAAATAAATTTATTAGAATCAAAATTAAAAATTCGAGAGCATAATTGATACTTTTTTAATTCATACACTAAATAGGTCACATTTACCATTAAACACATTTTTTTAACTTTAAAACCCCTAACGACTTTCGAAGTTTATAAATTTATTGGACATGTTTAAAATTTTGGACAAAACTTTAAGGTTATTGAAATTTTTTTTGGTAATTTAATTGAGAATTTAAGGAAAATAGAATAAAAGTTAAAATACTATTTTGGTCTCTGTACTTGAGGCTTCCTCCATTTTCCTGTAGTTTCAAATGTTCAAATTTAATCTTTTACTTTCAACAAATCTTAAAATTAGTCTTGGGGATTGAACATAGGACCTCATGATCACTAGGGATACATCTTTGTTCTTTTCCAATCTTTGTCCCAACCAATATAGTCATCGGCTGACAAGTTTTGTAAAATTGAAAAGAGGTCATAAAAACGAATTTCACTTTTTCTGGTCCTGATCCGGATCGAGATCATCACCGAAAAACACAAAATACAACTTTGTTAGAAGAATGCTATTTATAAAAGGTCGAAAATATTTTGTGTTAGAACAAACAATTATACTATTAACAGGTTTACAAATTTTGTAGAAGAAAAACTATTATAATCTCTTTTTTTTCTTATGAAAAAATCAACAATAAATTAATAGTAAAACTAAAGACTAAGGTTAAGATTTAACTTAAATTATAAAAAATACTCCTAAATTAATGTTAAGATTTAAGTTAAATTATAAAAAATAATCTTCAACTATGGTTGGTTTCAAAAATACTTTTAACTTTAAAAAATTTAAAAAATACGTTTGAACTATGAAAAAAGTTTTTAAAAAATAACGTTTTAAAAATACTCTCAGAGTTGACTACATACACAAAATTCTAATGAGAATAGATCCGATTGTCTGGATTTAAACTTGAGACTTTTTTTTTTTTTTTGCAACCGAGGATTGAACTCATGACCTCTTAGTCACGGACACAACCTTATGTCAATTGAGCTATGTTCTAGTCTCGTATGTTCGTGTTCGTGTTCGTGTTGGCATTCGTGTTGAGAAACTTAAGTTAAGATTTATTAAAAATAGTAAGCTAAAACAATTAAGAGTGTTAAAAAGAAGCGAGTCAACCCAACAAACTGAACCGTGCACACGCCTAACAACTATATAATGTATGGCCACGCCCACTATCTGGTACTGCAAAATTATGGCTCTTCAACGGAAGACTGACATTCTTTCCATTTTCCTCTTCTTCTTCTTCATCTCTCCAATTTCATCGCTTCAATCCGCCATTAATGTCTGGCCAAAACCAAGATCCTTCAATTGGCCCAATCCCCAAGCTGCTCTTCTTTCCCCCAATTTCACCATCATTTCCCCTCACCACCACTACCTCTCCTCCGCCGTAGACCGCCACCTCCGCCGCATCCTCACCGAGAATTACCGCCCTCTCCTCGACCCTTCCGTCAACTTCTCCTCCTCCGCTTCCCCCTTGCACAACCTCACCGTCTCCGTCGCCGATCTCTCTGCCCCACTCCAAAACGGTGTCAACGAATCCTACTCTCTCGACATCTCCATCACCGGCTCCGCCAATTTGGTGGCGGCGACGGCCTGGGGCGCCCTCAGAGGCCTGGAGACGTTCTCTCAGCTTGTTTGGGGTGACCCACTTCGAATTCCGGTGGGGGTTTCGATTTTGGACGCGCCATTGTTTCAGCACAGAGGGTTAATGCTGGATACGTCCAGGAATTTCTATGGAGTGGAGGAAATTCTGCGGACGATTGAGGCGATGGGTATGAATAAGCTTAATGTTTTTCATTGGCATATAACTGACTCGCATTCTTTCCCTCTTGTGGTGCCATCGGAGCCGGAGCTTGCTGCTAAAGGGGCTTATGGAGATGCTATGCAATATTCCCCTGAAGATGTTCGACGAATTGTCAAGTTTGGAATGGAACGTGGTGTTAGAGTCTTGCCAGAAATTGACTCCCCTGGTTAGTTCAAATTCACTTGTTTTTTAGTCTTAAAATCTGAATTGCCCAATTGGGAGGTTGTTGATTTGTTTGGTTTTTGTTCATCTGTTTTAGTATGTTTGAAACACTAACTTTAGTTTATAACAATTTAGTCCCGAAACTTTAGCATGTAACAACTAGTTTGGTCTCACTTTAGCATGTAACAACTAGTTTGGTCTCAATACTAATTCCTACCACGAATGTTGACTTAATCTTTAAATTTTATAAACACATTTGTTCACTAATCAATTTATTGATCTACATATCTAAGAAATTCCATTATATCTTAATGGTATTTTTTACAACAAGAACCAAATTGTTACATATCAAATTTCAAAGACTAAATTGTTAAAAAATTGAAAGGAATCAAATCAATACAAACTAAAGTTCATGGATTAAATTGTTGCTTTCGTGAAAATTCAGGGACCAATAATGTTTTTTTTTTATTTTTTGAATATTGTTTCATAAAAAAAAAAAGTGCTTCATCTGTAGCTGGAAAATGTTGAATCAATATATATGTTACCTGTGGAGAATCTGCCATAATCATATAAAGAATTGTTGTGTAATTTGCAGGACATACTGGATCATGGGCTCTGGCTTACCCTGATATAGTGTCATGTGCAAACAAGTTCTGGTTGCCTGCAGGGTACAAATGGGAAGACCGGTTGGCTTCAGAACCTGGCACTGGCCATTTGAACCCCTTGAACCCCAATACCTACAAAGTCCTTAAAAACGTCATTAGGGACGTCGTTGCTCTTTTCCCAGAATCCTTTTACCACGCGGGAGCAGATGAGATTGTCCCGGGATGTTGGAAGGATGATCCTTTGATTAAATCCTTCTTATCAAATGGTGGAACTCTTAGTCAAGCTCTTGAGATCTTTATCAACACCACCTTCCCTTACATTCGCTCGCTTAACCGTACCGTTGTCTATTGGGAAGACGTATTGCTCGACGACACTGTTAGGGTGCGACCGGAGTTTCTCCCACAAGAGCATACCATCTTGCAGACTTGGAACAATGGTGTTAACAATACCAAAAGAATTGTTTCTTCCGGATATCGAGCGATAGTGTCATCTTCTGAATTTTATTATTTGGACTGTGGCCATGGTGACTTTCTTGGAAACAATAGTCAGTATGATGAACAAGTGAATGGTGAATATAAAAATGGAGGGTCTTGGTGTGGACCTTTCAAAACATGGCAAACTGTATATGACTATGACATAACTTTTGGATTGAGTGAAGAGGAAGCTAAATTGGTGTTGGGTGGGGAAGTGGCATTGTGGTCCGAGCAAGCAGACTCGACGGTTTTGGATGCACGGCTATGGCCTCGAGCTTCAGCAATGGCGGAGTCACTCTGGTCTGGGAATCGAGATGAAACCGGTAAGAAGAGATATGCGGAGGCAACGGATCGTTTGAATGAATGGAGATACAGAATGGTTAACAGAGGCATTCGAGCTGAACCAATTCAGCCACTCTGGTGCATTCGAAACCCTGGCATGTGTAACACTGTTCAACAACTCTAATAGTTATACATTGATGAACAATATATTCAATTCAAATGAGCCTAACAATTTGAAAACTTGCTAGTTTCAAATTGATGTATTTGTCAATGGATCATATCTTATTATTGGAAGAACAACAAAATCAAGACACATCAACAGAAACCATCTATTGCAATATATAGTTTGGGATTTTGTCACCACAATGTTTCTAGATCTTAAATTATGAGTGTTAAGGTTTCAAACTCACAAGCCAATCTTATACACAACATCCATGTAGTAGAGGCATCTTCTTTTCAATTGGGTCTGTAGTTTTACAAACTTGTGTATCTAGTAAGAGTTGCATTTAGGTTGAATTTGAGATCTGACAGTGAAGAAAGAGCTTTTAATCTCTCAAGGAACTTGTCTATGAAATGACTCGAATCGGCAGGATCGAACATGGCACCGTTGACGTTCACGACTCCTGGATTTTGACTATTATACACAGAGAAAATGGTGGCAGTCTCGTAACCAGAATTCAAACAGAAGTGCAACAATCCCTTTGGAAATACAATCACATCGCCTGCTTTTAGAACACTCTGAAACAGTTCGTTCCTGGTGTCGATGAATCCAGCTAAAACAATTCCTGTGAATCATAATTGTCGAAAGAGATGAGAAGAAAGGAGGACGAACACAAAACCTCCGACTCTGATACCATATTAAATCACCACTCAACTCAAAAGCTTTAGTTGATGGGTTACAATAAATTTAACTTCGACAATACGTACCTTGGTTCACAAAGAACATCTCGGTGGCTCTCGGGTGCGAGTGTGGAGCAACGATGGCATCTGTGCCCAAATCAGTTCTAGAAATAGAAAGCCCTAATGTATTCAGACCAGGGAAGTCCGCAGCAGTGACGATCTTCACCAACGAGCGGAACCGATCATCGGTATTGACCGGTCCCGTTAACTTTGCTGAGTTGAAGTCAGAAGTTGTAACAATGGTGGGGTTTTTGCATGGGAAACCATTGATGAACTCACTTCTGTTTGTAGCTGTTGGACAAGTATCAAAGACATTATTAGAATCTGCAACTGAGATTCCAAGACAAGAAAATACCAGAAACAGAAGGAAAATTAAGGAAGATGATGATGATTTCTTCATTTTGAGTTGTGTTGAACTGAGAATTTAGGATGAGACATAAATATACTTGAGTTGCAAGGTTTTTGAGGTTGCCAGCAATGGAAGAATTTAATTTCCTAATTCTTGGAGTTTACTACTGGATTTTCAATTGATTGTGCATTAAGAGAACTGCCTTGGGCTTAAAGCAAAATTAATTAATATGAAAATTTTGTACAACAAACTTGGGTTACGAGATTTGAATCTCCGATCTCATTTGAAGGTGTAAATGTCCCTTGTTTTTTTTTCTTTTTCTTGGTACAAGTGAGATACTAAGATTTGAACCTTCGACTTTAAAAGAAGAAGTACATGTCAATGACCGCTAAGACTCATTTGACAATTGTTGATAGAAAAGTAATATCTATCCTCTAATTTTTTTTAATATGAGTTTCTTGAACTTTTATGATTAATTTAAGCATTCAATAATGCCATGATATAATTAGGGTCGATATGTATTTTGTTAACCATATTTTAATTCTTTAATTTGTGCATGAGCATAGCTCAACCGGCATAATGTACAATCTAGCGATTAAGAGATCACACACTCGTCAATATGAGCATAGCTCAACGAGCATAATGTATGAGCAAGATGTTTCGAATGGACTCCCCACATATTGTTAAAAAAAAAATAAAAATAAATAAATAAATAAATAAAAAAATCACACACTCCATTTCTTCTCACATATATTGCTAAAAAAAACCTATAATTTGTCGTGTACACTATGAACCAATTGATGTCATTTTTGCACTTTTTTTTTTAAACACCAAACCTATTTACTAGTATTTTTGTTTGGGTTTTTAGTTCACCAAGAAAAAAATATTTTGAAATAATAGCTAAATTCTGAAAACTAAAATAGTAGCTTTCAAAAACTTTTTCTTTTTTATTTTTAAATTTGGTCTAAAATTCAATCTTTTTTCTAAAAAAAAAAATATTAGTATTCATAAGAAAGAGAGAGAGAAAACTCTCAAATTAAGCTAGTATTTTTTTTAAGCAAATTATTGTTTAATGCTATAATTTCAAAATAATGAAATTGGAGTTAGTTATATCAGTATATAGACTTTTTTTTTTTTTTTTTTTTTTTTTTTTTTTTTTTTTTGGAGTTATTGCAATTTAAGGGTACGGTTAAAAAACATAAGGACCATTTCTTTCTATCTTTTTGACAAACATGTCCTTAGGACCATATATATATATATATATATATATTTTTTTTCCCTCAAAAACATAAAACTATTGAATTAAACATTTGACCTTTTAGTCTCTAATTCATATATTACGCTAGATAAATTATGTTCATGTTGGTATATAAATATCATCAATAATTAGTTTAATTGAGAAAAAGTTGTAGGAATAACTCATAAATGTCCAAAATTTAATAATCGTTTTGATTATATCTATAATTTTTTTTTATTGAAAAAATGTGAAAAAGTTATATTTAGAATGAATCACTAATGCATTAAATACTAAACACAACAAATTATTAATTTATCCTACAATGGTGCAACTCAGGTGCATAAAATCAAATTAGTGAGTTAACCCAAAATCTAATTTGCGTGTTTTTTAAAGAATTGGTATAATCGATTCTCCTAAAACAATCAACAATTAAGCATGGTGAGATTGAAGGACACAATTTTTTTTTTTTTAAAAAAAATCTATATTTCTAAAAACAATAGGTGATAAAGACTCTACTTTGGGCCTAAACCCGCATGACTTTATTTTTTGTTTCACCCAAAATGTCTCGTACATAATTGTCCTCACTTATATATCATGGATCAATATCTCTCTTAACCAATGTGGGACTTTGTTAGCACTTCTAACAATCCTCCCGTCGAACAAAGTACCACTTGGAGCCTCCCTTGAACAAATATGTTCACAACCAACGGATCACATTGTGGGATATTTCTTGATGGCGCGGCGCGATCACGTCTCGCACCCTCCAACCACCTCTTTCTCTCACAAAGATCTACTCTTCCTATCTTTCTTGATAAAGTTATTACTTCTTGTTTGCCACTCAAGCACTTTTTGTCTGATCCGAGGTCATCCACAATATTGACTATGAGACTTCATTAATTCTCCACAATAATATTGACTATGAGACATCATTAATTCTCTTTGTTCGAAATCTAAGGAACTCTCCACACAGCTACGGTACCATGACTCTGATACCAATTGATAAAGACATGCAACGGACCTCCACATATCTTCACAATATTGGTATGATATTGTCTACTTTAGGCTTAAACCCTCCTGACTTTGTTTTTTGTTTCACCCAAAATGCATCATACCAATTGAGATAATTGTCCTCACTTATATATCATGGATCAATCTCTTCCCTAACCCACGTGAGACTTTGTTAGCACTCATAACAATAGGTTAATGCAGTTTTACGATGAAAACAAAAAAAAATCACAAACGGTTAATGAATTAAGGGCACAAGAAATATTGTGTATGCATTAGGTGGAGAAATATATATAATATATATGCATTAAAGAGGAGAAATATAAATATTGCGTGTGCATTAGGGGCAAGAAATATAAATATTGTGTATGTATGGCCGAAAAATATAAATAATGTTTATGCATTAGGAGCAAGAAATAGAAATATTATGTATGCATTAAGTAGTGTGCATGCATTAAGGACAAAAAAAAAAAAAATAGAAATACTGACCCGACACTGCATTATATGAATTATCACTCTGTTCTCGCGGTTGGTGGAAGACAAATTTAAAATGATAATTGTGCTCACAAATTTTCTTTAGACCTTTTACTCTATTTATTTAGGTTTAGTTATGGTTAGTATTATTATTATTCTTTTTTTTAAAAAAAATTTATCGTGTACTAAGTGACGTCTATTTTTTTTAAATAAAAAAAAAGTGATGTATATTTATTATTTTTGTCGTTAAATTTTGAGATTGATAAATATTAGCTCAAGAAACTATTGTAAATGTTGATGGTGATGAACTAATAAGAACGAGAATTGTCCTCCCTCAATACAAACTTGAAGTATGATCAAGTTTTTACCCTGTTCTACTTAAATAATAAAAAATAAAGTTTATATTTTTTGTTTGTTTTATTTTTTTAAAATATAATTTTGGATGAATATGATTGAATGTATTTTATTTTATACATAATTTTTGGAGACTATATTATATTGTTTTACTTAATACATTTGAGTTTTTTTTTTTTTGATTATTTTTTCTTACATCTCATTTTTCTTCTTTGCTTTCATATAAACAATATATTTATTGGCTACGCAGTGATAATTAAAATTCTTTATAAAAATTATAAAAAATCATTACAAAGTATATTTTGCAACCCTTACTACTTTATAAAGAGAAATGAAGGTATATTAAAATGATTTATCAATTCATTTTTTTCTTCACTTCAAAGTGTTTCATGATTTAGCACCTTTATTTTAGAATATTAATTTATTTTATATTATTTATCTAAATGCCTCCCTTTTCACGATAGTGAAGTAAAATGATAAATTTAACGTGCATCACACTACTAGTAATTAAAAAAAAAAAGTGTGAATTTTTGTCAATTATTTTTTATTTCACAAATTGGAAAAGAAAATACAAGAAAGAGAGAGAACGAAAAAGAAAAAAAAAATAGAGAAAAATTGGATGAGAAATCCGAATTTTGTCAGCCAAACGCGTCGCTATAACTGGAAGGTGCTAGCGATGCGACCAACTGGAGTGGTCCTAATTCCAAGTGGATTTTCACAATCAAATATTTTAAAATTATAAATTCATTGGAAATTATTCACGTTGAAATTGAAACGTCATAAATAAATTTAGTGTTTTTTTTGGCGAAGGCAAAAAGAAAAAGAGTGATGGAAAAAGAAGATAAATTGAGTGAGGTATCTACCAATCTTACCTGTCTATCCATCTCCAATGGCGGATATTTCGAGATCACTCGGGTCCAGATGGGTCAATTTCTTCTTCAATTTCTTCTTACTCACTACCCATTTCTCCGATTCCTCTTCTGAACTCAGAATGTTCTCTGATTTCGCTTCTTTCATCATCTCATACCCTTCTCTCTAACCTTTTCTCTTTTCCCTTTTCTTCTTACTCGCATTGCTTTCAATTTTTGCTTCTGGGTTTTGCGATTTTCCCTGCCATGACTGTGGCTGTGGCTATGGCTTCTTGGAGCTCTGGGATTCACTCCAATTCCAGCTCTTGGACCCTCAAATCTTCTGAAAACCGTTTTGCGAGTGGGGTTTTAACTAAGAGCTCCCTTGCTTTTCAGACGAAATGTTTCTGCCTACTCCAAAGGGGAAGGTATGAGTGAGTTTCAATTGCTTGTTTTTGTGTGTTTTTTCTGCTTAATTTTATCATCCTGGTCTGGATTCCAGGTGGGCATTACTGAAATTTCTGTTTAGATTTATATATCTCTCATTCGTGATATGTTGCAATCATAGGTTTCTGAGTTTCTCTCTATCTTATCATGTTAGTCAGTAGAATTGAATGAGACCCAATGATTCTCTGTTAATTAAGAAGTTGTTCATGTGAAATCACCACAAGATTTTAAGCTTTCCCAGCTCGGATATTAATTGGATTTACCAACCCCACCATGTGAATTATTAATGTTAATCAATTGGGGAGAAAATTACATAACAAGGATTCGAACTCAGTTGTCCAAAAGCTTAAGTTGATAGGTTATACGTCGTTGCATTTGTAAGGATTTTGATGAATTGAAGATTATTGTGATATCTTTCACTTTGAAGAATGTATCTTGGTTTCTTCATTGATCTACATTACATAATTCACTTTAGTTTCATGCTAGAGGGTTGCGTTTGTTTATAAGTTTGCTCCTGATCCTTGAGCAGATGGTCTTCTTCAAACATGAAGAGCATTATTCCACGAGCATCATCAGCTACAGCTGTTGAGGTACTGAAGGTATCGATACATATGATTTGCAATTGTTGGATGCTTGTTCTTAATTTTTGTTGGACCTCTCTCTCTCTTGGGAGTGGTTGCACAACAGGATGGAAGTAACGGTGATACTGATACAATTCCAACGCCCATAGTTATAATAGACCAGGATTCTGATCAAAACGCAACTGTCGTGGAAATTACCTTTGGCGATCGGCTTGGAGCACTTCTCGACACGGTAAAAAGCTAATTTTCTTTTTTGTATTTGCAATGCCATCTTGAACATTCCATTTATGAGAGTTTTTTGGGTTGTCTTGTTCCGTTGTCATTTCCTATAATTGCTGGTAAAATGCATTGGCTGCAGATGAATGCTCTGAAAAACCTGGGGCTAAATGTTGTCAAGGCAAATGTCTTTTTGGATTCTTCTGGAAAACACAACAGATTTTCCATCACAAAAGCGTAAGTATCGGGTTACTCGTTTTGTGGTTACCAAAATGTATTTAATCTTATTATGTAGTTAGTTACAATGCTGAACTTGAAGTATCAGGCTATTACGTTTAGACGCTCCATCACTGTCTTTTACGTTACTGAATAGCAGGTTGTTATAGTTGTGGGTTAGTAGACTTTTGGATGTACATATATTTTTTTTCAGGTAAGAAACCGAGCTTTCGTTGAGAAAAATGAAAGACTATCCAAGGGCATACAAAAAACAAGCCCAACAAAGAGGGAGCCCCAGAAAAAACTACAGAAAGAACTTCGGTCCAACAAAATCAAAACTACAAAAAGGCCTCGTGACCAACGCCCACAAGGAGACATTAAACCTCATCAACTCCCAAAGCTCATCACACGACCTCTCCACGTCTCTAAAAATTCTATTGTTTCTCTAGAGCCAAACTCCGCACTAAATAGCAAAGAAACTAGTGTGCCACAAAACTTTGCCCTTCTCCCGAAAAATCTAGGAATAATGACTAGACTTATGGATCTTGTTTATAATTTCTATTAGAATGATAAGAACTATTGTATTGATTGTCAATCATTATTATATACATGGCTGTGCTACTTATAAATACTCCTTAAACTCTTCGTTGTATATCAATGTGATACGACAACACTAGAAAGTGGCTTGGGCAATCCTTTGGCTAGGTGGACTTCCCAAACACAAACACTAATACCTTCAATTAGATTTGGACTTAAAGTTGTTCCGTTGTGATTTTGATTTTTGATTGCTGTGCTATGCAGAGATACCGGAAGAAAAGTAGATGATCCAGAGTTGCTTGAGGCAATTCGTTTGACAATTATAAACAATTTGATTCAGTATCATCCGGTATGATCTTATCAAGATTCATTCCTGGTTCTAAAGATAATATTCTGGTGGATCTCCATTTCTTAGAGACCTGTTTTTTTAAGTTCCTAAACTTTAAGTTGGTTGTTCAGGAATCAAGTGCTCAGTTAGCAATGGGAGCAGCCTTTGGAGTCGTGCCACCAAAACAAGAGGTCTTACATAACTTCCCATTTCAAAGCTGCATATACTGTGGAGCTTTTTCTTCATATTATATCCGCTATTGCATGATATTGTTGTTACATTTCTATTTGTGTGGAAAAACTGGCATCATGTTCCCACCCATGCTCTTTTTTTTGCACAATTTCACATATTAGCAAGTTAACTAGGTTACAATCGGCTCAAATGTTGACTTTTCCCGCCAATCCAAGCATAGCTTATTAGATAAAGCAACAATAACCATCCCAAAGGTCAATGGTTCGACCCCTCACCCCGCAATTGTTGAACTCAAAAAAAAAAATGTTGGCTTTTCCTAGTTTGCAAATCGATAGGGCGGTGTGTAGAAACCTGCTGAACATTTTCCGTTTGTGTGAGAAATAAGTGTTTGCTTTCTTGTTAACCATCGTGTGTTGACCTAGTGGTCAATAAGGGTTATGCGAATAATAAGGTCGTAGAGGGAATGAGTTTAAACCATGGTGGCCACCTACCTAGGATTTAATATCATACGAGTAACCTTGGCAACCAAATGTAGTAGAGTCAGATGGTTGTCTCGTGAGAATAGTCGAGGTGCGCGCAAGCTGGGCTGAACACTCACGGTTTAAAAAGGAAAAAAATGTGATTTCCTTTTTACTTCTCGAGGCTTGTCGTGTCACTCGATCTAGCTATTCGTTTCAACTCGAATTCATCATTTCCTAGCTTTTATACTTCTTGTGTTACAGTTATGTACCCTTTCGGGAGGTTGCTCGATTGGAATGATATTTACTCCTTTTCCTGATTTGCTATATGATATAATTTCTCAGATTGATGTGGACATTGCTACACACATAAGCATACGAGATGACGGTCCTGATCGCAGGTAATGCTGCCTGTTACTTCCGAAAAATGCATTTAATCAATCAAAATAAAATTTAATGGTATTCAAATGCATGTTTTGGAGTGATTTTAAATATGCAATAAGTGATTTTAACCATTTCAAAATCACTCTCGAATATGCCCTGACGAACTTTCATTAATCCTGCAAATATGCCAAAAGTGAGAGTGCAAATTTTCAATGTTTTTCCTTTTCCCTTTACAGCTTACTGTATGTGGAGACCGCTGATCGACCGGGATTATTGGTGGATCTTGTGAAGAATATCACCGACATAAACGTTGCAGTTGAATCTGGAGAATTCGACACCGAGGTGACTATTTTCAGTGTTAAATTTCCAGGCATTCACCTATACTTAACTTCCATGGTAATTGCAAGTTTCTTTGTCCTGGCTACAGGGATTGTTGGCCAAGTCTAAGTTTCATGTCAGCTACAGGGGAAAACCCCTCATTAAACCTCTTCAGCAGGTTGGTAAACATTTAATTTACTGGTTACAATATTGTTGCTTACCGAAACAAATTGAGGATTTTCGTTGAACTTTACAGGTTATATCAAATAGTTTACGATATTTCTTGAGGCGACCAACGACAGAGGATGCGAGTTTTTGAGCCCTGTGAGGTTAAACAAAGTCAAGTTATAGTGTACCATTTGCGCCCTGTTGTTGTAACATATCTTACTTACCATGGTAATTTATACTCTTTAAAAGAGATTTGAACCTCAAAATTAACATTACGCATTTGCGAGAAATGTTCGAGTTTGTTGTTCAATGCTCGGCCATGTCACGATGTATTCGTCATCGCTCTATTGATACTTTGACAGAATACATTGCAAAGATAAATCTTAAATCTTCTGGGTTTGCACAAGCAAAGAAGAAAATAATTTTTGTATGGTACATTCTTCTATATGTATATCAAGTGGTTCCAAAATATGACAAGTTTTTGTCAATACTGACAACCTAAAAACATGCTACTGAATAAAATCTTAATTAAACAATTACATTTTTTCCCCTTTTAAACGAGTAATTTTGTTTTCAAGGATGTGATATAATTAAAACATAAGTAAAACTAAATTTATGTTGCCTAATCGTCCATTAAGATTATAGACTTTTAGAGATTTTTTTTTTTTTTTTTTTTAAATTAATTAATTTATTTTTACATTGGGGATGGGAGGATTCGTCTGTCCTCTTGGTCATCAACACATACATATATCAGTTGAGTAGACTTGTTTTGGCTAGACTTATAGGGATTGTTTGGGGGCACTGAGTGAATTATTATAAACGGTGATTATAATAGTCTATGAATTATAACAGTTATGAATAATAAATATTATTGAAATCAGTATAGTTACCTTATTGACTATGAGTTATAATAATTGGTGAGTTAAACGTAGATTGAGTTATAATAATCCAGTTCATCCAACTACAAGTTGGTGAACGCTCTCATAGTGCCCCAAACGCCTCCATAGTGATTAAATTTAACACGATGTTTCCCTATTTAGTAATATATATGGTTTTTAAATTTTCTCAAATATAAAATTTTGAATTTAGTTCTAATAGATCCAATAATTTAAATAAGTTAATGGAAGAACCATTAAAATTCATGAGTGGTTTGGTGCCTTTATCATTATGCTATCACGCTACTAATGGAGTTATAATAGTTGAATATGTATTTTTTGCATTAGACTCCAAAAAAAAAAACAAAAAAAAAATTAGATTTTTTTTTTTCTTTCAATTTTCCTTATACAAATTTCAACTTCTAACCTCAAGAAATGAGTATATGTCAATTATCATTTATCATTGGGTTATGTTTCTGTTGACTTTTTTTTGTATGTTATATTCTAAAAGAAAAAGAGGCTTTATTGTGCACACCACCACGCACTATTTTTTGCGGGTCTTACAACCTTCATTTCTCGTGTGTGTTATGCCCTTAGCTCCCCCATTACGCACATCGTGCCCACAATCCCTTCCTACGCACTACCCAAGCACACCAAACACTTCATGTACTAACACCAACTCACTTAGCACGACCATACATGTTCCAAATACCTATGTGGAACTAAGACAACAACGAATGAGAAGACGTTCATGCGTATGTGATGATCAATACACACATGATTGTGTAGTATTTTGGATGATTATTCAAGACCACATATAGTTAAACAACTTTCTTTATATATATAGAAAGATTTCAAGAGCTTGTTTGAGTAGTTACATACAAGTACTAATAAGTTTCCATATAAAATATATATTTTTTTAAAAGTAATAAGAGACTTGCATTTTGCATTTAGTACTGAAATTGCAAAAAAAGAAAAAAAAATTAATTAGAAATTGGAAAATCAACTGCCAACTTTGCCCTCAACTCCTTCCTCAAGATCTTGCCCGAGGGCGATTTGGGAATTGCGTCTATGAAAAACACGCGGTTGATTCTCTTGTAGAAAACCACCTGCACGCATCATTCAAAATAATTATTAAAAAAATAATAAAAAATTCGTCGTTATTATGTTCCAAAAATATATAATTAATTTTTAAAGAGGAATATTAGTCCATTTCCTAATACTTACATCCCAATTTCAGAAAAGAAAAATTGTCTCATTTCAATCTCCCAAACCTTTTAACATTATTTCATTTGATTCATAAATTTTCAAAATATCTTTTTTTCTTTTATTTTTTATTTTTTAATTTTTATCTCTTAATTTTCAAAAGGTCTACTTTAATATCATAAACTTAAAAAATAATATTATAATTTTAGTTATGGTAGTTATTTTTGCTTCCAAAAATTTACCTAACAAAACATAGTGGTTTCACCAACCTAAAGTATAATTTGGTTAAAATTTAAGAGTTGTACAACCCATGCCTTGTTGATGAAAAAAAAAAGGTTTTCAAATCATTAACATTTATGATTGTGTAATAAAGAAACAAAAACAGAGCTCAATCAATTTTTTTTTTTTTTTTTTTTTGACAATATGTTCGAGGGGGGATTGAACTTAGAACTTCATGGTCATTAGGTGATACATCATGCCGAACTATGCTCTTGTTGGCAGCATAGCTCAATCGATATTGTATCAACTAATTGTTATTTAATTAATTAGCCTAAAAAAATAATTATTTAATTAATTAGTTGAAAATAAATGATAATATTGTATAGATGATAAAAGAAATATATATTTTTAAAATTTTAAAATAATTAAATAAAAACTAAAAAAAGAGAAGAAAAAAAAAAAAAAAAGAAGTAAAAAACGGGATAGGGAGGGCACCAAAAGAGGACTGCATTTAAATGAATGACACGTGTGTTTGACTGGGATCCACTCTATTAAATGTATTATTTTTTTAAACCGACACGTGTCATTCATTTAAAGACAATGTATGAAAAATCTCCATACCATCTATGTACTAGAAATTCTCCCCCAAAAGAGTAAATGTGAAAAAATATAAATCAATTTTGACGTGACACGTGCTGTCATACGATTGGGTCCTCGAGCTCAACCTCACTCCTAAAAAAACCCAATTTTTTTAAATTGTTTTAAAACAACTTTATTTTTTTAATTTATTTCAAAAACTATTCCTCCCATCTTGAAAAATTCAACTAGTGATCAACAAATCTCAAATTTAATTCCTCATTCTACCCATTGTAATAAATAAAAAATAATAATAATAATAATAATAATAAAAAAGAAAAAAAAAAAAGAAGGTATCTGACGTGTACTAGCGAGGTCATAGTTTAATCCCTCGTTTTCTTATTTGTTGTATTAAAAAATTGTTTTTTTTTTTCATTCAAATATTAGATGATAAAATAATAATAATGACGGAAATCAATGTTTTTAAAACTTAAAACTAAAATAATTATTTTAAAATTTAAAATATTAAAATGGTAATTTCTAAAGTTAAAAAATAGAACAAATTGGAAAATTTGAAAAAAAGAAAGAAAAAAAATACCTGTTTTGATATAAATTGTTTAACTTCATCCTCAGTAACTTCAGAATTCTTCAATTTCACCACAAACGCAACGGGAACTTCTCCAGCTTCTTCATCTTTCATTCTGCAATTCACCGCCAAAAATTCGTCATCCACAAATTTTCACAATGCGGAATCGGAAATCAAAATCGAATCGACTTACGGAACGACGGCGGCATCAGAGATCACCGGATGAGTGAGCAACAGAGCTTCGAGTTCCGCCGGAGCGACTTGAAATCCCTTGTATTTGATCAGTTCCTTCAACCGATCCACGATGAAGAGCTCGTCATCGTCGTCGATGAGTCCGATGTCGCCAGTATGCAACCACCCGTCCTTGTCGATTGTGGCGGCCGTCGCCTCCGGATTGTTCAGATACCCTTTCATGATTTGATCGCCTCTGATGCAGATCTCTCCCGGCGTGTTTCGGGGCAACGAACCGCCGCTTTCGGTGTCGACGATCTTCATCTCGGCGTTTCTCACGACGGTGCCGCAGGCGCCTGGTTTCATCGGAAATGGTTCCTTTGCAAATGCTAAACCCATTGTTAGCACTGGACCCGCCTCTGTCATTCCGTATCCCTGCAATCAAACAGAATTTTCTTTGATCAATCTTCATCATCCAACGCCTACCATTATGCCACGTCTGTAAAATATTTGTCTAAATAATTTAAACTTGTTAATTGGATAAAAGACCTTCCAAATTTGCTATATTTGCTTTAACTATAGTTTTAATTTTACATACTATAAACTTGCCGACCTAACTCATCCTCGACTATTAAGCAAAGCTTTCGACGATTTCGATTTGAGTTTCTGGATTTTTTGATAAAAATATCTCTTATTTTTTGTTCTTCTTCTTTTAAATTCTGGGAAATTTTTATTTTTTTATCTCTCTTCCCAAAGAAAAATCCGTCAATAAATGACGAACCCCATTATACAGATGATAGGACAGGGCTAAGGCATACATAGATTAGGATGCGTATAAACGGTAGCTTCCCCTAACCTACTTTGATTCAAAAGAAAGGCGAAGGGTTTTTTTGCAAGGGTTCCAAACCTTAACTACAACATGTTACTATCGATCAAAATATCAGAGGTTAAAGTTTTTCATCCCGTTAATAAAAAAATTATTTTTAATTTGTTGTTCTTTAAATTTTGTGTTTGTGTTTGTTTCCTTACAATTTATTTACTATGATTTTCACGTCTTTTAAAGAAATATACGAAGTCTTAACCAAATTTCAAAAAGAAAAATAATTTATTTTTGTAGTTTTTAAAATAGATTTTGGAATTTAAAAAACATATTTAGAAATTATAATAAAACAAATAAATTCATAAATGGAAATAATATTTATAAGTTTAATTTTTAAATAAAAAATAAAAAATTAAATGTTATCAAGGAGACTTTAATTAAAAAAAAAAAATTACCTCTTTTAAAAAGTCATAAGTTCAAATACTTTCTTCCATATCTATGATGAATTATTAAAAATATGATAAAAAAAAAAAAATTACAAAGGTATTTTAATTAATGCGAACTCATAACTTTTTAGTCAAGACACACACCCTTATGGCAACCAGAACCTAGTTCAACTGGCTTGATGTATATACTAGAGATTAAAAGATCTTAGTTTTGATCTCCACCTCTACATGTTGTAAAAAAAATAATTGAGTTATGCTCGATTTGGCAAAATATGATAAAGTTTTGGAATTTCAAACACTTTTAAATTTGTGGATTATCAACTCCAATCTACTTAAATTGATTAAAATATTATATCTCCCACTAAAAAAATAAATTGGAAGATTTAAATCTTCTACCAATTCAAGCTTTTAGGTTGAAATTTGTACAGTTTTATTGTTGTTGTTGGTCGAGTTGGTATTTAGGTGGACGAAGCCTTTCCAAAAAGAGAGAGAGAAATAAAAATATGGAACAATTAAAAAGAATTTAACCTAATTTTTTGAATTGCTTTCTTGTAATAATAAAATGACATGTGGACTACTTCATTGACTTAAGGGTCATTTTCTCTCAAACTTAAGTCTTCATTCACCCAGCAATTTTGACTGCTTAGAATTCAACTCAAATTAATAAATAACAATTCAACAATTAAATGTCAGTTCCATAGTATTTATTATTCCCAATCA
The DNA here is from genome assembly GCA_028017165.1 of Herpetospermum pedunculosum. Taxonomy (NCBI): domain Eukaryota; kingdom Viridiplantae; phylum Streptophyta; class Magnoliopsida; order Cucurbitales; family Cucurbitaceae; genus Herpetospermum; species Herpetospermum pedunculosum. Next base: position 15,982,744 of record CM051523.1, read on the forward strand.
GTCTTTCAATTTTGAAAAATAAGTCTCATTTATAAATTTCTTTATTTTTTTATCTACTTTCTATCTATATTTCAAAAAATTAAACTAAAAAAAAAAAACCATTCTTAAAATTTGACTGAGAATTCAAATAATTCCTTAGAAATAAGGTAAAAAACGTGAGCATAGTTCAATTGACATAAATCAATTTAGTTACTAGGATTACGTTGACTCTAATTTATTTGTTTTGTTATCTAATTTATACACATACTTTCAGAATACAACCCAAATGTAAATGATTAAAAAATTAATTAATTAATTTTGAATTTGATTAAAATTTTAATATTTTGAAAACAAATTTAATTTTTAAAAACCAAAAGATCAAATTCCGCCTAAAATATGAATTTGCAGTACCTGGCCAAGCACAGCCTTTGGAAACTTGGCTCTCACGGTATCTTCAAGCTCCTTCCCGAGCGGAGCTCCGCCGGATTTAATCACTCTGATCGACGACAGATCATACTTATCGAGCTCCGGCGACTTCGCAATGGCCAAAACAATCGGCGGCACAATCGGCGCAATCGACACTCTGTACTTCTCCACCAATCGCAAAAGCGTTCCGATCTCGAATTTAGGCATAATCAGAATCGTCGCTCCGGCGCGCAATCCACAGAGCAGAACCGAATTCAACGAATAGATATGAAAAAGCGGCAAAACGCACAAAATCACATCGTCAATTCGATAGTAAAGATTCGGATTCTCGCCGTCGACTTGCTGAGCAACACTCGTCACTAATCCTCTGTGTGTAAGCATCACTCCTTTCGGAAATCCGGTGGTTCCGGAAGAATACGGCAGCGCAACGACGTCGTCCGGATCGATTTCCACCGTCGCAATCTCTCGATCGTCGGCTTGAATCAAATCGGCGAACGATAAACAACCGTCCGGCGGCGAATCGATTGTCATGATTTTAACGTCGGGTAATTCCTCTGTTATTCCCCTGACTTTCTCGTGATACGACGATTGCGTGATGATCAACTTCGCGTTCGATCCTTTCGCTTGCTTCGTGATTTCCGCTGCCGTGAAGAAAGGATTCGCCGCCGTGGTAATCGCGCCGCGGTACGAGGCACCGAGGAAGGCGAAGACGAATTCCGGCGAGTTCGGGAGGAGGAGCATGATCACATCGCCTTGTGCAATGCCGAGTTTGTTCAGTCCGGAGGCGACCTTGCGAGAGGCGAGATCGACGTCGTGGTAGGTGAAGGATTCGCCGGTGACGCCATTGATTAGACAGGTCCGGTGGCCGATCTTCGCGGTGTTTTCGTGAAGGCAATACGAGTGCAGAGGAAGGTGGTTGGGGATGTAGATATCCGGCAACTTCGACCGGAAAATGAAGTCGTTCTGAAGAGCTTCCGTAGCCATTTCAATGGCGATGATTTTGGATGTTGAAGATGAAGAAGAAGAAGAAGAACAGAAGATTTTTTTTTTTTTTTTTTTTTTTTCTTACAGTTTTTATTGTTCTTCTGAGTTTGAATGAGGGGAAATTTAGTGAAGATATAGGGAGTTTGGTTGAAGGTGGGACAAAATTTGGGGGTTGGTGAAAGGAGTAAAAGGGAATTTACTATTATTATTATTATTATTATTATTATTATTATTATTATTTTTTTTTTTTTTTTTTTTTTTTGTGGAGTCTTAGTTTTCATATTAATTGTATTTTTATTCATTAGTTTTCAAACATACTTATTTAGTTTATTCAAAATAAATAAATAAAAATGCTGATTTTGTAGGTAGAGGTGCATGAAGAAAACTGTTTTAGTGCTATTCATTTTTGTAATATTTTCATTGGAATTTGTGAAGATATATATAACTTTTTGGGTATAAATTAATTTATACCCTTCAACTTTAGAGATTGTATCAATTAAAACTCTAAACTAATGATTGTATCAATTTAAACCCTGAACTTTCATAAGTGTATCAATTTACACCTCCACTTAGAAAAATGTTATTTTTTACACGTGTGGAGACTCATAATTTATCAATTAAACCCCTAAACTTTCAAACAATTGATTCACTTATGAAAGTTTAGAGGTTTAATTGCTAAAATTATAAGTCTCCACGTGTTTAATTTAATATTTTTAAAATAAAATTCTAACAGAGGTGTAAATTGATACACTTATGAAAGTTCAGGGTTTAAATTGATACAATCGTTAGTTTAGGGTTTTAATTGATATAACTCCAAAAGTTTAAGGGTATAAATTGATTTTTTCCCTAACTTTTATGTTGCTCAAATTATAAAAAAATATCCTTCAACTATTTAAAAAATATTTGTTAACTTTTAAATTTTTTAAAAGTACTCTAAAATATGAAAGAAATAATTTAAAAAATATCACTGATTATGAAAAAAAAATATTAAAAATGCTCAGTTAATAATTCACAAAATTTGATTGTCAACTATTAGTGGACGTTTGGCCACCCATTTTGGATTGGGGTGGTTTTGGATTTAGAATGCAAAATCATGTTTAAGGTAAAGGGTTGGGACCCTCGAATTTGAGAAGTCAAATCCTCTACAAACTCATGTTTTTCTTAAATTACAATATATTAGTGGGGTCCACCATTTCTTATCTACATTTCTCATAATTACGGTGGGTTCCAACATTTTTCTATCAATTTTTTTTCATTATTATGTAGATCCTACCATTTTTTTCTTTTCAATTTCACCCTTTCTAATTATAATTATATAATTTCCTAATTATATTTATCTAAATAAAATTATTCTTTTAATTCATCTGTATTTAATTTAATTAACAATAGTTCAGAATATTTTTAATTTTTTAGTTGTAAGATAAAAAAAATATTTGAGGGATGATGTTAATATTTTAAAAAATAATATTTAATTTTTAAGTTAACAAATTAAAATTAAAAAATAATAATGATTAACAATAATATTCAATTTATTCTATTTAAACTAATATTTAATTTTTAAGTTAACAAATTAAAATTAATAAATAATAATGATTAACAATATTCAATTTATTTTAAAATAGAAGGTGATTTTTTTCTAATTAAAAAATTAGAATTTTTTTAAATCTTTTTTTCGTTTTATAGTTAATGTGAAACTTAACTTTTGAAATTATAAATTTCAGTTTGTATTTAAGGGGACACATACATGAAGAATATTATTCAAATATAATAATAGGTTGTTGTTTTCTTCTCTTTGGATTTTTTCAGTTTTTTTTTAATTCTTTATCCAAATATGTAATTTTTTTTTTTAAATCAAACGGATTGACATGACATGTTATGTTTTTAGAGACGTTTGAATCAAACATTTATTTTTTTACTTTATAATCCAAATATATATTTGATTCTTGTAAGCAATGTTTTGATTGTTGGAAATAATTTTCTTATTCTTAGACTATAACATAAATTAAATGCTTCATTCAAACGTCTAGAAAAAAAAGTGACATGTTGCATAAAAATATATACAATTCACGAAACATCCACTAAAAAATAAGAAGAAGAAAAGAAAAAAAAGTAGCGAAAGGAAAAAAAGAAAAACAATTGTCCAAACTCGGGTTTCAAAACACTGCACCCGAAACACTGACTTTTGATTCCCAGGCTTCCCAACACTGCACCCCAAACACTGTTTTCTGATTCCCAGATTTTTCAGCCCCTCAAACATCGTTTTCTGATTCCCAGGGTTCAGAACCCTCCCAAACAAACCCGAAGGTTTTGATTCCCAGGGTTCTGAACCCAAAGCGGGGGCCAAACGCCCCCTTAAAGTTTAATTTATACATACGTGACCTAGAAAAATGAAAACAAAGATGCGGTTAAAAAATCATGAAAATTCTATTTTATAGATTCAAAAGATGAGAGAATAGAACCAAACCTAGACAAAATCCGTGAGGAATAGATTAGATGATTTTTTTTTAACACTCATATGTTCACATTTTTCATTTTCCATGTCACACGAATACAAGTTAGAATTTAATTGTCCAGGCCAATTATGTGTGTAATGTTAACGTTTGTGACATTTTTTAAACATTTTTCATAGTTTAAGGATATTTTTATAAATTTTTCATAGTTCAGAGATATTTTTGAAATGTTTCTTTAATTTAAGAATATTTTTGAAATGGAATCCATAATTCAAAAATATTTTTAATAATTTACTCCTTAATAAAATATGTGTGTTGCGATTTTTTTTTTTTTTTTGACAGGAACAAAATAACTTTACTTAATAGAAAAAGGAACTGCCACATGGGCTACATTTTGAGACAAATTGTTCATAACAGAGACATCATAAAATATAAATATGTGTGTTGTGGTTTTGAATATGCCCATAGATGTTTAATTTTAAAATGTATTTAGGATTTCGTTAATGATTAATATTGATAACATGTTTTTTCTTTTCCTTCATTTTGAACCCAAGGTTTAAGAGGTAAGAAAAATGTCAATTTCAACTAACCTGAGCATAACTTAATTTGTTAATGCATAGGTTTTGGATAAAGAGATCTAAGGTTGAAATCACTGCCCTGACTTGAACTAAAAAAGAAAGGGAAAAAGGGTCAATTTATGGCACAATACATATGATAATTATTACTTTGTTTTGATTAAAGTTGATCTCCTCCCTATTTTCCAAAAAAAAAAAAAATAATTGTTGATCTCCTCCCCTATATTTGTTGAACAAAAAGTAAAATAAATATTTGACAGAAATAAGTATGGAAATTTAGATATTAAAATAGGATATAAATTATAAAAGAACAAAACACCAGAATATTCCATACTTGTTGGGGAAACGGGACGTTTTTTTTTTTTTTTTTTTTTAATGTTTATTTTGAACAAAAGTATATATAAGAGAGGGTGGGTGATTGAAATATAAGAAATCTTTTCATTATAAATAGTAAAAAAAAAAAAAAAAACTTATTAGATATAGCTGCAATGAAATCAATAAAAAAATTAAAAATTAAAATATAAGAAAATGTGCATTGAGAGAAATTATATATTAGAAAAAAAAATAATATGGATAAAAAGAGAGAAGCTAGAGAAAAGTGATGAGAAGCAATATATGAATGAGAGTAAAATATTTAAAGAAAATCTACTAAATCATACAAGGAGATATGGGTGAGAAACGCTGTTTTTTTAATAATATTGCATTTTTTAAAATTTATTATAAAAATATTGTAAGTTTGAAACTATTTATAAAAATATTGTACTTTTAATTGGAGGAAAAGACGACCTCCACACGCAAGCAAAGATCATCTAAATTTCGACGATCTGTATCTTTTAATACACAACTCTACAAATAGTGAAACGAGATATCAAATTGAAGCTGTCTGTGTTAGCTTTTTAACCGTATTTTTTTCGAAATTTTTTAATATCTGGGTAAAAAAATGTCAATTTTTTAATACACTCCTCAAAACAATCTCCAGTTCTAAAATTTGAAGAACTATAGTCCAACTTCGATGGTCTCTATCTTTTGATACACAACTCCAAAAATAGTGAAACCATGTATCAAATTGAAGCTCTCGCTGTTAGCTTTCCAACCATACCTTTTTTGAAAATTTTGAATATCTGAGTAAAAATATATCATTTTTTTTAATAAAAGAAATACATATCGATGGAGGTCTCCATCCATGTGAAGCGAGGTCGTCTTTTATCCATGTGGAGCAAGGTCGTCTTTTCAAAAGACGATCTTTGCTTGCGTGTGGAAAAAGACGACCTCCAAATAAAAGTACAATATTTTTATAAATAGTTTCAAACTTACAATATTTTTATAATAAATTTTAAAAAATGCAATATTATTAAAAAACAGCCGAGAAAAACTATGTGTAAGAAGAGATTAATTAGTTTTTTTTTTGTTTTTTTATTTTTTTTTACAATATGTGGGATAGAAAAATCTATGATGTCTTAGTCACTAAATAATACATATGTGAATTCAACTATTTGACATTAATTAGAGAACTTCTTTCATTACAATTTAGGATAAGAATATTCAAATTTAGTGCTTATAATTGAAACATTACCCATTCTAATTATGTTAGCAAAACTAAATAAATATAATTTAAAGAAAAAAATAATATGCATATATACAATAATATCATAAAGAGAAAAAAAATGTGTGTTACAAAGCAAGGTATTAAATGTCGATGTCGACGAAAATATCGATGTCGATAAATATTTTTGGAAAAATATAAAAAATTAAAAATTAAAAAAAATATATTTAAATATTTAAAGAAATAAATATTTTACACTATTTAAATGAAGGACAAATTACCCTAATAATTCCTTGAGTTTGGTAGCACTTGAGTTCCTAAGGTTTCAAATCTAACAATTATATCTTTGAGGTTTCGTTTTTTGTCCCAAAATTTGTGTTAAGTCGTAACAAAAGGCTGACGTGACAACTATTTTTAATTAAAATTAATTTAAAAAATATTTTTTTTCCCTTTCTGTTTTCTTTTTGAAAAAAAAAATTAAAATATTTTTAATTAAAAATAGGTGTCACGTCAGCATTCTGTTAGGACTTAACCTAAAATAGAACGGAGGGACAAAAAACGAACTAAGTTCAAACGTCGTGTTATAATTATTGGATTTGAAATCTTAGAGACCCAAGTGCTACCAAACTCAAACCTAAGAGACCATTAGAGTAATTTACTCTTAAATGAATTAAAATATTTATTATCAATATTATATTTATAATAGTTACATTTTGTTTCTATTTTTGTCAATGTATATCATCAATTTTTTACGTTATAATGAAAATATCAATTTACCATTTATGTTGATAATAAACTCATAGGCATATGAAATTATGGATGAAAATATTGACATGTGGACGAAAATTTAATACGTGTTACTTTCCCATATAAATTATTTTAGGCAAAAGTATTTGATAAAACACACCTATCCATGGCTGATGTGAAAAGAATTTTTGAGTATTTCCCATTTTTTGTTTGTCTTCTCTAAAAAAAGCATTACTGAGTTAAAAATAAAATATTGAACTGTATTTTTATTTTAAGCAAACGTAACAACCGTCTGTATTTTGTATTTCTTTTAATAGAATATAACATCACAAACGTACACGGTTAAATTCAAGCTTTCAACTAATAATAAAGATTTTTTTTTTTACATTGGGGGTGGGGAATTCGAACCACCTCTTGGTCATCGAGTCATACATATGTCAAAGCGAGCACTGAGCTATGCTCGCTTTGGCAAATAATAAAGATACTTAATTTAAGCATATGGTTAAGATATATATTCTCGATTACATATTTAAATCTCTCTATTTTCATATATTAAACTCATTTTTTTTAAGATTTTAAAATTATACTTCTTAAAATTTTAATTTATATTTAATATACTCTTAAATTTTAACGTCTTGATAAATTCATGAATTTTTTATAATTTGAAAACATATTTATGTTACATAAAATTAAAAGTTATAGCATAAGTCGAGATTATTAATATCTTAACTAGTCGAAAAGATTGGATTAGCAAAATTTTGGGAGGGAGGAAAAAGGTTGGTGAGAAGATGGGGTTGGTGAGAGTGGGAGTTTTAGGTGATGGTGGGGTCCAATTAGTCAGGGTATTGGTTGCCCTACTTTTATCATAGTGCCCTTTATCTAATCTTAAAACCATAAAAAAAATGTGATTTTAGTTTTTTAAAATATGGAGGTATCAATTTTATGAAAATATCGAATAAATATTTTTGAAAGATTTTAAAAAAATATATATTTAAATTTATAAATAAACATTTTTTACATTTAAATAAGTTAAAATAGATTTATTATACAATTATATTCACGTTGTATTGATTTTGTAGGATGGAAATGTTGATTCATCTCTATGAATATGTGAAAATGTTCGACCGATACTATGGTGATATCATGGGTCCCACTACCAAAATTTGTGGCTTTATTTTATTTAATCTCAAATGAAAAGAAAAAAAAAGTGGTGGTGCTTGTTCTAGTTTGTGTGGTCACGCTCCAAAATCAAAGATCCATCGCAATTTTACCTACTACCAACGATGGTGGTTGGTGATCTCAATTAAAAATACCATTTATCCATATCTCCTCTCTTCATACTTTATATTTTGAAAAAGAAAACAGAAAACACAACAAACTTAAGAGAAGGGTTCCATAGCATCATTGTCATGTTGAAATGGCTAGATGAGCCCAACTACGAACTTTTTATTGTTAAAAATTAGTGCAAACTATTTATTTATTTAATTTAATTTAAATCTTATAGTGACATGTGTGGTTATAATTGAGAGAAAATGTGTTAATGAGAATTAGTGACATGTGTGTGGTTATAACTGAGAGAAAATGTGTTAGTGGCCTTATGCCCGAGAATTACAAGGTTAGTGGGTTAATTTACTAATTAATTTACTATATAATGTTGGTAACATTTTCAATTCAAGATGTCGAATTATCAAACTCAATTGATTTAATTCTTTCCTTCGTGTCATTTCTCTTCTGTTTCCACACTTCCCGTTATCTTCGTTTTGTTACATGGTATCAGAGCTTCAAGGTTCTTTGTTTAGTGTTTGAGTTTAAATACTCGTTGAAGATGAACGGTGGAAACGGTGTTTGTGTAGACAAGCTTGTCGGTGATAATTATAGCTATTGGAAGCTATGTATGGAAGCTTATCTACAAGGGCAAGATCTGTGGGATATTGTTTCCGGTAATGATGCAGAAATTCCAGAAGATACTCTGGAGAATGCTGAGGCACGAAGAAAGTGGAAGGTCAAGTGTGGCAAAGCTTTATTTGCTTTGCGGACTTCCATTGGCAAATAGTACATTGAGCATGTTCGTGATGTAAGTTGTCCAAAGAAAGTGTGGGACACAGTTGAAAGGTTGTTCACTCAAAAGAACACGACGAGGTTGCAATATTTGGAGAACAAACTTGCTGGAAGGACTCAAGGTAATTTGCCGGTTTCAGAATATTTTCTAAAAATTAAAACTTTATGTTCTGAAATTTCAGAATTAGATAAAGATGATCCGATTAGTGATGCTCGTGTGCGTCGCTATCTTATTCGTGGACTGCGAAAGGAGTTCATGCCATTTATTTCATCGATACTGTTGGGTTTTATGTCCTAAAACTCGTAGTTTGTAAACTGTATGAATGTAAATATATTATATTTCAATAAAGTTGTTATTGAATTTTTTAGTGAATTGTGTTTGTATTAACCTATACCAATAACTAACACCCATGGCGATAGTGTGAGTACTTGAACTTCATGTGTGACATGAATGTGAATCAAGTTCAAGTAGACAGCCAAAAATGGTCTATAGTATAGGGATAAGGCTGGGTACCTTATCCTGGGGACACTATTGGACGCGGCTCACTTTGTATAGTACAAAACGATGTGATTCGAATCGTTTCATGTAGAGACATGTGAGTGAGGGCGTCCTGTGCAATGAGTTTGCACAAGACCGAACCAAAAAATAAAATCGCTCTTTCTTTATAACATTGTTTACTGTAAAGACCGGTTTTTTCATTATGATGACTTAGGTAACTCGATCTCAATCTTGAGCTCACTATGAACTCCTGTTTATTCGACCTTATCCTTTGACTTGCACGGGTGAGAGTGGCCAGATCGCCGACTCAATAAGCCTACCATCTTGGGGATAAGATCGAATAAGTGGCTGGGGACATAGTTGTGCGAGATGGAATTCACTCCTACCCGCTTTAAGGGTTAGTAGAGAGGTTGTTCCCTTAAGTGCTGACTCCAGGTCTTGAACAATGGGCCCATCCTCTCCTGATCAGGGAGGAATCTGATTTGATGGTTGGACCACAAATCAATTGTTCATTAGAGGTGTCAGTGGTACTTAAGGAACAAGATATAATACAAGGGTTAAACGGTTTAAATGACCCGTTGTGATTATGAACGACCTGTGAATGATCGACTTACTGATGATAGTTATATCAAGAGGACACAATATATCTACAGTGAGGAGAGTGCAGCCCTTGGACTTTAGTGGAGTCTCCGGGGGTTAACGAATGTTGGTTAGTTCGGTTGAAAGAGTTTTGACCGGATAATCTCGTATCGTTGGAGCTCATGATCTGTAGGTCCTTACGGTTCTCCTGGCTAGCTCGGATAAAGCCGTGAAACAATATAAAAGAAAAGGAAAGAATTTGAATTGTTCAAATTCGGGTTTGTGGAGGAAGGATAGACATATTTAAATATGGACATATTTAAATATGATTTAAATATGAGATTGGTCTGAAAACATGAATATGATTCATGTGCAAAAAGTCGGTTTTCGGAAAACCGGATTTAATTATATTATTTAATTAATATTTGATATTGATTAAATAATATTAATTAAAATATATATATTTTATTAATTAAAAAGTTTAATTAATAAAATAATTATTATTATTTTTAATAATAATAATTTATAAATATATATATATATATATATACATGTGTCTTACATGCAAGATGTAAGACACATGTATAATTTATATATACACAAGTATATATATATTGACAGATCAATTAAAAAAAAAAAAAAAAAAAAAAAAAAAAAAAAGAAAAGTGTGAGCGCACATTTGGGTACACATCTTTTTCAATTTGAAATTGGATTTCAAATTTCCTTCTTCTCCGTCTTCTTCCTCTCTGTGAAGAAAAATAGTTTTTCTTCAGTGGAGTTTCGTCCTTCTTTTCTTTTGTAAAAGGAGTCCCACTACTCCGTTTCTTGGCCTGAGGATAGCGGGACTACCGTGGGTGGTCCACGAAGGTTTCGTGAGAAGGCTCAGTGAGCTCGTGAGGAGCTTCTGGCGGTGAATTTGGAGAAATACAAACGACAAGGGTATGTGTTCTAATTTCTCTTTTTCATTGCTTTTGCATGTTTCCATTTGTTTAAATTGATGAAATTAGAGTGTCCATGATCCAAATCGCTTCCGCTGCGTTCCATCAACGCTCCATCAGATACAAGGTTGGGCAACTCAACCTTCTATCATTGAGTTGGAGAATTTGCTTTCAAATCAGGAAGCATTGATGAAACAAATGTTTAGCAACTATAAGGAAACTCACTCGGAGGTGGAGGCTGTTATTTATGCAAAAGACAAGGGAAGAGTTCATTCTTCTCCAAAGCTTTATTCAAATGACGGCAATGATTCCAAAATTGAAAGGCAGTCCAAAGGCACTTCAAAAGGATGTTTTAGGTGCGGCAAACCGGGACACATCAAACGTGATTGTTGGATAAAGGTGGTGTGTCAACGTTGTGGAAAATTCGGCCATATTAGACAAAATTGTTGGGTGATTCTCAAAGAAGCAGAAGCAAATGTTGTACAGGAAAGTAACAAACCTGAACAAGTTACTTGGGAACAATGCTTATCAATTGAAGTTATTGATCAACCCAATAATTTGCATGCTAATGCTTTTATAGATTATAATGAGGATTGGATTGTTGATTCTGGTTGTTCGCATCATTCAACTGGAAGTGTTTCTCTTCTCTCTGATGTATGTATCCATCAAGGAAGAAGAGTCATTGCGATGGCTGATAATTCCATACATCCTGTTGTTCAAGAGGGGCAAGTTAACGTTAAGGATGGTGCATCAAATGTTGGTGATATTTCTCTTGAAGATGTTTATCATGTTCCAGGTTTAAAGAAGAATCTGGTTTCGGTCTCTCAGATTACCGACTCTGGGAGGTATGTTCTCTTTGGTCCAGATGATGTGAAAATTGTTTCTAATATTAAACAATTTGATGGTGATGTTTTGTTTACTGGAAAGAGGAAAAATTCCCTCTATTTTTGTCTGCAACTAGTGCATATGTTGAAAAGACATGTGAGAATGATAGTGCAACACCTTGGCATGCTCGGTCGGGTCATGCTGGTTATCAATTGTTGCAAAGAATTTCTATGAAGAAACTTATTGGTGGTATTCCCATCTTTAAATAAATTCGTCGTGATGTGGTTTGTCATGGTTCTCAATTTGGGAAATCACATCTTCTTTCTTTCCCAAATTCAAATAATAGAGCTACGGTTGCATTGCAGTTAGTTCATTCAGATTTGATGGGGCCGACGAAAATACCCAATTATTCTGGTTGTCATTATGTTATGGTTATATGGACGATTTTACTCGGTTCACTTGGGTGTATTTTTTGGAGGCTAAAAGTGAGGCTTTCTCCAAGTTTATCCAGTTCAAGGAGCTAGTGGCGAAAGAATTTATGCTGCCGATAAAGTGTTTTCGCACAGATAATGGGGGAGAATATATGTCTGATCAATTTCAGACATATTGCAAAGAGCATAGCATTCAACGCCTTACATCTATGTGCTTGTCTTGGCTGCATGCAAAGAATCTTTCAAAAGAGCTTTGGGCAGCAACTATTCAGTCAGCTTGTCACGTCATAATTCGTAAACCCAATGTGAGTTATGTTCGAGTTTTTGGGTCAGTTTGTTATGTTCATGTTCCAAAGGTTAGGCGTTGTATATTTGTTGGATATGGTACTCACAAAAAAAGATGGAGATGCATGAATCCAAATAGAAGAGAAAATTTTATTTTTCGAGATGGTTTGTCTATTGGTTTTAAAATGAAGAGTTTCGGTGAAGCGAGACGTTTTCTTGGCTTGAAGGTTGAAAAGCCAGGTGGATACTTTGTCTCACAGAAAGGGTATGCAAATACTTTGTTAACTCGGTTTGACATGAAGAAGTCAAAATCAATTACTACTCCTATGAAGTTATCCTTGGAAGTTGCTGATATATTTAACAAGGCGCATGGTAAATCCAAGTGTGAAGAATTGAGGATTGGAGTTGGTGTTGTTGATTGTATGTTTGCACTAAGGGGAGTGTTAAAAATTAGTGCAAACTATTTATTTATTTAATTTAATTTAAATCTTATATAGTGGCGTGTGTGGTTATAATTGAGAGAAAATGTGTTAGTGAGAATTAGTGACATGTGTGTGGTTATAACTGAGAGAAAATGTGTTAGTGGCCTTATGCCCGAGAATTACAAGGTTAGTGGGTTAATTTACTAATTAATTTACTATATAATGTTGGTAACATTTTCAATTCAAGATGTCGAATTATCAAACTCAATTGATATAATTCTTTCCTTCGTGCCATTTCTCTTCTGTTTCCACACTTCCCGTTATCTTCGTTTTGTTACATTTATAACCTAATATGAGATCAAATTATTAAAATTTAATATAATTTTATTGTTTTTCAATTTTTATCTTTTTATGACATTAAATAAGGGTGTTTTTATCATTTTGTTACAATTGATGATATGACCTGTAGGTTTTCGAAAGACTATGTAAAGCTTTGTCTTTAGGTTGTACTGAGAGAGATTATGATGAATTGAATTTTAAATTTTGAATTTTTCCTTTCAAGTTAGTCAAAGAGCTTCTTGACCCATTTTGCAATTCATGGCTTGAATTGTATGTCAAAAACATTCAAGTAGGATTGATCATCCTATCTTGTGTTCGATTCTTAAGTCAATAATTTTTTTTTTTTTTTTTTTTTTTTTTTTTTTTTTTTTTTTTTTTTTTTTTGTCTTATAAGAGCTTTGATCTTAAGGCAATTTGTGTCTAGCCAAATCTTTAGGGTTGAAATCGATTAGATTTGTGAGTTTTAGCATTTGAGAATTAGGGGTTCATATATCCAAAGGGGTCCTGGTTCGTTAGATAAATCATACACCAAGTGTGACTCAATTTCAACATAGATGGGTAAGAGGCTGATGTTTATTGCCATTTGAATGTCATGTGATATTTTGATTACCTTCACTTTGATTTAATTTATGCTCACATTTGGTGGTTCTAAAACTCTTATGAGTAAAGGAATGAGAAATTGATCACAACTTAATTATTCTCATTTATAGCCATCAAAGAAAAATACCATTTATTTGAGCACTCCTGTGAATATAAGTATAAATAAAAGTTACCACTGAAATACAAGAAATGGTTAAAAACACAGTTGTAACAACTCTTGATGCCAAATTTTGCATAAATCAAATCATCAACAGCTGTGCACAATGGTAAGTGGCACAACAACAACTGTTTATGCAAAACAAAATCTTGAACAAAATAAATGTTTATTTCAACATGCTTTGTTCTCGAATCTAAAATTTAGATTAGTCTAGAGTGAACCACACCAAGATTACGATACCAAATAGTAAGAGGATGATCTAAAGTATAAGTCACAAAAAAGAGAACGTAACCAAATCAAAAGACACGAGCAAGGTTTCTATACTCGTATGGATCAGATGCCCAGTCGACATCGACATAACCTTGTAAGAGTAAATTATGTGGTCTTCTAAACACCAATTCATGATCTAATGTGCCTCTCAAATACCGAAGAATACACTTTTGAACATGTGTTGAGAATGCATAAACGGACACACTTTATTCACACTATAAGCAATTTCTGACCTCGTAAGGGTAGCATACACTACTAGAAAAATGAGAATAGATGACATGTGGGGCATCCAAAAATTGAAGAGAAGAGAAGAAAAAAAGTGTCATCTTCCGTTTGGGGCGCGCTTTTGGCGGGAAAAAACGAAGTTTTTCAGATTTCCGAAACTTAATGACAATTTTCTAATGAAATCAGATTTCGTCATCCATAATTAAAAAAATGAAATCCCTAACAAAAAAAAAGCTTTCATCGGATTGACAAACTAAAGTGAAATCATCTCTCCTCTCCTCCCTTTGGCTCCGTCGACCACGCCTCCATTCGCCTCGCCTATGAAGTTCAGAAAACTAATTTAAGTTTTCTAACTTTCTTTTTCATCTATCGTCAAGTCATCCCGCGCCAAACCCCTCGCCATGTCACCTGCTGTACTCCGATATAAACGAACATCTGCAGATAACACTGAACCACTCACCATAAGAGTAGAGATAGGTGTAGATTGATGCATATATTTGACTTGTACAATAGGTCACAAATTTATTTACTTTGTGAGAGAAATAGACCCCCAAAAGACAGATTAGACCTTTCAACACCAACAAAATAGCTCAAGGTTCCAAGGTCTTTGGGAGAAAATTGATGATGTAAAGATTTGATAAGTTGATCTATAAAACTAGATGAGTATCCACTAAGTACAATATCATAAACATAAACTCATGTACATTTACCTCACATAACAAATACTTTACCAAATGGTTTGTCCTCTTCTTCTTCGATATCATCTCTCCTTTCATGAGAATCCTCCCCACAAATACCCCCAACCTCTGTTGCCATTGACTCTCCTTCATCTTCCTCTAATTCTTTGTCATCTTTACTTGCGTCACTACCTATATAGTTACTAACTGAAAAACTCGAGCCACGAAGAATGGTATTTCAAAACCAAAAGACTAATATGAAAAAGGCTCTCAAATGTCCTCAATGGGTGAAAGCAATGAAAGAAGAATATGATGCGTTGATGGTTAATGATAAAAGAACTATCTTGGTTGTAATTGGGTATTTAAATTCAAGAGAAACTCAGATGGTTCCATTGCTCGTTACAAAGCAAGACTCGATGCTCAGGGGTTTGATCAACAAGCTTATTTGGATTACACTCTTGTCAAACCTATAATCATTCATGCTTTATTCACTTTGGCTCTAGCTGGTGGGTGGTCTCTTAGACAAGTCAACATAAATAATGTATTTTTGCACGGTTTACTCAGTGAGGAAGTTTTTATGGCTCAAGTGTCTACCTTTATCAACACCGTGAATCTCGGAGTATATGGTTGTATATACTTCGTATATCTCGACGTCTATCTTTATCAACACGGTGAATTTCAGAGTATATGGTCGTATATACTCTTTACTTTATATTTAGTTTATTCTGTTTACGTGAATCTCGCAGTATATGGCTCCGCAGTAATAGATTTACTTGCTATATTTAGCTTATTCTGTTTCTTTGATTTTGTATAAATATGTCTGGCTTTGTCTATTATCAATGACAGTAAATATCATTCCGCAAAACTTTATATTTGACTATTTAGATTTGTCGATTGAATAAAGCATTATATAGACACGAGGAGCTGGTTTGACAGACTAAGTAATTTTGTTCGTTTGCTTGGATTCGTAAATTCCAAGGTTGATTCCTCATTGTTACTCTATCATCACAATGGTTGTTGTTATATGATATCTTGCAATAGGTATGGACTGTATTGGCGCATCAGAACAGTCATGGCAAAGACTATGGTCAGCTGAAATTCGGGAAGAATAACGAATGGACAGTGGTGGTACAAGAGATAAAGTGTTTTGAGTATGAACATAGGAGGTGTTGGGCGACTGAGATGTTCTAACAAATTGTGAAGGAACAAAACTTCATCAAATAGAACATACGTGTCCGACACATTAAAATCGGTGTCCTGTTATTTAGGGCCCGTTTGATAACGTTCCTGTTTCTTGTTCCCTGTTTCCCGTTTCTCGTTCTCTGTTTCTTGTTCTCTGTTTTTTGAGAACCAGAAACAGAAACATGTTTGATAACTACTCTTGTTTCTTGTTTCTTGAAAAAAAAGAAACAGAAACACAAACTTGTTTGATAACGTTTCTTGTTTCTTGTTTCTTGAAAAAAAAATAAACAAAATAGAAACATCGTCATGTTTGATAATTATTTTTTGTTAATTGTTTCTCTCTTTATGTTTTTTTTTTCTTTTTTATAGTTTAAATAAAATTTAGTATACATAATATAAAAAAAGATATATCATGCATTAAAAAAAATAAAAAAAATAAAAAAATCTAAAGTTTACATAATAAAATACAGATAAGTCTCGGTGCAAAATTAAAAACAACCATAAAATTGTATTTATACTTCAAATGCTATCCAAATTTGATTTGATTTGGTATATGTTTTTGTGTGTTGACAGGGTAAGGAGACGTTTATTTAAGAATAGGGAAGCGAGTCTCCAACGCGCCAAAACAACGTTCAATAACATTTCGCAGTAAAAAAATGTCGATAGTTAAACACTTTTCCCTACCTCGAGGATAATGCCTTCCTTGCTCTAAAATCTCGAAGTCGTTGTCATTATTCGTCATTGTTTGTTATGGGTCATGTTTTAAATTTCCGTTGACGTGTAGACATTTCTACGTGTCAATGAGCTCAATAGCGACATGAGAGGTGAATCGACATTTCAATTGTATTATAGATAAATTTATGTTATATAACTAAAATATCACTATTTGTAAACCTAATATTTAATAGTGAGAAATTTAAACTAATTTAAAAATATTGAAATGCTAATTTGCAAAGTTTAAAGTGTCGTCGTCGATGAAAAATATGAAAATATCGATGTCAATGGATACTTATTAAAAAAACATAAAAAAATAATAATAATTTTTTTAACAAATTTAATAAATAAATATAATAAATATTTTAATGTGTTTAAATAAAATAAAAGATTTATTACTAATATTAGTAATTAGTAATGTATCCTAAAAAATAATAGCAAAATTCAAAATTCAAATAATATATAAAAAAAAAAACATTGCATAATTAAGAAAGAAAAAAATAAATAAAAAAAAGGTTATAATGAAGATTTGAAGCTAGGACCTCATAGGTGAAAATGTTATTTGGGTGCTTCTCTTGCCAATGAGCCAACACTAATTTATCATCATTTTGGGAACAGATTAATATAAAGAGAAACGGAACAGAGAAACACCTTTTTGAAGTTTCTCAAATTTTGCCTCTTTTTTAGAAACGTTTCTCAAATTTTAGAAACAAGAAACGGGAATAGTTATCAAACAAGTCCGTTTCTTAAAAAATGAGAAACGGGAACAAGAAACAAGAAACAAGAAACGGGAACGTTATCAAACGGGCCCTTAATTATTCATTTTAGGGCGGATACTTCCGGGACACTCCGATGACACTCTTGAACTATTTTTTCTAAAATTTGTGAGTCCAATAACCCAATACGATTTCACGTCATCCCATTTCCTTTGGTTATGTATAACTAATTTATTTTGAAGTATTACTACGACACTATATACACATATATTATCTAAAAATAATATATATAAAATATAACGTATTCCCAACGTATTCGTATTCTACATTTTTTTTAAAGTCAATGCTTCTTAGGATCTCATGAAAAAGTAACATAAGCAATCAAAGGTTTTGAGAAATGAATAATTCGGTTTAGAACCAAAAATATTTTCTAAAGGCGAAGCATTGTGATGGACTTTAGTAAGCAATCTATTAATTAAGTAAGTAGAAGTAGAAAATGCATCATCCCAAAAATCTAATGATAAAGAAGTATGTGATAAGTGTGTGTGTAAAACTCATGTCAACGATGTGGCGATGCTTACGCTCAATTATTCTATTTGTTCGAATATGTAAGGACATGTAAGGCTATGTTCAATACTATTGGTTTTAAAAAACGAAGTGAAGAAATGAAATTCACCACCACCATCGGTTTGTAATCGAAGAATAACCTACCTAGAAATTTTTCAACCAGATTGTTAAAGAGAAGAAAAGCGGAAAGAACCTTAAATTTAGAAGAATGAAAATAAATCCAAATATATCTTGAGTAAACATCCGCAAAACTTAGATAGTATTTAAAGTCAAGACATATTACAAGTACTAAGAATAGTTTCAACAATCTTAACTTATTCTATATTTATTATTATAGAATTGTATGTATTTATTAAATATTTTTCTTACTAAAATATTCTTCCATATTAAATTAAATCACTTGTCAAAAAAAAAAAAAAAATTAATAATAATAATAATAAATAAATAAATAAACTCTAAAATCATTCTCCCACATATATCTCATTCATTTGCCGTAATTTTATTATAAAAAAGTCTTTTTTTTCACTCTCTCGCCGCCCCCTCTTTTAATCAGCCAAAAGTGTTATATTGACCAAATTTTATTTTATTTTCACAAAAATGTTGCTTGTAAGTACTGAGGCCGGGCCCAATTCGTTAAACAAGATTAGCCCATATTTTTTAAATGGGCTTAAAAATGGGCCTAGACGGACTGATCTAGTGAGGCTACAAATTTTTTTTTAGAAGCAACTAGAAGAATAGGTAGAATGAAATAATGGTTACTCAAAAATAGTTAATCTCTTTAAATTAATGAAATATATAACAATTATAATTAGTAAACTATTTAAACTGCATACTAAAATACCCTATAAAATTTAATCCGTTGAAAAAATTAAATCAACTAAAAATGGTTGATTTGATGAGAGAGAAATTAGTTGGGAGAAAAAAACAGTAACATTAATAAATCGTTGAAAAATTTGAATGAAACAAAAATTGGATCTTCCACTTCTTGTATTTCTCAGTGTACACAGACTCGACGAACAAAAATTAGACCTTTCACTCCTTGTATTTCCCAGTATACACAGACTTGACGACAAAAAATCAGACTTTCCACTCCTTGTATTTTTCAGTATACACTGACTCGACGAACACGACAATGAAGTCCATAAAATGTACTAGTTATATACCGAACATGGACAATCTGCGCAAAACAGTAATGCTCATTTCATGAGGGGAAAATGGTGTCGTTCTAGCAACGCAGCCCCCTAGCTTCCCACTCTTATTCTCGCCATTCTTTAAAACATTCAAAGAGTTCTTCTAATATGTCTACTTCTAACAAATCTTGGAATTCTTTATGGAGTCTCAAAATTCACAATAAAATTAAAATCTTCATTTGGAAAGCTATTACAAATAGTCTCCCTTCTTTTATCAGATTAAAGAGTAAAGGAATTGATTGTCTTACCATTTGTCCAATTTGTCAAAAGCAAGAAGAGTCCACGGTTCATTCGCTTCATTCGCTCATCTTTTGCTCCTGCTCAAAAGAAATATTAGGGCATTGCATCCCTTCTTTGTCTCTTCAGAAAAGACCTTTTCTATCTTTTATGGATCATTTGAATCTCTGGATAAAGGTCTTTCACAAAGACAATTTGACGTTTTTTTTTTTTTTTTTTTTTTGAGAAAAATAGATTTCATTAAACTGGAATAGAATATGACGGAAAGCCTACATCAATACAATTATCATTTTCAAGAAAAGCTAATAGCCAATCAGGAAAATCAGAGATCCAAAGAGAGGATATTTGGGAAAATCCCTTCTTTGCTAGTTCGTGAGCCAGAGCATTTCTCTCACGATTAATATGAAGATATTGCACAGAACGGAAGCCAACTCCTGCCCTGCGAATATCCAATGTTATTGTGTGAACCTCACTCAAGATTTCAGTCTCTTCATTCAGCATTTGTATCAAGGATAAGGAATCAGAACTGACTTTTACCATGGAGAAATCCAACCGCTCAACCAGCCTCAAGCCTTCGAAAAGTGCATTAGCTTCTGCACACACCAGTGACAGTGAGAGAGGCTTGAAACCACTCATCGCCGCCAACAACGTGCCATCGGAACGACGAACTGCAGCACCCCAGCCCGACACCCCAACTCCTTCACGACAACCTGCCATCGGAAGACAATTTGACGTTAGTATGTATCATTTGTTAGGCTATATGAAATGATAGAAATTCAACTATTCATGGTTTACCTCTTTTGGATGTCAATTTGAAGATTTCTTGGATTGTAAATTATGTCTCTGAGCTTCGAGGTGTTTTTTCTCGGTCTTCATTGTCTTTCCATCAGCTTTCTCAGAATATTCATCTCTCGAAGGTTGATTTGCGCCTCCTGAGAACTGGTTTAAGCTTAACATAGACGCGTCCTGGTTTTCTTCTACTTCTGAAGCTAGTTTTGGGGTTGTGATTCGTGATTCTTCGGGTTCCATTGTTGCTGCTCAGGCTTTAAAAAATGGCTTCTTCTCTAGTCCTCTCCATGCAGAAGTTGGAACTATTTACAGAGGCCTCCTTTTAGCTTCTCAACTGGGATATTCATCAGCTTATTTTGGAATCTGATTCCAGCCTTGCTATTCAAGCTCTCTCTTCTTGCTCTGCTCCGATCAACGAGTTCGACACACTAATCTTCAATGTTGAGTCTCTTCGCCATCAGTTTGAGAGCATTTCGATTTTGCATGTTGGAAGAAATGGAAATCGTGTCGCAGATGCCCTAGCTTCCTTTGCAAATTTTTCCACCTTTTCTTGCTTGTGGCTGATTAATTTCTCCAGTTGGCTGACATCATTAGCCACTGAGCATTCCCTTTGCCTTCTAATGGTTGCTTTAGCTTTTAATAATAATTTTTCTTTAAAAAAAAAGATTTACTAAACACGTTTTAAAATTTAGGAACCTACCAGACATTGTTTAAACTTCATGAATCTATTAAACACAATTTTAAAATTTTAATAATTAAATTTGTAATTTCACTTTCATATAAATATAATTTTAAATATATTGATATATAATATCTATACTAAAAAAATATTAATTTTAAAATTATAATAAACTATTATAGAATTATTCACAAATATGTAAGTAAATAATGAAATTCGAAATATTTAGAATTTTTTAAAATAGAATTACGAATTATTTTTTCTTTGCTCTTAATTTTTTTTAGACTAATTTACTGAAGATTAAAAAAAATGGTATACATTCATATATGAAATTAAAGAAATCCTAATACGTTTTAAGCATATTAAAATTAAATAGTATATAAAAATAAATTTAAAAATAAAAAAAATGCAACAAAAACTATAAATTAATTAAATAATATATTAAGATAAAGAAAAAATTACGTACATCAGGTTTGTGTTTAGTAGCACTTGACCCCCAAGTTTAGCACTTGGCCTCCAAGTTTCAAACTCAACAATTTTTTGTTCATTTTTTGTCTATCCCTCCAATTTTCGATTAAATTCTAATAAAAGGCTGGCGTAAAACCTATTTTTAATTATGAAAATTCTTTAAAAATATATATATATATATATATATTTTCTCCTCCCCTCCCTTCTTATCCTCCTCCTTCATCTTACATCTTCCATCTTTCCTCTTTCATCTTCTTCCTCCTATGGTTGTCTGGCATACGCAATTGACTTTCTTTTTCCCTCTCCCTCTTTCTTTCTCCTCTTCTCTTCCCTCTTTCTTTCTCATCTTCTCTTCCCTCCATCTTCTCTCTCCCATGGCCGTCGTCGGCGACTAATTTTTTTTCTTTTCGTTTTCCTCTTCTCTTTTCTTTCTCCCTCTCCCTCTCACTTCCATCTCCCCTCGTTTTCAATTTTTTTTTATTATAGATCTGTATTAAAAAAAACGTTTGTATCTGGATTTTAGATCTTAATTTATTTTTTAAACGAGGAGAAGAAGGAGAGATGGAGGTGAGAAGGAGAGGAAAAGGAGAAGGAGAATCAAACAAAAAAAAATAGTTATCGACGACGACCATGAGAGGAAGAAGATGGATGGAGGAGGAGGGGAAGAGGGAAGAGGGACGAGGGAAGAAGAGGAAAAAAAAAAAAAAAAAAAAAATACACCAAATTCAAACATCACGGTACAATTGTAAATTAGCATGAAATTGTGATCAAACTCAGGCCTGCCCAGCAGACTTTGGGTGTCCAACAATTCAAACATCGGGATACAATTGTAAACTAGCATGAGATTGAGATCAAACCCATGTCAAAGTGCCCAGTAGAGATGTCCATTTGCCCTGCCCCGAATGAGATGGAGAATCTCCGATTACACGAAAAATCCCCGATTACACGGAAAATGAGGTAGGGAGCGGGAATTTTTTTTTGCCCCGTTATCTAAACGGGGCAGGGACGGGTAATAGCATACCCGCCCCGCCTCGTATACTTTTTTATATATATATATATCATAAAAAAAAAATTAACTACACCCCGTCTAAAAAAAATACACATCTTACCAGAGTTCCAAAAAAACACACATCTTACAAATACAGTTTATTGAATTAAATATATATAATATTAATCAACTTAAAAAAAAATGGATAAGAATAAATTAAAAACTAAATTATTCGCGGGGAATGCTGGTTACGTGCAAATTTTTCGCGGAGAATACCCGTCCCGTCCCCGCGAAATTAAACGGGAAATTTTGTAAGGACGGGTAATGAAATGGGGGACGGAGACGAAGACGGAGAAGACATTACCCAGCCCCGCCCCTGGACATCTCTAGTGCCCAGCAAACTTTAAAGGTGTCCAACAACCACCAATCCAATAAGGCACTTACGAGTTATTTCTGCATTTTCTTATACTAATACGGACCCTACGTGCATCCGCCCTGATTCCATTATTTTAATTGTGGATTTAGAAATAGAGACTTATGAAATCTAAGTTTATATAATGAGGTTTGAAATTTATAAAGAAAAAAAATTGGTATAATTTACATGTTAATAAAAAAAATTAAATATATTTTTTCTTATAAATTAGTAACTATTATTTTATGAATTAATAATTTAATTTTTATTACTATTGGTAATTTAAACTCTTTTTTAATAATCATTTTGTAAAACAAATATTTAGTTAATTTTGTAAGAAAAAAAATTAATATTTATCGTGTGTGAACAAAATACATACAACTAAAAATTCATCTTCACAATTGCTCTAAAATAATTTTATAATAAGTTCAAATAGTTATCAAATCGAGCATAGCTCAATTGATATAAGGTTGTGTTCATGACTATGAGTTTTAATCCTCGCATAAATAATTAAAATATTGTTAAAACAAAAAATTAAATAAGTTTTGGGTTGAGTTGGTTTGGTCAAAGTCTAATATTGGTTTATGAATTAATTAGTATTATTTGACAATTTTTTTTTTTGCAAAGGTAATATATATTACGAAAAGCAAGCGAGGGGGACCCCATAGCCCGGGGCCGAGGCACTCAAAAACACAGAGAGAAGACCCAGAACAAACTCAAGGAAACAAGTCCCACGGAGGGGCACTAATAGACAAAGGAGACATCACCGCCCCAAGCCACGAAGCACACCTATAAGACACATCAACCTGGGCACTAATAAGAACAGACTGAGGAGAACGAAGCCGACCCCCGTGAACCCGAGAATTACGCTCTCTCCAGACATGATAAATGGCCGCACACCAGGCAATCCTCCAAACGTGACGCCTACGACGATCACCCCGACCCATACTACAGATCCAAGCTAACTCAGTGGACCATAAAGCAATACGATGAGAGGAGTGACCCCAACGAAGAAGACCCGTCCACACATGCGAACTAAACGGACACTCGAAGAAAAGATGATCTCGCGTCTCTGGGGTAGCAGAACACAACACACACCCTGACGGAATTAAGGGATCCCAAGCATGGAGGCGGGCCCTAGTAAATAATCGGTCACGAATTGCCAACCACGCAATGAAGGCGTGACGGGGAATGTTACCATCAAACCACAGCAGACTGACCCATCTAACACAATCACGACGAGGACGCAAAACCTCCCAAGCACTAGCAATCGAGAAAACATCAGAACGACCAGGGTCCCAGATAACTCGGTCAGCCTGAAGCAAATTGGGAACAGTAGCCTGCACTAGAGGAAACAGACCCTCCATCTCCCAAGTCACGCAAGGCCATTGCCAAGACCCATCTGGGAGGAGGTAATCAGACACCAGGGCACTGATCGTACTTCCAACATCGCCTACCAAACCTTCCTCAAACCGCTGAACGATGGGACCCCCGGGAAGCCAAGAATCCACCCACACATGGGCACGCCGCCCATCCCCGATAGCGATCCGGACAAGAGGACGAAACTGCTCACGAAGATGGAAAATTGCCCGAGTGCACCAAGACCAACTAGCCTGCAACGGAACAGACCACAAGGGGCGACCCCGCAGAATGTAAGCATCAACCCAGGCCACCCATAACGAGCCCGAGCGTGTAAAAAGACGCCAGAGGAGCTTCATAACCGCTGCCACATTCCAAGAACGAATGTGACGTATACCTAAGCCACCCTCTTCCCTAGGAACACAAACGTCCCCCCAAGCAACCTTTGCTCCACCTTTACCAGAAGAGCTCCCTCGCCATAAGAAAGCCCGAAGGATACGATCAACCTCGTCAACAACACGAAGAGGCAGAACGAACACACTCGCCCAATAAACCTGAAAGCTTTGCAGGACAGACCGAATAAGCAACAAACGACCGGCATAAGAAAGCGCACGTGCAGACCAGCTCTGAACCCGCGCAATGATCTTCTCTAGGAGAGGCTTGCAATCCGCATAAGAAAGCCGACCAGAAACGAGAGGAAGACCAAGATAACGAACAGGAAGAGAGCCAAGAGAGAACCCCATCACGCCAGATAAACCTAAAGCCACCGAAGAGGACACCCCGGCACAAAACATAGAACTCTTAGCTGAATTCGCACAGAGACCAGACAGCCTTTGAAACCTAAGGAGGGCAGAATGGACAAAGGCTAACGACGAGAAGTCCCCCCTACAAAAAATCATTAAGTCATCTGCGAAACAAAGATGGGTAAGGCGGATCTTTTCGCACCGATGATGAAAATGGAAATCAGCCGGAGGAGAATTCAACAGCCGAGATAACACTTCCATAGCCATAACAAACAGATAAGAAGACAAGGGGTCACCCTGACGAAGCCCACGACGACCTGGGAAGAAACCCTCCAACGATCCATTAACAAGGATGGAAAACGTGGGAGACGTGATACAGGCCCGAATCCAGCTAACAAACTGAACAGGAGTCCCGATGGCTAACAGAAGACCGAATAAAAAATCCCAATCGACCGAATCATAGGCCTTCTGAAGATCCACCTTCATAACACAACGGGGAGGGCCCTTATTAAGATGGTACCCACCAACCAACTCCTGGCACAAAAGGACATTATCCACAATACTCCGACCTTTAACAAAAGCAGACTGATTAGGGCCGATAAAGTCAGGAAGCCACGAACTCAAGCGATTTGCCAGAATCTTCGAGATGCATTTATAAACCACATTGCAACAAGAGATGGGCCTATAATCATCGGGGCCAATAGGAGCATCCTTTTTCTTAATCAAAGTGATAGCAGTAGCATTCACACCAGGAGGAAGAAAAAAGGACGAGAAAAAATGGCACACGGCATTACAAAAGTCATTGCCAATAACACTCCAAGCCGCTTTAAAAAAACCAACAGGGAAACCATCGGGACCAGGGGCCTTACCACTACTCATCGCAAAAAGAACACGCTTGACCTCTTCGCTCGAGATAGGCCTGACTAAATCAGCACAACACTCCTCAGACCAGCGGAAATCAACAATCGAAGACAGCTGATCAGTAAGCTCCCTATAGCCGATCGGCTGGGAGCCAAAAATACCGCGAAAGTGGGAGACCACCTCCCTAGCAATATCAGACTGAGAAGTCAGGATACGACCACTGTCAACGGTAAGAGACTGAATGCTATTACTGAGAATCCGAGATTTAACACTGCGATGAAAGAAATTAGAATTTCGATCGCCAAGGGAAAGCCATTGAACTCTGGATTTCTGCCGAAGAGAGGCTTCCTCCTTACGAGTTAAAGCCCAAAAATCCTGACAAGCGCTGCTAGCAAGGACCTGGAGAGTAGGAGAGCGGGGATCCTCAGCATAAGCTAATTGAGCTTCTTCCATACGAACACGGGCCATAGTCACTTGCGAGCTAAGGCTCGACAGCGAACACCCAAAAGTCTGGCGAAGAATGGGCTTCAGCGACTTCAGATTCCTCATAAGCCCAGCCAACGGAGAGATATCATGAAACTGAATCCAACTACTAGCCACAGTGTCTAAAAAACGAGGGTCCTCCGCCCAGTGATTAAAAAATCTAAACGGGGACGACCGATGAGGGGAGTGGCTCGCCACATTGAACACCAGCGGACAATGATCTGAAATACCCCAACTATGAGCACGAACCTCACAAACAGGCTGGGAAGACATCCAGCTAGAATTAACCAAAACTCTGTCCAGACGCTTCATAATATCAGACGGCCCCTGAGGAGATCTAGTCCACGTGTACCAACTACCTGACACAGGAAGCTCAGCCAAATCCGCACGAGATATCATACCATCAAACCCAGACATTTCTGACTCAACCAAATTACCTCCAAAGCACTCAGTGGAAGCTCGAATAGCGTTAAAATCCCCCATGACCACTCCAGGAAGGGACCAAGACTGGCACATAGAAACGATGTCGTCCCACACCACCCTTCTCTCAACCTCAGAATTAGGAGCATAAACACAGGCAACATGGAAAGACATCTGGGATAGCCGATCCACCAGGGTGCCCCAAATCAACTGAGGCCCGATTACCGAAGGGGTAAAAGAGAACCGAGACGTACGCCACATAACCCAAACACGACTCAACCCAGAGTCACCATAACTACAGACACACTGCCAGTCTCCACCAAACCTCCGAATCACAGACTGAAACTGATGAGCTTTAACCTTTGTTTCCAACAGACCACAAAAACCGACACAAGCAGACTGAAGGAAGGAACGAACAGCAAAACTCTTCGCAGGATCACTGAGCCCCCTCACATTCCAAGAACACCAACTAGACATAAACAACAGGGATATTAGAAGTAACTTGACACTGATCCAATAGAGGATCACCACGAGCCTCATCCATCTCAATGATCATAGAATCCAAACCCACATCAGTCAGACTAGAAAGACCAACTACCGCAGGAGGCAAACTGGGGGACCCACACAGAGGAATAGGGGGCAACGTAACTGAATCAGACACCAGATCTGAATCAGTGAGAGCAAGAACAGCAAAAGAGTTGGACACTGACGGGCACCTGCTCTTTGAAGCTACTATGCGGGAATCACTCACGCGAGGAGGACCAGAAGGAGTCCTTCTCTTATCTGATTTACGAGTTTTTACACCTCTGGGATCTCCTCCTCGGTCCATAGAAGACTGGTCCAAGGAACCTGCAGACTGCAAGGGGAAAGAAACTGGGACAGCATCGTGACCAACACAAACGACACTAGGGGAGACAATCGGACTCGCACTAGTCTCCACGGGAACCTGTTTGCTACACGTGGAGCTTGAATGCCCAAATACCTGACAATGGGTACACCGCTTTGGCTTCCAGGCATACTCAAACCTAACCATAACAATCCCTTCCTCAAGCTTAATCGGGACCGACGAAGGCAACACATCATTCACCCCAATCTCCACTAACACCCTAGCAAAGGATAGGCGAGAGCAATCCGCAGTAGTCTGATCTAAACAAATAGGTTTCCCAGCAGCCGAGGCAATAGAGCCTAGCCCGTTACGATTCCACAACTCGAACGGCACATTAAAGAGGGAAACCCAAACAGGGACAGTATCAAAAACAAAAGTTTCAGGAGCAATACCTGGAGACCATTGCCTCAATAAAATGGGACGACCACCTATATGCCACGGGCCATTTGATAGAACCCAATCACGAGAGGCCGCAGAACGAAATCGAAACATAATTAACCCATTATCCATAGTTGAAATAACAGGCATCTCAACCCGACCCCAAATTTGGCTCACCAGACGGGACAGAACTGTATACGACATACGCCCTTCCACAAACTGACCAACGATCGAATGCTGCCAAAATGCAATACCCTCTTCACGAACACCTGGAGGGGGGACAACAACCCGCACACCATCAATAACCTGCAGGGGGGTAAAAACCATAGGTTCCACACTAGCATTAGAGGAACCAAACAGCGAGGCCCACGAGGATCTAGACGATTCCACACCCTTATCACCACTTCCCCCCAGACTGGGAGGACCAATAGGCCCTAGAACAGAACCCCGAGACTGGCCGAGACCCACCACGACATCATTAACCTTCAAAGGATCAGATACAGTGAAATTTGACTGCACACTCACAGGAACGTCAGATGCACCCGTCACAACCTGGCCAGAAGGAACAACTTCGATTGCAGGACTACGTGGGGATCGAGCATAGACCGCACCTACAGTTCGACCCAAACACCTAGGAGGAGGAATAGACCGGTTCAATGATTCATGGGAAGAACCGGTTCGGTTGGACCGGTCGGAAGGAGACACGGTTCGGTCGGACCGGCCGGAGGGAGACCCGGTTCGGTCGGACCGGCCGGAGGGAGACCCGGTTCGGTCGAACCGGCCGGAGGGAGACCCGGTTCGGTCGGACCGGCCATGAGGCAACCCGACCAGATCCACGCCCTGCTCCAACTCCATCTGCCTGCCACCTACCTCGATTTGCCCTACCTGATGCGCAGACGCCGCCGCTCCCAGGCCTTCGACCACCGCCCCTATCGCCTCCACCGTCTCACCGCCGGCACTCACTGCCAAATCTTGATTTAGTAGCGACAGCACCGCCCCCCTCCTAGCCGCAACGTCTGGAAGCCCATCCAAACGAAGGATCTCGCCGCCGCCGCCCGCTCTCAAGATACTCTTCACCTCCGACAGCCGCTTGTTCGGGATCGGCTTCTTCGACAACCCTCCCGATATCGCACCATGGCCATCCTCCAACGGACGTCCAAGGCCGTCCTTCTTCTTCCCCATCCGTACGTCGCCACCACCACCACAGGCGATACCGGCGAAGAAACGGCCCAGCTACCTACTGAACCCACGCGAAGAAGACGAAGACTCCCCCTCCCGCCGGCGACGCTGCTGCCCGGCCAACCCACGCGAAGAAGACGAAGACTCCCCCTGGCGGCGCTGCGAGAGAAGATGACTGTTTCATTATTTGACAATTTTAACTAAACTTATTTACTTATTTATTATTTAATTATCACTTATTAATTTTTTATTTAATTAAGGACGGGTAGCTTAAATAGAAATCATATACAAAATAATAATAACAAAATATAAAACATTTTACAATTGTGGCAAAAAAAAATTAGTTATAGTCATTGATAAAATGACTATATCACTAGAATACTATCAATGTTAGTCATTAACAAAATTTTATAAAAAAAATATAAGTATTATTAAATGATTATATAACTAGAATACTATCAATGTTAGTCATTAACAAAATTCTATAAAAAAATTATAAGTATTATTAATAGCTATCACTTATAGTCATTGATATGCTATTAATGTCTCTTACTCGTAGAAAATTATTGTGATAAGAATTATCATATTTTTTTAAAATGGTTATATTTTTAATTATTTTACTCTAAATTCACACTTGCTGCAACTTTTCTTTAATTAATTTATTTTATTAAAAATTTAATGTGCATTTTAGAGGGGAAACTAAAGACATAATATGTCCTATATAGCAAATCTAAGGAGTAAGAATAAGATATATTGTAGCACTAGCAAATGTGGACAATAAGCCTCAAGTAAGGTACAAATTTGGAGAGTAGAATAAGATCGTATTGTAGCAAATTTGAATTTACAAAACTCTCAATCAAAATGTTGGTTAAATTTTGTGAATGTGTGTTTGGTATGTAATCTAAATTCTGCTTTTGAAAATTATTTTCGAATTTTGTGCCAAATAGTGTAAATTTAAAAATAATTTTTTTTTTGTTTTTGTTTTCCGTGTATTCTGATTTTGAATTTGAAATTTTAAAATGCACAATTATATTTAAAATGATAAAAAAAATTAATAAATAAAATATTTCATGTTATAAATTATTATAATATAATGTACTATAAATTATATGATATTATAAAATAATAATTATACAAAATTTATGACATAAAATATGTTCAAAAATTAATCTTTATATTTAATCTAATATTTAGTTGGTGACTATAGTCTATAAAAAAAATATATTTAAATATATTTTGAAGAATTAATTAAATAAAAAAAAATAAAAATTAATTAAATTGAGATCCAGTTTTTAAATTTGGTATCAATTTGATTTTTTTTAATTTAGAAACATGAAATACAATCGGTTTTGTTGAATCTCTTATTTTTAAATTTATGTTTTTAGATGACGAATGGCACTCCCATTTGAAAATAGTTAACCAAATACTCCCTCACTCAAGTTAAAAGATAATTACTAAAAAATATTTCTTTCCTTAAAAAAAAAACCCACTCATGATTTGTTTAGACATGTTAATTAATATCTCTCTACATTAAAAATAAATAAGTAAACAAGAATTAGTACAAAAGCCAATTAAGTTGAAGTAAAATTTATACATAATCAAAGATAAACTCAAGAAATTAATTAAAGCAAATTAATTGGTTAAATTGACTTGACTTGACTTTCACTAAGGCCTATTAAAGGACTAATAATCAAAGATAAACTCAAGAAATTAAAAGCCACTTCTTTTGAACACCCTTTTAGAGGTATATCTAATTATGAGAACTTCACCTTTTTTTGACCCAAAACAACATAGGAGAACCTCTCATTCCAATACCACCTTTTGTGTTGTTTCTTCTTCATTCATCTACATTTGTGTAAATAGTGAGATTGATTTAAATTAAAAGAAAATAGTACGACTCGAGATTGGATGACGACGATATTTTTTTAGTTTATTGTGGTAAAATTACAAGTTCAATCGTTGAACTTTCATATTGGTATGTCAAATAAGTCCATGAACAAAAAATTTTAATAGGTCTAACAACTTTCAGTTATAAATCTAATAAATTCATGAGTTTTTAATTTTGTTTTAATAGGTTATTGACCTATTCAATATTTCTTTTTTTAAATTCACAAATCTAGTGACACAAAATTGAAAGTTTAATATCATACTATCAACATATGTATAGTTTAACTTACATAAAATACGTACACTCAATCAAGAGGTTAGAGGTTCAAATCTATAATGGAGACCTGATTCGGTGTGTTCTTTTAAGGGTAGGGTCGACTTCGACCTTTGTCTTTTTAGGCCGACCCAACTCATATTTCTTGGTTTGACCTTTTGTGAGCTTTTTCGTAACTAATTTGAGTCTTAGGCTAATCCGTGGTGGAGAAATCTTTTTTTCCTCCTAAACTAATGTCGAATCAGACCGATTTGTTTTTGCTTGTTGATTTTTACATATAACACTTATGTCCAATAGACTACTTTTTTTTTAAGCCATTTGAAATAATATTCCAAAAACTTAATCTCACTTTAATCAAGTTTAATTTTGAAATCTTCCATTATAGTTTTTCTTTTAACTTGAAAATAATTGGAGGGTCAATTAATCAATTTGCAAAAAGGGCATTTAAATCATAATGTGTATAACAACAATTCTAATAATATCTCCTTTTCAAGTACAAATAATATGTTGATTTAATTATTTAATTAAAACTTTTTTTTATATAACATTTAGATGACAAAATCATCCCTGGCCACATGCCAAAAAAGCTAAGCCACCATCTTGAATGGGTATTAAAACAATAATTCCCAAGTGTTAAAAAAATGATCTCATTTTATAAAGTATGATTGGCATTATATTATTCAAAAATATGATAATTAATAGTACCAAACTAATGAAATCAATGGTGGTTAGCCAACAAATTAATTGAATTTCTTTGATATATTCTTGATTTAGAATCTTTAAACCCACCATTGTTAGTGGTTGTATATGAGATCAGGCTGAGCAAAGCTTTGAGCTATTATTGGATTTTTATATTTGGAATTTGAGGGGAAAAAAAAAACAAACAACAACATAGTGCATTTATAGTAATCCTTTATTTAATTTATAAAAATAATAATTGAAATAAGATCACAAAATATATATATATATATATATCATACAATATGTTTAAAAATAATTGTAAAAAAAAAATATGCTTAAAAATAATATTTGTCCATGATGTAGGGTGGAGGATTGAAATTAAAATCTCATGGTCACTAGGCAATACATCATGTTGAACTATGATCTTGTTGATTTTTAATTATATTGTTGAAGGATGATATATGACTCCATTTTAATTTTAAGTGGGTCGTGAACTCTTTCTACATAATCTCATTCAATAATTATATAAATAGTTATACATCCGACATAACAAAGTGATAACTAGTCGGGATGGACCCAAAAAGTAATGTTTGAGAGCAAAAAAAAAAAAATTATGTTATATAAATATTAAAAAAAAAAATAAACTATCACAAAAGTAGTGGTTCAAATCCACACTCTAACATTATATGTTGACCTTGAAAAAATTCTTGGTGATAAGGATAAGTAAATGTAACGAAGACATTCTAACTGAGTTTAAATAAATTTAATATATCATCATATAATTTAGCTCGTCTCGATGTCTTATAAAAAAAAAGTTAAATTACGAGTTTAGTCCATGAAATTCAAAACTTGAGTCTATTAGATCTCTAAACTTTGAAAAGTTTCTAATGGGTCTCTAAACTTTGAATGTGTCCAATAAATCTCTAAACTTTCAATTTTGTTCTTAATAAATCTGTCAATTTAAAAAAAAAAAATTGTTGAATAAAACAAGGTTCTTAAAATTGAAAATTGGATGACCTATTAGATACAAAAATGGGATCTTAAAATTGAAAATTGGATGACTTATTAGATAAAAAATGAAAGTTGAAAAATATATTGAGAATCTATTAAATACAAAATTGAAAGTTAAAAAATTTATTACACACCTTGAAAAAACAAATATTAAAAAAAAAACACAATACAATTTAAATATGTTTTAAAATTTATAGAGTGGGTGTTAATATAGACTAAATTACCGTCAAAGTAATTAAAATAACATTTCAACATTTTTAATATATATATATATATATATATATATATATATATATATATAAAATAAAGAAAATTGAAATAATAATTAAAAAAAATTGATCTCAAGAAAAAATAACAGTGGGTTGCTGGTTTTGGAATTCAAATTCAAGCACGAATGCCAGGAAATCAATTTTCCATAACCCTTCCTTTAGCATAAGATCCATATATACATTCCATACATCTATTTTGGGTTAAAACCTAAATACAAACCAAATCAACCAAAGGAAATATATACCAAAAATGTTATGGAAATATTTCCTAATACCCCCCTCAAGTTGGAGCATGAGGATCGTAAATGCCCAACTTGTGAAGAAGATAAATAAATCGATGTTTTCCTAAGGCTTTCGTAAAGATATCTGCAAGTTGCTCGTTGGTAGTAACATGACTTGTTTGAATAATGTTGTCCTGGACAGCATCGCGAACATAATGACAATCCACCTCAATGTGTTTTGTGCGTTCATGAAAAACTGGATTTTGAGCGATATGTAATGCCGACTGACTATCACAAAATAGATTTATGGCACGAGGATGATCCACCCCAAGACTCCCAAGTAATGCTTTAAGCCATTTGAGCTCAGACGTAATAGACGCCATGGAGCGATACTCGGCCTCTGCCGACGAACGAGATACCGTTTGTTGTTTTTTGGTTTTCCAAGAGATAGGGGAACCACCAAGAAACACAAGCCAACCGGTGAGAGAACGACGAGTCAATGGACAACTCGCCCAATCTGAATCACACCATCCTGATAGAGAGAGGTCACAATTGGAGCTAAGAATGATTCCTTGACCCGGACAACTTTTCAAGTAACGAACCGTACGAACCGCAGCATCCCAATGGTCATGTCGTGGTGCTTGCATAAATTGGGCCAAAATGTGCACCACATAAGTCAAGTCAGGCCGCGTAAATGACAAGTATATGAGACGTCCTACTAGACGTCGATACCGTTCAGGATCTGTCAACAAAGCGCCAGTAGCCAGTGCTAGGCGATGATTTTGCTCAATTGGAAGCCCTGCAGGTTTAGCTCCTAAGAGCCCCGTTTCTGAAATGATGTCAAGAGTATACTTACGTTGACAAAGAAAAATACCCTCAGAATTTCGAGCAACTTCAATGCCAAGAAAGTATTTCAAAGCACCCAAATCCTTCATGTGAAAACATTCACCCAAATATTTCTTAAATGAAGTAACAGCGGAAGAATCATTACCAGAAATAATCAGATCATCGACATATACTAGGACATTAAGCTGAACTTTTCCCTGGTGCAACGTAAAAAGCGAGTAATCCGAATAAGACTGATTGAATCCATATTTCTTCAATGAAGCAGTCAACTTAGCAAACCAACACCTCGGAGCTTGACGTAAGCCATACAAAGACTTCTTAAGACGACACACCATTCCAGACGTATTGTCAGTAAAACCAGGTGGTAATTTCATGTATACTTCCTCATCGAGATCTCCGTGGAGAAAAGCATTATGAACATCCATTTGATGTAGTTCCCAATTCTTTGCAGCTGCAACTGCCAGAAAAGCTCGTACAGTTACCATTTTTGCAACTGGAGCAAAGGTCTCGTTATAATCAATGCCCTCGACCTGGTGATTGCCAAAAATTACAAGTCGAGCCTTGAGTCGTTCGACCTCTCCATTTGCATGATATTTGATTTTATATACCCATTTACATCCAAGGGCTTTCTTTCCTGGGGGCAAGACTTTCATGACCCAAGTCTGGTTCGCTTCCAAAGCACATATTTCCTTCTCCATAGCTTCTCTCCAACCAGCATCTTTCTTGGCCTCATTAAAATTACGAGGCTCATGTCCTGCAGTTACCGCTGCGAGAAATATACGATGTCGTGCAGAGAATTTATCACAATTCACAAAATGTGCTATAGAGTAAGGAGTACCTGAAGAGCTCGTGGATGCCGATGAACTGGAGGATGGACTCTCTTTCCGTGTAGGTTCAGTAACAAAATCACGAAGAAGAACTGATGAGCGTTTGGTTCGCAAACCTCTACCCAACTCAACCACGTCATCTACGAGCTTGTTTTCATTACGAGGTGCCTCAGGTGGAACAATGGTCGTGACTGTGTGATTAGAAGGTGTACCCAACACACTGTTAGACCTCATATCCTCCGCTGCTTTGATATTATCAACAACATCAGGAGACCCTACAGCTTCATCTATATGACCAACATTTCCAGAAGGCAGTACTTCCTCAAAGATACTCTCCAGATCGTCCAAAATAGGATTAACGTCCCCCACATTCTCAGTAGAAGATACAAGAGTACCAATCTCGGCATATGGAAATTCATTCTCATGAAATGTTACATCACGAGAGACAAATATTTCTCCAGTTTCAAGATCATACAACTTCCACCCTTTCTTACCATATGGGTATCCAACAAACACACACTTTCGACTACGTGGAGAAAATTTATTCCCTTTTGCTCGTTGATTATGAGCAAAACATAGGCACCCAAAAACTCGCAACACATCAAAATTAGGAGTTGTACCAAATAAGATCTCAAATGGTGTTTTATTTTGCAATAAACGAGACGGAGTACGATTTATCAAATAAACTGCACCCAATATGCATTCTCCCCAAAAAGTAATAGG
This sequence comes from Herpetospermum pedunculosum, assembly GCA_028017165.1. NCBI lineage: Eukaryota > Viridiplantae > Streptophyta > Magnoliopsida > Cucurbitales > Cucurbitaceae > Herpetospermum > Herpetospermum pedunculosum. Next base: position 16,018,743 of record CM051523.1, read on the forward strand.
AAGATTTCCTTGAAACATTAAAGCACGAGCCACGTTAAGTATGTGTTGATGTTTACGCTCTACTCTCCCATTTTGTTGTGGAGTTCCAACGCATGAGGTTTGAAAAATAATGCCATTCGTACTAAAATAGTCAAGCATGCATTTAAATTCTGTCCCATTGTCACTTCTCACGATCTTAACAGTGGTCTCAAATTGACGGTCAACCATGGCAAAAAACGAATGAAAAGATTTAGCAACTTCAGTTTTATTATGCAATAGATACACCCAAACAGCTCTTGAAAAATCATCAACGATTGTCAGAAAGTAATAGGCCCCACACGATGATGGTGTTTGGCTATACGGCCCCCACAAGTCACAATGAATAAGTTCAAAGATACGATTGGCTTTGCTATCGCTAACAGGAAAACTATCCCGAGTTTGTTTAGCCTGAGGACATGTGACACATGCATTATTCAATTTCTTTCTGACGGAACTAGATTTCATTGCAGGAACTAACTTGACCACCTTATCTGATGGATGCCCTAGTCTCCTATGCCACAACTCAAAATCAGATAATTCAGTTACCTTTACTGCGTGCACGGTCGGAATTCCCCGAAAATAATAGAGTCCATCTTTTCGTTCACCCGCACCAATCAAGCTCTTCGAATGTTGGTCCTGTATAGCACATAGTGATTGAGCAAATTGGACAAAACAATTAGTATCATCAATTAGTTGCGACACGGATATTAAATTGCACTGTAGAGTTGGTACAAATAAAACACGTTCAAGCATAAAGCCGCCAGCAAGAGCCACATGCCCCTCCATTGTGGCGAGTGCTTTATTCCCATTTGGCAAGCTTACCGGACTTGAAATAATAGTATAAGCTTGGATCAAATATTTTAGATTTCCAGTCACGTGACGAGTGGCTCCAGTATCAATAATCCAAGAAGAATCGTCAATATTCCCTCCACCCATAAGTCTTACGTCAATAGCCATTTGTGCCGGAAAAAAAAAAATCTCAAGTAACAACCCTTGAGTTAAACCACCAAATGGGTTGATAAAAAATATACAGCAGAAGAAGTGAAACCAAAGTCAACAATCAGTGAACCAACAAGGGACCCACAGAAAAAAAAACAAATTGGTGAATAACCAATCAAAACAATCCAAATCAGTGGACTAAAATGAAGCCCAAATTTCAAATCTGTGAAGCCGTCAACTGATGCCGGGCAGCAAGAACAAAATCCCAAGATGCAGACTAAGTCCCAAGATGCAGACTAAAAAAAACTACCCCTGTAAGTGCGTTGAGCAGCCGCGACCAACCAAAAGAAAAAAAAATTGCAGAGAGAAACGAGCGGCGAAGGTTAACCAGCGTACGTCGGCTCCCACGGACGATTTTTTTTTTTTTTTTTTTTTTTTTTTTTTTTTTCTTCTTCAGATCTGAAGGTTAACCCAACGAACTTTCAGATCTGAACCCAACGAACCTTCAGATCTCGACGAACGGACACACGAGCGCTAATGCTGGCCCGACGACGGAGAACAGAGGGCGGGCAGAGACGAACGCAGGTGGGCGGCGTCGAACGAAGATGACGGCTAACGGAGGCGCACGGCGACGGCGGCGGCAGGATCGTTAGGGTTTAAATTTTCAATTTTGTTAGGGCTATGGGTCTGATACCATGCCAGGAAATCAATTTTCCATAACCCTTCATTTAGCATAAGATCCATATATACATTCCATACATCTATTTTGGGTTAAAACCTAAATACAAACCAAATCAACCAAAGGAAATATATACCAAAAATGTTATGGAAATATTTCCTAATAACGAATGATGCATAGCACCACATCGATCTGCTCCTGATAACTAGAGAATATAATCTTTTAAATGATGAAATTAAATTTTTTTTTTTATTATATTTGAAAAATAAATATTATTTTTTTTTTTTAAGTTTTGATTTGAAACTTGACTAGAACCTCATTTTTTAAAATAGTCCAAGATGAACTTAATTTATGGAGGGATTATGAAGCTAAAAATACTTTAAATACTTTAACTTTTGTATGTAGTCAAAAAATTAATTTAATTTGAGATTCAATATCTTCATGTTAGTTTATTGAATGGATTTGGGTGAAGCCCTTATTAGAATAACAAGCATGCATGGTAGGCCATAAGAGATAACCATATATTAGTAGAATTATTTTATTTAAAACAAAATTCATAATATATAGTTAAAAATATATATTTATTTGCAACAAAATCTCCCCACCAAGAGTTTAAAGAAAATTAAAACTTTCCCTCTGCCCTTTTTTCTAAGGTTGGCAGCCAAAAGTAGAAAAGAATGATTATTTTTCCATTCTCTTGTGTTCTTCCAAACCAACTTGTGCAAGCTAAGCTTTGTGTGAACTCATAATAGGAACAACTTTTTAATTTTTCATTTGCTTTTTTTTTTTTTTTTTTTTGGTTCATAAATATCTTCTTCTAACCTAATCTTTTATGAATGAATGTTGATGAATCAATGTTGTTGATACAATGTTTATTTCCGCTCGAGAGCATAACTCAAGGGCATGATGTATTGTCTAGTGACCATGAGGTCTTAGGTTCAAATCCTCCATTCCAATATGTTGTAAAAAAAAAAAAAAAAAAAAATCTTCGATTCAATGTTTATTTCGGCTCTTTATTGAAATGTTCATTTCTTTACTAAATATAGTGACCGCTACTCAATGTGTCCGATAGATTTTTGTTTAGAATCCAATTAATTCTAACTAATGTTAGGGCCCGTTTGGGATTGGGTGGAAACACAACAAATCAATTTTAACAAAATCTTAACCGTTTTTGTTGTTTGGTAAAATAGATTTTTTAAAAATTTATATAAAATCACTTTCTAAATTCCTTCTAAATTTTTTAAAATTTATATAAAATCACTTTCTAAATTACTAAATTGTTTGATTTTGAGAATCTCTAGCTTTACCTTCTCCTCCGTTAATCTGACGCATTTCCTATTAAAATATTTTTCTCACCATTTATATTCTTTCACATCCTTTATCCTTCCACACGTCCTCCATTTTTTATGCAACTAATTTTTACTCTGTTGACACGAGTTGAGTTTTATATGAACATAAGTCAATTACATAAGAAAATTACTTCTCAGTTTTTTTAGTCATGATTTTCTTCTTAATTTGAATGGAAAAGTAGAAACAAAAGAAGAAAAAATGCTCACTCAAAATTTGTTTTAGATACATGTGACAATTGTTTTTCCTAACCTTTTATTCATATAAATCTGAACAAATATCAAAATATTATTTTTAATTTAAACTATAAATAATTAAATTATAATCCTTCATATATTAAATATTAACATATAAATAATTATTCGTTAAAAAAACATATAAATAACTAATATAAATAATTAAAATAGTTATTTTGGTATTTACGGTCAAGTCATACCAATTTTGTTTGAACTTACCAAATGTTTTTATGTGCTTCTAAATTAAAATTTACCAAATACTAATCAGTTTCATATGACAACTGATTTTTCTAAAAGCAAATCATCAATTATTTTAAAAGCTACCGCAATCCCAAACTGAGCCTTCCTGTCCTAAGAAAATTAAAGATGTAGGATCTTTGAGATTGTTGTTTGATATTCAAACCAAATTGATATTGTTTAGCTAACTAAAATAGGCAAACATATTATTTTAATTATTTATATGTTGATCTTCAATATATGAATTATTATAAATTAGTTATTTTGAATTTTTATAGATTAAATTATAAATTATATTTTGTAGTTATTTTAAATTATAAATAATTGTTATATAAAATTATAATAGAGATTTTTTTTTGGGTTTCCAATCTATAACTATTTTAAAATTCGGTGCTATATTTTAAAACTACTACTATATTTTAAAAACAAACCAAAAAAAAAAAAATTACAAAAATTAAGTGAGTTTAAAAATATTTTGACTCTCTTTTTAAATTAGGAAAAAAAGAAAATATACAAAGTATAAGGAATTGAAATATATATTATATACGGAAGGGTACATTACTCATTTTGAGAATTTGTTAAAAAGAGTGTTTGATTATTTAAAAGATTTTGAAAATCAAACAATTTAAAAAGTGATTTTTATATAAATTTTAGAAAAAGTTGTATTGCTAAATACAAAAAAGGGTAAAGATTTTTTCAAAATTCCACCCCAATCCCAAATTGGTCCGACTTCTTTCGACGATAATTTTTGTAGACTGTCGAGAGAAGTCGTCGATGGATTCTAAATTTTTATTTTTATTTTTTTATTGGACCAGTATCTTCTTAGTTAAGTACACAACTTTATGTCAATTGAATTAAGCTCAGTTTGACAATTTTAAAATTCTTCTTAGTTAAGACTGACGGTTAAATCCACCTATTGAATTAAATACAGCAAAAATTAACGTGGACACCAAACTTTTTTAATACATAACTAAACCAACAAAAACTGACCACATCAAACCAAGTAAAATCCATGATAAATTTAAGTGAATCAAACCAACTAACATTATTGTTTTTCAAATTATATATACTTTAAAAAAAATCAATTAAAAAGTAACAATTTTGGGTTGCAATTCATACCAAGTAGTTAACAATAGGGTTGCAAATCTAGCAACATGTATGCATATATATATGTAGACACTTAGGATAGTGACTACACAATATACCTAGTGTGTACTAAATCATGTGCATTTTTCCAAGGATAGTACCTAAAACTTAGGTTACTTAGTCCAAATCATTAGCATATCACGAGCATCAACATCCAACGGTGTACAACGTCTTATCACAAAATCATGATGTTTTAGTTTGTAATGTAATGTGAATATATAACATCAACCATACATAAAACCTACAATTATTCACGAGTCGCAGCTACATATAACAATAACAAATCATTCTCAATGTAAACTGTTGACCTTTATTTTGACTCACTTATGACCAGGGTTTTATTCTTTACTGTGGTTAATTTACCTCAGTTAGTTTTCTCTCTCTTTGGCATTCTACGAATTTGTTTATTCCGTTTTAGTTGAGAGAGGTGTGAGGTGTGTGAGTTTGTTATGCTCTGTTATTAACGAGCTTTGGGAAGGGGTCTAGATCATTCTTTGATCTTCATCATTTTGATGATTTTTGCCATTTTGCTCTAGTAAAAGAAAAGCTCTCTCTGATTCAAAAGTGGATGTAGGCTAAGTCCGAACCACTATAATCTTGTGTGTCGATTCTTCTCTCTTGCTCCTTTCATTTACTTGTTTTGGTTATTGATCGATTTGCATGCGTCCGTTGATCGCAATTGTTACAACAATTGGTATCAGAGCAAGAGCCTTAGTCATCATATCAGCAGGATTGTGGGTAGTGCTAATTTTTGCCAAGCAAAGTTTTCCATCTTGGACAGCATCACGAACATAATGAAAACGCACATCAATGTGCTTGGTTCGATCATGAAAAGTTTGATTCTTAGATAAAGCCAGGGCACTTTGACTGTCACAATGAATTTTCACAGAACATTGCAATGAACACATCTCAGAAATCAAACCTTTCAACCACATTGACTCTTTAACTGAATCAGCTAAAGCAATGTATTCAGCCTCAGTGGATGAAAGTGCAACAACCGTCTGTAGAGATGATTTCCAGCTAATCACATTATCAAACAATAAGAAAACGTACCCAGTCAAAGAACGCCTTCTATCTAGATCAGCTGCATAATCCGAATCAACATAACCAACAATGTGATCATCAGAATCAACACCTTTAGAATACATAAGGCCTCTAGCAGTTGTTCCCTTAACATATCTAAGAACCCATTTCGAAGCCTCCCAATGAACCTTACCCGGATTGCTCATGTATCTACTAATCATACTCATGGAATAAGCTAAATCAGGGCGACAAGAGATCATACCATACATTAAGCTTCCAACGAGGCTGGCATAGGGGACAAATTGCATATCCTGAACTTCTTGTGCACTAGATGGTGATTGAGCAGATGATAATTTGAAATGTTGTGCTAATGGAGTTTTTACAGACTTACAAGTTTCCATATGTCACCTCACAGACATTATTTTGTAGAATTGAATGAATTTGATGGTGGTAAGGTCATCATGGGAAATAATCAGCAGTGTGATATTAAAGGAATTGGATCAGTTAAACTTCAAATGGAAGATGGATCTATCAAGGTGCTTTCGTCAGTTAGATTTGTACCTGGATTGAAACGAAATTTGATCTCCTTGGGCACCTTAGATAGAGCTGGTTTGAGTTATAAATCAGGTAATGGTACTTTGTTAGTCTACAAAGGTTCCTCTGCTAAGCTGAAGGGAACTTTGAAGAATGGTTTGTATATCCTTAATGGAAGCGCTGCTGTGGGAGAACTAAATGTAGCTTCTAAAGTTGATGACAAGAATACCAAATTGTGGCATGGAAGATTGGCTCACATTAGTCATCGTGGACTCAGTCACTTACATAAACAAAGGTTGTTAGGAATAAATAAACCATCTGAAATCCCTTTTTGTGAGCATTGCATTTTGGGCAAATCTTCCAGACTTTGTTTCAAATCAGGATCACATAGATCAAAAGCAATTCTTGATTATATTCATTCAGATTTGTGGGGACCATCTAGAGTCCAAACACATGGAGGTGCTAGATATTTCCTCTCATTGATAGATGATTTTTCAAGGAAGTTATGGGTTTATTTGTTGAAAACCAAAGATGAGGTTTTTGAGAAGTTTGTTGAATGGAAAAATTATGTTGAGAATCAGACTGGAAAAAAAATTAGAACACTCAGAACAGATAATGGTTTGGAATTTGTGAATGAAAAATTCAGTAGTTTGTGTAAACAACATGGGATAAATAGACATTTAACTGTACCTGGGACGCCTCAACAGAATGGGCTTGCTGAAAGGTTCAATAGAACCATACTCGATAAGGTGAGATGTATGCTTTCAAATTCGAATCTCCCAAAAGTTTTTTGGGGAGAAGCGGTTAGTACAGCAACATACATCATTAACCGAAGTCCATCTTCTGCTCTGAATTTTAAGACACCACAAGAATTCTGGACAGGTAAGCCGCCGAAATTGGGTCACATGAGGACCTTTGGATGTGCTGCGTTTGCTCACATCAAACAAGGAAAATTGGATCCAAGAGCAAAGAAATGCATTTTTCTTGGATATCCTCATGGAGTCAAAGGATATAGACTTTGGTCTCTTGAACATGGGGAAAATAAATGTTTTGTTAGTAGGGATGTTAAATTCAATGAGGATTTGATGCCTTGGAATGCTCCTCACTCAACTGAAGTTTCTGCACAGTCGAGCACTAAGAATTTTGAAATTGAGTTGCAAACTTCAGATTTTGAATCTGGAAGAACACAATCTAGAGAATCTTCTTTAGAACCAGTTGAAGACATCCCAAATACTCAAGACAATGATCAATTAGAAGTTACACAATCTGTTTTAGAGGGTGATGTTCCACATGCTGCTTCTATGGAGCAGCCTCCTCAAATTCAAACTTACCAACTTGCTAGAGACAGAGAAAGAAGAGCCATTAGACCTCCTGCTAGATATGAGGAAGCAGAATTTGTTGGATATGCTTTGAATTGTTTTCAATTGATGGAACCAAACACCTTCAAACAAGCTGTAAATTCCAGTGATTCTAAATACTGGATTGAAGCTATGGATAGGGAAATGGATTCCCTTAGAAGAAATCAAACTTGGAAACTTGTTGAGAGGCCAACTAATCAGAAACTTGTAGACTGCAGATGGCTTTTCAAAATCAAACCTGGTATTAAAGGATTTGAGCAACCTCGTTATAAGGCGAGACTTGTAGCGAAAGGTTTCACACAAGAAGAGGGCATTGATTACAATGAAGTCTTCTCTCCGGTTGTTAGACATTCATCAATTCGGGTACTTTTGTCCATGGTTGTTCAATTTGACTTGGAGCTTGAACAAATGGACGTGACCACAGCTTTCTTGTATGGAACCTTAGATGAAAGCATCTACATGAAACAACCGCCTGGTTATGTAGAAGAGGGCAAAGAAAATTTGGTCTGTCATCTACAAAAGTCCATCTATGGACTTAAGCAGTCCTCAAGACAGTGGAACAAGTGTTTCGATTCTTTTATCACTTCCAAGGGTTTTATAAAGAACTCTTTTGATGCTTGTGTTTATAAAAGAACATTTGATGCTAACATTTTTGTCTTGCTTCTGTTATACGTAGATGACATTCTCATTGCTTCAAATAGCATTCAAGAAATTAGAAGATTGAAACATCAATTAAGTTGTGAATTTGAGATGAAGGATTTAGGATTTGCAAAGAAGATTTTGGGAATGGAATTGTGCAGAGATCGAGTTAGACATACTTTGATCATTTCTCAAGAAGATTATTTGACCAGTGTGGTCAAAAGGTTTCATATGGAAACTTGTAAGTCTGTAAAAACTCCATTAGCACAACATTTCAAATTATCATCTGCTCAATCACCATCTAGTGCACAAGAAGTTCAGGATATGCAATCTGTCCCCTATGCCAGCCTCGTTGGAAGCTTAATGTATGGTATGATCTCTTGTCGCCCTGATTTAGCTTATTCCATGAGTATGATTAGTAGATACATGAGCAATCCGGGTAAGGTTCATTGGGAGGCTTCGAAATGGGTTCTTAGATATGTTAAGGGAACAACTGCTAGAGGCCTTATGTATTCTAAAGGTGTTGATTCTGATGATCACATTGTTGGTTATGTTGATTCGGATTATGCAGCTGATCTAGATAGAAGGCGTTCTTTGACTGGGTACGTTTTCTTATTGTTTGATAATGTGATTAGCTGGAAATCATCTCTACAGACGGTTGTTGCACTTTCATCCACTGAGGCTGAATACATTGCTTTAGCTGATTCAGTTAAAGAGTCAATGTGGTTGAAAGGTTTGATTTCTGAGATGTGTTCATTGCAATGTTCTGTGAAAATTCATTGTGACAGTCAAAGTGCCCTGGCTTTATCTAAGAATCAAACTTTTCATGATCGAACCAAGCACATTGATGTGCGTTTTCATTATGTTCGTGATGCTGTCCAAGATGGAAAACTTTGCTTGGCAAAAATTAGCACTACCCACAATCCTGCTGATATGATGACTAAGGCTCTTGCTTCTGATAGATTTGAGTACCTTTGTCATTTGCTTAAGCTGGGAGTTGGCTAATTTCTAGCCTTTTGTGTTATGAATAATTGAATCAGAGTTGGAGTGTTCTTTCCCTTGAAGCTGCTCCATATGTTCATCAAGAGGGTGATTTGTTGACCTTTATTTTGACTCACTTATGACCAGGGTTTTATTCTTTACTGTGGTTAATTTACCTCAGTTAGTTTTCTCTCTCTTTGGCATTCTACGAATTTGTTTATTCCGTTTTAGTTGAGAGAGGTGTGAGGTGTGTGAGTTTGTTATGCTCTGTTATTAACGAGCTTTGGGAAGGGGTCTAGATCATTCTTTGATCTTCATCATTTTGATGATTTTTGCCATTTTGCTCTAGTAAAAGAAAAGCTCTCTCTGATTCAAAAGTGGATGTAGGCTAAGTCCGAACCACTATAATCTTGTGTGTCGATTCTTCTCTCTTGCTCCTTTCATTTACTTGTTTTGGTTATTGATCGATTTGCATGCGTCCGTTGATCGCAATTGTTACAACATAAACTCTATAGGTTAAGAGAAAATTAACTATTAGACAAAATCAAATCTTCAATAAAAAAATTTAAAAGATTAATATCTTTCTAACATATAGAACTAGTTAACAAAAGAGTCATTTTATTAAGGAATTTCCGTATTAGGAAATTAGTTAGTACTTAGTTACTATCTAGTTAACATTTATATGTATTTTGGGAAGTTAGGGTTAGTGTTGTGTTGTATAAATTCAACATTTTCTAAGAAGAAATACAAGACAAAAGATACAAAAACAAAGTTTATCAAAGAAACTCATATGAGTTTTAGCATGGTATCAGAGCATCGATCTTAAACTCGATATACAGAAACGCTAGGGCGGCGGTGATTCCGCCGCCGCCGCCCAACCTTATTCCTCCGATGGTGAAGTGAGTTCGCCCAACTTTGTTCTTCTTCGATGTTGCATTTGGTATGTCTACATTCTCTTCAAAGATGAAGATGTAAATGAAGATGAAAAAAAAAAAAAAAAAAAATACAGATCTGTTTTTTTTGTTTAGATCTGAAGCCGCCACCACTTCGCTCGCTCCGGTCACCTCTGTCGCAATCTGGAGCGCACTCCGCCGACGTAGGCTATTCGAGATTTGGAGAAGTTTGGCTAAGGTGTATTTGAAGAAGTTTCACCTTATTCTCCTTCAAGCTTCTATTTGGTTAGTTATCTCTTTAACCTTCTTATTATTTAGAATCAGATTATGGTTAATCTGAGGGAATGAAGGAAAGAAGAGAGAAAGAAGAAAGAAAAGAAAAGAAGAGAAGAAGGAAGAAGGAAGAAGAAGAAAAAGAAAAGAGAGAAGAGAGTCAGATTTGATTTTTAAAAAAAAAAAAAAAAAAAAAAAAAAAAAAAAAAAAAAAAAAATGAAAATATTTTTTTTATCTGGGCAGTGTTCCCCAAATGAAAAATGAAAAAAAAAATATATATATATATATTTATTGATGGTTATTGTACTGTCCAGAATGAAAAAAAAAAAAAAAAAAAAGTCTTTGGTGACTCAAACCAACACACATGATCGTGTGTATAATGAATGAAGGGAACACTGAGGCGAAAACCTCTCCTTCGATTTACTGAAGGGAACACTGAGGTGGAAATTCTTCGTCCTCTCCTTCAACAACGATGAAATTTGATTTGCGAATCACCGACCCGCGTTCGTAGGCTCGCAGATTTTTTTTCAGATATTGCGTGGTCAAGCGATGATGCGAAGCCCGCAGAAATTTAAAGGTGTCATGTTGGCATCGACTTGAAGATTGGAGCACCAACCCGCGTTTGGAGGCTCCTGGAAAATTAAAGATGCAATGCGCATCGACCTGAAGCTTGCAACACCGACCCGCGTTCGGAGGCTGCAAATTTTTTGTTTTTACTATACTATTGTATCTTATTCCCACTTTATTTTCAAGTTGGGCATTTGTGTCCATTCATGCTCCAACTTGAGGGAGGGTATTAAGGAATTTCCGTATTAGGAAATTAGTTAGTACTTAGTTACTATCTAGTTAACATTTATATGTATTTTGGGAAGTTAGGGTTAGTGTTGTGTTGTATAAATTCAACATTTTCTAAGAAGAAATACAAGACAAAAGATACAAAAACAAAGTTTATCAAAGAAACTCATATGAGTTTTAGCACATTTGATAACGACTTCTTATTTAAAGTTTCTTGTTTTTTGTTTTCAGATTTTGACAAAGTAATTGTTTCTTGTTTTTTTTTCTTCTCATTTTTCCAAAAAATAATTTAAAATTGTGTTTTTTGTTTTCACATTTCGAGAAACACCATAACTATTTCTTGGCTTTTTTCTCATAATTTCAAAAAAAAAATTGTGTTAAAATTTTAGAAATAACAAAATCAATTTTTTAATGTTGTATTTATCCTTGCTTTACCAACAAGAAATAACAAAATTAATTTTAAAAAATTGTGCAAACCTAACACTAGCTTAAATTACCAACCAAATCATAGACTTAAAAAAATGAGGAAAAAATTCAAGTTTGGATGATAATTTCTCCTTGCTTTACCAACAAAAAGTACATCATTGTCAATATCATACATACTATAAGCAAGTTGTTTCCTTCTATTTCTAGTTGCCACACTTTATTCTAATTTTCTTGTATTTCCAAAGTCAAACCCTAGTCTAATTTAGACACCTTTTTGTCCCTACAATAATTTTGATTAATTAGTTCACAATTAACTTTAGGTCATGTTTTTAATTATAAGCACCATTAGAGATGAGAGAATTTGAACACTAAAATTTATCAAAAGAAAAAGAATCTGAACACTAAAAATCTTAAATCAATTCAACTTTGTCGGTTAGTTCAACTACGGGTCCAATTAACAATAATATTTGACCTTCAAAAATTTATTAAGAGTAAAACTTTCATAATTAGATATTAATGTATAAATAAATTATAAAAGTAACAAATTTAGAAGAGAGAAATTCATATCATATACTAATCTTTCTAAGAAAATCTTAGAAACAATCAAAATATTTATGTTGGGTTTGATTTTTGTTTTTACAAATATATAAAACATTGCTCAAGTTGCCTTAATGGATTTGATATAGCATCGTAAAACAATCTTTTAACTTTTGAAATCATAATGAAAACAAGAGTATTTTCACAGTAACCTTTAAGTTTCGTAATGTTTTAAAACTATCACCTTAAAAATAATATTTTTTGTCTTTAAGTTGACATCATCAACACTCCGCTTTGCTGAGTACGAGCACCATTACGAGAAAAAAATTTGTAATAACCTTTTCTGAGCACGATGATACTATAGTCGCCCTCTCGTGGTCGTGCTCAGCGAATGATATTAGCAGATTTTTTCCTCGCGATCGTTTTCAGCAAACGCATGTTCGTGCTCAGCAAAAGTAAAAAAAAAAAATACATTTTCAAAAAACGGATCAATTAGCATTACGGCATCCAAAGAGGGTCATATGTGAAAATACCACATGAAAACAAGATAAGTTCATGGTATCTATCATCAATTTATAGATAAATATAGGCAAAAAAATATATATTAAAACAAGATGAGTTCATGGTCGCCCTCCATACATATTTTGTGTTAGTTGAGTTATTCTCAGGTTGATTTTCTTTTTTTTTAGTATTAAATGAAAAGAAAATATCATTTCAAAAATTAAAACAAAGATGGTTTGCCAAAAAAAAAATTAAAACAAAGATTAGTAGAAGCAGTAATTTTCAAACCAAACCTTTGAAGGCGTTTTGGCTTTGTCAAAACATTTTTTCTAATTTACAAAACGAAAGATCTTAGGGCTCGTAATGGACAAAATTAACCATCACAGGGTTAAAATTTGGGATCTACCGCTGTTAATTATTTTTTGTTTGTAAAAATAAAAAATAGTTTTTTAAAAAATATTATTTGACAAAATAACTTTTAGAAGTAGTTTTCCGGAAAATCAAGAAACAAAAAGAGGAATAGTATTTTTGTTGTTTTCATTTTTTTTTCTTTTCTTTTTGTCCATTTTCCGAAAAATCAAGAAACATGTGGATGGAAGATTAAATTTAAGGCATCTTGATCACTAATATATACATCATGTCAGTTGAGATATGTTTTTATTGGCTCTCAAAATATAACTTCATGTGTAAATAAGTTGTTTATATTTTTTAGTTGATGGGTATAAATTCTCTAATCTTGACGAGTTTTTTTAATTTGAACAGGAACGTGTGGCAAGCAATAGACTACTGTGAATGGTTCTAGAAAGACGACATTCCAGGTCGAGAGGAGAATGCCTATCTTGAACGAAGTTTAATCATTTGCTGGCAAATATGAAATCACCTAAACAACAATAAAGCATAACAGAACAAAAAGTAACTCAGAGACTCTCCAGAATCAAATTTCGAAATACATTGAAGAGTTTTCAGGTTCGATACAAATAGAGGCAGATGGAGCAGAAATCACTTACAATGGGACGTTGATCTCAAATACCCAAAATCAGATGAAGCTGCGAAGATAGAAACGCCCATCGGATGACATCTGGAAATTATCATGTGACGCAAGTTGGAATCTGAAGCATCAAAGGGGCAGTATAGGATCGGTTATTCGTCACTGGATTGGTACCATGCGCTTCAGGCTGAACAGGGGTGTATTTCGTGACCATGAAAAATCAGGTGGCTAGAGGCTCTGGCCATCGTTGAAGGCTTGAAAGATGAATTTATCAATGGTTCTAAAAAAATCACTGTGGAGTCGAATGCCCTCACAAACTTCATTGAGGAAGTTTTTGGTCTGGCTAAAGCGAGGAATGTGGACTCCTTCTCACATGTGAATCGAAAGCAGAACGAAGTGGCCCATTACCTGACGACATCTGCGTGTGAACAAAGCATTTCAAACTCTTGGAGTGGTGTTTTCTCTCCCTGTTTAGTTCATCTAAATGATGAAGACGTTTTGGTTACCTCTAAACTAAGTGGGGTCCTCTCTCACTAATTTCTGACTTCTAGGAGTCTTTATTCATTGTCAGTTTGATTTTAAGGCTGATTCCTTCTTTAAAAAAAATCATGGGTAAAAATTAGAAAACATAAATGATAACACAATAACAAAAAAAATAAAAATAAAAAAAAATAATCTGTATTTTTTTTTATTTATTTTTTAAAAAAATACATTCAAATATCTCTTGATTAAAAAAGAAAAAGAAAAGAAATAATAATAATAATAATAATAATAATAATAAAATAGCTAAAATCTCAATCTTAGAAATTCTAAATTTACCGCACCTCCAAACCAACATGTTAGACATTTATGTAAAATAAAAAAAAAAATTAAAAAATAAATCGTTGGTTGTTGGTTTGGTACAATAAATTTAGAATTTCTAAGATTGAGATTTTTTTGTTTTTATATTAATGTATGTATATTTTACAATCTTCTTTAAAGGAAAAAAAAAAAAAAAAAAACAAGACATAATTATAGTTTTATCCTGACTCATGTGTCAATCACGTCTTTCTCCGCCTTCACCCTCTTAAACTCGTTATTCCATTTTATTCCACTATACCTGGAAACTACCATCTTATTACGATTTATTTTAGCTATTTTTTTTGTACAATTTTTTCTATAATTTTTCATATTTTCATTGTTAAAGATTTATTTCCATAAATTTTAAGAATGCGATTTTTGCTTTTTATTTTATGTATCTTTCACAAATTTCTTTGAAGATAACAAAAATAATTTTGACCACCATACTTCACATTCTTTTTTCAATATCACTCACATTAATTATTCATTTTTTTATTTTTTGGATAATTTTGAAATAAAAGAGAGTCGCACAATAGTGTTAAATATTACATGTGAATTTGAAATATTTTAATCTATTAATATAAACGGATTCAAATAAAGGATGTTTTTATTTATCTCCCTGGTAAGAATACTACCTTTTGAATTTGATTTAAGTACCCATTTTGATTGAACAACCTAATTTATATTTAAAATAATAAAAATGAGTTAGAATTGCATTTTTAGTCTTTTTACACATTTTGTTTAAATTACATTTAAAAAAAAATATCTTGGCAAGGAAGGAGAGAAAGAGAAATGTGGTGGATTAAGGCGAGAGTTAACTTCTCTCCCAATTCTTTCTCCAACGCCCGTATATATTTATTTTTATTGTCATTCTATACAAAAGAAAAATGATATTAAAAAGAAGGGAAATTGTAATGAATAACTAAATATAAAAGGCAAAGCGAGCATAGCTGAGCTGACATATGTATGTTTGAATGACCAATAGGTTTGTGGTTCATTTCGAACTAACCAACTCATTTTTCTCAAACAAAAAATTTCGGATCCCAACCACCAGAAAATATCCACATATCTAAAATTTGCTTGTTTCAACTCATTTTTTCTAAACAAATCAATTTAGATGGTTCATACCAGTGGATTCGTGAAAAAGATATACAAGCCAAAAAAGAAGAAACAATGGCATCAGAACGGATCAAAAGAAGAAAAAAAATCAATACTCATGTTACCTAGTCGACGATGACCAGAAAATCGCATAGCTCCATTGAATGCTCTTCACAACAACAACTAGCTTCTTTCTGAGAAGCACATGTTCTCTATCACAGTTGTTTTCAATTCCATTAGTCATTTTTATTCCGAAAAAATAATGAGAAACTAAAAAAATGACAATGACGATAAAAAACAAAAATCCACCAAGTCATGGTTGCTCATCTACAACACTTATCTATCATTAGGAACGAGGAGGAGAAATCATTGATCACAAAGCTATCTAAAGACATGAATCTTGTGTCGATGCTAGCAGGTTATTCAAATCGGATGTACCATGATTGTTGTTTGGTCGTGAATGATGAAGTTGTAGATACGGAAACATACAAGGACGACGCGGACCTCAGATTTTCAATGCCAAAAAAATATGTTACGAGTATTAACAGAGTATATAATATTATATACATGTAAATTACTAACTATCAAGATAAACAACAAAATGTGTCTCATATGCATGTCATTAAACACATTAAATCAGTCAATACCTATGTGTATATAACGAAGTCAATGTCTATGTGTATATAACGATACATACGTGTAGAAAACTACAACAAGAATCGATAATAGTCTATAGTACTACATACTAGTAACACATGTGTCTTACATACATATGATACACGTCATAAATATATAGCAAACCTATGTCTATATGCATATATACAAATAGCCAAACACACTTAATCACCCAGAGATAAATTGTGATTTAAATTAAAGACATTATCAAAATCCCTAAAAAAATGGATTAAAAGTCTCGTTATTTTATATTACAAAAATCCTTAAAAAGTGAAATCAAGTTTTAAAATCCAAAATTTGTATTTAAAATTGTGAAACGTGGGTCCTATAACCATATCATTTTCAATTTTTTTTGCCATGCAACAAAATCTCTAAAATATCGGGACAGAGTTCGGGATTTAAATACAAAATATTTTTTAAAAAAATCTGTTAAGCCTGAATTTCCCAAAGTTATGGGTGGAAGAAGAACATGATTGTAACGACCCGACTTTTTTTGACATCACTATAGGGTCGTTACTAAGAGCATGACATCATAAAACTCAATAAATAACATGAAACTTTATTTTAGAAATAATGAAATCGAACTAATAAGCCCAAAACCTTAAATACATTTAATTTGGGATTGTAACGACCCAAACTTGAGGTAAAATAAATTTATTTAATTGTTATTGTTACATGGCGCTTGACGAGGTGATCGGTTGATGATGTCATGGGACACGTGGAGTTAGAACTTCCGCTTTTTGTTGATTATTTTATTAATTAATTGAGTCAGTCCAACCGCTTTCGCTATAGATTAAAAAGTAGTTTTGTTTTTAAATTCTATTTCGAAGGAACTTATTGAATTGTTTTTTTATGTTTTTCATTGAGATCTCAAATTAAATGTATTTAAGGTTTTGGACTTATTATTTCGATTTCATTATTTCTAAAATAAAGTTTCATTTTATTTATTGAGTTTTATGATGTCATGCTCTTAGTAACAGACCTATAGTGATGTCAAAAATAGTCTGGTCGTTACAATGACGTAGATGGAAACACACATGAGAATGAATGTTGAAAAAAATCGAAACAAAGCCTAAGGTAAATATATTTTCGATGTAACATTTTTTTTTCTTGGGTTGAATGCAATTGTGGATTATTTTTTAATTTAGATTATTTTATGTTGTTGGAATCTCAATATTAATGGTTGTGGGGTGAATGCAAAATATTTCAAAATCATTTTATGTTGTGCATTTTAAAATTATGAAGTTTTGTTTTTCATTTTTGAATCAATACACTATTTTAAAAGTAGAACCATGTAATCATACGTTTAATTATGTCTATATACCCCAAGCAGAAGAGCGTGAACTTCATTTCTCACTCAAAAAAATAACCATTACAATTTAAATTATTTTAAATAATTCTATCGATTTTTTAATTGTTACGATTTTTCCTTTCAGCTATTTTATCTCTCCTAATTTTTATTTTTATTTTTTTTAATAATTTCAACGATTTTCTAATTAATTGTTACGAGTTTTCTTCTCAACTATTTTAACGGTTAAATCTTATAGTTTAAGGATTATACTAAATATAGTTGTTAACTATCTTTGATTCATTTAGTTCTTTTAGCTATTTTTCAGTATCCATTATTCTATTATAATTGTTATTTTTTTTTTATTATTATTATTATTATTATATTTTTTTTTATTTATTTTTTTTAAATAAATACCAACCGTTTCTCTTACCACTTTTCTCTTGGCATTAATTTTTTTTAAAAGGATTTTCAATTGCCCACTTGATGGTCATGGAATATAAAGTAAATGAGTTTTGCTCAACATTCAATGTAAAGTAAAGCCTACTTTTATGGCTTATGCTCATAGTAACCGTTTATGCTTTTATTTTTTTAATATAAAGAAATTAAAAGGAAGGTGCAAATTTTCAAATTATTGGATGACCTAGAGATTAATTGATATGCTCATGTTACATGTTAAATTTTGAATCTCTAAAAAATAGTTAAATTCAAAATAATAATAATAATAATAAATTATCGCCAAAGCGAGCATGACTTATCTGACATTTGTATGTCTTGACAACTAACAGGTCTGTGGTTCGAATCTTCATCACCCCAATATATAGTTCAATTGACATAAGGTATAAATAAAACAAAATAATAAATAAAAGAGATTATTAGATTATTGGAGCTATGCTCGGTTTGTCAGCGCTTCTACCTATTTAATTTTGAGCTATATTTGAGTATTTTGAAGGTTACAGATCGATGGTGATTTTTTTTTAGTATAGAATCTCTTGATATCAAAAAATAGTCAATCGTAAACCCAGAAGGAGACAATTTTCATTTGCTTTGGTCGATCTCTTGGGGTCAACTTCTTAACACTTTGAACGTCCGACCCTTTGAGAGTCGGTTTTCGTCAACTTGAGTTGATCCCCCTTTCGGGGGTCGGCTTCCTCATCCTTCGATCGAACCCGTCGGGGTCGCCATCACGCCTTGGGGGGCCGATCCTTTGAGGATCAACCGCTCTTCATTGGGCCAACTCCTAAGAGGGTTCGCAGCTTGGCCCACTTGGTCGACCCCTTTGGAACCAGCTCCTCTCCATCCTACGCGATGGTCGATCTTCATGGGTTGTGTTTCTTCTTTGGCTTTAGTATTTTTTTAGCTTGTTTATTTCACCCACAATCGAAACAAATTTTAATTTTGGTTTTGAGCTGATATCAAATTCTCACCATTTATATTCAAGATTAAAGTTCAATTCAATTAAATTAATTTGTTTTTAGATCGACAACACATGACATGAAGAGATACAAACCTCTAACCTCTTGATCGAGGACATATCCTTTGTTGGAGTGCGACCAAAGTCCCACATCGGTTAAAATTAGGGGAAGATCATGGTATATAAAGAGGGACAATATTCTCCATTGATATGAGGCTTTTTGGGTGACCAAAAGCAAAGTCATGCGGGTTTCGACCGACCCAAAGTGGACAATATCATATCATTGTGGAGGTCCGGTTTTCCTTAACAATAAGTATAAAAGACATAAATTATTTTTATAAGGTCGAGAATTAATGGAAGTTCTAATCACAAAAAAAAAAAAAAAAAAAAAAGTGTATTTAATATATATTATTCCCCTTCATTAGTACACAAATAAACAATTACAAAAATTATACATAGATTTAAAAAAAACAGTAATAATTAATTGAGTAAAACTTAGTTACAGCCTGGGCTACAAGTATCTTTTGCAGCCCAGCCACATGTCACAACTTAATTGATTGAATATTTATATTATTTTTTAAATAAAAAAACTTTTCACGCCGTTTACTTAGATTTGTTTTTTGTCCGTAACTTTCCATTTCCTCCAATAAACAATTTCTCATATTTTCTCTCTTTCCTCCACAGTGAGTTTTCAATTTCCTCTCTCACTCTCTCTTCCTTTCCTTACAGTAAGTATATTTTTTCTTTTTTTGGTTAACTATTTTTTAACACAGTCAAATTCCTCAAATTTGCAATACTCTAAAGAATTTCTCCATTTTTTTTTTTGGGGTTTTATTAGAAAAATAAAATTCAACCTACATTTTCCTTTACCAACCTACATTTTCCTTTACCAACCTCTCTCTAGGGGAAGTGTTTTGAAGAAATTGATTATTGAAAATGAATCCAACCGTGAAATTTCCCACTCTTTCCTTCACTTCCTCTAAAAACCCACTTGCAAATTTATGCCTATATAACACTCAGCTCTGCAAATTTCAAATAACCTCAATTGAAATTAATTGAAATTTCATAGCCTAAGTTTGGAGGATAGAGAAATGAAGAGAGAGAAAATAGGAGGAGTTAAAATTTCAAGCCTAAATTTGGAGGGCAGAGAAATGAAGAGAGAGAAAGCAGAAGGAGTTGTTAATTGAATGGAAAGTAAACGGGGTGAAAGATTTTTATTATTATTTAAAATGGTTTAAATATTTAGCCAATCAAATAATGACAGGTGGCGGGCTGCAAAAGATACTTGTAGCCTAAGCTGCAAGCAAGTTTTACTCTAATTAATTTTCTGTTGGTCACGTGTCGGTGGACTCCTTTTGAGACTATATTAACAACCCACCATTATCATTTCATTTCCATAGCTTTTCTTTTCTCTCTCTAAAAAAGCACACTGTGTACTGAGAAATTGATCTTCTTGTGGGTGGTGGTCGGCCGGTGATTCTGGGCGAGTTAGGTGTTCGACTCGGCGGCGGAGACGGCGGAGGTGGGTGGTTCTGCAGGAGGAGGAATAACAGAGAGACGAAGAAGAAGATTGAAATTAAAAGTTGTATTATTATGGGGTTTTGGCATCAGATGATTTTTCCTGTACGACGTGTTTGGCTGGCGGTTTATGCCCGTCTTAAAAGGACCAAAAACGGTCAGTTTTTTATTCCCTTTTTTTTTTCTCAATTTTTTTTTTCTTCCCAAACAGAGAATTATTACATCCAAACTTCTCCTTTCTTCAAGTTCTTGATCAATTCGTACACTTTATTTTTCTTCTTTTAACCTTAAAATTCAATTTTTTTTTTTTCCTTATTACTTATTTTGGTTCTTTACTTGCTTTAATTTATGTTTTTTTTTTAGTACAATAAAGATAAGGTTGGAGGGGATGATAACAATTTAATTTTTTTTTCATTATTTAAGAAATTGTGATGCACAATTTCTAAAAATAAAAATCTAAATGGTTCCAATCGAATTTTAAAATTTGTAAATTTTGAAAACAAATGGTTTTAGTCTTTGTTTACAAAATTATAACCCGAATAAGTCGACAATGACAAAGGTAGGACAATAATTTAGAGATTGTTTGAGACCTGAGTGAGTTATTATGGTTGATGGTTATAACAATTGTGAATAGTAAATACTATTAAAATCAGTATAGTTCCTTTAGTGACTATTGAAATTAGGATATTTATTTTATTGATTACGAGTTATAATAGTCGGTGGATCAAATATTGACTG
This sequence comes from Herpetospermum pedunculosum, assembly GCA_028017165.1. Classification (NCBI taxonomy): domain Eukaryota; kingdom Viridiplantae; phylum Streptophyta; class Magnoliopsida; order Cucurbitales; family Cucurbitaceae; genus Herpetospermum; species Herpetospermum pedunculosum. Next base: position 16,039,865 of record CM051523.1, read on the forward strand.
AATTATAATAACATATAATAGTCGGTGGATCAAACGTTGACCGTCCAACTAACTCCAAATTAGTGTTGATACTCCCCTCTCAAAAGATAGTTTATGATTAAAAAAAAAAGTGAAAAAAAGTTTAAAATTACGGAAACAAACTTTTTTCTTCAACTAAAATATTTTTTTTTTTAAAATATAGGAATTAGAGTAGGATTTACACTCATTTATGTAAATTTTTCCTAAAAAAATAAATTTATTTCTATGTCATTATTGGTATTGTCTTTATCTTCTTATTGAACAAAAAATATTAAACATGATTAGAAGGTACAACGACCTATTTAAGAAATTAACTTCTATTCGTTTGAACTTTGCTATCTCATTAATATTTATACAAAAGAAAAACCACAAGTGAAATATTACATAATTAATTTCATTAAATTTTGTTTTACATTTGTAACTTCTATGGGGATATATGATTAAATTCTAAATGCAACGGTTAATAACGGACGACAAAATATGGGTTATTGGATGAAAATGATAGCATAATTTATTTCACAAAGAATAAAAAGGATTAAAACAAATACTTTTAAAGAATTGTAATAAATAAATCAGAGGTTCTTCTTTTGATTTAATAACTTTTATAAAAAACAATAAATAAAAAAGGTACGATACACGTCAGCAATTAAATGGGTATATAGTTTTTTTATTATTTTTTTTTAGATAAAAAATGGGTATATAGTTGAAATTGCTAAAGTCGGTAGGAGATTAAGCTCTAATCATAAGTCAAATGAGTTTAAGGAAATTCAAAACAAAAAAACAAAAATTACTAGCTGTTTAAAAAAACACTAATTTTTACTAGTTGGATTATCCAAAAAGATTCTTAGTATTAATTAAAGTTAAAAAAAAAAATGACCTGAAATCTTCCACTTTGTGAGAATTTTAATTAATTAACTTTATTGAGGTGGATTGGATAAACATCTCTTTCACACAAAGCGCTTTTTTATGAGTCACAAAGCATTGTCAGTGGCTTGAAAATGAGAAGTTCAACATCAAAAATCACCATCTTTTTCTTTCCTCTCTTTTTTTCTTTTCGCAAATTACTATTATTTGTGCAAAACAAAGTGCTTCCAACAAGGAATCAATTCCATATGGCTGACCCTTTTGAACCACTTCTTATTGTTGGGCATCAAAATTAAACTCAAATTTAGGAAATAATATTTATTTATTATTATGGGTATTTTGGGAAATATATAATATTTGTTAATTTACCAATATTGGAACTCATAAATCTCCATTGCTGGTTTGTTTGTGGTTTAAAAAAATAGTTAACACGAACATAACTCAACTTACTTAAAAGTTCGAATCTTCCACTTTTTAAAAAAAATAGATATATTAAAAAGAAAAAAAAAATTGTAGATGTAATGAGAAATTTTCCCAAAAAATTGTGGCTATTATTACTTTGGTGTTTTGGTATTATTGCATTATTTGAGTATTTGTTTGGGTTATATAATTTTGAGATTTTACTTTTTTGTTTTGTATTTTCTTTTTTAAAAATAAAGTGTTCTTTTTAGTTGCCACGTATTTTATTTATATTGTATTCTTTGAAGGGTTAGTTGCATAAATAGCAATTAGGTCCAAAATAATGACAAATATGACAAAAAATAAAAAAAAAATAGTGATAGATAGATTGCTATAAGTGATAATCATTGACAAAATTCTATTAATATATATAGAGATGTATAATAGTTATCCTTATCTTTAGTGATAAAAATGGTCATATTTAAAAATTAAAAAATATAAATATAAATTAAATGTTATATTTTTAATTATTTTTACTTTACAATTGCAACTTCCCTTCTAAAAAATAGTTTTTGGATGGTGTCTAATTTTGAGAATAAAAACAAAGTTTTTAGAAAATTGGCTAAGACTTGGTACACATTTTAAAATTAAAAATCATATATTGAATAAATTAATCTTAAACTAGGATGTTTTTTTAAAGAAATATAAAAGCTAAAAAGCAATATGGCCCTAGGTAACAAAAAGAGAGAAATTAATGCATTTTTATTTCATCAAAGTTACCAACAAAAAAAAAAAAAAAAAAAAAAAAAAAAAAAAAAAAAAAAAAAAAAAAAAAAAAAAAATTAAGGTCAAGACTACATCCATTTCAAGGGTTGATCTAAATAGAATACTAGATTTTTAAAATTGTGTTTGATTTGACAGATGAAGGACTCGTGAAGCTTCATGACGATGTAGAAACATGTGGCTATCAAGATGTAAAGGTGATGTGGGAAATACTGAGGAGATCAGAAGCCGAGTTAATAAATCATCACCACCAAACGACGCGCAAGCACAAACCTTTTTGGAAGGCTTTCGTGTGCTCTAACCCTAACTCTAACCCAACCACCAATACAACTAAAATGACATCTTTTCCAACTTTTAGCCCTCTTTCGTAGGGAGACAAGTCTAAGTCCTCTCCCCTCTTACATGCCTAAAACAATAATGTGAAAATTTTATGTTAGTATTTTGGCATCCTTTCTTTTTAGGCCAATTTTGGTCTAAAGTAAGTGAAGTGTTGTAAATAGAAATAATAATTGCTTCTAAAAGGTTTCTTAGAAAAAGCTCAAATATGTAATTGGGCAAATCCTCTTCACTCTTATTAAAAGGTGTATTGTAACATTCACAATGTTTTTGGAGCAATCCCATTCCTAACTCTTTTTTTTTTTCTTCTTCTTCCTTGCGTTGGATTTTTCGAAGATCTCATATAGATGAACCCCTTAGAGATGGCAAATTGGATAGAATCAATGCAAATTTAATATAGCTCTAAGAGCCGTTTTCTTCGCCAATATATTATAAGCTAAGAATGAAGTATGAAGAAAAACAAACATGAAAATGAGTGGTTTGACCTAAAAGCAATTAATTATTCGCAATTGATCCTTGTAAAATGTATTATTCACCGGATAATCACCATGTCGAGGTATTTTGCTATTTCTATTGTAAAGTATATTTTGTTTTCCGAGTTTACTATTGATTTCGAGATTGAGTGGAAACTCACATTCACCGGATAATCACCATGTCGAGGTATTTTGCTATTTTTATTGTAAAGTATATTTTGTTTTCCGAGTTTACTATTGATTTCGAGATTGAGTGGAAACTCACATTCAGAAGAGGTCAAATCACTAAGTTTTTTCAATTAAATAAACTTATGCATGAAAATTTTTAAGTTTTATTTATTGATCATTCACTATTTTACACTATTAAAAAATAAAAGTTTTTTTTGGTAAGATAAGTTAATATGTTTTATGATATTTTTTTTCTTCCAATATGCATACACATGAATTATGTTTCTTTTTACGAATACACGATACTTCTTGCATACACAATAGTATTTTTATTTCTCGCCCCATAATACATGCATTGTATTTCTAAATTATTCATTATTGTTTTTTTTGCAACGGTATTGTAATTAAAGCGAGAATTGAACCCATGACCTCTTAGTCACGGGCACAACCTTATGTCAATTGAGCTATGCTCGATTTGACAATTATTCATTATTGTTCCTCCTACAAATTACAGGAACTTGAATTCTTCAATTGTCTTTGAAATTTCTGTTTAATTTAACTGATTTTTTTTACATGCTGAATTTTTGGACGTTTTTTTGAAGAATTAGTTTAATATGATCTTTAATAAATAATCTAACTAAATGAGCTTATTTGTGTTAACTCACACTGATTTTGTGCACAAATATGAGAGTAGTTCAAAATGTTAGTCTCCTGTACTAAATATAATTTTCGATATTCCTCAAATAAAAAACAATTTAGGGACATTTAATCCGGGACATTCTTCTAGTTATTCCAAAAAAATAATGTTAAAAAACACTTTTGATCCTTGAATGTTCATGAAAGTAACAATTTAATCCCCGAACTTTAGATCGCAACGATTCAGCCCCTAAACTTTTAAATGTTCAACAATTTAGTCCTTGAACTTTAACATCTAATAATTTAGACCTTATCCTTTAAAATTCGTACCAATTTAGTCTTTAATAAGAAAAGTCTCATCAAAATTAAGTATCAATTTATTTTTACGTGATTTATTTTTTTGTAGTTTATAACCACATTTGGTCCATAATCAATTTATCAATCTTCATGCATAATTTTTTTTAATAAATCTTAATAATTTTAGTCACGGGACTTAAATCATTACAAAGTAATACATAAGAGATTAAACCGTTACAAACTAAAGTTGAACTTGGTCTAAATTGTTAGACGAAGAAGACAAAAAAAAAAAAAAAAAAAAAAAAAATATATATATATATATATATATATATGGAAATTGTAGGAAATGAAAATTTAAGACTTATTGTTTGTAAATATAGCATGTTTTTAAAATTTTTGCGGATATAGCAATTTCTATCGCTCATATCTTATGAAGTCTATCGCTGATCACCTCAGCTTTTTATAGATTTTTGTCAGTGATAATAGTCTATCAGAGATAATAGTCTATCACTGATAGAAGTCTATCAGTGATATAATAAAGTCTATCAGTGATAGAAACGGGTTTTTTTGCCATATTTGCAAAACATTTTAAAGTTTGCTAATTTTGCAATTAGTTTGGGCCTGATTGCTATTTGTGCAACCAGCCTTTTATATATATATATATATATATATATATATAAAAAAGAATAAATTGAATTTTTCTATTTCTAAACACACTTCGAAACACCCCTTTTCTTTGTTAGTCTCCCGTTTCGTTCATCAAAGATTGTCGTATGAGCTACGAAAAAAATACAGTGATGGAGATGGAGAAGAAAGAGATCGCCTGTAAATCCTTAACTCCCATATCTATGGCAGAGCCCTTCTTCGTCCACCTGATCTGCGGCCTAGGTCTTGCCCTAGCTTTCTGGATTGCTCGCTATATCTACTCCATCGATCTCGTCTCCGATCCTTCTCAGACTCTCTTCTTGATTTTGGTACTTTTTCTCTCAATTCCTTTCAGTTTCATCCTTCGTTCGTCTTCCTCAGCTGTTCGTTTTCGAATCTACTCGCTACATTTTGAACGATTTTTCTTCTTTCTCCATTTTCAGCTTGTTGAGTGTCCGATTGTTATCCTTCTTTACAGCCGGTATCGTACTGACCGTGAGCAATGTTCGGTATGGTTCACTCTCTTATTATCTTATTTCACCTTCCTTTCTTGAGGAAATGTATTGATTAACAGATTTTGAAAACTTGGAATTGTCTTCTATGCGAATTTGCAGTACTTGAAAGCTGTTGCGCGAGGCGTACTTGGACTCCCTGCTGGTTAGTTGGAGAAATTTCGTTCCATTTGCTTGCTTCTTTTGATTTTTATTCGTTTAGTTAGCTATGAGTAGTGTTTTGAAGTTGTGCTCCATCTGTTCTTGTAGTTATTAAGCATATTGAGGATTGAAATTTTGAATTCGAAAATCATACACATTTTATATTCATTAACTACTTCTCACAATGGATATAGCTCAAATTTGATATGAAATGAGACTTGAAATTTAGTGATGTGAAATTTTTCAATAGTTATAGCTATTTTTGTTTTTCATGTCCCTCCGAGATTATTCTCTAGAAACTAATGATATGTAGGACTCCCAAAATTTTGAAATGGTTAAAATCATTTTTGTCGGATTTAAAATCAGTTAGAAACATGCCTTTAATCATTTAAAATCAATTTTAATTGTATGAAAATTGCCTTTGAAAGTATAAAACCAAACATTAAATTAATTTTGAATGACTAAAGCCATGTTTCGGGTTGTTTTTGAAAGTCTTAACAGTGATTTGAGCCATTTCAAAATCACTCTCAAACATGCCCATAGTTGTTTGGTTCTTCTCGCTGAACTTATCATAATCGGATCGGTATGGCCTTTATTATGCAGGTGCTATTATCAATGCGTTTGGAGCAATAGTTCTAGGCGCTCCTATTGGTGCTCAGTACGTGAATAAGTGACTGAAAAGCTATATTTTCATCTCCAATAGATTGCAAATATTGAAATTTATAGTTTCAATGGAAAATTTATACCAGAATTTGTCCAACAAATAAATCAAGATCCTGCTCCTAGTGTCAGCTGGTATTTTATCATCATTTTTGGGAACGTTACTTTTCCTTTTTCTTTCAATCCAAATTGTGAATGTTTCGAGTGAAATTTTACTTGGGAAGATTAATCAACAGTAGTATCCTTAAAATCTTGGTTGATTGTTTTATAATTATGGACATTGATGTTCCACACATTTAAATTTTTTAGAGGCTAAATCATGATGGTCGTTTATAATACATTTGATACTGTATGTGCTTTCGTGTACATGTTCTGAATACTTCTCCTTGGCACAGATACTTATCGAAGACCCTTAACTGGTCACTTGTGATGTCATTGTTCAATGTAAGTAAGCAATTCTTAAGATATTTCTTTTGATGGGGTATATATCCAACTGTATTGTTTCAAATTATTTCCGAAACTTGTGATGTAGTGATTGGCTATTGTCTTGCATGAGATGGATAGCAGGACCTATATTTTCGGTTTCGGTTTTGGTTTTTGGTTGTAGTTTTAGACTATGAATATATTTTCGGTTTTGGTTTTATTTGGTTGTAGTTTTAGACTCTGAAATTAGTTAAGTGCATGTTTGGGAGTGATTTTGAACATGATATTTTTGTCATTCAAAATCAATTTGATATTTAATTTTATACTTTTAAATGCAATTTTCATACGATCAAAATTGATTTTGAATTATTAAAGACATGTTTTGGAATGATTTTGAATATGACAAAAGTGATTTTAACCATTTCAAAATCACTCTCAAACATGTCTTAAGGCAACTATTCTGTGGTTAAAGGGAAGTGGAGCTTTTCTTATATTTAGATATATTTTTCAGTTTGGATTGTGATGTCATTTTCTTCGTATGAAAGTTTCAGGGTAGATGATATGCTGTGTTATAAACCAAATTGCTTCATAATTTCCCCTTCTTCTCATATAGATATGTTAGTCCCATAATGGTGGTGGTTTTTGCTGGTCTTGTAGATCGTGCCTTCAGCTTGTGTCTTTGGTTCATCATGGATGGATTGGCAGCGCCTATTTGCTTACACGAAGTAAACCTCCTTAGTATTATCTCTCTTGACATGGATACATTCTTCTACTTGCAAAATGTTTAGTTTATAACATATAATAAGGTAAATGCAAACAAGAATAAAATGTTTTTAAGTAGAAGTAATGAATGCTGTGCAATTGCAGGCCAAGTGGAACTATTGATCATATGATATGCATTCCAGCACATGGGGCCATTATTGGAGCCTGGTTTGGCGCATGGCCCATGCCACTTGATTGGGAAAGGCCATGGCAGGTACTTATTTTTCATATTGAATTTATGTTTTCCCTATAGAACTTGGGCATGTCAAGCCTCAATGACACTCAATAATGTCAATTAGTCTCTCTTGTTTCAAAGTTGATGAACTAAGAAATGTTACATGATTTCTGGGCATCCAAAGAAAGAATGAAGTCAAATCCGCTTATTTCTAACCTGTGAATATAACGATAGAAATCTATGCGATAGTGCTTAGTTTTTCCTGGATCTATTCGTGATTTCCAGGCATCCAAAGAAAGAAGAACGAGACAGAGTTCACTTATCTCTAACTTATGAACTTAGCCAATACTATATTGCACTCAATCTTTTCAGGAACTTATTCATCAAAAGCAATAATTCAATACATTTTTTTTATGTGCCCTTGGTGTTATATTGGACTTGAATAAGATTTCAGGATTCGGTATTAATTTACATCTAATTGTTCCCCATATAGTTCCTCTAACCAATTTTACACTTGATGACCATCATTTCCACCTCTAGTTCTCTTAATCTTGAAGGTCTTTGTTTTCTCACATGTCCGTGAACCTACTAAATACAGATTACTACTTAAATTTTCAGGAATGGCCAATTTGCGTGAGTTACGGGGCAGTACTCGGGTACTTGATCGCAATGGTAGCATCCTTGGCTTTTTCACACATGCGGAGTGATTCGCAGCATGTCAAAAGAGACTAACAGCCAAGTAATCTGTTTTAGCTAGATTATCAGTTTTATCTTAGTTTGTGGGGTTTCTTCAGATGCATCTTTTACTTCTAGGCAGGCAATTGCACGATACTCCTTTTTAAAAGTTTCACTATTCATGTTCTTTTCTATATCTATACACATGAGGCTGTTTCTTTGTAGCCTGTATAATGCATGAAAAGCCCCTTTTTGCTTGCTCCCACTGGGGACGTCTTCATGTGAACTGTCTCTCTTTTTTCATTTTTTTATGGTGCTAAAAAATGCAGATACTTCTCCTTGTACACTGATCTTGAAGGCCCCTTTTTTTTGCCACAGATAGGGAATTCGTTTGGTTCCATATAAAATAATTTTCGTCCATCCCCACCACAAAAGATGGAACCAGCCCCCAACTGCTTAGAATTTGTGAGTGGACTGACCAAATTCTTCTAATATCATTATTATTTCGGTTAAATTATAAATTTCTAAACTTTGTTAAACATTTTCAATTTTGTTATTTGTGCGCCTAACACTCTAAAAATGTTTAATAACAATTTTGTGCTTAGCAGATTTTCTAGCTTTAAAAATGTTTAATAAGTTGTAATTTTAAGTCTAATAGAATCCTAAATTAAACTTTCACAATATTTGATAATAATTTTGGATTCTTCAACTTTAAAAATATTTAATAAAATTGTTTAATAAAATTTTAAAAAGTTGAATAAAATTATTTAATAAAATTTTAAGTCTAATAGAATCCTAAACTCCTAAACTACTACTAAACTTTCACTTTCAGATCTATTAGACACAAAAACTTATTCAAAATTAAAAGTTTAATGTCTAAATGAATGTTAAAAGACCGAGACACAAAACCTATTTAAAATTAAAAATTTTAAAAAATATTAAAGTTTAAAGACCACACAAACTAAATTCAAAAGTGTATTAATCACTTTTGAATTAAATTCTAATTAAATTCGAAGACTACTCAGACACAAAGTTAGATCTTGTAATTTAACTCATTATTTCTTTAATAAGAATTTTCCAGAACCACAATATTAGAACCTCCACTTGTTGATTTCTCATGCTTACCCCACTAATCTCGGGTTTGCCAAATATTATTAAAATTCCAAGCTGTTTTTGACATTCGGATTCACCTTTTTACCTAGTTGACAAATTCCCTGATCAACAGACCACTATTAGTTTGCTTCTTATCTAAGATTTGTTACCATTACAATGGATAAAAGCACTTGCCAACTAAGCATCAAACATCAAATCTCCATATAACTATTCTATATATTAATTATTAAGCACCCTTATATTTACAAAAGTTGACTTCTGAAAAGGCACTGGTTATTCACCTACACAGTAATGGGATGATGATAGGGGTAGATGTCAGGATTGTTTCACTTTCTTTTTTTTCAGTAGATACCTGATTTTACATGCTTTAACTAGACCTTCTATAAACAAGTTGAAGCGAAGCGAAGCAAAGCAAAGGTTATCTAGCACGATCATCAGAATCATCGAACAAGTTGAAGAAAAACTGAGGGAGAGAAGCTATTCTTGGAAGATTAAGCAGCAGCTCACCCACCGAATCGTTTCTCGACATCGCTATGTGCTTGCTCGATTCGAAGCCATTCCGAGCAGGGAAGCCTTCTTGATTCTTGATTTCATATTCCGATGCAGAAATCGGGTTGGTGTTGCCACCGACGACATCAAGGCTATTACCAGCTTTGGCCTGGTAGGTCTTGGCCATAGAAGAATCCTTCTGCAGAAGACAGCACAGGGAATTTACCCTGGACATGATGGTCTGTTCGTCGGAGTCGGGTGCATGTTGAGAATCTCCAAAAAGATACTGTGTAATCCCCTCTAGGGCCTCTCTGCTATGTTGATTTTCTTCAGAAAACATGGGCCCGTTGGGTGTCATCTGCTGCGATAGGCAGTGTTCGATATGACTGACAAAATCACTTACCGACATTGATGGACGAATTCCAGGAACTATGATTTGGTCCCATTTGTTGAACAGCCTTGAACTTTCGGATCCATCATTCCGCAATTCCTCAGTTGCCGTGTGAGCTTCCATTCCTAAAATATACAATGGACAAGTCAATATTTTCAGAGCTAAGGATAAAGGACAAGCTTTGAAGACAATGAATGTATCTACACAATTTCAAATTTCAAGTACAAGATTGCAAGAGGAGAAAAATCAAATGTAGCTAGGGTCAGCCTGGGACAAGATTAGTCGAGGTGACACGCTCTGCAAGCGCGGATGTCAACTCAAAAGAGAAAAAGAAAAAAAAGATGGGAAGGAGAGGGAAATCATTTAGGTGTGTCTCCCAACTCTTACAATTGTCTCGTGAGATTAGTCAAAGTGCGCGCAAACTGACCCTGACCTGACCCGGACACTTACGGATATAAAAAATAAAGGGGAGGGAAATCATTTAGGTGTCTTCCGACTCTTCAAGTTTAATAAGTGAACGATCTTATGTTCAATGGTTCACTTGATTGGAGATTAAAAAGTGATAGTGATACAAATTTAAAATATAAATTAGGTGAACCATCCTTTCATTATGCCCATAATTTCAGTTGTAGATTCATGTCGTTACCTGAGTTAGGTGATGGAGATTGCTCAGAATATTCCTCAGAGGCACCAGCAAGACACTCATGTTCTTTAATTGATGAAGGAGATTGAGTTCCAGATGTTGACATCAAACCTAAACTAAAGAAAGTAGGTCCCTCCTCACTCCTCAAATCAATTCCCTCTTTGGATTCATTTGGACCATTGGTTTTAAAATATGGACATTCCAACGCGATATCTGGTTGTTGGCTTAAAAAGTTGAGACGAGGATCGCAACGTACGAGCTTCTCGAAATGCTTGTTTAACAAGCCTTGTGAACACTGCAGGAAATGTTTTCTGCAAAGTATATAAACCAGAATCAGTGTACTAGAGCAAAATACATACCGAAGCCAAATCGACTTGCAATGCGAGATCAAACCCATGAGAATTATTAATCACAAGATCTTGCAGTTAGGCAAAAGAAACAAGAATCTAGAACTAAAAACTTCTACTAGTGTTCTATCGAAAATCTTCCATGACGATTCGCGGAGTTTACTAAGCGTGTAAGCAGTTTGTTTCTGTGGTTTTCATAAATTATGTACCTATGTCTGCTTGCTTCTCCACCAGTAAAGTCAGCTGTTGCTTGCCATAAAGTGTGTTTCTTAGGTTGTGGATTGATTTCCCTAAAGAAAAGGGGCTGCCTCGCCAGCTGCAAAAAAGAATGAAAACACAAAGTTGAAATTCCAGAACTTGATGAAGGAAACAATGGCAACAAAAATGTAACTCACGACTATATCCAAAGTCCCGAGACCATCCTCGGCGGCGTAGGTCGCCTTGAGAGCGACAATATCCGACCATTGAATCTCTATCTTGTTCTTAAGATTCCCATCTAGAAGTTCCCAAACCAACTTATGCTTTGCAAAGTAACACTTGGCCACTAGATCTCCCTCGTATCTTGACTTGTACTGCAAATCAACACAACATTCTCAACATCAATTCAAAGAATTCAGTTCCAAAGTTGGGAGAAACGAAAAGGGAAAAGATATATATATATATATAAGTACCTCCCAAGAACCAATCTTAAGAATTAAAGCAGGGAAGTTGGAGGCCTTGAGCTTGTCCATAGTACTAAAAGCATTAGCTCCCTTGTGTTCCTTTCTGTTCAAATTGGACAATTTTGCTTGAATCAAATCCAACAAGGACGGACTCTTCTTTAAGCTCAACCCTAACGGGCTTGGCTCATCTAAAGGATTGTACGGAGTGGAGGATACAGAAGAAAACGCACTGGGTTCTGTAGTCAGCCTCTGCATAAAAAAAACAAAACCCTAATTCCAAGTTCAGAAGAAGAAATTCGGAAACTCTTTTAGAGAATTCGATTGGAAATGAAGGAAATTTGAACCTGGGATTTGGATCGCTTGTGAAACTGATCGAGTAAGTCTTCCAAAGAATCCTCGACCTCTTTCTTCAGCCTCTTCGTGCCGGAATTCATCAGCTGAACCATCAAGCCTCCAGAAGAGAGAAGAATCGTTCGTCGGTCGGAAAACAAATGAATTAAATCTCCGCCGGAGTGTCTCGGAACTTTGGTTGGTGTTTTCTTTGTAGATAGAAGAAGGTAACGGCTACGTTCAATTTCAACTCGGTGGAGGACGAACCGAAATCGCCCCCGTTCAAACTTATACAGCTTTTCCGGACGCCAAACTTAAGTTACGTAATTACCCCTCACCCTCTTCCACGTCACCCGCCGTTCCAGTCCATTCGCCCGATAAATTAAAATATAATAAAAAACCTACTTCATCATGTTCACACAAACACTTTCTCACCGCTATATTTGGAACGCTGGATAGTTATAACAATCAAAAATGGTAAAAGATATCAATTTAGACTAAAATAATTAAAAATATAATAAATTTAAAAAAAAAATTGTAGATATGACAATTTATATCACTGAAATAATATGGTCTATCGTCAATAGAATTATATACTGATAGTAGTCTATAGAATTTTAGTCTATTAGTGATAGTCATTTATCAACGATAGCCACTGATTTTTTACCATATTTGCAAAATATTTTAAGCTTGATTGTTGTTTGTGCAACCAGCCCTATAATAATTATGGATAGTAAATACTAATAAAGTAAGTATAATTATCCTATTAATTATGAGTTATAATAGTCGATGAGTTAAACGTAGACTATGTACTCTAAGTTGGTATTTCAAACACCACATAACGTTATTAAACTTTAGTACTACATCAATATCTACAGCTTCCATTTCTATTTAGTTATATTGTTAATCATTTTATTCCATAAAATTTACATGATTATTATTATATTTTTTTAGTATAATAAATATGGAAGTGAAGATTTAAAGCTTTAATATTAATAAAAAGAGCAAAAACATATATTTTTGTTGAGTTATGTTTATGTTGACAATTTTTTTATACCTTGGTAACGAATATAAATTTATTGGCATAAAGTATATATCCATCTCTCCTTCATATCTTATAAAAAAAAAGTTATATCGTTTATTAAGTACTACAAATTTGGAGGAAAAAAGTTTCAAATCTCTCCCTTCAATATATATATTTATTTATTGAGTTATCCTCAACGTTAAATAATTTTTTTTTTTTTTTTTTTTAATTATGTATACGGGAAGGAAAAACAAATTACTACAAGTTTCCTCGAAATTGTTATTTAAAAAAAAAAAAAAAATTGTCCTCACTATGAAAGTAATAGAAATTTTAGGATAATTTTGTTGGTGAAATAGCGGCGAGATGATGACAGACAGTCTTTTAACTTTTGTCGTTTAGTTGGAAGTCACGTGCGATCACGTGAGGAAAAGTGGGACCCGTCTGACAATGTTCCTCTTGGTAATTGCAGGCTTTCCGTTTTTAGAATAGCTGTGATTGGACAATCGTGAAACGTGTCGAAATTTTCTGGACACGTAAGCTTGCCATATCCACGTGGTGCGATTTTGGATAATGATGAAAGAGTGGGACCCACTTCTAGATAGGGTTTGTAACACCAAGGCACTATATTTTCCTTTTTAATTATTTGATTAAATAGATCAATTATATTATTATATATATATTTTTTTTTAAAATAAAAAAAGTAATTTCCTGATTTTCATTTTCAAAGAATCCACAAAAAAATTCGGGGAAATATTCCACGCCCACTTAGGCTCTCTCTCCCTTTTTAAAATTTTAAGATAAGTCTCTCACTTGACATTATTCTAATTATTATTTCTTTTTCTATTATTAGATTAGTTTTTTGGTACCAATTTCCCTTGAGATAAACGAAACTAATATGGAAAGGATGATGGAATTAATTAATTAGTTAATTAAATAGGGATTAGGGAAATTTATAATTGATAGTGGCATGATGGTATATAAAGCTGATAAGAAGATTTATCCAAAATTTAATCTTGACTTACTAAGAAAATTTCCTTTTGATTTAAACCATTTTGCTATTATTATCCTTATCTTTCTATAAGTATTATGAATAATAAAAATACAGAAATTGTCGTGGGTTTAAATGTAGTTTTTCGAAACCAATAAAAACATAGTTCAACTGATATAATGTATAAATTATGAACAAGAGATCTCAAGTTCGAATCTTCCTTTTAAAAAAAAAAAAAAAATGTACTTTTCTGAGGGAGAGTTTCAAACTTTGCAACAACAATTTTTCTATATATTTTAATGTATGTTATAAAGAAAAAAAAAGAATAATAAAAGTGAAGATTTGATGTATTACTTAGACTTTTAACTACGGTATTTACTTTAACTTATTTCAACTCTATTTTTTAGTTCAATAATTATAAAATAAGAATGGAATCTTTGAACTCAAAAAGAGAAAATAAAAAAAAATAAAAAAACGAATCTTTGACCTTAAAAAAAGATATAAATGTTTTAGATATAAATGTTTTAAGCTTTTCAAACTAGCTAACTATACTTTGGTCAATAAGTTATTAAATTGTAAAATATTTACTCTAATTTTTTAAGTTTTATAAAGATTAGATAAGTCTTTCTAAAAAAAATAATAATATATATATATATAGGTAAGTCTAAAATACAATTTTATTATGAACCTTTTCTTTTTTTAAGAATCATTATAGTATAAATTAACAACTAAACCCCTACTCCCTACTAAATTTCAGCTCAAAACTTAATTATATGATTCCACGTCAGATTTTTATTTTTTTAAATCCACCATAAAATTCTAATAGTAAAAAAAAGTAAGTCAATTGAAACACGTCGGGTATTGAAAAAAATATGATTATTTCTTTAAACAAATAGGAAAAAAATGGATTTTGACCATAAATTTAGTGGGTTTGTATTAATTTTAACCCTAAAATTTCAATAGTCAAAGTAAACTTAAAACTTGATAGACTGTCAATTTTAACGATAAACTTTCAATTCATCCATTTAAATCTTAAAAATGTATCAATTTATCCTCTCAGTTAATTTTTCGTTTCAATCATCGTTAAAAAAGTTTTTCTGCATATGTCCAAAGCAACATGTTGCTCTATGTTAAGTACTTATATGTTATTTTAAAAACAAATACCAAAAAAATAACTAAATGATTCTAGATCGGATCACGACCATCATGAATATCACGAACCCAACTCTCGAAAGTAGGATCCACATGAAAACAAATGAACTTTTGTGTTCCCCTCCCCTACGATGTAGTTATTAGTGACGGAGAGACTGTGAGGAAAGTCCAGGTCGCGATGCCGTTGAAGACGTGACGACCATGAAGATTTTGTCGGCTTCGATGGTGAGGAGTTTGAGTTTGGCTAAAAGAACATAGGAGACAGTGATGGACAGAGGGACATCCATGAATACAATTGATTGAGGTGACCAATTCAATAATGGGAGTACTCCATTAAGGAAAAATCTGGTGTAAATAATTGGGGTGTACGTGAGTTGGGTTGGGTTGGGTTGGGTTTGAGGGTTTTTCAACCCAACCTGAAAATTTCGAGTTGGTGAATTCTCAACCCAACCCAACATTTTAGTTAAGGGATAATTAGAGGAATGTCTACAGAAAGTTAATGAAATTTGTCTAAATCTGTGTTTAGGTTGTAACTCATGACTAGAGTTTTTTTAGGAGAAAATATGTTTGCGTTTATTGTCTATTACCCCATTCTAACATTTGGTTTGTTCAACAATATTATATTTGAAATTTGTTTATTTATTTTTGCAGGATTAATTAGTTTGAATGACGTGGATCATTGCAGGGTTGTTTTTTTCGTTAAGTATTGTATCCCATTATGTATCTTTTGTGTGATCGGATGGGTATATCCCACACACACGGCGGGGATACCGTGGGCACACTAGTGAGGTATATAGCCATTGCGGCACACATATTTAATGTTAGGGTTAGATCTAACGTGTGTAAGTAGGAGGTGAATTTAATTTTGTTATTTCTTTCCTAAAATTAAGGATCCACACATACACCGGTCAAAAACTAATTTGTGTCCCAACAAATACCCCTACATGTAGGTAAAGTCTTACATTTTCCAGATTTGATTCTTCAACCCTTTCTTTTTCGTTTTTCCATTTGCCACCACCATCTAGGAGAAAAAATTCGAGCATCCTTTTCCCGTCATTCTGCAAAAACAAAACAACTTTCAACCACACAACAACCAACCATGACCTCCCTTTCTATTATAGTATTTTTTTTATAGTATTTGGGACGAGATGAACCAATACAATAATTTCAAAAGTTGCACCGTTGTTGTCCCCCCAAATTCAACACTGACGGAATTCAACCGAATCCCTTAAAAAAATTTGGAGATCAACCAAATCCCTTAAAAAAAAGGAATCACCAGCTATTATTTAGTTTTTTTGAAAACTTGGAGTTTTCCGTTGGTTTTAATATAAACAAATCATATGTTAAACAAAACATCTACAACTCCCGCAAATTTAAACCCTAGAATCCGAACCTACTAACCTGAAACCACGTTTACCTAAACTAGCATTACAATTAAAGTCTTTCGTTGGTAAAACATGAATGGAGAAGAATTGCGAGAGAGGAAAATGCTTACCAACTAGGTTATGGAGAAACAGAATTGCGAGAGAGGAATGGCGAGTATAGGTCGAACGTAGCCGTCGAATGCGTCGTGTTCTACTTTGAAGGATGTCGAAGTAGGTTATGGAGAAACGGAAGAACAACTGCGATTTTGTTGCTTCTAGGGTGAATGTATGCGCCTTCTGAGTTTTGTTCGCTTCTGAGTTTTGAATATTGGAGTTCCCGATTTGGAGTTTGCCAATTCCTTTTGCGGATGATTTAATTCAAGGTAGCGTGTTCCGAATTTTCCATCTACCCCATAAAACAAATCATACCCATTCCTTGGGAAGCGATACCTTATTTAAAAAAAAAAAATAACCAATTCTCTCTTCTTAAGTTGTTGGCGTCCTTTATTACTCAGTAATGCACACAACTCCCAAACTCCTTTACGCCCCATCTTTATTATGTGTGCACAGATGCACACACCCACACTGTTGATGAAATTTTCTACTGTCTGCAGCTGCACAAACGGCACAGGCTGCCCCCCGTATTAGTCTGTGGGCAGTCATACACACACCTTTATTGCGTGGCTAGAACACTTTCTGTACGTAGGTATACACATCCCCTGGTGGGTATTTTTTTTACTTTGTCTTTGCCCCCGTATTAGTCTGTGTGCAGTCACACACACCTTCATTGGGTGGCTAGAACAGTTTTTGTAGGTATACACATCCCCGGTGGGTATTTTTTTTTACTTTTTCTGCAGACATACACACCGCCACTGATGGATGCAATCTGCCTGTATTACTTCCTCCGGTATATAGACTCATTTATCATTTTTAACGTTATCTAGATTATTGAGGGTGGGGTATAATCATGTATGGAAATAGGGATAAGTGTATTTTATCATTTTTAACGTATTCTGTCTATTTAGTTAATCCTCTCTAAACTATGTTTTCTCTCACTTCCTAACCTTTTATATTTTAAAATATTCTATTTTTAATTCTCAAAATTAGGAGAAATTGACGAAGGGTAAACAAGTCCATTTGGTACTAAAATCCCCTACTAAATATAGGTTTTAGACATAATTCAAACTAAAAAAGTGATTAGCCATTTTTCATGTTGGGTGGCTTAATTGTAGACATTTCTCTCGTTTTCCCTTTTAGTTAATTCAACCCAACCCAACCCTTCAATTTTCGGGTTGGATTGAGTTGGGTTGTCGGGTTTGACTTTTTTTAATTAATTTTTTATTTGATTTTAAGGATGTTTTTTACATAAATTAAAATTCACCCACAAAGAATTTAAATCCACAACTTGCTAACAAAATTTGGGAAAAAAAGTGACAAAGCAAAGGAAATGATTTTATCAGCATTTATACACAAAAGAGTATGAGCAATCCCCAAAAAGGGTTAACCTCTTTTCTCTCATAAAACTTGTTTCCTGGATCCAAGCCATCAAAAATCTCTTCAAAAAACAAAGAATCTTCTACCAAAATTAAAAGGGAAGAAATTAGGGAAAATAGAAAAGAAAAAGAAAATGAACAACATTTTCTCACCACCAGTTGAAAATTTAAAGAAACAAGCCCGGACAACTTTAAAAACACACACATTAACATTACACAAAAACACTTGTGCAATCAACCACTTGGTGCAACGGGTAACACACGTAGATAGCCCAGAGTGGGGGTTGATTGGTTCTGCACCTGTGCAAAAAATCACGCACGGGGCAGAAATTTAAATGCATTATTATCGCCCAAATTTTTTGTTTATAAATGCTTTTCCATTTTATCGAACAACCACTTAGTAGAGTGGGTGAGCGCTCCGCCTAAGATAGCAGAGAGTGGGGGTTTGATTCTGTCCTAGGGCATTTTCAAAAAAATTATAGTTGCAATCAACCACGCACGGGGATGAAACATTTTAAAACAATTTATCAAACAACCACTTGGTGCAACGGGTAACACACCTAGATAGCCCAGAGTGGGGTTGATTGATCTTGCACCTGTGCAAAAAACCACGCACGGAGCAGGAATTTAAACTAAGAGGTCATAGGTTAATTCTCGCATTAATTAAAATACCGTTGCAAAAAAAACATTACACAAAAGCAAAGAGAAGCTTACATTTCAATTTTTTTTTGTCCCCAAAATGAAAAAAAATAATAATAACAAACTATTTGTATATTCTTTTTATGAGACAAAGTATCCACCATGACCTTGGTTTGAGATTGAAATTGACATAAGACACTTTTTAGACATTTTGTTGGCTACTTGGTTCTTTTAGTTTCACTTTAGGCACTTGTTTGAAGTTGTATTGACATAAAAAAAAAAAAAAAATTATATGAAAAATGGTGTGAATTTGTGATATAACCCCTTTCGGGAATGAATTTTATGGATCTTCTGCGGAGAAATATACACATTTGACATCTCTGTTAAAACCTTTCGCCACTTTTTTCATACCTCCACCTTTATAAATAAGTTTTCAGATCCTCAAAGACTCATGCAAATTGCTACACACTAAATCTCTTGATCAAACTGCTCATTTCTGCAATATGAGCCTTTATCTCATCGATTTCTCCAAAGCATCATGGATCGAAGACGGCGGCGATAATCACTTGGAAATAATGTTCAATTTGACTACAATCGTGTACGTGTAGAGAAGCTAATCATGCACTGATTCATTCTTACTTTGCTTGAATTTGATGATATCATCCCTAAAGTTCGAATTTCTATCGGGTGTAAAGTATTTTACTAAGAATTTTTCAGCTCATGACATATCTAAATTTGACAAATTCAATAAGGGAAAACCATATAATATCTACATTCCCAATATCTAATAACTTTTTTTAGAAGAATAATTGCTTCATTAATTTCTTCCCGAAGGGGTTATATCACAAAATTCACATCACTTTTTCATAGAATTTTTTTATTATAAAAGTTCTTTTCTGAGGATCTCAAAACATATTTATAATGGTGCAGGCATGAGAAAAGTATCGAAAAGTTTAACAGAGATTTCAGATGTGTATAGTACAGAAGGGTCTACTCTAATTTTCTTTTAAAAAAAATAACAAATAAATATCTATCATATAGCAATAGGTGGCTTTGAGAATGTGTGGGCAACCTTTCAAATGAGGATTCAAGAAGAAACTTACACTCACGTTAAAATTGATGGTATTGAAAGTTTAGGATTAAAATTGGTACAATTTGTCAAGTTTAAAGTTTAAATTTGATGAATTTAAAAGTTTGGGGTTAAAATTGATACAATCTGTCAAATTTAAGATTAAAAATGATTTTTTTTTCTCTAAAACATTTGACTACTAAGATTTAATGACTAACGTCAACTAGGAAACTAAGTTCAAGGTGGAAATTAACCCAAAATTTCATATTAGTAGCTAGGGGTGATATCGGTTTGGTTTTTCTCGATTTTGGGCCCAACCGAGAACCGAATCGATGTCCAATAAGATGCATATGCGATCGGTTCAGTTATGCTTGGTTCGATTATTAGTCGGTTCGATTTTATGAACTATTAGATTTTTGTCTTTTTTTTTTTTGCCCTGAGTCAAACATTGTGACAGTGCTGAGCATGCAACGGTGGTGGGACGAAAATAAAGCAATATTGTACTCAGATGGGATTTCAGAGACTGAGAGTCGAGAGAGGTTGGACTACTCTGCTCAAATGGAAAAAAAAAAATCTGAAGAGGCTAGGGTTTCTCTTTCTTAAGGAGGATATATATACTTCAGTTCGGTTCGATTTTGGTTGAATTTCTCAATTGAAAATTGAACCGAACAAAAAAAAAAATCGGTTTTTTGTTTGTACAAGCCACCGACGTGTCCGATTTCGTCTTCAATAACCAAATCAAACCACTAGATTGGTTCGGTTTGGTTTGTCAGTTTTGACTATCACTCCTACCAATAGTTCTAAAATTTTATCAAACATTACAAGGAGTTAAAAAACTTTTTTTTTTCTCTAAACTTTCATGGTTTGTAACAATTTAGCTCTTATACTTACAAATTTGTAACAATTTAGTATCTAAACTTTAGAATGTAACATTTTATTCTCTATATTTTAAAGTTGTAACAATTTAATTCCTACCATGAGAAATTCCAACGAAATTAAGTGTCGACTTTTATTATGTAACGATTTAATCTTTATAGTTTATAAACGCATGTATTCGTTAATCAATTTATCGATTTACATATGTAAGAAATTTCATTAAACTTTATAATATTTTCACAACAGGAACTAAATTATTACAAATTTTAAAGTACAATGATTAAATGATTAAATTATTATATTATTAAAGTTATAGGATTAAATTATTACAAAATAAAAAATATAAGAACTAAATCATTACACAACTCACTTGTGGGGCATGATACCCAAAAATGACTCAAGTACTTGCTCACTTCCTGAGAAAGAAGTCATCTTGATATTGGATTCGCTCTTCTGTTAGCATGAACATGAATTAGATTCTATTTGTCTTCTTTATTCTTAAGAGAACCCCCCACCCGAACCATTCTTAAGACCACCAAGCCCTCTCGAATGAGTTCGACTATAGAAGCTTTCAACGTACACCGAGGACAAATCTTTCACTCACTGAGAAGTAAAAACCTGTGACTAGATCGTCCTGAAGACGGACCAAATTTTTAACCTACCTCCAAAGGCTACAATCCTTGGATTGATATCACATGTAATTATTTACTAGGGGGTGCCATTTTAGTTTATCACTCTGGTTTTTCTTCTTTCTTTTTTTTATCTTAACATCTAAGAATGCAAGATGTTAGCATTTGGATCAGTTCTCGACACTACAAAACAGAGGAGAAGTCCTTCAAAATTCTAACTTTTATCAAATAGGGCCATTAGTGGCTTCTAATGGTATGGACTATTTAGAAAGTTTTTTCAAGGTGAAACTCTAATTTTTAAAATTATAAGGACTAAATTTTAACTTACTCCAAACAATAAAGACCAAATTTATAATTTAACCAAAATATTTATAAAAAGTAGATAACAAAACAAAGAAACTCATAGATTGAAAGTAGAAAAATATTTGATGAGTTTTTTTAAGACTATGACAGATGAGTTTTTCTAAGACTGTGACAGTTTTTTTTTTTTTTTTGTATCGTAGGTATAGAAATTTGAATTTTCGACCTCAAAGAAAAAAGTATATGTCAATTACGGCAGAGTTATACTCATGTTGGCATGCTATGGTTATTCATTTGTCTATTAAATTTAACGTGTCACATTTAATGGTGTTTGTTGGAAATGCACTCATAATCCCACGTCATCTAGACAAAGGAAGTTCGTTAGTATATTAAGTGGATGACAATATTTCAATTAGTATATGAGACCTTTTGAACATTTTTTTTTAAAGTTGAAGAACATATGAGAATAGAAGATCTAAACCTCTGACATCTTTGAATGAAGATATATGTTTTAATCTTGACTTATATTCAAGTTGGCGAGATATTTTGAATTAAACCAAAAGTAAAATCATAAAAGATTCATGTACAAAGTAGACCATGCAATTAAAACATATTAGTATTTAAAAAATAAATCGCACACTATCATCTAACTTGGTAACTTGACCAACTAATTATTATTATTATTATTTTTTTTTTTTTTTTTTGGGTTAAATTTTAAATATACTCCAAACTTTTAAGTACATATTTAATATACCCCTAAATTTTTTTTAAAAAAAAATGTCTAATAAATTCTTAAATAGTTAATTTTGTGTTTAACATAACAAGTTAATTTTGTGTTGACTGACATGATATATGAATAGTGACCAAGAGGTCAGAAGTTCGATTCTCCACTCCCACATATTGTCAGAAGGAAAAAAAAATTGTATCTAACAAGTCCCTAAATTTTAAAGTGTGCCTAATAGCAAATTTGAACCTAGCTCAACCAATAAGGCCTTAAAACTTCAATCAAAATGTCAATGGTTGAAATCCTCACCCCACATATTGTTGGAAAAAAAAAGGGTCTACTAGGTTCATAATCTTTAATTTTTGTGTTTAATAAATCCTTAACATATTGGACATTTTTAAAAATCAACAAATTTATTAGACATAAAATTGAATTTTGTGATTTAGACCCAATAATTTTTTTTTTAAATGTCAAATAAATTAAGGACCTATTAAACATAAATTTAAAATTTTAGAGGCATAACATACAAAATCAGTCATATATGGATGTATTAGACATTTTTTTAAAATTCAAACATTTGTTAGACACAAAATTGAATGTTGTTCAAAAACCTATTAAATATAAACCTAAAACGAAACCTGAAAATTCAAAGACCAAGGTGGGATTCAAACCTAAACTTTTAAACTAAACTCACATAAATATAAGAGTGATGTCTAAAAAATAATTGAGGGCCTGTTTGGTAGACTATTCTGATTCTGTTTTTTGTTTTCAGAGTCCCGAAAATATGCATTTGGTATGTCTATTTAGATTCTATTTTTTATCCAAACAATGCAAATTCTGAATGGATTTTGTTTATAGTATTCAGAATTTAAATTTGAAATTTTAAAATACACAACTATATTTGAAATGATTTTTCAAAAAAAAAAAAAAACTATATTTGAAATGATAAAAAAAAAATTGAATAAATATAGTATTTCATATTATAACCCAATTCATTTTTGTTAAATTTAAATATGTATAATATAATATATTATAAATTATTATAAAATAATAACTATACAAAGTTTATAACATAAAATATGTTCATAAATTAATTAATAATAGTCTTTATTCAACCTAATATTTAGTTGGTAATTACAACTAATTTTATGGTTTCAAATTTATGTTTTTTTTATCACCAACCAAACACTCTTAAATGGTGTCTTTTTTTTCCACACACAAACAAACAAAAAAAACTAATTAAGAGTAACATTTTTAATGATTCTGCATCCTATAACAATGACCTATTTTTAAATCATACAAGTCAAATGGTGTGAAATGGGTAGGTTTTCAATTTATTTTAATGACGATCTCCAAGAGTCAATCTTGAATTCAATTCGGGTCAAAGGTTAGTGTAGCCAATGATGAAAATATCCGTGGATATATCCGTAAATCGGAGGGTTCGATATAGATATTAAGGGATAATGAATATCTCTGATATCTTTTATAAATACTCATAAAACATCAAAAATGTCATATATTAAATTTAATATGAATCTATATACTACTAACCCTATCTATAGTTTAGATTGAAAGTAAAAATAACTTGAATATTTCTATAAATCAATTTTTAAAAAAAATTGATTTATAGAAATATTCATGGATATCGATATTTTATCGATATATCCATGGATATATCTCCATGGATATATCCTGGATATATCCGTAAAATTGAAATACGGATATCAACATGGATTTCGATATTTTCATCGTAGCAAAAATAAGGTAGAGTATGAGGGCAATTATTGTACCAACAGCAATATGAACATTCTGATTGAAGTTCTAATATAAATCCATCATCACAAAAAAGAAACAAAGAAAAAATAACAAATTAATGCAAGGAAGCAATGTTAATGATAATGACATTCTGCTACATTTTATAAGTTATAAATATCATGAATCAAAATGGATGAATGAACTTTTGATCTATAATAATAATCTTCATTTTTTATAAATACAGATCCCACCAAAGAGAAGAACCAGTACATGAGAAGGTTTTGTACCTCAAGGTCCCTACGTATCATAGAAATTTCAGTTTGCCTTTAGCCAGAGAAGCCTTAGCATGCTCCATACGACACATTTCTTTTTGAGCTCCAGTCAAACCCGAACAAGACGACGCGGTAGCCCCTAAAGTGATAGCAAAGTAAAGATAGATTGTGCAAAGGAAAGTCAATAGTGCTAGCGCGGTTAAGAGGAAGCGATGTCGATTGAAGAGAGTAGACCAACTACCCAACTCATTTGCAGGAAACTGCCTTCTGAATGATGGGGACCTCCTACTAAGAGGAGAAGCTAGAATGCTGTCAAGAACCATGTTCTACACTCTAGAGCACTAATCTTTCTCTGTGCTCTGAAATTTAGCACCAAACAAAGAATAGTCTACAAAAGTAAAAGGGGGCAAAGATTAGACAGATGGCCACAACTACAAGAACCCTTTTCTTCAGCAATTGTGTTTCAATAACTTTAAATTCCATTCAAACATATAAGAATTTGTAGTAAGATGATAATGCAACAAAACTTGTAGATATATGAAGTAGAAAGCTCGCCAGAGGATTCAAACTTGTGATTTTATAGATGGCATGAATATAAGTCTCAACAGTAAATGGTAATACATCTCGAAGTATTGATACAATTAAATTTACCGTAACCCATCAGCTTAAGCTTTTGGGTTCATTGGTGATTTAACATGGTATCAGAACATGAGATCTTGTGTTCAAACTTACTCCCGATTAATATTGATTTAGATATAACTAAATTTATCGTAATCCATCAGGTTGAGCTTTTGGCTTCATTTGGTCATTTAACAATACCCAACTTCCAACTTGATATTCAAAAGTTAACCCATACATCAAAAAACAATTGAAGTTAGAACAGCAAAATAATGAAAGAACACTGATCGATGGGCAAACTGCAGCAGCAAGTAACTCATATAAATTAACCTAAACTCGAAAAAAATTACATTAAACCATAGAGATCCATCCTAGGAGTCGGAAATTCATGTAATCGAAAGGCAGCCACATCGGATGATGATATGATCAGCTCTATACTCTTATAGTCTACATTTAACAAACAAATTAAACACACAATACATCTCCACAACCTGAAGAAATTGTTTAAACGCATACCAAATGAAAATCATAATACAGAAAAACGACGCCTAAAAACAGAAGGAAAAAGAAAAAAACAAAATCTGATCCAATCGATCTGCACATTCACCCAAGAATCAGCTCCAACAAACAAAAATATACAAAAAATCCGCATCCATAAGGCAAAGGCAAAGACAAAGGAAAAACTGAAGAACAATCCGACGTTGGGCAGAAAAAGAGACCAGATCTGAAAGAAGGTTGCTAGAATCGATGAAGGAGAGAGTAGAAATCTTACAGTTGATGAAGAAGAGGAGTGGAATTGGATGGAAGCGGCAATGGAGATTGGGAATTTGGTGTTCTTCGAATTGGTGAATTGGAGCGCACTAATAATGGGGAAAGTTTTCTAATAATGTTTGGTCACGGTTTTACAAAACCACTCTCCACGCTCTTTCGCGTTTTCGACTCCATCCTTTTCTTCTTTCGCTAAATTATACAAAAATATCTCTATTTTTTTTTTTTTTTCCAACCTTATATCTTTTCATAAAATTCAAAAATACTTTGAGGAATGTTTGGGTCATTAATTTTAAGTTGGGTAAACTAATTATTATAACTCAGTCGATATTTTGTCTATCAATTTTTTAAGTCATGTGGTAAATAAAATCACTACACTAAGAGCATGTTTACTTCTCCGTAATTGCAATATGTCGCTCGTAATTTAAATGATGTGATATAAAGCTTCGCGTTTGATGTTGTTTACCAAAATATGCAATCGTAATGAGCTGTGGGGCTCACCCGTAATCGTGCAATCTGATTACGACATTTGATTGATCTCATTTTAGGTGATAAATCTCATTGTGAATGATTATTTCGTGGGACTCACCACTTTTTGACGAAATGATGTTTATGACGCACTCTGGTTTTTCATTGTTCTTAGCATTTTTTCACCTTACTTTACACATTCTACCATTTATCTCTCGTACCCCTCCTTCACCCTAGATAAATAATGTGATTTATTCTTAGATTAGTTACTAGAGTAAGAATACGAATTCAAGCCAAATGTCAAACGGGTTGGCCCGTGCAACTGAAAACTTGATTTGCAACTAGATTGATAATAGACACGTGTTTTTCATGCATAAATTTATGATGTAAACAAAAAGTCATGAATATTAAAAGATAAGAACATAAGGGTTTTATTTTCCCTTTTCTGTCGTGTTTTTCTCACCAGAGGAGGTGGTTGGCTCACGTTTGAGAATGATTCCTCTTGTTATTCCCGAAAAACATCATCATTGTGGACCTCATCTTCAACCGGGTAGGAGTAATAGAGAATATCTTCATCTGTGTTCGGTGCTCTATCCACATCCCACGAGGATACAAAAATCTATGACGCGATCTAGGTCTAGACTACTTACTAGATGTACATAACGATGTCAAATACGTCCAACAAACGGACAAAATAATGGGGCCGACGATAGAGTGTTAGAAATTTGGCGAAACCGACCGGGTAAGGAAGAATGAGAAAGATGAAAATGAGAAGTTTCTTTATTTTCAAATGAGATGGAGAGAGAATATGAAAGACATGGGTGATTTCTCATTGTTGAGCTTGTTTATTATTTTATTTAATAAGAACATTATCGTAATCAACAAAATGTGATTACAACTCAATGCAGATAAGTAAACACAACCAATGGGTTTAAGATTGCAATCGAGGGAGCAAGTAAACACAATCAAAGAAAAACCGACTACGATTGCAAGAATTCTATTACGATTGTTGGAGATTTTCATTACAAAAAAAAGTAAACACACCCTAACTACAATAATAATTACTATTCACATACTATTTTAAAACCTCGACTACAAAAAGTAATGTGACCATCGAAATCTTTTTTTTCTTCTTTTTCCTCGTTCAAGTATTTCTAACTTCTTAAAACCAATTCTCATTCACGAGTATCCTACACAAAACCATAGCTTTTAAGATACTTTTGGCTGATGCGCATATCAAAATATCATTTAAAATCATCAAGAAAGTCATTTTCTACTCACTTTTTAAAAGAAATATGTTAACAAAAGCTATATGATCAAATGATTTGATAAAAATTTTGTTCACCTGTCTATTACAAATCAACTATAATTGTATAAATCTACACAACTATGGTATGAAAAATGAGCTTCACCAAGTAAATTTATACACCTAGTTTTGTATAGCCTATAATAGCACAGCCCTGTAATGTGAGATGTGTATTTTCAAGTCGAACGTTCAAATTTCTCCAGCCAGCCACAGTGGTTAAAGCGGAGACGAATAAACATAACTATAAACAAACTTTCCCAATAAATATGATATATAGATGCCAAATTATTTTGACATTTTTCAATAATTATATTTACACGATAAAAAGAAAAGTTTTGAGATCTTAAGATCTATCTGCAATACTCTAACCAGTTAGCAACAAATGAGCTTTAAATAAAACATAAATTTCAGTTCTCTAAATCTGGAAAGACCATACTTGAAGAATTAATTTTCCTATTTATTAGTAAAGTAAATAAAATGCAATGCAAAGAAGACTCGGAAAGTGAAGAATGTTGACAAGGGTACCAATCACCTCAGCACCAAAAATAATGAATCCAGTGCGGTTAACATTAATTGTTTGTTTGTTTAATTAATCATCAAAATCTCCAGAATTCTCCAGTAAGTAGTTAGCTGCAAGTTCCTCGTTGCGATCGCATGCCAAAAATGCCTCGATGACTAAGGCTCTATCAAATCCCATTGCCTCGAGCTACAGAAGAAAACAAGTAGCAAAGAGTTAGCACGCAGATCCAGTTTGAATGGGGGAAAAAAGAGGCACCTCGGGGAATATAAAGGAGTTCATACTCTTTCAATGGCTGCCTGTTCGGCTGGAGTGACATTAATGGCATGAGGCATGTCCGGCTCAGCCTGTTCAAACATTTCTCTGAAAGAAAGAACATAGTTTATAGTTCAACAGATAGATGCAGCAATGTCACATCAAAAGAGGTTCGGCTGATAAAATAATATAATCAATCAAGTGAACGACATCTCGAGTAAACCAGACCCAGAAACAGTTCTTGTTCTACAGATGACAATTTTTTATAGTTCAACAGTGGGTGGGAGATTCGAACATCTGACCTCTTGGTTGAGGGTATACGTCTTAACCAAATGAGCTATGCTAACGTTGGCTTGTTCTACGGATGACAATTATCAACCAGATAAAATAGATAAAATGACTCGATCTATTTGGTCTTTTAAGCACAAAAATTAAATTACACAAGGAAAAAACAAATAAATCATCCAGCTTAGGCACAAAGGGAAATTTTTACGTGCAAACATGATTAAATTTTGTGCTTGTGGTGTTAATAAATTCCGTGTTTGTGGTGCAATGCCAAGTTAGTGAGAATGGATGTTGCAGTTTGACCGCAAGGATAAACAGTAATACGAGCAATACAGAAGAATCCTCCTTTCATTAATACACCTGACCTGATTATCTATATTATTATCCCACGCAGGAACCTACTACAGAAGCACAGCGCATTTGGTGATGGGAGAAAAATAAAAGAAGTATCTATGCAACGATCATCTTATATGCACGTGATCAATCACAACTAAAGAACTGCAGAACTAGGAGGTTTCAAATTAACAAGAATTAAAATTAACCAGATGACAGGAGTGTAAGACTCACCCCTCAAAATTGTCGACAGGTTCATTAATTAACTGAAGGAACTCTGCATGATGATCCTGAATGAGTCTCAAAAGCTGGGGATTCTGCTTTCCAAGTTCTTGAAGCATGGGCTGCCATCAGAAGCAAAAGATTTAACTCTAGGGCAAACCATGACTATAACCACTAAGTAAATTGCAAAGCAGAAGGATGTGATGTGTAGACCTGTAAGATTTGAGGGTTTGTATGCACCATTGTCCGCAAGGCTTGGAACTAGAATGTGAACAATGATAACAAACCTCAATCAGTGACTACTTCGCATTTAGCTCTATTCAAATCCATAGTCCATACGAGATAAAGTAAAACTGATTTTGGGCCCGCCTTAGGTACAAGCGATATACACCATATGTATTACATCTAATGGAATGATATGACTGGACTAATACAATCCATAATGTAGAATTTTTAGATATAAAGTCTGACTTTTTAACAGATGCATTTTATGTGAACCAATGCGTAAAAAGATGAAAACTAACACAACCATTAGGAAACTCCATGCACTGAGATATCTAGTAAAGAAAGCAGATGAGCTTATCGTTCAGGAAAACCCCCATTGATGATGTTGCACTAGTTACCTGCGGATTGTTTCTAAGGAATTCAAGAGATCCAAGGCTACCGCCACCACCGCCGCCAGCAGAGAGTGCCTCCTGCATGATTGCCACCCAATAAAAATAAGTGAATGTGGGCAAACAAACAAACAAACGTGTTTTTCATGCATCCAAACATACCTGAGGAAACATATTCAAGGGGGCTGTGTTGGGTGCTGTGTTGGGTGCTCCAGAGACAGGTGCAGGAAGAGATGCATCAGCTTCAGTGGCTTGACCAGAACCAAAACGACCCACTGGTACTGCAACTTCTGCAGACTCCGGAATACCCTGAACATAAAAAACACCATTGGTGACTGAAAATATCCAGACCAGGATTCAAGAGAATTCACACAGTACGACTTAGACATACAGAGTACAAGTAATCCACTGCTCGCTCTGGATTGTTATAAGCAGCTCTTAGTGCACGAACAACTGTTTCCCTGTCCCAGTTGCCACCTCCCATATCCATTATTTGTTGAATGGTCTGTTCCAGGTTATTACCAGCGACCAAATTTGAAGCAGCTTGACCATATGTATCTGCTTGCACACTGCAAATGATTCCCCACAAGAGAAAGAATGAGGAACCTTCTCACCAGCAGGCAAACAGTTTCATTTAGAAATAGAGCAAAGAGGAGAAAACATATTGCACAAAGCTTTCTAGTATCAGCTTTTGGTCCCAATAGTTCATAACAAGAACTCCTATAAAACTCATTCAGTCTGTAGCTTTTATCAGATTGGACATTTGTTAATATTGTAGATTTAGTATTAGGAAATAGAAGGTGATTAACTAACCAATTCTTGCCTCTTGAAGTTAAAAAATGTGAATAGGAAAAAGAAGCCATACTTATCTATCGCTCGGTCTGAAGTAGACGTAGTGTTCTTAGGGGCACTGGAAAACAAGAACAAAAAACGCATATGGATTAGAATTATTCGACTGGTCAAGGGAAAATGCATAAAGAAGGTCATTCTTGAAAAACTTACGATGACGGTGCTTGTGTGGGAGGAGCTTGAGGTGCAGGAGTTGGCGATGGTATAACTTGGGCAGCAGGAGTCGAATTTAAAATTGGTTGAGCTACAGGGGGGTTTTGAGCAGGCTGCAATAAATAGGTTCCAGAGGTGGTTAACATTAGTGGATAATAAACTGACGACAAAAATGGACAATATTATATCACCTGAGTTGACGACTGCCCTGCTGAGCCTGATGTTTTGCTCTGCAGAAGAAGCAAATGCATACAATTGAGCATAACCATATTTGATATTTCAGCCATCCATTAAAACCCTCAATAAAAAGATTTCTTTAGTTCTTCTTATATTAAGAAAATTATAGGACCAAAGATACCTTGCTGAGCATGACAACTAGAAAACCCTCTTCAGATACTTTGTTTTCTGCCAGTGTACTTTCATCTTTCAGAACTTTGCCATTGTGTATCAATAATTGCTGACCACAAGGATAGTTATCCTTTCCTTGTACATCTTCAATATTTTTCTTGACAGCAATCACCTTCGCCAAAAAATTTACAATTACAAAAAATAAAATAAAAGCCCTCATTGTCTGTTTGGTTGCTCAAGGTCCCGAGGGATTTCAAATCATAACGGATTTCAGATGAATTCCAATGTTTGTTATCACATAAGAGAATGATTTATCTTGTTTTTAAGTTAAAAATTTCCTGACTAGATCGGATTTTGAATGATTTTATAGAATTTGAAGGTAAGCTACTTATTTAACCTTGTCATATTTTAATTTCTTAGTAATAAACCAAAATTAGAAGCTTATATTAGTAAAAAATAATAATAATATTTTTTCCCTTTTTCAGTTACTATCCAAACACAAAATTTTAATTACATTCATTTCAAATCTTTCACGTTCCAAACAAAATAAAGAATTTCAAAACATTTACATTTCTTAAACTTTCTAGATTCCAATCAGGGTTAAGTCGCATGATCAGAAACAAAATTAAATTTTTCTGTCAAAATATACAATAAAACAGCATCCCCAACAAGAACAGTGGACCTAAAGGTCAGAGTTTTGAATCGCTACCCCACATCCCCACTTGTTATTGAGCTCAAAAACAAAAACAAAAACAGTGCACTGCATGATGTCTTAGACTTCTCCAACTTGTGTTCAAACCATGCAAATCGAGCAGATCACGAAAAAATCATATAAAAAAAAAACTTCTGTGATCGTCGTTCAGAAAGAAAAGCAGCTTCGAGATTAAGTAACAGAAGAAACCCTAATTTAAAAATCTTTCAATTACATAAAATTCCACCAGTAGTTTCACACTATTCCAATTCTATAATCACAATTTCATAAAATGAATTAAACTAAGCTCGAGATTGGCAACTGGGTCAATGCTTGCGTATTCAGCTACATTAATAAATTAACTAGAAGCCCAAAATAATGGCATGAAGAAATCGAGGAGATTAAAGAAAAAAGAAATGTTAGAAGAACTTACGGTGTCGGTGGGCTGAACCCTAATTTCGAAGTGGCTTCCTTTGAGGGTCTTCACAGTGAGCTTCATTTCGACGAATTACGAAGAAGAAGGGACAAAAACGACAGCGTTTCAGGAGGAAGGAACCTGAAACGCAGCAGAGATCGAAGAAGAACCCTAGATTTGGCAGTGAAGAAGAAGACCGCGACCGGCGAGTTTGGGCACTGGCTTTTGCTATTTCACACTAAAAATCTCAAAATAATGCTACTCATGAGCACTGCACGTGACTAAATGTAATGGGGTAGTTTTCAGTTTTTTTTTTTTCTTTTTTTTTTTTTCTTTTTTTGAAGGGAGAGGTGAGATAAATTGAATTGTAAATATGAAAATTAAAAAAAAAAAAAAAAAAAAAAAAAAAAAAATGTTACAATAAATGAGTATGAGATATTATAACTTTCAAAAAAAAAATAATAAATAAATAAACATTAACTCAACCGATAATGGATGAAGCATGAGTAAAAGATGTTCGAAAAAAAAAATAATAATAATAAATAAATAAACATTAACTCAACGGATATAATGATGGATGAAGTATTAGTAAAAGATGTTCGAATTGCCAACAAGAACATAGCTCAAAATGATGTATCGCCTAGAGACTATGAGGTCCTAGGTTCAATCCTCACTCCAACACGTTGTCAAAAAAAAAAAATTGTTCGAATTCCTTCTCTCAATCTAAATTTTTAAAATTATTTTTTTTACAAATAATTTCTATAATTCTTATGGATCAAACTTTCACCAAAGTAAATAATTTTTTTTTATTTTTTTTTTATTTTAAGATAAGCACTGAATTATGATTGGTTCATAAATATAATATTTGTAAATTTTATAAATTATGGATGCAATTAGTATGATTTTATTTCATGTAACCGTCATTAAATTTAGGTTAAAAACTTTTTTTTTTTTTGTCTCTAAATTGTAAAAATAATAATTTAATTCTTATATTTTGAAATATGTAACAAAATTTGAGTATAAATGTAGTCTTTGTACTCTAAAATTGATAAGAATTTTATCTCTACCATAAAAATCTTGTTATAATTGAGTGTTTCTTTGATTATGTAACGACTTGAATTTTGTAGTTTTGTAATTTATAAACATATTTAGCCCTTAAATAGTATGTTGGTCAATAATTTCTATTAAATTTTAACAATATTTTTACAATATAGACTAAATTGTTACAAATTTCATGAAAGTTAGAGATAAAAAATGGTTTTTAACCTTCAATTTATTAGCTTATACATTGATTATTAATTCATATATTATAAAAAAAAAATAGAAATATAACTTTTTAGTTGCAATTTGAATAATATTTTATATAAAGATTAAAATATTATTTTGGTGGTTGATGCAAACCGGCTGTTTTTTAATAATATTGTATTTTTTAAAACTTATTATAAAAATATTGTAAGTTTAAACTATTTATAAAAATATTGCAGTTTGCAAAGTTCGTCTTTTGAAGAGACGATCTTGCTCCACATGGATGCACATCTGTATATACTTCTTTTATTAAAAAATTGATATCTTTTTACTCAAATATTCAAAATTTTCAAAAAAATGTATGGTTTGAAAGCTAACAGGGAGAGCTTCAATTTGATACGTAGTTTCACTATTTTTAGAGTTGTGTATCAACAGATAGAGACCATCGAAGTTGGACTATAGTTCTGCAAATTTTAGAACTGGAGATTATTTTGAGAAGTGCATTCAAAAATTGATATCTTTTTACCCAGATATTCAAAAACTTCGAAAAGGGTATTGTTGGAAAGTTAACACACAGAGCTTCAATTTGATACCTAGTTTCACTATTTTTGGAGTTGTGTATCAAAAGATATATATCGTCAAAGTTATGAAAAGTTCACTCAACCCAGAACTGAAGATACGACTGAAAACTTCAAAATTGTAGCTAAATTTCGAGGATCTGTATCTTTTAATACACAACTCTACAAATAATGAAACTAGATATCAAATTGAAGCTCCCTATGTTAGCTTTTTAACCGTACCTTTTTCGAAATTTTTTAATATCTGGGTAAAAAGATGTCAATTGTTTAATGCACTCTTCAAAACAATCTTCAGTTCTGAAATTTGCAGAGTTATAGTCCAACTTTGATGGTCTTTATTTTTGATACACAACTCAAAAAATAGTGAAACCAGGTATTAAATTGAAGCTCTCGTTAGCTTTCCAACCATACCTTTTTTGAAATTTTTGAATGTCTGGTTAAAAAGATATCATTTTTTTAATAAAAGAAGTACATATGGAGGTCGTCTTTTCACATCTATGTGGAAGCAAGATCGTCTTTTCAAAAGACGGCCTCCATTTAAAATTGCTATATTTTTATAAATAGTTTCAAACTTACAATATTTTTATAATAAGTTTTTAAAAAATACAATATTAAAAAAAAACAGTGCAAACCAGTTATATTTTTAATAAATCTTAAAATTAATCTTTACTCATTATTGTTAATTAAAAAAAAATGTTATTATTCTTCCTTTTATCAATTTTGAAAATATATTCATATTATATCATTTTTTATTAATAAATATTAATATTTTATCAAGTTTGATAAAAATAAACTTTAAACTAACAACATATCATGACTAATTCAAAGATTTTCTTTTAAAGTAAAAAGACTAAACTTAGATATTTAAGAATACAAGAACTAAAATGAAACCGACTAAAATATATGAACTATAAATCAAAATATTATTTTAACCTAATATAAATTATGTTAAATTTGGCATTGACTTTTTTCAAAAGACTACATAAAAGCACTCTACACTGCATAAGGTGTCTCCCCCTATCTGCGGTCCTCACGTTAAAGGAATCTGACTTTACGCCAAAAAATAAGGTGTCTCCCCCGTGTGCACTATGCAAGGGGTCACACGACTAACTTCTCGACTCAATTTTTTCTCCATGCGCGACTTAAGAGTAATCTTCTTGATCACTTTTTTAAGATTTTGGATCAATAAAGAAGAATGCAACACACCGACAACACACTTGGCAAAAAGGAGACAACACTTCCCACTTTACTTTTATAGATGTTTCTTCTAAGCTCTCTATACAAGAATATGAATGAGTGAAAACTATCCTCCAACCCTAAGGTCACACCTTTTACTCCCCTATTTCTAGGAAGGTTGAGAGACTTTAGGTATACTCAACCTATTATTAGCCCATGTCCTAAACGTTAGGCCCAACGGTCTCCCATTGCACAAGTTTACTAAATTTAGTTTAGCACTACACACTTTCCTAAACTTTAGGCTCAAGTCTCTCCTATTAAATTTAGGCTCCTCAATAACTTGGGACCATATTTTGGTTCACTCGTGCTAGTGATTTTGAATTTTGTTTTATGTTTTCAGATTCACTAAATCTAGCGAATATGCATTTGGTATGAAATATGAATTATGTTTTTGAAAATTGTTTTTAAATTTTGTAATCTAAATAGTATAAATTCTAAAAACAACATTTTTGTTAAATTTATATATGTATTGTTACGGGTTACCTCAGCATGAGGTCAGTCGTTGACGTCACGACCCACTTCACCAAGAAGTCGAGGCCACGACACTGGCACAAGATATCACAACACTTGGGGCCGACCCGAGAACTCCTCGACCATTCGAGGACTCTTTGTTGCAAGGTTGCCTCTTGATGAGTGTGATGAACGCCTGATAAGACGTTCATAACTCACATGACCAGACGACGGTACAACAGCGCCCCCAAGTCCATCGAGAATTGGGGGACAACGACTGTAATCATGAGAAAGAGTACGGACAGGCCCAGGTCATCCACACCTCCTCGCCCGATTTGAGGACATTCGTGATGATAGCCGAAACAGATCGGTCAATGGGAACCCCCTTCACACCACCTATAAATACCCCCTCCCCCCTTTCAGGGACGGGAGAGGTACATAAAGCTGCGTAATTTAACGCAATCTAACGAGTACTCACTCAAACACACTACAACTCCTACTTACGCTCAAAACAATCCTTGACTTCAGCATCGGAGCCTTGTGGGGTCAGCCCCACATCAGTGCAAGATCATCTTCTTTCCCTTGTTCAGGTTCGTTTCGATCTGACAACAGCAAAGCACGTCGGAACGCGACGGTGAAAGGGAAGTCCCGAATTTTGGGCCAACAAGTATAATATATTATAGTATAAATAAAATAATAGTTATACAAAATTTATAAACATAAAATATGTTCATAAATTAATTAATAATAATTTATATTCAATCTAATAATTAGTTTTTTTTTGCAACGGTATTTTAATTAATGCGAGGATTGAACCCATGACCTCTTAGCCAAAGACACAACCTTATGTCAATTGAGTTATGCTCGGTTTGACAAAGTTTTTTTTTAAATATTATTTGGGCGTTAATAATGCATTTAAATTTTTGCCCCTAGTTTTTTGCACTGGTGCAAGATCAGTCAACCCCACTCTGGGCTATCTAGGTGATGCACTCACTCACCCTGCATCAAGTGGTTGTTTGATATTTTTTTTGAAAATTTTCCTTATGGCAAAATCGAAGCCCCACTCCTATCTTAGTTTTTTTTTTTTTAAATAATGATATTTTAATTAATGCGAGGATTGAATCCATGATTTTTTAGCCACGGGCACAACCTTATGATAATTGAGCTATGTTCAGTTTGACCAAAAATTTGGGCGGTAATAATGCATTTAAATTTCGCCTCGTGCGTGGTTTTTTGCACAGACGTAGGACCAATCAACCCCCACTATGGGCTATCTAGGTGTGTTACCTGTTGCACCAAGTGGTTGTTTGATAATTTGTTTTTAAAACGTTCTTGCCCCGTTCGTGGTTGTTTGCACAAGTGCAGGATCAATCAACCTCCACTTTGGGCTATCTAGGTGATGCGCTCACTCACCCGTTGAAGAATTAGTTAAATTAAGATCCAAATTTTAAACTTGTTACTAAATACATATTTGAAACACATGAAATACAACTTTATTTTCATTGAATCTCTTGTTTTTAAATTTATGTTTCCAAATCACCAACAAAACATGTAAGTGTCTTGGTAGAGTTCATCTTCCACTTTTAGAGTCCTTAACTTTCGTGGAGAGAAAATGTTGAACTTTCATCGTCCTACGCATCGCTCATGCACGCTCATGGGGAGACTGTGCGTTGTGTGCCTTTTGTGTGCACGCCTATATGTCTGGACATGCGTGCGTCTGCACATCTCATGCCTGATTGGGTGTGCGCCTGTCTGCACGCCCGCTATGTCAGCTCCCGAGTGACCGACTCCAGTGTCGTTCACGTTAACCTGTGTTTGACTGGTTCTGCTCGTGCGAGTCTTGTCTGCACGCTTGTGCGTCTTGGTTGCATTCCAATGTTGACGTGCCAACCATATGCCCTTGCATGGTCATGGGTTGTCGACCAACTACCAACACCCAAGATATGTGTTAAGAGTCATACCATTTGTCTTGATACTTCGCCTTGTTGTTTGCTCCTTTGTATGTTGCCTCGCACACCCTGCATACATGGTTTAAGCAATGCTCATCGAGCTATGTCGCATACACTAGGGCCACCCAACCTCACTCTTATCCTCACGTTGGAATCAATAAAAATTATTAAAACGATATTTTTTTTAAATGAATATGATTATAATTTTTTGTTTGGATATTTACTAAAATGGGAA
Organism: Herpetospermum pedunculosum; assembly: GCA_028017165.1. Lineage (NCBI taxonomy): Eukaryota > Viridiplantae > Streptophyta > Magnoliopsida > Cucurbitales > Cucurbitaceae > Herpetospermum > Herpetospermum pedunculosum. The sequence goes on from CM051523.1 coordinate 16,077,627, forward strand.
AGAAAATAAAAAGTTTACCAACATAGATTTTTAATTTTGACTTTCTCATTAAAATAAAAACAAAAAATTGAGATTAAATTACAAATTTAGTGTTCTAACTTCTATATTTTTATCTAGTGATTTTCTAATAACTTAACTTCTATATTTTTATCTAGTGATTTCCTAATAACTTCTCTTGCCTCGTTTTTAACCATTTAGTTTTTTGTTTTTTTTTAAAAAAAAAAGATTAAACTTATAAACATTCTTTCCACCTATATGTTATTTTATTTTGTTATCTACCTTCTACAAGTGTTTTCAAAATCAAAATCAAGTTTTAAAAATTTTTAAAAAAATAATAATAATAATAATTTAAAAATTTAGCCAAGAACTCAAATGTTATATTTGAAAAAGGTAAAGCTCATTGTAATAAGATGGGAGGAAACAAGCATAATTTTAAAAAATTAAAAACAAAAAACTAAATGGTGATCAAATGGAGCATATATAATCTTGATTCTACTTTACATTTTTGAATTCACCGAGTTTAACGAATGTGTTTGGTAGACGTATTTTTTAAAAATTGTTTTCAAATTATATGGTCTAAATAGTGGAAAATATGAAAAACGACATTTTTAAGATCTGTTTGGTTGGTGACCTGAAAACGTCAATTTGAAAACAATGGATTCAATGAAAATTGAGTTGTATCATGTATATCATGTATGTCATGTTTTCAGATATGTGTATGATTTTCCAATAATGAGTTTTGAAAATAAATCATTTTTGGTGAAACATTTAATATTAGCTTTTAGAAGAAAAAAATGTTTGTTTTTTGTTTTGTTTTTTTTATTTATTTATTTAGAATCCTCTCTAATTTTCACACATATTGCACATTTGATACAACCCATAGAAAGTTATTAAAAAATTTTACAAAAGCTATTTTCACATTTGATACAATCCATAGAAAGTTATTAAATATTTACAAAAGCTATATAAATGCTTTGTTATACTATCTTGATAAATGTCATCAAAACCGTGGTTTATCAACACAAACATTTTCATAATAATAAATCCTATAAACTTTATTGGAAATTGAGACAAATGTAATCTAAAGAAGATGATTTTCAACTTTCCTAGCTGGAAAGTTAATCCCATGATATAAATCCTATATTATGAGAAATTCCATAAAACCATACATATTTGTAAATTGATAAAACAAAGGTATACTACATAATAACAATGATTTTATTTCATGTTCATCATATACACAACTAATTATATTTCATACTCATGTCATGATAATTGATAGGAATCAAAGATATCTTAAACTATGGGGATAGAATTTAGTGCATGCATAAATATATCTTTAAAATGTTAAAATCTAAAAGGTCCTAGCTAGTTGTTGAATATTAGTTTCCTCCTCATCAGTGCTCATCTATCACAAGGATATGTAAAACATGTCACTAGTGTAAGTCGAAGGCAGTCAAAAATGAAATTGTTGCGCCGTGGATACCACTGCCTTGTGTCTTGAAAGCAATTGCGGCACGACTTCAGTGTGAATCGCCTGTCGCCGGTTGCTTCCCAAAGTTAACACAACACTCCTCACCGACGTCCACTCGTCAGGTAGGGATTGGACTCAAGGTAGAACTCGTTGCTCATAATTTGTTTAGCAAATTAAACGGTAAAAAATAAATTCACAAAACGTTTTTTGAATTAATTTCAAAACGATAATAATTAAAAAACAAGGGTTTAAAAAAGATCCTTCTTTTTTTCGCAGCATAAACCAAATCAAACCAGACCAAACCGGACGATGGCACGTGGGGAAGGAGAGTAGTCCTCCACACTAACAACTTTTGCAAGTTCAATAAGGAGTTTCCTTATTTATACCCAAACCCCAATTGAAAATCTTTCTATGTGGAATTATTGAGAGGAAGTTTCCTTCATTGTTGCACATGGGCAAGGTCCATGGGCTAGTCATTCCGGACAACTAGTAGCTGGATTGGGTGATGTTGGGAGGGTTTTCAAGAAATACAAATCAGGACAACTAGGGCACGTCACTAGTACGGGTCTATGGTCAACTCGAACAGACACAATTATAATATGCACAATATATCAAATTCGCATTCAAATCTTCTTTCATGCACGATTCATTTATGGGGGTGTCAATTATGGATTCTCATACTTGAAGCCTTTGCAATGACATCATTTTATCGTCCTTCCCGGTAGGAGAAATTGTTACGACATAATCGAACAACAAAGAATAAAAGTGCTAAAGAGAATCGACACATAATTTGCGTGGTTTCACTAACGTTGTGTTAGCTACATCCACATGCAGAAAAAAGAGAACAATTGTATTACGAATATGATAGAATTACAACAACGGACTAAGGAGCGACGAAAGTCATTAAAATATTTATATATGACACCCTTCTAAAAGTTTTTTTTTTTTTTTTTTTTTTTTTTTTTTTTTGCAAATGTATTTAATTAATGCGAAAATTGAACCCATGACCTCATAGTCAGGGGCACAATATGTCAATTGAGTTTAAAAAGTTTGACGGTAATAATGCATTTAAATTCATGCCTCGTGCATGGTTTTTAGCACAGGTGCAGATTTTAAATCATTCATGCCCCGTGTTTTGCGCAGGATCAATCAACCCCCACTATGAGAATGGGGTGATGTGCTCACTCACCCGTTGCACCAATTAAAAATTTCAATTTGTATTTGATATTTGTTTATGTTATAATTATTCTCTTTAATGATTTTATCTATATTATAATAAATAAATTTAATTTCCAATATTTATATATATTTGTTGGTCAAAATATTCTCTCGAGTCAACTTTCTTTTTAGTTTGAGTAATCTTAATCGAATAAAATCTAATATTTATTATTTCATAATTATTTAAGCTACTATTACCAATGCATTTATTTTATTATCATTTAAATAAACAATTATTTTATTACTTAATTGTCCAAGATATTTGGTTCAATTGGATTTGATTTCTATCAATATTATAATGTAACATACGTAATCATTTATTTATTTTTGGTTATATGGACTATTTATTATAACCCGTAGTTTAACATTTCAATTCACAACTACCACTACTTTTCCATGCATGTATAAGTATAAAATTTGATTTAATTTAGTTTTATAATAAAATGAAGCTTAAAATTCATTATTCTATTATAGATGGAGTAAATTGCCTAAAAAGCTTTTCGTTTTTAAAGAAAAAAATAATGAATATTAGTCCTATAATTTGAAGGTTTTTTATTTATTTATTTTTAATTTAGTAAAAAAACAATTGCTTTCATATTTTAATTTTCAACAACATATTTTACATATTTGAATTCAGTGTGTTTAATTATTTGTGTTGAACTGACCAAATTTCTAAAAGATAATTTTTTTACTTTATACTCATCAATACTTTACTTATGAAATTAAGATTTAAAGTGTCACAATTATAATTTGTAAAACATTATTGCCCATTAAAGGTTACAAAAAATATATATATATATATAAAGTTACCAGATGTAAATACAAAAAATAAAAAAATACAAGATGGATAGTTCATACTAACTTTATTATTAATTTTGATTGTTTTTTTTTTAATAATTTAGATTATTAAACTAAACATGTATAATCTTTATTTATATGACAAAAATCAAGGCCTCATGCCTATGAATGAAGAATAAATATATATCGTTAAGACTTATGCGTGTATGAAACATTGACAAATGATTATATATATATATATATATATATATATATTTTTGTTTGAAAAAAAAATTATTGTATATTTTCAAGAGGAAGGGGACGATAAGTAAATTTTGTACCTACCTTATTCATTCGATCCTTACACAATCTTAATTAAATATATATAAAAACATTTTTAATTAAAAATTATATTATTTAAGTAGTACTTTGATTAATAGTTCATCAATTGTTTATTTAAAAATAATATATATTGAGTTGAATAACATGTAAGAGTGAATGTTTGAGTTCCGTGCATTATTCATCTATCATGTCATACGGTTGCAAGTTGGAGTGGATTGTCCTCGACAAATAACAACTTAACTATTTCTAATATAATTTTATCAAAAAAAAAAAACTATTTCTAATATAATAAATGTGGAGGTGTAAATTGACTTTCAATCTCAACACAATGATAAGTATCTTAATTGCTAAACTATATAGCCATGTTAACATTGTGAATGTTAGAGAATTGATAAAATGTAGGAAGGCTACATTGTATTAGTATGACTTAATACATGGATCTATTTATACTAAAATAGAATAATAATAATGCAAAATACTAAATCCTAAAATAACACCTAAACTAACATTCTCTCAAACTCATAATATTTATATTTGAGTTTGTCAAGAGAGACCAGACAAAAAAATTAACTAAGTAAATGCAGAAGTCAAAATTCGAAATGTTATGTCGCAATTGCCAAACTCGATTGCAACCAATGCCAAATTTCAACTAATGTCAATGGCAATGCTGCGAATTCCAATTGTCAACCCAATTCCACATCAGGTTAGTTCAAATTCTCAAATTTACGACCAACGTCAATGCTACGAATTTCAATTGTCAACACAATTGCAAAATTACCGCAGCAGATGTTAGTGCAAATTCCCAAATTTTGGGATGTTACTCCAAATTTTGATGGCTCCAAATTCCAACTGCAAGCCCAATTGTCAAATTCGAATCACAAAATACGAAAACAAACAAAAAATACTAAAAAAAAAATCCAAAATACCCAAAACCGAACCAAAAATTTCCAAAACAAACCAAAACACTAAAAAAATCGGACCAAACCATAAAAATCAGACCACCTGTGAACTGTCACGTGAATCAGACTGAACTGGTTTGATCAGACCCAAATGAATTGGACCAAACCAGTTGCCCTAACTCTTTTATTCTCCACAATTTTTTTTCAACCGCCGTTTTTTGCCAACGTTTTCTTCTTCATACCTTCCGATTCACCATTGCCACAAGCTATCAAACTAAACTCCTTCATTTTTTCTTCACGACTTTTCTTCACATCTGCGGATCCACAAATGCTCAAATACCCAGCGAACCTCGAACGCCCAGATCGCTCCAGATCTGCCACACTTAGAACCCTGTTGGCCCAGTTACGAGCATATCGCAACCTAGATCCAGATTCACCAGTCCACCAGAGCTCCACCGCCACCGCGAAGACCCTCTATTCGGAACACGTGGCCAACCAAAATCAAAACAAAATGTCCAAGGACTCCTAAAATTCCCAACACACAGACTCCTCACTCCTCTTTAAAAAAATCACAAAACACAAATCAAAATAAAAATGTCCAGTACCTCACCGATTTCTATCAATTTTAAAACTTAATGGCTCTAGTATCATGTGAATTTCAGAGAATTGATAGAATGTATGAAGGAGGCTACATTGTATTAGAATGACTTAATTATAAATACATCTCTAGGGATCTATTTACTTAAATAAAATAATAATGCAAAAGACTAGTCTACCCTTACATAGGTAAACTCTAAAATAACACCTAAACTAACACCTAAACTAACAAACATATGTAATTGACAAATTAAATTTTGCAAGGTAGAGTAAACGAAATGAAGATCATAATAAAAGGTCTTGAAGAAGCCCATACCCGAGTGCGAGGGACCCCTGCGATGACTGGGGACCCGAACTTTAAGTGACTTTCTCACAATGAATGGACTTACAATGCTGTAGCAGTGGATATGACTTTCGTTTTTCATTCATTAATCTCGTACTCTTGAACCACTACATTTTTTCTATTATGGCTCATTCCTATGCTTGTTCTATTCCATGTATGACTTACTCACATTAGTTTAATGGCTGGATGCATAAAGAAAATGCACGTTTGTGAGACCTTAGTTGAGATGGTCGATAACGACTAGGATGGAGTCGGGGTTGCATTCAATAGTCATTGACATGGGGATAAAAACACATAAATTAAAAAGATAAGAAGAAACATGAAAAAAAAGTAATCGGGTATCCACTATCTAAAACCCGACCCGAATGTTGACCAGAAAGAACAGTAACAAATGGCGGGAGAGTTTTTCATACAAACCTTTGGTTGTCCAGAATTTTAAGGAGACGATCCGATTTCTTCGCACAATAATATTTTCCCGATCTTTCTCTTTCTTTCTCTCTAAGAAATTTCACCAAAAAACAACAACAAAAAAAGAAAATATCGAACTTTTTTTTTTTTTTTTTCCCACCAAGATTCACGAGAAACCCAATAGCGACCTTCCAAATCAAATCGCTCAAACTGGTAATCCCCTCCTCTCATCAATGCCATTACCTTTTCAATCTCTTTTCGATTTTTTTTTTTTTTTTTTATCTCTCGCATTATTATTATTTATATCCAATTTGTTCATCGTTTCGATTCCGTTTCACCCGTACGCGATTGTGTTTTTGTTTTTGTTTTTCCTCTGTAATCGAGCTTCTTTTTCTGTGCTGATTGTATTTATCGTTTTCATTTTAGGTCGATTTGGTGATTGATTGATTGATTTCAGCTGTTGTTGAAGTAGAAATAGGGCTTTGAGATGGAGAAGAAGACTTATCCGATTCGTGAAGATTCTTATGTTCTGTATGAGGAGATTGGCCAGGGAGTCAGTGCTGCAGTTCACCGTGCTCTGTGTATACCTCTTAATGAGATCGTTGCCATCAAGATCCTCGATTTTGAGCGTGAGAATTGTGATCTGGTATATTTTTTTTTCTTTACTCATTCACTATATGCTCGAGGGATTTTATTTTGAGCGTCAGAATTGTGATTTGATTTCAGAGAAGAATTGTGGTGAATTGCTTCGATTTGCCGTTTTTGTTATCGTTATTATGTATATTTTTTTAAAAAAATTGTGAAAGTTTAGCTGCTATGCGACTGGCTGATTCTATTAGTTGACTTTTTTTTTTTAATTTTTTTTTTTAAGTTTGTTGATTGAGCAAATAGATTTTTTCTGATAAAAAAATTGGTTCAGAGCATGACTTTTTTTTATTCATCTGCCTGGCGAATGAACCAAGAAACTCTGTTCTAAGTTCTGACCAGAGGGGGATCTTTTACCTTATTTCTAATATTTTTCGTTAAAAAAACTCGAATGTCGGTCGGAGGATTTGATTGGATTTATTTCGGGAGTAAATTCATTCTATTAGTTGAAATTGGTGAGATCCAATTTGACATTTGATTTTTAACATTCAAATATTGACGAGGCTTGAGAATCAGAGTTTTGAAAATAAGCAAACGGCTTAGATTGTTAAGTTGTTCTTTCTCACTTGTCCAAGTTGTTAGAGTATGATATAATTAAATTTACTGTAACCCATCGACTTAACTTTTTGGTTGATTGGTGATTTAACACAATTTTTCTTTGAAAATGACTTATGGTGATTTTCTCCCCTTTCTTCTAGATTTTATGTTGCTTTTCCATGATAATGCTGGCATGGCTTGACCACATCAAAGTGCTCACATTGATATTTCATTTAATTCTTATCTATATTGTTACATTCGCTACATTTTCTTTACTTCTTGATTTTTATTGTCACAGGCTAGCATTTATCGTGAAGTACAGACAATGATCTTGGTTGACCACCCGAATGTCCTTAAATCACACTGCTCCTTTGTCAATGGCCATAATTTGTGGATTGTTATGCCCTACATGTCTGGAGGTTCATGTCTTCACATATTGAAGGCTGCATTTCCTGATGGTTTTGAGGAAGTGCTCATAGCAACAATATTACGAGAAGTATTGAAGGGGCTTGAATATCTTCATAATCATGGACATATACATCGGGATGTAAAAGTGAGAATCTATATATATATATCAATTGTATCATGTTATTGTGTCACCCGATGCACATTAATAATTTCCCTGTAATGCATGGTGTGTTAATAGTTATGCAATTAGAATTTACCTCCATATTTCTTCAGGTTGCTAGTGTGTCTCCATAATAACTTATTTATGCTGTCATGTCTAGAAACTGATAACATATGGTGCAGTAAATGGAAGGATGATGAACATGAGGCAAATTCAGAAAAAAAAAGGGGAAAATGAAAAGAGAATGTATGTCATGGATGGATGCTCAAATTTTCTTAAAAGGGAATTGTTTTTCTCATCCATTAAGACGTGAGCCGAAGAGAAAGTAGCTAAGAGTTTTTAACTGAAGTTGCCTGTAATTTGCCAACGAAGGAGCTGAATCTAAATGGTTCACTATTTGATCCCCCATATGAAATAAGTAACTAGTTATTTCACACACAAGACAACATAAGACTGATAAGGAATAAAATTTTGCTTCCATCTATTTTTATTTATTTACGTTTCATCTTTTGTAGGCAGGGAATGTTCTTATTGATTCACGTGGTGCAATCAAGCTAGGGGATTTTGGTGTTTCTGCTTGCCTTTTTGATTCAGGTGATAGGCAACGTGTGAGGAATACATTCGTGGGGACACCTTGCTGGTATATTTGTACTATTATTTGCATGTATACCTATTGAGTCTCTAGTTCTGCCGTTTTTGAATCTTTTGAGAGCCTTTATGCTCTCTTTATTGGAATGATTAAAATGTCAAAATTCTCCGTTTCCACTGAACAAACAATTTGTATAACAGAATGAATTATGAGCTCTCATCGAAGCAGTTTTATCAATTTGTTTCCTAATAAAAAGTTTATCTCTATTTCAGGATGGCACCTGAGGTTATGGAGCAATTAAATGGTTATGACTTCAAGTTAGTCTTTTTTCTTCATGTATTGCTGTCATGATTTTCCCATAGTTTTTATTCTTTTCTTTTCCTCTTAGACAACAATGTTGCTTACTAACATTGACTGACAATTTTTTTGGCAGGGCTGACATTTGGTCTTTTGCCATAACTGGGTTAGAGCTTGCCCATGGTCATGCTCCTTTCTCAAAATATCCTCCGATGAAGGTGCACTATTATGAATATCATATGCTATTTACTTTGATCTTTTAAAGTTTCGTAGAGTTAAACTATTGAGAAAATGGTCGCTATAGGTACTGATGATGACGTTGCAAAATGCACCTCCTGGCCTTGATTATGAGAGGGATAGAAAATTTTCAAAGGTATAATTCTTTTTATTTGGATTACAATGTGTCAAACTCGTGTAGATATGTATAATGTTTGTTCCTTTGTTTCTCTTCAGTGTTTTAAGCAAATGATTGCTAGTTGCTTGGTAAAAGATCCTTCAAAACGACCTTCTGCAACTAAGTTGCTAAAGCATTCATTTTTTAAGCAAGCCCGATCAAATGATTATATTGTACGTATCCTTTTGGAAGGGCTACCTGTTCTTGGTGATCGTATAAAGGCACTTAAGGTTGGAGTTTTATTTTGGTAATAGGAACCAGCACAGTTCTATTTTATTGTATTTGATACAAGTTGCTTATTAAGAGCAATCCTTTAATCACAGAGAAAAGAAGAAGATATGCTTGCACAAAAGAAAATGCCAGATGGAAAGAAGGAAGAATTATCACAGGTTTGAAGTCTTTATTTAATGAAAATAAGAATGTTTATATACTGACTAATTGTGCCATGATTGGCAGCTGCCAATTATTGGCAGAGTTGTGTCATTGATACACTTGAATTTTCTTTTCTTAGCCTTCTGTAATGTATCACCTTACGAGAATCCGATCTACAATATATTGAAATGTAAAGATAACCAAACTACATGATTCGGTACTTGCACCCTTCTTGAGAAACTCTCTCAAGCCCTAGAACTCAGTACACAATTGCCTACCTTACTCTCATCACCCTCCCTCTATTTATAGCAAAACCCCCCAACAAACTCCTTATCCAATTACTAATATACCCTTGCTATTATCCTACTAATCTTCTTTCTAAACCCCTATCAGTACCCTTACACCTTCACACATCTTTTTTTTAACTTCTGAGTTCTGAAACAGAATGAATATAAACGAGGAATCAGTGGATGGAACTTCAATCTTGATGATTTAAAGGCACAGGCATCTCTGGTACTGGTAATCTATCATCACCAATTCTTTTGTTTGCAACATAAATGATTTTGACATGTTATGATATCTTTGCTATGCTATTATTACTATTTATTTATTTTTTATTTATTTTTTACAATTAGATTCAGGAATTTGAAGAGTCTATAAGTGAAATCAGTGAAGGAGGGAGCTCGAATTCCTTATCTGCACTTGATGTGCAAGAAAAGAAATTACACTGCCAAAATTCTTCAGAAATTTCAGATACTGTATGTTAATATGCTCGTCCTTTTTCCAGTATTTTTGTATTTTAATTTCTGTTCCTAATAATCTCAACGTGTTTTCAGGAAGAGAATGGCATGCTGCGGAGACAACCCTCCATGAAAGCTAATGACACAGTGTATATAATTTATCATTACTTAATGTATTAATATTTTCTTAGCCTAACAATAATATATTATCTCATTCGTTCCGAATGGATATGAAAATCTTCGTTTTTGGTCCAAGTTGTAAGGTTTTTCCTTGTTATATCAACTAGCCAGATAAAGTATATTAACAGCAGCCTTTTTCTTTCTTTCCCAGAGATGGTAAAAAATCTGTCAATGACTCAACAATTATTGGTTCTTGCTCTCAATATCAGTCTTCATCCCACAATGATAATCAAACTGAGAATGACTCCAGTGAAGAGCTTCATTTGGAGAACAGCAAAAGAATTTTGGGGAATGCTCCTAATAGTAGCCAACATAAAAGAAGTATTTCTTCTAATCCCGCTGTTCAGCAAGAAGTCTGTTCGCCGGTGAACAGAAGAGATAGGTTTGTCTTTGTAGATTCAGTTCTAATTTTAAGTTAGAGTTTGCTGACTATGTTTTATTCATGTGTATTCTTCAGAGAAATCGTTTTTGGGCTGTGACAATTTACTGATTTCATGGATCCCCAAAATATTTCTTGTTTTCATTCTTGTGGCTTATGGTGTTGTTTTTATTCTAATAACATTTTCTAAATATGTCGCTGGCATGACTTTTTGTGTATGCATGGATATATATGTTTGTACTTATTGAAGAGGTAAGCTGAGTTGGTGGTCCATGAATTTCCTTATTGTGCGTCAGATATTGAAAAGAGTAATAAAAAGGCACTATTGGAAATTTATTTCTCAGAAACCAAAACATACAGTGTGAAGAACATGTTTCTTTGTCCGATTTGAATGGACCAAAGATTATTCTTTGCAGAAAATGTCTCGAGATTATTTCAGTTCTTCATTTCAAAGTTTTCTCTCAAGCTGGTTATAGTTTTTTCAGAAATGTTTATACCTTCTTTAACCACATCGTTAAACAAGACATAAATTGGGTAGCCATACACGCATAAGGACATTGTCAGCACTGAAAGATTGTGCTCAACTCTGAGCATGTAGAATAAGGGCTCTATCGAATACATAAATTCTTGATCTTCCTAGTATGTATTAGGCTATTAGCAAAAGCCAAATAATCTCCTCTTCCTCTCTTTCTCTCTCTCTCTCTCTTAAAATCCAAAAGGTAGAGTTTAGGTTTTTAAGATTGGTAAGAGTTAGTCCCTTTCCTTCTTCAGCTCAGCCTATTACTGCCATTATAAAATAGCTCCACGTAATCTGCAAGCCAAATATCTTTAAACTTGCATCATCGTTTTTTTTGCACCTAGCTCATTTGCTGAACCGATACTGCTATCAACTTGTTTGTTATTATTGTTTCTGAAAAGTTTAACCAGCACAGGAGTTATCATGTCTATGTTTTCAAAGAAAATTCCCCTTTCTGCATGTGTTCGTTGTGATGCCCGGTCATGTCTGATATTTATGAATGGAAGTTCATGATGATTCACTTTGAATATTTGAATTTTCAGTTATGAGGCAGAAAAGAATGTTGCAAATGGCAGTGTTGCAATTGGAATAACTTCTCAGGTGGTAGATGATGTGCTTTCTGATTCTCTTTCTAAAGATCCCAAGTCAGCATGTATGTGTTTAGCTATATGATGAGACTTTTGTTTTGATTGCAATTTTGGGTTATAAATTCTTCGTTTTATGTCTGATTGATGTGCTTGAATAGTAAGTCCTGCAACAAATGACGAGGAACAGGATGAGAAAGCAAAGGTACCAGTTATTCAGCAGAAAGGGCGTTTCAAAGTTACTTCGGAGAATGTTGATGTCGATAAGGTTGGTTCAATAATCTGGAGGTTATTCCTTCTTTTCTTATAGGCTGCATTACTCAATTTGTCTGTTTCTTTTCAGGCAGTTCCATCCCCTATTCTGCAAAAAAGTCACAGTATGCAGGTTCGTAATTTTGAGGTTAGCATATGATTGATTGTGTTTATTTGATCTTTTTCCTTCTTTTTCTTAGTGCTTCTCATAATGTAATATTGTCAGTTGTACATGTTCAAAAAGAAGATTCAAGAGGTGTAAAAGATGTGGTCTGCATTTGAATGTATTCTACATGTACAATTTGTTAAACATATGCATGCAAATTTTTAATGGATCTAAAAAAGATGATACTTGAGACTTTTATGCTAATATATTTGATCACCATTGCACCATGTTCGCTGTTGTTTCCCCCCTCGAACCTTGAATTGTCTTTTCTTGGTTGAAATAAAAGTAAAGCCATGAAAAACAAAAAATATTCTGGTACAGTTTTTAAGAGAAATACTGAAGAATCCAAAATTGGATCAGGATAGATTGATTTGAAGCTCATACCTTTCATAAGAGGTCTATAGCGACAGATCTTACTTGAACTAGGTTGTATAACTGTGTCCTTGAGTTCTAGAGTTTGTGTTGTGTGACAAAAGAAAAATGTTATTATTTGATGATGTGTTGAATTTCAGTTCGCAATTTATTCTTTAATAAGTTTATTGCTCCTAAGTCCCAGGATGGCCGTTATGCAGGTGATTACCTCAAATTGTGCTACTCCTCTACCTTCTAATCTACCAAGTCCACAACTGACACCTGTACCATCATCTGATGCTATACCAATTAATACTAGATGTTCTATGTTTCCAGTGTTGCAATCTGTTTTGCAGACAAATATTGTTCAAAGGGTATGGTTAATGAATTAGTATAGCATCGTCACTTGTCAATTGCTGAATTTAGTCTGTCGTTCCTTGTTGGAACAGGATGATATTTTGACTCTAATGAAGCAAATCTCGATCGGAGAATTTCCAGGTTCGAGTTTCTCTTTTTTTCCCTTGGAGGTTGGTTCCACATTCATTTCAGTTGACTCAAATCTATATATTCCTTTTTGTTTTTGTTTTTAACAATGCTCAGCTGAGGGTGTAGTTGATGTCTCAACGGCACAAATAACAGCGACGGAGAAATCTTTGGTATGTAAGAAAGGAGGAGGATAGTTGAGTTAAATGAAACATTTTATGATTAGAGCTTACCATTTGACAATTTACTTATTTAGAAATCTTTGGTATGTAAATTTTTTGCCTGAAAACTATATACTCAAGATTTTTACTTAGCAAATGAGTTTGGAATGACTTTTTCTTAAACAAATCTTGGTAAAAGTGTTCATTTGGTAAATGACTTTTTCTCTCAAAAGTACTTCATAATTTTTAAAATTTTCTAAAATCATTATATTGATTATCTAACCAAATACTATGTAAATTTTGAAAAGTATTTTCAATAGGCTAAAAGCACTTTTCACCTTCTCAAAAGTCATTCCAAACTCAACCAGTCTTTTATCATGATTGAATTAGAGAGCATATAAGATAAACATTATGTTCTGCTGTTGAATGATTGGATGATAATTATTTGCAGCTTGAAGCAGCTCATGAAAGGGAGAAGGATTTACTTAACGAAGTAACTGATTTACAGTGGAGGTATGTTTATATTCAGAAATATATATTATATGATTATATATATTTATTACCTTTCAAAAAGAAAAAGTAAAAAAAGTAGGTAAAAAATGTTTTCCTAAAGCTTGGTTGTTTGATGTGTAGGGTATTACGTGCAAGAGATGAAATCCAAAGATTAAAATTAAACAATGCAGGTTAATGGTTGAATTATATTTATTTGGGTTCATAATATCTCTTTGGTGCGTCCTATTTGCCGAATATGAAATATTTGGAATGGACATAGAAAAAAGCCTTGAAATAAATCTTAGGTGTACAATAGAATATAGAGATTAAAAAAAAAGAAAAAAGAAAGCAAATGTCATACTGGGTGTACTTTTGATATCTACTCAACATTTTGAACTTCCTTATGTAGATATCTTTTCATTAATTTCTGCAAAATAGTGTGCAGATTTAGTGAAATTATTGTTAGTGTACATTATTTTAGTGTAGTTTATGAAGCTTTATTCAAGTTTTGAACTACTTCATTCAGTTCATTGGATGATTCAATAATGCCTCACTTCCCCTCTATTTTTTTTTTTTTTTTTTTTTTTTTTGGTGTATAGTAATATTAATTTCTTAGAAGAATGTAAAATCCCTTCATTATTTGCCAGGTTTTGAAGTTTTTATTTTATTATTGTATTCAACCTCCCTTTTGTAGTTTTGTTTGAAGTCAAAGCCAATTTTTTTTTTTTTTTTAAAAAAATGAAAAAAAAAACCCTTTAACCAGCATTTATATTTGTGTTTTAATATGGGATTTTCAAGTTTCATGAAATTAGAGACAAACATGAAATATTCATACTTGGAATTAATAATGTTAGACATATTAGATGCATCAATTATATATATATATAGAAATTGTAACATATGTCAATTTTAAATAAAATAATTAAAAATATATATATTTTTTTTTTGCAAATATGACAATTTCTATTACTGATAGACTACTATTAGTGACAAGTGATAGATTACTAATTGACATCTGTTACAATTTCTATATATATATATACATATAATTGATGCATCTAGTATGTCTAACATTATTAATTCTAAGTATGAATATTTCATGTTTGTCTCTAATTTCATGAAACTTGAAAATTTATCACTTGTCACTGATGGTAGTCTATTAGTGATAGTAATATATCTACTATAGCAGTTTATCAGTGACAGGCATTGAGTTTTTGTTGTATTTGCAAAATGTTTTAAATTTTGCTATATTTGCTATTATTTTGAGTCTGATTGTTGTTTATGCAACCAGCCCTCTATATATATTAATTTGCTAACAATGGGAAAGCATATTGTGATTTTTAAACATAATATGCTAATTTACTTTGTTTTCTAGAACAATATTATAATTGGAATAGTAAATATTAAAATATTGATCAAACTAAATACATGTTTATTCATTGTTATAAAATAAATTCTAAGGACCGATTAAAAAGCAACATTAATCTTTCTTCAAAAAAAAAAAAAAAAAAAATCAACATTAATCATATGAAGTTTTATTATAACTTTATAAGTCAAACATGTTTTTAATTAGATTAATTCACCACTACAAATATTCTGAAAGTGAATAATTATACAAATATAGTCAAACTAAAATAAATAAATAAATTATAGTCCGCACAATAGCAATAGCAATGAACTTTAAGACAATTATTTGATTTAGAAATAATATTTACATTCAAAATCAATATATTAAATATTGTTAAAAAAAGTTCATATCTTAAAGTCTAGTCTTAAAAGTTGTATAGAGAGATGCAGATGAATACATAAATTAGACATTTTTTCTTCTTCATATTCTTTATATATTTGAATTCTTTCACTCACACTTGTTAAAAAAAATGAAAAATAAAAAAGAAAGTGAAAAAATATTTAAATTTTGAAAAAAGAAAAAGAAAAAGAGAAGTGATCCATCATCGTTTGGGATTGAAAAATAAGAAATCAAATCACTCTTTATGTTTTTTAATTTTAAAAAATATCTAAAACGTTTTAAAAAGTAAAAACGTTAAATAGTTTATTTTTTTTAACAAAAAAAAAAGAAAAAAAGAAGAATAGAAGATAGAAACAGAAGCCGACAGTGGAGGAACATCAGTTGGATGAAGATTGCTATATTTCTGATTTCTAATGATTACGATGTTCAGTTTCCTGTTGAACTTATGCTATTACGAATTCAACTTTTGTTATATGAAGTTAATTTGTGATGATTATCATTATATTCTATACAATTCATATATTAATAATTCATTTTTTGTTTTTTTTTTAATGATTATCATATTCTAAGTTAATTTGTGTACATAAACAGTCACTAGAACTGTGATTTGGCAAACTATTATGAGAAATAATTGTTGTAAACTAAGATTTATAACATATTTGGGTGCTTTGTGATACGAGCTCAATTTCAAATACAAAATAAAAGGACAATCAAAGGAAAGAAATTATAAATTAAATGGATAAGAGAAATTATAAATTAAATGGATAAGAGATTCATTCGGCAATCTTCTACAATACTCACAAAGTTCAATGTAAAATTCAGCCCACCTCATTATTACCATCCAAATTTTATATCAAACAACCACTCGTGAAGCGCATTGTCTAACTTATTCTATGATGATGGTTTCATCATGCGTTTGTACAACTATTTACTATCCAAATTTTTACTCACCTCCCGTCACGGCTTTCCGCCATTTTTAGCAACCTACTACCAATTACTAGTCACTCATTTATCTTATAATCATTTGATTTTTTGTTTTTAATTTTTAAAAATTAAACCTATAAATATTAATTTCATATATAAATTCTTGTTATTTGTTTTGTTATATACATTTAGATATGTTTTCAAAATTCAAATCAAATTTTAGAAACTAAAAAAAAAAAAATTCTAAAAAATTGGTTTGATTTTTAGAATTCAACTAAGAATTGAAATATTTTCTTAAAATGAATGAAGACCATTGTGAGAAAATGATAGAAAAACATGCATAAACCAAAAATTAAAATGATTATCAAAACAACGTTAATTAATTGAAGTAGAATTAAAGAAAAATACTCACAAACTCTAGAATTTATAACTAATAAAAATAAATAAAATAAAGTCTTGGAGATGGTAACATTCCTTCCCACTTAAAGGACACCCTTGTCCTCCAGGGTGAGAATGACTCTAGTCAGGGTTTAGTAATAATATGAGTTTTTGTTCTTTAATTTATTATTATTATTATTATTATTATTATTATTTTTTTTTTGGGGGAAGAAGGATTTTAAACTCTAGTTGACCTAATAGAACGATGGATAATTTTGTTTTGAAACCAAAATTGTAATATTTATTACTATTAGGGTTCAATTTTAGAGAGTTGAATATGTATTGTGATGAGTGGAAAAAAAAAGCATTCCTCTCGTCTGGTCCTTGTCCATTTTCGCTTATCTGTTAGGATTTTCTTTTTCAATTCATTATTTTTTTTTCTTTTTAATGTAATTTTTAGTACAATAAATATAGGGTGGGTATGCTATTTATTTATTATTTTTTTCGCAAAGATAAATATATTAGTAAAGCAAAATAGCGATCTCATATAGTTAAGGCCAAAACAAAGAAACAAGCACAACACAAAAGCGAGCATAGCTCAACTGGCATATGTATGATTTGATGACCAAGAGGTCTGTGGTTCGAATCCCCCACCCCAATGTACTCAAAAAAAAAAAAAAAAAAAAAAAAAGGCCAAAACAAAGAAACAAGCACAACACAAAAGCAACAAGCCAACAAAAAAAAAAAAAAAAAAACAAAAAAAAATCAAGTCCCAAAGAAGAAAAAAACAAAACTCCACGGCGAGTCACCAACTCAGCCTAGGCTCCCACCCAAGACATCCGGGCCATCAAGGAGCGAAGAAGCCTTCTCTAGGCTAGCCCCAGAGCGATGCACATACTCAAAATTTTGTTCAAAGTTACTGAAGGAATCAAAGCAAGAGATTCTACATATCCTCGCCTTCTAAGGATGGCGAAAGAATTAGAAACAAAAATGACTACATGTTCAGCCACTAGGCCACCTGACATACTAGAAATCTAACCTCTAGGGGAACAATTAAGCGAGCCTCCCAACATCAAGGGCCCAAAACGAGGCTTAGGAAGGGGGGTAACATGCTCCACAATAGCTCGTCGTGATCCTACTAACTGCAAAAGCCCAAAACTAGCCTCGTTTAATAGAGGGACCAATTAAAGAGGACTAAAATTTTTAGTTTTGAAAACTCATGGACCAAATAGTAACCAAGTTCAAATCCTAGGGATAAAAAATATACTTTACCCTTAATTAATTTGTCTTTTTTAATAGAGGGAAGC
Source organism: Herpetospermum pedunculosum (assembly GCA_028017165.1). Classification (NCBI taxonomy): domain Eukaryota; kingdom Viridiplantae; phylum Streptophyta; class Magnoliopsida; order Cucurbitales; family Cucurbitaceae; genus Herpetospermum; species Herpetospermum pedunculosum. The sequence continues at coordinate 16,095,748 of CM051523.1, forward strand.
ATTCTTTTTAATTTGTCTTTTAATAGTGTTTTTGGACTTTTTAATTTTCGGGTAATTTCAAAATAAAAAAATAATGCTTAATTAATTTGTCTTTTAATAGTGTCCGGGTTTACTAAAGTCTATCTAAAATCTATATACTAGTCATCTTTACAAAAGTCTTTCTAAAATCTATATACTAGTCATCCTTAAAATGAAAAAAGATATAATCTATATACTAATCATCCTTAAAACGAAAAAGATAAAACATTATTTATTGATGGTACTTCGGAAAAAACTTAAAATATTTTTCGATTTTTTCTTAAGAAATATTTCTGATAAGTTGGTCGATTTGAAGTTCAAAATATATATATATATATATATCTAGTTGCAAAAGATTGCAGGACATAAGTTTTTTTTTTTTTTTTTTTTTAACTCCAAATTGATAATTCTTATTTATTTTATTTTTTTTAAAAGTGAGAATCTCGGTACTCGATCCTGGTCAAGATTGCACCGAATGCGGTAGTCTTAGGTGAAAAATTTGACAAGGAAGCTATCCTTGACAATAATCCAATTTGTTGTACAAAAAAAAATCTTAAATAATAGTAATTAGTAATTAGCTTAGGTATTGATTGACTACAATCTTAGTAAAATAATAGTCAATCCAAACATAACTCAATAAATAAGTTATCGTACTATACGGTTGAAGATTCGATCTCCAATCCCTCACAAATTTTTAACTAAAAAAAAATATCTCAGTAAATCATTTTCATTTCGATATATTCACAAATTAATTTTGTAGATGACATTTTTGCAATATTTTAGGTAAATTATGCCAGAATTGCAATTACCCGAAAATTTAAACTTTCAATTAAAAAGAAAAAGAAAAAGGAAAAATAAAATTGCCTCTGTTTTTGGTCTTTGAGAATTGTTAGAAATAGATAACAATTACATTCACTTCCCTCATCTCATCTCCGGAAATGGAAAAAAGTGTTTAGGGCTTTTGAGAATTTTCCCAGGAAACAAACAGCACTTCATTCACCTTCCATCTTCGTTGTTGGTTTTCTGCAACAACAGAACAAAAAGAAAAAAAATATAAACAAACATGTAATGGCATCCATTTCATGACCTTGTCAGATGTCTCTTCAAAACGGGTTGACTTCTAATTCATAACCAAAAGCAAAAAAAACAAAAATCTTGTTCCATTTCCTTCACCAATTCATCGAGAAACTACCAACCGAACATAGCTCAACTGGTTAAGACGTAGACATGGACATGTTGAAGTGAAAAGAAAAGAAAAAGAAAAAAAAAACTGCAGTCTCTCTCCCTCTTTGTGTTCTTTCTGTGTGTATGTGAATGTGAATCAAGGTGGAGTTTTGAAAGATTGAAGATGGAAACATGAGGAAATATGGAAATGGGATTCTGGAAGGAAGGAGGCTGCCACCCCCCGGAATCATTCAACTCCAAATTTGCACTTCACACCCTTCATTTCTGATGAAATTTGTTTTAGGTCCCTACTGTAGTGTCTATTCTCCAACTCTATTATATTGAAATGAAGATGGAGATGAAGATGAAGATACTGGTAAAGTAAAGTGGTGAAAAATGACAGAAAATGAAGAACTTTTGAACTAATTTATCGGAAAAGAGGTTTGATTACTTATTATTCAACAGACGTGACCAAAGCCAAAGACAGAAAACGTGATGTCTAAATATCATTATTATAATTTTGTTTATGCAGAGCAGACCCACAAGCTTTTTTCTTTCATCTTTGTGCTCTAGCCACTCTCCTCCAGTTTCCTCCTTTTCGTTTACAAATCATTGTCCTAGTTTTGATTTCAAACATATTTTTTTATTATAACTAATTCATTTAAGATGCTTAAAGAATTTCTAGAAAATAAATATAATATTTTCAAAAATTGTAACATGTTGCAGCCACCAGCCAGAACAACCAGAATGTCCCCCCCACAAGCACACCCACTCACCACCCACAAAGGAGAGAGAGATAAAACAAGGTTTTTTAATCCAAGTCCACAAATTTCCATCTCTTTCTCTTCCATTCCTTCAGAAAAAAATTCCCAACACAGTTCTCTTCTAGGATATAGCTTTAAATATTGAGTGAAAATCTAATCATCATAGTGATTGCAGCCAACCAGAAAGCAAAAAGATGAGCAAACAATACCATTTCTAGTCTCACATTTCATCATTTCTACCACCGACTTTTCCCCTATAAAATATCAAATCCCACCAGTAATTACATTAATCCCTCCCTTTCTCTTTCAGCTACTTCTGCACTAGCTCACTTTTCAACCAATTCTAGCTCAAACCTATCCCACTAAATTTTCTTATATGTTTTTTTCCCCCTACCCTTTATGAAACAGGAAGAAGAATGTAAAGCAGTAAAGGATGATATGATGAGAGAAGAAGGTAAACTTACAGGTCATTTCAACAGTAGTATTGTTCTTCGGCTTGATATGGTTTTCTTCAGAGCTGTGTTCCTTCTCCTGTTTCAGTATCTGGTTTTGAATTCTGGGAGTCCAGTTATTGTAGGTCGCCACTACCCTCCTCATAAGTCTTTGCTCACTGATAAAGCAGCTCTCCTGGCCTTCAGGAAGCGCATCATACATGACCCCACTTCCACTCTAGATAACTGGATTGAGGCTGTTGATGTATGCAACTTCACTGGTGTTGCTTGTGACCGGCACCGTCACCGGGTATCGAAGCTCAGTTTGATTGATGTTGGACTTGTGGGAAATATTTCACCCTTCCTCTCCAATCTCACAGGTCTTCGAATTCTGGAAATCGTTAGCAATTATTTTTTTGGGGAAATTCCTTCTGAACTTTTTTCTCTTCGAAATCTTCACCGCCTTCGCCTCGACAGCAATAGTTTGGAAGGTCCCATACCAAATTCCGTTGCTAGTTTGTCCAAACTTACTGTAATAAGTCTTACGGAGAACAAGTTAAATGGCACAGTTCCACCTTCTCTCTTTTCTAATTGCACGTCGTTGCATAATGTAGACCTTTCCAACAACTTTCTGACAGGAAGGATTCCAGAAGAAATTGGAAATTGTCCAAAGCTGTGGAATCTCAATCTGTACAACAACCAGTTCAGTGGAGAACTTCCTCTTTCTTTAATGAATACTTCACTATTTAACTTGGATGTCGAATCTAATCATCTTTCTGGCGAACTGCCTTCAGCGCTTGTGGAAAACCTGCCTTCACTTATCTTCCTTCATTTATCAAATAATGATATGGTAAGCCATGATGGAAATACCAATCTCGAACCGTTCATTATTTCTCTTAGAAACTGCAGTAGTTTAGAGGAGCTTGAATTGGTTGGGATGGGGCTTGGAGGGAGGTTACCGGATTCTATTGGTCATCTAGGTGTCAATTTTTCAGTTATATTTTTGCAGGAAAACCAGATATTTGGATCAATTCCTCCAAGTTTGGCCAAGCTTTCCAAACTTGCAGGGCTGAATTTGACATCAAATCTACTTAACGGAACGATTCCTGCGGAGATAGGCAAGTTGTCGAAATTGGAGCAGCTTTTCTTATCACACAACCTCTTCACTTCAGAAATTCCAGAAGCATTAGGCGAGTTACAACATCTTGGTTTGTTGGATCTATCTCACAACCAACTTTCAGGTGAAATCCCAGAAAGTATTGGAAATTTGTCTCAGATGATCTATTTGTTTCTCAACAACAACATCTTGTCAGGAACAATACCTTTAGCATTGGTAAAGTGCACAGGTCTCCAAAAGCTGGACTTATCTTTCAACATGTTGTCAGGAAGCATTCCTCGAGAGATATTAGGCTTGCAAGAGATAAGAATTTTTATTAACCTTTCTCATAACAATCTTCAAGGAACCTTGCCAATTGAGCTTAGCAAGCTGAGAAATGTTCAAGAGATGGACCTTTCATCCAACCACCTCACCGGAAACATCTTCCCTCAGATATCAAGTTGCATTGCACTGAGGTTGATAAATTTTTCAAATAATTCCCTCCAAGGTCATCTTCCAGATTCCCTAGGTGAACTCGAGAACCTTGAATCATTTGACATTTCAAAAAACCAATTGTCAGGCATGATTCCAGCCAGTCTCGGTAAGCTCCAATCTCTCATTTACCTGAATCTTTCATTCAATAACTTCGAAGGAATGATTCCAAGAGATGGAATTTTCAAATCATCCACAACTTTGTCATTTCTGAACAATTCACTGCTTTGTGGAACAATTCCTGGAATACCAGCCTGTTCTGGCAAGAGAAATCGGTTTCAATCACCTGCATTCTTGACTATATTCATCTTAATTATATGCATATCATCGTTCTTATCAACAATATGCTGTGGGATTGCTTGTCGACGTCTAAAAAAGATTATTTCAGCACGAAATACCGAGTCATCAAGGAGATCAAAGATGCCAGATTTTATGCACAATTTTCCAAGAATAACAAGCAGGCAACTATCAGAAGCCACCGGAGGTTTTGATGAACAGAGACTAATTGGTTCAGGCAGCTACGGACAAGTCTACAGAGGCGTTCTTCCAGATGGAACAACAGTAGCTGTTAAAGTTTTACATACACAATCTGGAAATTCCACAAAGAGTTTTAACAGAGAATGTGAAGTTTTGAAGCGAATTCGCCACAGAAACCTTATAAGAATTATAACAGCTTGTAGTCTCCCAGATTTTAAAGCTCTAGTTCTACCATATATGGCAAATGGAAGTTTGGATAACCATCTATATCCACATTCACCAGCCAGCTTGGCTTCTAATTCTTCAGATTTAAGCCTAATCCATAGGGTGAATATATGCAGTGATATAGCTGAAGGAATGGCATACCTGCATCATCACTCTCCAGTCAGAGTCATACACTGTGATTTAAAGCCAAGCAATATTCTTTTAAAAGATGACATGACAGCTCTTGTTTCTGACTTCGGGATCTCAAGGTTGATGACTCCTGGAAATGGAAGTGGTGCAGCTGTTGAAAACATGGGAAAGTCAACTGCAAACATGTTAACTGGATCAATTGGATATATTGCACCAGGTATAATTTTCTTCTTTTAAAAAAAACCAAGAATTTCGTTTTCAATTCACCCAAATAACAAGCAAATGTATAATTAGGAGTGTCAAGTGAGTTAGCAGAGTCGAGAAAAGCTTCTCCATCTCCATCTTTATCGGCTATATCTCCACTAAGATGCCTATAAAACAATTCAATTGCATCAATTTTTAATCATCTCCAGAGTTCTAACTCAAGACTCTCTCCCTTATATCATGATAAGTTATCATTATCACTAGGTCTAAAACCATCATGGACTGACCCAGTAGTCAATAAGAGACTTGAAAATAATAATGGGTTTAGACGGAATGAGTTCAAACCATGATGACCACCTATCTAAGATTTAATATCCTACGAGTTTCTTTGACAACCAAATGTAGTAGGGGTAGACGATTGTCCGTGAGATTAGTCGAGGTGCACGCAAACTGGCCCGGACACTCTATCCAAAAACAAAAAAGTATCACTAGGCCTAAAAGTTTGAGCTTGATAAGCTATGAATGAAGCTATGGCAAATTTAATCATTGAATATATTCCCAACGGTCAAAACAACAATCCTTTATTATCCCATTTTTCATATAGGACTTTTATCAAACATATTAAGTGCATCATTTATGTTATGTCTACTCTCGTTGCAGAATACGGGTTTGGTTCCACAGCATCCATGAAAGGAGATGTATACAGCTTCGGCGTTCTAGTTCTAGAAATGGTAACAAGAAAAAGGCCAATAGACGACATGTTTGATGAAGGGCTAAGTCTACATAAGTGGGTGAAGAGTCATTACTACGGCAGAGTAGAAAAAGTAGTGGATTCTTCTCTACAGAGAGCTTCGAGAGATCAATCACCTGAAATGAAGAAAATGTGCGAAATGGCAATCCGAGAGCTAATCGAATTGGGTTTGCTCTGCACTCAAGAATCTCCATCCACAAGACCCACAATGCTCGATGCTGCTGATGACCTGGATCGATTGAAGAGATACCTTAATGGTGGCGACACCACAACAACATTTGCCTCATCACTTGGAATTTCTTCATCCACTCTTGGCGATGACTCCAATTACTCCCCACAAATCGTCTGAAAATGGGCATTTCCTGATCGCATAGCCTTTTTGACTTTTGTTAGGTTTCAAAATCAAAATCCCCATTTGCTCCACTCGGGTATTGGGGTTTGACAATGATCGAAATCGCGATTGTGGGGTTCAAAGGCTTCTGCGGCGCCCAATTGAATGAGGATTTTTGAGTATGTGGCGTGCGTTGGCCACTCGATCGATGGTTGTTGATGTGATTGAGGTTTTTGGAAGAAATTGGGGGAAGTTCATAACGCCATGTTTGAAAAAGAGACGTATAATTGAAACTTTGAGTGAAAAAGGATGGAAACATTTTGATTTTTTGATCCGAATTCGTTGAATTTTGCCTTCTTCGCATCGTCTTTTTGTTGTCTTCTTGCATAAACCAACCAGAGGAAGAAGTATTAATTTAGCCGAAAATTTGACGACAAAACATCAAATTCAAACCTAATATTGTTGATTGTTGAGTGAAACCTTCAACCCAAATTACTACCAAACTCAAACTCAAGGACTTAACGTAATTTTTTCTATAATATATATTACATAAATAAACTATTCTCTTTAACATATTTAATGTATTACAATCGATATATTTTTCTCTTTTTATATTTAATATAAAATATATTAAATATTAATTTGAACATTTCAAAATTTTATTTCAACTAGTTGATGTGAACTCATTAATCAATTAGCTTTTATTCATTAACTATAGGTCACTTCACTATAAGTCTATAATTGCACTATTGGAAGACAAGTTGTGTCCATGAATATAAATCATTACATGTAAGTCAATCATTTCCGAGTTGTTTGTAATTACAGTTGGGTCAATAGTTCGTTTTACCCTTGTAATTATATCTTGTACCTTAACTATCACTCCTTTCCGAGTTGTTCGTAATTACAATTGGGTCAAAAGTTTATTTTACCCCTGTAATTACATACCTTAAGTATCACTCATCCTCTAATGAACAATATGTTTATGATTCAACCATAAACTAAGTCCCTCTCGGACCAGTGGGAGGGTGTGACCCCATTGTTTAAGTCCTGAAATCAACGAGAACTACTCATCTACTTTCCCTATATGGGAGGAGTGAATTTCATATTGTGAAATTTATGTTCTCAACTTCCTATTTGGTCAAGTTTCCAAATTGTAGGCTTATTGAATCAACTATAAAGTTCATTCCCACCCATGAAAATCAAAGGACGAGTCATTACATATATTAGTTCATAACTCACTCAAAATTAAGATTGAGTCACATATCACATATGATCATCCTGTGAAATATTAATTTTCTTAAATAACGAATTTATAAAGAGATAATATATATTTTGTGGTCCAATCTTATACAAACTCATTGTATAAGATACCCCACTCACATGTCTCTATAAAAATGATTTGGATCAAATTATTTATAATAATTACAAAGTGAGTCGTATCAATAATTTCTTGAACATGATCCTCTCGTATGTCAATTACATATTGTTCAAGATTACACTAATAATCTTGAAATTTTACATAAGGAATAATATAAATTGTAAATAATAATAATAAAATAATTATCAATTAATTACGAGGTTGTAGAGCAATCTCATCATAAGGAATAAGTCAAATCTAATCCAACAACTCTAAAGTCATTTTGTCGCCCTACTGAATTAGCCATCAAAATTTGTTTTATTTGTTTTTTGTTTTGCAGGTCCCTTCAACAGAAGAAAGTAAGGCAATTCTAATCCAAGAACTCTAAAGTCATTTGTCGCCCTACTGAATTAGGCATCAGTGTTTGTTTTCTTTGTTTTGCAGGTCTCTTCATCCCGACGATTTACAAATTCATAGTTAAAGCGACGTGAGAAGCAAGTGTCATCCACTGTACAAAATTTGGCCTCAACATTAAAGATAAAATACACTTTTTTCTTTTCTATAGTTTAATAATGTGGCGGTGTACTAAAAAAAACGGGAACGGTGGAGAATTGAACCTTCAACATTATAGAAGATTGTATTTTCAAAAAAGAAAAAAAAAACTTTATAAAAGATTAGTAGGTGTCTTATCCAATCCTTTAAGTTAGAACTTTGTATTCACTTGGTGTATAAATTTTCAAAAAGAATTGTGTTAGACAAATTACAAATAACGTATAATTTTCTGATCAGTGCAACAAATTTTCTGTATCTCCTCATAATACAAGTTGAAAATGTTGTATGACTCTAACCACTTTATACTAAGATTTTGAGTAGGGGTGCAAGAAACCGAACCGAACCGAGGAACCGAACCGAACCGAACCGGTCCGGTTCGGTTCGGATCGGTTTTTAGAGATATTATATGCATTCTGTCCGAACCGAACCGAACCGGCTAATTTCGGTTCGGTTCTTTGGTTAACCGAGATTTACCTAAAAATTAGGTTATGATATTATATACATTCTGCCTCGCTTCTTCCTCTCAATTTTCCATCGCATTAGGGCTTTCGTTCATCTCTCTTAAAATCGCTCTGCAATTTTCATCTCCAATTCGAGGTTTGTCAATGTAACCATCGTGATACCTACCGACTTGTTTTTGGAGTTTTCTGTTTGCGTTCCTTCTGCATTTCTTCCGAATTTGATTCTGGTCTCGATTTTTTTCTATTTACTTCTATTTACTTTGGTAAACTATGAGGGGTGGCCTTGGCAGCTATGGAGATCGATTTTTTTGGAGTTTTCTCGGTTCGGTTCGGTTCGGTTTTGATGAAAACCGAACCGACCCAGTCCATTTACACCCCTAATTTTGAGCTAAAAAAAACACAATCTTTTGCCCAATAATTACTCTTAAAACATCCAAAAGTGAATATGATGAAATAAAAGAAGAGAAGATTGAAAAATGTTGTATATTGACAGTGTCCAAGGAGAACTACAAATACGATTTTTTTTATATTTAATTTTTTTTAATACAATTAATTAATCAAAAGATATTTTTTAAAAATATCTAATTAATGTGAGGTGAGGGATTGAGCTTCCCACCTCAGTCAGAAACACAATTTTATGTCAATTGAGCTATGATCGATTTAAAAATTAATCAAACGATTTAACTTTTCATAGAAATATATTTTTCTCCTGATAAAAGAATATCTCAAACTTAAACTCTTACATAAATATAAAAAAGGAAATTATGATAGAAACAAAATGTTACAACAATTTAGATCATAATGTTTTATTAGTGGAATGTTTTTTTTTTTTTAGTGGAATTAATAGTTTTTTTTTAAGAGTGGAATGGATAATTTAGTTCATCAATATGCTTACATGGTACCAAAAAAAAAAACCATTTAAAATTATTGAATCATGCCACGTGGTAATTTCTTTCTTTTTTTTCCTTAAAAAAAAAATAATAATATTATATTATAACTAAAATGACCTAATTTCAAAAGTAAAAAGTGCACGTTTTCCTCGATGAGTTTTAGGATTTTCAAACTTTGAGGGCAAGTAATACGTATAGCTCACTACCTAATGGAATTTATACAGCCCATATTCATTGAACACCTAATGAAATGTATTAAGCATCTTTCCAACAACCGTACTTGCAATAGGTGAGCGCTCCGCCTAAAATAATCCACAACCATTTGGTGCAACAAATGAGTAAACGTATCACCTAGATAATCCAGAGTGAAAGTTTAGTGCAGAGTTTTAAAACAATTTATCAAACAACCACTTGGTGCACCGACTAATACACCTAGATAATCCATAACAACCACGCACCTGTGTAGAAATTTAAATGGGTTCAATTCCCCCATCCCGCATTAATTAATACCTTTGCAAAAAAGAAAAATATTAAGTATCTTTTCTCGAAAAAAATGCATTAAGCATCCATTTTTGTGCCACAGTACGTACGTGAACATATAGCTCAACGTTAATTGCATGTAATACGTTCCTTGAGGTCGGAGGTTCAAATACTCTTCCCCAACATATGTACTAAAAAAAAAGAAATGATGATGCCAATAAACTAAAAGTATGCTTCTTTAACCTTTAATCTTCGAGAAAAAAAAAGGTGAAAGGGAGAGAAGTTTAAAGTTAAAAAATATTTTTGTCTAAAAGTAATAATTTAGTCCTTAAACTTTAATATGTAACAATTTAGTCGATATACTTTCAAATTTTTAACAATTTAGTTCCTACCGTGAAAAATCTCATCAAAATTAAGTGTCAATTTTTATTGCGTAATGACTTAATTTTTATATAGTTTATAAACACATTTGATCCATAATTAATTTATCGATCTGCATGTGTAAGAAATTTCATTAAATCTTGATAATTTTTTTTACGACATGGACTAAATTGTTATATACTAAAATTCATGGACTAAATTGTTACAAATTTAAAAGTACATGGACTAGATCATTACAATCTAAAGTTTGAGGACTACATTGTTACTTTCACGAAAGGACCAAAAGTGTTTTTAACTCAAGTTTAAATTATAAGGTTAAAATATCATTTTGGTCTTTGTATTTTGAGACACATTCTATTTTAAGTCCCTCTATTTTCAAATGTCTAAAATTAATTTTTATTGTTATTTGAAGTTAATTTTTTTTTTTTATCAAAATTGATAAAAGAATAATAATAATTTTCATTCAAAATAAGATAAAATGAAATTTTTTTTTCAAAATTTATGGAGGGAAAAACTCGTAAGAACTAAATTTGAAAAGTTAACCATAAACTAAAAGTATGGACTAATTTTAAAAGTACCAACTAAAACTGTAAAGTACCCGACCAAAATAATATTTTAATCGAAGTATAATTAGTACTATAGCACATTGGTGAAATGATATGGTGATTAGTTACAAGTAGGCATCAGATTCTTGGCAGCCCACAACATTTTGGATCTCTCAATTAGTGGTTTTAGTTGTTGGTGTGTATTTTTTTTACCTTTTTCCTTTATTCCACCTTTCACTTTCTTCATTTATAAAATTGGTTTGACAATGTGCAAGAGTTTTCTTTAGAACCATTTTAATCACTCAAATACATATATAATATTCCATTGATGTTCAGTCTATTCAACTTTCTATGTATGTTTTTGTTTTCATATAGTCAAAATTGGTCTATATTTATACAAAATGTGTTAGTAGAGATGTGAACTCGCCTATTTTTAAATAGAAAACTATACATCTTCTCTAGGAATTTTTTAGAACTTTTTGAAAGTTTTAAATATACTCTTGTCAATTTTTGGATTCTTTAAAATTTACGTGTTCGGGTCAATGTAGTAAAACATTGATTAGAAGTGAAAAAGATTGTAAATACTTAATTGGGATGAAAATGATATTACAACCATTTAAATACAAAACCTCCTCTCTAATATCATGTTAAACCACCATTGAACCCAAAAACTTAAATTGATGGGTTGCAGCGATTTATTCAAATTTATATAATTTAAACTAAATTCTAAAACCCCAAACCCCAATTCTTACCACCACCCTCCACGTTAAGAACATGCACTCTAACAAACACGCCAACTTTTTGGAAGAAAAAAAAATCAATTTATACCCTTAACTTTTCAGATTATATCAATTAAAACTCTAGCTAACTTTCATAAATGAATCAATTTTGATCATTTGTTAGTAATTTATATAACTATTTTAACCTAAATTCATTTAAAATCAACTCAAAACTACCTAAATGTGGAGGTACGTTGTCCCTAATAAGTGGTATCAGAGTCATCTTCATAACTTAAGTTGTGTCGACAGAAAATTTCGTGTCAAAATTAAAGAATCCTGTAGTGCTGAACAAAGAAGTGGGCGGCCTCAATGATATAGTCATAGTCATTGTGAATATGTGGTTGAACTTTCGGACAGACGGTGTGCTCCGATGAGGAGTTTGCCTGTTTAAAAAGCACTAATGCTCAAGATCAGTAAAAACACATGTAAGGAGAGATGCTTATTTGAGGGGAGGTTCAATAATGGTGCTTTATTCGAGAGAAAGAATGTTGGGAATACAATAGAGTCTCACACATTGGCTAGTTAAGGAGAAAGATCACGTGTATATATATAAGTGAAGACAACTATCTCCAATGGTAAGAGACATTTTGGGTGAAACCAAAAGCAAAGTCATGAGACTTAGCTTTATGCATGGCTAAAGTGGACAATATCATATCATTGTAGAGACGTGTGAAGGTCACCTATCCCTAATAAGTGATCTTTTCCCTAAATTCTACTATAACAGAGAGGATGATGTAGTTCTTTCTAAATAAGTAGAGAAAAATAGACGATGGGTTTTTTAAATCGATTTACTTTTTGAAAGTTTAGGTTTATTTAAATTGATGCCCACCAAGTTGTTTTTTCCATCTTTCACCCTTAGGACCTTTACAGCAGAGGCCAAAAGTTGTGTGCAAAAGAAAATAGAAGTCAGAAAAAGCAGCAATTGGGAGAATATATTATATAGAACATATCAATCTAAATCCCACTGTTAAACAAACAAGAAAGGAATTTATACTAACAGTCACAACCTCAAAAGCTGTTCCATTGTGAACAGAGAGGAAGAGAGAATATTTTTCTTAATTTCATGTAAACTAAAATATGGTCCTTTTTTATTTATTTATTTAATTTCTTTCCCATATGTTTATTATATACCTGCAGTAAAAGCATAAATATTCCTCTCTATAATAAACCTATGGCTATGGCTATGGCTATAATCCCCTACACAAAGAAGAAAGATGGGAGTATATGCATGCCTCCTAACTTCCCTCTTCTTAATAATCTTTCAAACTCTTTGGATTTCATCAGCCCTTTCCAATTCTTTTGAATATGGATTATCTCATCTTTCCAATTCCAATCATTCAATCAACTCTCTTCCTCTTCAACACCATCATCAAGTTTTGGGTTAGATTTTCAAACCTTTCTTCTTTCTTTTGTTTCTATATATTTTATGTCCGGCTGATAACCATTTCGACTCCGTTTGATAACCATTTTGTTTTTTAAATTTAGGTTTGTTTTATCTTAATTTTTTTTTACTATAATATTCATTTTGTTTTACAAAAATATTTGGCTTCTCAGTCCAATTCAAAAATTATAAACTTAGTTTGGATTTTGAAAACACTTGTAAAGTGTAGATAACAAAACAAATGAACATATAGGTGGATAAGTAGTGTTTATAGACACAATTTCAATAATTAAAAAATTAAAAATTAAATGATTATCAAACGGAGTCTTAATTTTTTGTTTTTTGTTTTTGAAAATTAGGCTTATAAACCCTACTTCTACATCTGGTCTTATTTGTTTTGTTATCTACTTTTTACTAATGTTTTCAAAATCTAAAGAAAGTTTTGAAAACTAAATAAAATAGTTTTTAAAATTTGACTAAGAATTCAAAAGTTTGTCGAAGAAAAATGAAAATTATTGTAGAAAATTGAGGAAAACAAACCAAATTTTCAAAAAATTTCAATTTTGAATATTTAAGCAATGATCTTTTATGATCTAAGATGGAGAAGGAGATAATTGTCACATGTTTAGAAATAGAGGGAAGAAGGAATATATTTGTTTTAGTGGTTGAACTTTTAATTTTGTACCTATTTCATCTCTAAACTAAAAAAAAAAAAATAGTTACTTAACTTTCACTTTTGTATCTAATAAGTTTCATATTATTCAAAATTGAAAGATAATTTTTAGGGTTTCGAGAGCTCTTAAAACTATTTTAAAGTTCAAGAATCAAATAGTTACAAATTTAAAAGTTTAAATACTTGTTATAAATTTTTTAAAGTTTAAGAACCGAATAGACACAAATCTAAAAGTTCTAACTCTTTTACTCCATTACCGGATTGAGAGATTTTGTTTCCTGGTTTTTCAGTGAGCCCACGGGGTGGCGGCGGCGGAGAAAAGAATAGGACGGGGGCGGGTTGGATTGTTTTAAGAGCTAAAGGGGGAAGGTCCGGCGGCGTGGGGGGCTCCAACATCAATCACCGGCCGGGGAAGGCGAAGAACGCAGCTTCCAACTTGTTTAAGTCTAAAATTACAACTCTGCTGCCAAGTCTGCTGCTCACATCCTACTTCTACTTGTTTTAATCTTCATTATGAATTTTTAAGGTTTTTGAATTATTTCCATGGAATAATGCTTAAAGCTTTGAGATGCTATATTCATTTTTCTTATACATAATATTACACCTCAAGTTTCTCTAAGACAAAATTTTAATTTACCGTACTAACTCACAAGCTATGTTAAAGAATGATTAGATAATTCGTCCAAAGTTGTATTCTCTCCGTTTCATTTAGGATAAGATGAATATATATTATATATACCGTTCTAATTAAACCTAACTTTTACATTAAATATGAAATAAGATAAATATTAGGGTTAGTTGCATGAACAATAAACTCAAAATAATGACAAATATAACCAAATTTAAAACATTTTGTAAATATGGCAAAAAATCAGTGACTATCACTGAGTGATATATGCTTAAATCAGTGATAGTTATTGAAAAAATTCTATAAAAAACTGAGGCGATACACTACTATTAGTGATAGAAATTGTTATATTTACAATATTTTTTAAAAAATGCTATAGTTTTAATTGTTTTACTCTAAATTGACATCTATTACAATTTTCCTAAATATTATATATTTTTTTAATAATGCATAAAAATAAAGTAAATATTTTCTTAATAAACATAGATAGATATTTTCTAATAACGATAATGTAGATAATATCTTAATATTCCATCAAGTTGGACTATGGAATCACAAATGCCCAACTTGAGAAAAAGATGACCGCAAAGGTTGAATTTGTTGCCAAACCGAGCATAGCTCAATTGGCATAGGGTTGTGCCAATGACCAGAAGGTCATGGGTTCAATCCCCGCATTAATTAAACTATAGTTGCAAAAAAATAAAAAAGGTTGGATGTGTTAATAAGGTATGCTATTATGGATTAAAAAAATAATATTATATTGCAACTTTCATCTTTTATTAAATAAATAAAATTTTAACTTGATTTTTTTTCTTTTCGTTTTTCCAAAAATTAAATCTAAATAATTTAACTTTTGTTTATGACTTGTAAAATAAAATAATTAGTATTATAAAAAAACTATAATTAATGTGCTTAAACATTTTATTATTATAATAGTTAAATTACCATTAATTATAATTTTTTAATACAATAATTAATTATAATTATAATTTATTTTTTCTTTAAAAAAAATAAAAAACAAAACTGAGCAATATATTATTTATTTGTAATAGAAGTTATAAATAAAAGTTAAATTTAGATTTATTTGTTTAAAAAAAAAGATTTATTTAAAAAAAAAAATTAAGTTAAAAATTTATTTAGTTAAGAAAATAAGAAAGTTACAATATGATATTGTATTTATTTAAAATATATATAAATACAAAGAAAAAAAATAAAAAAAATAAAAAAGAAGTGTCAAACAAAAAAGAAAACAAAATACCATAAAATCACGTCCAGCCAAATTCAAAGCTAAGCCACATAATTGTAAGGCAAGACCAACGTGCATTGCTTTCACATTTGATCTTTCAATGAATGATATATTTGTTATTATTTGTGAAATTTAAAGCGACAATTTTTGCCATGTCACTCGACATCGTCTTTTCAAAAGACGATATTATTTTTTAGAATTTCAGACCTATCAATCGAAGACACATCTTTATGTTAATTGAGTTATGCTCGATTTGACACTTGTTATGTGGTTCTAACCACTCTGGCTCTTAGAAGAATTCCTCCTTATTATGTGGCTCTTTTTTATAGTACAACTTAAGAGTGAAGAAATTCGAACTTTAGATTTACTTATCGAAGACACATCTTATGTTAATTGAGTTAGACTCGATTTGACACTTGTTATGTGGCTCTAATCCCTTTACAATGAGAAATTGAACTCAAATAACAATTGCAAACTCATAAAATAGCTAAAAGGAAAATACAATACTTTAGACCTTTTATTTTACAAAAGTTGTAAACAATTTTTTTTTTTTTTTTTTTAATTTAAATTACACTTTTAGTTCAATAGGTTTTTGAGTTTGTAAGCATTTGGGTCGCTAAAATTTTTAAATTCAACAATTTTACTCCGTCTATAATAAGATACTGTGTGCTCAAAGAACAATTACAAACCTCATAAAATAGCTAATAGTGAAATACCATACTTTAGGGGAAATTCAATTTTACAGACTCTTGAAAACACTATTTGGACTTTTAGGGGGCGTTTGGCCCCCCGTAATGTGTTTGGATGGGTTTGGCTTCAAGCCAAACCCATGTTTGGGAGGATGGGTTTGAAAACCATGGTTTTCAAACCCAAACCCATGGGTTTCAAAACTCAAACCCTTACTTTTCATCACTTTTCATCACTTTTCATCGGTTTTTATAATTATGGTGGGTCCCAACATTTTTCAATCAATTTTTCTTATTATTATGGTGGGTCCCATCATTTTTCTTCCAATTTCACCCTTCTAATTATAATTATATAGTTTTCTAATTATATTTATCTAAATAAAATTATTTTTTTTTTAATTTATTTATATTTAATCTAATTTACCATAACTCAAAATATGTTTAATTTTTTAGTTGTAAGATAAAATAAAATATTTGCGGTGTATGTTAATATTTTAAAAAATAATATTTAATTTTTAAGTTAACAAATTAAAAATTAAAAAATAATTATTATTAACAATATTCAATTGATTTTAAAATAAAATGTAATTTTTCTCTAATTACAAAATTAGATTTTTTTTTTCTCGTTTTATAATCCACGTGAAGCTTAAACTTATGAAATGTTTGAAATAGCTTCTAAAAGATTATGATTTGAATCAAGATTTCCTTCCAATGTCAGTTCTTCAAGTTCTTGAGTGTAAGTTTGTATTTAAGGGATACATACTTAAGAATATTATCCAAATATAATAGTAGGTTGTTGTTTAATTCTTGTTTTCTTCTTTTTGTGTTTTTCATTTTTTTTTTTAATTCTATATCTAACTATATATTTAAAAAAAAAAAAAAACCGATTGACATGACATGTTATGTTTTTTGAGACGTTTGAATGAAACATTTAATTTTTTAATTCATTATCCAAATATATATTTGATTCTTGTAAGCAATATTTCGATTGTTGGAAATAGTTTTATTGTTCTTAGACTATAGCATAAATTAAATGCTTCATTCAAACGTCTAGAAAAAAAGTCACATGTTGCATAAAAAATTCTACAATTCACAAAACATCCACTAAAAATAAGAAGAAGAAAAGAAAAAAAAAGTAGCGAAAGGAAAAAAAAAATTGTCCAAACCCGAGTTTCAAAACACTGCACCTGAAACACTGACTTCTGATTCCCAGACTTCCCAACACTGCGCCCCAAACACTGTATTCTGATTCCCAGACTTTCCAACACTGCACCCCAAACACCGTTTTCTGATTCCCAGGTTTCAGAACCCTCCTAAACAAACCCACCGTATTTTGATTCCCAGGGTTCTGAAGCCATTACGGGGGGCCAAACGCCCCTTTAGACTCAAGGTTTTAAAACTCATACTTTTAGATTTTATGGGTGTGAAAACTCTAAAATGCCCTTAATTTTTTTTTTTTTTTTTTTTTTGTAGACCCTCAATTCTCCCTCTCCTTTCTTTTCCTTCTCCCTAGTCACCGGTGATCATAATTATTTTTGTGGAGGGAATGAAGCTTCAAAGAATGTGGCAATGACTTCCATTTGAGAGCAAGAGAAGTCATGATTGGGCCTAATTTTAGCAATCTCTTGAGCTTAAGATTTCTTCTTCTTCTCTGATGGGTGAGATTAAAATCCGACGAATTGAGAATTTTGATTTTTGGTGGGAGTGTCATCAGATTGGGGAAAAAAACTCAGTCGGCCGAATGTTTTTACTGGTGAGAATACCGATCTCTGGTAAAAAAAATCGGCCTACTATTTATCTTATTTATTTTTTATTCCAATTTTAAGCTTGAGATTTCTTTTCTCTAATGGGTGAGATTGAAATCCGACGAACTGGCGTTAAGAGATTGCAACAATGGCGGATGGTAAAATTAGGTCCAACCATGACTTCTCTTCCTTTCAAATGGAAGTCATTGTCACCTTCTTTGAAGCTCTCATTCCCTCCAAAAAAATTTAAGTCGGTGACTGGGAAGAGAGAGGAGGGAAGAAAAAGAAGGAAGAGTTTTTTCTGAGTCTAAAAAAAAAATTAAGGACATTTTAGGGTATTCACACCCATGGGTCTAAAAGTGTGAATTTTAAAATCTTAGACCCAAAAGTCTCAATAGTTTACTCTAGGTCTATAAACTCAAATTTTTCATACTTTAGACCTTTTATTTTCAAAAGTTGTAAACAAATATATATTTTTTTGGTAAATTACATTTTTGGTCCATGGGGTTTGAGTTTGGTGGCATTTGAATCTCCGAGGGCCCGCTTGATAACGTTCTTGTTTCCTGTTTCTTGTCTCGTTTATGATTTTTTAAGAAACAGACTTGTTTGATAATTGTTTTCGTTTCTTATTTCTAAATTTTGAAAAACGTTTCCAAAAAATGGGCAAATTTTGAGAAACTACAAAATGTTGTTTCTCTTTGTCTACCTGAACCACTTTCCTAAAGTCTGTTTTCTTCAAAAAAATACACCCTACCTTACCACTTGAGTCCGTTTCTTTTATAACGTTTGCGTTCTTAAAAATTTATGAAATGTGATGTTGCTTTGTTGTCTATTTGAAAGTGTGAAGAGAGCTCATTGAGATTAAATGGGCTGCAGTTATAATGAAGTTTAGTTTGTTATAAACTTAAAGTTTAGTTATTTCATATTGTTCTGTTTGGGCTATATGGTTGTGAATACAGTTAGTTTGTTTGTATTTGGGCTTATTTAAAGATGGCCCTTCTTCTTAATTCAATATACGTATTATTCATTTACCTCTTTTCTCTCTTTCTCTCTTGAATTCTTGACTTGGTATCACAGCTGTTAGGTCTAACGACATTTTTTTTTTCCCCAAATTAATCGTCTTGCTTCCGCTCGCGTGGGGATTTCGATCATGGATTCAGCATCATCAGAACATTTGGTCTCTGATTTGGTAAATGGTATAGCCTCTGTAAAACTGATCAATCCGGCAAGCAAATCGGCGCTTCCCAAACTCGATGAAGACAACTATCTGTTCTGGAAATTCCAGAGTCTCATTACGCTCCGTGGCCATGGATTGGAAGATTTTGTTGCTCCCAAAGTAGTAGTTCCTGCCAAGCATCTTCCTTCATCTGAGTCAGATGAATCTTCTCCTACTCCAAACCCAGCATACCTTCAATGGCTTCGTCAGGACAACCTCATAACAGCGTGGCTGGTAAGTTCTATGCCCAATTCTTTAATTTCTGAGATGCTGGATTGTCAAACCGCTAGTGAAGTATGGGCGATTCTAGCTGGGAGATTCTCGTCACGCATTCTTGCTCGAGTGATGGAGTTGAAATCAAAATTAGAAACAGCCAAGAAAGGTACTTCCTCTTTGTCTGAATACTTTGCTCAGATCAAGAATCTTGTAGATTCTTTAGCCGCTGCCGGGAAGAAACTTTCCCTCGATGACCATGTAATGCACATTCTTGCGGGATTAGGACTAGAATATGATCCAACAGTGTCTGTGCTCTCTGGTAATGTTGAGACACCATCGCTTCAAAGAGTCTATTCTATGCTATTGACTCAAGAAAGTAGGCTGCTTCGACATATCACTATCAATCCGGATGGTTCTTTACCATTGGTGAACCTCACTTCACATTCTCAGAATACTTTACCTGCTACTGGGTCCAATGATGGTAATAAAAGAGACAAGCAATCTGGACAGAGGTCAAATAGAAGATGGAATTCAAACAAGCCACAATGTCAGTTATGCCGGAAATATGGTCATACTGTGGTTAAATGTTTCCTTAGATTCGAAAGAGCATATCAAGGGCCAAATTCAAATGTTCAAGGTCAGTGGAATTCCTCATCTGGTCAAGTTTCTCCTCAATACTCATCTTCTCAAACAGCCTCTGTATATGTACTTCAGAATGACTTGAATAAAGAAAACCAATGGTATCCAGATTCAGGGGCATCGAATCATGTTACTAATGACTTGACTAATCTCTCTAGCAGCAATGAATATCTTGGAGATAACAAGGTTCATGTGGGCAATGGCACAGGTTTGGATGTTCTCAATATTGGTTCATCTACTCTTAAATCTTCATCTAATTCTGTTTTTCAACTTCATAACCTACTTCATGTTCCTCTTATAACAAAAAATCTTATAAGTGTCAGTCAATTCTCTAAAGATAATCATGTGTCATTTGAGTTTACTCATTCTCATTGTTTTGTGAAGGATCTTCACAATGGCAAGGTTCTTCTTCAAGGCAAACTCACTGATGGGCTATATAGTTTTGACTTACGAAAAGTGGAAAAGGATCGACCTAAGAACTTGGGAAATCTGCCTCATTCACGGTCTTCCCTTCTCAAAAACTCATCTCAAGCTTTACATATGGATTTTTCATCTTCTTCTGCTGGTAGACCTTTATGTGTAGCCAAATACTGTAATACCTTTACTCTATGGCACAATAGGCTAGGACATCCAGCTATATCCACTGTACAAACCATATTAAATCAATGCAGTATTTCTTTTTCCACAAATAATACCTCATCCATTTGTCATGCTTGTGCAATGGGAAAGAGTCATAATCTTCCTTTCTCTAAATCCTTAACTGTGTATAATGCACCTCTTCAACTAATTGTTGCAGATATTTGGGGACCAACATGTCAATTATCTAGAAATGAGTCTCGATTTTATATTAGCTTTGTCGATGCATATTCTAGATATACATGGATATATTTTCTCAAAACTAAGTCTGAAGCCTTGTCTACTTTTTTATCCTTCAAAACCCATGTTGAAAAACTTATTGGTAGATCCATACTTAGGTTACAAACTGATGGTGGGGTGAATTCAAACCATTTATTCCACTCCTTAAAAAGCATGGTATAGAACATAGACTATCGTGTCCTTATACATCTCCACAAAATGGGATTGTTGAGCGCAAACATAGACAAATAGTTGAAATGGGGCTCACTCTTCTATCACATGCTTCGATATCCTTAGAGTTCTGGGACGATGCCTTTTCCACTGCTACGTATTTGATTAATAGACTCCCAACTATAGTCCATCAGCGAGTATCTCCTTTGGAAAAATTGTTTAATCTCAAACCAAACTATTCCTTTTTCAAAACGTTTGGATGCCTTTGCTATCCAAACCTTCGGCCTTATAATCGCCATAAAATTGAACCTCGGTCCATTCCATGCCTATTTCTTGGTTATAGTACCTTACATAAAGGATACAAATGTATCACATCCTCGGGTAGACTCTACATTTCAAGACATGTACTATTTGATGAAAGTGCTTTTCCCACACAGTCTTTTTTTTGTACAGCCTCATATTCTCCCTCATTCTCTAAACCTCTTACAAATTGGCCGATTGTTCTCCCTCCTCTTCCCCCACTTTTACCTACTCCTATCACTATTCCCTTAAAATCAGCTGCCTCTTGTCCTATATCACATGGCCTAAATGACTTGTCTCCATCAAATAGTACATCACATGAGAAAAGTACTACATCCTTATCCTCTAGTGGACATGAGTTGTCTTTGTCAAATCCGAATTTATCTACCAATCCTTCATCTTCCTCCACGACCAATTTTCAATCCTCATCCGTGGAGATTGTTCCCTCATCTACTCCTGAAAATCTCTCACCAAATTCTTCATCCACACCTCCTCCTGTGATCAGTCAAGTTGAGTATCCACCTGTGACTTTGCCTACATTAACCACGGTTTCAAAAGATGTCTCTACCACTTCAAATACTCACTCTATGGTTACAAGGGCCAAAGTTGGTGTGTTTAAACCTAGAGTTTTCTTGACTGAGTATAAAGAGGATGAACCTCCAAATGTTAAAGAAGCCCTCAAATGCCCACATTGGGTCAAAGCTATGCAAGAAGAGTATAATGCCTTGATTGATAATGAGACTTGGTCCATTGAAACTCCTACCATAGACAAGAAGGTGATTGGGTGTAGGTGGATTTTTAAAATCAAAAGAAATTCTGATGGCTCGATATCTCGTTATAAAGCACGACTTGTGGCTCAGGGGTTTCGACAAGAAGCTGATCTTGATTACACAGAGACATTCAGTCCGGTTGTCAAACCTATGACTATACGCATATTATTTACACTTGCACTTGCATATGGTTGGTCTCTAAGACAAGTAGACATTAATAATGCTTTTCTTCATGGTTTTTTAACTGATGAAGTTTACATGGCACAGCCCCCTGGAATGATCTCCTCTGCTCAACCGAATGGTGTATGTAAACTAAAGAAAGCTTTATATGGGCTTAAGCAAGCGCCAAGAGCGTGGTTTGAACGCCTGAGTGAGTTTCTTCATACCCTTGGTTTTAGAAATTCTAAATCTGATTCATCGCTATTGATCTGTCATAAGCATGAGTCTTGCTGCTATGTTCTAGTGTATGTTGATGACATTGTCATCACAGGAAGTGACCCATCTGCCATTGAATGTCTAGTTAAACAACTTCATCTTAAATTTTCTCTCAAGGATCTTGGGATATTAAGTTTCTTTTTGGGAGTAGAAGTCAGTAGCATTCCTTCCGGAGGATTGTTTTTATCTCAGAAGAAGTACATCTCTGAGTTATTGTTTAAAAATCAGATGCATCTTGCTAATGGCATTTCAACACCAATGGTTAGTGGGGCAATTTTATCAGCCTATAATGGAGAGAAATTTCATGATGTTAAGCTCTATAGAAGTACAGTAGGTGCATTACAATATGCAACTTTAACCCGACCTGAGATTGCTTATTGTGTGAACAAAGTATGCCAATTCATGCACTCTCCAACCAATCTTCACTGGATGGCAGTTAAAAGAATCCTTCGGTATCTTTGTGGTACTATTGATCATGGACTAATTTTTCGCAAACCTAGACATCTTCAACTTCAGGGATATGCAGACTCTGATTGGGCGTCTGATCCAGACGATCGTAAATCTACATCCGGTTATTGTGTTTTCTTCGGAGGCAATCTGATTCAATGGTCCTCAAAGAAGCAAAACATTATTTCACGTTCAAGTACTGAGGCTGAGTATAGAAGTCTTGCTCATGTTTCTGCGGAGATAATATGGTTACGATCATTATTTACTGAACTAAAGATAGATCTTGATCATCCCCCTGTTGTGTGGTGTGATAATCTAGGGGCGGTTCATTTAAGTGCAAATCCTGTGTTACATTCGCGTACTAAGCATGTTGAACTCAATATATACTTTGTTCGGGATCTTGTTTTAAGGAAACAACTATGTATTCATCATCTTCCGGCCACAGCTCAAGTTGCAGACATTTTCACTAAACCATTAACAGCTGCAAGTTTCTTGCTTATCTTGAACAAGCTGAATGTATCTTCTTCAACATCCATTGGCTTGCGGGGGGTGTGAAGAGAGCTCATTGAGATTAAATGGGCTGCAGTTATAATGAAGTTTAGTTTGTTATAAACTTAAAGTTTAGTTATTTCATATTGTTCTGTTTGGGCTATATGGTTGTGAATACAGTTAGTTTGTTTGTATTTGGGCTTATTTAAAGAAGGCCCTTCTTCTTAATTCAATACAAGAGAAGTACGTATTATTCATTTACCTCTTTTCTCTCTCTCTCTTGAATTCTTGACTGAAAGCTCTCTCAAGCTCTCTCCATTCATGTGTTTGGGTTCAAAACGTAGGTAGACAAAAAAAAAAAAAAAAAAACTGACGTGGCATTTTATTTTTTATTGAAAAATATTTTTTAATTATTTTGAAAAAATATATTTAATGTTTTTTTCTCACTTTTTTTTCTCTTCTTCCTTTTTTTTTTTTTTTTTTTTTTTTAATCTTCTTCCTTCATCTTGCTTCTCCACCCTCCTTATATTTTTCTTTTTTCTACTCGCCAATAGTTGTGTCAATCACCATCCGCTACTCGTCTCCCACCACCGCGGACTGCTAACTTCTCAAGTTTAACAAATTTCCTTTCTTTATTTTTAGAGTTTGGGTTCTTACTTGGGTTGGGCTAAAGGAATTGGGCTACCAGATAAGTGTTATTGGGATTTCTTTGGGTTCGGTTATTTTTTTAAGGGAAATTTTCAAAAATAACTAGGAATAAAAAACTGAATTTAAAAATAGCTAAAAAAGTTTCATATTTTCATCCCATGACTACCACAATTTTAGGGAATGAAGTTCACAATTATCATCCCAATTATACCCTTGATATATACGCTTATTTACGGACAACTGACATAACTAATTTTAATTTTTTTTATATTTATTTTAATTTCTAACAATCAGATTCATTCCTCCGTTTTTTAAGAAAAAGTTTATAACAACTAGATCCATGAATTTTGAAGAAAAGGAAAAATCTCTACAACTTAGATTTGAAAATGTTTAACAGCAAAAAAAAAAAAATTATCTCACTAACAACCCTCCTAGATTACCATCCTAGATTCATGCATTTTGAAAAGAGGGGTTCATTATTTTTTTTTCCAAAATTGAAACGATCACAATGTACAGAGACGAGAGTGAAGAGAGACTAAGATCCTTACTCACTTCGAAAATATGTCATTTTGGGAGTCGTAATTTTCAGCAAAATTCAAGCGTTCAACGATGTAAAAGGTTGACGTAGATAGTTTTTTCTCAAGGTAGAGAGTTTCAAATGTGAGAATCGATGGCTGTTTCAAATCTATTTGGAGGAGGGAAGATTTGCAAATCTCCTAATTCAATGTTGCAGGTAATGATACAATGATTGAACGTTTTTTCGGGTAAACTCGACATGCATACCAATTTTAATGTTTTTTAGTATCATTTGTTCAATGCTCACGGATTAATGGTTTATGGTGTATATACACGTATATACTTCATATGATATACTTACATGTACATTGTTATATAAATGTAACTACGAATATATACCCACACTAGAAGTTATCGAGAACCCTCATTTTTATAATTTTCTTACAACCGTCTATGAACATTTTAATTTTTTTAATATCATTTGTTCAATGCTCACGGATTAATGGTTTATGGTGTATATACACGCATATACTTCATATGCTATACTTACATGTACATTTTTATAGATGTAACTACGAATATATACCCACACTAGAAGTTATCGAGGACCCTCATTTTTATAATTTTCTTACAACCGTCTATGAACATTTTAAATTTTTTAGTATCATTTGTTCAATGCTCACAGAGTAATGGTTTATGGTGTATATACACGCATATACTTCATATGATATACTTACATGTACGGATGTAACTACGAATATATACTCACACTAGAAGTTATCGAGGGTGTCATTTTTATAATTTTCTTACAACCGTCTATGAACATTTTAGTTTTTATAAACATCAATATGCTGAAAATTTAATTGCTTATATAATTTTCTTACGGGTTATGTTATACTTAGATGTACGTTCACCAATTAATGGTTTGTATATATACACATATACTTCATATGATATAGTTATATGTACATGTAACTTCGAATATATACACATTAAAAATTATCGAGAGGATCGTTATTAAAAATTTTGTGACAACCGTCTCTAAAAGTTTTAGTTTAAAAATTAATTTGAATTAATATTCCAGATTAGATTTTATTGAATTTTGTTTACATGTTTCGATTTAATTGGTGGTTGTTATCTTGGTTTAACCATATCTTAATTTTTTATTATTTTTTACATGATTCTCTTAAAATAAATCTTTATTTTTTCTCCATGATTCTTTTTTGAATAAATCCTTATTTTCTCCTTCATTTTCTTTCGAAATAAATCTTCCTTTTTTGTGGGGTTGAGTTAAATGTTTTAACGTTCACATTTTTTTTGTTTTTCAGTGTGATTAAATCTCTCCTTTTTTGTAGGTAGTTCAACAGTTTGTTTTTCAGTGTGATTAAATCTCTCCTTTTTTGTAGGTAGTTCAACAGTTAAATGGCTGGAGGGTAGTTTCGTCCAACTACATTCTAAAGAAGTTTCTAATTATAGGAGTTAGCTATTTTTCAACACATTTTTCATCTTGCATAGCCTCGTTTCAGCTATTCTTGTAGTTGCCCCTTTTTTTAATTTAGAATTCAACCAAACCAATCGGTTCAATTCGATTCAGTCGATTTTTGTACCACCCCTAAGAATTATCGAACTAAATATTATGTTGAATATAAATTATTATTAATTAATTTATTAATTTTACAATATCATATAATTTATAATATAATATATTATACATACATATTTTAATTTAACAAAAATGAATTGAATTTATAATTTGAAATACTATATTTATTAAAAAAAATATTCATTTAAATGTAATTGTGCATTTTTAAATTTTAAATTCAAAATCTGATACTTTGAAAATAATAAGAATGTCATTTTCAGGATTTTCATTAATGGAATTCGAAAACAATTTTAAAAAACAGTTGAATTATTGGTCTGTATTTTACCTATTATCTTTGTTCCATCTTTCACTTTCTTCATTTATAAAAATGGTTTGACAATGAAGAAGAGTTTTCTTTAGAACCATCCTAATCACCCAAATACATATAATATTCCATTGGTTTTAAGTCTATTAAACTTCTACACATGTTTTTGTTTTCATATAGTCAATATTGGTCTATGTATATTTATTCAAAATGTGTTGGTAGATGTGAACTCCCTACTTTTAAAATAGGAAAGCTATCGAGCCCCAACTTGCAAAATGCTAAAGTTTAGTGGTGAGGACTATCTCTGGAACAATTTAAACATTTACTATCTATTAAAAAATTTACAGATATAATATATTTGGCTAATGGTAAAAAGCTACGGGTTTAAAACGTATAAGTGACGTTGTTATAAGTTTTAGTCTCATAAATGATTTCATTAAAGCATTTTGTGCATTTACACATGAACTATATGATGTTCAACATTTATCTCAATAATCATTAAACACTTGCGATGTAGATTCACCGGCATTATCAAGACAAATTTTCTTAATTCCATAATAAAAAAAAATATATGTTTTTAATTTACTTAATTGAGCAAGTGATCGTCTACAGGATGCGTCAACTAAAATCATGAAATATTTGAATGTTCCACTTTATGTGGATTAATAGGTCCGCATATACCTCATAAATTCGTTCTTAAACATGTGAGAGGTTCAATCCTAATTTTAGGTAATGAGAGTCTAATATTTAATTTTCTAGAGAGTAAACAATACGTGATAATTTATTAGATTGAAGAATCTTATAGTTCTTCAATAGATGTTTATGTGCATTCTCAATAATTATTTTCACATCAATATTATTGACTCTTGATGACTCAATATTTGATCCTTCTAAATAGTAAATATTAAAAATTTATTATATAACATAATAATTTTGAATATTTTATTTTAAAAAATTAACCTTTATGTAAAACATTTATTTTCTTCATTATTTAAATTTTGAGAGAACAAATTCTTTAAAAAAAAAAAGAAAAAAAATAGTTAGTACACACCTCTCTTTTTTTAATAAAAAAGAAAAAAAAAATAGAAACAAGAAATGAAAAATGGAAAATAAAAGGCATATTGCTTTTAAAATAAATAAATCAGAAATGAAAATGTTACCGAACTAAAAATTGGAAAGAACCAAATAACTTTTCAAATCTTTAAGGGGTATTTGGGGTTATTTGGGTTTGTCTTTGGAACTCAAAATTACGTTTGGAGAACAACACGATTTTGGGTCTAACATCAAAATATCATATCTCTTTTGATATAAATTCGTTTTAGCTAAATGACTATTCGTATTTATACGTTTTTTTTTTCGTATTCTTTACCATCATGCTTATAAAATAAGCAAAATCTTAAAGTATCTTGACTTTTAATACCCAAAAAGTCAAATAGGTTTAAGTTTAAACTTTAAGATGTCATCATTTTGAGCTTAGTGCTACGTGCCCTTGCACATGACTTTTGACGAGTGATCATACGCCAACGTGGAGTGTTCGTCAGAACTATGATGGACACGAAATATGATGTGCTTGCATATCTCACTAATATACATCTAACTCCAAATCGATTCGTCGAAACTCAAGATGGAACCCTGACTTCCAGGATTCAGGCATGGGGACTCATCTAGGCCTCATGGCCTAAGCAAGCTACCTCATGGCACATGTGCGTGGGCGAGCGCTTGCAAGACTAGTTATCTTGGGTGTCTTCCTTTGAGAATGAGATCTCGAGGATAGTATCGGACGACACAGGTGTATTGTTATTGCGCCATCGTCGATGGGTCGAAGGTTTTGGTATAGGCCCGAGCTAAGGCCCGGTATGCAAATGATTTGGCATGAATTCTCGATCTATCATGCCGAGATATGCCCGAATGGATGGATGTCCAGGGTTGGAAAGTTGCCCATGGGTCTGTTCTCAATAAGCGTGACTGAGCGAAAAGCGAAGGCGCAGATGACATCCCGATGCTCGGGATGGAATCCCAAGACATCAATGGGACTCAATAGTTCCTGATTGGCACGATACTTGCCCGTTATGGCCCGGTAAGCATTGTAATGTCCCGATAAATTCCGGTTTGCATTGAAATGCCCCGATAAGCTTCGGTTTGCATTGAAAAGCCTTAGTAAGCATTATAATGCCCCAATAAGTGCTGAAATCACCCAAAAAGCTCTGGCATAGCGTTTTAAAGT
The DNA here is from genome assembly GCA_028017165.1 of Herpetospermum pedunculosum. Classification (NCBI taxonomy): domain Eukaryota; kingdom Viridiplantae; phylum Streptophyta; class Magnoliopsida; order Cucurbitales; family Cucurbitaceae; genus Herpetospermum; species Herpetospermum pedunculosum. The sequence goes on from CM051523.1 coordinate 16,124,467, forward strand.
TGTTTTTGCCCAACGAAGGATCAAAACACATCCCAATGAAGTTTCAATCGATGTAGAAATGTGAGGGTCGTGTTGTCGAGATTCAAGATGATGAAATGAGAGGCGACGTTGTGTTTAGAAAGTCTTGGCCTAGTGTAGGGGCAAAGACGAGCCTTGTGACTTGACCTAAAGTAGAAGTAAGTCGGCTAAGTCGTGAATGAATGAAAATACACGTACGGGAGACGTGTATGACCGAGTGAAGCTTAGTTCCGCATACGTGAAGTTCATGAGAGAACGAAAGAACCTCGCCTAAGGTCCGACGATGCCACAAAGAGGCGCGGAAAAGTATAATGGGGTTTGAGTTACGTTTCCTTTAAGGTTAGTTTTGAGTGAAGATCGTGACGCCGCACGATTAAAATAGTATGATTGTGACACGCTGCAGCCGGTAAAGTTGGGAAGGAAAGAGGGGAAAGGAGAACACTCCCACAAACAACAGCAGCCCCATTTGTGGTACCCGCTATAACTATTTTTCCCATAAAAACATAATAATAATAATAATAATAATAATAAAATATTAAAAAAACAAAAAAAATTGGGAAGGAAAGCCATGTTTCGGCGCCATTGGTTGAAAAGTTTTTCTTTTTTTAATTAAACAAATCAATACTAAATTTAAACTTTTATAAAATATAATTTTTTAAAAAAATCATTCTAATTATAAGTTAGTTTCAAAATGTAATTTCAACCATTATTTTATTATTATTATTATTATTTATTATTATTATTATTATTTATTTTTTTTTTTTTTTTACGGGTGAGAATTCAACCCTCCATAAAAAAGGAGTACACAACAATCATAGCTGTTTTTGACAAACTAACCAAACACAATATTAAAAAGAAAATGAAAAAAATGTGTGTGGTGGCCAATAAAAAAAAAAAGAAAAAACTGAAAATTAGAAATATATTTTTCAAAATGTAAAAATATTGAAACGTCAACGTTTGAATATATCAATTTAAATGTCAGTACCACGTAATAAATATCTAATTTTTCGAATTGCCAATTCCATCTTGACTTGTTGACTTTGACACCGATGCTTTTCTTGATTGTAACACCCTTTATTAAAACAAAATTCAATCCATTTAATCCACTCCCTTCTCAATTAAATATCTTTTAACATACATCTTGTTTTTTCAGTTTTGGTTGTGATTTTTTCCACAACAAGTGCAATTTAAATCATTTTTTTTTAAAAAAATTTAATACAACTTGTCCGATATTTTTTTCTAATTAAAATATAGGTTAAATTATCAAAAAAAAAAAAAAAAAAAAAAAAAAAAAAAAAAAAAAAAAAAAAAAAAAATAAAAATAAAAAATACTCTAAAATATAGTTTCGTATTTTTTTAAAAATATCTCGAACTATGAAAAACGTTTAAAAAATTCAACGTTAACAACACACAAGTTTTGATGTAAACGGTTAAATTCTAACTTATATTCGTGTGACATGAAAATAATAAAATTGTAGAAGTTTGAGGTGTTAAAAAAATCATGAAAACATAGACATATAATACAGGGAAAAAATCAATTTATACCCCTAAACTTTGAGGGTTGTATCAATTAAAACCCTAAACTAACAATTGTATCAATTTAAACCCTGAACTATCATAAGTGTATCAATTTACACCTTCTGTTAGATTTTATTTGAAAAAAATTAATTTAAACGGGTGGAAACTTATGATTTTAATAATTAAAACCATAAACTTTCATAAATGAATCAATTCTATGAAAGTTTAAGAATTTAATTAATAAATTACAAGTCTCCACACATGTAAAAGCTTACATTTTTATACTAGAGGGTGTAAATTGATCACTTATGAAAGTTTAAGGTTTAAATTGATACAATTGTTAGTTTAGGGTTTTAATTGATACAACCCTCAAAGTTTAGGGGTATAAACTGATTTTTTCCCTATAATATATTATTCACTAATTTTTTCCTAGTTTTGTTCTATTCCTTGGTCTTTTAATCGATAAAATAACATTTTCATGATTTTTTAACACTTCAAGCGTCTATCTTGAAGCTCATCCTCTTCATCATAAATGATCTGCTTGCCCCGAAATGACCTAACCCAATAGGAAAATCTCAATTCATATTGGGTCTTTCGATACAATCAAATAGAAAGTCTCAGGGGCGTCGGGCGCCATATTCTAGGAGCCCAAACTATGTGATTGAATAAATCCTCCTCTATCTATTGCCGGTCGATGACAATTCATTTTTTTCATGTCCACAAGTACAAGTTAGAATTGAATTGTCCATATCAGAATTATGTGGGTATTATTAACATTGATGGCATTTTAAAAACTTTTTTCATAGCTGAAAGAATATTTTTGAAACTTTTGAAAGTTCATGCACATATTTTAAACAAAACCCATAGTTTGGAGGTATTTTTAATAATTTAACCTAAAATAAATATACAAATTATCTAAAATATGAATATAAATTAATTTTTGCCTTAAAAAATATGTGACAATACTGCATTACCTTGAATAAGCTTTTTGTGTAAAGAATCTATGAAAAATATATTTTCACATTCGTGCAATGAAACAAAATTGATGAAGAAAGAAAGACAACGCCAAAGTTGAATTTTATGAGAACCTTTCCCTCAATTTCATGTTGGACGTGTTCTTCATTTAAATTAGTGAGTTTATGAAATGATCTTATTTTATTTTATTTCAACATTAGTAGGTGAATGAATACAAGGGTTTAGGTGAATATAATGTAAAAAAAGAAAGAAAAAAAATCAATAATATAAGCATAATTCAACTAGTTGAATATTATCACCCCAATTGTTGAACACAAAAAAATGAATAAATAAAAATAAAAAATTGTTGAAATTCAAACACTAAATTATAAAAAAAACTATGGATCTCATTTTTATAATACACTGAACTTTTAAAGTTTAAAAAATACGCGCAAATTTTAAAAAACGTTCAAAAATGTTTTTTCTATTAAATTTTAGAGGAAAAACGTTAAAATTTCAATAATAACTTTGACTTTGAAAAAAAATCAAAATATAATTATTGAAAAATGTTTTCTTTCTTTCTATGCAAATTCTTCCTCCATGAAATTAATGCAAAACTTTACTTATAAAGACTATGGGCAAACGAACACCTCAAGTGTAAACCGAGTTTGAAATATAAGGGTTATTTAGGTGAGGGAGTTGTTATGAAACTATTTAATGGGAGTACACAGGTTCAAGACGCGCACCCCAATGTGAATGCAAAGTTTATGGCCCACATCTCAAAAAAAATTGACGAATTCCAAATGTCTTTGGGCAACGTTAAAATTAATTTTATCCTATTTATTAGTAAACAAACAAAAAAAAAATTAGGGAATATCTCTTTGCTACAGTGGTTTGGTTTGGTTGCATGACTATCCATCTTCTTGGCCCAGGTTTGATTCTTGTCATCAATTTTTTTAAATATCAATTTTATTTTATTTCTTCATATTCTTAAAAAAAAACAAATATCAATTTTATTTTATTTCTTCATAATCTTAAAAAACAAATATCAATTTAAATAAATATTACTAATTTAAACACTTTATTTGTAAAATAAAAAATTATTATTATAAAAAAGATTAATTAATACATCGAGACATGAGTTTTTTTTTAACAATTTTAATAAAAAAAAATAAAAAAGACTTAGTTTTAAACTTTTATTTTTCGTCAAATTGTACATTAATATTTGCAATAATACTAACCTCAAATTCAAATAAGTGTTGCAATTTTTATTGTTTAATATGCTTTAATTTGAAAAATCGTCAATTCATATCCTCATAGTTAGATTAAAATATGTCTAACACGACTTTAAAAAGACTTTAAAAATTAGTTTCTAAGTTGAAAAATCATGTAAATCCGTCATTGTTTAATGAGTCCACGAAAGATATTTCCTTTGAAGTTTGATTGTGATTCAAAACAATAATTGAAATGATTGAACATATTTTTTTCTTATTTAATTTACAATTCAAATTCAATGTTTAAATTCGAAATCATCAGCTAATCTTTTATTTTTCATATTTATCGAAGTCTTATTATTATTATTATTATTATTATTATTATTATTATTATTATTATTATCTAATTATTTTAGAATAAAAAATTATAAATAAAATATTTTAATAATTTTGTTGAATTTTTTACATTGACATAAATTATAAATAAAAAATTGCAATAACATATGATATAACAATTAAAAAAAAAAAAAGTGGTACTACCCCTTTCATTTAAAAGGAAGAAGAAAAATTCATGACAAGAATCAAACGTGGGCCAAGAAGATGAATAGGGATGCAACCAAACCACTGAAGAAAATAAGCATTCACTAATTACTTTATTCGTTTAGGTTGTAACGTATGGCTAGCTAGAGTTTTTTTTAAGAGAAAATCTGGTTGGGTTGATTCTCTATTATACCAAGATTTGTTTTGTTTAATAATATTAGATTTGAAATTTGTTTATTTATTTTGAAGGATTAATTTGTTTGAATACTTTATTTGGTGAGGTGGATCATTGCACGATTTTTGTTCCCGTTAAGTTGCCAATCTTTGTATTACCGGATGAGTATATCTCACACACGCATCTGTGGAGGGTATACGGTTGTCACACTAGGAAATATACCGTCATTGCGGCACACATATATTACGTGGGGTTATAGAACTGTACTTGTGTGTAACTAGGAGGTTCATTTAATTTTGTGATTTGTTCCCTAAAATTAGGGATCCACGCATACTGGCCAACCTAGAGTAGATATCGGTCAAAATCTAATTTGTGACACAACAAATCCCCTACAATTAGGTAAAGTCTTCCATTTGGCAGATTTGATTCTTGAACCCTTCCTTTTTCGTTTTTCCATTTGCAACCTCCATCTAGGAGAAAAAATTCTAGCATATTTTCCAGTTATTCTGCAAAAACAAAAAAACAAAAAACCTTCAACCACACAACAACCAACCATGTCGTCCCTTTCTATAGTGTTTTTTTTTTTATGGAATTTGGGAGATCAACCGAATCCCTCAAAAAAAGAATCACCAGCTATTATTTAGATTTTTTGAAATCTTGGAGTTTCCGTTGCTTTTAATATAAACAAATCATATGTTAAACAAAAACATCTACGGTTCCCGCAAGGTAAAACCCTAGAATACTAACCTACTAACCTGAAACCAAATTAACCTAAACTAACATTACCATTAAAGTCGTTCGTTGGTAAAACGGGGATGGAGAAGAATTCGAGAGAGGAAAATGCTTACCAAGACTCTAGGTCGAACGTAGTCGTCGAATGCGTCGTGTTTACTTTGAAGGATGTCGAAGAAGGTTATGGAAAAACTGAAGAAAAACTGCGTTTTTTGTGTTTCTGTGTGTTTCAGCCAGTAGGTCGAATGAAATCACTGGTACTATGTAGAGCTTCGGTATGAGTTTTCCGATTTGGAGTTGTTTGTCGATTCTATTTGCAGCAGTATGAGTTTTTCGATCACTGGTATGGTGTAGAACTGCGATTTTTTTGGCTTCTGAGTTTTGCGACCTACGAGTTTTCCTAACAGCCTATTAAAAAGAGTGAATTCCTGAGGAGGATTTAATTTCAGGTAGCGTGTTGAAGCCTCTCCATCTACTCCATAAAATACATCATACCCATTTCTTGAGAATCGATACCTTATTTAAAAAAAAAAAAATCAATTCTCTCTTCTTAAGTTGTTGGCGTCTTTATTACTCAGTAATGCACACAACTCTCAAATTCGTTTATGCTCCATGTTTATTATGTGTGCACGCATGCACACACCGCCACCGTTGATGCTCTTTTTTAACTGTCTGCAGCTGCACACACGATACAATTTGCCCTTTGCCCCTGTATTACTCTGTGTGCAGTCATGCACACACCTTCATTGATGATTTCTTGGGTGGCTATAACACTTCATGTAGTTATACACAACCACTGTTGGGTATTCTTTTTTACTTTGTCTGCAGGCATACACAAACCGCCACTGATGGATTCATTATGCCTGTATTACTTCTTCAGGTATATAGACCCATTTCTAGATTGTTTGGGGTGGGGTATAACCATGTATGAAAATTGGGATAAGTGTCCTTTATCATTTTTAACGTCTTCTCTCTATTAAATCTTCTGTGTTAAATCCACGTCAAACTCTGTTTTCTCTCTCTTCTCAACATTTTATATTTTAGAATATTATATTTTTCATTATCAAAATTAGGAGAAATTGACCAAGGTTAATAAAAAAGTGATTAGACATTTTTTAGGTTGGTTGACTTTTGATTGTAGACATTCTTTTGGTTTTCCCTTTGGAATTCGTCAATTTTTTTCATTTTTTTTTAAATGTGGGCCTTCAAGTTTGCGTTCACACTAGGATGGGCCTCTTGAACCTGCGTGCTCCCATTAAAAAAAAAAAAAAAATCCATTTTCTTCTAAATAGTTTGGTAAGAACCATTTTTTTATAATTTATTTCAAAAAGTACACCATCACCAAAATAACTCAAAATATAACTTCCTCTTTTTAAAAGTGAAGAAGATGAGTAGAAGAAAAAAGTTGAATCTTTTTTCTTTTTGCTCTCTCCGTTGTATAGTAGTAGTGATAAACAAAATTTCTCATTAACTTTCGAAATTTTTTATCAAAACGAACTTAGTTTTTAAAAAGTGATTTTTTTAGGTGTGAAATTCAATTTGAATCCCTAATTAAAAAATTAGCCCCAAAATGTCTATCTTCTCTCTGTCAATTGAGCTCAAACTTATGACATCTAAAAGTTTAAACTTAAATCTTTCTGACTTTCAGAGTATTAAAAGTTTACTCAATTTATAAGCATAGTTGTAAAGAACAAAAAAAAAAATGTACAAAAACGTGGTCATTTAAGTAAAACGAATTTATATCGAGGGAGATAAGATGTTCCGAAGGTAGAATCGCGCCTACGATCGTAATGTGCTCGTAGAGCTCGATTCTGCATTTATCTTTCGAACATCATATCTCCAAAAGGTCAGAGGTTTCTAGCAGAGACGTACCCATATAGTAATGTTCGGGGGCGACAAATTATATTATATAAATATAATTAGAAAACTATCACAAAAAAGTAAGAGGTTTAAATCTACACGGCCACATGATGTTGACCTAAAAAATTTATTGGTGATAAGATTGGGTATATGTACCAAATACTTTCTAACTAAGTTCGAATAACCTTAGTGTCATCATATAATTTGGCTCATCTCGATGTCTTACCAAATAGAAAAAAATAGTTACATTACGAGTTTAGTTCATGAACTTTTAAGCTCGATTATATTAGATCCCTAAACTTTAAAATTTGTCTAATGGATCCTTCAACTTTCAATATAGTACCTAATAAATTTCTAAAGTTTAAACGAACCAATAAATATTTAAACTTTTAATTTGAGATATAATGGATCCTTTATTTTAAAAAAATGTTGAATATATCAAGGATATAATATTATAATTTTTTTTATTATAAAATTTCATTAAACCATATTTTATGTCACTTGAGCTATGTTCATATTAACAAAAATAAGAAATTATATTTAGCATTAAAAAAAAACAGATTTAAAGAAGAAATTAAAACAAAAAAATAAAATATTATATATCCAGAGACATTTTTGAAATTTTTTAGATGAATATTATTGAAACGAGAAGATACTTTAGAATTACTTTCTAACATTTAATCAAATTGAGAAGTTTTTTGGGAGTGAAAATTTCAAATCTCAAACTTGATAGTACATTCTTATGTCACTTGAGTTATATTAGATTAAAATATTTTTTTGTTTAATTAGTTATATGAGCACAAACATATTGTTTAAGTTGTATAATTGTTCATCCGAACATATTCTAATTGGTATAAGGTTGTGTCTTTAACTAGAAGATCATGAGTTCAATACCGCTCTAATTAAATATCTTTGGTAAAAAAATATCTTCATCAACTTAATTGTTTTCTATTTATTTTCTTTTTTTAAATTTAAATTACAAGTTGCATATGATACACGTGGGAGTTACATTAATTTACTCTCATATCCCGATGCTGGATCTCGTTTACTCGTTCAAAACGGTGTGCTTCATAAGCTGCCAAAGAGGAATCCGAATAAACCCGACGGTTTCAATTTTCACAAACAGCGGTGACATTTTAATTACTTTTGAAAATACTGCACAATTCACTATCTTTTTTTTTTTCTTTTTTTTTTTTATTATCTTATTCCTTTTAATTCTGACAGAGCACGAGATTTTAATGCCTGCTGACGTGTCTCGCATTCCCTTTCAGACCATTAAAAGATGTGCCGTACGCCACGTGTCTTCATGGCCGCCACGTTTTATCCTCTCTCTTATAAGTTTGATTTTTTTTTTTTTTCTTTTTAAAACATTCAACCACTATCAAATTAAACGGCAAGAGTGAACACAATTCAGCGTCACTGGTAATCAAGGTTTTAAATTTTCGTCGACATGTTGATATTTTTATCGACATTTTCATATATCTATAGGTTCGACATCGACATGAGAGATGAATCGACATTTTCATCCTACGGTACAAAATCGATAAAATATTTAAAAAAATAAAATGTAGTCTAACATGTATATAATATTATAATAAATGTATTTTAACATATTTAAAAGTATAAATTATTTAGGAAAATTGTAACCGAAGTTAATAAAATAATTAAAAATATAGTACTTTTTAAAAAAATTGCGAATATGGCAATTTCTATCACTGATAGTATGGTTTATCGCTGATAGAAGTTTATCACTAATAATAGTCTTTTTTATAGAATTTTGTCAATCTATCAATAGTCATAAAGTCTATCAGTGATAGTCACTGATTTTTTGTCATATTTGTAAAAAAAATTAAACTTTACTAAATTTGTAATTATTTTTGGCGTTGTTAAATATTCATCGACATTTAAATCCGGGTGGTAATGGATATATATATATATATATATATATATATATATATATATATATATATATAATTATTATTTTTTTTATTTTTTTTTTCTTTTTTGGTGGGGTTGAAAATATAAATATTCTCTCTCATTTAGAGAGGTTCATTTCGCCTCTAATATATATGGTAAGAAATCTCCATTTAAGCACCCCATTCTCACCTCGTCCCAAATAAACATCTATACTCCTTGTCAAAATTGGAGAATAATTTAAGCAAATAAGACACTTATTATATTACCATCTTAAAATGTTAGTAGATAAAATCTTTCATTATCTTAATTGTTGAACTAAAATAATTCATGTCGTCAAAGAAAAATTAATGGTAGAAGATGATTACAATGTGATGAGTAATTTTAGACTATTGGATATGTAAAAGAAAATTATCATACATATTCTAAATATTCGTCGAATTTGCAATAGAAAATGTAAAATTTATCTACATGAACATAATTCAACTGATTAAAATATTATATTTTCGATAAAAAAAAAAAATCTTACATTCAATAATCTCTCATTTTGAAGGGCAAAATAAAATAAACTCTTTTGAAGAGTAGAAATGAAAATGAGAAGTCTAAGGGAGCGTTTGATGCGCTGCTTTGGGTTAAAAACTATGAGAATCAAAACTCTGGGGTTTGTTTGGGAAGGTTGTGAACCGTGAGAATCAGAAAACAGTGTTTGGGTGCAGTGTTGGGAAGCTTGGGAATTAGAAGTCAGTGTTCTGAAACTCGGGTTTGGACAATTGTTTTCTTCTTTTTTCCTTTTGTTACTTCATTTTTTTCTAGGGGATGTTTTGTGAATTGTATAACTTTTTATGCAACATATGACTTTTTGTTAGACGTTTAAATGAAACATTTAATTTATGTTATAGTCTAACAATAAGAAAATTATTTCAAACAAGCAAAACATTGCTTACCATTAACAAACAAAAAAACATAACATGTCAATCGGTTTGATTTTTTTTTTAAAAAAAAAATTCATATTTGGATAAGAAATTAAAAAAAATGAAAAACCCAAAAAGAAGACAACAAGAATAAAACAACAACCTACTATTGTATTTTGATAAATTTATCAAATATGTGTCCCTCTAAGTACATACTTAAGTTTATAATTTTAAATATTTCATAAAGTTAAGCTTCACATCAATTATAAAACGAAAAAAAAATTTAAAAATTTAAAATAAAATAAAAAAATCTAATTTTATAATTAGAGTTAAATCAAATTCTATTTTGAAACGACATTCAATATTCTTAATCATTATTATTTTTTAATTTTAATTTGTTAACTTAAGAATTAAATATTTTTTTAAAAATATTAATATGAGTAAATTATCTAAAATATATAGTATATATTTTTTTTATCTTACAACTTGAAAATTAAACCTATTTTGAACCATTGTTAATTAGATTAAATATAAATAATGTAAAGAGTAATTTTATTTAGATAAATATAATTATAATTAGAGATGGTAAAATCCACTAAAATTATTAGAAAATTTAGAAAAGAAATTATGAGACACATTTTTTTTTTTTAGAAAAATTAAAAGAAAAATGGTGCCACCATAATAATGTGAAAAATGAGAACGAGAAATGTTGGGCCACCATAATTACCATAATTACGGAAAAAGTGGAAAGAGAAATAGTATAGTGTAATTTTAAGAAAAACTATGAATTGAGAGAGATTGGGAGGAGTAACCTATGGTTTGGCTTCCCAAACCTAGGGTACCAACCCCTTACCCCAAAATCATTCCCAAACGTCTCCTAATAATATTTAATAATTAAAATTATAAGTCAACATGAGCATAACTCAACGGCATGATATATCGCCTAGCGACCATGAAGTCTTAAGTTCAATCTTCCACCCCAATATGTTGTAAAAAAAAAAAAAATTAAATTAAAATTATAACCATTATAAGATTCCATAATCACCCACCTTAATTTTATTTGATAATGCCACGATAACCGAACCTAACTTAATTGACATATTGTATAGACTAGTGATTAAGAGATTACAGGTTGAATCCATCACCTACATGTAAAAACAAATATATATATATATATATATATATATATATATATATATATATATATATATATATATATATCCATAATCACCCACCTTAATTTTATTTGATAATGCCACCATAACCGACAATCTTTAATTTATCCAATTCCGTTACAGTTTTTTAATAAATGGTCAATGTGGGCCCGTTTGATAACGTTTTTGTTTCTTATTTTTAAGAAACAGATTTGTTTGATAACTATTCTCGTTTCTTATTTCTAAATTTTAAAAAACGTTTCTAAAAAATGAGGAAAAATTGAAAAAAAAAAAAAAAAAAAAGTTCCCACTGTTCCGTTTTTTTATTAATGTTATATTAAAATTATCTTCCAATTATCAATTGCCTTTGTTGGAGAGATGGTCAGTTGGACGCCCATTTCAAAATTTGAATTTTAGGCTTGAGTTCAAAGCATTTCTAATTCTTAATTTATTTTTTATTTTATTTCTTAGCATATTTATATATTGTTTTAATTTTAGATTTTAAAATCTTGAAATACGTATTTTTATATATTATTTTAATTTTGAATTCGAAATTTTGCAAGCATTTAGCATCACCTTAATATTTTAAATTTACAGCATATTTATAAATTATTTTAATTTTAAATTTTAAAAATTTTAATATCTATATTATATATGGATTGATTTTAAATTTTAAAATTTGCAAAATATATATATATATATATATATATATATATATATATATATTATTTTAATTTTTATAAACTATATATATTATTTTAATTTTTAGAAAATTTAGAATCGGTTAGAATTTCACAGTATATAAATTTTGTTCACTAATTTTTTTAAACCACGACATTTATAGAGCAATATAACTTAGTTGAATTTGAGTTAACACCATTTAATCGGTTAGAGATGATATTGCAGATCAAGTTTGAAATAACATTTGAAAGATATAAATAATTTTATTATTGTTGTTAATTTTTCAATGGTACTTATTGTATTAGATATAATGAGAAATTTTGATATGTTTTAAAGCATGTTGTATATTTTTTATATTAGAAAAGTAAATTATATTTAAATTATAACAAGACAAGAAATAGTTATCAAACAAGTTTTTTTTTTTTTTTTTTCTCCAGAAACAAGAAACGGGAGTAGTTATCAACTATGTTTTTGTTTCTAATTCACAAAAAACAAGAAACAAGAAACAGGGAACTAAAAACAAGAAACAGGAATAGGAAACGGGAACGTTATCAAACGAACCCTGTATAACTCTGTCTTTTCCTCGCTTTCCTTTTTCTTTTAGATAATTTATTTTTTAAATATTAAAATCTAGGTTGGGTGGTAAGATTAATCAAACATTGCAAGATTAAATTTCATTATTTAATAATATATTATTTGATTCCTCAATAAATAAATAAATATATATATTATAGTTCAAATATTTTTTAAAAATTACTCAAAACTGATTAAAATATAAATGGTTGGTCTATGACTCAGACGAAGAATATTGTTGGCACAACAGTTTGAACTATCCTTTCTTTTTGAGCACTCTGTCGTCGTTTGGTGTCGCCGGAGTTGGTTGGTACCTGCACAAAGGAGGAGGATAAACTTGCACCGGTGTGGGGCTAGGCCCAAGAGGCTCCGATGCTTAAGTCAGAAAATTCCTAAAACCTAGTGAGGACTCGTTGTAGTATGAGTTGGATAGCGTAAGATTGCTTAGACGTACCTCTCCCACATCCTTGAACATGAGGGGTATTTATAGGTGGTGTCAAGGGAAGGTTCCCTGAGCGGTTCTGCTTGACCACCATCATTAGGGCTCCTCAACCAGGTCAAGGAGGCGTGAACCGATCAGGGTCTGTCCGTACTCCTTGTCATGAGGATGGTAACAGTCGTCCCCTAGTTCCCGGAGGACCTTGGGGGGCGCTGTTATACCGTCGTCCCATCAGGGATGTCTTGCCAGACACTCATCATGTTGATCGAGAGGCAACCTGACAATAACGGATCTTTGGGTGGGCGATTAAGCCTGAAGCCTTGGAGCCCTGGGGTCGGCCCAAGGTTGTTGCTTCGCTTGGTGCTGGTGTCGTGGCCTCGACTTCCTGAGGAAGCGGATCGTGACGTCAGAGGCTAACCTCATGCTGAGGTAGCTCGTACTCGGACACTGCTCAGACGTGGTTCGGAGTCTCTGCTCGGACACTGCGTACTCTCCGTTCTTCTGTGGTGAGCTTCGCAAGTCTGTTTGCGCCGGTCGAGCTCAGTGCAGTTTTTCGAACGATAGTGTTTCCGCGTCGTCGTTGCAGTCCGATGTCCACCACTTGGTGGTTTTAATGCAAGCTTGGTCCCCTTCGGCTCCTGCTCGAGGTCGGTTGCCTTGAAGGTCATCTGTCATCAAGTAGGAGGGCTAAGTCGTGAATGATCACGTCGGTAGTTGCTTTTTTGAGTGGTCAAATCGTCCCACTGTTCGTGGAAGAGTCCGGTCATCTTGTTGTGATGCGGGCGGCACATGGTTCCCAGGTCATCATTGTCCATCTTATGTGAAGTATGGTGGACAACCGAGATCGATAAGGAACTTGTTATAGAAAATTCGATCGTTGGTGGCGTTACTTCACATCCTTCTATGGTTGTTTCGTTGCTGTTTGGCGCAACAACTATTATTTTGAGCTTTCTCGAACGTGGATCTTCTGAAGTGTAGGGTTCAGGGGCTCCGTATGAGTATAGTGGAGCGATACCGCGTGAAGGGGTGATCATGCAGAACTGTACAAGTGCGTCACGCGCGGTTCCTTCATTTAGGCCTGTCGGCAACCAATCATTCGCGTTTGGAGGGTTGGTTGTGCAAGTCCTCATGAGCTCGTCGAGCACGACCCTCTCATTTGGCTTTGTTTCCAATCACCCTTCTTCGTCTAGGGGTTTGGATGGTTCGTGTGCTTGGACATTTTTGTTTCCTTGGAGCCCGTAGTTGTGACGGGATCGTCGTCCAAGGATGTCTTTTTTGGGTATCGACGCTGGTTCAGGTCCGTCAGCTGCGGAGATGTTTGGTCGTGGTCGCCGCAATGGCTGGCGCCAACCTTCAAGAATTCGCGCTAGATGTTATTTTCCCCAGGGGGTCGTTCAAGCAGTGCTTTGGCGATCCGAGGTGGGTCTTCCGCATGTCGGCCCTAACCATCTGTCCTGACCTAGTGGCCCCGCAGGGGGGAAGAATCGTGTTCTCGGAGTGGGTAGCTCGATTTCGGCTGAGGATGTCGCCTCACAGTCGAATGCAAGGGGGTTCGTTATACCTTGGGCAGAAAGTCGGGGGGATCGTTCCGTCTGTCCTGTCGGACGGTTTCGGGGAGTAACTCGACTCGTGTGTCCTTCGGGCGCTTGTCTCGTAACCGTTTTCTGCTATTTCGTCTGTGGACGGGCCACATGTGGCAGACTTAGTTGACGAGCGTTGAGGAGTAGATCCGACGGCTGACGTTATCGGGCTGGCGTCCGCACCGAGGGACGACACCTGTTGTTCGACGTCAGGTATTTCCCAGTCTATTTGTTGGGACTCGAGGTATGCTGATAGGCGTGCATGATCCGCGAGCGGCCTATAGACTGGCAGAAGCGTGTCCGCGTCCGAACTGAGGTCTGGCGCTTGTTGTCCGACGTTGGGTACTTCTCCGTCTATTTGCCGGGACTCGGGGTGTGCTGATGGATGTGTATTACCCGCGAGTGGCGTATAGACTGGCAGGAGCGTGTCCGCGTCCGAACTGAGGTTTGGTGCCTACTGTCCGACGATGGGTACTTCTCCGTCTGTTTGTCGGGACTCTAGGTGTGCTGATGGATGTGCACGACTCGCGAGCGATGTATAGACTAACAGAAGTATCCTCGTCCGAGCTGAGGTCTGGGGCCTGCTGTCCAACGTTGGGTACTTCTCCGTCTGTTTTCCAGGACTCGGGGTGTGCTGGTAGATGTGCACGACTCGCGAGCAGCGTATAGACTGGCAGAAGTATCCTCGTATGAGCTGAGGCCTAGCGCCTGTTGTCCGACGATGGGTATTTTTTCGTCTGTTTGCCGGAACTAGGGGTGTGCTGATGGATATGCACGACCCGCGAGCAGCGTATAGACTAGCAGAAGTATTCTCATTCGAGCTGAGGTCTGGCGCCTATTGTCTGACGCTGGGTACTTATCCGTCTGTTTGTCGGGACTCGGGGTGTGCTGATGGATGTGCACGACCCGCGAGCGGCGTACAGACTGGCAGAAGCGTGTCCGCGCCCGAACTGAGGTCTGACACCTCTGGTACTTCTTCGTCTGTTTGTCGGGACTCGGGGTGTGTTGATGGATGTGCACGACCCGTGAATGGCTTATAGACTGACATAAGTGTTTCCACGTCCGAACTGAGGTTTGACGCCTGCTAGAATGGCAGAAGTGTGAGTTGGATAGCGTAAGATTGCGTAGAGGTACCTCTCCCATATCCTTGAATATGAGGGGTATTTATAGGTGGTGTGAAGGGAAGGTTCCCTGAGCGGTTCTACTCGACCACCATCATTAGGGCTCCTCAACCGAGTCAAGGAGGTGTAGACCGACCGAGGTCTGCCCGTAATCCTTGTCATGATGATGGTAACCGTCGTCTCTCAGTTCCCGAAGGATCTTGGGGGCGCTGATATACCGTCGTCCCGTTAGGTGAGTCAGGGATGTCTTGTCAGACACTCATCACGTTGATGGAGAGGCAGTCTGGCAACAACAAATCCTTGGATGGGCGGTTAAGCCCGGACCCTCAAATCCCTAGGGTCAGCTCTAGGTTGTTACTTTGCCTGGTGTTGGTGTCGTGACCTCGACTTTTTGGGGAAGTGGGTCGTGATGTCAACGACCGAGGTAGCCCGTAACAAATACTACCATTTCAAAAGTTAATGGTTCGATCTCCCACCCCACAATTATTTAACTAAAAAAATGAAGATTACTATTTATCTTCACCAATAAAAAAATAAAATTTAAGATAATCAAGTTAGTTATTTCATCAACCTATGTCAGTAGTCAAAGTGAACATAGTTCATTGATAATTAATATATGTATTCATTCGTTTAAGATTAGAGGTTTGAATCTCTCATACACATTATACTTAAAAAAAATTAAAAAAAAAAAATTAAAAAAATAAATTAACCTATGTGAATAACAATGTTTACATACATTAAAGAAAAAAACGTAATTGGACTCCAAATAATTAATATAATATGAAAATCACAAGGCAAAAAGTTAATGAATCATTAAATTTCATTAAAACATGTTTAATGAAAAAAAAAACTTTGACACAAATTTTTTTTCAATGTAATACAACATTCGAATATTCAAATATTTATTATTAAACAAGTTAGGAGCATTTATTATTAAATAAGGTATGATCTAACTAATAAAAGCATAACTCAACTAATTATACTAATGACTAAAATATCTTAAGTTGGATTTATATCCCTACTAAATATAGTAAGATCCAACTATAATTATCTCGTGAAATAAATATAATTATTCAAATACTAGATATTAAAAAATTAAAAACAAAAATTATGGAGGTAAAATAAACAATTTATATCTGGTTTGGTAAAAAAAAAAATATAGATATTTTATGAAGGGGATTATTAAAACTAAATTCTATTTATATCTAATTTCCCACCAAACCCCGATAAAAAAGTAAAAAAGGATAAGATAAATAAAAAAAACAGGAGGTTGAAAATTAAAATTGGAATGGATAATGGAATATCCGAAGGGAAAAGAAAAAGAAAGGATGAAAAATAGGTGAGTTGAGGGTGACTAGGACCAATTATAGAAAACGAACTTAAAAGATAAGAACATGAGTTTTTATCCTCTACTTCACCTCTCTCTAAAATTGGGCCCCCACTGGATAAGAACCGACGATCTCGTCCCTTCCTTCTTCATTCCTATTTATTCCTCCCTTTTCACTCTTCTTCTTCAATCGCCTCTTCTTCTCTCTTTCGATTCTGTTTTTGGAGGATTTTTGTTGTTGTTGTTGTTAATGGCGTCCGTTTCTACTGCTGGTATCATCGGCCGGAGTGGTTCTTCGTCTTCCTCGTCGTGGACTCGCCAGAGGAATCGCCAGAGGAAGGATTGTTTCAGTTCGAGGAATCGCGTTAGGGTTTCTTGTTCTTCTTATTCCTCTTCTTCTACGGTCGATCCTTACCAGACTCTCCGGATTCAACCTGGTGCCTCTGAATCTGAGGTTAAAAAGGCCTTCCGAAACCTCGCTCTTCAGGTTCGATTCCATTTCTCTCCCATCGGGTTTCGGAATTTGTTTCATTTCTGGATTTGTTCATCTGATTCATCGTTGTTTCGATTATTTCAGTATCATCCAGACGTTTGCAGAGGAACCAACTGCGGCGTGCAATTTCATCAAATCAATGAAGCTTACGATGTACGTGATGATCCTAGCCCTAATTAATTCTGCTTTTCAAATTATATACTCAAAATACAATCAATTAAGTTTAAATTTTAATCTAATCCCTGTTTGTGTCTAACATGTCTAACAAATTCAAAATTTATAAAAATTAGTTGATTTATTAGATATAAATTTCAATTTTGTGTTTGGTAAATTCGTGATGAGCGACCAAAATAGAGCCGATTAAATTAAATAAATCCAGCAAATAATTGAGCAGCTATTGCAATAACTAATTTTAATTAAGAATTTTTGGTCAAAACATTTTGAATTTGACTGTTTCAAATGATAGTTTTTTTTTTTGCAACGATATCAAATGATATATTATAGCTGCTTGGTTGGGTTAGGTTTATGATAGTTATTGGTCGCCATGATATTAGTCAAATCATGAGATAAAATTGGCCTAATAAATAATGAACCCAAATAGATAAATTCTTTGATCTGTTCACTAATGATGTTAAGTTTTGGTGAAGCAGATTGTGATGAATAATTTAAGAGGTATATCGACACCGATCGAGCCGTACGACGAGGAAGGGGTCGATGAACCGATGAGAGGAATGGAGGATCCGGAATGGGATTTATGGGAGGAATGGATGGGATGGGAAGGAGCAGGAATTCGAGATTATTCGTCGCATATCAATCCGTACATTTAAAAGGAAGAAGATTTGTGAATAGAATTTGGTCCCTAAACTATGAACATCCAAGAATGGTTGTTTGTTGTACATAAAAATGGGAAGAGGGAAAGATTTGAAAAATGGTATTTGTTTTGATCATTGATGTCTCCTCTTTTTTGAAGTGGTTTGTTTGTGTACATAATAAGGTCAAGGCAGGGCCTTGGCTTTTAATAATATGAAAATGCTTTCAAGATGCCTTTTCAAAGTTGTTCTTTGTGGGGCATTTGTGTTTTATCTTTATCCTTCCTTTGGTTTTGGCCAATTAAATGTGGTTTTTTTTTTTTTTTTTTTGAGGACATATTTTAGTCTACTCAATTTGTCTAACATTATCCAATCATAAAAAAATTAATTATATTACTTTTTTAGTAGGAAAAAGAATTAAATAAGAGTTTATAAGAATTCCATGTGACTCAGTCGATTTGATGCTTGCACTATCTAATGCTTAAATCTGTCTATTAATTTAAACTCCTAAACTAAACTTTATTAATCTATACTCCTAAACTGTCTCCCTCTGTTTGTGATTTGTGTAAAAACTAACCTTTTCTAATAGATCTAAATGTGAGCCGGGGTCGATCTCGACAATTTGCAGATAACATCATCGATCTGAAAGTTTTCATGTTTGGAGGAGTTGTTGGTTCCGTCCGCGAGGAAAAACGAAAACGAAGATTTGAATTAGGGTTTAGAATGAAATCGAATCGACTTTTTTAGGAGTTTATACACCTTCGGTTCAATTGAATTTCGAAAATGTTCAATTTCTTCAAATAAATATAAAACTGAGATGCCCAATTATCCCAATTATACGGACAATTCGAGTTTCTAGACCCCTTTTGAAAAATTAATTGAAGTTTTGGGTCCATGTTTATTAAATTCACATTTTTTATTTTTCTTTATTTTTTTTGGTAGACTACCAATCCTCTCCCTTCTTTTCTTCCTTTCTCTCCACATAATTTTTTTTTTTTTTGTTAAAAGACTAATTGAATGGAATGAGAACTTCACAAAAGGCGGTCACGACTGTCGAGAAGACGAAGAACAAAATTCTACAACCATGACTTTTTTTCCTCTCAAATGAAAACTATGACCGCCTTGAAGCTCCCACCCTCCAATTAGTCTTTTCACATAAATTATAGGGAGAGGGAGAGGGAGGAAAAAGGAGAAAGAAAGAAGAGAAAGGATTAAGGTCTAAAAAAAAACCCAAGAGCATTTTAATCTTTTCACATGCAAGGGCGTAAAAGTGGGGTAATTTAGAATTTAGAGTAGTGAGGGGTCTGGAATTTCCGCCGGTAATTTTACAAGGAAAACAAATTTCCTCTAAATTTACAGGTCGGTTTATTGAGACCGGTAAATTTATCGGTCTGAATTTGAAAAGGCAATGCTTCCAAACAGACGGTAGGTGACACTCCTAATAAGACAACAAAAAAAAGAACACTCTTTTTTGAATTTGTTTCAAAACTACCATATTTTTCTAAATAGTTTAAAAAACGACCCCTCCACTTTAAATTACCCGTAAAAGTGTAACTTTAAAAAACATAGGCCTAAAACTCCAATTAATTTTTGAAAGGGGTCTAGAAATTAGAATTGCCCAAAATAGGCTCATGTAATTCGAATTACCCAAAACTCTAATTAGTTAAAAGGGGCTAGAAATTCGAATTCCTAAAATTTCAATTAAATTTTATAGTCATATTTCGACTTGTCGGAAACGTGTACATTTTTATTTTAGTATATATCCCAAATTCTTGATTTTTTTAGATACATTATTGGTCTTTCTATAAGTGGTAGTAAAACATTTATGGAAAAAAAGAGTGGTAGTAATGAAACACAAAATAAAATATCATACCGAACTATAAACATAAGTAAATTGCTCAATAGATATTAGTAATTTCTCCTAATTATTGTAGATTTGAATGCATGGGAGATATCTTATTTCTAAATTAAAAAAAAAAAAAAATTATGAGTGAATTTGGTGTGGTTTGGGATAATCTTTCTCATCACTCATTTGTTATTTGGCTTGCTATTCATGATCGTTTGTATACTCAGGTTCGACTTCATGTTTGTGATCATTTGGTTCTATTTTATTGTGTGTTGTGCTTAGATCGATGCGATGAAGACGAGAGATCATCTTTTTTTAGTGTCTGTTTTAGTAAGTAAATGTAGATTGGTGTGTTGAGATTGAGATATTCGTCTCATATGATTGCTTTTTAGTACACTGAGTTGGAATGATTTTGTCGTATGGGATGGGATGAGCGGTGTAGCCGTTGGGTTTAGAGACTTATTTGGTGTGTAACCATTTATCATATTTGGAGGGAGCATAACTCGCGAGTTCATGTGACTTGTCCCTGTTCTCTTCATTTAGTTATCATCAGTGTCCAGGCCGATATGGCTTATATGTGTGCTTCTTGGTTGGAAGTGATGTTGACTCTTGTCTCTACTAGTATTCTGTTTTGTAATCTTTTTGCTTGAGTTGTGTTTCTTTGTCTTTGTGATGTGTTTTTGAGTGTTTTGGCTTCGACCAAAAGTATTTTGAGTGTAGAGCAAATTAAATAAAATTGTGTATAAAAATACTTTTAAAAAATTGGAAATTTAAACGGTTTTTATGAAGAAAAAAAATATCTCTTAAAACATGCATTTTTTTTTTTCAATAGGTAATCCAAACCGGCCTTAATTTGAAGATTAGGCTCATAAGGAATTAAATTTATAAAATTTTAAAATTATAACAAATTTGTAAATATTATATGAAATTTATCTCCTTTTTGGGCAGTGTGCCAATATTGAATTGAAATGGGCCATAAAATGCAATCCTAGGAAATGACAAAAATATAGTTTTTTTTAGCAAAGAAATATAGTATAATTACATAGATAATCTAGTTTTTTTTTTCTCATACACCAACCATATTGTTCTAATTCTCTCCAATAGTTTTTTGATAATTTATTTTTATTTATTTATTTATTTATTTATTTATATTTTTTTTTTAAGAAAAGGATCTTTCGTTAAAATTGAGAAATGCCCAGAATCTGAAAAAAGCAAACTTTCAAGTCATTCAGACCCACTTTCAACCCATTCATGAGAAACCTCATTTGCAACGTTGTTTATCGATATGGGAATGAAATTAATGCTATTGAGCTCGCACTTGAGCATCCAACACTGAATTTTCTCCAAAATCGCTCCCTAAAGAGAGAACGAGAGGTTGCGGGAGTGCAAAGCCCTTACTAACACCTGAGCATCTGATTCAATTTGAAGATTGAGAAAGCCATGCTTGACAGACAACTGGAGACCTTAGAATAAGGCGATAGCCTAAGTCGAAAGGGGATTCGTACGGTTATCAATAAACCCAGCTCTTGCCACCACAAAAGCGTCTGTGGAAACCCTAATCACAACCCCAATTTTCGACCTGTGTAGCCGAGGGTGACACGCTGCATCCACATTCAATTTAAGAACATTTGTTGTTGGCGGAATCCAACGCGAAATAGGTACCCCTTCCAGAATTCGATCCTCTCATCTGTTAGGAGCTAAGAACATCTTCTGATGATAGTTTTGTTGGGGTGCAAGTGCAACCCAAAGTCTCACATTGGTTAGAAGAGGGAAAAATCATGGATATATAAAGACTGACAACATTTTTCATTGGTATTAGGTCTTTGTAAAACTAAAATCAAAGCCAAGCACAAAGTTAGTTATTAAAATTAAAAAGAATAATAATAAACAAAAAAGTTAAATGTTATTTTTTCTCTTTAAAAAAAGAAGACCAAGAATTACTGCTAAATATAAACTTTTCAGGAATAAAATTGTTGAGTTTTACCTAAAAAGCCTTTGCAAACCTTAAACCCTTTTCAAACTTCAATAAATATAAATTTTTGAATAAAATTGTTGAGTTTGAAAAACTAAGCATCCAAATACAACCTAAAAAATCTTTGCAAAACAATACAACCTTTTCAAACCTCAATAAAAAAAAAGTATATTTTTTCCAAAGATAATGATAAAATAGAGAAATATAAGGAAATAAACTTCAATAGAAAATAAAGACAAAGCAAATGATGTTTCAAATGATGTATAAACGTTGAAAGATATATATAAAAATTGACGTGACGACTGACGATTGACTATATATAAAAAATTGATTTTATGAATAATATTGTAAATGATGTCGACCATATATTTTTCAGTTGAAATGAAGGATAACAATCATTTTTAATCTTCTATACAGTTGAACATAAATCGTAAACGATATCAAATTTGATGAGTTAAAATAATTTTTTAATAAATTTAAATCAAAGCTCATAAGTATTTTGTATAATTTTAACCCTTCCTTAATTGTGTATTTTGGACTTGGTTTCTCGCTAATTTTACTCGGATAATTTTTCTCTTAAAGAAAAAAAAAAAGAAAAAAAAAAGAGGTTTATTTATTACTTTGGGCTAATTTTGAAATGTAGTTGCAATAAGTTTCTGCTTTTTATTCATTGGTTCTGTTGGATGGGCCCAAAAGTACTGGTGACGATGCTTTTTTTTTGTCTCATTATTTTCCTCCTCAAATTTATGATTTTATAGGCTACACTCACCCAAATTTACTGCTTTCGATTCCAGTGTCGCAGACAACATTATGTCTCGCGATCTGAAAATAAAGACAAACCGACCCTAATTTATTATTCGGTAGGATCGGGTAGGGTTGTTTTTTTTTTTTTTTTTTTTTTTTTTTTTTTTTTTTTTCTCGTTCTCGTTAGTTATTTTGACGATTACACAAATTTAACTTAATTATTAGCATCTTATCCATCAAATTATGCTCGAAAAACAATAGAGAGTGTCAAACTGAGTTATTAATTATGCTCGAAAAACAATAGAGAGTGTCAAACTGAGCATAACTCAATTGACATAAGCTTGTGTTCGTGACTAAGAGGTAATGGGTTCAATACTCGCATTAATTAAAATACCGTTGCAAAAAAAAAAAAAAAAAATAATAGAAAGTGATTTAGGTGGATACTAAATGACATTGTTAATTATATTCGAACTTATAATTTTTTTGACATTAGTTCGTACACTATATCAAATAAGCTATATTTTTATTTATTTTTTTGATAAATTTTAATTTTGAAAAGAAACAAGATAAAATCTTTTCAAAGTTCACAAAATACATAAAAAATATTTTACAGTAGGATTGTTAAAGAAATCATTTAATTGATACTTTCTTCTAAAAATACTTCACTACTCACAAATTATAGTTTGGTCATAAAATTTTAGGGCTAAATTATACAAAATAACGCTTCAATTCCACTTCTAATTTTGTTTGGGAAGACGAAATTGAAAATTTAATTTTATTATTATTATTATTTTGTTTTTTTTGTTAAACAATAGAATCGATTCATAGAACTTTGTAATAGTAATTAATATTTTATTTACTAATTATGTTCGAATTGATTGAATTTTTTTAAATCATGGAGTTAATTTTGAAACTAAAATCATAAAGGTCAATAGATTAATTCCGTAGCCTCAAAAAAAAAAAAAAAAATAATAATAATAATAATAATAATAAAAAATAATAAATAAATAAAAGAAGAACTATACCCTCCCTAAAATTTTGAAGGACATATCTGTATTTGAGATTGCGATAGCTTTTAAAATAATTTTTTAAAATAATTGGTTGCAATTTTACTTTTAAAAAAATCTGCTATTTGAATTAAATTAGTGTTCGATAAATTTGAGTGGTAGACTTAAATAAGTTGATTACTATGATAAATAAATATTAAATTATTGTGATTTAGGTATAATAATTAAAATAAACATATTATAAAAATTTGTATAACTTAAAAAAAAAAAAAACAATATGGTATTATTTTTTAAAAAATATTTGTATTTGATTTATTAATTTTAAAAATTATAAAATAAATTTGGTGGTGAAAAAATATATATATAAAATAATTCTTAATTTTATAAAAATTTGAAAATTTGTACAGAAACTGTTTGTCAGACAATCTAAAAGCTAGTCAAAACGAATTTTTAGGGAAGGGTAAAATGAACGTGTTATACATAAGTGATTTTAACAAATTTTAAAATAATTTGATTTACCCAACAGAAAAATCGGTTAAGATTTTTTTCTTAGGCTCCGTTTGAGATTGCGGTAACTTTTAAAATAATTACTTTCAACTTTGCTTCTAAAAAAATCAAGTTTACCATGAATTAAATTAGTGTTTGGTAAATTTTAATTTTAAACTTAAAAAAACGAGTTTAAATTAATACAAAATTGTTGTGATTTAGGTATAATGACCAAAATAGATATATTATTTCAAATTTTCTTTTATTGATATTTACTATCAAATATATTATAAGATAATTATTCAAAATTGTATATTATCTAAATGGTATTTTTTTAAAAAAATTTATTTATTTATTTTTTTTTTTTTGCAAAAGTATTAATAAGTAATTTTTTTAATCTTAATTGTTTGATAAAAGTTTAAAAAAAAAATTGAATCAGTTGTAATTTCATTCATAAGAGAAAAAAAAAAAAAGATTTGTAATTTTCAAAGTAGAGTTAGAGATGATGGCAGATTTTTAGGGAAGCAGAATTCAAAAGCTGGTATCAACCTGATTTTGAACTTAAGAGTAAATTGAGAAGTGATTTTAGATAAATTATTAAATAATTTGATTTACCAAACGACCTAACGAGTTAAGATTCTCTCATAATCTCTTTTCACTCCAGCAAACGCAATTCCAAACGAGGCCTTAATCACTTTACTATCAAACGCAATTCTAAACGCATACTTAGTCATTGTCAATTAAATTTTTTTAAATAGATGTTTGAATTATTTTTTTAATAGATTTTTTAACATTTAAAATTGTGTTAATTTAGTCATTATATTTTAAAAAATTTAAAAAGATATTTATAGATCAGTTACCTCCAATTTCGAATTTAATAGATTCATGTAGTTAAATTCACCAATTTAATAATCACATGAGCAAATACTTGAACTTACCAATTTCAAATAACATAGTTAGCGTGTCACCTAAGTTAAATTGAATAAGTTAAAAGAACAAAATTTTAGAAAATATAAAACTGATAATTCAATGATCTATTACATATTATTATTATTTTGAAGCACTATTACATATTTTATAGACATTTTATAGAGTAGAAACATTTTAAGGTATAAAAACTAAATAGACATGAAATAAATAGGCTCAAAAAATTTGAGGGACAAAACTTGTAGTTTTATTGGAGAAAGGAAAAAAATAGCTAAATTTTACAAAATTGTTATGAACTTTGGGGCATGATTATGCTATTAAATTTTCAAAAGTTTAATTTTAACTCTTAAACTTTAAAATTATTTTAAAAAAATATTTAGAGAATTTTATTTAGAGAATTTTTCATAAAGGACGAAGATAACTTAATAGTTCATATGTAAAAATTAAAAAGTATGTGTGGCTTCATTTATAATTTAATATTTGATATATACAAAATTAAAAGCACGGATACAATTCATTTCAACTTAAAAATATATATTTTTTTAGTTTAACTCTATAGTTTTGGGATTAAAAAAATCTAACATTTTTGTCAATAATATATATTTTAATCATTTGAATTAAAAGATATCATAACATCATTTACCATATCAATTTTTATACATCACTTGTCATATCAAGTTATAATAATGAAGTTGTAAACAATGTCAGAAGCTTTTGTCATAGTGAGAATTTATAGTACATCGGTGGTATGAAGTTTTTCCATACCACTTTCTTTGTCATATCAAGTTATAATAATGAAGTTGTAAACAATGTCAGAGGCCTTTCAATTTTTATATCTCTATTGTCAGGTCAAAATATATATATATAACATGTTGAGGTGAAAGATTGAATCTAGGACCTGATGGTCACTAGACGATACATCATGTCATTGAGGTATATAAAATATTGAGCTAACTATTGTCAAGTCCATATCTATTTGTAATTTTAATGGAGAAAATATGATATTTTTATAGAATAATTTCAAATTTCAACAATGAAACATTTCATAATTTAGGGACATATAACTATAAACTAATTTAGGCTCCATTTGAAATTGTTGTAGCTTTAATTGCTGTCAACTTTAATTTAAAAAAAATCACTTGATGTTTGTTAAATTTTAGTGGTAGACTTGAATGAGTGAGTTATTGTGTTTGATAAATAAATATTAAATTATTGTGATTTAGCTAGGTGTAAAATAGACTTTCTATACAAATTTGTATAATTTTTTTTAAGAAAAAAACAATGTGTTATTATTTTTAAAAAAATATTTGCATTTGATTTATTACTCTAAAAAAAAATTATAAAATAAATTTGGTGGTGGAAAAAATATACTAGTATATAAAATAATTCATAATTTTGAAAAGATTTTAAAATTTGTGAAGAAGGAATCTAAAAGATCGAGAGAAGTGATTTTAACCGATTTTAAAATAATTTAATTTAACAAAGATTAAGATTTTGCGGTTAAGATTTTTTCTTAATCAGTTTCAACCCTCTCAAACGCAATTCCAAACGCAACCTTAAATTCAATGCTATTTTGTATAATTCATCAGTAATGTTTTATTTTAGTTCAGGTAATTTTAAATGTTCAATCATTTTGGTGATTGCTCTATAAATTTTGAAAACATAACTATGGTGGGAGAATCGAACCCGAGACCGGTTAGTCATAGTCGGGTAAGGAAATTTAGACATTTAAAAATAGAGTAAAAATGATATTTTAAGTAAAATTATAGCAAAATTGATTTTGTTTGTTTGAAATTTGATCCTAGAAATGAATTGTTTGGCATAATTGAGAAGTGATAATTGATAGTTAATAATTTTGTTTGTGAAATGATATGGTCAGCATCACTGAACGCTAAGGAGATTCCTGAACCTGCTTGGATTGTCTTCTTGATTCTTCTTCTTCTTCCTCCTCAATCAATCATCGGTTCCATTTTCAATCTCTGTTCATCTTTCTCATATGGCAGTTCGAATTCTCTGCCGTCTGATGCTTCATTCGCTCGCATCCGAAATCTAGGTTTTCAATTTTCATTCGTCTTTTGTCGTCGAATCCTTGATTTAATTGGTTTTCGCCTGCCAATTCTTTCATTTCCAAGCCCGATTGAAGTGATTCTATACTTGAATCGCTTGTACGCTCTCTGAGGACCGCCGCCTTTGGAGGTGATTTTTGTTTTTCTGTTGTTTCGTTGTATGATTTGATACCTGTGGGGTTGTTGGTATTTACGTCTATTGAGTTGGAGTTATAGATTTGGTTGAGAATTAGTGTTGGGTTGGGTTACTTTCACTTGTAGACTGCACGAGCATTGCGGATGGATTTTTTTAATCACTGTTGCATTTGAGATTGCTATCATGTTGCTGATTATTGTTTCTTCGAGCTAGAAGTTCGTGATTGATAGAATCGATACGGGCGTTTATGTATTTGTAGTACAATATATATAATATGTGTATATATTTAGCTAATATATATGGTGTTGATTTGGAATGTGTGCTTATTTCCCAAGTGTTTTATGTTGTTTCATTTAGATATCTCTGTAAATGGCGGATCTCAAAGAGCGGTTGCTTCCTCCAAAACCTGCATCTGCTATAAATGTTAGGGAGGCAATTAATAATCGACCATCAGCCTCTGGAAGAGTGCCTTTTCAAGGTGTGGATGTTCTAGGGCTGAAGAAGCGAGGTCAGGGACTTAGATCTTGGATCCGGGTAGATTCCTCTGGGAACTCTCAGATTATTGAGGTTGATAAGTTCACCATGATGCGTCGTTGTGATCTACCTGCGCGAGATTTGCGCTTGCTTGATCCTTTGTTTGTTTACCCTTCAACAATTCTTGGTAGAGAGAAGGCTATTGTGGTTAATCTAGAGCAGATTCGATGTATTATAACAGCTGACGAAGTTTTGCTGTTAAATTCCCTTGATAGTTATGTATTGCAGTATGTGGTAGAGCTACAAAGGCGATTGAAAACCACTGGGGTTGATGAGGTTTGGCAGAATGATGGAAATCATGGAGCTGATTTAAATCGAAGAAGGGGAAGTAGGAATTTCGATAATGTATTTGGAAACACCTCTCCTGATTATTTGCCCTTTGAGTTTAGAGCTTTAGAAGTTGCTTTGGAGGCAGCTTGTACATTTCTTGATTCCCAGGTGCGTTGAAATAGAGCTGTTTCTTTTTATTTGTTTCACACATGTTAATTGTATGTGTTTTAATTAAGCAATGCTTTTCCATACTGCCATTTGAAGCATATTAACAAATAAAGTAAATAGGCTTTTGAAAGATCATTATCTACTGCATTTTAGGTCATAAGGTTCTATTGAGACTGAACATTTTTTTCCCGTTCTGTTCATCATGCAATTTGGTATAATATTGTTCATCACTCCTTTCAAATTCATCGGACTGAAGATTTGAAGTTTAAAGATTATCCTGCTTGTATTGAGGACTTTATACGATGGAAGGTGAAAGAGATTTAGATTTTGTTCTCCTTGGTGGAAAAATGTTGTCTTTTTGTCTTGTTGGAGAGAATATTTATTTACTTCATCTCATGTTATTAAAATATTCATTTTTTATTATCCTCATTTTTTCATAATGATACTTTGTCAGGCAATGTGGTTTATGTGGGATGATGCTTTATTCATTTCAAAGTTAGTTCTTTCCATGTTAGTTAACATCTAAATTGTTTCTGATGAATCTCAGCCTGGATGGTTTTCTTCCTCTATGATAAATGGATTATGCCTCTGTGAAACCTCAGCTGTATTTTGCAATTTGCATGGAAATTGTTTGTTATTCTTACTCATTTGACATGGTAGCCTAACTACACACCTTATGGTTCATGATGTCTATGAATGTTTATGTTTATTTATTAGATGCATATGAATATATCAGTATTGCTTTTTGGCTTGGTTCTTTGTTTGGCAAAAGTGAGGATGAAGAAAAAGATCATTTTCAAGGGCCTTGTTGGCTTTTGTACTTGAGAGTTTGATCAGTTAAGCCCCCCCTTGACCGTAAATAATAATAATAAAAAAAAAAAACGAAAACAAAATCTACTAGCCAGTAATTGGTTCATCTAATTTGATTTAATAATAATAATGCACTTTAAGTGAAACCATCTTTGGTTTATTTCATCATATTTTTACTAGCCAGTAATTGGTTCTTCTAATTTGATAATATCTATATTTGCTCATTTCCCCAAAGGCTGCAGAATTAGAAATTGAAGCATACCCGTTACTAGATGAACTTACGTCAAAAATCAGTACATTAAATTTGGAGCGGGTCCGTCGCTTGAAAAGCAGACTTGTTGCCCTGACTCGTAGGGTTCAGAAGGTATTCTGCATTTACTCTAGTGATCTCCTGGTTTACACAAGTGAATGGTAGCTACACCATTTCCTCTCTTTGTTCTCTATTTGAGCTGCATCTTTTTAGGTTAGGGATGAAATAGAGCAGCTCATGGATGATGATGGAGATATGGCAGAAATGTATCTTACCGAGAAGAAAATGAGAATGGAGTCCTTTGCTTATGGCGATCAGTCTGTGACTGGATACAGATCAATTGATGGAGCATCTATTTCTGCTCCTGTTTCTCCTGTATCTTCACCGCCCGAAAGTCGCAAGCTTGAGAAGAGCCTGAGCATTGCTAGGAGCCGGCATGAGAGCATGAGAAGTTCAGAAAGTGCCACTGAAAATATAGAGGAGCTTGAGATGCTTCTTGAAGCATATTTTGTTGTCATTGATAGCACCCTGAACAAGTTAACATCGGTACGCATTGCACACGAGTCTTAGTTAGTTTTCTTCTCTCCTTTTTCACTGAGGAATAAAACTAACATTCTTATTTCATTTCCCCTCTTTTAGTTGAAGGAGTACATCGATGATACAGAGGATTTCATCAACATCCAGTTGGTATGCTCACTTTCTCTTTTCTTTCTTTTGTCCGTTCATACTTTATTCTATCTACTGAACTGTTGGGTTCTCGACTATAATATATACTTTTTAGACTATGATCAATATTTTCTCTCTGTTTTCTAAGATTAGTGATCTCCTGAAATTGTTAAAATCCTTTCTGTCGCTGCTGCCATTTAAACAAATGCATAAAAATAGGATTATCAAACATACCCCTGAACTATGGGGGCTGGTTTCAATTATACCCCGAACTTTGAAAAGTTTCGTATAAACCCTTGAAATTTGAAGTTTGTTTCAAAACAACCCTTGAAGCCTTTTTTTTCCGTTAAATTCATAGACGGAAAAGTTTGTATCTGCTTATGTGAACAAATCTAAACACATACATGAAAAAAAATAAAGACTTGACATCTGGTTAACCATACATGTTGTCGCATTCCTCCTTTCAACCCCACGCCTCCAATTTTCTGTTCTTTTGTTTATGAGCTAACTCTAACCCCCAAACTTTTCCGTCCATGAATTTAACGGCCAAAGCCTTCAAGGGTTGTTTTGAAACAAATTTCAAACTTCAAGGGTTAAAATGAAACTTTTCAAAGATCGGGGTACAATTGAAACCAACCCCATAGTTCAAGGGTGTTTTTGATAATTTAACCGCAGAAAATATGATTATTCCACATTTACAATTTGGTTAATGCTTCTAAATTTCCTCTTTTGAAGAAAATCCAGGTTGAAAAATGGTTATTGAAAATTAAAAGCTTGCTGATCGTATTGATATTGTCGTATCTCTCTCTCTCTCTCTCTCTCGAGATTTTTCTTCAATTACTCAAAAAGATTTTCATGTTCAGGATAATGTACGGAATCAGTTGATCCAGTTTGAGCTACTACTCACAACTGCAACATTTGTTGTTGCCATTTTTGGGGTGGTAGCTGGAATTTTTGGCATGAATTTTGAAATACCAATGTTTGGGAATCCTGAAGCATTCAAGTGGGTCCTTGTAATTACAGGAGTAACTGGAATTATCATATTTTCTGCATTTGTTTGGTTTTTCAGATACAAAAGACTGATGCCACTTTAAAGGTGAAGTTAAAAGGCATACAAGAAAATTGGTCATATTTTATGGATGGGTTGGAGGTAACCATATGGAATCCCATTGATTGTATTATTTTTTGTCCTCCTCTTCATTAAATCTTAACATGAAATGTAAGTAGATGTAGGAAAAAACTTGGCTCATCTCGAGCGATTCATCCATCTTAATCTACAGCCTTCGTTCTCTCTTTCCTCGATTTCATATTTCTCTCTACTTACTGTAAGTTTATTTGTTGGAATGATCTTATATTTGTTAGCGAGGGTGGCCAGTTAAAAATAATACAGAACCAGATTTGGATTCTAAAAATGCGTTTCCATCGACAATTTTTAACAAAATTTTACACTGAAGGGGGTGTTAGGCTGTTGAGTTAGATTTGCATAATCAGAAGTTAAGAAGTTGAACTTATAGTTGTTTTTCTGAGTACAACAAATGGGAAGAGATTTGAACCTCGAACCTCGAGAGAGTACATGACTTTGGATTTGGCTACATCAATTTAGTTATGTAAGCTTTAATTTATGAAACTCATTTTATGCTATACATCCATTTTTACAAATTATAAAGATTAATTTATAAATTTGATCCTTATTATTTGAAAAAAAATAGAATTTAATCTCTATGGTTTTAAAATGTAGAACTAGTTCCTATGGTTTGATAAAATCTCATAAATAGTTCCATGGTTTTACCGTTTCATCTTGAACTATTTATGAGGTTTTACTGTTTTATCAAACCATAAAGATGAAATTCTCACTTTTAAAATCATAGGGGCTAAATTCTAATTTTATCTAAATCATAGAGACCAAATTTGTAATTTAGCCAATTATAAACTTATGAACATAATGTACCTTATATAACTCATATTTTTATAACCCATTCTTTTATACAACTCAAGTAGTGTAGGGGAGGCGATATGAACTTAACCCTCTCAACTTAAAACTTGATTGAATTTTTTTTAAAAAAAAAAAAAACTATATAAATATAAGCTTATAAAAATTGTTAGCGGATCGATTACCCCTTTTGTTTTAAATATAGTAAAGTTTTAAATTGAACGCAACCATTAATTTTGATTGATGAAATTTACACTTTCGAAAGTCATATTTGTCCAGCTGCAAGAGTATTCTATTGTCCACAACTATCTAAGAAAATAGCAGAGTACTCTGTTAGTCAATTAATGAAAGATATTAATTTTTTCAACATGTCTAACTTAGTGAAATGAAAACTTTAACTACACTGAAAATGCCATATTTGTATCTTCCCCCTATTTTCTTAAAGCATTTTATTATCAAATACGACCATAAATGGATTTAGGTTAAAAATTATTTTTGGTTCTTGAACTTTCATCGAAGTAACAAGTCCATAAACTTTAGTTTGTAATGATTTAGTTTCTATATTTTTTCATTTTGTATCAATTTAGTCTTTGAATTTTCACATGTAATAATTTAGTCTCGTTACTTTAAAATTTGTAACGTAAGTCCCTATCGTAAAAAAGTTCATCCAAATTAAGTGTCAATTTCTATTATTTAATGACTAAGTCTTTGTAGTTTATAGACATTTGATTCCTAATCATCTTATTGATCTACATAGGTAAGAAATTTCATTAAATCTTAACAATATTTTTCACAATAGTAACTAAATTGTTACAAATTTCAAAATAAGACCATTATGTCAATCGAGTATAACTCAACTGGCATAAAGAAATACCCTTAACTATGAGATTTGAGATTTGAATCTCCCCACTCCAAGTGTCTTAAAAAAAAAAAAAAAAAAACTAAATCATTACCTATTAATGTTTGAAGACTTAATTGTTACAAAATTGAAAATAAAACAACTAAATTGTTACATTTATGAAAGTTGGACGAAAATTGTTTTTTAACCATCTCATGTTTTGTTGAATAAGCATTGATGCTTATTCTCCTACTATTTGGATTTGGGGGCCAATTGGAAGGAATTTAAATTGAATGTGATTGTCATCACAAATTAGAACAAACCAAATATTCCACAAAAGTTGAAACAATCAAGCAATTCTGCTAACCAAATTGTTACCAAATCTAGAGATCTCAAAAAACACGGAAAAAGAAAAATTCCAAAACTAGAATTAGTTTACAAACAAAGAGATCTACACAACCCAGCCATGGTCAAACTAAATCCATTCACCTCCAAACCAAACCAAAGCCAGAGAGATGAGCAGAGCCCGAATCCGCCATTGCCGAGAACCCACCCGGGCTGTGGCGGAGGAGGGCGAGGAATGCTCGTCGGTGGCATGGGGAGAAGATGGAGGAGGAGGAAGAGGATGAACAACAATGGTCACCTTCATGCCATTGAAACATTGCCCATTGCCACCAATGAAGTAGTACCTTTGGGCCTTGTCGAGGAGGATGAAGTCCTTGCCACTGCTCCAATTCCCAAACGCCCCCTCTGTTGTGCAGTTGTCGTAGCCTGATTGGTTCACCTCAAACACATTGTATTGGTTCTTCTGGTACCTAAATGCTGCCAAGTATTTGGTTTGTAAGTAAGGTGCTAGAATCCATGTAATATTATAAGAGAAATTAGACAAGTATCTCTTTCCCACAATTCTACTATAGACCAACTTTCAAAAATTACGCCCAACCTTTGCATTTCCCAACTCTCTCCAGTGCTCACTTTTTCTAAGTAATGAGGAAGAAGATCGAAACATGCACTGAAAGGAGATATTATTGGTTGAGACCACTCTGGCGTGGCGACAGTTTGAACCATCGGAGAGAAACTAATTGAATCTTTGTCTAGTAGATTTTTTTTTTGACAAGATGAGGGTGGGAGATTCAAACATTGGTCAACGGTTCATACTTTATGCCGATTGAGTTATACTCACGTTGACAATCTGTATCTAGTAGTTATCCAAAGACATAAATATTTTTTAATCCACATCCAATCTCTAGACACATTGTGACGGCCCCTCTAAACCTTTGGATCGATGGTGAAACCGTCATTTTTTGTTTCGTTCGTGCATCAAAATGGTATAAAACCCTCAACCACATTATACCACATTATACTAGCCTCATCGAATAATTTCTCTAAGAAAACGAAGTAACCGGCAATTGCCCACTTTCTCTTCTTCTCCTAAGAACACAACATTACAATTGTGGAGCAAAGGATTCCAACTTTTGACATATGCAGAAAGTTACTAATCCCTTGGAACACACAAATCAAGCTCAGATCGACGTGAGTTCAAAACATTATCGAAAACAAGATACAGATTCTAAAATCAGACATCATACAAAGTTTTAGGAGAAAAAGAATTAGGACTTACAGATAAGGTCGTCAACGAAGAAGGTGTGGTTGTTAGCCCAGAGAGTGTAGTTGATGCCGGGGTTCCAGCCGCGGTTAGCGCCGACGATGTGGTCGGTGGCGGAGACGGGGAAGACGGCGGCGGAAGCGCAGAGGAGGAGGAAGACAGCGATGAGCTGGGGCGAGGCCGGCATTGGTAGGAGAGGGGAGGTTTCTAATTATGCCCTAGATTAGAGTGGAAGATGGAGGTGAAGAATTGGATGTTGATAATGGCGAATGGGGGTTCGACAGAGACAGCTGTAGAGAAGGGCCCAATACTCCATTATTTAATTTATGAATAAATGTGCGAGATCTGGTTTGAATTTTTTTGAGTTTTTGAAGAATTTTTGGCGCAATTTCTCTCTTTAAATGAGAGAGAGAGAGGAATATTGTTTGGTTGGTTGACAATTTGGCTGCAACCATATGAATGGGAATGTTGGTACTTTGGTAGTAATTGAGGGAATATTGGGGGAAATCTTTTATACAATTGTTCAATAATCTTATTTTGTAATGTTGTGATGATGAATTGAAGGCTTTAATTACTTGTTTGGAATGTAGTGGATCCATGGCAATTTTTTTTAATAATGCAGTTTTTAAAAATTATTATAATTTTTTTTTTTTTGTTTCAAACTATTTATAAAATACTATTGTTTTAAATAGGTGATTTTTTTTCCAATGGTAATATATTACGAAAAGTCGACAACGAAGATCTCACGATTTGGAGTCAAGGCACTCAACAACACATCAAAGAAAAAAGGGAACAACTCCCGAAAACAAGTTTTGAGGAGAAACATTTCACTCAACAACACATCAAAGAAAAAAGGGGAACAACTCTCGAAAACAAGTCTTAAGGAGAAACATTAATAGAGGTAGGGGTTAACAATATCTTCAACTACGAAGCACACTTATAAATAATATCGACCTGAACACTAATAAGAACAGACGAAGGAGAATGGGGGTAACCCCATGAACACGAGAGTCTTGTTCCCTCCAAATGTGGTAAATGGTCGCACATCAAACAAGTCTCCAAACTTCTCGCATGCGCTAGTCACCCAGCCACATGCAATAGTTCCAAAGTAACTCAGTAGATAGATCAAGCAACGACCCAATGGGAGGATCGCCCCCACCGCAAAAGCCACGTCCACATCTGTTTACTGAACGAGCACTCAAGGAAAAGATGATCCCTCGTTTCTAGAGCATCCGAGCGCAACACACACCCTGATGGAATCAAGGGATCCCAAGCATGAAGCCAGACCCGAGTATACAACTAATCTCGGATCACCAACCAAACAACAAAGGAGTGTCGGGAAATATAACCCCAAACCACAACAAACTCGCCCAACCCACACACTTCTGTCGAGGCTGCAAAATCACCCAAGCACTAGCCACTGAGAAGTCATCTGACCTACCAAGGTCCCAAATAACATGATCATCCCTATGCAAATGAGGAACTACAACCTGAACTAGAGGAAACAACTCACCCATCTCCCAAGTCACACACGACCAGTGCCAAGACTCATCGGGAGGGAGAAAATTTGAGGGCACGGTCAGAACCAAGGGTGAGTATCGGTCGGTCGGATTCAGTTTTTTGCCCAAATCGACGTCGAACCAACCAAGTCGGTGTTCTGTATTTTGAAAACCGATTTTTTTTTTAGTTTTTTATATTGACCGAACCGATGTCGGTTCGGTCGTTCGGTTTTGCCGCCAAACCGATCACCATGGAAGCAGAATAAGAATCCCATATGAGTGACAAAAAAAAATCATAAGATGAAGGTTGAGGGTTGAACAGCGACATCGTGTTGATGGAGGGAGGCTAGAGCGAGAGACGACCGCGATGATAGAGGGAGACTAGAACGAGAGAAGGCGGCAACGATGGAGGGAGACTAGAACGAGAGACGACAACGACGATGGAGGGAGACTAGAATAAGAGACGTCGACGACGATGGAGAAAGACCAGAGTGAGGGACGATAACGATAGAGGGAGGTAGAGCGAGAGAGAAGTAATGATAAAAAGGGAGGGGAAGAAGGAAAAAATCGAAAAAGAGAAAGGAAAGAAGAATTTTTTTTTTTTTTTTTTTTTAATAACTTCTCTTCCTCTTCCCAAGGAATGATAAGAATGATAAGGCCCGAGGGATAGCTCGTTTGCGTGTACGCAAATCCTTAAAAAAAAGAAGAAAAAAAAACTTTGTATTCGGTCGGTTTAAACCTATTTGGGCTTACCGACCGACCGATTGGTCAGTTTTGCTATATGCAAAATCAACCCCGACCG
Organism: Herpetospermum pedunculosum; assembly: GCA_028017165.1. Taxonomy (NCBI): domain Eukaryota; kingdom Viridiplantae; phylum Streptophyta; class Magnoliopsida; order Cucurbitales; family Cucurbitaceae; genus Herpetospermum; species Herpetospermum pedunculosum. The sequence continues at coordinate 16,161,037 of CM051523.1, forward strand.
AAAATAGTCAAAAACTGACCAAACCGAGTCGGTTCGGTCGGTTTAGATCGACCGACTCGATTTTTCGATTCTTTTCACTCACCCCTACTCAAAACTACTCACCTCACAAGCCAACCTCTCACCGTACCTGCACAATGAGGTCCCCAGGAAGCTAGCAATCCACCAAAACATGGCATCGTCAACTGTCCCTTATGGCTATCCGGACAAGTGGATGAAATTTCTCTCGGAGCCTAAAGGCTTGCGTACACCCCGACCAGCTAGACGACATCCGAACAAACCATAAAGAACACCCTCGCAGAATATTAACGTCAACCCCGACAACCCACAAGGATCTACAGCACAAACACAAAAGCAAAAGAAGTTTCATCACAAGAGCTATATTTCAAAGATTGAACATGGAGAATTCCCAAGCTCCACTCTCATCCCCCACTACGTGGTAGGGTGATTCCCCGTGCAGTCATGCTTCTATGGATTCTTGGTTCGAATCCTAGCAAGTGCATGACACGAAAAATTATTTAATGGGATTTTAATTTCTCAAGTGCTTGCTAGTGAGCTCCTCAAATAATTTTTCTTATTATTTTAGAAATAGCTTGGTGGAGTAATTTTTTCTCTTCTCTATTCAAATAAGATCCAAGTAGTGACGTCGTTAAAGGCGTCGCGGCCATGACGATTTCGCCACTTCGGTGATGAGGAGTTTGAGCTTTTGGCTAAAATGGTGACGAGGAAACATGGGAAAACGGTGATTGGACAAAGCGACACCTATGAATACAATGAACTGGTTGTAGTCGACCTTGTCGGCCCCGTCGACGGTCTTATGGAGGATGAAGGCGACACTGATGCTGGAGAGGAAGGTGATATACATTCCGACGAGGGCGATTCCGAAAGCCATGCATCCGCTGCGGCAGATGTGGAGGAAAAATAGAACTCGATGCCGATGATAAATAAAAAGAACAAAAAACCAATATTGGCGACCGATTGAAAAATGAAAGTACTCCATTGAAGAAATTTTTTGTGCACATAAGCTTTGTTTCTACCAAAAGTCGATGAACCAAGTAGAAACCTTCATCAATGAAATAAAAGAAACAACATAATTAGAGAAGATAAGAAGTGAAAAAAAGTTTTGTCCTCAAATTAAAAAACCGTTTGGCGTACTCTAATGTTCTTCTACAATTTATTTTTTTAAAATAACAAATAAATATATATCTACCATAAGCAACAGGTGACTTTGAATCTATGTGAAAAATATTTCTAATGGGATTAAAACAAAAAGAATTAATTGAGGGTATAAATTGATACACTTTTAAGATTTAAATGGACGAATTAAAAGTTTTAGAGTTAAAATTGATACAATATGTCAAATTTGAGGTTAATCGATGAAATTGAAAGTTTATGCTTAAATTTGATACAACCTACTAAATTTAGTGTAAAAAATGATTTTTTTTCTACTTTTATTTTTATTCCTTTTAAAATTATCCTCACCCTACTTGCCCCCACCCATTGTCATGTTTTGAAATTGAAAATGGGATTATAGTGTTTGCTGTGATTTAGTGATAAAAATAAAATTTTTATCATTTTTTTATATTAATATTTAACATCTATTTCATTATAAATTAATTGTTTAAAAATTTATATGATTTAAATTGCAAATTATTTTATTTAATCTAAGTTATTTAATAAAAAATAGAAAAAATAATTGTTATAAAAAATGAATCAATCAAAATTTTATTAGTATTTGATGAAATAGATGTAAAAAGAAAATATATTGAAGGATATGATTGAAATTTTAAAAATTAATTACAGAATATGACAGATTTTCTTTAAAAATTGCTAGTCACATCACATGTGATTTTGCAGGAAATTAAGAAGTAATTTTATATAAATCAATGAATAATCAGGTTAAGATTTTCCAATTTTTTTTTTACGTTTGCAAAAGATTACTTATTAAAACGGTTATTTTTTTTAAGAAAAAGTTCATAAGATTACTTATTAAAATTTTAATATGTTAATTATGTATGAATTTGATACCGCTGTTTTTTTTTAATAATATTGTATTTTTTAAATTTTTTTTATAAAAATATTGAGTTTAAAATGGAGGTCGTCTTTCCACACGCAAGCAAATGTCGTCTTTTCAAAAGACGATCAAAGACGATCTTGCTCCACGTGGATGAAAGTCGTATTTCAAACTAACAGGCAGAGCTCCAATTTGATAGGTGGTTTCACTATTTTTGGAGTTGTGTATCAAAAGATAGAGACCATCGAAGTCGGACTATAGTTCTGCAAATTTCAGAACTGGAGATTCTTTTGAGGAGTGCATTAAAAAATTGATATTTTTTTACTCCGATATTCAAAAACTTCGAAAATGGTACGATTGAAAAACTAACACAGAGAACTTCAATTTGATATCTAATTTCACTATTTGTAGAGTTGTGTATTAAAAGATACAGATCGTCGAAGTTTAGCTACAGTTTTGAAGTTTTCCGTCGTATCTTCAGTTCTGGATTTAGTGAAGTTTTCATAACTTTGACGATATATATCTTTTGATACACAACTCAAAAAATAGTGAAACTAGGTATCAAATTGAATGTGTTAACTTTCCAATAGTACCATTTTCGAAGTTTTTGAATATCTAGATAAAAAAATATCAATTTTTGAATACACTCCTCAAAAGAATCTTCAGTTCTGAAATTTGCAGAATTATAGTCCAACTATCTCTATCTTTTGATACACAACTCCAAACATAGTGAAACCACGTATCAAATTGAAGTTCTGTTAGCTTTCCAACCATACTGAAAATTTTGAATATCTGGGTAAAAAGATATCAATTTTTTTAATAAAAGAAGTACTTTGAAAATTTTAAATATTTTGGTAAAAAGATATCAATTTTTTAATAAAAGAGTAAATACAAGGTCGTTTTTCAAAAGACGACCTTCATCTACGTGGAGCAAGATCGACTTCCATTTAAAACTACAATACTTTTAAAAATAGTTTCAAACTTACAATATTTTTATAATAAGTTTTAAAAAAATACAATATTATTAAAAACAGCCAATTTGATATATATATATATATATATATATATATTTTTTTTTTTTTTCTTTTTTACAAAAGTACAGTTATTATAATTTAGGATTTAGGGTTTTTAGAATTATTAATGAGTTTTAGCTCATGAGTGGTTTTAAAATGACTAAAATCACTTTTATCATGTTAAAAATAACTTCGAAACATATATTTAATCCTTCAGATTAATTTGATATTTTATTTTATTTTATTAAGTGTAATTTTTATGCCATTAAAATTAATTTTGAATTATAAAAGACATGTTATTTTAACTATTTTAAAATTATTTTTAAACATGTCTTAAAAAAAAGAAGAAAAAACAAAAACTATTTACTATTTATATTTGTTATTTTCATATGACTAAGCAAAGTACTCACCTTTTTTTTTCTACACAAAAGTTGATAATAACTTCTAGATTAATATATACCCATGCTTTTCTTTTTTACTTTTGACTCTTTGTAAACATTTTGATGTCTATACTTTTTATTCGTAACAATCTATTTTTTATACTTTCAAAAATTGGTAATTGACCATTTGAGTTTAAAAAAAAAAACTAAAAAAAACTAAAAAGAATGAAAAGATAAAATATACATTAAATTATATGTTTAGTCTTCAAACTTTTATAGGCCTCTTTCTAATAGGTCTATGAATTTTAAAAAATGATTAACAAAATTTTAGATAATAAATTCATAAACTTTCAATTTTGTGTCGGATACATCCATCACTTCCTATCACTCGAGGTTGTGGGTCTTCAGGTTTCAGATTTGATTGGTAATTAGGGCAATGAGATAGGAGAAAATGAAGAGAGTTTTTGTGGAAAGAAGATGTGAAAGAAACTATTCTCTCTATTCCTATTTGTTGAACAATAATGCAAGATACATGGATTTCACATTATACTAGAAATGGAGATTTTACCACAAAGATTGTGTATGAGTTGTTTGAAAATTGTTGTGGAAGTTGAAAATTCCAAACAAAGTGAAGATCTTCATGTGTAAACTCTACCATGAAATCTTACCAACGAATCAAAATATGTGCAAGAGAACTGTTCCAGTGCATCATTGGTGTGTGAGTTGTGAGAAACCAAGGGAGTCTATTTTCCATACTTTTTTTTTTAATGCAAGAGTGTAAAGGAGGTTTGGGCCCTAATTAATCCGAGGCTCAGAGATCTAATGCGAGTTCGACCCGTTGTTCAAAATTTATTGTTGGAGGTGTCAGTGACCTTTTTGTGTAGCGAGATGGAGTTGTTTTGCGTAGCGTGCTAGGCCATGTGGAATGATCGCAATAATGTAGCGTTAACCATCCCAAGTCCTATAGTGGGTTTGAAGGAAAAATGGATTTTAAATTATCATCAGGTTTATGTATCCGTTGGTGTCCCTGAGTCTGATGTGTGGTTGGGCCAAATTGTCGGCTAGCCCCTCCGGTGTGGACTCCTCCACTAGAGGATGAGTTGAAGATGAATGTCGATGCATCATGTCGTTCCTTGGACAATAAAATCGGTGTGAGGGTGGTTATGAAAGATCATAGAGGAAATTTGGTGTTAGCCAAACTAGAATGTATTTAGGAGAAGATCGACCCTCTTTCGATGGAGGCTCTTGCTTTTCTTTATGGGTTAAAGCTAGTAGCGAATAAGGGTATCAACGACCTTTGGGTGGAGTCTAATGCGCAAGTGTTGATGAAGCCTATTCATTCTCATGATCTTCAGTTGTCTCCTCAATGTGTTATCCTCGAAGAGATCAGAGAATGAATGATTGCAATTCAGATAAAATAGTTAAGGTTTGTCCCACGAACAATTAATAGAACCACACATATTGTGGCGACTCAGGCGTTGCTGATAACACAATGCTAGTTTATGCCCTTAAGTCTTACAAGTTGAGTATATTTAATGTGCTTGAGTTACATATTTTGCAGGATTCGAGTATTAAAGGTTGAATCAGACCGTTGTGCTCATTAAGAGCTTAAAAACGAGATTTACCTATAATTTGGAGCACTTTAGAGTTAAAGATAAAATATGGTAGAAAATGTGGCCAAATAAGCATATGATTGAAGAAAATGAGGAAAAAGAGGCCCAAATCTGAGGGCATGACTCCTAGGCGATGTGCCCAGCGCCTAGACGCTCATAAATTGATGTCAACACTCGGAACCGGTCAACAAATTGCGTGAACCGGTCGCCAGAGCGGTCAAACCATCAGACCGGTCATTCTCTAGCTGAACCGGTCAGCCGTTGCACACGCAGCCCAGCTCCATCACGTGCATAGCCAAAGCAGGTCATTCCATAACGCAAGGTCAACTCGCATTCAACCCACCTTCCGCTCATGTGTAGGCTAGCCCAGACGTCTTCAATTTCAGTTACTATCTCGCGCATGCCCAACTCGCTAAGCAAAAGCCCCGTTGACGCCCAACTTCAGCTCGCACACGCATCTTCTTCCCTACGCACGTGCTCTGCACGTGAGTGCCTCCACCAGCTCCAGTGCAGTCGCGTCCCACCTGATCCGCGACCCTCCATCAACCAATCATCCGTGCAGATGCATCTGTTTCTATGGTCGCGATCCACCTGATCATCATTTAACCAATAATCAAATTTCAACTAATTTCTTCTTTTTAGGAGGAAGTTAGAAGTTTGTTTTAGGAAGTTGCCCTCCCCCTTCAATATCATAAGGGAGAGCCTTTAGAGCAAAACACACAAAAACAACACAAGACATTAGTTTTGTGGAAGTCCGTATTTTTTTAGTTTACTTTTGTCATTCTTTTAAGATTTTCGTTTATTTTTCTTTCTAGTTCTATTCAAATTATGATGAGTTGTTTAGCTATCATCACTATGATCAGCTAAAGTTCATCCTTCTAATCTAAAGGTTAAAAGTTGATTTTAATGCATATGTGAGAAATTATTTTTAATCGCATTCCGTTAGCATCTTTTTTCTATGTTTTTATTCCTTGACACGCGCTTACAATTAAATTGATGCCTTGATTGTATTTGGATGACTAACTGCTAAAAATTAAATGCACGATCCGTAATTGTTATGTATTTAATTGCATAAGTAGTGAGAATTGAATCATGTGTGTGATTTATTGGTTTTTCCATAAACACATAACTTGCATGATCAATTTTAGGATTTAAGAAAAAACGATTAAGTGTCTCGGTTTTCCCGTATTGCTAGTGTCTAATTTAATATGGAACGTTATTGTACCCACTTAATTAAACATTAAGTTTAATTGTGACTTTAGTCATGGTTAATATTTTTGGGTTCCTTGTTACGACTGTTCCGAACAACTAAGTTGAGTGCTAGTGTGATTAGATAATTTTTTTTTAGAAATTCATGTGATCAAATTGCATTCTAGGGCGATTTTGAACCTTTATATTAGACTCTCATTAGAATTAATTTTTTCTATTTCCATTTAATTTTATGTTAGTTGATTTTAATTAATTTAGATGTTTAGAGTTTTAAAAATCAATCAATACCCCTCATTTTTATATTTTATAGTTGTAAACAAAGTGCCAAAGCGAGCATAGCGCATATGTATGACTTGATGACTAAAAGGTCTGTGGTTCGAATCCCCCCACCCCCAATGTACTCAAAAAAAAAATTAGGTTGTTCAATCAAGAAGGGTACTCAAAACCAAATTCAAACGGTAATATTCTTCCAATGAAAGAAAATAAAAACATTAGCTTATTTGGATCCGTTTAAATTAATGAATTAAATTTTTTAAAATTCAAATGTAATATTTAAGAGACTATTGTACTCTCTTTCGTATCTTTGTTGTTGTATTTTTTTTTTTTAATATAAATTTAATAAAATATTCTAAAACAATTATAATTTAGTAGATAAGATAACAATTGGGTCAATGGTTGAACATCATCGAATTAATACAACAATTTACCAAAAAGTTATTAAATTCAGATTTTTTTTAAACCTTGGATGGTGTAGGATACACGTATGAAGCCCACTATACGCATTTCCATGCGTTCCACTTCCACCAGCACTTTATAAAGCACTAAAAAAAAGGCTTCAATTCTCTTGCATGCGCGCCAAACCATCTTTTGTAGGCGGTGACTTTTATTAGATTAGAACATATTCCAAAATGTACTTTTAAATAATTACAATTTAGTCCAATTTTAAAATTCACATCTTTTGATAAACTATTACACCTTTAAATATTTCAAATTTCTCATTAAATAAGCCATTGACGAAAATAAGACGAAAAATTACACATGTGGCCAATGTTCTTGACCCCATCTGCATATTATATTCAATGTCTCGTTTGAGACCATTTAGACATATGACATAAAATAAAGCTCATTTTTCAAATACAATTTTTTTAAAAACATGGAAAATAAATTCATATGCGAGAGTGTGTGGGATATTTATATAAATATATATTTTTTAAAATACAATATTACAAATATATGATACATATTTGAGTTAATTTCAACATGGTTAAGTGGATAATATATCTATTACGGACCATTTCTAAATTTTGATGATTTAATCTCTACCTACTAATTTTTTTTATACAATAAATAAGGTATAAGAGTTTTGAATCTCCGACATTGAGAGAGAATACATGTCAGTTATAATGTTGAGTTATGCTCACTTTGACATCTCATGAACTGAAAAAAATATTATATATATTTGAACCTTTAACCTAATAGAAATAAGAGTAATGTTTTAAGTAGATGAACAATATTCATTATCTTTGATCTACTAAATGTTTTATCATTGATTTTTTCTTAGATTCACAAGCAATATTAATCGAGTTTAAGACTAAGTAAATGGCATAAAATTTGTACGGATGATCCTAAATTTTGAGGACTTCAAAGGATTGATCCGAATTTTAAAAATTAACCAAATTGACTATTGGCTGACATTACCAACTATTTTTTTAATATTATTTTGCTTGCTCTCGCTTTCGCTCTTATGTGTGCTCCACTTTTGAATTGAATTTTGCTACCATCCCATGAGCGTGAACGAAAACGAAAAAAATAGTTTGCGAGAGCTATTAAAATGGTTGATGAAAAATTAAGGTCATCGGTAAATTTTTTATGAATAAACTAAATAAATAAATATGAAAAACTCAAAATATAAAATGGAATAAATATATTTTTTTATTTCCAAGAGGGTGGAGGAGTGCAACTGTCAAGTGCCAAAGGTGGAAGGTTTCTTTTGATCAATTTTTTCTTGAAGGCTTTTTTTTTCAGAATCTTTTCGTCAGCATTGCATTTCCCATTTCCCATTTCCCAATTCAATTCTTACAGAGTTTTGTTCTAAACCCATTTCCCTCGCTTTCCTCTTGGTTATTTATGGTGAAAAACACTGCAAAAATTCAACTCAGCGGCGGCGACGACGACGACAACAATGGCGGACTGGTTCTTGCGCCTTGTTTGCCCTGATTCTCCTTATGTAATTTCAATGCCCTTTCTCTCCTGTCCCGACTAAGAATTTTGTTTTTATGATTGATTCCATTCTTGTCTCCTGCTGTGCTTGTCCATGTCATTATGAAGTGTTGTTTTCATGGATCGTTTGGTTAATCTTGTTCTGTTCTTGAGTTTGGTACCATTGTATGTTTTCTTTTCCCAGTAGAAGTTTTATGGACTGTTAAAGGACGTATATAAAAGTTTAAGGGTTAAATTATAAGTTTGGTATTAAACTTTCGGGGTTGTGTCTATTTGGTCTGTCTTGTAGGTTTATGAATGTTTAGAGTTGGACTTTAAAAAGATTTTTAATAGGTTATTGTTTTAATAGGTCCCTATTGTAAACGTTGTCATCCTAAAGCCATCAAATACCCAATTCTGCCACATAATCCTTAAATAATATAGACTAGAAGTTCGTGGACCTATTAGAAACTTTATAAAGTTTAGAAATCAAACCGACGTAACCTTAAAAGTTTTGGACCAAACTTATAATTTAACGAGTATTATATATACCACCATTAAGTGTGATTTTACGTGTACAAGAGCAATTTACTTGAGTTTGAACCTCCTATTAACCGTACTTATGTTATGCTTTATGAATCAAATTAATATATGAGCTCATAGATATTAGAGATGTTAAATATATATATATATATATATATATATATATATATATATATATATATATATATATTTTGTTAAATCACCAATCAACCCAAAAGCTGGGCTGAGTGATGATTTAACACGGTATATCAGTAGGAGGTCATATGCTCGAACTTCTGTAATGTCATTCCTCCTCAACTATATTGATTTTCATTTGTTGGATCTTCTATAAATTTTCAAGCTCACAAGTGAGGGGAGTGTTAACGTATTGATATACTTAATTTACTTTTGCCGGTGCCTAATTTTGAACTACAACACTTGAGAGAATAGAATTGCTTGAAAGCAAGGATATGGAGTTTCTGGTGGCTAACAGTGTCATTCTTCTTTATTTGCAGGTTTGGAATGGACATCGATTTTCTAAGTGTTTTATAAATCTATATCCTTTCATGTATGAAGTTTGGCCCTGATTTCTAGTCTCTGGCTCTGTTTGGCCTTTAATTGTTCTGTCTTAACAATCCTTACGACCTTAGCTTTTGGAGTAAATGTTTTGACCATCATTGTTACTGCATTGCTTGGACTTATTCTGAAAAATGGTGGAAGGAGACGGAGGGTATGTTTCACTTATCATATTTCTCCTTAATTACTAAGATCTTAATTTTCACAATGATATCAGTTGTCAAGATCTGATAAGAAGTTAACATTAGAAGATATCATAGAATCAATTAATTAGGATGCCTTTCAACACTCCTCTTCATCTAAAGATTTTGTGGTTGGTTTTGTTTCTTTATCATTATTCAATCTATAGTATTTCTAAACTTTGCAAACATTATGAGTAAAATCTATGTTATGAGTTAGTGCCACTAACTAGTTACAAAGATCCTTAACCTAGGGAAAATTGAGCTTTCCATGCTAGTTTCCATAATATGTTGGTCACCTAATGATTTGGACATCTTAAGAAATTGAAATTGGAAAAATTCGGCCCGTTTGATAACCATTTGGTTTTTGAAAATGGTGCTTGTTTTCTCAAATCTCTTTACAATGATTTTCATCTTTCCTAGGGAAACATTTGGATTCTTAGCCAAATTCCAAAAACAAAAACATGTTTTTAAAAATTACTTTTTGTAGTTTTCAAAACTTGGCTTGAATTTTGAAAACACTAGTAAAAAGTAGATAACAAAACAAGGAAACCATAGATGAAAGTAGTGTTTATAAGCTTAATTTAAAAAAACCAAAAACCAAAAACTAAAAACCAAAAGGTTATCAAGGGACCTTCCTAACATGAATTAAGAGTCCACTTGGTGGCAATAGATAAGCAACGCATCCCTGAAAAACAATGATAAAGACTGATGTAAGTGATGGTATGTTCATATTGGTTTCTTGCAAATCATTCTTGTTTCCATACTGCATTTATCAGTTTATCCACACTTCTTTTTGTAGAATTTTCAGAAAAGTCTTCTGGAGAAAATTTTCTTGCATTTCCTTCCAGCCATTGGCCTATGCCTATCTCTTTTTGATGTGATGTTTCTTCTGAGGAAATTACTCACTGGTGATGTTGTTGAATACCATGAGTGGTTATCAACAGGTTCACTATTTGCAGTCTGGGTAAGCTATCTAACCTTAGGGTTATTTTTCATGTTCTGTACAACTTTTTATTTAGTCTTATGAGTTTCGTTGTGAATATATGTAGACTTGCACTACAATCTTTGCAAATTGTTCCAACTTTGAACACATATTTAGCAACAAAATGCTCTGTTTATTGTGGATTGTGAGAGCAATATTTGGGATTCTCATTTTCGTGTCGACATATGCAGACTTTGAGGTACTCATATTTTCTCCTAAATAATACCATTATTAATCATCAGGTTGGTTCTACTTTTAACTATTAACTTGATTTTATCCTGTGATCTCATCCAGATTTATATATTTTAAATTTTGGACTGTTGTAATTTTGTAAGCTCTGCAAAAACTTTTGTAGTCATACCCTGTGAATTATTTTGATACATGTTGCTGGACTAGGAATACTTCCTTCATCTTCGTTGGTCCTTCGTTCATAGGAATTATGTAAACTGTGCACTACTAAGAAAGTTCTTTTTTTTTTATAGATACTCAGAACCCTGAACAACAGTTTTGTTGTCTTGTTGGATGTTATGTTTGGCACATCAGCATTCATTATCAGATCAGAGCATGCAAAAAGCAGGTATGTTAAAGGTCAAATGTCAATCAATGTATATTGTTTTTCTATATGAACAGATTATAACCTCATTCTTTGTTCACTAACAACTTTGAACTATCTGTTGTGTTTTGTGGTCAAGAAAGAATGACAATATTAATCACTAGATAATATTGGTGTAACCCCTCATGAAACCACAAGATTGTTTGATTAACTTGGCCTCACGACCAAGACTTCGACGAAACTCTCCCGTTGATGATTTATGAGAAACCAAACTTTCATAGATAGGAAATGATAGAACACAAAAAGACAGTTCACTGAAAGGAGCCAAGCGGCTAACTATACAAAAAATAAAAAAAGGCTTCTAGTTCAAAATAATAAGACCTAGCGGATAATTATAAAAATTCTTGGAAGCCGAGGCCGGTGAAATGTGAATAATCTAGATTAGTTGGGGACCTCCTAAGAAGTTAGAACTTCCCTTTACCATGATGCTATAACCTCCTTGATTTCAGTTATTTCTTCTCTTAAACATATATATGACTCCATTCTCTGTTTTATCATCTTGACCTGTCCTCATACTTTAGCTTTAGTGGGTTATGACAAAAAAAACCCGACATGTATTAAGTCCAGATATCTGTTCTATGACAACTCTCACCAACTTACCTTCTCTATTTTGTGCCTTTAGTGGGCCCTTCCAACTCAAATTTGTATTGATAGTTACATTTTATTGGTGCGATCCCGACAAAGATAGGGGCTCAACTTCCATATAAAAAATCATTTCAAAGAGACCTTTAATTTGACTTGTACAAAGTCCCTTTTTTTTAAACTAATGTCTTGTCACTCTCTATTCAAGCCAAAACTTGATGCTCCTCCAGTTGGTTTGTGATTCTTGGACAGTTTCCTGTTGGGTAGTCTATCTCAAATTTTGGATTGAATTGCATCACTTTGTATGTTTGTATGGTTAGTTTTTCATTGGGTAGTCTATCTCAAATTGTGTATTCTTCCAATCAGTCTCATCATGTTACTTCTCCTTTTAAGTGATTTCTAGCCCCCATGATGAACAACTTTGCTATGAAGTAATGTTTGGTATTGATAGTAAAATTTATGGACAAAAAACATAAAAAACTTCAACTTTGGCATTAACCAATAAAGGATACTTCAACCGATGAAATTAAAATTTGTTAAAAGGTAAAAACAAAACCTGCCTAGTGGTCCTGAGATAACTTCTGACCCTATAATATTTAGATGAAACCGTGCAATATTTTAAATCTTAGGTGATTACCATGATTTGAACCCATTCTTTTTAAGTCTTTTTAATTTTTTAAAAGTTTCAATGACCACTAGGCCAACCCATTGTGGTTGAATTTAGAAATATGTTAGATAATGTATTTGGAAGGAATGAATTCAAACTCATGATGAATATTAATAAAAAATCCTATAAATTTTATAACATTGGTTGTTTCATAATATTAGTTTTTTTTTTTTTTTTTTTTTTAGTACAATACGGAAGTTGGAGGATTCGAACTACATAACTCTTTGTCGTTAACACATACTTTATGCCAGTTGAGTTATGCTCAGTTTGACGTTTCACAAGATTAGTTGAAATGTGCTAACTCAAACACTCATAATAATAATTAATATATATATATATATGAAAATTAGAGATGAACTTGAAAATTGACTTTAAAGATAAACCATATATCAAACCTATTTTATTTTTACATTTGTGCTTGGGTGAAGCTTTCTCCATCACACGATAATTTCAGCTTCCGGTAATTTCTCAGACCGTCTAACAATTTAAAACATAAACATAAATTTTTAAAGTTTAATTTTTTATTTTAAAATTTAGTTAATATTTCTTAATTTTCAATTTGACATGATTTATTTTAATTATATAATGGAAATATTATTTTAATTTTAATAAAAGTGATTGAATAACAAAAATATTATTTTAATTTTATTGAAACTAGTGAAATAAATAAAGCATAAGTTCATTACCAAGTGTGAGTTAAAATATTATTTTGGTCCCAATATTTGTAAACGTTCAAAGTTAGTCTTTGTATAATTAGTCCTCATCGTTAGTTTGGAGTTATTTTTTTTTTATCTAGCTTGACAAAATAATAATAATATTTTTTGCTTAAGAAAATGTGACTATATTTTCAGAATTTGAAGACTATAAAAAAAAATTAATCATAAATTAATAGTAAGAAAATGACTTATTTTAAGATTTTTTTTTTTTTGTAAAGATATTTAATTAATGCAAGGATTGTTTTTATTTTTTTAGAACCAAAATAATAAATAAAACGTAAGTTATCATTATTTTTTAAAGTTATTTATTATTTATTTTTGGTCCAAAAATATTCTCAACTATGCTAAACGATAAAAGATAAAGATATATTGACCTTTATACACCGAATCAGACTATTGGGCCGGCCCATATAGTACTTCCTGGTCGATAAGTGGGCTTAGGCGTTGTATTCGGCCCAATTCTTCAACGGCCCAATTGTTTATGTTCAACTCTGCTTCGTCTTCCTCATTCATCCCGCTGACGCTGACGAACTTCCCTCCTCTGCATGCTCAAGGACCTCCATTAACACTGTAGAGCCGCAAATTTTGAAGCCTTCATACAATTACGGCAGCTGAAATGGGTGTAGAATTGTTCTTCATCTTGCTACTCAGCAATACAAGCTCAATGCTGTTTCTTCCTTCAGTTGATCCGCCATTGGTATTATGTTCGTTTGAAAGAATGATCAATGCCGGCAGCTCGAATCTACGTGAAGCATTTCCTTGCGAGGATTGGCTCTCCTTCTTCCTCCTCCAGATTCTTCAGTTTCTGTGTAATGTTGAATTAGCTGCAATCGCATTACTCACTCCCCATGCTTCTTTCATTGCGTAAACTTTTCATGAAGAATTTTAGAACTCTTTTGTGCAGCTTTAGATTTTCAATAGGGATCCCATGAGTCCTGAATTATTGAATTGCTCTAATGCCAAACTGCTATGTTTTGTGGTCGATGGTTATGTTATTCACAAGATGATAATGGTGAACCTCTTACAAGACCATAATAATTAAGATGTTTGAGAGTCCTGGGCCTCCCTGAGCCAAAAGATATCAAGACTCCAATATGACATTCTCCAAGAATTTGCTTCCTTTCAACAGCGTGATCACCTCGCCTCCCTTAATTTCTTCTCTTGTATATATGTGTGAGGAGGTGGGTTTAATGGCAAAGAACAACCGGGAAATCCTTCTCGAGAACACACTTAAAAGCATCTCAAGGTTGAGACAAAACACTCTCTGCCATTCTTTCTGTTGAATAGTGTCTAAAAAAGCTCCCTATTGCAAATGATAGAGACAAGAGAATGTTAAATACTAATTAACAAGCTAATAAACTAATTGCTAACTTGAACATAACTCAACTAATTAAGTTATATATCATTGACTAAGAGGTCAAAGGTTCGAATCTCCAACCCTACATGTTGTTGAACTAAAAAAGAGAGCTAATAAACTAATTATCCTAAAAGTAATTACTTTAACTATATAAAAATATAACCTTTGTGTATTATTCTTCACGAGTCATAAACCTTTGTGTTTGGACGAGAAATGATCTCATTTTGTGTCAAACTTCTAATGAAGTGAAATAGATCATCTTCTGATGAAAAAAATAGTGATATAGATCATCATTCGTGATATTCCATATGTCAATCATTATCCATGGTGATAAATGTTATGATTACCAAAATCTTTTAGTAGTCTTACTTGAGTCCATGACTTTGAAGAATTCGATGCTATTTTTCTTGGGTTCTTTGGACTAAAATAAGATAGGCCTCCAAGCATCATGCTGAGTAGGATATATTTTTTCAGAGTTTCTCTTCTTTTTTGCTTGTTGTGCAGGTGCACAATCACACTCACCTTTGCATCTATGATGTGCTTGTCTATATGTCCCTTCTCTCTTTTCTTGCTTATTCCCGTAAAATAGTTTGAGATTATATTGTGGTTTCATAATTGTACAAAGATGTGATAATAAAACAACCATTATGATTAGGTTAGAGTGTGCTTATAAGTTCTTTGCATGTTACATATCAATTCTCTACTCAAGATTTTTTTTTTGATTATTTTGACTGTTTGTAGTTCAATGGAAGATTCACTTCTATCCCTGGATGTGGACGTAGAGGAATGTCATATGGGCAATAATGTAAGAAAGACTTGTTATCTTGTACATTCCTTTTCATCTCCTCTCTGATCAGTTGAAATTGTTTGTATAGCAAATTTGCAAGAAGATAGGTTCTTAAACCTCAGTTGCAATGTTGCATTCGGGTGTTTTTTGTTTTATGATCATTGATCAATCTTTACTTAAGATATTTGCCAATTCTGCTTATCTGTTCCCTTTTATTAATTCTCTAGATCAATTATTTCTTAAAGAGATCCCTTCTATCCTTTTTGCCCTTAGATCAGGAACCATATTGCTGTTTCGGTAAAGTTTGCTACCATTTGATAAGTATGCCTTTTAATTATTTATACTCTTCTATCTCTCAATGTGAATTATGATAGCTAATTGATTATTGTACTTTATTGGTTTAGAAGGAAGATAAGCGAAGCTGTTGGAATCTTTTGACATTCAATTCTATCACGTCAGTTATGAACGATGGTGTTAAAAAGCAGTTGAGTTTCGAAGATCTGTTGCAGCTTCCAACAGATATGGATCCCTCTTTCTGCCACAACAAGTTGTTAATCTGCTGGAAAGATTTATATTCGAGGAATTGCTCAAATCCATCGTTTTTTTGGGCAATCTGTCGTGCATATGGTTGGCCATATGTCTCTCTTGGTTTACTGAAGGTACTCGCTTATCTTAAAAGTGCCACATTTTCTCATTTGTTAGATTGCAAAAAAAAAAAAAGGAATTTTATATTTCAAGGTTTTCATTTCATAGGGATGTAGACGTGACTGAAGCTTCTAATTACTACTTCCTTTCCTACATATTTAAAATATAAAGTTTCTTCATACCCTAAATTTTAGCCCTAACCATTTTTGGCATTAGCAACCTGCAATAACATCCTATGTTACAAACGGGAAAACCATTACTTTGTCCATAACTTGATCTAATTCATTGACTAGATATATATTTTACCTTGTCCAGGTGCTTAATGATTGTATTAGTTTTGTTGGACCGATGCTTCTCAATCGGTTGATTCATTTTCTCCAACAAGGTTTTTACATCCGTGATCTTTTCTTTGTCACTGGTTTATGAATGTTATAATATATCGAAAGTATATTATTCATTGTATTGAGAGAGAATTACATTGAGATATATATAGAGATTGCTATGACGAAATAAGGAAAGAACAAATACAAATAAGGATAGAATAACCAATAACAAATAAGGAAAGAATAATCCCTACACTAAACCCTAAATCCTAACGCCCTCCCTCAAACTCAAGATGGTAGTTGAGAAACCAAATTGAGTTTGTTAAATAATTTTGGACGAACAAATGCAGATTTGAATCTTCATGACGGAGAGTTTGTGCGAACATACGGAGGCAGATGCACAACGAACATAGTGAACCAAAATAAACCGAACCGAATCAGAGTAAACTGAATAAGATTTAACGAAACCAAACCGGATCGAACCGGGGTTGAAACGAAACCAAACCGGATTGAACCGGGGTTGAAACGAAACCAAACCGGATTGAACCGGGGTTGAAACGACACCAAACCGGATTGAACCGGGGTTGAAACGAAACCAAACCGGATTGAACCGGGGTTGAAACGAAACGAACTGGAATGAACCAGGCTGAAACGAAACCGGGCTGAACCGGGGACTGAAACAAAACTGAATCGGGGTTGAACCGATTTGAACCAGAACCGAATCGGGGTTGAACCGATTTGAACCAAAACCGAACATTGAACTGAAATAAACCAAGACCAAAATAGGTCTTTCATTGGATCGAAGGAAGAGGTGCCAGATGGAGGAGGACTGCGGCAACTAATCTGAAGGAAGAGAGGAAGAGCTCTTCGGTGGCGGCGGCGCGCAGAGGTGAATGACGGGCTGGGCAGAATGGATCTGGCGGCTGCGGCGGTGCGCGGAGGAAGCAGCGGCGGCGGCGAACGGATCTGGCGGTTGCGGCGGTGCGCGGAGGAGACGGCGGCGGCGGCAGATGGGGGAGAACGAGTCTGGTGGCTGCGGCGGTGCGCAGAGGAAACAACGACGGCGGACGGAGATGGGCGGCGGCGGCGGCAGTGAGGGAGGAGAATGAAAAAAGAAACCAAATGAAAATCTAGGGTTTCTTGGACGAACGAAATCAGAAGAACAAAATTGGAGATTAATGAAATTGGGCGAGGGGCGACGGCCGCCAAGCGCAAGCCGCCGCCCTTAGGGTTTTTTGATTTCTAGGGTTTTTGGAGGAGCTCTGATACCATGTTATAATATATCGAAAGTATATTATTCATTGTATTGAGAGAGAATTACATTGAGATATATATAGAGATTGCTATGACGAAATAAGGAAAGAACAAATACAAATAAGGATAGAATAACCAATAACAAATAAGGAAAGAATAATCCCTACACTAAACCCTAAATCCTAACAATGAATATTGATCACATTATAATTGACATCCTTCTTATTCTTCCTTTTTTTCCCGCTGCTTATTCAATTTATGCCTTTTCCCCCTTCTCATTCAAGTTGAAACTTCGATATTTACATCAAATAGTTTTGTACACTTCTATAAGTCTTTCCATTATTCCACTAATAAAGTGTTGCTTTATATCTCGTTTGCACATTTTAGTGTTCGCTCCATTAACAAAGTAGTGGACGAATCTTTCGTGACTCTTATACCACTTGCAAATTTCATGGATTTAATTCTTTTTTGTGCTATGTACTGGTGTAAATGTAAACACCCTTTCTCGGATTATAGTCTTTCTTTTTTGATTCTGAACTGGACAACGAAGGAGGTCTCCCTCCATTTTTTTTTAAACAATGAAATTGTTTCTCTTCTAAAAAAAACAAAAAAAAGGTAAAGAACCATGGGGCAGACATAAACGACCTCTTTATTACTGTGAAAGACCCATGGCGTGTGGTGCTTATCTTCATCCTCAATACAAAGCTTACTAGTTTTAGAAAGGGATTTCTAGAAAAAAAAATTAATGTCATACGCGGAAAATTGATTTGTTCTAATTTTCCATTATGAGAGTTTAATCACCATTGCATAAATTATTTATTGGCAAGATGATTCAATGACATTCATGTATTTTACTTTTATTTAATCAGGCAGTAGGACATCAGATGGCTATGTTCTTGCAGTATCTTTGGGCCTCACCCCTATCTTCAAGTAACTATAAAATTTTGGCTGTCTTCTGCTGTGATTTGCATTATCTCTCATTTCTGATTTAGGTTGTCATTTTTTTTATTAGTCTGTGATATTTATTTATAATATCTAGAAACGAGACAACTGATTTTAGGCTTTGCAGTTTTTTTTACCACCAAAATAATAGTTAAAATCTTGTTTCATTTGTTGATAAGAAACATAACTTTTCATTTAGATTTGAAAAGTTACAAATTGTCAACTTTCTGCAACAAACATAAAAATGGAAAAAACCTCCCAACTAAAGATTTAACTTTGTGGAGTTTGTATTTTTTGAGCATTATTTTCTTTTCATCTCTTCAATAAAAAGTTTTGTTCCTGTTAAAAAAACTAAAGATTAACTTTGTTACAATCTTTAAAATGATAAGATACGAATATTTATCTGATAAAAATTAAAACAGAAGCCCCCTCCAAATAAAGTAGTTCACCCAGTTAGAGTTTAGCTGGTTGATAGACTAATTCTGGAAAAAGTTTAGAAAAAATACACACCAAGAAGCCGAATGTACTTCGATTAGCTCAAAGCTTTCTTTCCAATTAGAGGTTTTTTCATTTGTAGTTAGTTCATCAGTGTGGCTTCCTGTAACCATCAAGGGTTGGCCTAGTGGTCATGAAGGGCCTTAAGACTTTAAAGCCCTCCTAGAAGGAATGGGTTCAATCCTTGGTGACCACCTACCTAGGAATTAATTTCCTATGGGTTTCCTTGGCAGCCAAATGTTTTAGGGTCAGGTGGTCTGTCCCGTGAGATTAGTTGAGGTGCGCGTAAGCTGGCCCGGACACTCACGGATATAAAAAAAAAAAAAAAATCAGTGTGGCTTCCTGTATTTTGGAAAGGTATCTGAAACTTGTATTCTGGTTTAGTTACTTTTTTAACTATGAAACAAACATTTATTAACGAACAAATAGTCACAAGAAAATTTGAGGGAGGAAATAGGGGTGTCTCGTTTTTTATTTGCCAAGTTGGAGTCTTATAAAAAAAATTTGCCAAGTTGGAGGACACAATGTTGCAAGCTAGAGAAGATACTCGATAATGGAAGCTGCAATATTTTTTTTTAATTTTTTTTTTACAAAAAAAAATAGTTTAATTCTAAGTGAAAGATGCTCAACAATTTACCCGAGATATCCAAAGCTTTGCTTGAAGCTTGTTGGAAGTCAAAAAGTTTGAAGAAGGCAGACATTGGAACATGGATCTAAGAATGGAGTAAATTCAGCAGAAAAGCTTCGAAGGAAAATGTCTTCTGTGGCCTTGTAACCTTTGGTTTGTGTTTTGTGTATGAAATCAAGTGCAGGTCAAAATCACTTGTTCTTCTGTTGTTCGAATGTGGAATTTTTTTGGCAGGTATTATTTTGAGAATCCAATTGATCATGGGTGGTGGACAAGAGCACTAAGAATTATATAATTCGAGTTCAGAAAGCCAAACTTTTATGGGCCAATACGATCAAAGTGACTATTTCAGAAAGAATTTTTAGGACAAATTTACCAAGTGAGGTGAGAGAGTGGATGTAGCTAATGTAAATCCTCTTTGAGGATTTCTTTAGTAGGAACTGTTTACAGTTCTTTTTTTTTTTATCATTTTTTTTATTATGTAATTTTGGGGATTTTGTTTAGCCTCCTTGATCAGGGTTTGTTTATTTTATTATTATTAATTTGCAGTCATCAATAAAAAGTTCTATTTCCGTAAAAGTCTCATGTTTCTTATTTATATTGAAAAAAAGAAAAGTAGTCACAAGGAACTATCTCGTTCATATCTCATTCATGGCCTCCTTTACCGAGTTGCAAGTTTGCAACTCTGTTTTATTTCCTCTAGTCGTTAAACAGATTGTTGCACGAAGTTCCCTTTTAGATATGGTTGTGGTTTGTGGGTTATTGGGGTCCCTATTAGTTGTTTAACTGATTGTTGCACGAAGTTCCCTTCAAGAGGTTACACCAATAAGATGAGTGCTGTTTTGTAGATGGTTGAGGTATCAAAAGTTGGTCAACAATCAAGTTTTTGCTTTCCTCTTTCGTTGTCCGTTATCCAATAGGGAAACGACAGACGTGTTGACTCTCTTCTTTGATTGGGGAGTGTGTTCTTGGACCGGGGAGAAGGGATATTCGCTTTTGGAGTCCCAATCCCATTGAGGGTTTTTCTTGTAGCTCGTTCTTTCAGTGCTTATTGAATCCTTTCCCGGTTGGCGAGTCGGTTTTTTCTACTCTGTGGAAGGTGAAAGTCCCAAAAAAGGTTAATTTCTTTGTTTGACAAGTCATCCACAAAAGAGTTCAATACTTTTTTTTGAACAAGATACAACACTTTTCATTAGTGTAATGAAAAGAGACTAATGCTCAAAGGATACAAACTCCACAAAGGAGTGAAAGAAAAATAAGTAAAAAGCGAAATAAAACTTAAAACAAAATTACGTAGGATAAATTAAACCATTCCAGAGATAGCATAGCTTTGGCGAGCGAGACCCTAAAAAAAGTTCAAGAAGCTATGAAGAAAAAGTTTTTCATAGTTTTTCAAGAAGAAAAAGAACGTACCCAACTCAGAATCCACTCTCTCCTCCCTTTCCCTTCCCAAACCCCATTCTTCAGCCTACCGCCATCTCCCTAGTTCTTGAATCCAACTCCATTCTTCAGCCTACACCCACCTTCCTAGCTCTTGAATTCAGTTTTAAGATTAAGCTTCGGGTTAAATCATATTGTTAAGAGTTTTGCTCTTTCATCTGGTTACTCCACCTTATCCCCATGGAAATCAAGAGTTGCAGCATTAGTAGTTCATTCTTCTGTGTTTGGAATGAACATGGTATGATTTCAGGTGAAGATTTGAAATTTAAGAAGGTAATCCCATTATCTCCATCTCATCTATGCTGGTTTGAGAGCAGACTGGTTGAAATATTACACCTCACCGTAAATTCGGATTATTTCAAGCAAGATAGAGACTCT
Source organism: Herpetospermum pedunculosum (assembly GCA_028017165.1). Lineage (NCBI taxonomy): Eukaryota > Viridiplantae > Streptophyta > Magnoliopsida > Cucurbitales > Cucurbitaceae > Herpetospermum > Herpetospermum pedunculosum. Next base: position 16,182,551 of record CM051523.1, read on the forward strand.
TCGGGTACATTTCGAGTTTTCAAGTTTAAGTCTCATGAAGGATGGCTAATGGAATGCATTGTCTGGCCTCCCACAGGGGGAAGAAAGATTTTATGAGTTCCAGCAGATTCAAACAAAGGAGAATGGTTAGTGTTTTGGAAGATGATTAAAGAATTTTTACTCAATAACGAGCTCAAAAAGAAAAAAAGTCTCATTCAGCTACATCAATGCAACCCAAGTCAGTAAAAACCTCCACTTTGGACATCAATGAGATGAGTATTGCAGAAAGTTATGCTGAGATGGTTAAAAAAACCTCAAACAACCAAGTGAATGGACAGAAAATAAGGGCTCCCAACAATTTTTTTTTGCTCCTCAACAGACTTTTCCAGCAGTCAATCAGGTTTGGGTAAGGAAAAATTGGGATGTTGTAGAAGTAAATTTCTCATAGATTAATGTGATTACCAGATTATGTGCGCATGATTCATGGAAGGTAATTCGACAAATTTTGGAAAACTATTTTCAAGCAAAAATTACTCTGAATTCATTTATGGTAGACAAAGCAATTTGTAAGTTTGTTAAAGATGGAGAAATTTTTCATTTCGATGGAAAATGGGAAGACATTGGAGGACTACATTTGAAGCTTGAAAAATGGTCTCAACAGTTGCACTCCACACCAGATCTCATTGAAGACTATGGTGGTTGGATTTCATTCTCCAATCTTCCCCTTAATTATTGGAAACGAGAAAACTTTGAAGAAATTGGGGAGCACTTTGGAGGTTTGCTTAATATTTCTTCACAAACTTTGAATTTTACAGATTGTTCAGCAACACGAATTGAAGTTAAAAGAAATAATTGTGGCTTCCTCCAAGCATACATTGAATTTAAAGACAAAGATGTTGGAGACTTCTTCCTCCAAATTGGTAACGTTTCTTACTTTGATCCTCCTTCTGGAGATCCGACTCTTTGTGATTTTTTAAATTCCTTTGATCTAATAAGGATACACCAGGCCATGGAAGATGAAGGGTTCTCACCACAGTTCGAGGTAGAAGGAAATAATGAGTCCTTTGAAAATAGAGATCTAAATGTTACTTCCACCCCTTCGGTTCTTGAAACAATTAAAATGGCTCGTCCAAAAGATCAGAACATGGCAGATCAGAGGTCAGTTACACATCTCGAAGAAGGGGAAATTCCAGAAAATAGATAAAACAGTAACTGCAACACCCTTAATTGAGCAGACTTTAGGTTTGGAAGCCGAACAGCCGGAAGTTAACACTCAGAAGGCTTTTAAAAACAGTGAAGTATCATTAAAGACAACAACAATTGAATGTCTCCCAACAGGTGCAATTCCCTTTTTATCTCCCACGACACATACTTCAATTATTAGCAACATTGATTTTATCAATATATCCTTTGGTCTTCCCAATCATGGTTTCACCTTTACATCTCCACATGAAGTAATAACTAGCCCACAAAGTGTTCGAGAAGTGCAAAACAACTTTGTAGAAACCTTTTCTCGATTTTACACAAGAAGAAAATGGGAGACCAATGAGACTTTTGAGGCTAATTTCCTCAATTCAACACTGAAGAGAAGGAATAGTCTTAAAAAAACCACATTAAATGCACCAAAAATCGAAGAGACAACTACAATTGAGAATCATTTTGTGGAAGATCTAATGGCAAAAGAGACTCATTTATTAATTTGAGCTGCCCCATAAAGCTCCTAAACCAGCCCTCAATGATGATGTTTCACATGTTAACTCAAGGACAAGGACAAATACATGGTATCAGAGCAACAAAATTCCTAAATCATTTTTTTTTTTGTTTAGAGTTGATTTCCGGGTTAGGGTTTTTTGTTCGTTGTTCTTTTTTTTTTTGACACCTCCTCCACAGAAAGAAAACGCGTGGGTCTTTAGTCAATCGAATTACGGATCTGTAGAAACAATCGAGCATCCTCTCGAACCCATTTGGTTTTAGTATCATCGGTTGGTGGGTCTTTAGTCAAATGGTCATCCATAGCGATACTCAACAGATAGATGCGAATGACGTTGGACCAATCCAAGTAGTTGGTGCGATCCAACTTATAGTCTGTGATTCTAGACATCGAATGAATCACATCAGTCGTAACAACCAACGTTTTAAAAAGCCCACTCAGGCGCAGCCTTTGCGCCTCGCTTCTTGAAGCGAGGCTCACTTAATAAAGCCCACTTGAGGCGTGCGCCTCGGTGCCTGTGGGGTGCGCTTCAGCGCCTCGAGCCTGACTTTTCTACCTTTTTTTAAAAGAAAACGTGTGATTTGAAGGAAGAAACACATGAATATTCATTGAATCTTGAATAAAAGTTCTATTTCCTTGAACTTTTCATCATCTTATTATTCATCTTACTATTTTCTTTCATATATAAAAAATTATTTACACTTATCTATCGTGCGCCTCATAAAATAAAGCCCGCGCTTTTCTTTGCGCCTTGAGCTTTTAAAAACACTGGTAACAACTGATTTCATCGCTACTAATTCACTTTTGTTTCCGCCAGCCGGAGAAGCAATTCATAATTTTTTTTTCCGCTTGAAAAGACAGCGCGTGGACCCCACGCGCCACCGTCCAGATTCACCTTTCCCCACGCGCCGGCGCGTGAGAGCGCGTGTGCCACCCGTTTCCGCTGCCGTTTGTTGGGTTCTTCTCGGAATAGTATTTTCGGTTCGTCTACGGTATTCGTGGGTGCAAAAAGTACGTGGTTGTGAAGAAAACGAGGTTTTTCGTTGCTGTCCAGAATCGTTTGGGTCTGGGTTTGTTCAATTTTCAGGTTTTGTGCCCTAAATTTCTGCTCTCTGGGGTCATTTATTTGTCCGTTTGTTTAATCATTATTCGTTGGGCTTTGTTATCTGTGATTCTTTCAACTCAATGACTGACAAAAGTGAATTAGTAGCGATGAAATCGGTTGTTACGACTGATGTGATTCATTCGATGTCTAGAATCACAGACTATAAGTTGGATCGCACCAACTACTTGGATTGGTCCAACGTCATTCGCATCTATCTGTTGAGTATCACTATGGATGACCATTTGACTAAAGACCCACCGACCGATGATACTAAAACCAAATGGGTTCGAGAGGATGCTCGGTTGTTTCTACAGATCCGTAATTCGATTGATAGCAGTATGATAGGTATGATTGGTCATTGTACTTGTGTGAAATCTATCATGACTTTTTTGGAGACTATGTACTCAGGTAAAGGAAATATAAAGCGCATTTATGATACTAGCCAAGCGTTTTATCGTACGAAGAAGGGAGATAGATCTGTCACTGACTATTTCATGGATATCAAGAAGACCTATGAAGAACTTAATGTGTTGCTCTTATATAGTTTTGATGTGAGCGTCCAACAAAGCCAACGAGAAAAGCTGGCAGTCATGAGTTTTTGGCTGCACTCCCCTCTGAATTTGAAGGTGCAAAATCTCAACTTTTGTCTAGTCCCAAGATTCCTTCTCTGGAAGAGGCGTTCAACAGAGTTCTTCGCACAAAACATACTACACCGGTACTTCCGAGTGCTCTTGTGAGTCACACGTTTGAACGAGGAAACAAAACTACCGAGGTAATGATAGGGGACGTTGATCTGGCAACGATGATCAAAATATGAGTTACAAGTAACAAGGGACATGACTCAAGGACCATCATTTGTCGTTATTGTCAGAAACCTGGCTCTGATACCATGTAATTCAAAGAATGAGAGAATATTTGTATATCTATTTCAATGAGAATCAGTGGGTATGAATTCCCATACAATGTATTTACATAAGGAAACCCTAATTAACCTAATGCTAGTAATTAGGCCTAATGGAAGGGAAAGGATATGTGAGAATATATATACAGCTGTAACATTCTTCAAAATAAGATCATTGCCCACTGGAAAAAGATGATCTTACATCTTACTTCAAAGAGTGTGGCTTAGAAATAGTAACTATCAATCCAAAAAGATAAGTAAGATTATCTCATGGAACACAAGAAGTCTAAAAGATCAAGCAAAAAGTGGCTTTTGATTATCAAATCATTAAGTCCTTGTGGAGCTCCAAAGATGTCGGATAGTCTTGTGTAGAATCTGTTGGCCAATCAGGCGGCCTATTATTCCAGTGGGAGGAAAGCAAGGAAACAACAAAAAAAAGGCTAAATGCTAGAATAGAGTATGCCAAATTTCTTAACTGTAAAGGAAATGGCCATGGAAGTCCAAAACTCCAGAAGTGGAGAAATTAAAAAGATAGCAGAAGACCTCGATGAATTCATGACTAAGGTCAGAAAGGGTGCTCGTGTTAACAATGAGGAAATTTTCCTCTCTGTGGGATGAGGTTGTGGATACCGTAGGGGTGACAGCTCTGCCATCTGAAGATACTGAAAGAAGAAGGAAATTCGAGTTCCTAGAAATGCAAGAAGAAATGATTAAGGATGAGGAAGAAGAAGAAAAGGAGCTGGCTAAGATGAAAGAAACTGCTGGTAGTCAAAAGGATGTAGCACTAGAAGAGATGACTAGTCCAAATACTGGAGAAGAACCCAAAGAAAAAAACAAAAAACAATGGAGAATCAAGAGTAGCTATGTGAACTCAGCCGTGCATTGGCAGTTTTAGCATCTGCATCTTCGGTCGGCAGGGAACGTGAGGAGTTCTTACAGCTTGTAAAGAAAGAGATAGACTTGTACAACAACATGGTCCAGAAAGAGGGAACATATGGTGCAGAAGATAGAGAAGGAAAGATTCTCGTTAAGGATATTGTTAAGGACACCTTGGGCAAAGAGGAATTCAAGAAGTTATTAGCAATCTTTCCAAGGATAGAGAAGGAAAGATTTTCGTTCAGGATATTAAGTTAGGCAGTGCAACAAAAGATGCAGGTACTTTTAATCTTCATTGGGCTTTCTCCTCAAATGGTAAGGACAATGTGAATCAACTCCTATTGGGTCCTATTCTCCCTCCTCGACCTCTTTTGCTTTGGATAAATGGGGTATAGGCTCTCCTATCAGAATTTTGGTTGGAAAGAAACTCAAGAATTTTCGAAGAAGTTCAAAGATCTTGGATTGTTCGATATGAATCAGCTCACCTCAAAGCCTCCCTTTGGTGTTCTCTCTCAAGCTCCTTCAAAGATTTCTCCTTGCAAGACATCAACTTAAATTGGAACGCTTTTATTTTTCCATGATAAATCCATATTCTACCTTTATATTATTGTATTTTATTGCTTTTATTTCACTCCTCTGTGGAGTTTGTTTCTTTTGAGCAATAGTCTTCTTTCATTAAATCAATGAAATGGTTTGTTTCTTGTTAAAAAAAAAAAAAATTCATTAAAAGAATTTAGTAAGAGAACACCAAAGAGAGGCTTGATTGACCAAGAACTCTTCTTTTCTTCGAAGACTCACATATTTCTTTCCATCCAAAATTCTGATAGTAAAGCTTTGGCCGCATTAACCCAAAGCAAATGAGAACACAAGGGCAAGAAATGACTAGAGAGAATCTGTAAAACGTTATTTTTGGCACTTGAAGAAAAATCCCAATGCTTGTTAAGAGATCTGAAAGATTCTTAATAATTGTCTCGGAAGGTCAACAAGGAGTCACCATTGACACCTTGAAGCTCATAAATCATTGCCTTCCGTTTCTTTGCCGCCAAGAAACAATCAAGGAGTCACCATTGACACCTTGAAGCTCATAAATCATTGCCTTCCGTTTCTTTGCCGCCAAGAAACAATGAAAGATACTAGAGTTTTCATCCCCCGCTTTCAACCATTGTAATTTACTTTTTTGAATCAGGTTTCTTTCTTCATTCATATAGATACCCATCAATTCTCCTCTTGCTAATGAAAGAGTACCACACTCCTGGGTGAAAGTGGGGTGAAAGAGAGACTAACTGATTTTTCTTCAAGCAAGACAATATCTGAAATAAGGCTTTTTTCCACTGCTTTGTTTCTTACCTCTTGATCTGCCTACCAAGTCTTCAGAACTGATTTCTGGTTTCGAAGTTAAAGTAGATAGCATAACCAGCCCAACCATAAGAACTATCATCTTTGGAGACATCTAAAACATTCACTCTGCTTTCATCCCACAAAGTCAATAACCCACATAAGATACATTATTATTCATATTTGATCATGTTGCTCTAACGAATTTATTTGATATTATCAGAATCTTCGAGCAAGCATCGGGTTTGAATGTCAATTTAGCCAAGAGTGAGCTGTTCGGTGTTCATTTAGACTCCGAGGAGTTTGGATTTTTTGTTGCTACCTTCGGCTGTAAGCAGGGTTATTGGCCAACTTTGTATCTTGGGCTCCCCATAGGTGGTAACTCGAAACATCTCAGTTTTGTTCTTGTAATTGAGCAAGTTCTGCAAAAGCTTCATAATTGAAAATATGCTTATATTTTGAAAGGAGGTAGACTCGCACTCATTCAATCTGTGGTTTCCAGCATGCCTACTTACTACCTCTTGATTTTCCAATTGCCTTCAAAGATTGCTAGATCTCTTGTTAAACTTATTCGAAATTTCTTCTAGGAGGGATCTAGAGGTGAGAGAGGTTTACACAATGTTAATTGGCAGCAAAGGCAACTTTCTAAGTTGATGGGAGGTCTCGACATTGGCCCATCAGCGAAATGTAGCTCTCTTAGCAAAATGGATTTGGCGGTTTTTACATGAGGCTAATGCCCTTTGGCGTAAAGTCATTGTGGCTAAATTTTATTCATCCGACTTGCTTGTTTGGCCTCATCTTGTTCATCAAGGCTCCTCCAGATCTCCTTGGCGTTTCATTTGCTCAACTATTGACCTTATACCAGCCAGGGTCCATAGGCGATTGGGTAATGGAAATACAATTTCTTTCTGGCACGATTCCTGGATTGAATGTGGGATTCTTGCTCCTGTTTATCCTTGTCTTTTTCGGCTTACTACACGACCCAACTTATACGTTAATGAAGCTTGGGTGGCTGCCTCTGATGCTTGGAATTTGCACCTCCGTCGTAATTTAAACGACTTGGAAACAAATGAATGGTCTTCTCTTTCTCATATCTTAACCACGATCTCTCTTCGTCATTGCAACGATTCATGAATTTTGCCTTTAGACCCATCAAATACTTTCACGGTCAAATCTCTTATTGAAAATCTGGTGATTGTTTCAGACACAATGAGTTCTGGTCTTTATAAGGAAATCTGGACCGTTTTTTATCCTAAGAAGATTGGGGTTTTTTTTTTCTAAGAGCTGAGTCTTGATGCTATTAATACGACCGATAGATTACAACGAGTATGTCCTTTAAGAACCTTTCTCCTTCTTGGTGTGTTATGTGTTCTGCACAATCTGAATGTCCGATTCATCTTTTCCTTCATTGCTCCTTTGCTTCCAAATACTGGGCCGTGATTCTTAATGCTTTTGGTTGGTCTTTGGTTATGCCGAATAACATGGCTGATTTTTTAACTACCATCTTTGTTCATCACCCTTTCCATGGAGAGACAAAGACTTTATGGTTTGCTTTCAATAGAGTATTTCTTTGGCTTCTTTGGGGAGAACGGAACGCTCGTATCTTTCGGGATTCTTTTTCACCTTTTGAAAGGGTTGTGGATTTAATCATTTTTAATGCTTAGTATTGGTGTAAATATAAACACTCGTTTTCCAATTATAGCTTTTCTCAATTAATTGTTAATTGGTCAGCTTTCTTGTAATTCACCTATAGGTGCTTGAGCTTTGCTCTTTTTCATTTATCAATGAAATCGTTTCTTATCCAAAAAAAAAAAGAAAAAAACCCACAGAAGAGAGTTAATACTTTAGATTGACTTCTGAAGAAGAGGTCTACTTTGATTGGGCCGTTTCACAACATTCTTTGTTGGAGGGCGGAGGAAGATCTTGATCATATTCTTTTTAGCTGCCTGCGACATTGCTCGGATTGTTTGAAACCTCTTTTTTTGAGATGTTTGACTTTCAGTTTGCTAGACACAAAGGTCTTAGAGAGATGATCGAGGAGCTCCTTCTCCATCCGCCGTTTGGGAGAAGGAGAAGTCTTTGTAGCAGGCTGGGGTCTGTGCGGTGTTAATGAGGTTTGTGGAGTGAGAGAAATGATAGGACCTTTAGAGGGGTTGAGAGGGACCCTAGTGATGTGTGGTCCCTTGTCAGGTTCTATGTTTCTTTGTGGGCCTCAGTGACTCAGTTGTTTTGTAATTATTCTCTAGGCCTTATATTACTTGATTGGAGTCCCTTCCTTTAGTGGGGTTCCCTTTTGTGGGCTTGGTTTTTGGATGCCCGTGTATTCTTTCATTTTTTTTCTCAATGAAAGCTCGGTTCTTTATAAAAAAAAAGAAAAAAGAAAAAATATAATTGTAACTTGTCCAATATGGTATTCTTTTTATGCTTCTTCAAACAAAATACTTCTAATGGCTGCTTTCGCTAAAGTTGTCCTTACTTCTTTCGAACTTTGTGCTTGTAGGGCATCATCAATATTGCCTGCAAATTACTTGCAAGTTGCAAGCATGCACATTCATTTTCCGTTCATTGTCATATAACTATTGCCAGTAGTTGTAAACTAGTAATTGTTGATTGCATTGTGCAGATCGTTTTTAGATACCCAATACACTTTCCATCTGTCCAAACTGAAGCTAAAGTTACGATCTAGTATCATGACCATCATCTACCAGAAAGTGAGCATTCTCCCTCCTATTATTCAAAATTCTACCTTGGCAGTGCAATAAATCAATGGGGATAATCATGTTGTTTAAAACACACTGCCTTTATATGATTGGAAAACACTCGAGGTGTATTTTTTAGGTCATTATTTTCTCAACGGGGTTTCATGTTATTGATTGCATTTTGTTTGACTTGTTTGAATTGAAAAGTTTGGGGTCCTTTTGGTCTCTTTTTTTTACCTTCTTTAAAACAGGAGTTGACATCAATAAGTTGAATTTCTGTTTATAAAGATTTTTTTTCTTTCAAAAAATGATTTCCAAAAACAGTATCCGCTTTTAGCCAATATTTCAAAACATATTTTTCATGTTTTGTTTGGCTTCACAACATGTTCTCTCTCTCTCTCTCTCTCAACAAAAAACAACTTTTCATTTGGAGTTTAGCTAACAACTTGCCCATGAGTTTTCAAAAGCGTGAACTACTGCCTTTCTTGGCTCCAAAATCCAGATTCTGTAGAATAATGCTGTGAAAGTTCTTCTCTCTGAACTTTGGTTTGAAAGTATGAGTGCCTTTTACAAGATAAGCATATGTCATGGCTCATTTGCTTTGACTCGGCTCGTCTTAAGGCTTCTTTTTGGTGCCCTCTTTCCAAGTTTTACTCCAATTATTCTTATCAATCGTTATGTCTAAACTGAAATGTTTTTTTTTTGCCATTCTATCTTGCTGTCTTTCTTTCTTTTTATTTACCGCTTTCATTTTTCTTTTCTTTTTTTCTCCTCTGTGAAGCCTGTCCTTTTGAGCATTGGTCTCTTTTCATTATAATCAATAAAAAATTATGTTTCTTGTTTTTTAAAAAAAAGAAGCGTGAACTACTTTTATAGTCAGATCTACTGGAATTGTTTCGAGACTTCTTCCTGATCAATATCGTTAACCACTACGATAATAAAGTTTTTATAGCTCTCATCCTAAATTAGCCAATGCTACGAAAGTCTCAGATTATAGTTAGATTAGCTTTATGACTTGTGTGTATAAGGCTAAGATTCTATCTAATAGTCTAAAGTGAATCCTTTTTAGATATTATTTCTCAATACCAATTTGCCTTCATTGCTTGTAGTTGTAGACAATTTATTCATCCTGTTTTGGTAGCGATGTTAAGCTAATGTAAAGCCATTTTCATTGCTTGTATTTCTTGTAATGATGACATCTTTATTTTTAAAACAATATATAATTTGTGACTGACTATATCCGTATCTTTCCAAAATTGGCTTTAAGCATATATTACTTTTACTACAGTGTCTATCCATTAGCATAGCAGAGCGATCACAATTTTCTTCAGGAGAGATCCAGACTTTTATGTCTGTTGATACTGATAGAACTGTCAACTTGTGCAACAGTTTCCATGATATGTGGAGGTAATGACACTCATTTTTTGTTTGCATAAAAGATGACGTAAGATATGCCTATCTAAATATCATATTGGCAGAGGAAATACTTATTCTAAAAGGCTTTACATTTTAATTTTTTTTTTGAAATAGGACACAAAACTTTTCATTAATAATATAAAAAAAGACTAATGCTCAAAATACAAAGAAACTACAAGGAGGAAAGAAAGCAGAAAATAAAAGCAAACATAAAAGAACTTATAAAGGATGAACAATAGTTAACCAATTAAAATAAAGATCTTGAAAAGATAAAAAGGCAAAAGATTTAGAAAGAGAACACCAGGAGGATGAGCTGCTTCATAACAATCTAGCCAATAATCTAGCCAATGACGACTTTTGTTCTGGAATACCCGTTGATTTCTTTTGAACCATAGGTCAAAAAGAATTGCTTTGACCGCATTGATCCATAAAAGTGTAGGTTTTGGTGCCATAGAGGGACCAATGAGCATTTGAAGATCTAAAAGGCTTTCCATTTTAGATCAACAAAAGGTAGAAAATTCAATTCTATCCCACAGATCTTCAATATTCTCCCACTGCTGTTTGATCCTCGTCAGACTGACGATATAAATTTAAAGCTGTACACCTCTTAACTTCATTTTCTTTTTTCTACTATTGCCTCAACAAATATCCCCACATAACAAAAAACACAAATCTATTGGGAAGTACAGAATGAAGGTTGGATTAACCCTATAATTAATATCTTATGCCCTACTGTCTTCTTATTAAAAATTTTCTAGGTGATTTGCTCAAGCCTTTTCCACATCCATCCATAATCTTATCTGTCCGAAGCAAACAGTGATGTTAGCTTAAATTGAAATGGTGTGTGCAATATCATTATAAATGTCAACAATAACAACCACCATAGGTTGGTCTAATGGTTATTGGGGCTAGTGAATATAAAGTAAGGAGTTTAGAGTGAACGAGTTTAAACTTTGGTGATCACCTACTTGGGATTTAATATCGTTTCATTGGCAACCAAATGTAGTAGGCCATACAGTTGTTTTGTGAAATTAGTTGAGGTGTGTGCAAGGTAGCTCTGATATAAAAAAATTGTCAACTGTTAAATGAAATTATAATATATGATCAATTAGGACCAACTTTAAAGTCTATATTTGTAAATGTATGCCAAAATTTGGTGTGAAATTTAATTATTAGAATGTTTTATGTTATACTATGACATTATTTTTTTAGATAAGAAACTTGGGTATGTATTAGATCAAAAAAGACAGACTAAGGGGAGGGGCAAGAGGGATCTAATCGCATGTTATTGTTTTAAATATGAAATTGATCCAAATGTTAAAGTTGGCTTAGTGATTCAATTTTTAATTCCGTTTTAATCTCTTTTTTTTGGACTAAAGTCTAAAAGTAGTGTTGTTCTAAGAAATAATTGTTGAAGTGTGAGAAGATTTATTTTTAATCATGGTAACATTTAAATATTTTCAGCCTGCCTTTGCAAATAGGAGTCGCATTGTATTTGTTATACATTCAAGTCAAATTTGCCTTTCTTTCTGGGATTGCCATAACCATATTACTCATTCCAGGTATAGCTTAACCTTACTTGCTTCTGTAGTAGACCATCTGAACTTATTTTAATCTTTTCTTTCTGTAATTATCCAATGTTGCTTCTGTCAATGTTGTACCTGTTACTTTATTTATTCTGACCAATTATTCATATAAACTGACCAGTAAATAAATGGATATCTGAATTGATTGCAAGGGCTACTGAGGAAATGATGAAGCAAAAAGATGAAAGGTATATATCTTCTCCATTCTCCACATGGTTGTAGATGTTAAAATTACCAATGAAAATAGCCCGATATCCTTGAAAGTTAAAAAAAAATCAACAGCCTAGCAAGGTCTCCCTTTGAAGTATACAAAAGCCCCATGACCCTGCTTAACTACAACAATTAAAATCAACTGCCAACATCAGAAACTTGAAGAGGAAAAATTAAACACATAGAATAACTCTTATTCCAAATGAAAAATTTCCCAGCAATAGTCCAAGAGAGCACACCAAGAAGTTGTAGAGAATTTGATATGATCGAGTCTTTCCTCCTTTGATGCCCTTTTGCCTTAAAAAAACGAAGATTTCTTTCATATATCTCAATTGGCCATGTATGTTTTTACCAACACATTATGGGAAAGTAATTAAGCTAAATAATGAAAAGTCATCTAAGTGAAGAATTGTGACAGACCTTAAAGTTTTATACGTTTTTATAGAGTTTGCTTCTGCCTTCTATTGATTTATGTTACTCTTTAATAGAATAAGGAGGACCGGAGAAATTTTGACTCACATTCACACTTTGAAGACACATGGGTGGGAGCTGCTTTTTTCTGATTGGTTGATGAAGACAAGATCTCTTGAAGTCACCTATTTGAGTGTAAGAGAATTCTTTCATTGTCGATCTGAGTCCAAGATGAATTAGGCCTATGCACGATGCTTGAATATTATATAACACACGTTTTATTTTATTTTATCAGACACGAAAATACCTAGATGCATGGTGTGTATTCTTTTGGGCTACTACACCAACCCTGTTTTCTCTGTTCACCTTTGGACTCTTCACATTGATGGGATATCAACTTGATGCTGCAACGGTATCTTTTATTATTATTTTTTTAATTTTATGTTTTTTTCTGGAATAAAAGTATGTATTTGTCGAATATGTGTAGTACTTCATAGGAGAATTCCTGTTAACTTCTTTTCTGCACTCCCTCTAATAGTTGATTTTTCCAGGAAAATACATTTATTGTATCATTTTTACCAACCTCAATGTGCAGGTTTTCACCTGTCTTGCACTATTTAACACTTTGATTTCTCCTCTAAATTCATTCCCTTGGGTCATTAATGGAATGATTGATGTAAGTTTTTTATGCTCCACGACTTCAATTTTGTAGAGTTCTCATCTCTTTATATGCATCTTCTAATTGGTTTTTTAAATTCATGGCCAGGCCGTCATATCTCTTAGACGATTGACAAGATTTCTATCTTGCATTGAGAACAAAATTGAACCAGATAGAACAAATTTTTCTCCTTCTCCAATCATTAACAATGATGAGGCAGAATCTGATGTCAAAGAAACTGCGGTTTTCATGTCTAATGCCTGTTGTTCTTGGTCCAGCAGCAAGGAAGTAGAACCAAATATTTTATTAAATAATTTGACTCTGGAGATCTACAAGGGTTCCTTTGTTGTCGTTATTGGAGAGGTAAACTTTATGAAATTTTCATGATAAATTTGATGTAGGGTTCTATTTGTAATTATTTTTATTGTTCATTTATTTAGTTTTTAAGTTTAGTCGGTAAGTCTTTTGTTATCTTGTTTATCCATGTAGTCTAGGCTATATATAAAGGCAAGGGCGGCTCCCCTTTTGTAAACATTGATTCTAGGGTTATTATAATAACACCCAGCTTTCCCTTACCTCAGTCACCAAGATTTGACTCAGAGCCTTGGAGTTTCTGCCTTTTGATAAAATGGCAACATCCAAGATTTTGGCAGCTGAAGAAGAAGGGGCCTACTCCAGCGAGCCTCATGTGGTGGCACTCAACATCAGACACCACATTCTTGCGGCTCCCCTTTTGTAAACATTGATTCTAGGGTTATTATAATAACACCCAGCTTTCCCTTACCTCAGTCACCAAGATTTGACTCAGAGCCTTGGAGTTTCTGCCTTTTGATAAAATGGCAACATCCAAGATTTTGGCAGCTGAAGAAGAAGGGGCCTACTCCAGCGAGCCTCATGTGGTGGCACTCAACATCAGACACCACATTCTTCTATGGGAAGCCTTACCCACCTGAGAAACAATTCAATGTTATTTCTTCATCGGATGTGCTTAATCGTTTTCTTTTATGAAATAAAACTCTATCCGGTGGAGTGTAATTAGAGGTCATTTTGTGGTTTTTCTTCGAGTTAGTTAGGTTAAGTAGTTAATTGGTTTTTGTTGGTTCGTTTGTTGGTAATTGGTTAGTGGGCTTACATTCTCTAGCAGGTTAGTTTCTTGTATTTGTAAGTTCTTAGAATGAAAATAAAAGCTCTTGGCTGAGAGTTCATTGAATTTATACTCTCAGATGCTAGATTGCATCAGTATAGTAATTTATTTGTTTATAAAATGTTGGAATTTCTAGTATTTATAATTACGTAGATATTAATTGTTAATATTTAGTTGTTATTGACTTTATTTATCTTTCTTTATTGTATTGGGTCTTTCTCCTATATAAGAAGACCTAGGCTACACATGTCTAATAAGAGATTATTATTCTCCCAAACAATTTAAGATGGTATCAGAGCTGGAAATCCTAGCTCTTTAAAACCCAAGCCGCCACTTTCATCACTGTCGAAACCTTAGCCGCAGCTGTCGCACGCACACTACTGCAGCCAGTTTTTTGTTCGCGCGAAGGGGACCGAAAGGGTTCGTGGCTTGTTGGCTTGCTAGGGTAGCTAAAATTCAGCTCTTCCGAACAAGTCCCGGGTTCAAATCCATCAATAATCAGTATAAATTCTCCCCTCTTTGGTTAGGGGTTGTTTCGCTCCTTTATGGGGTGTGGTCCCCTCTGTAGGGTATTTTCCCTCATTTGTGGGTGTGGTTCCCCTTTCTGTAGGGGTTGTTGTCCTCCTTCGACGAGAAATGCACGTAGCTGCTGGATGGACGAGTTGCCCGAGGAAACCTTTGCTGCTATCGATTTCGGTGGTGTGGTCCGACGGCAGCAGACCTTCGTCGGTGGCAGCGCACAGGCGAACGACGACGCAACCCTCATGTCGACGAGGATTTCTCCTTCTCGGACGCTGGGCAGAAGCTGCGTGGTCCGACGGCGGCAACTATCGTGTTGATAGGATAAGGCACGAGGGATGTGCGGAAGAAGCAACCACGCGATAAGATGAAGTTTGTGAATCGGTCTGGTCTGGTTCGGTTCAATTAAGTCTCTGATTCAGTTTGGTTTGGTTCCCTACTTCAGTGCAATATTTGGTTCGGTTCAACAATTTTCTTGATTCGGTTTGGTTTGGTTCACTGCTTTAGTGCAATATTCGGTTCGGTTCAACAATTTTGGTCTGCATATTACAACTTTTTGGTTGGTTGTAAATTATGGTTTAGTAGTTATTTGCTTGGTCTGGTTCAATTTTGGTTTATATTTATTATTTCCCATTAATTCACTATTTGATAACGTGACAAAGGTCATCACATCTTTAAATTGCTACCCGCCAATTTATCATCTAATAATTTTGGTTTATATTTATTATCCAAATGGGAAAGTAGCAGTTATGGAGGAGATGAATGCTGTAAAACAAAATGGGACTTGGAAAATAGTAGAATTGCCAAAAGATAAGAAATCAGTGGTCTGTAACTGTAAATGGGTGTTCACTATAAAATGTAATGCAGATGGTAGTATTGAGAGATATAAGGCCAGACTGGTAGCTAAATGTTTCACCCAAATATATGAGATTGATTATGAGGAAACGTTTGCTCCTGTTGCTAAAATTAATTCTATTAGAGTTCTTTTGTCTCTTGCACTAAATTCAGATTGGCTCGACGTGAAAAATGCCTTTCTGAATGGCGATCTTGAGGAGGAGGTTTTTATGAGCTTACCACCAGGTTTTGAAAAAGAACTCGGGTGGAGTAAAATTTGCAAATTAAAGAAATCCCTTTATGGTCTTAAACAATCTCCGAGAGCTTGGTTTGAGCGTTTTGGAAAAGTTGTGATGTAGCCTAAGTGACTAAGGAGAGTTCTATCCAAGAATCTTATTATGAATGAAAAGTTAATGAATACATGAGAGAAATTCTCTATTTATAGAGAATGAAAAGTAAACTAAAAAACCGCAAAGAAAACTAAAAGGATTAAACATGAGTAATATATATTTTGATTGTCTATGTAGATATTATTCTCACAGGTGATGATGAAATTGGTCTAGTTGATCTCAAGAAAAATCTTGCAAGTGAGTTTAGGGTTTAGGGTTTAGGCATGAAATTTGCTAGATCGAGGAAGGGTATCTTTGTTAATCAAAGAAAGTATGTCCTCGACTTACTCAAAGAAACCAGATTACTTAGTTGTAAGGTCGCAGAAACTCCTGTTGAACCTAATCTAAAGTTGCAAGTAGCAAACTAGAAGAAATAAAGAATAAGGAACGATACCAGAGACTTGTTGGATGATTAATTTATCTATCTCATACACACCCTGATATGGCATATGCCGTAAGCATGGTAAGTCAGGTTATGCATGCACCAAGACCAGATTACTTAGTTGTAAGGTCGCAGAAACTCCTGTTGAACCTAATCTAAAGTTGCAAGTAGCAAACTAGAAGAAATAAAGAATAAGGAACGATACCAGAGACTTGTTGGATGATTAATTTATCTATCTCATACACACCCTGATATGGCATATGCCGTAAGCATGGTAAGTCAGGTTATGCATGCACCAAGACCGACTCATTTTGAAGCTGTTTATAGAATTTTGAGGTATCTAAAAGGGACTCCCGGAAAAAAAATATTTTATTCCAAAAACATAATCACTTCCAAATGAAAGTTTATGCTGATGCAGATTGGGCAGGAAGTAATACAAGTTTATACTGATGCAGATTTGGCAGGAAGTATTACAGACAGAAGATCTGGTTATTGTTCCTTTGTTGGAGGTAACCTGGTTACTTGGAGAAGTAAAAAACAAATGTGGTGGCCAGGAGTAGTGCTGAAGCAAAGTTTAGAGCTTTGGCGCATGAAATTTGTGAAGGCATATGGATCAAAAGGATACTAGAAGAACTAAAGTTTTCTCAGACTAAACCTATACAAATTTATTGTGATAATAAAGCTGCCATATTTATAGCGCATAATCCAGTTCTACATGATAGAACTAAACATATTGAGGTTGACAAACATTTTATTAAGGTTAAGATTGATGTAGGTGCAATATGTATTCCTTATCTTCCGACAACAAAGCAAATTGCCGATGTACTAATTAAGAAACTTCCTAAGAAGCAATTTGATAAATTGATTGACAAGCTGACTATGGAGGACATCTTTAAACCAACTTGAGGGGGAGTGTTGGAATTTCTAGTATTTATAATTACGTAGATATTAATTGTTAATATTTAGTCGTTATTGACTTAATTTATCTTTCTTTATTGTATTGGGTCTTTCTCCTATATAAGAAGATCTAGACTACACATCATCTCCCAAGATAAAATCTTTGATGTAAATTTGTACTTCATAGCTCGCATTACACAATTTATTCCTAAGGCATGTGATTCAGGTTGGTTCAGGAAAAACATCCTTATTGAGTGCAATCTTGGAAGAAGATCTAGACTACACATCTCTAATAAGAAATAATTATTCTCCCAAGATAAAATCTTTGATGTAAATTTGTACTTCATAGCTCGCATTACACAATTTATTCCTAAGGCATGTGATTCAGGTTGGTTCAGGAAAAACATCCTTATTGAGTGCAATCTTGGAAGAAATGCGGCTTCTACATGGTTCTGTACATGCAAACAGATCGATTGCATATGTGTCTCAGGTTTTTAGTCTTGTCTGAGCACTGACCTTTTATGCCTATGTTTTGGAAAAAGGAATCTTATTACACTCCATTTTGTCTCTGTAGGTCCCATGGATACTTTCTGGAACAATTCGTGATAACATATTATTCGAAAAGAATTATGATCCTCGAAGGTGAATCTGTGCAGTGTACAAAATTGTCTGTTTCTATTATCATGTGAAACCTGTTTTTTTCTTCTTATTCTTTTTGGTTCAATAATGTAAATCAGAGAATGAGAGAATATTTGTGTGTATATTTCAATGAGAATCAGTGGGTATAAATACCCATACAATGTATTTACATAAGGAAACCCTAATTAATCTAATGCTAGTAATTAGGCCTTAATGGAAGGGAAAGGATATGAGAATATATATACAGCTGTAACAAATAATATTGCATCTGATTTCAATCCACAAGCTTTTGATTCATAAACTTGTTGAATTCAATTTGAGCAGATACTGGGATACTTTATGGGCTTGTGCTCTAGATGTTGATATTTCATTGATGGCTGGAGGTGACATGGCTCATATTGGAGAAAGAGGGGTCAACTTATCTGGGGGCCAGAGAGCCCGAGTAGCCATGGCAAGGTTATGGCGTCATTATGTGCTCCAATTTAAAGTTTATCTTTACTAAAGTGATTTTTTAATTTTTTTATTCTTATAATACCTCATTTAGACTTTTGCCACTCACAGGGCTCTTTATCATGGATTGGATATTCTTATGCTTGATGATGTTCTTAGTGCCGTAGATGCACAAGTTGCTGATTGGATATTACGTAATGCCATTTTGGGTCCTTTGGCACAGAAAAGAACTCGCATACTTAGTACCCATAATCATCAGGTTTTTCCCTTGAACGTTCTTTGTTTACTTGAAAATAGGCACATATAATTCATTTTGAATCAGCATAAGTTGATAACTAAACAAGGATATCTCTCATGAAATACTTATTATGTCTTTCAGATTTCATTTTTTTTTTGGATAAAAAACAATTTCATTGATGGTATGGAATTAGAAGAAAGGGGCAATGCCCCATCCAAAGGAGTAACATAAAACCTCTCCAATTGGATAAGAGAGAATTATAGCTATAATGGTGAAAGATTACACCAAGAAACAACCAAAAGAACTATAGCATAAAAAAAAACTGTACATTTACACCAAGAAACAACCAAAAGATCTATAGCGTAAAAAAAACTGTCAAAAGAATGCTCCTTATCTTGAAAGATTCGTCGTTTCCTTTCTTACCAACCACTCCAGCAAAAAGCTCTGATGAAGTTCATCCAAATAAGTTTTTCTCCCTTATGAAAGGGTGGTCCCCAAGCGTGAGAGATTGGAGGAGGGTAGGATCATTTGGAAGAACAATGGATCACCCAAACATTTTGAGAACAATAACCCAAAAAGATTTCAAAAAATTGCATAACAATAACAAATGACCTTGCGAATCCGAGCTATGCTTGCAAAGAGAACACCAATGGGGAGAGAGAGACATATAGGGCATTCTCCTTTGGAGGTTATCATGTCTTTCAGATATCATTCAATGTGGCCTTTCCTTATCAATCTTTAAAGAGGCGAACATCAAGGATTCACAAAGATTGAAGATAATCTAATATTAACCTAATATATCAACAACTCACTTTTAGATTTTAGTACAATTTGTCTTTTCTAAGTCTTTTTGTTTGAGATAAATATAGTCTATTGTAATAGGTATATCAAGGACCCCCTGTTAATTCTCCTGGTTTGGTGCTTTGTTCTGTTTTGGAGTTCTAGTCGGTTGTGGCCTTTTTGGTTCTTTGTCTTGTGGCATTTTTGTTCAGTTTGGTCTTTCTTCCTTTTGGTTGTTTGCTTGTAGAGTTGTAGGTGGCTTGGTTTAGTCCTTGTTTTTTTCTTTTTGGTTGGAATGGCTGTTTGGTTTGTGGCCGCTGTTTTTGGCTTTATTTTTTTTTTTTGGTTGCTTCAGGTTCTTTTTGGGGATTTTATTTTTTTCTCTCCCTTATTGGGAGGTTGTACCCTTGTTCTCTTTCTTCCTTTTCATATATCAATGAAAAGTTTGTCTCTTGTTAAAAAATAATGTGGTGTATCCACTTTATAGTAGGAAGTTCAACAAATTGATCTGCCAAGGTGCCTAGTTGAAGGGTTCAAGTATGAGTGAGTTAGAGAGCATAATACATAAGCATTTATATTAAGTGAAAGACATCTTTCAAAGAACTAAAAGAAAGACATCTTTCGTTCAGAAGAATGAAAGAAAAAGAGAGGGTCACAAAAACAAGGCTCCCAAACCAACACTGTCCATTAAAAAGATGCTGTACAGAGATTATAAAAAGGAGCTTCCAACATTGGTAATGAAAATGGAAAAAGCGCTTAGAGGAGCGGATAATTTACCCAGATGGAAGCATTAAGTGATCTAGTCTTGTAGCTTCCTCCTAAGACCTCTCTCCAAAATGGAAAAACCTTTCTATCAAGCCAAATACCCCAACAAATAGAAGGGGCTTGCCTGAGCACCTCTCCTTTTTTTCAAAGAGGTCTAGTTCACCAGAATTTCTTCCAAGTTTCCAACATATCCTTACTAATCTATCTTTGAGGCCAGCAGCCACCTAAAAAATCTACGAGAACTCAACCTCTCCTTCATTGCAAACATGTGTTGCCATAAAATCGTTCGAGGACCTCGATTCCTTCTTACACATCACAACCATTGCCATAAATATAATTTTGCAAATTTAGTACTCGAGTTGAATAACGTTGAAGTTTGTGCATTATGAGACAATCTAAAGACCCAAAACCTAAAATTTATCAGATGTATTATATTTCTGGGATTGGAATGAACAACTTTTTTAAATGACCAAATCTTTCTCTAGAAAAGCCAGATTACATGAGACTTTCTCTCCCCTCCTCCCTCCCCCCCAACCCCTCCCCGACATAATCTCACCGTCCTCCATGGCACCTGCCTCCACCACACAGAAACCATGGAATCGGCCAACTCGTTCCATCTCCATTGACAGGAAGGTGTTTGAAATTGCTTTTGATGAATTTTTTCAAGGAAGCGGAGCCAAAATTACAGAGAAAAGTAGATACTCAGCTAGCTCAGTCTCACTTACTTGGAGATCTTTAACCTGGTTGGTTTCCTCTTTCAACACTTTAGTTACGACACCTCGTAATCACTGGTTCTTTGACAAGATTAGATGTGAGGACTATGACTTATGGCTTGAGAAACTCAGTAACAAGAATGGTCATTTTATTGAACTCAACCAACTTTTGATATCCGGTAAACGGAACAGGCTGATCATTCCATCGGAAATCAATAAACAAGGCTGGATTTCTTTCAACTCATTGATATCGGATTATCCAAAAAAGGCCCCCGCCAAAGCTCCATCGATCCAGCAGCCATACAAAACAGCTCTTCTGAAAAAAAAAAAGAAGGTTCATGAAACCACAACCATTGCCACTACTGTTCCGGCTGCAATAAAGCCACCTTTTATGTCGAAGTTACCAATAAATCATTCGGCAGAGACAATCATAGTCCTCCAACGAAGGAACTATAAAGACGATTGGCCTAGCAACCGAATGGCTTTCCTTGCAAACACTACATCTCGATGCTCTATCAACCCCTTCACGGACAACAAGGCTCTCCTCCTTGTCTATGACCCACATGTTGCCTCTTTGCTGTGCGCAAATCCTGATTGGGTTAGTATTGAAAACTACCAGGTACGGTTTCTACCTTATCACATGGTTTCTTTAAAACAGGATCTTATGACAGCTTCATATGGTGGATGGATAAAAGTGCACCACCTCCCCCCGATGCTTTGGACAGAACAAGTATTTCGATACATTGGTGATGTTTGTGGAGGTTTTATCGAAACTTCAAGTGACTCTAGCCGATGGATTACCTTAACCGAAGCTAGGTTGAAAATTCGAGCAAATGGGATTGGTTTCATCCCAGCGGAGATAACCATCCCAGCCTCCATTGCCGGCGACGAAGTTAAGGTCAGTATCTCAGGTATCTCCGGCGGCCAAAACAAGAAAGGAAAATCATTGATGGCTCCTAAAAACTCGGCTGAATGTATTATGGATATAAAGGATAGGGCTGCCGTTTTTGATGAAGGAAATTTTGAATTTATGGTGCAATCAGATGCTGAACAAGGAAAACCATTTTTTTCTGCTGAAATTGAGGAATATCGGGGGCAGCAAGATAGTGCTTTAATGGATTTGGAAAATAATTTGAAATCCCCTACTTTTTTGGAATCTTTCCCTTCATTAAATCTGGCCCCACAAAATATCACAATTAGAGGCAAAGATCTTCACCCAACGGCTTTCCTTTCTCCCATCCGTAATTTGACTTTACCCATTCTCATCCCCACAGCCACACTTTCCCAAAATTCCCTCTCTCTCCCATCTGGGCCCACGAACTTAAAATTAGGTTAAAAAAATTCCACATCCACCAATCATCCCAAAACCCACGAGTCTGACACCGAGGCATACTTATCCAGCCCAAATGCCGATTCGCCCCATCCTCTATCAGCCGAGCCCGATTCCCCCTGCCATATGGAGCTTACCATTTTTGATGAACCCACAACAACCATCATCGATCATTCCCCTTTGGCGTTTCTCCCTCCAATCTCACCGATATCAACCTCTCCCATAATTGAACTTTCCACCCAGCTACCAAACACACAGCAACACCCCCACATCCCAAACACCCGTCTTTCTCTCTCCTCTACCTTTAGTCAATTATCCTCCATACTCCATGAACACGGCCTCTGTATTATGGCCATCCCTCCAGCCCCTCAACCACCAAAAAAGAAAGGGAAGGCCACCACGGCTAAAAAATCAAAGATTAATAGGGAGCTGCAAAATCTTCAATCCACTGTGAACTATGACAAAACAACTACTTTGGACATCTCGGAGGGTGAAAATGTTCAATGAAATTTATTTCATGGAATGTAAGGGGTTTGGGTACGTGGACAAAACAAGCATTAATTAAAAGCACGATTTTGCATCATAATCCGAGTTTTGTTTTGCTTCAGGAAACAAAAAAGAAAGAAATGGATAATTTGACTGTTCAATCCGTCTGGAGTTCCATCCACATTCGATGGGCCGCCCTCGACGCAGTTGGCTCGAAGGGGGGCGTTCTCATTATGTGGAACGAGCTTGATGTCACCATCACTATCACTGACACTATACAAGGTCTTTTTACCATTTCGCTTCAGGTTCTCCTTGCAGATGGGTTCACCTTTTTGCTCTCGGCTGTTTATGGCCCTTCCAAGAGGAAGTATCGCGATAATTACTGGAAGGAAATGCATGATTCGGCTGGTTTAGGGGGTGATCGATGGATTATTGGAGGGGATTTCAATGTTACCCGCTGGTCATGGGAGAAATCATGCAACAAATCCATAACTAAAAGTATGGGCATTTTTAATGATTGGATTGCAGACTACAACCTCCTAGATATCCCCTTACAGAACGGTTGTTATACTTGGTCCAGCTCGAATGGTAATTACGCATCCTTAATTGACCGGTTTTTTCTTACTAATGCTTGTCTTGAAAAATTTGGCACAGCTAATCTTCGCAGACTTGTACGAGTCACATCAGATCACTACCCTCTGGCCCTTACTTTTGGGGACATTATTTGGGGTCCATGCCCTTTTCGTTTTGAGAACTCTTGGTTACAGATTGACTCCTTCCGGTCTCGGTTGGAAGCATGGTGGATCCAAAATCCCTCTCAGGGTCGGCCGGGCCATGGATTGATGATGAAGCTTAAGGCTTTGAAGCAAGAATTGCGAAATTGGAATCTAAATCTCAGCAACAACACTTTACAGCTTCCCTCTCTCTTATCACAATTGAAGGAGATGGACAATTAAGAAGATTTGGGTGTCCTTACCAATGAACAGATGGTTCTCAGGCGTTTAATTCGAGGTCAGATTGAGGATATAACAGCTCGAGAACATGTTCAGTGGCGTCAAAGATGCAAGCTCAATTGGCTTAAAGAAGGGGATGAAAACACTAAGTTCTTTCATAGAATTATGGCTGCCCGTAAGAGGAGGAGCTCCATCCTAGAGGTTCTTTCTAGAGGGAATAGTTTACTCACTGCATCATAGATTGAAACAAAATTTATTGATTATTTTCGCTCGCTGTATACAAAAGACGATCATGTTCGTTTCCTTCCAAACAATATTGACTGGTCCCCGATTAGTAGAGATCAAGCTGCGGTCTTGGAATCTGTTTTCTCCGAGGAAGAGGTTAGACTTGCGGTTTCCTCTATGGGTACATGTAAGTCCCCGGGAACTGATGGATTCATTGCAGAATTCTTCAAGTTCTCTTGGCCTATTATAAAAGAGGATGTCTTGTCCATGGTTCGAGACTTTTTTACATCCGGTATCTTTAATGTTTCTGTTAACGAAACTTATATTTGTCTGATTCCAAAGAAGGTTGACTCCTCATCTGTCACTGATTATCGCCCTATCAGCCTAACCACTTGTGCTTATAAAATCATTGCCCGGGTTTTATCTAATAGACTGAAGGTTGTTCTTCCTTCTACTATCGCTGAAAACCAAATGGCCTTTGTGGCAGGTCGACAAATCATTGACGCATCCCTAGTGGCTAATGAGATAATTGAGGATTGGAACTCATCGGGCAAGAAAGGAGTGGTTATCAAGTTGGATCTCGAAAAGGCCTTTGATAAAGTGGACTGGGATTTTCTTGATGCAATTCTACAGGCTAAAGGCTTTGGTCATCGTTGGAGAATGTGGATTCGTGGTTGTATCTCCAGTGTTAATTACTCGATTATTATTAATGGTCGGCCAAGAGGTAAGATCATCCCGAGTCGAGGCATTCTTCAAGGTGACCCCCTCTCTCCTTTCCTGTTCATTCTTGTGGCAGATTGTCTTAGCAGGCTTCTTAATCATAGAGCTCATTCTGGGCAAATCATTGCTCATCCCATCGGTAATTCATCAGTTAGACTGAATCATCTACAGTTTGCTGATGATACATTATTATTCTCCATTTTTGACCATGCTGCTTTGACAAATTTATTTGTTACTATCAGAATCTTTGAACAGGCATCGGGGTTGAATGTCAATATGGCCAAGACTGAGCTTTTGGGTGTTCATTTAGACGTTGAAGAACTGAATTTTCTTTGTTCTACTTTCGGGTGTAAACAAGGCCATTGGCCAACAATGTATCTTGGCCTCCCGTTGGGTGGTAATCCAAAAACCTCTCAGTTTTGGCTCCCAGTCATTGAACGAGTGCAGAAAAAGCTTCATAATTGAAAATACGCATATATTTCTAAAGGGGGTAGGCTCACTCTCATCCAATCTGTGTTATCTAGCATGCCTACTTACTACTTATCGATTTTCCATTTGCCTACAAAGGTTTCTAGCTCTTTTGAACAGCTTATTAGAAATTTCTTCTGGGAGGGTTCTCGAGGTGAAGGAGGCTTACATAATGTTAATTGGAAGCAAACACAGCTTCCAAAGTTGATGGGAGGCCTTGGTATTGGAAATTTCCAGCAGCGAAATGTTGCCCTTTTAGCCAAATGGAACTGGCGGTTTGTACATGAGATCGATGCTCTTTGGCGTACCGTCATTGTGGCCAAATATTATCCAACAAATTTTCTAGGTTGGCCTCGTGGGGTTCAACCAGGCTCTGCTAAATCTCCTTGGAGATTCATCTGTTCAACTACTGATCTTATCTCATCTAGGGCTCAAAGGAGATTAGGTAATGGCAACACGGTCTCTTTCTGGCATGATTTTTGGTTGGAGGGTGGGGTTCTTGAAACTGTTTATCCTCGCTTTTTTCGGCTGACTACAAGTCCTGACTTAAAAGTTAACGAAGCATGGGTGGCCGAAACAGAAGCTTGGAATTTGCACCTCCGTCGTAATTTAAATGATTTGGAATCAGACGAATGGGCGTCCCTATCACATCTTTTATCTGGGGTTTCCCTTCGACATTGCAACGATTCTTGGATTTGGCCTTTGGATCCAACTAATATTTTCACTGTTAAATCCCTCATTGAGAATTTGGTTGTTGTATCGGATAACGTGAGAGTGGGTCTTTACAAAGCAATTTGGACTGATTTTTACCCTAAGAAGATTAAGGTCTTTTTTATAGGAGTTGAGTCTTGGTGCTATTAACACGGCTGATAGACTTCAACGTCGCATGCCTTTCATGAACCTTTCTCCTTCTTGGTGTGTAATGTGTTCCGCGCAATCTGAATGCACAACCCATTGTGCCTTTGCGTCAAATTATTGGGCCTTTATCCTTAACACCTTTGGTTGGTCTCTGGTTATCCCAAACAACATGGCAGATTTTTTGATTTCCGTTTTTGTTCATCACCCTTTCCATGGTGAAGTTAAGACTTTATGGCTTGCTTTCAATCGTGTGTTTCTGTGGTCCCTTTGGAAAGAACGGAATGCTCGCCTTTTTCGGGACTCTTTTTCTCCTTTTGAAAGGGTCATGGATTCTATCATTTTTAATGCTTTGTATTGGTGTAAATGTAAACACCCTTTTTTCAATTATAGGTTTTCTCAATTGATCGCTAATTGGTCAGCTTTCTTGTAATTCACCGATAGGTGCTTGAGTTTTTGCTCTTTTTTTCATTCATCAATGAAATCGTTTCTTATTCAAAACCTAAAATTTATCATCTCAAATAGGTTAGAAAAGTGAATTGACGGGCTAGGGGTAGAAAAGCAAAAGTAAATAGGGGTAAAAAAGTGGAAATTGAGTTGCGGGGTGGAATTGTAGCAACCACCTCTACGTGTTCTTAGCACCTAGACTTCTAGAATAGTGGCTACTCCCTGCATTTAAGCTTCTAAAGTATGCATTCTGTTTCATGATTATTTCATATTCCCGGTAAGTAAGGTAAGAAAAATATTCATCTGACATTTTATGGGGTAAATGTTTCACTTGTTTAGCAGACAACTGTTTCGATAATGATTGGGAATTGGGATCAAGTTAAGGTTGTAAATTTGAATTTGGAATGTCTAGATCGCAAGACATTCTCAGCATTGCCTGTTTCTCTGTAGGAATTACATCTACTCATTTATGTAGTGGAACACATCAACACATACTAAATTTATTTTCTAGATCACATCAGGATCCTTTTCCCCATCTTCCACAGGCAATATATTCTGCTGATATGGTTATTGTAATGGATAAGGGAAAGGTAAAGTGGGTTGGAAATCCAACCAACTTGTCGGGTTCATCTTATGTTGCATTTTCCCTGTCGAATGAACTTGATACAGCCCTACGTATTCAAGAACAAGACTGCCAAGTAATTGAGAAAACTGAAACTCACAAACATTTCCTTGATGAGAAAGATGACTTGAATCCTCCAAATGGAGTAACTGAGACTATTGATGATGAGATGCGGAAAGAGGGCAGAGTTGAACTCAGTGTATACGAGTAAGCATTAACAGCATATTCAGCTTCAGCTTCAGTGAACAATTCCAATAATTGCTTTTTTTGGATAATCTTTATTATTAATAATTAATTAATTATTGTCAGTAGTTTTTGAAATATTTGGTGGCAACAATTTCAGGAACTATGCAGCATTTTGTGGTTGGTTCATTACAATCATTATATGCATTTCTGCATTTTTAATGCAAGCTTCACGCAACGGGAATGATCTTTGGCTTTCTTTTTGGGTTGACACAACGGGAAGAAGTCAGATGGATAGTTCAACAACCTTTTACCTAGTAATCAACACATAATTCTCTGTTATTGCTAGGATATCACCTTATGCGGTTGGCATAGATTATATATTTGTTTTGATCAAATAGTTATTGTAATGTAGAATAGTTGTTAATTACTGAAATTGAAGAAATCTCGAGCTGTAGTTCCTCCCATGATTGATATAATCTATCTGATTATCTACTTGGACTCTCACTTTATTGAACCAATCAGCAAAAGGAGTTATTTAGTTTTAGGCACTGTTACAACCTTTAGCTAACTGTTGGTTGAGGACAATGAGAAACTTAGTTACTATCTTCTTGTAGGAAGACATGAAAGTTTGCTAACACAACATTTCCATTTTTTAAAATTTTAATATCAAGGTGTGCCTATGCACATCTCCTTTTTTTTCCCCTTCTTTTTGCTAACACAACTTTCTGCAGGTTACTCTTTGCATCTTTTGCATCATAAATTCATTCTTTACTTTGCTGAGAGCATTCTCATTTGCATTTGGTGGCTTACAAGCTGCAGTTAAGGTGCATGATACATTATTGAATAAGCTTATTCATGCACCTATACAGTTTTTTTATCAAACACCAGGTGGACGAATCCTGAACAGGTTAGTTGAGGACAATGAGAAACATAGACTCCTTCCTTCTCCCCGTGCCTTGCATAACTGTTTCTTTTTGCAGGTTATCTTCAGATCTCTATACTATTGACGATTCTCTTCCATTCATCCTCAACATCCTCTTAGCAAATTTTGTTGGCTTGATGGGAATTGCAATAGTCCTGTCATATGTACAGGTGCCTATCAAATTTGTTTGGATTCCTTATACTTGCTGGATGCAAACTTTTTTCTCTTAAAAAACCATTATTAAGGAAAAAATGTTTCAACACTTATATTTATTCGTTTAGGTATTCTTCTTGTTGTTGCTACTGCCATTCTGGTATATCTACAGTAAGCTTCAGGTATGCATCAAATATTATGTAGTTTAATTACAATGTGTACCAGGATTCAAATATTAATTTTGATGACTGTCTTTAATTTTTTTTTTATAGAAGTGTATACAGATTACCAAAACAGATAATGCTACTTCTTTGGGGATGCAGAAATAGCTATAGTAATGAAAGTAACAAGATAGGGCCAAATGGAAAATGAAACAGCCAAAGAACAGTAGCCTCAGATGAAAACAACCAGGATAGAAAGTGGCTCCAGTTGTTAAGAATAATAATAATAATAAAAAAAAAGATGGTTGTTAAAAAAATTGTTGGTAACATTCAAATGGAAGTAGTGACGGAGCCACACTCCGTACCTCCTCCCAAGCTTTGTCTGCTGCTTTGAAACTTCCTCTTATTTTTTTCTAATTAGATGCTTCAAATAATAGCAAAGAAAGGCACTTGCCAGAGAAGCCAAGTAACATGCATCATTATGGAAAGGAGGAGATAACAACACTTCCTCAGCCAACATGAGCATAGCTCAACCGGCATAATGTATAGACTAGTGACCAAGAGGTCACTGGTTCGATCCCCCACCCCACATTGTCAATAAAAAAAAAAAAAACACTTCCTCCATGATGTCTCGGTAATTTCTATTTGGAGTTGGACCATGTTTGGAGAAAACTACCCCAATTTTTGATGTCAAATTGACACCTTTAGAATACATGATCCAAATCGTCCATCGTTACACAGAACACACTCATGAGGACCCAAAACCATGGACAACAGTCTTTGGACAATGTCAGTGTTGTCAAACCTCCCTAGAATGACTAGCTAAGAGAGAAATCTAATCTTTTTAGGGATTTTGCAATATGGTCAATATGGTCAATAAAGAGACTTACAAGGGACTAACCTCCAGGGGATCTAGGGTCCACGTACTATAGTCGTATAGTACGTTCAAATTTGGGAAGAGACAAATTTTAAGCATCAAGGAGAGAAAATATGATACATCTAGTTTTTTTTTATTTTTATTTTTCTCTCCTTTATGGAGCTTGTATCTTTGAGCATTAGCCTCTTTTCATTTTTTCAATGAAAGTTTTGTTTCTTGTTCAAAAAAAAAATTAATTTTATTTTAATTAGAAAAGGAATCTTCTGAAATGAAAATTGTGAGAGTATTAATGTTAAAATACAATATCAAGTTAACAAATGCATATTTCCAAAAGAGATGTTTAAGAGACTAGGGAATAAATTACACAAGGATTCTAATGCAGTGGTCCCTGGAGGGATCCAGATTATATTCTAGCAAGTCTGCTTTTCAATCTGTCGCTACTAAACCCACTAAGGTCAATACGGCTTTGACTAGTATGATTTGGAAGCATAAATGTCCAAAGAAGGTTAAAGTTTTCTTTTGGTCCTTGGCGTTTCGGATCATGTGGTGGCTGATGTTAAAAAAATGTCCAAAGAAGGTTAAAATTTTCTTTTGTAATTACAGCCTCTTGATGATTATTCTGGCAAGAGATGCATGAACTAGCTGGTTTAGGCGGGGACCGATGGATTATCGGTGGAGATTTCAACGTAACCCGATGGTCTTGGGAAAGATCATGTAATAAAAATGTTACTTGGAGTATGGGCATTTTTGATGACTTGATTATGGACCATCATCTCTTAGACATCCCCCTGCAAAACGGGAACTACACTTGGTCTAGTACGGACACGGATTTTTGCTGAAATTGAAAGAAATCAAAATAAATCCTGACACGGATTTTTGCTTGTCCAGAACGTGTTCGGACGAATCCGTGTCTAACACGGACACTCCCCCTAAAATGGAGTATCCATGCTTCATAGGGGGTGCTCTCTACCCTGGCCCTTAGGCTGCTCTTCTTTCTTTTGTGGAATATATTCCTTTGATGTTTCTAATAAAAAAAAAGAAAAAGAAAATTACATAAGGAATCAGAATCAATTGTTTGACGTAGATATTTATGATCCTTTAGTGCAATGCTTGAACTGGAGAAAACTCAAATGGAGTGCTTATTGGTATTTATGATCTCTATATTTTTATGAGTTAAATGTGGCATCTTGGATATAGTAACCAAAGAATATTTATTATGAATAATCCAATTTATGGATCTTTTTACTTCTGTTGGTATTAAATCTGTGGATATGGTATTTATCTTGGGGGGATACTAAGAAGAATTACATAGGAGGTCTTTGCTTTCATTGGTAGAGGTTCTTGGAGAGTTTAATTGAATCTTTATTTGAGTATTTGAGTAAGCCAATCATATTAGGCCTTGAAATGTTTTCCTTAAATAATGAATTACCAATGGGCGGGTATAAAAAAAATCATAAATAAATTAGAAAATACATTAATGCAAGGCACACGCTATACCCACCGCTCCCCTATAAGATAACTCATCCTTGAGGTTAGGATTGTCATTGACTCATAGCAATTGATCAAGGAGGGTGGTACTATGACAAATAAAATGTATTGAATGTATTGGAGATGTTCAATCTAGGTGATAGATCAACAGCATAAGCATTGGAACCAACTCTTTTAACTACTTGACAGGAATGGGACCGACTTTCTACTTCGCAACTACTGTAGCTGCCGACCAGAAATTTACTTTTTCCTTAAATAATGAATTCAACTAGGCCCTGTTTCCTACTCAAATAAAGAAAAAGAAAAACTAGGTTCTGTTCCTCAATTCTTTATATCTTTATCTTTGTTAGCTCTTTCCACATGCCATTCATTGGCTTGGGTCAAGTGTTCTATTACAGGGTGAACATGTGAGTTTGGCGGGCATTGCCCGGTATCCACCCTTCACTAAATACCTTTAGATATTTGCACCAGAGTTGCTGATAATTTTAAATCTGTTGCTTTTCTCTCTCTCTCTCTCTCTTGTTGCATTTTTTCTTCTTGTTTTCTGTAGAGTTTCAAATGATAATTTGAACAATGATCTTATATGGAAATTTCTTCTAAAATAATGCCAGTGGAACTCCGCACTTTATTTTCTTGACATTGATTATTGCACAAGAGAGAAAGAGAGAGAATTTCACCTCTGCTTGCATAATAAAAAACTTTGCAGGTCTTTTACAGGTCCACAGCTCGGGAATTGAGACGGCTTGATAGTGTTTCGCGTTCTCCCATATATTCCTCCTTTACTGAGACTCTTGACGGGTCTGCAACTATTAGAGCGTTCAAGTGTGAGGTGGTATTTTGTATCCTATATTTGTTATGAAGTTTCTAAGAAAAACTAATATTCAAATGAATTATAGTATTGGGAGTCACAATCACTTAGGTATTGGGTGAGAAGTTATTCGCAATCTTATTATTCTATAAAGATATGGAGGTCCCGTGTTCAATCCAAAACAGTTATTTCCAGTTAGAACTTATAAGGCCACCCCACCAGTGAGCACCAAAAAGAAAAACAGGATGCAAATATAACAGAAACTAATGGAACTCTAGCCTAATTTTTTTAGTGGGTGGAACTGATTTAGGAAATTAGTAGTTTTTATTTGTTTTTATTTAGCTAGATAGAAAGCTAGTAGCCATTGTTTGTTAACAAGTTAACGGTTATTTTACCATAACTTTTGAGTTTAACCTTTTTAGCAGATTCCAAGATTGTAAGAAATTTAAAGAATTTTTTTGGCTCGAGTGACTTTATTATGACTCAAGGGCAAGAAATGCATAGTCTCTATACGGGCATAATGCTAAAGGCTAAAGCTTTGCTCTTTTAGAAATTCACATACATCAAAACTTGCAAATATCCATCATTCTCTTCTGACATTTAAAATATTCTATATCATGTTGCAAATCTTATCCTGAATGCATGGTGTCTCATAATTTCCTTATTTGGTGCACGATGTCTCATAATTTCTTGGGCCATTGACGCTATTTTGTCTTGATGGCTGTTCTGTGTTCTAGTAATTGTTGCGAATAATTGCAATTGGCATTAGTATTTTTCTACTAATAGAACTTGATGGATACAGGATTTCTTTTTCACAAGATTTACAGAGCATATCATATTGTATCAACAAACCAGTTACTCAGAAATAACAGCAAGTTTGTGGCTATCCCTCCGACTTCAGGTATATTTGAAGGAAAAGCATTGTGTTTATGACCTAATATCTTTTCCGAACACACAATCAATCAATTGCATTTCTTATTAGTAGATCTACATCTATCAAGGCTTTATCCAATGTGCAACATTTGTAATCTAAGCCTCCTTAGCAAGTGCAGTCTTTATATTATATGCATATATATATATATATATATATATATATATATATATATTTATTCCCCCCCCCCCCCCCCCCCCCCCCCCCCAAATGATCTGCCCTCTCTCCTCCCTTTCCCCTCCCAAACCCTCGCTCCCTAGCATCCATCCTTCGAATTCTCAACCTTTCTCATCAATCCAGGTTCACTGTTTAAGTTTAAGTTCTAGTATCAGTTTTTATATCCATATTTTGGTTAAAATTCAATTGTTTTATTATGGAAATCAAAAGTTGTTGTGTTAGCAATATCTGGAATGAAAATGATATGTTTTCAGTGGAAGATTTGGAGTTCAGGAAGGTAATCCCCTTATCTCCATCTCATCTTGGTTGACTTGAAAGTTGTTTGATTGAAATATTGCACCTCCCTTTGAACTCGGTTTTCTTCAAGCAAGACATAGATTCTTCTGGAACTCTTCAAATATAGCACCAATCAAGTTTGGATATTGGAATGCATAGTTTGGCCTCCTTCTGGCCGAAGAAAGATACTACGTATTCTAGCAGATTCAAACAAGAGAGGTTGGTTAGCCTTTTGAGAAATGTTAAGAGAATTTTCATTCAATCATGAAGCCTCGTTTGTCCTCATCAGGTATGTCTAATCTTGAAGCTAAGAAGAAACCTCAGCCCGTCGCATCAAAGATGCCTATTCCAGACAAAGCATCCACCTAGAGTATGGGTAAGAAGGTTATTCTCAAAAGTTATGCAGAGGTAGTTCAAAATTCTATAAAGATTAATCAGAAGAAGAGTCTGAAGACTTTTACTCAGCACCTAGACTCTACAACAGTCTCCTCCGTTTGGGTAGAAAAGAGAAGGAAGTAGTAGAAGTTGATTTGTAGAGATCAAGGTGGTCTCCAGACTTTGTGCTCACAATTCTTGGAAGGATATTTGGTAAACTTTGGAAAACTATTTTAAAGCAAAAATGATCTTGAATCCGTTTATGATGGACGAAGCCTTCTGGAAGTTTGCTAAAAAAGGAGACGATTTACAATTTGAAGGAAATTGGGGGGAAATTGGAGATATTCATATGAAGATTGAAAATTGGTCTAAGAATTGCATTTCACTTCAGATCTCGTCGAGAGTTATGGAGGATGGATTTCAATTTACAACCTACCTTTGAACTACTGGAAGTTAGAGAATTTTGAAGTCATTGGAGAACATCTTGGTGGTCTGGTCGGTATAGCTTCACAAACCTCTTTGGGAGACTTACCTCTTTGAGACTTACTATTTTTTTAATAAAGATCATCCACAAATATGCATAAGAAACAAGACTTCTGAACTCCCCTCCCCCAAATTAACCTTAGTAGAAGACATCTTTAATTCAGTAATTCAAATTATATTGAAGAATCAGTTTCGCATATTTTGATTCCCTTAGATGTACCCGCAAACCAGTTTGAAAGACCATTCACTCCTCATTCAAACTCTGTTTTGGCAGCAACCTCAGGGCATTCTCAACAGGACATCATTCACTCTACTAATACCTCAGCAAAGGCTCAAGCTTCTTCATCATCACTAGTTGAAGGATTGGATTCAGATTCAGAGGTAAGTTTAAGCAACATTGATTAAGATATCTCCCCTTCCTCTATCAAAATTGAAGCCTTACCTTTCTTATACCTTGGTCTTTCTTTGGGGGGACGTCCAAAGAATGCTTCGTTTTGGTAGCCAGTTTTAGATAAAGTTTCTAAAAAAACTAGATCGATGAAAGATGTACACTTTATCAAGAGGAGGAAGGCTAACACTTTGTCAATAGAATGCTCTCTAATCTTCCAATCACATGTCAGTTTTTCTTATGCCCACCAGTATTTGTGTGGAATTTGATAGGCTTATGAGGAATTTTTTTTGGGAAGGAATCAGTGGACGAAAGGTCTCTCATCTTGTTAGATGGAAGATTGTGGGAAATTCTCAAGAAAATGGCGGTTTAGGAATTGGTAACGTGAGAAACAAGAATCTTGCGTTGTTAGCAAAATGGAGGTGGCGATTTTTTCATGAGCACCAATCTCTTTGGAAGAAGGTGGTCTCTAGTATCCATGACTCAGATCTGTATAATTGGCACACTATTGGGAATTTAGCCTTCAGTCTTCGTAGTCCTTGGATCAATATTTCAAGATCTTGGAAATCGGTGGAATATTTTGCTTCTTTCACTCTTGGAAATGGTTTAAGGATTTCATTTTGGCATGACCTTTGGATTGGTGATAATTCTCTAAAATTGGAATTTCCTCGTCTCTTCAAAATATCTTCTTTCCAGTTTCAGAATTTTAGGATTCTCTTCATGGAGTTTGGAATATTACCTTCCAAAGACATCTTAAAGAAGTTGAAATAACAACTTTTATAAGTCTTCTTGAAGCACTCA
Organism: Herpetospermum pedunculosum; assembly: GCA_028017165.1. Taxonomy (NCBI): domain Eukaryota; kingdom Viridiplantae; phylum Streptophyta; class Magnoliopsida; order Cucurbitales; family Cucurbitaceae; genus Herpetospermum; species Herpetospermum pedunculosum. Next base: position 16,217,320 of record CM051523.1, read on the forward strand.
TGGTCGTGCAAATTGGCTCCACTTTAGACACTTGAAGCTGGAATTTAGAAGTCTCTGGTACTTTCTCAGTAAAGTCTCGCTCGAGCAAGCTTAATGATTCTTGTCCTTTAATAAATGACTTATATTCAGCTTTATGGAAGACAAAATGTCCTAAACGAATCAACATTCTTCCATGGATCTTGCTAAATAGCAGTCTCAATACAACCGATGTTCTTCAGAAAAAATCACCCTCGATTTGTTTTCTATGTCAAAATAGTGGGGAATCACTCATACATCTTTTTTTGGGTGTTCTTATTCACAAGCTTGTTGGTTTAGGTTGTTAAGCTTTTTCAATATGAAATGGGTGTTTTCCTCAAATATAAAGGATAACATTACTCCGCTTCTTTCGGATCCTCTCCTTCCCCCTCGATCTCTATTACTTTGGATTAATGGGGCTAAGGCCATTCTCTCGGAAATTTGGATGGAAAAGAACAAGAGGATTTTTGAAGACTCTCAAAGTTCTTGGCATGCTCGTTTTGACTCGACTCACCTTAAAGCCTCTCTTTGGTGCTCTCTTTCAAGCTCTTTTGAAGATTATTCTTTGCAAGAAATTTCTTTAAATTGTAATGCTTTTATATTTCCCTTGTAATTATTTTTAGGATTGTATTTTGCTTTATTTCACTCCTTTGTGGAGTTTGTTTCCTTTGAGCAATATAGTCTCTATTCATTTATCAATGATGTGGTTTGTTTCTTGTTAAAAAAAAAAAAATAGTATGGTACAAAGGGGAACCTGTAAACTGGTTAACAGTCAAAACCTGGCCCAGAAATTCTGAGCCCAAACCAAAAGAAATAGTTATTAATTAATTTAACTAAAAGCTAAAAAAAGTAATAGACATATGGAATCCAAGCTTCTGGACTACATCAACAACCTTTCTGTACATTTAGATATTTTTTAGTTGCAATTTAAAATTCCAAATGAAATAGGGATCTTTTTTATTGTTGTAGTAATTAGCTTTTACTTTCAGTTATTAGCAGGTTTGATCATCACGTTTATTGCGGTGATGGCTGTTGTTGGATCTCTAGGAAATCTCCCGATAAACTTTGGTACTCCAGGGCTGGTATGATCTGACGTCTTATTTATTTCAAATTCTTCTAAAATTTGATCAGCGGGACAATATGATGTTGATTTGTAGTGCAGTGTCAAGCATCTAATTCAATCTTTGAGGTCATTTCTGGGCTCAAGATTAATAGGGATAATAATTTTGAAGAGGGCGGGGGGTTCTCAATCTAGTTAAGTGGGAAGTTGTATCGCTGTTGCAATTGTGACCAATTGAGTAGGGTGCTTTGAAATGAGGCCCATATATCTAAGTGGTTTCGGTGGATATGTACAAAGATTATGCATCTCTTATCCTCTTTTTTTAGCATGTCCCTTATTAGTATAGATATAAGATTAATTTTTATAGGTTAAAGTATTGATATAAGATTAATTTTTTCGTAATCCATCAACTTTTGGGTTTAGTGGTGATTTAACATGGTTAACCCTAAACCCATCAAGAATTATTTATTCAGATTCAGATGTTAGTATGAGTAGCATTGAAACAAATTTTTTTTTCCCACTTCTGAAACAAATTCAGAGTTACCATTGGAAGACATAGGCATAAATACTCTATTCACTAAAGAAGCATTGGAAGACACATATATTGCCACAATACAACCAGATAAGGAGAATATTTCTTCAAATATTCCTTCTTCCAAATCAGATCTTTGCCCACTGGAAGAAGATGATCTTACATCTTACTTCAAAGAGTGTGGCTTAGACATTGTCACCATCACTCTGAAAAGTTAAGTCATGAAGATTATCTCATGGAACACAAGAGGATTAAAAGATCAAGCAAAAAGGTTAGCCTTGAAGAAATTTTTAATACAACATTGTCCAGATTTGGTGCTGATTCAAGAAACAAAGACAATAACTTTTGATTATCGAATCATAAAATCTTTATGGAGCTCCAAGGACGTCGGATGGTCTTGTGTAGATTCTGTTGGCCAATCAGGAGGCCTATTACTCCTGTGGGATGAAAGCAAGGTAAAAGTATTAAATGTTCTTAAAGGAAGGTTCTCAATCACAATCAAAAAAAAATTCCATTCAAAGACAGTATGCTGGATTACTAATGTATATGGTCCAAATGATTATCGGGAGAGGCCAATTTTCTGGAATGAACTTCGTTCAACCTATGCTACATGTGATGGCCCTTGGTGTTTAGGTGGTGATTTCAACATCATTCGTTGGGTTCATGAAAAGAGTCCAATAAGAAGAGTAAATAACGATATGAAATCCTTCAATGACTTTATTGAAGAGCTGGGCATTATGGAACTTTCGTTATCAAATGCTAAGTTTACTTGGTCCAAATCAGGAGAAGGAAGAAGCTTTTCTTTGCTGGACCGTTTCTTTATTACTAAAGATTGGGACTCAATCCTTGATAACTCAAGAGCAAGTCGATTAGTTCGCACCTTATCAGACCATTTTCCTATTGTTCTTGAAGCAGGAAATTTCATTTGGGGTCCCTTCTCTTTTCGGTTTTACAATTCATGGTTGATGGAAAAAGATTGTGTTGAGATTATTAAAAATGTGCTTTCTCAAGATAAATCTTTTGGCTGGGCCGCAATAGCTATTGATAAAAAGCTAAGGTTTATAAAAGAAAGCATTGAGAAAATGGAATGCAGAGCAAGTCTTAAAAAGCAAGGCAGTGACAAGAAACCTACTGGCAGAAATTGAATCTCTTGACCAGAAAGCTGAAAGCAATACTCTCTCTTCAATTGAGAGTAGTGCTCGTATTTTAGCTCAAAGCGAGCTGTTAAATCATTACACAATTGAGGAAAGAAATCTACTTCAGAAAAGCAAGATAAAATGGTTGGAATCAGGAGATGAAAACACTAATTTTTTTCACCGCTACTTGGCAGCAAAAAAAAGAAAAAGTTTGATTACTGAGATTCACTCAGTTGATGGTGTGCCTTTGTTGTCCTACAAGAACATTGAAAAAGGGATAGTGGGCTTCTTCTCTGCTTTATACACCAAACTTTCGGAGCCACGTGCTCTCCCTTCGAACATTCAATGGAAAATGGTTTGTCCTAGTGAAAACAGAAGGTTAATTGCACCTTTTACCGAGGCGGAAATCTTGAAAGAAGTCAATGATCTTGGCAAAAACAAAGCTCCTGGTCCAGACGGATTCACCACTGAATTCTTTCTCAAGTTTTGGGATTACTTCAAGAAAGACTTTTCCAGGCTATTCAAAGACTTTCACAACGACGGTATTGTGAACTCTCCCTTGAAAGAAAATTTCATTTGTCTCATTCAGAAAAAGGAGATCATCTCTTCGGTCAAAGATTTTAGACCCATCAGTCTAACTTCATCTTCTTATAAGATACTAGCAAAGGTATTGGCTGAACGTTTGAAAGGTGTAATGTCATCTATTATATCCAATTCTCAAAGTGCTTTTGTTGAAGGAAGACAAATTTTGGATCCTATTTTAATTGCCAATGAATTGGTAGAGGAATATAGAGTGAAGAAAAAACAGGGGTGGATTCTGAAGATTGATATTGAAAAAGCCTTTGATTCAGTTGATTGGGATTTCTTCGAGCAAGTAATGATTCAGAAGGGTTTTGCACCAAAATGGATCCTATGGATCAAAGGTTGTATCCGTGATCCAAGATTCTCCATTTTTATAAACGGACGACCTAGAGGAAGGATTTTTGCTTCAAGAGGAATTAGACAAGGTGATCCTCTTTTTCCCTTCCTATTTCTTTTGGTTAGTGAAGTCCTTGCAACCTTGGTAAAGAATATATATGATAAAGGTCTCTTTGAGGGTTTCAAAGTGGGGGCTGCAAATGTGCACATTCCTATACTTCAATTCGCAGATGACACACTTCTGTTTTGCAAGAATGACGACTCAATGTTCGATATTTTACTAAAAACAGTGAAAGCCTTTGAGAGGCTTTCGGGTCTCAAGGTTAATTGGCAAAAGTCCTCCATTTGTGGTATCAACATTGATAGTTCTAAGTTACAAGCAGTTTTAGCTCAACTAAACTGTAAAATCGAGTTTCTGCCTTTTTTATATCTTGGTCTGCCCTTGGGGGGCCGCCCAAAGAATGTCTCCTTTTGGCAGCCAATCATTGATAAAGTGGCCAAGAAACTTGATCGATGGAAAAGATATTCTCTATCGAGAGGAGGAAGGCTTACTCTTTGCCAATCGGTGCTCTCTAACCTTCCAATCTATTATATGTCGGTTTTTCTAATGCCTTCTAGTATTTGTCTGGAACTTGAAAGACTTATGCGAAACTTCTTTTGGGAAGGCAACAATGGAGGAAAGATATCTCACTTAGTTCGTTGGAAAACAGTAACAAACTCTCAATTGAATGGAGGCCTAGGTATTGGTGGTTTGAGTAACAAAAATAAGGCGCTATTGTCCAAATGGGGCTGGCGGTTTTCCATGGAGCCTGAGCATCAATCTTTATGGAAATTGGTGATTTCCAGCATACATGGTTATGATTTTTTCGAGTGGCACACTATAGGGAATTCTAATTTCAGCCTCCGAAGTCCATGGAAAAGCATATCAAGGTGCTGGAAATCAGTGGAAATTTTTGCTCCCTTCACTTTAGGAAATGGATCCAGGCACGACACTTGGCTTGGTGAAATCCCACTAAAATTTGATTTCCCAAGCCTTTTCAAGATCTCCTCTCTCCCAAATGAATCAATTTTGAACCTATGGGATCCAATTCACAGAGTTTGGAATTTGACTTTCCGAAGACTACTCAAGGAAGAGATGTTAGTTAAACTCAAAGTGCCTAAAATAGAGGAAGAAGAATAGTCTTCCCTTGATCCTAAAGTTTAGGATGGTGGGTTTACTATCATTAGTTGAGAAACTTTACCAAGTTTCTTAATCATTATTTTTAGTAATGGTTATTCTTAGATAGATGTTATTTTTAACATTAAGAAATGTGTATTTAAAGCTAGTTATTATTGAATGAAGATGTAGTAGTTGCATTCCCATTTCTCTTCTCTCTTAGAAACAACAAGAGAAAATCTCAGTTTTTACAAGGCTCCTAGAAGTTCTTAGTGTTTCCCAAGTTGGTTCCGAAGTTGACTCAAGAAAGTGGAACTTAGAAGCATCAGGAGTATTTTCAGTGAAATCTCTTTCAAACAAACTGAATGACTCCTGCTCTTTGCCAGCATATCTATTTTCAGCATTATGGAAGTCAAAGAGTCCGAAGCGAATCAGTATTCTCTCATGGATCTTATTGAACAGCAGCCTTAATACAGCAGAAGTTCTCCAGAAAAAATTGCCTAAACTCAATTTGCAGCCCTCGTTATGCTTCCTATGTCAAGCTAACATGGAATCTTTGCAACATCTCCTATTTGACTGCACTTTTTCACAAGCTTGTTGGTTTAAGCTCCTAAGTGCATTTAATCTCCATTGGGGGTTCTCCTCAAATGTTAAGGACAATGTCATTCAACTCCTTTCGGGCCCTCCTCTACCTCCTCGACCTCTTTTGCTTTGGACAAATGGGGTCAAGGCTCTCCTGTCGGAAATTTGGTTGGAAATAAATTCTAGAATTTTTGAAGAAGTTCAAACCTCTTGGATTGTTCGTTACGAATCAGCTCATCTCAAAGCCTCCCTTTGGTGTTCTCTCTCAAGCTTTTTAGATTTCTCCTTACAAGACATCAACTTAAATTGGAACGCTTTTATCTCTCCCTTGTAAACTCTTTTTCTAACTTTATGTTATTGTATTTTATTGCTTTTATTTCACTCCTCTGTGGAGTATGTTTCCTTTGTGCAATAGTCTCTTTTCATTAAATCAATGAAATGGTTTGTTTCTTGTTCAAAAAAAAAAAACATGGTACAAGAGCAAAACAAATTGTGTTCAAACTTCTCTAATGTCATCTCCTCTTCAATTAATATTGATAACCACATGTTGGGCTCTTAAATTTAGGAGAATAATAATCTCTTATTAGACATGTGGAATCCTAGGTCTTCTTATATAGGAGAAAGACCTAATACAATAAGGAAAGTAAAAGATCTAATACAATAAGGAAAAATAAAATAAAGTCAATAAAGACTAAATATTAATTAATATCTACATAATTATAAATACTAGAATTTCTAACACTCCCCCTCAAGCTGGTTTAAAGATGTCTTCCATAGCCAGCTTGTCAATCAATTTATCGAATTGCTTCTTCGGAAGCCCCTTAGTTAGTACATCAGCAATTTGCTCTGTCGTCGGAAGATAAGGAATACATATTGCACCTGTATCAATCTTTTCTTTAATAAAATGTTTGTCAACCTCAATATGTTTAGTTCTATCATGTAGAACTGGATTATGCGCTATAGATATGGCAGCCTTATTATCACAATAAATTTGTATAGGTTTAGTCTGAGAAAACTTCAATTCTTCTAGTATCCTTTTGATCCATATGCCTTCACAAATACCATGCGCTAAAGCTCTAAACTCTGCTTCAGCGCTACTCCTGGCCACTACATTTTGTTTTTTACTTCTCCAAGTAACCAGGTTCCCACCAACAAAAGAACAATAACCAGAAGTAGATCTTCTATCTGTAATACTTCCTGCCCAATCTGCATCAGTATAAACTTCTACTTGGGAGTGATTATGTTTTTGGAATAAAATACCTTTTCCAGGAGTCCCTTTTAGATACCTCAAAATTCTGTAAACAACATCAAAATGAGTTGGTCCTGGTGCATGCATAAACTGACTTACCATGCTTACGGCATATGCAATATCAGGGCGTGTATGAGATAGATAAATTAATCTTCCAACAAGTCTCTGGTACCGTTCCTTGTTCTTTATTTCTTCTACTTTTGCTACTTCTAGCTTTAGATTAGGTTCAACAGGAGTTTCTGCTACCTTGCAACCAAGTAATCCGGTATCCTTGAGTAAGTCGAGGACATACTTTCTTTGATTAACAAAGATACCTTTCCTCGATCTTGCAAATTCCATCCCTAAAAAATATTTCAGCGGTCCCAGGTCCTTGATCTGAAACTCACTTGCAAGATTTTTCTTGAGATCAACTAGACCAACTTCATCATCACCTGTGAGAATAATATCATCTACATAGACAATCAAAATTGAGATTTTATTATTCTCAGAGTGTTTATAAAATATAGTATGATCTGCTTGACTTTGAAGAAATCCATAGCTACACACAACTTTTCCAAAACGCTCAAACCAAGCTCTCAGAGACTGTTTAAGACCATAAAGGGTTTTCTTTAATTTGCAAATTTTACTCCACCCGAATTCTTTTTCAAAACCTGGTGGTAAGCTCATAAAAACCTCCTCCTCAAGATCGCCATTTAGAAAGGCATTTTTCACGTCGAGTTGATAAAGAGGCCAATCTGAATTTACTGCAAGAGACAAAAGAACTCTAATAGAGTTGATTTTAGCAACAGGGGCAAACGTTTCCTCATAATCAATCCCATATGTTTGAGTGAAACCTTTAGCTACCAGTCTGGCCTTATATCTCTCAATACTACCATCTGCATTACATTTTATGGTGAACACCCATTTACAGCCCACTGATTTCTTATTTTTTGGCAATTCTACTATTTCCCAAGTCCCATTTTGTTTTAGAGCATTCATCTCCTCCATAACTGCTACTTTCCAAATTGGATCTTCTAAGGCCTCATGTATATTCCTTGGAACAAACAAGTCATCTATCCTAGAAGTGAAAACTTTATGACTATTTGACAAATTTTGATATGACATGTAATTTGCAATAGGATATTTGGTACAAGTTCGAATACCTTTTCTAATGGCTATGGGAACATCAAGATCAGACACAATTGGCAAAGTATTTTGAATAATTGAAGAAGTAGGAACGAAGGAAGGATTACCAAGATTTTCAGTTTCATTCGTCGGAGTCTCAGATTGGCTCTGCGAAGGATCAACTATCTGGTCTTGGTTACTCTGATTGAATTTTCTTCTAGTATAAAACTGTAACTCGGGAACTTGATCAATAGGATCATTTTGTAGTATTTCTCCCCCTGATTGAGAAGATTCTATACTTGACATCGAAGGACTAGTAACATCAGGAAAAATAAGACTAGGAAGACAAGTAGAAACATCCCAGAAGTTATCTTCCAAAATTGCTTTCTCCCCCTGAAGAGAACTTTGGGTAAAATATGGTTGATTTTCTAAAAAAGACACATCCATGCTCACAAAAAGTTTTTTTGTCTGAGGATCAAAACACTTATAACCTTTTTTATTTGAAGAGTAACCCAAGAAAATACATTTAACAGCTCTATGATCAAGTTTTGATCGAAAGTGACTAGGTATATGAACATAAGTAGTACACCCAAAAACTTTGAGAGGTAAATCAGAATATATGCGAGATGTTGGAAAAATATGTTTAAAGCAGTCAAGTGGAGTTTTAAAATTCAAGATCTTACTAGGCATCCTATTTATTAGATAAGTAGCCGTGAGAACTGCTTCACCCCATAAATATTTTGGAACATGCATGGAACACATTATAGCCCGAGCTACTTCAAGTAAATGCCTATTTTTCCTTTCAGCAATCCCATTCTGCTGAGGAGTATCCCGACAAGTAGACTGATGAACAATACCTTTATCTTTCAAAAAATCACCAAAAACTTCATTAAAGTACTCTGTTCCATTATCAGAGTGTAAAATGCAAATTTTGGTTTGAAATTGGGTTTCAATCATATTGTAAAAACTTTTAAAAATATCTTTCACCTCAGATTTTTTTTCCATTAAAAAAACCCAAGATAGACGAGTATGATCATCAATAAAAGTCACAAACCACCTTTTTCCACTATGAGTCCTAATTTTAGAAGCACCCCAAACATCACTATGAATTAAATAAAAAGGTTTGGAAGCTTTGTAAGGTTTTGGTAAATATGTGGAACGATGATTTTTTGCAAAAATGCAACTTTCACAATTAAAAGAGGAACAATCAATTCCCTTAAATAAGTTTGGAAATAAATGTTTGAGGTAAGGAAAACTTGGATGTCCTAGTCTATGATGCCAAATCATAATTTGTTCATTAACAGGAAGAGAACTAATACTACTGAGACCCTGAGTTATTTTATTGCTAAAAGAACCTTCACTAAAGTAGTAGAGGCCATCAAACATCCTAGCAGTGCCAATCGTCTTCTCCGATTCCTGATCCTGAAAAACACAGTGAGACTCAAAGAATATAACACGACAGTTAGAGTCTCTAGAAAGTTTCGAGACAGATAAAAGGTTACAGGCTAATTTTGGAACATGGAGGACAGACTGGAGGGAGATATTTTCAGTCAATTTAATAGTTCCTTTTCCTGCAATAGAAGAAAAACTGCCATCTGCAATTCGAATCTTTTCATTAGAATACGAAGGAGAGTATGAGTCAAAAAAATGAGAAGAACTAGTCATATGATCCGAAGCTCCGGAATCAATAATCCACGGAGAAGAAGTGTGACTAGAGAAAACTTGAGGATAACTCTCTGTTTGTGCCAATGAAACACAAGAATTATTAGATGATAAATTGGTTGGTAGCAATTTAAAGATTTGATGAATTTGCTCATTTGTCATTGTATCAAATCGTGAGTTAATGGGAAATAATAAATATAAACCAAAATTGAACCAAACCAAGCAAATAACCACCGAACCTGACCGAATATTGCAGTAAACCAAACCAAATTGGATCGGTTCACAAACCCAACTTCATCTTCATCGCGTGAACAAAAAAGTGGGTGTAGAAGTGTGCTTGCGACAACGGCGGCTAGGGTTCCGGCCGTGGTGAAAGTGGCGGCTAGGATTTTAAAGAGCTAGGGTTTCCTGCTCTGATACCATCTTAAATTTAGGAGAATAATAATCTCTTATTAGACATGTGGAATCCTAGGTCTTCTTATATAGGAGAAAGACCTAATACAATAAGGAAAGTAAAAGATCTAATACAATAAAGAAAAATAAAATAAAGTCAATAAAGACTAAATATTAATTAATATCTACATAATTATAAATACTAGAATTTCTAACATGGGCTTTGTGCTATTTTTCGAGCACACAAGTGAGAAGGAGTGTTAAAGTATTGTTGTACAATTAAATTTACCATAAGCCATCAACTTAAGCTTTTAGATTTGGTGGTGATTTAACAGTATAATTCTATTTTCAGTAGAAAATGGTAATTTTCAATGTTGTGAAATAGAGTGATTAATTAGCCTTTACATTGTTTGCTAGATAGGTTGGACTGGCACTCTCGTATGCTGCTCCAATTGTTTCTTTGTTGGGGAACTTTTTGACAAGTTTTACTGAAACAGAGAAAGAGATGGTTTCTATGGAAAGAGCTCTTCAGGTATGAATAAAAAAGTTCTTTGTGCAAATTCAAGAAAGTTTATTTCAGTTGTTTGTGATTTATTTATGTCCACTTTTTTAGTATATGGACATTCCTCAAGAAGATTTGCATGGATGCCGATCCTTAGATTCAGAATGGCCATATCAAGGAGGAATTGAATTTCAAAATGTTACTTTGAGATATAAACCATCTTTGCCAGCAGCGCTTCGTGATATTTCTTTTACAATCTTGGGAGGAGCACAGGTGTGTGAAAACATGAAGATTGATGAAGGGATGGAAGTTTCTTTTTATTTATCTAGTTTAAATTTCATTCCTACTGCTTCCTTGCTGCCTGGTTTATATTCTTATTCTTACAGTATTTTATTGTGTTTCGTTCATATTTATTGATATCATCTCTTCTTTTTCTAATAGGTAGGCATAATTGGTAGAACAGGTGCTGGAAAATCTAGTATCTTGAATTCCCTATTCCGCCTTATGCCAATATGTGGCGGGCATATATTAGTGGATGGTATAGATATTGCTGAAATCCCTGTTAGAGATCTTCGCATGCGCTTTGCTGTTGTTCCTCAGACTCCATTTTTGTTTGAAGGATCATTAAGGTGCTCCTTTTTCTTTTCTTTTTTGAAAATGCATTAATTTGATCATTAAGGTGCTTAAATGAAATGCTTTCTTCCAAAATATTGTTTATGTTTTTTTCTTCAATTTAATTTAATCAGTTATCAGTTATTTCTATCTGAAACAGCTTGAAGAATACCTTTGAAGTTTGTGTTTATTTGACCTTCAACCCTGAAATTTTCAAAATTATTTAGTTCAATTGCCTTTATATCTTTTCCTAATGCACAGGGAAAATTTGGATCCGTTTCACTTGTATGACGATCAAAAAATTTTGGAAGTTCTTGAAAGATGTTATATCAAGAGGGAAATTGAAGCAGCTGGAGGATTAGACTTTCATGTTAAGGAATCTGGGTTATCGTTTTCTGTTGGGCAGCGGCAGCTTCTTTGCCTTGCACGTGCACTTCTCAAGTCTTCTAAGGTAAGGGGGAAAAGTAATTTTTTTTTATATATAGTAGTGTGATAAAATAAAATTTAACTTTTTACCATATGTAACTCTATGCCGCCTTCCGATTTGTATGTTTCTTACTAAAAAAAAGAAGAAAAAGAAGAAAAAGAAAAAGAGAGAAAAATCATATCATTGTGTGAAACATGTATATGAATTCCCCAGGTCATAGATCATACTAATTGGACTAAAGATAGAATCTGTAACCTCTTAGAAAGAATTACTCAGCTTTAAATAAACCAAGAAAATTTGTTTCTAGTTCAAAAAAATAAAAATAATAATAAATAAACCAAGAAAATATCCACTTCATCTTTTAGGCGTTTTAGATTAATACTTCATTTTGAATGGGAATTTCAGTTCATTCTTCTTTCTACTTTTTCTGTGATATGTGATGCCATCCAGCATCATTTAATATTCATATCCACTTTCCATTTCTAATACTAGATCTCAACGAACTAGGCTTCAGGCATAATAGTAAGTCAATGAAAGATTTCGTAGATTGGACAAAGCTACATTAAAAAGAGATTGTTTCCTCTTGCAAATATGCTAATTATTATGGATAAATTTTGCCTTTCTTCATGGACGACAATATATTGCCTTGTAGAATATTTTATGCTATAGAATTTTTCATATGAATGTAGGGCTGCAACTATTACTAATAATAATACCGGCATCTGCATGTGATATCAGAATTCTAGGTGTCAATCAAACTTCTTTTCATCTCTTCATGTCATGAGAATAACTAGACGATTTCTCAATGAAAGCACTATGTATATATAGACTAACGTTTGAAACTTTGTTGGGCAAGTTGGGAATGATAGATTTTTTGTTTCCATCTTGAAAGATAGTGGAAAATTGGGTACACTACAACCATATAAATGTTTATTTCCTCTTTTTTTTTTTTTTCTGATTCACTAGAATTATGATTCTATTTCCTTGTGGAATTTTCTTTCCTCTAAATTATGGCCTATAACTACACTCACTTTTAGTTCAAGTGCTATAACTATTACTTTGAATGTGAATGTGAGAATGAAATGGAGTTTTGGGGTATTTCTCATTTTAGCTTAGGTTAAATCTTTTGGCGCTTGTATATGTGGATGCTGAATTGTGAGGAGATACTGATACAAATCTTTTCAGGTGCTGTGTTTGGATGAGTGCACAGCAAACATTGATACTCAGACAGCATCATTGCTGCAAAATGCCATATCCAATGAATGCAGAGGGATGACGGTGGTCACGATTGCCCATCGTATTTCCACGGTCTTAAACATGGATGATATTCTGATTCTCAACTATGGGATCCTGGTAACAAATTCGCCTGTTAATATCTCTTAATGAATATGGCATGACCTGAAATAATACTATTGCATGTGTACATCTTTGAATAAATATGCACGTCTTTTTTTTCCCTAATTGTTGCTTGTGGAATTCTAAATATGCTTAGTTTGCGCATGAATGTCTCTGTATGAATATGTATATCCTTTTTCCACTCATTATATTTATATCTAAGTAGTTAGTATTCATATATATGCTTATTTTAATTTTCTCGTCCTTTTTTGTTGAAACCTTGTAAAATTATTTTGATAAGATGAGTGTCTTTTTTCCATCTTTTTTCTTCCTGATTAGACAATAATTTTTTAGCACGTTACAAATGAACAAAAAATTTGTGTGCTTGTGCAAGTCTTAAAACGAAAAAAATACTAGCTCCTCGAGAGAAAGGCTTAACCTGTTGGCTAACCAAAGCACTTTGGCTAACTGTTGGTGATGCAGCCGCAAGTAATGTTAAGAGTATTTTATTAGGTGTGATGTCTTTTTACTTTTTTTTTAGAGGAGAAACAATTTCATTGATGTGTGAAATAAAGGAGTAGAACCTCCAATCAGCTATAGGTGAATTACAAGGTTTTATGGATGACTTTCAATAGAGTTTTCTTTTGGTCATTATGGGGGAAGAGGAATGGTCGAATCTTCAAGGATTCCTCCACATTTGATCGATTGATGGATTTAATAATTTTCAATGCTTTGTATTGGTGTAAATGTATACATCCTTTTTCGAATTACAGTCTTTCTTATTTGATTGCTAATTGGACACAATTTTTGTAACTCACCAATAGGTGCTCGAGCTTTTGCTCCCATTTTATTTCATTAATCAATGAATTTGTTTCTCTTCAAAAAAAAAAAAAAAACTCTCAAATTGGAGGTCAAATAAGATAAACTATAATGTATAAAAGGTTGCTTATTTTGCAACAAAATGAAGCATTATAAAGAACAGTTTCCATAAAGCGATCAAATGAAGAGGAGATTCCTTTTGCAGATTCCAGATAGAAGTTCGATTGAAAGCTAGCCATAAAACCTTCTTTGTACCATTGAATAGATGGCCCACAAAAATAGTTGCAAGGAGATCAAAAATGTTGTCAGGGAAAGTCAGACTTCTAATATAATCTGCCAATAGCATGAAGGGAAAGGGTGCACAAAAAGGTGTGATGTCTTTTACAATCGTGTAGGATGATTATTTATAGGTCTACCAGGAGAGAAACTAACTCCAAACATCCTAACACAGCTCCCTAACCGGTATTTTATTAGGTGTGATGTCTTTCCCTTCTTTTTCTTTGAATATCAAGTGCTTTGTTGGGGAGGGTTCAAGTGTGTACTTTTGGGAGGATTGGTGGGTGGGAGAGAAACCCCTTCGGGAGTTGTTTCCTCGTCTTTATCATTTGTTGCGTAAGAAGATGTATTTGGTGGCTTCTATTTTACCATCCTTTAATCCTTCTTTTTCTTTATCGTTGAGTCTCAAGCGTGATAGGGAAACACTTGAAGTGAACCTTCTTTCTAATGTCCATGATCAACAGGTGCTTTGTGGGGTTAGGGACTTAAGAGGGTTTCTCTTGCCGTTCTTTTTTCCGTTTGTTGTCGGTCCCTTCCCCGCCCTAAACCGATTATGCTTTTTCCTATAACGGGAAGGTTAAGTTTTTTGTGTGGCAGATTTTACATGGGAGAGTTGACACCATGGACTATGTTCAGAGACATTCTTCTTTGATGTCATCTTCGCATCAGTGTTGTTGAGGCGCACGCCTTTGGCGCAGGGCGCACCCAGGCGAGGCTATTTCAGCCTAATCCGCCTCTGTATATGGCTGGGCGACGCACTTTAAACGGGCGCGCACCTTGCTGCGCCCGTCGTCGCCCGGTGGCGCCTTCGCCCTTGCTGGAGGCGCGCGCCTGATTACTTCCAGCTTCTGATTTTTTGACTGCTTCATAAAATGTGAGAAACAGAAGAGTCCAGAGAAGAAAAAATGATAATATGGAGAAGAAGAAGAGTTTGGAGAAAAAAAATGATAAGAAGAAGGATTTAAAGATTAGGAAGTCAGGGAATTGGAGAAGAAGAATGAGGAGAAGAAATGAAGGGGAGAAGTATAAGAAAAGTGAAGAAAACAAAGAGTTGGGAAGATGAATCAAACATAATTGAAAAATGACCCTTCGTTTTCCAAGAGAGCTTGTTCTATCTCTTTCCTCCATGACTGACACATGGCATATCTATTTCTCTCTTTCAATTAATATTCTTGGTAGTATCATTTTTCAATTAATATTCTTGGTAGTATCATTTTCCAATTAATATTTAGTATTTTATTATGTGTGTGACATTTTTACTATATAAATTTATAAATTTATGCTTATAAGTTTGACATTATTCATTGCGCCTCGCTTCACTCGGGCCTCGCCTTTTTGTCGCCTCTCGCCTTCGGGCTATCAAGGGGCATGTCGCCTTGCGCTTTGAAAACACTGCTTCGCATTGATGCATCCTTTGTAGGCTTCAGGCAGAGGATTTGCATCACCTTCTGTGGGGTTGTCAATTTGTTCATTCCATTTCGGCTCGGTGACTGAATTTATTTGGTTTCAGTTTGGCATGGCAGGGTGATTGTTCCGCCATGATTGAGGACTTGCTTTTGACTCGCATTTTCGGGAGAAAGGCAATGTTTTGTGGCATGCTAGCTTTTTTGCTATTTTGTGGGGGGTTGGATTGAGAGAAACAACAAAATTTTTAAAGAAATGAAGCGGTCTTGTGATGATGTTTGAGAGTTGACTAAGTTTAATGTCTCTCTGTGGATATCGGTCACTAGGCTTTTTTTGTAATTATGGTATTGATTTGATTTTGTTGGATTGAAGTCTCTTCCTGTAGTTGCTGACCTCCTGACATTGGGCTTGTTTTTTGTATGCCCTTCTATTTTTGGTTAAGTTTTTAGAGAGATGAAGCGGTTTTGTGACGTTGAGAGTTGGCTAAGTTTAATGTCTCTCGGTGGGTAGGCTTTTTTGTAATTATGATCTTGGTTTGATTTTGTTGGATTGGAGTCACTTCTTGTAGTTACTGGGACTCCCATCGTTGGGCTTGTTTTTTTGTATGCCCCACAACTTATGAACCCAACTAATCAACGGTAAAGAGAACAAAACACCTCAATGCAGCATGTAAAAGGCAATTACAGAGGAAGACAGAATCTGAACTACATCAGCTGGTGTAGTTAAGAATTCCTCACGGTACTGACAATAGTGAGGAGGCAGCAAAGCTTCCCTCAAAAAGAAAGTTGGCCTGATGCCATATGCTGTACATTTACCAAGAATTTGTCTAACCTTGTGGAATGTTATCTACCAGATGACTTTTTGCCAGCATAAACTCAGGACGAGTTTTCGTTTGGTGGGGAGTAATTGATGTAGTATTGGAGCTAAACGATGCAATATATCAAAGTCTTGAGTCTTCACTCCAAGAAAACTCAACCAAGGACTTTATTAATATTCTAAAAGCTTGCAAATACAAGGGATTAACCCTCGATAAGTAGATCACTTATTGACAAACTAACTAACTAAAATCAATTAACAATTAAAAACTAACAAAATCAAACTCAAAACAAAACTACAAAATTACTACTAATTCCGCTCATTAGATGATTGTTAGCTATCCTCCTAATTATTTGTTTAATAGTTGCTCCTTGGTTAGTTAATGGTTAGCAATACAGTTAGCTACATCCATACATATGAACCAATATCTATAGATAAGGAAAAAAAAATATATGAACCAATATCTGTAGATAAGGACTGGCACTGGACTAATAGAATGAATCTATTATAAGATAGTAATGATGATAACAGATTTTTCCATTCAACTTTACACCAAAAGTACCGTGCTATTCCCCCTAGGCCCTAAGCAAGATCGGGATAGTTTGCTAATGCATGACCACAGTAAACTTTTTTACTGGTATCAATGCAGGCTTCGATTTTAAAGTTTTAGAGGGTTCAGGGCTGTTACAACCTAAAATTGGATCCTGGCCCCCAGCATCAGAAAAATAAGAGGAAATTCATTTAACCTGTAGAAAAGCAAGCCTTGACATGTTAATTATCTGCGTGAAAAACATAGTTGTTTTAAGTTGATTATTTTTTCTCCTACAGACACAGATGGTTGCTGATATTTTATCATGAAAATAATGCATTTCACCCAATAATCATCTACCAAATATAGTGAAAAATATTTGATGTTATTTACTGAATTATGTTCAAGCATGTTTGTAAACTAATCTTTTTTTTCTTCTCTCTGACAGGTGGAACAAGGAAGACCCCAGGCTCTGCTGGAAAACGAGTCCTCCAAATTTTCAAGCTTTGTTAAGGCGTCTAAGTTGTGACCATTCAGCAAGTTCTGCTTTATCTATGCCTGGATCATGCTTTCCTGAACGTTAAAGGAGCATTCCTTCCAACTGTTCGTCTTAACCATGCATTCTAATCACCAACATGCAGACGATGATTAAATACAAAGACCATTTGCAAGATCTCTAGTCATCTGATAACTCATTTGTAATGTATGACGCTTGAGCTTTTATGTTCAATCTCTTATTTTGTTGACCGCTTCTGCATATCAAATTGAATATGATACGACTTGTTTGCTGCCTTACCAACATCAATATGCAATTTCTCTGTCTATGATTCTTATTCGGAGTTTCATCTTCTATAACCTGGAACAGCTTGCCTTGTCAGCTTCAGTTGCGGCAGAAAGTTTGCTTCTAGCAAAATGTTAAAGTTTTTAAAATCTTTCAAATTATGTTTTCTTTTACCTTATTATGACTTGCCAGAAGCAGGAGTTGTTGTCTAACCCATCACTGAAATTCGTGTAATTTGGTAGGTTATATAATATAGTAGAATATTGTTAAAGATAAAACTTTTGTGAACATTTTTACCATGAGGAATAGAACAATTATGTTGGAACTCCATGTTCAATATCATTTAACTTATACTGATTATAGAATTGACCTGTTGATAATTTCCGATATTTCTTTTTTGTCGAGAAATATGCTTTTTGTTGTACTAAGACAGGAATATTTATCATTTCATGAATGATAAATATGTTTTTTTTTGTTGTTGAGAAATATATTTTTTATTTTCTTCACCCTTGTGGAGTTTTGTATCTCTTGAGCTTTAATCTCTTTTCATTTCATCAATGAAAAGTTTTGTTTCTTGTTAAAAAAAAGACTGAAATATTTATCATATCAGCACAACTTGGACACAGTTTTACTTTACCATTTTATTCTTTTTTGCTCCTTGGATTTCTTATAGTTGGTTATTATGTTAATTCAATACCATGTGATTGAACTGTTGGTGTGGGAAACAATATGCAAAGGTGGTCCTACTTCTCTGAGGTTCGAAGGCAGAAGGCAGTGACATTTGTAAGGTAAGGTATTGATGTTAGACCTAAAGTCATTATTGGATTCTATGCTATTGTTGTTATTTTTCCATTCCTTGAGGCATTTAAATTAGTTTTTACATTGTGATGGTAGATCGGGTGTGAGATATTGTTCCCCAAGTATATATATGTAACTGGATTTTGTGTGTGTTTTGTGGAGGGGACCAACGGAAAACTGATTCCCCTATTATTTGCATGTTTGTAGCAGTCGATTAGTTAAGGATGCCTTTACTATAAAGCCTATTCTGTAGGTTGTAATAAGCTTCTGATTCTGTCACTTTTTTTCTGATGAGTCTGGCGAATGGTCCATTTTTTGGTTCGTCTCCCGGATGATTGCCACTTGCCAATCCCCCCCTGTTTTGGTTCAGTCAATCAGCTTAGTGGGTCTTGAACCACTTTGCAAATTGTGCTTGGTGGGGGCACTTAGAAGTGTAAAGGGTGATCGATTCTATTGCAAGAACCTTCAGAAATTAATGCTTTTTAAATAGAACTTAGATACTTGGTGACACATTGCGAATCTGCGATACCAATTAAAGAGAGTGGGTTCACATTAAAATATTTATACGAGTGACTGTTTCACCTTTTGGATAAGACTTCTACAAACTACCCAATTAAGATGGCGTCTCCAGATAATGTGTGTTATCCAAGTTGAAATTACAAGTGTCGCCTTAGACATCGATGCTTCTTTGTTGTTTTTTAATTAGTTAAGTTAAGTTACATTTGATTCAAACTTTACATGGAGCCATTAAAAAGTTCTTGAATATATTTATATTTTTATTGTGTATATCAATAAAATTGTTGAAAACATCGGTTCTTTTTCTTTCCTCTCTCTCTTGCTTCGTGGGAGACATCGTTGGAGGGAAGGTCTCTTTGGATCTTCTTGTTGGAAGAGTGAAGTTCTAAAGAATATGTTTTTGTGGTATTACTTATGTCGAAAAGATATGCATGCATGTTTTGAGAAGTGTAGTGAATGTATTAAATGATTAAATTTATCTTAGTCAAATAGCTTAAGTTTTGGATTAATAGTGGTTTAGCTTAGTATCAAATAAAGAAATCTTATATTCAAATCTCCAAAACGTTGTTTTCCTATTTCATACTAATAATTTACATGTTAGTTCTCATTTATCAATTTAATAACTGAGTCCACAAGGAGAGTTGTTGAGAATATATTAAGTAATTAAATTTACCTTAACCCAAAAGCTTCAAGTACGTGATTTTTTTTCCCCCTCCCATTGAGACAATGACTTGTTTCACCTTTATGCCATGGAGGATTGGTTCATCCCTTCGCTCCGCAAGCATTTATTGGTTAGGAGAACTATTTTCTTATTTGAACTTGGCAGACATTCTTTCTATGTTTCTTTGAACACAAAAAAATAGGAGTGGGTTTGGTTTGAAGGCACAATGTTTAATGTGAAATCTAGAAACTTGAGAGCTTGGGGATGACAAAGGAGGGCAGCATCATCATTGTCATGTAATTTAATTGTTCTTAAGCCTTTGTGGCCACTTTGTGATTTCTGGAAAAAAAGAAAGAACTGTTCCTTTTATTCATATAGCTATCTTTTTTAAGCATATAGTTTATAGTAGTCTAGAAAAACCAAACAGAATTAACTTCAACTTTCGGAAACTAAAATTGAAGAACCACATCTTGACTCAGTCACTTTTGTCTAGTGTCAACCTATCACAGGCATTCAATAATAGATTCTACATCTACACAACAAAGAGTTCGATCAATTATCAGAGATCACTCAAAAATATGGTTTGGAAAGAACTATAATGAAGTAAACGAGGCAAGAGCGAGAAAGTGGGATGAGTTGGTTGATAGTCTTGACCAAGATATGAGACTTGAAAAAGGATGCCAAACCCAAACAAAAAATTATGGAGAGAAAAAAAAAAGCGTTTCTGTTTTGTTTAGTTTTCAATAGTCATCTAATGATCAGTTTAGAGCGATCCTTTTGTCAATGGATGCTCCTATGCACTTGTAGCCTCTTGCTCATTGATGTTGTATTGACCCAGTTCATTAGAGTCCATCCACAGAGATGCAAAGGGATTTTACTCTAGGGTGAGGCGGAATAAAAGGTGACACATCTAGATCCATAGAAATAAATTCATTATTTATTTGGTTGTATAATGTAACTCACAAGGAAGGCCTTTCATGAATGCCATGTACTGGAACTGATAGAGAAAAACTCCTAACGTTAGGGTTCTAAAAAGCTTGCCTTATATTATGTATTATATCCCGTCATTACAAGCTAGCATGCAATATTTTTTTTTTATTGATTTACTTCATCGCATACTGTTTGCCCTTGTTAGTGTATTTAAAACTCTAGGATATAGGTTTATTAACAATGATCTAATCTTATCAAAAAGTGCATGCTTAAAATTTGGCTCTCCAACAGGTCATTAGGATCTCATATAAAAATTATTTTCTTTTTTTCCTTTGATAGGTATCTTATATAAAAATTATAACTCGCTGTATTTATATATTTTTCTGTGTCATTTGTCAGTAAAGGGGGAAATCTTAAGAAAATAAAGGGCACAAGAAGACTGAAAGAGGGGTAAAATAATGTAACATATGGTAGGTGTAATTGGGGTTTTTAGTGTATGTAAATAGGGAAACTTGTTTTAAACTATTTTTTTAAACCTGTAGGGTTAAAGTAATAAAATGCCGCACTAATGTTTCTAATAGAAAACCGACTCAAAAAGATCATTCAGAACTATTTTGTGGTACAAATACGTACTATTGTGTTATAATCTAACTAGCTCACCACTTATTTTTTCACTTAATAGGTATTGTATTGTATGGATTTCAAATTTTGTGGTACAAATACGTACTATTGTGTTCATCTTAACCATTCAAGGTGAAGGCAAATTTTCTGAAGACACCATGTGTTTTTAATGGAAACATCCCATTCAAGTTCATCTTTGAGATATCTCAATTTAGACATGTCAACATGAGCATAGCTCAACTGTCATAATATATGAACTAGTAACCAAAAGGTCAAAGGTTCAAATCTCCCGCCCCGCATGTTGTAAAAAAAAAAAAACTCAATTTAGACATAAATGCACTGTCCTCGGGTTCTCGTCTACCATTACAGCACCTTGCACAATCATAGTCGTCAATAGTGGCTAAAATAATATGTTCCTCAAACAGGTCTCGGCCAAGACTTCTATCTCAATAATTAAAGAATTTGACGCCCAATCCCTAGGAGCCAGGTTCTTGTGCACATATGTGAGTGGAGTACAAGTTTATTGAATTACTTTCTCTAATACGACCTTGGATGTTGGAATTTAACACAGTAAATGTCTCTAAGCTCTCAAACCTTTATATTCCTTATTTCAGATGACCAGATGTTACAGAGTAGACTTTTATCCATCTACAAGTAATGATATTACTTTAAATGCTAATCTTGTGATTAAAATTAGTGCTAATATCATGGAATTACTGTAAATTTTTCCAGCATCTATCTTCTTTTTTATGATGACTCGTGGTTATTGGAGGAGAGAGATGGGTTTTCAGCATCCATCTTTCGATGATGGCTCTTAGTGTTATTGGAGAGTGATGTCCAGTAACAGATGAGGAAAAGGGGAGAGAAGAAAATTGTTGAGAATTGTGCAATAGGGGGTTTGAGTGCACGGATCAACTGTATCTTGTTACTATTTTTTTTTTTTTAAATATATCCTATTCAATTATAGTCTCCTCCAGCCTTCATATTTCTCCTCTTCCTATCTCTAACTTGGAGAAGATTTTCCTACTTTACAAAACAAAAATCTCCATATAAGGCCGATCCAACCTTTATTTGAAAACTAGAGTTACGTATGTATAATTATTTAAATTGAGGAAATATTAATAAATACCAAAAATTCCAATGATATTTTGCAATTTCCCATCCACTTGTCAGTTGTCACATTAGCTCTCAACTGACTTCAAGAACTTGTTCAAGACCAATGATTGGAATATGACTTAAAAAGTGTAAGCTAGCTTAGCTTCTGTCAGTTGTCATTGACTGGAGAGTATGAAAAAAAGAAAGAGAGAGACTAGGCTAGAGATTTATGAACATTCCTTTTGTACTGTAAGACAGTGCACAGCAGGATTTTGTCATTTTCTGTACTGAAGAGGGAGAGAAGAGAAGAGAAGAGAAGAGAAGAGAAGAAAAGAAAAGAAGAAAGAAAGATACTTAGATGTCTCGAGGGTCAACAAAGATCCCTGCTGAAGACGGTGGAGATTTGATCCAATCATACGTTTCAGATCTTTCACACTCACCCCCCTGCAAATCTGCCAGCTTCTTGATGCACCATAAATCTTCATTCCATGAAAGTCTCCTCCAATGGGGGATGGCCACTCTCACAGGATCCTGTTGGCCTACCTCTGTCACCACCGCCCCACATCCCACATCGTCCTTAGCCATGTTATGCACGAATGTGCATAGAGACTTCATGAGGCGTGGTCCATTAGTTCCTCTCATGGATAGTCCGTACATGAAATACACTCCAAATTGGCTGAATACATCTGGAAATGAAGGTAATCTCAGCCATGGTAACCATGAATCCAACAATCTACTCCCCATGCAACATGCATAAGTTAGCTTAGACACTCCCTTCACCTGCAACTTGAAAACTTCTTTAGTGTTCCACACGCTCAAGACTGCAAAACTCTGAGGGAGAATCCCTGTTTCAGGGTCCCATTTAGGGAGCAGCTTCTTGGGAACCGCCATGAAAGTGCCCAAGTTAAGCTTGTTGGACAAAATGGCGTCGATGTCCGTGGCAAAGAACTCGGCATTTGCAAAGAGATGGCGATAAACTTTAATGGCAACGTGTGGAGGAATGCGGACGATGGCGATCCCCGAGCCTATTGGCTTGTAATGGGCATGGACAGGCTGAACCAGCACTGTGGGGGATCTGAATTTTGTGTATGAAAATTTGTGTGTAAACAAGTTGATGCAGGGCTGGTTGGCGCAGTCTGTTGCTATATATGCATAGTCTGCACCCTTTTGCTTGCACCATTCCTCTAGATGTTGAACTAGTTTTGTGCCAACTCCGAGCCTCCTGCATAGCATGAGCGTTTAACAATGCTTAGAATTTATGGGTATTGCTATCAACTTTTTTCTTTTTTAGGTTTTATCATATTTCTTCTTTGACTAGCACAGGCAGTGTGATGTAAGAAACATGGAGAGAAAGAGAGAGAGAAAGAGAGGAAATGAAAGTAGATTCTTGTGGACCAAAGCTGTCAGGATTAAGCAAATTCTTGTGGACCAAAGTATGTTTAAAGCTGAAGGAATATTTTTTTATATTAAGAAGGAACAAAGAGAACAAACATGTTGTCTTATTTTTAATTGAATGGTAAGCTAGTCCCCTCTGTACAAGTGTCCAATAACAAGCCAAATAGTTGGCCACATAAAAAGCTTTGGCTCTTATTTTTCCTAGATACCAAGACAGTTGCTTTACTTTATGGTGGAACCTGATCCATATATTTTTTTAATTTATTATTTCTCTCGTTTTTGTTTCTCCATCTTATATTGTGAGAACAGAGTACTTTGTGGGCTTTACTGTTGAAGGGCTCAAACTCATTTCCAAAAGTTTAAGAGCTTCAAATATAATTTTAAGTTACTTAGAACATCGTTTCTCCATGCTTAGAAAATCGTTTTCAAGTTACAAACTAGATGAACATTTAGACTAGATTAACTTCTTATGCTGAAATGAAAAATGAAACATTGTTCATTATTCATCATGTCAAATAGCCAATTGAGAAACCTATTTAGTAGAGAGATTAAAACTCCTGTTAAGATTGAAGGAAGTTTATCAGAGAGAGAGAGACTAGACAAACCTGTGAGTAGTAGACACCCTTAAGCCCAAAATATAAGCCAGCTTTTGAACATGATGAGAATGACCTATTGTCACATGCTTGATACATCCTCTTATAACTCCTACAATATCTCCTACAATATCTCCTGCATCTCCATACTCTGCAACCTGTCACGCAATTTCCAAAAAAACACCTAATGAGATTAAAATATCCCAAACGAAACCTTCCCCATATATATATATATATATATATATATATGTATGTATTTATATTATAATTAAAAACGTACCACTTTAAACATATACAAATAAATGCATCATGTTCACTAGTTGATGGCATATGTATATTGTATTTACCAGCATGACGTGCAAAGGGAACTGGCGAATGCGGCAAATAGGATCACCCAGAAGATCAGTGAAAATAGAAGGCTTCCCTTTCTGTCCAACATCACACTGCCTCTCCATCTTCTCCACTGACACCTTATCTCTCTCTTCACAATATTCTCTCACTACAACCAAATTACTATTTTCCTCTGTGTTTGACACAACTTGTTGTAGCCCATATTCATCAGCTATCTTCAGCACCATAGTTTTGACAGAGGAAACCTCTACTAAAAACCCCTCTTAAGGATTGTGTATGGAGCTTCAACTCCACTATCTCCCCATATTTATACACCATTTTAGAAACTCTAATTAAGTGGGTCTCACCTTATGTAGTGCCTCACCTTAATCCACGTTTTCCCACTTAACTCCATTAATCATAGCTTTAAGATGGATTGTGATTAATAATGTTTTCCTAATGACTATGATTAACCAGGTGGATTTAATTATTTCTTCAATTATTGTTTCATTAGCTACTCATAAGCAAAGCACCTTTATATTCAACAGGAATATAAGGTTAGAAAAAAGAAAGATACTTGAAAAAGTCTCTCGCATTTATATTTTAAAGTCACTGGTGGCTATGATGAGACCTTCATGATGGTGATAGTGATGGTGATGGTGATGCCAATCATGATCAAAAGCTATAATCTTTTAGCTCTTCTACTGATTATCAGCTCGAACTGGTCCAGGTGCAGTTTGATTTTGATTCAAGCATGGTGAGAAACTGTTTATAAGATGCGTCCTTGAGCTATTTAAGTGGTCAGATCTTAAGGTTCTTCTTTGTACAAGTGCAGTTGATGTCAAACCTGTTGTCACGTTTTGAGTTTGAACCACAGAAGAAACAGGATTGAAAGGACGATTGGTGAGAGAAGTGAATTGGGATACATTCAAATTGTCTGGAGTGGGCCACTATAAATATTAAATACAGAATCTGAAAATAACTTGTTATGTTCCATGTATGGAAATAATGTCATGTGGGTCATGACATGGTAAATATTCTAACAGTTTTTTTGTACAAGAATACTTGTCCTTGAATGAAGTTACCTTGTTATATACCACAAAAGCACCTGTTTCTTTAATCAAAGATACAAAGTAGGGTAGAGAAATTTAAATTCTTAGGGAATAATGTTTAGATCATGTTATGAATAAACCTAAGTCCGTGTAGCTTGGAGTGGGAAAGTCTGAGTTTCTTCTGAAGTTCATGTTTGGTTTGAGTTTATGATTCATAAAGTAGGTAATTTGTGAAGTTGGTGTTAGAAATTTGAGTTTTTATTTTTTTTAGTACAAACAAAGGTATGAGGATTTGAACCCGACTTCAAGAGAGGGAGTACATCCCAATTACCACTGAGTTATGCTCACTTTGGCTAGTTTATGTAGTTTGGGATTAGTAAACTTACATATCAAACGTAGCAATTATATAAATCCAACTTGTGGGTCAAACAACCTTTAATTTTGTAAGTCGAGTTATCACTGATGATCAAAACACGAATATGTTAATTATTGATGCATATTCTACGTCTCGAAGTTAACGTATACAGCTTTGAAAGACTAAATTATAATTTAATTTGCAGAAGCTTTGTAGGGTGGGAATGATCTTGGGATCATGACATGCGTGCTTCTTTCTTTGTAGAAACTTGACAGTACTCTCCATATATTATATGGCTTCCTTTCGCCAATAATTGGTGGGTATGGCAAAAGAGAAGGGCATGCCTTATGAAAATGTTTCGAGCCAACTGCTAAGCATGTGGCTGCCTTGTGACCTTCATCATCGTTTTGGTATAACTCTCTCACTCTCTCTCTCTTCCTTTTTTTTAACTAAATTTATTTTCTCTAGATGACAAGTTCTCATGTCATTGCAGATAACGAGAACTCAGCAATATCCATAAAAGTGGTTGATTGCGGAAATACCAGGTTTGCCTTTACAACTTTTGAAAAAACTTCAGATAAGTGTGTTCAAAATAAGGTTGTATGGGAAGACTAGTGCTGAAAAAACATTTCTATTTAGGGGAAAAGAGAATTTCATTTGAAATTTTGGTACATTGGGGCCTGTCACCAAATTTGTTGTAACAGACATGTCTAATGTCTTCAAAGACAAAAAAACAAAACATGGTTAATACTAGAAATCTGAAAGCAAAATTTGGAGAAGGGGATGTTGTTGAGATAAACGTGAATAAATTGGCATTATCTGAACTTTGTTGTTAGAGAGAAAACAAATGTTGGGTTGCGGAGTCAAATCAATCTAAGACTAAGACGTTAGAATATGAATAAAGTTTCACATCGGTGAGAAAGATCATAGATTTATATTGACTTAATTTTAGTATACGACCCAAGTTTCACATCGGTTAAAAATAAGACATCATAATTTATATATAAAAATAACATTTTTATTGATATGCATATGGGGTTTAGTAAATAGAGTCTACAAATATCATGCATATATTTGCATTCAACTCCATAATTTAAGCTATCCTGATATATTTAACCATGCCCTAAAGATTATTGATCACATAAAGTAAAATGGGTGTGGGAAAGAATAGCTTCTAAATTAATTTATCTCTTGCACTCAAACATTAGAGAACTCTCTTATTAGATCACTCTTTAATGGAGTGAGAATTCTTTAATATATGTCAGAGGTACAAAAGTCGTTTTGATAATTTTGTGAAAAAAAATATATTCTCTTGTGAAGCTCTCTTTGGCTTTACTATTTTTATAGGAAATGAATGCGACGAGAATGAGAATTTCAATCTACAATAAGGATTTGATAGCTACTCTTTCTCCATTCTTCACCTTTATAATCATCTCTAATCTCAAGAGTTATTAAATGGATAAATATACCATGTTCAACAGGCCACTAGTGAGAATTCTTCCCTAGCTAGCTAGAGTTTTTACATTTTTTTTTTTTTTTTTTTTTTTTTGAAAAGCCTAGGTACTAGAGTTGATATGGTTTTCATTAGGTATATTGATTAAAGAACATAATATACAAACAAAAATAATAATAAGATAATCAATCAAAAGTAGAGCCGTCACCAACATTATAGACTTACATTATTTTATTATCTGAAAGAGAACTCCATTGGCTGTATCTGTATATGAATATCTCCATAAAATGCTCTCCATGTTTTGTTTTTCATATTTCATATTGACATTATTCTCTTGCATAAAGTTGAAAAAAGATAAAAAGTTGGAATTATTTGAAAAATTAATTAGATTTATATATTCTTTGTTCACACAGCACTTTTGATACACATATATATAATAAGTTATTCTCTTAGATATTTTTTTATGCCTTTCTTTATTTGTTTTAGCTTTTGAGATTTCTTCGAATGTTCTATATCTTTCCTAATTTTCAATACTTAAAAATAAATACACATTCTGATTGGTTATCCATGAAAACCCATATGGTTGAATCTTATATGTTGAAAGATAATTAATTAAGCATGGATTAATGTAAGAGAGTGACATCATATACTATGCAGCTGGTTTTTTCTTTTAAAATTTTAATACTATGAGGATTTTCTTTGTGTGGTTGTTATTCTTTGGCTTACGTTTTTGATTAAGATGACATGCTAAATATTCGACCTGCAAGATTTATATTTTACAAAGAACAATGTTGACTAGCTAGGGTATATATTCTACTCCAAGGTTCATTGTGTGTGTTAGAAGCCAAGAATGTTTTGGAGGGGGCAAAGAAAAGTTTAAAGTGGCTTGGCTTGTCTAGGAAATTATGGGATTGCTTTCTATTTTTGTTTCGAAATTGTTTTGGAGAACTATGATGAGACGATTTGTACAGATTGAAATCACTGTTCACAACCTCATAAGTTTGGATATAAGAGGTGTTAGAATAGTATTGTAAATATATTAGTTGTAATGTCCTTTACTGTCTTTTCCCCCCTTTCCCTAATTAGGTTAACCTTGTACATTGACATATATATATCTCTCTAATGAATAGAATACTGCATTCTGATTCTCTCAAACCCTTAGCATTTACATGGTATCAGAGCTAGGGTTTTAGAAAAATTTTTTGCCGTTAGGGTTTTTCAAGTGGGGGTAGGTTGACGTTTGGGTCTTCATTGAGAGTGACCGTTTGTCAACACCACCCACTTCAGCAGCTGCGCCGCCGTCAGGAGAGGAGAATCGCCGTCGCCGTCCGTCAGAAGGAGCCGCGCGTGAAGCCCACGCGCCGCCGACAGGTTCTGCCTCCGCCGCCACGCGCCGGCGCGTGAGGGCGCGTGCGCCGCCCGTTCTCGCTTCCGCCGCCTGGGTTCGTCTCGCAACGTGGTTTCCAGCCTGTCTGTGTATGTAGGTTTGACAAAATCTACTCGGTTTGCCTCTGGTTTGTTGTTTTCCCTCGGTTTGGGTTTGTTTTTCGAGTTTTTCAGTTCTGTTTTTTCTGTGTTATGGGTGATAAGACAACCGTAGTTATGTCCGGCGTGATACCGATGGTTTCGAAGGTTACAGAAGACAAGTTGAATGGGTCTAACTACTATGCATGGCGATCGAACGTTCGTCATTATATTCGGAGTATTGAGATGGAGGATCACTTGACTAAACCACCACCAACGGATGACAGCAAGAAGACTTGGTTGAGGGACGATTCTAGAATGATCCTACAAATCAAGAATTCGATTGAGAAAGAGGTTGTTGGGCTCGTGAATCACTGCGAATCGGTCAAAGAACTAATGGAATACTTGGAATTTCTCTATTCTGGGAAAGATAACCTCAACAGAATATTTGAAGTGTGTAAGACCCTCTTTCAACCTGCTCAGAGTGGAAAATCTCTTTTGAGTTATTTTATGGAATGCAAACGGAATTGTGCTGAATTTAGCACTTTGTTGCCCGTGGGTCCTGATGTCAAGGTTCAAACTACCCAACGCGACAAATTGTTCATCATGAGTTTCTTAGTTGGTCTTGATCCTCAATATGATATGGCAAAAGATCAAGTTCTTTCTAGTTCAGATGTCTCCTCGTTGGAAGCTGCTTTTACTCGTATACTTCGTACAGAAAAGTCCGCACCTTTGGTCCCACCATCTGAGTCGAACAGTGCTTTCGTTGGGCATACCAATGAGCATAGAGGTAATCGACGGGCAGGAAACAACTTCTCTAGAGGATATCCTTCTACTACTCAGAAATCTAATTCTGGAGATGTTGTTTGCTATTATTGTCGTAAGCCCGGTCATGTGGTAAAAGATTGCAGAAAACTCTTGTATAAGAACCAGAGTCAGAGTCAGGATCAGAGGGGTCAATCTGCCCATGTTGCATCTACTCCTGATAACCCTGAAAAGCCCTTCACGATTTCTCAGTCAGAGTTTGCTAAATTTCAACAGTATCAAGAGTCATTGACGGCATCATCTTCTACTCCTATTACTGCCATCGCCGAGACAGGTAACAAATCTAAATGTCTTCTTTCCTCCTCTTCGAAATGGGTCATTGACTCTGGCGCTACAGATCATATGACAGGTAATCCTAGTTTATTCTCTCATTTTTCTCCATCTACATCTTTGCCTAATGTTACTATAGCCGATGGAACCACTACTCCTGTTTTAGGATCGGGCACAGTCAATCTTACCAAAACAATGTCCCTATCCTCTGTTTTAAGTTTACCACAGTTCTCCTTCAATTTGATTTCTGTCAGTAAACTCACTCATGATCTTAATTGTTGTGTCTTATTCTTTCCTGATCATTGCTTATTTCAGGATCTTTTGACGAAGAGGACTATTGGTAGAGGGCGTAAATCTGGAGGTCTCTACATCTTTGAACCACATATACCTACTGCCGTCACATGCTCTAGAGTGTTTTCCCCTTTTGAAGAACATTGTCGTTTGGGTCATCCGTCTATTTCAGTTTTGAAGCGTCTTCGTCCTCAATTTAGTCATTTGTCTTCTTTAGATTGTGAGTCATGTCAGTTTGCTAAGTTTCATCGTGTGAGTTTGTATCCGAGAGTCGATAAACGAGCTAGTGCTCCGTTTGAGTTAGTTCACTCTGATGTTTGGGGTCCATGTCCTATCGAGTCCAAGGGAAAGTTTCGATATTTTGTTACCTTTGTTGACGATTATTCTCGTGTAACTTGGTTATATTTAATGAAAAGTCGTTCTGAGTTGCTTTCTCATTTTTGTAACTTCCATGCTGAAATTAGAACGCAATTTAGCGGTTCTCTTAAAATCCTACGGAGTGATAATGCTAAGGAATATTTCTCTCATGCTCTTGGATCTTATTTAGGTGCACATGGTATTCTTCATCAATCCTCATGTGTCGATACTCCATCTCAAAATGGGGTTGCAGAACGAAAGAATCGTCATCTCCTCGAAACAGCACGAGCCTTAATGTTTCAGATGCACGTTCCAAAACATTTCTGGGCTGATGCTGTTTCGACGGCTTGTTTCTTGATCAATCGCATGCCTTCTTCTCTTCTTAAGGGTGAGATACCTTATCGTACTTTGTGTCCTAAACAACCATCGTTTTCTCTTACACCAAAAGTATTTGGGTGTACTTGTTTTGTTCGGGATGTTCGACCCCATCTCACCAAATTGGATCCAAAGTCATTAAAATGTATCTTTCTTGGATATTCTCGTGTTCAAAAAGGGTATCGGTGTTATTGTCCTAGTCTTGATAGGTATTTGGTTTCTCCTGATGTCACGTTCTTTGAAGATTCGTCTTTCTTCCCCTTGCCTTCCAATAAGAGTCGGGGGGAGCATACGAAGGATGATGATGAGTTCCTTATATATACCATTGTGTCTTCTTGTGAGACACGTAACGAATCATCTTCCTTTGTCCCTGTCTCTACTCACCCACCTTTGACTCAGGTTTACTCTCGTCGACAACCAGGTACAGTTATACGCCCTTTATCAGAGGCTTCTTCGTCATTGGATCCAGGTGCAAGCGATGATCGTCCCATTGCCCTTCGTAAAGGTACGCGCCAGTGCACTTACCCTATCTCATCTTTTGTGTCATATAACCATTTGTCTTCTCCTACATGCTCTTTCATTGCATCTATAGAGTCTTTATCTAGTCCTAAATCTGTTCGTGAAGCTTTGTCTCATTCTGGTTGGCGCGCTGCAATGGTGGAGGAGATGAATGCCTTAGATGACAATGGTACTTGGGATTTAGTGTCTCTTCCTGCAGGAAAGAGGCCTATTGGTTGTAAATGGGTATTTGCAGTTAAAGTCAATCCCGATGGGTCTGTCGCTCGGTTGAAAGCTCGTCTGGTGGCTAAAGGCTACGCACAAACGTATGGCATTGATTATTCTGATACTTTTTCTCCAGTTGCTAAAATGGCGTCTGTTAGGTTATTCATTGCGTTAGCATCAACTCATCATTGGCCCTTGCATCAACTTGATATTAAAAATGCATTTCTTCATGGTGATCTTCAAGAAGAGGTGTATATGGAGCAACCGCCGGGATTTGTTGCTCAGGGGGAGAATGGAAAGGTATGTCGCCTTCGAAAATCCTTGTACGGTTTAAAGCAGAGTCCACGAGCATGGTTTGGAAAATTTAGCACGGTAGTTGAAGACTTTGGAATGAAGAAAAGCAAGTCAGATCATTCAGTCTTTTATAAACGATCTGAGAGGGGTTTCATCTTGTTAGTCGTATATGTTGATGATATTGTTATTACTGGTGATGACTCATTGGGTATTCAATCTCTCAAGACTTTTCTCCACAGTCAATTCCATACAAAAGATTTGGGAATGTTGAAATACTTTCTTGGAATTGAGGTAATAAGAAGCAAGAAGGGAATTATGTTATCACAGAGAAAATATGTACTTGACTTGTTGGCTGAAACAGGGAAATTAGGGGCTAAGCCATGCAGTACCCCAATGATGCCCAATTCACAGCTCACAAGAGAGGGCGAATTGCTGAAAGATCCTGAAAGATATAGAAGGTTGGTGGGAAAACTAAATTACCTTACAGTAACTCGACCAGACATAGCCTATTCAGTGAGTATTGTGAGTCAGTATATGTCTTCCCCTACAGTTGACCATTGGGCTGCATTAGAACAAATTCTGTGTTATTTGAAAGCTGCCCCTGGACGTGGTTTAGTATATAAAGATTATGGTCATACTAACATTGAATGTTTCACCGATGCTGATTGGGCAGGATCTAAGGAAGATAGGAGATCTACTTCAGGCTATTGTGTATTTGTTGGTGGTAATTTGGTTTCTTGGAAGAGTAAGAAACAGAATGTGGTGTCACGTTCTAGTGCTGAGTCAGAGTATAGAGCAATGGCACAATCTGTATGTGAATTAGTGTGGATATATCAACTTCTCATTGAATTGGGATTTGATATCACAACACCGACTAAATTATGGTGCGATAATCAAGCAGCTCTTCACATCGCATCCAATCCAGTATTTCATGAGCGAACTAAACACATTGAAGTAGACTGTCACTTTGTACGTGAGAAGATACAGCAAGGCCTGATATCCACAGGATACATCAAGACTGGAGAGCAGTTAGGAGATATCTTCACAAAAGCATTAAATGGAGCACGCATAGATTACCTTTGTAACAAGTTGGGCATGATAAACATATTTGCTCCAACTTGAGGGGGAGTGTTAGAATAGTATTGTAAATATATTAGTTGTAATGTCCTTTACTGTCTTTTCCCCCCTTTCCCTAATTAGGTTAACCTTGTACATTGACATATATATATCTCTCTAATGAATAGAATACTGCATTCTGATTCTCTCAAACCCTTAGCATTTACAAGAGGTACAATTTTATCTGTTTTGAAAAGTTGGATAACTTTGAAAACATATTAATAGAAAAGATAATGGTTTTACATGATAGAGTTTCCTGATATCTTCGCTTAACAATATTTTATTTTTGAGATTTATGATGTGATGTTTTTTTTTTTTTTGTTATTTGTATAAAATGAAATCACTATTCACAATTCCATAAGTATGGAAAGTTGAATGATTTCATTTGTTTTCTAAAAGTATGTTGTTTGTTTAAAACGTTTAAAGGAAAATACAATAGTTTTACAGTATAAAGCTCACTCCTATCTTTACAATAGTGTTGATTTAAGTATTCAACGACGGCAAGAGTACAGCTCGATTGGCATAATGTTGGCATAATGTACGAACTGCAGTTCAAATCACACACCTCGTGTTGTCAAAAAAAATTGTTAAAGAGTTTTTTTTTTTTTTTGAAGTACAAAATCTATGAAGGATTGTGGGTATCCGTATTGCAAATGTCACCCATGATGGGTGGTCTTCGATTCATATCTTTGAGTATTTGTCGAGTCGCGTATGTCGAGCAAGGTCATTTGTAGTTGAATTGCAATTCCAGTAGGTGAGAAGGAAGCCTTTGACCATTCTACTCTTCTGTTTTAAGATGATAGCATCAGCAAAATCCTCGATTTCATTCATAAAACGTTCCTTTCTCATCAACAATTTTCATAGAATCAGCGAAATCCATTTTTGCCTAGAGAGGCGGATTGGAGACCAACTTCACTTGCCTTGAAAATACCATCATACAATGTCATTGTCTTTGCTAATTCGATAGAAATTGTCGTGGTATGGAAATCTTCCACGACCAACATCATTTCATCATTCCTAATGATTGTGTCAAACCCCACATCAGAGCTCAACACAGCTGCATCAACATTTAGGTTGCGTTTACCTCTCTGTAATGTAATTTCCCCAACAATCGTAATAAATCAATTGTAATGGATTATGACTTCAATCGTAATCGATTTACCTTTGATAGTGTTTACTTAAGGCTAATTCAAACGTAATCTGAATTTCATTTATGGTGTTTACTTGCACGTAATCATTCGTGAATTTACCATAATACCTTTTTGCTTTAATCGTGTTCAGAATTGTGTGTTGACTCGTTTTTCAAACGTTACTCGTATGCAGACTCGTGGGATCGTGTGTTGACTCGTTTTTCAAGCGTTACTTGTGTGGATATTCGTGAACTCATTTTTCAACATGAATCTTCACTTCCCTCCGTTTATTCTCTCTTCTTGATTTTTCGCCATTGTAGCTTTGATCTCTTCCCTCCTCAATTAACTCATTTATGTTTCTTCCTCACAAAAGAAAAGTAACCCCCCATTTTCAAGGGTTTCAACATTAAAGTAATGAGTTTCTCTCTTTTCTCCACAATTTGTTCATCTTTTATCCAATACCAACAATTTGTTCATATTTTTATCAAAACGAGTTTTTCTTTTTTCTCCACAAATTTTGGATTAAAAAATTTGTGGAGAAAAAAGAGAAATGAGATTAGCGATGAGTCGTGAAAGGATTTGTTGAAAGAAAAATAAAACTCATTTCTTGGGAGAGAGAAAAAGAAAACTAATTTCTTAAAAGAGAAAGAAAAAGGAAATTCATTACTTGAAAGAGAGAATAAGAAAACTCATTTTTTTTAAAGAAAAAAAAAAACTCTAACATATGGGCGGCGACGGCGGGTCGGAATAAGATGGGCGGCGACGATGAGATTGGTCGAAGGAGGGAAGAAGAAGGTGGAAGGAAGAAAAAAGTGAAGAAGATGATAATAAGAATTTGGAAGAGAGAGAAAATGGACAAACATGGAAAAAATAAACAAAAAAAAATGGTGGGACCCATGTAATCTTTAATGGTAATTTGATTGAGCACCCCAATGTGGTAGAGAAATTGTGTAATGGGATTAGTCAATTTGAGGTGGGACCCACAGTTTCATTACGTTTACAGATTTTTGTAAACGCTCTCAAACTAATAAATGTGGATCTTACTGTCAGAATTAACATTGATTCAATACTTTTTGGGAAGTAAACGCAGCCTTAGTTTGTATGACATCGCAAGGGGAGGTTTCCATCGGTGAAGGTCTATAGGTGAGATGTTGTCGCTAGGAGCTGTATATTTGTCATTGTGGGAAGTTCGAGTGGGTTGATTATGGGTTGGCGGTGTAGGCTCATTCTCTAGTCCAAACGAACTTTCGTTATTTCTTCCATCCAACTCCTCTAAATAGTCCAACGCCCAGATAACGGGATCCTTCGCCATTGCACGAGTCTCTCCAACAACATGTTCGTTCTACCTATGTCAGACGGTTGAAGCAATAAGCACAAAAAGTGGGAGGTTGACCTAATAAAAAACTTGAATGACTTGCAAAAACAAAAAGACAACAGGAAGAAAAAAACATCAAATAACTTTGAGGTAAGAGGCCAATTTTTCCAAATATGTCTACTTCCCTTGCATGGCTATATAGCATGAATGTTAGTTTATGGAGCACGTGGACCACAGTGGGCAATCCGATTTTCTCAAGACACCACGATAGGAGAGGTTGCAGCAAGTAGGGAAGGACATTTGACAAGCCCTCCACATAAAAATCTTTATTTTTGAAGGGTTCGTCAAACCAACAAAATTTACCATATTCCCACCAAATTATGGCTAGAAGAGGACAAATTATTCAATGACGTCGTCATAATGTGGGTGCTTCATTAAAATCATAGGATGTAGATCTTTTTAAAATTTGTTTGTCCCCTAATAACGATTTGATACAAAATCGAAATACTTTTACAAATTCTCTCTTCATCTAACGGTGCAAAACTGCTACTAGTCACATTGTAGCGGCCTCCTCAAATGATTTCTCCTCTATCATAGCGCCAAAAAGAAATGAAAATGTTGTTTGGGTGACAAAGAGGGATGCCTTGAATCATCTCTACATCCACAAGTCAAAACAACTCAGAAGCCTTTTGTCATGTTGCATTGCTCATCCTTTATCAAACTATAATAATAGTGTTGGTTAAAGGTCTAGGTGGGAAAATAAGCTTATACGTAGACTATTGAGAGATCCATTAGTTAGCATACACGTCAATGGTTCGACCGTCTCCTACTTTCCATTTTCCCCCTTTGACAGCTTGCTCACGCCCCCATAGAATATCTTTCCACGTGTGCGGGAGTCGATATCCTAACTAGGCCGAGAGGAAGCGGATTATTTGGAAATATTTTGCTTTTAGAGTTTGGGCCGCCAACAAGAACATAGCTCAACGGCATGATGTATCGCCTAGCGACCATGAGATCTTAGGTTCAATCCCCCACTCCAACATGTTGTAAAAAAAAAAAAAAAAAAAAAAAAAGTTATCCAATATACATTTAGACTCAAGTTAATAATATATAAATTAATAATTGTTTATTAATTTATTTTAGATGATTAGAGCTCATAATTGTAGGTACATTAAATCTCTTTAGGTTACTTTATATTTCAATTTAAGGAATCTCTTTACCTACATAAATTTAATTTGAACTTCAAATTAAATAAATGGATTAGATCCATGGCTAAAATGGTGAATTGGATTCATTATTAAAAGAGAGAGTACTTAGGCCAATATTTCTATTTCAAATTTCCCAACTAATTTCATTTCCCGTGTCCACTCCTAACACCTTTCACTTTATTGTAGAGTTGGCGATTCACATTCACTACCTAAAATCAGCTAACATCCAACTCAATAAATCAAAATATTTGTAACCTGCTTAAAGATTAGGATGAAAATATTCGTCGATATATCCGTAAATCGAAAGATTCGATATAGATATTAAGAGTTAATCGATATCTCTGATATCTTTTATAAATACTCGTAAAGCATATATATATATATATATATATATATATCATCTGTTAATATCAATATGGAAGATATTAATAACAAGATCTATAACTTAGATTGGTATAACTTAATTTGAAAGTAAAAAAGAACATTATTAATTTAAATATATATTTTATTTTAAATGATTTACAAAAATATTCATCGATATATCCGTAAAATTGAAATCTCAAAATCAATATCGATATTTTCATCCTTGAATTGAAGGGACAACACACCTAAGTTATCACACCATAAGATTGGAACACTATGAATTTCTTGATTTTTTTTTTAAACAAAATTTCTTGAAATAATTTTTTTTTTTTTTACAACATATGAGGAGTCCTCTTGATCAGAAGTGCAGAAGTGCATATATTATATCAGTTAAGTTATGCTAATATTACACCTAAAATAAAGACTAAATCTTATCAAATTGGATGTCATATGACCTAAGCTTCTATACTTTGAGGTAAACACAATTTTTTTTAATTGTAATTAATAAAACAAAGACTAAAGTTTTATCAAATTGTACCCAACGTTGATTTGCAATCATTGAGTTTCGAAGCCTAATGGCCTAATAACGATCTTTCAATAAAATTTCAAAAGGTAGCACATGAATTCACTTAAATATAACAACAAGAGATACATTAAGTTGTCAATCTCAACTCATTTAGACATGTATATTCGACCAAAAAAATTTGATGTGTATTTCACTCTCAAATGTTGTTGAATTAAAATAATGATAACGATGATAATAATAATAAATACACATTAAGTTCTTCTTCTAAAAAATAATAATAATGAGACTGCAAAAATACTTTTTAGATTTTTTTTTTTTTAATAAAAATATTTAATTAATGTAGGGTGTGGATTGAACTTCTGATTTCTTAGTCCAGGACACAACTTTATGTCAATTGGACTATGTTCGGTTATGCTCATGATCATGATGTCTAACACGTCTAAATCCAATTAATGATATTTGAATAAACTACTCTTCATTCTCTAAAAATAAATGTTTCTAATTTTTTTTAAAAAAAAAAACATGATAGATTTCTTAGTCTTTTTAAAAAAAAAAGATTTAGAAAAGCAAGGCAAGATGGCCAAAAATTACTTGTTAGCAAATCTACTAAGTGAATTATTGAATTGGAAGATCATGTCTTTTAATTTGTTTTGTGATTGCTTTATGCATTAATAAATTAAGGTGGGAATAGTGGCAAATGAGGACATAATCAACTTAAACATTCCACATTAGAGATAGACATCAACTTCCCAACAACTTGTGTTGCCTTATTCTTTCTTATCATTTCATTTATTCTTAAAATATTATCAATGCTCTATTTCTTTTAAACTTAAAAGTGACATCACTTTTCTTTTCTTTTCTTCATATCTACCTCTTAGAATATTCACAATTTTATGCCAATTTTTTTTTTAATAATCAAACTTCTTTATTCCTTACCCTCATTAACCTTATCTATACTTAATTTCTAACCGAGTAATGCAAAATATGTCTATGCTATCATTTTTGTATTTTTTTTTTCTTTTTCTTTTAAGATGGGGATTCAAACTACAGACTTCTTGGTCGTTAACACATACATATGTCAGTTAAGTCATGCTCATTTTGACTCATATTTCATTAATTCTACTAGCTCAAAGTTTAGTGTAAATGACTAAATTTGAAATTTTATCAAAGTTACATAGATTGTAAATATAAAATTTTAAACGTAAAAGCTAATTTTGTCTTTTATTCTATATTAAAATACCAATTTGGTATGCATTTGAGTTTTATTTTATTTTAGTCCTTTCAAATTTTCAAATTTAACTCATATATTTTCAATAAAATTTAAAATTAGTCGCAACTAGTTTATTGTTAACTTTTCTAAACAAATTAATAAGTACAATTTCTATTGAATTCATCACTATAAATTTTAGAAAAATGTTCACATTGTATATTAAGCTTTATTGAAAGATAAAAAAAATAATAATAAATATTTAAATTTAGACCTTTGAAAATAAAAGAACTAAAATTGAATGAAATCCAAACTATAAGGACCAAAAGGTATTTTAATTAAAAAAAAATTACAAATATGTGGACAGAAGAGATTGAACTTCTAACTTCTTGATCACTAATTGATATAACAGGCTAATGGAGCTATGATAATGTTGTTAAGTTTTTTTTATGGTAAATTACGTTTTTGGTCTTTGAGGTTTGCATTTGGTGTCTTTTTTGTCATTCCGTCAATTTTTCTAGTAACACTTAACAAAAAGTGACGTGACAACTATTTTTTATTAAAAAATATTTTTAAAAATTTTAAATTAGTAAAATTAAAAATAAAATTAAAAACAATTTTTTTTTCTTTTTTTCTCTCTCATTTCTCCTTCCCCTCACTTGGGGGTCTTGATTTTGGGAGCAACTGCAAATTCATTGAAGCTCACTTTTCATTTAATTGTCAATCGGTGGGTGGCCGGACGAAGAAGAAGACAAAAGGTTGAATGAGAGAAGAGAAAGAAAAAAAATATATTTTTTTAATTTTAATAATTAAAATATTTTTTTATTAAAAAATAGTTATCACGCCAGCTTTGAATTGACAGAGAAACTAAAAACGTAGTAAGCTTCCGTGACTAAAAATGTTGAGTTTGAAACTTTATGTCTTATGGACTCAAATACTACCAAATACAAATTTCGGGATAAAAATGTAATTTATCCTTTTCTTTCAATTAGATATCAATGATAAAATATATATATATATATATATTAAAAAGAAATATTAGCACCATATAATGTGTGGAGGACCATGTGTCACGTAATTAAAGCCTCCTTAAAGTTTGTAAATCGTAATGAATAAAAAAAAGTGATGCTTTGGAAATTTATATTTAGTTATTATATTAAATAAAGTTACAAAAAAAAAAATTAAAGTAGTTTTATGTGTCAATTGCCAAAAGCTACAGCTGTGTTCCACTGTTGAGTTTTTTTTTCGTTAACCTTTTTTCTTCTTCATATTTTTATTAATTAAAAGTTAAAACATAATTAACAATAATAAGGCTTTATTCAACAATTGCAATTATCAGGAGAACGGAAAGACATCCATTTGTTCGAAATCTCACTTTAGAACCCGACCTAAAACTACCCAACATAGAAATTAATCATCTAACCTTCTTTCATTATTTCTCTCCGCCACTCCCAGTCCACTGTCGGTGCCCGCCACATGATTGGGGTATTCACTACCTCTAAAGTTGCCAGCATAACCAAGCACGTCGAGGCTAGCAAAAATCGAGACAAAGAAAAATAGTAAAGCTGTCACTTGAGAGAGGAACTGTGTTAATCAAATTAAAAGAGAGTGAAAATCTTAATAAATATTGGAAGAAAAAAAAAATCTAAGTAAATATTTGAAGGAAAGGATAAGATAATAAATATTGAAAAGAAGAATAAAAAAGAAAAAAGATTTTTAAAAAAAAAAATCTTAAAATAAATTAAATAAAGAATGAAAAATAGATGAAAGAGAAAATGAAAAAAGAAAAAGAGCTGCACAAATAGCAATCATGCCAACTTTAAAATGTTTTACAAATATGACAAAAAAAAAAATTTGTTTTTATCACTGATAGAATTTATCATATCTGATAGAATTTGATAGACTATCTGACAAAAATCTATAAAAAGCTGATCAGCGATAGAAATTGTCATATTTGCAAAAAAAAATTTAAAAATATGCTATATTTTTTATTATTTTATTTTAAATTGACAGGTATAATTTTTCAAAAGAAAATAGGCACCATAATTAATTAATTAAAAACAAAAAAAAAAACTCGGGTTGGAAAAAGGGTCATTCGTAGTGACACAGATGCGCACTCCATCTAGGCCAAAGCCCATATTATAGCCCAATAACTTTCAACCCAAGACGTTCCATTTGGGCCCAGAGCCCATTGATTCCCATTCCACTTTCCACATGTACTCTACATCTTCTTCATCTTCTTCCTGAGGATTATTTTCCCGAGAAAGTGGAGAGAAAATCCGGCGAGAAAATTATCAGAATGGGCGTTTTTGCAGTCATTGGAGTGTTGTTGCCATTTCCATACTACTACGTCTTATGGACTCGTCCACAGTTATGGCTGAATTTATGCGGGAAATGGCGCGAGCCCTGTAAATCCATGGCTCACCTCTCCATTCTTCTCAAGTTCCTTCAGTTCCTTTCAATTCTCCATGTTTCCTCCTTCTCATGGACGCCGCCTCTCTACTTCTGGCCTCTCATGGTCTTTGGACAGTTCTTGAACTTCAGGTCTCTCTCTCTCTCTCTCTCTGCTCTACTGAAATCTGCCTTCATTGACTTTTCTGCATGCTATATATATTAAGCGGAGAAATGTAGAAGTAGCAATTTATTTGTGCACTTTGAAGTTCTAAGTTCATAATCAATTTTTATTATTTAACCAAATATAATGAAAATTTTAGAAACTGGGTTTAGTTTGGCTAAAGCTACTTTTAGATTGGAACTCTTGGCAATCTTTGAAGTTCTAAGTTCAGTTTTCTTCTTCTTCAGTAGAAGGGTGAAACTTGAATTCAGTGCCTATTCTATGTTCAGTTGAGTTTTCTCCCTTTGTTTGGGAAAAGGAATGGTTGTGTTGCACTAAAAGTAAATTATTAGTGTGAAGCATTTGGTGGAGACCGGGCTGATAAAAAATTGGAGAGATCACAAAGAAAAGTCATCTAATTAGGTTTACAACCAAAAGAAATTTCCGCTAAATCATAATTCACAAAAAAGATTAAGATAACCACAAAACTATTCAGATTTGAGACAGCCATAAAGAAACTTTAAGGATAACATTACCTTGTTCTCCCAGGACACTTTTGCACCCAACCTTTCTTTTGGAAGACTTTCCTGTTTCCCACACTTCCAATGAAAACAGAAAACAAAAGGCTACTTTCATCAGAATGATGATCTCAAACTACATACCTAAATTTCTTATTACCTAAATTTCCTATTGGGCAATCTGTGTGAGGACAATAGATGCATCCTACAACCTATCTATGTCCGATGCAGTGTCGGGGATACCGTTTCTTTTCCATATAAGGATTGCTATATTGTGTTCCCCAGTACCAATGATCTCATCCTTGTTATCCCTTTTACAAGAATTCAACTTGGATGTTTTGTTTCCCTAAGAATTATTTCCCTTTGGCCTTGAACAACTCTTGAGAGCATACAAAAAGGCAAAGCCCTTTTTGAAAATGCTATTAAGGGATTATTTGGGAAATTGGGCCAAGAGGAAATTACTGACTTTTCAAGGATACCGCAAGAGAAAGTGAAAAAACTTGGAATGTTAAGTACTTTATATTCCTTCTATAAAGTTGCTTATTTAAGTCCTTTTGTAATTATAATTTTTCTGTTAATGCCAATTGGAGGAATTTTTTAATCCACTAGCTTCATTTTTTGTTGATGCCTCCATCACCTAGTGTATTTCTTGTTGTGTTAATGAAAGTCTGTTTCCTATTAAAAATAAATAAAAAAAATTATGAGTTTCCTTGGCAACCAAATGTAGTAGGGTCAGGCGGTTGTCATGTGAAATTAGTCGAAGTGTTTTCAAGTTGGCTCGGACACTCACGGATATAAAAAAAAATATATATTAAAAATAAAAAAACAACTGATGTGAACGGGTTTGCAATTCAGAATAACAAGATTTTCCCCTATCATAATGCAATTGTAAAAAGTAAAAAGTGTGGAGCTTGTTGCCTCAAAGTGAGCATCTCAGAAGTTAAAACTTAAAACTCAATAGCTGCAAAAACCATTTTCATGCTTAGAATTCTGTGTACTCTAAAGATGAGAATGATTGCAGTTTAAGAGGCTTTATCAGAATGGTAAACAACGCCCCTCATTAATAGATGGCTGGTAAGGATTCAGTTTTGTGATCTTTAATGTGAATAAGAAAGAATCTATGCTTTATTTTCTTTTGTTGCTTTGCAATATCCGAGCAATCATTGAAGTATATGTTCAATTTGATTTGATGGTGCTGAACTTTATCTGCTCTCTGATCTTTTTTCATTGATTTCAGAGATAGAAAAATGATGTTTGGAATAGTCAAACAAGCTTTATAGAGACTATTTTCCCAGTACAATTGCCTCATTCGATTGGTAGTCTTCAGTTTCACTAAATAGCCACTAATGATTATTGCTATAAAAATTACAAATAATTAGGTCTACGTGAATGTCCATTTTTTATGCTCAAGTTTGCAAATTTGGAAACAAGATAATGGGAACAAGAAATCAAAATAGAAAATATCTGAAAATACTATAAGAACTATAATGAAAAATATAAATAACAATACCCCAAACACTTTGAGAAGCTCGGACTCTCCTAAGAAACTACTATCCCATTAGACTAAACATCAAAATCAGCTAAAGCACTAATGCTAATCAAGATTCAAGATTTAAGGTTTAGGATTTTCATCTCTTATGTAACTTACTATTCCACGCATTGTAATATATCTCTTACAGGGTCAAGTAAGATTCGTGAATTCGTTGGAGCTTAGTTTTTACCATGTTGCTGCAATTTTTGAGGCTCCATTGATTGAAAACAATATCGTATTGCTGTGGCTTGTAACATGAAGTAACGTTTTCTTATCTTCTACCAAACAACAGGGTCTACCAGTTACTCGGTGAATCGGGTGTTTACTACGGAGTACGGTTTGGGAAGAACATTCCATGGGTAACAGAATTTCCATTTGGATACATAAAAGATCCTCAGTATGTGGGAAGCATTTTGAGCCTTTTTGCTTGTCTCTCTTGGGTACCCTTACAATATATTCTGCTCTGGACACTGGGATACATTTTTATGATACACATTGAATCCAAGGAAGATCCTGCAACTCGAGCAACGCCTCAAAGTTAAATTTGTGAGAGACTAATCTTGGATCAGTATGTAGTCTGTAGGGGCGCTTCAAGCATCTGTTAACCTGGTAAACGACCCTACGATCGCCCTTGTAATAAGAGTTTTGCCACGTAATTTGTCGATTATTTTCATTATGATGTTAGTTTTTGTTCGAGTCTTTTGGAAACTTGAATCTAGAGAATGAACCTGCTATCTTTTGTTCTGTAATATACTTTAACAGCTTTGGTTTTAAGTTGATTAAAAAGCAAGCAGGAACTTAATTTTTGTCAACCTTTTGTGCTACAAGAGGACTTTGTTGACCCTGTTATTCTGCAAGAAAAGGCTAAAAACAATCTTATTATATTTCTCAAGGGAAAAACATTAATGCCGTTGAACACTAGTTGACTTTTGCTCATTAATAGAGACATTTCATGTTTTCAATTCAAGACTTTGAAGATTTCTTTCTAACATTCAAATGTCAAAACATTTTAGAATTGTACAACATAATGTCTGAGGGAATGTAAAGTATGGTATTTAGTACATGGGAATGTGAGGTATTATTATAATTTCCTAAGATTATAGTGTAATAGAAAATCAAGTTCAAAGCAAATGGGTGTATGCTTGAATCTCCACCTTGTTTCAAACTTTCACACCACAACACAAATGCATATATGTTCTTATTCTATCAAAGTATATCAACATACGTGTCAGTTTGAACATAGTCTAACTCGTTAAACGTATAAGGTATCGATTACCATCTACAAGGTCTTATGGTTTAGAAAGTACAAGTCAAATCTTCAAATTCTCAGCTGAACTTCTAGAACATATTAAACTCATGTGTATCAATGGAAGGACCTAGTTGAGAAAAGAATTTTGTTGAGTAGCTGGTTAAAAGGTAAGACATGAGACTTTTCTTTGAAAGCTTTGATGTGATTTTTTCAAAACAAAGACAACTAAAAGGTAAGGGAGGGGAGATTTAAGCTGAAGATATGGTTGGTTGAATTGTTTTGTTGCTTTTTCAAAAATTGTGGCTAGATATGGTTTTTCCTTGTGGTTGGACAAATTTTTCTGTAGGTGTTGTTGGTTTTGTTGACTAGGTTGGATGTTTGTCTCCGCCAAGTTTTGGATATTTTAATGTTAGGGTTTTGGTGCTTTTTCTTTTGTCAATTTTTAAAGTTTTAGTTCTAAGAAAGAATTATGGGTTGATTGTGAAGCTTAGTGAGATGGTGTTTTCTGATTTTTGCTCTCTG
Source organism: Herpetospermum pedunculosum (assembly GCA_028017165.1). Lineage (NCBI taxonomy): Eukaryota > Viridiplantae > Streptophyta > Magnoliopsida > Cucurbitales > Cucurbitaceae > Herpetospermum > Herpetospermum pedunculosum. The sequence continues at coordinate 16,262,265 of CM051523.1, forward strand.
TTTTGCAGGAGCTACTCAGGTCCTAAACGAGATGGAAATTGTGTTTGTTCGTCCTAAGAGGGCATTTTCATGGCAATTGAAGCCTGGGCGGAAGTTGACTCTCAAATTCTCTAAATGCTGTTAATTGGTCCCGGCGATTTAAAATTGAAATTCATCCTTTCGTCGATGGATTGCTAGAGCAACATCGACACGGATTCATTTGTGCTTAAATTTGTATATTAAGTTTAAGTTGAAGTTTAGAATTTGAAGTAAATGAAAATGTTGAATTATAAATTTGATTCTTCAACTAGAATAGGTCCCTAGACGTTCTAAAGTATTTCCGAACTTTTAATTTTATTTTTAGTAGGTTAATAAACTCTATAAAATGTCTAATAAGTTAGTTAAATTAAACACAACTTTTAAAGACATCGAGAATCTATCGCATATCACCTATGAGATCGCGAGATCGCATAGGTCTATAACCCCGCAATTGCACAGTTTACCTATAAGACTGCGAGATTGCATAGGCCTATGCGATTTTGGTTCATCTTTCAAACATCATATCTCTTTTGATATAAGCTTGTTTGAGCTAAATGACCACTCGTTTTTCTACATTTTTTCGTGTTCTTTCCAACTATGATTATAAACTAAGCAAATTTTTAAAGGATCTTGTCTATAATACCCCAAAATTGAAAATATTTAAGTTTAAACTTTGAAAAAGAGGAGAGAGAAGAAAATATAGAAATGAGAGAGAAGAAAGAAAAGTAATTTTTAGGTTTCATTAAATTGATAATTTCACACCACACTTAAGCCTAAACATGTCAAAAACCTTAAAATTTCGAAGATGGATCAGTTTTGACAAAAAAATTGCGAGGTCACTTTTTGCAATTTCCCAAGATTCTAACTAAAGTTTGGGAACAAGAATTTGTTCACTCACTTTAGTCCAAGTTAAGAATGAGTTTTCCCTCAATCTCACTTCACATTCAAATACATAAATCCTTTCCATAAAAGAACCATTTTGTTTTAGCAATACCATAAAAGAACTTGACTTATAGAAATCTAATTGAAAAGTTCAAATCTAAGCTTCAATAATATGAAACAATACGAAAATTAGAAATTGGACTAAAATGGAACCCACTTTTTTCTTAAGAAATGATTCCATTCCAATGACTTTCCATTATCCAAAAAAAAAACAAAAAAAAAAAAGTGACAAATTTGAAAACTTGGAGGGAATATTCATTGATATCAAATTCATTCAATTGCTTGAAGAATTTCGCCATTACAATTCGAAACAATAATTTCTCAGACGACCCAAAAACGTCAACGAAGTACACAATTTGAATCTCTTATGAAATTTCACCAATTTTTTTTTTTTTTTTCCAAAAATCTCGAAACTATCTTCCATCTCCTAAAATCTGTCGAATCTTCTCTTCTTCAGTGTATATTTACAGATTAATCTCAAGGAAAATAGCCCCACTTTTAAACTTCAAAATTCGAAATCGACATTAATTAATTAATGTGGGAATATTTTTCCCGAAATCGCCGCCGCGAGCGCCGCCGTGAAATTGGGGTCTTTCGTTAAGGAAGAGGCCATCTGTTCGACGAGAAATTGTTGCAGTTCCGGCGAGTCGAATTTTGGGTTGAAGATGGTTTTAGCTTCGGTGGTTGGCTTGGGCTTTGCCATGTCGTGGGAAATTGCCGGCACCGACGAAGATCCCGGAGCCACCGTAAGCGCCGCCGGAGTTACGCTCAAGCTACGAGCGCCGCCGCCGCTGGATGTGGCCTCGATCTGAGATGGGTGTGGATGGTTGTGTTCGCCTTCGTATGTGGCTACCAGAATTGATTGATCTTCTACACTTCTTTGAACCTGAAAATTCAATCCAATTAGCAAAAACCCCTTTTAACTTTTTTTTTATAATCCAAGACAAAAACTAGTTAAAATGGTATAGAAATCGAAAGGATCCAATTCGAGTAAGTTTCGAAATCAATATTCGAATTTGAATGTAAGATAGATTGTCAACTCTCTTATCGAGTCGAGTAAATAGGAGAACTCGAGAGAATTCAATCTATTTCTATACATCACTCGAGAGTACACTCTCAAACCTATTCCTCTCGAGGTCTTAGCTCGGTCAGATGTTTGTCTGACCGAACTAGACAGGCTAGATAGAAGCTAAGTTTGGAGGTGTGATAACTCTCGAGTGTGATTACCTCACTCGATGTCCAAATAATACCCGAATAAAAAAAAACCGAGTTTGTCGTGGTGGTTTACCTTCTTCTTCACAGGGCAGCTAGGAGCAAAAGAGCACTTGAAATAAGCTCTAGGACAAGGATTATCTCTAGTGACCTTTTGGCCATATTTCCTCCATTGATATCCATCTTTAACAACCTGCAAAATTCAAAAACCAGATAAGTTTAGATTGAAAATCCCATCTTCCATTTCAAAAGTTGGGTTTTTTGTTTTTGTTTTTTTAGGGTAAAAACTCACCAGATTAGAATCAGAAGCTCCAATTTTGACTTGAACTCTAGTGGTTTTAGAAGATTTGTTAATGGTTTCCTCTTTTGGTTTCTTGTAAGACTCTTCATCAGTTGAACTACTCTCAGAATTCCCATTCATTCCAACCATATTATTGTTACTACTTACAGATTTCCTCTTCTTTACAGAAGAAATCTCCTTAATTTCCCCATTTTTGTTCATTTGTTCCACCAAATGACCTCTCAAAGTGTTGTAATTTTCACACACAACAGTCAACATTTCAGTCAATTTCTTATTCTCTGCACTCACCCTCTTCAATTCCTCCATTAAAGCACCAGTCTGAAAAATCAAAAAAACAAAATCAGCACCAAAAAAACAAAAAACAAAAAACAAAAAACCAAATTCTCTGTTTGAAATCAATACCTCTTCTTTAACAGAAACCTTCCTGTCAAGATCCATATAATTATTCTCTTTCTGTAAAGAAAAAAAGAAACCCAAATCAGAAAAAAGCCATAAAAAGGGAAGAAATTAGGAACAGAGATTGGGAGGAGTTCACTCACCGGAGCTTCGCCGGAGAATCTGAGAGGATGAATATTGAGATCTAAAGAAGTGTCGACAGAATCCAACCAAGAAGAATAAGCAGCCATGGTGAAAGAAGTTCAAAAACCCAAGTCAAAAAACAAGAAAAGGTTTGATTTTTGCTATGTTTGAGGGAGACCCAGAAGTGATTTAAGAGTGCAAAAGCGCTTCCAAGAGGGAAAAGAGAGAAAGGAGGGGTTATATAGAGGTGGGGTTGAAGAGAAAGAAGAGGAAAGTCCATGGAAAGAGAGAGAGAAATAGGATAAAAAGGCTGGCAGTGGCAATTTGACAGAAGAAATAGAAATTAGAAAGAAAAGAAGGAAAATACATGGAGAGGTTCTGATTTGGTGTGCGCTTTTTGGCAATATTTGAGAAATGTGATTGGTGGAATTGAAGAAAGGGGGCCATGTCGGTTGAGGATTTTGAATTTGGGAGGATGGATTCAAAGTCAAGCAACAGCTTGTGCTTCATTGTTGAATTTAATTTAGTAATAAAAGTTGTTTTGTGAGATTAGTAGATAGTGTGGGGTCCTTGGGAGGTTTTGAGAAACATGAGAGTTTAGGTTTAGTTTTTAGAGTGAAAGTCTTGAATTTCATTGCAATTTGCAAGTTTGGTGTTTGGTGTTTTCTACAATTGGGGTTATTTATTGCATTCACATTTTTCTTATGGGAGGAATTCAAAGTCTTTTGTGTAGCATGTGACATTTTGGAGACTTTTTTAAAAAATGGTTAAATTATAAGGTGCATAAATCACCGGTTCAATTACACTCGATTTGATTATTAGTCGGTTCGATTTTCAGTTTTGTGAACTATTAGGTTTTTGTCGGCGAAATGTGTGACGGTGGTTGGACGAAAACAAACCAATTTGAAGTAGATGGATGTGTGGTTGAGGTGCGACGATAGTTTGATGGAAACAAACCGAGGGGATGTGAATCGACGATGTGCAACGACGACGAGGCGAAGAAGGCGAGGTGCGATTGTCACAAATGCGAAAGGTGCGATGAGAAGCAAATTTGGAGACTGAGAGTCGAGAGAGAGGTTGGGCTGCTAAAATGAAATTTTGTTGGAAAATGTTAGGGTTTCTTAAAGAGAATATATATATATATATATATATATGTTCAATTCGGTTTTGGCTGGATTTATCAACTAAAAACCAAGCCAAAGCAAACAAAATGTTTTTTATAAATACAAATCGAGTTGTCCAATTTTGTCTAAATAACCGAACCTTACACGTGGTTCCGTTCAATTCAGTCCAGTTTTTCGATTTTGACTATCACCCCTAAGGTCTTGATCCTAGAAAGTGTCTAACGTGTCTCTAACCTTTCAATTTTGTGTCTAATAGTATCATATTCAACATTTTAAAAAAAAGATCATAGACATATTAGACACAATAGGTCTAACGTGTCTCTAACCTTTCAATTTTAGGTTTAACCTTGTGTCAATAGGTCATTAAACTTTAAAAGTGTCTAATAGATCCTTGAATTTTAAATTTTAGGTCTAATAAATCTAACTTTTAATATTGTGTCGGGATAGGTCTCAATTTTTTTAGACATTTTTAAAGTTCAAATACCTATTTGATACAAAATTAATGCTTCAAGAATCTATCAAACATGTTAATCAACCTAAACATGACTCAACTGGTTAAAACATATATATTAAATCAAAGAGGTTAGAGATATCAATCATCCCACCTCATATGTTATTAAATTAAAAAAGAAAAAATCTATTAGATACTTTTTTAAGTTAGAGACGCCTGTTACACATATTTGAAAGTTCATGGACTAAACTTATAATTTTAACCAAATATTTAGCTCTCGATTTTTAGTGGTACTTTTTCAAAAGTCTATAAGATGATTTTATTTTAGGTAAATAAAGTAACTAGGGATGGTAATGGAATGACTAGAGTTGAGTATTCATTTATTGTCATAGAAATAAATCTTATGGCATGAGATATTTCTTTCATTTTTTTTATTTTTTTTTTCTTTGAGAATTCTCTCATTCTCTCAAATGCAAGAGTTTTTTCTTTATTAAAATAAAGTTAGAAATTATGACCAAATTGAGTCGGCGGATTATATAGGATTTAATTTCCTATATTTTGAAGTTTGAAGTTTGAAGGTTGACATTTTTTTTAAATGAATTCTTCTAACAAGTTGAAGTTGACTAATAATATTGTCAACTCAATTTTTCAGCAATTTGTTAAATTGATAAGTAGATTGTCAATTTTGATTTGAGAAATAATCTGCTCTCCATTTCCATTTGTGGTTTTTTTTTTTTTTTGATAAAACATTTGTGGTACTTTGCTTCTTAAAGAGCATAAAATATATTTCATCTTATTTGTTTTCTTTCTTTTTCTCCTTCATTATGGATGTGTGAAACATGAATGATGAGAATAAAATTGGATAATTAATTTAAAGTTTAAAGTTTTAATTTGATGAGAAAGGTTTGAAATTTTGGTGGAAAAAAGAAACACAAATTTAATAGTAAGGACGGTTTGATAACGTATTTAATTATTATTATTTTTTTATTTTTTTATTTTTAAAAAATAGAATATCAAATTTGATAATTATTTTTTATTTTCGTTGTTTTTAAAATAGTTTAATATATTAGACAATCTCTAGTTGTTGTTTATCATAGTGGTTCAATCCCACATTATTTAAAATACTTAAAAAAAAAAACAATCACAATAATATTAAAATATAATATACTCAAAAATTAATATTATTAACAATTGAATTTTAATTTCAATAAATAAATAAATATTTCATTTGTTGACAACTTCAATAAAGTTGAGAGATTCAATGACTATCTGAAATTTTAAAATCATTTTTTTTTTTTTTAATTTGTTAATGAAAGTAAAAATATTTTCAAAAATCTAAAAAAAAAAAAAAAAAACAAACAAACAAAAACTAAATCGTATTATATTAATTTCACCGATTAATCAAATTTATGGTTTATTTTAATGAAAATCATGTTGGAAATACAAATAATGTCTTATATTAACTATGAATGATGAAAAGAACCACAATATATAAAAGTCTTTCGTGTGAAACCAAAGACAGACTCACCCTGTTTTTAAGATCCAAGAAATATATTTTTTTTTTTTAATTACAGGTAGAATTTTTATGCCTAAAAAATGGATAATAAACATAATAACAATATTTAATATAATTTAATTAACTATTAATATAGAAATCTTAATACCCATGAAACAAAATTCATGTCAACCTGAGTATAATTCAACTAAGTAAGGTATTATATTGTTGAATTAAAAAAAAAAAAATCATAATCTAAACATGTAAGATAAGATATGGACAATATTATACTCTTGAGTCTTGCATAACCCATTAAAAATTCATATTAAATTTTAGAGGAAAAAACAATTTAGACTTTAAACTCGGTTGTAACAATTTTAACCATGAACTTTCAATTCATCAAATTGAACCTGAAACTTATATAAGTGTTGCAATGTAGACTTTAATCTAACTTTTCGTTTGAATATGTTAAAAACACGTAATCATCTACATGGGTCTCCGACAAATTGACTTCAATTCTCTCGAACAAATCTTTCGAATCGTCGGTCACTCGATCGTCTCGTTTATCAAGAACCACTTCTTCGACACGTTTGATGATGATTTTTGTTGAGTAATTTATTTTTTTTCTTAAATCTTAAATCTAAAATATATAATTAGAACATAATTTTCCCCTTCCATGGTTAAGAATATAATAAATAAAAAAGGAAAATAAAAATCTGAAATTAGGATGGCAGATAGTCCGTCCCCAGGACTGGCCTTTTCTTTTTCGTCACGTTTTCAAAACATTTTCCACGCGTCCTTATTTTATCCCTTTTTTTTTAAAAACAAATAATTATAAATAAATAATAGCCAATCGATTTATTTTTTATTTTAATAAAATAAATTTGTTAAAAGTATGATTGTGTTCAAGACTTCCACACACGGTATTACCACATGACCAAATCACTTTACTTTTCTTCCCTTTTTTATATTATTTTATTTTTGTCTTCAATATTGACATCGACATTCGACACGGACTAAGAAGCTTCCCCACCCCCAACACACACGCTTTTTTATTTATGTCATTATAAAAACTATATATATATTACATTAATATTTTAATTTTATGTGAACAAGAGTGTTTAATAATTCTTAGGTTATATTTTGTATGTATTCGAAATTCATTTTATATTTTTCAGATTTACTAACTTCATCGAATATGCATTTAGTATATGCATTTTTTTATACTATTTTCTCAATTTTGTGAAGTTTCGAAACCAATATTTATTATGTTTTCGGGGTGTATTCATATTTTGAATTTAAAATGTATTTAATAAAAATGGTAGTTCATGTTATAAACACAAATATAATATTAATAATATCGATTCAAAATTTATAACATAAAACATGATATTTAATTAAAGTGAGGTGAGAAATTGAACTCTTGACTTCTTAGTCAAAAACACAATATTATATCAATTAAACTATCTTCGATTTAACAACTATCAAATATTTTTTGAATAATGGTTTAAATTGTGATTCAATTCCTAAATATGTTACTAAACACATATTTAAAAACATGAATACACCATTTTTTAAATCACGGATGTTTTTGTGTAACAAGGGTCTAAACTTTTAGTATATTATTGATTTCATTTGTTGTCACTTATGTTTGTTTTTTTTATTTTAAAAATAGGGACAACTCAAAGCTAGGGAAAGGAAAAAAATTAAATAAATAAGAAATCTCTCTCTAAAGGGACCCACCTAGGCTATATTATTCTAAACATAGTGAAAAAGAGCTAAAGTTGTCTTTTAAAAAAAAATAGGCCATGAGTTCCACATTTTAAACATATTTCAACTCCTTTTTGTTTTTGTTTATTCATTATTTCTTTTCCCACATTTAGATTCATCCCCTTCCCATAACAAATCTAAAAAACAGTCTTTTTCTTTTCTTTTCATTTTTTTTTTTTGAAAGATACTTAATGTATTAAAGCGGTCGTATATCTTTGACGTATATGATTATATATATTATGAACATATTTTCGAGTCAGTGTTTTACTTTTTACAGTTAATTTTCTGTTTCCTAAATTAATATTGTGGTCTATGTAAATAGTTTAGTCTACAAGTAGGGAAGTGTATGACTGTATATATATTCATGACTTGGTCATTTTCAATAACAGAAAATATGTTCCACAAAACACTTTAGAATGCAGAGTGAAAAATTGAATATTTGACTTCTTAATTATTCGTTTATACTTTATGTCAATAGACCATTATTTTCGTTCATGTCGAAATTTAGACATCCCACATTATATTTTAAGTATATCACCTATTGCTAGAAAAAAATAAATGTTAATAGTGGAAAAAGAATCAAGATTGTTTTAAATGTCAATAAGACTGTCATAAGCAGATGATCAAAATGCATTTAAAACAAGTTTTTAATTTCAAAATGCATTTAAAATAAGTTTTTAATGCCTCTTTTGTTCTCTATTATTCTCTTTCTTAAAATTGCTTCTTAAGAAACCAAATTGACTTTGTTTTTATTCTAGTTTGTTTTTCCTTTAGTTCACGAATGGCAAATGACGAAAATTATTATACTATATTTATAATAGTCCGTTTCCATCTTCTAATAGAAAAAAAACATATCAGTCTCGCATGTTTTTTTTTTTTTTTTTTTTTTTGACATATTTAAATTAGATCATTAAATCCAGATCGAGAAGATTGAATTAATGTTTGAAGTAGTTTTTTTTTATTTTTTTTACAACATGTTGGGTGGGAGATTGAACCTAGGACCTCATGGTCACTAGACGATACATCGTGCCGTTGAACTATGTTCTTGTTGGTATGTTTGAAGTAGAGTTGGAGTCAAATACGTGAGAATATATATATACTTTCTTTTTTTACAAAGTATTTAATTAATGCGCGAGAGATCGAACTTCTAACATCTTTGTAATTAATTTATACTTATGTTAGTTGAGCTATACACATCTTATTATTAATAAAAAATTAAAAGAAGATATATATATTTTTTTTAATTTTTTACTAATAGAAAAAAAAAATATATAAAATAGGATGTTAGATCTTCAAATGAAGGATATATTTTATCACTTGCTCTAATTCTTCAAAATTAGAGATATGAAGAGTTCAATGAAAATTAAATTGTGCATCTTGACTTGACCAATCTATTTATTTTTTCGTAATTATAAAAATAGAGCACGAAATATAAGATATTGTAATTTCCTCTATTTCCAATGACAATTAGTAAACCTAAATATTATTCATTTTCCTTAACATAATAAATTAGTAAACCTAAATATTATTGATTTTCCTTAACATAATAAAATAGGGGCTATTTTATAATAATTGGATTAGTAATACACATATAATAATATAAATTAAAGAGTAGTTTAGATACATAAATTAAGTATTTAATGGACAACTATGAACAAGATGTCTTAAGTTTGAATCATCTTTTCACACGTGGTAAAAAAAATATATATATATATTTAATGAAAATAGTCTACATTATTTTTTTTTTTTTTTAGTACATTGGAGATGAGGATTAGAAGCATACACCTCCTAGTCGTCAACACATACATATATTAATTGAGTCATATGTTAATTGAGCGAAGTTAGTTTTGGTCATAGTTGATTTATTTATTTTGTTGCTTTTCCTTTTGAAAAAAAATAAAATTGCGTTTTAAAAGGAAAAAAACAAACAAAATCTTGGAAGAATTTCTAGTACATTCGTGGTATGGAAAAACTTCATACCACTGCCTTTAAAAAAAATGACACGTGGCCAAATGGTTTAAAAAAATAATATATTTAATAGTGTGGGTCCCAGTTAAACAACCATTTGGCTACGTGTCATTTTTTTAAAGACAGTGGTATGAAATTTTTCCATACCACGAATGTACTAGAAATTCTCCCCAAAATCTTTTCTTTTAAACCGAAGAAGAAGGAAAAAAAAAAAACAAATTGAAAGTGTAGATAAGAGAAGAGTAGGCGAACTGTCCCGTCTACCAATGTGGACTTTTCTTTTCCCAACTTTTTTTTTTTTTTAATATATATCTTTTAAACTTTTTTAAAAGTTAAATAAAATAGTAGAAACATGAAAATATTATTGCGTTGCTTTTCTTTATGTATGTTATTGGATGTTTATTTTTTTCTACTGTCGGATCGAATCTCGTATTTTTTAGTCTCTAGTCGTTATATGTCTGAACTATCTATAACTATCTTCTTGTTGACTATTAAACGTTTTTCTAAGTTTATTATTTGTATATAATGATAATTTATCTTTTCTAAGTATAACTATATTTTAAATATACTATAAAATCTCATTTAAAATGTAAAAATATATCTAAAATAATTAGGCATTTAACTATCTCAATTATTAGATTCGAATGCTTATTTTTTATTATTATTATTATTATTTTTTTAATACAATTAATTTTGATATGATAATGTAAATTTTCATGAGTATGTGTCAAGGCTACTCACTTTAGTCTTTTCAATCATAATTAAAACATTTTCAATTGTAATTTTTTTTTTTTGAAACCATTCAATTGTAATTAAAGTCATATACAAAATGGTATATATATATATATATATATATATATATATATATATATATATATAAAAGACTACATTTGAGGGGAATGATAGAAACTAGAAAGTTTGTCTGCTTCCAAAAAATTGCTTTGTGTAGTTTTAAATAATTTTTTTAACATTAATCAATTAATTAAATTATTAAAAAAATAGAGATTAACGTATTAAAACAATCCAAGCAAGAACATATATATTTTTTTTAAGAAAATGAAAAAAAAAACATTAAACTATAAACTTATCCCTAAATTTTCAAGATGGTGTATATAGTTAATTATATATTTTAACAAAAAAATTAATAGGTCCTCCCAAAACTTTTTTTTTTTTTTTTTTTTTTTTGCAAACCACCTCCCAAAACTTTTTAGAGTTATATTTATTTAGTACTTATACACTACTTTTTAATAAGTTCTCATATTTTCAATATTATAATTAATAGGTCCTTAATCATTAATTTATTTAGACAAGTTACAATTGGAATGGATTCATCTTTAAACAATATCATCCCATACAAGCAACATTAAATTAACAAAAGTTAATGATAGTGACTTATGTAAAGTAAGAAAATTTTATGATTATATTTTTTTAAAACTACACTAACCAAATTATAATTTTACCTAAGAGAGAAAGAACGACAAAAATGGCGCAATATTAAATATAAAAATAGTGTGTAAACTTAAGGATGACAAAGGGGTGAGGTGGGATCGAGGATGCAATCCTCATCCTCGTTTTTGTGGAGATTTTTCATCCCCGTTCCCGCCCCGTTTATGAGAATCAGGGTCGGGATCTTAAAAATCTTCGTTTGGGGATCGGATCCCTGCCGGAAAAAAATCTCTCCTTCCATTTTATTTTTAATTATATTATTTTAAAAAAAGAATTAAATTTTACTTTCCTATTAAAATTAGTATTATTATTGTATTATAAATTTAGTAAAAAAATTATTATATTATGAAGTTAATTAAAAAAGGAAATTAAAAATAAAATAAAATAAAATAAAAGAAAAAAATGTAAAAGCTCATAGTAGCTTACAGATTTTTAAAAATAATGTATAAAGTGTTATTAATAATAATATTATTTTGAGAAAAAATCAATTTATACCCCTAAACTTTGAGGGTTGTATCAATTAAAACCCTAAACTTTCAATTGTATCAATTGAAACCCTGAACTTTCATAAGTGTATCAATTTACACCCTCTATTAGAAAAATGTTAGTTTTCACACGTGTGGAGACTTGCAATTGATCAATTAAACCTCTAAATTTTTATACAATTGATTCAATTATGAAAGTTTATGAGTTTAATTGTTAAAATTATAAGTTTTCACTCTTTTAATGAATTTTTTTTTCAAATAGTTCTAATAGAAGGTGTAAATTGATACACTTATGAAAGTTCAGGGTTTAAATTGATATGATCGTTAGTTTAGGGTTTTAATTGATACAACCCTCAAAGTTTAGGGGTATAAACTGATTTTTTCCCTATTATTTTATATAATTATAATATAATATATATATATATATATATTTTTCTAAAAAAAATAATAAAAATTATTCGGAGCGGGTTCGTGTCGGGGACCCGAATTAAATCTCCCGTACCCGATCAAATCGAGGATTTTCCGACCCAGAACCCGATCGCCCGGAAAAATTTACCATCCTATATAAAATTCATAATAACCCTAATGGGGGTGTTTGGTCCAAGGAGTTGGAGAGAAGTTTTATCTCCGTTTGGCCCACAGACTTGTTCAACTTGGATAAAAAATATCAACTTTCCAGACTTTTAGAGTAATTACTATTCAATTCTGTCTCGTTTTTCAAAGTAACACATTTCTCTATCTTCCCCTCTCTCTCTTCCTCCCTCCCACCCACAATATTTTTAATTATTTAAAAAAAAACGTAATTTAAAAAAATGTGTAAAACGACTAAAAATATAATTCAACCTATTTTTATTATTTTAAATATAAATTAGATTGTTTAATCAAAATTTTTACTTAAACCAAATTCAAAATGTAGTATTCTTACAATGGAAAAAAATAAAAAACATCAACTTATTTGGATCCGTTTAAATTAATGGATTAAATTTTTTTAAATTCACATGTAATATTTATTACACTATTGTACGACTCTCTTTTATTTTAAAACAATCCAAATAAAATGAATAATTAATGTGAGTGATATTGAAAAAAGGATGTGAAGTATTGTGGTCAAAATTAATTTTGTTATCTTCAAAAAAAAATAAAAATTGAAGGATACATAAAATAAAAAACAAAAATCGCATTCTTAAAATTTATTGAAAAAGTTTTTAACAATGAAAATATGGAAAATTATAGAAAAAATTGTATAAAAAGATAGCTAAAATAATTCGTCATTGTTGAGATGCTGATTTTTTTGGGTGCAGTGGATTTAAATGAAATGACGAGTTTAAGAGAGTGAATGCGGAGAAATATGTGTTCGACTCATAGGTCAGGATAAAACTATACTTATCTATTGTCATTTTTTTTCTTTATAGAAATTTGTAAAATATACCTACATTAAATTAAAAAAAAAAAAAAAAAAAAAAAAAAAAAAAAAAAAAAAAATCTTAGAATTCATAAAATTAAAGATGAGTCCTAACAAAAATGAATATATATATTTTTGATAATCAATGTTAAAAAATAATGTAAGGTATTGTGTTCAAAATTATTTTTGTTGTCTTTAAAGAAATTGGCGAAGGATAAAATAAAATTAAAAATAAATAAAAATAGAATTGATTGGAATTGAAATAACTCTTTAATAATAAAATTTTGAAAGTTTGTAGAAAACAAAATTGTGAATAAAAAAAACAACTAAAATAAACTCATATTTTAGAACCAGGTTCAACAATTTCTTGCCCGAAACACACATACTTTAAAACTACTCACCGAACAACTTTTCAAACTAAACAACTTTAACTCTCAAACTCTTGGGTCAAACGCTCCCAAAATGTGAAGTGTGAGTGCGAAATGAAGAGATAATATGAAAAAAAAATAAAGGAGGACTTGACTTTGACTAAAACCCTAATTTTCCATTTTCATCACCGTCACATTTTTTCTTTTTCTTTTTAAAGTTATATTATTATTCAACACTTTTAAACCATTTGATTTTGTGGTCAAGCCATTTGATTTTGATTGCCCTTTTTCCATCTCCCACGCTTCATTATTGTAATTGTAACCCATTATCAATTATTATTATTATTATTTCAAAGTACTACAATTCAAGCATAAATTCGATTACACAACTTTAATTTTAAGGGTTATTAATATTTTAGCGTTAATAAATATTAATTTTTTTTTAAAGATATTTAATTAATGCGGAGTGAAGAGATCTAACCTCTTACCTCTTGGTCATTGTTTATACTTGTATCAGTTATGTTCATGTAGACATAAATATTAATTGTTATGACTATAATCAATAAAGTCTCGTTTGATAACCATTTAATTTTTTAAAATTAAGCCTATAAACAATATTATTCACCTATGAGTTCCTACGTAATTTTCTTAAGGAAACATTAGAACTCTTAAAAAACAAAACCAAGTTTTTGAAAATATTTTTGTTTTCCCTTTTTAAAAAGTTTAATGATTTTTGTAGTAGTGGAAAAGTAAACAAACTTATTTCTTCCTAACAAAAAGATTACAAGTGAGAACGTGTTGAAAAATGAACATATTTACCAATTATATCTAGGGCAAAACACATTTTTGTCCACCGGGTTTTTAAGCTTGAAGTCTATTTGGTTTTCAAAAGAAACACTTTATAAGTTTGCAAAATAGTTCTAAAAAGTCATTGACTTAACTTTAACCTAACGAAATGTTGACTGGACCGTTCACGTGTATGAGATAATATGTCTATTTTATTTGATTACTTGACAAAGTTAATTAAAAAAAAAACTATTAATTAGGTAGAAGTTAAATATATTTTTAACCAATTTTAGCTTCTATTTAATTGGACAAATATTTTTATGAATTAATTAAAAAAAATATTAATGGGATAAATGTTTTTATGAGTTAGCTTCTATTTAATTAATAGTTTATTTTTTAATTAATTTTAACAAGTAATCAAATAAAATAGACAAGTCATTTCATCCGCGCCAGGTTCAGTCAATATTCCGTTAAAGTTAAGTCAAAGACCATTTAGAACTATTTTACAAATTTGGGAACTAAAATGTATCTTTTGAAATTTTAGGGACCAAATAGACATCAAACTTAAAACTGGAGGACCAAAAAAGCATTTTTCCCTTATACCTATGTAGTTGTTGCATATTTTAGGTTTTACAAACGAGGTCCCTCAGTTTTAAAAAATAATTTCAAATACCGATTTTGAAAGAGAAATTTAGCTACATTACATAGCATAAATTTAATATGCATTTTAAAAGAATAACACAACTTTTCATTTTTCTTCTCCTTTCAAATATAGCTATCACAAATGTGACTTTTTCTTAAGTGTGTTTTATACAATTGAGTTTGAATTTGATTTGAATTATACTAATTTTATAAATATACATATTTAAATACCTCTTGTTTGAAATCCACATGTAATATATATATGGAAAATTGTAGTAAATGACAATTTAAGACTTATTGTTTGCAAATATAGCATGTTTTTAAAATTTTTGCGGATATAGCAATTTCTATCACTGATATCTTATGACTGATAGAAGTCTATCGCTGATCACCTCAGCTTTTTATAGATTTTTGTCAGTGATAATAGTCTATCAGAGATAATAGTCTATCACTGATAGAAGTCTATCAGTGATATAATAAAGTCTATCAGTGATAGAAACGGGTTTTTTTGCCATATTTGCAAAACATTTTAAAGTTTGCTAAATTTGCAATTAGTTTGGGCCTGATTGCTATTTGTGCAACCAGCCCTATATATATATACTAATTTTGTTAAACTAATTATTCAAAAAAGTCAATGGTTCTGATTGACAATAAATCGGTCCTGACCGTGTGTCCATTAAAAATTGTCACTTAACTTAAAATATCAGCAAATATTTTTTTGCAGTGTTAACACATGTCATTAAGAACATATGATAACACAAGGGTAATGGGCATTCTGGCCTTAGAATGAACTACGGAGTCGGTCTTGTTTAAGGGAAAATTATGTATTAGACATCCCAAACTTCCTTCAACCTGCTACTTGGAAGAACGTGGATTCATGTCATAGAAGCGGTCCCCTCTACTTTGCATTATCAAGTCGACGTTCATAAAGGCTGGAATGCCAACATGCATCTATTATTGGGGCGATTCGTCCTATTCAGACATTCACGACCAAGAAACACTGGATTCTCTTTTCGGATAGGCCCTGAAAGGAGAAGGAAGGCTGGAATGCCAACAAGCGTCTATTATTGAATTCACCTGACCCGATAGTACCCTATTTTTTGAACGTCCAGTGCCAAAGTCACTGAATGAGATCCCGAAGAGCTTGTGATGGACTCTATAATAGTGCGAGACATTCATCGCAATGAAAACTTGAAATTGTCAGGATTCCAGTTGAAGCAAGTGTAGGCGAGTTGGCATAATCAGTCAAGAAATATTTAGTCGAATAAATTTTTAGTGACAATCATCTTTAAAAAAAAAAAAAAAAAAAAAAAAAAAAAAAAAAAAAAAAAAAAAAAAAAAAAAAAAAACTCAATATGTAATTTTAAACACTAAATCATGGGTTAGTTGGATTAGCAATGTGGAAAATGTACCAAACTAAGTCTCAAAATTTGGAGAAATTGACCAAATTCAATTAATCCCTTTTGCCCACAATTTTTACTTGAAAATTAAGTCCATTGAATTTGAACTTGTTGCCACATTCATGTTCCACCATGTTCCCATTCATGGAATTAAAAATCCCCATTTTTTATTTATTTATTATATACATATATTTTTCTTTCAAAAGAAAAACAATGTTTGATGTCTTACTTTGGTGTCCCCATTTTATAAAATAAAACAAACTATTGTGCAACTAGTTTAATTCATGATTTTTTTAACCAAAAAAAATAAAAATAAATAAAACTATTATTTTGATTTTTTTTCAAAAATTTACCACAAATTATCTAACAGTGTTTATTTTTTTTATAGAAAAATTATATATTATTAATATGTTGAGATGGACATATATTCCAACAATTTAAATAGGTAGGTTATGACAACAAAAATATTACATGAGCAAATTAGAGTTGAAATGGGTGAAAGTCATGAAACCTATTTATTATTAATTAATCAAGATTTTTTCAAACAAATAAAAAAGAATAATAATAAAAGAAGTCTACGTGGAATGAAGTGATTGGGTCAAATTCAATGACATTTTTTTTTTAATAATATTGTTGTTTTCCATTATTTTATAAAAAATATTGCTAGCAAACTATTTTAAGAAATATAGTTGTTTTAATTGGAGATCATCTTTTCAAGAGACAATGTGTATCCACCCGTGTCTTTTACCACATCGTCTTTTGAACATTGAACATTAAAAAATCGATATATTTTTATTTGCAAAAATTTCAAAAATTTTGAAAAAGAAATGGCTGTAAAGCTAACACAAACAACTCAAATTTTCATACTATTTGGTTTACTATTTTTGGAGTTTTATATTAAGAGATTGATGGTTGAAGTTGAGCTACCGTTTCTGAAATTTGCAAACTTCGATGATCTTTATCTTTTGATATATAACTTCAAAAAAAGTGAAATCAGGTATCAAATTGAAGTTTTCTGTGTTATCTTTCTAATCATACATTTTTCGAAATTTTTGCATATTTGAATAAAAAGATATTGATTTTTTAATGCACACGGCTTAAAAGCTCATTTTCGTAGATGCACTTGTCTTTTCAAAAGATATTGTGTGTTGGCTCGAATGCACATTATATTTTCAAAAGACATGAATTTAATTTAAGACAACTATATTTTTATAAATAGTTTACGCCCGAATTCGAAGGTAGCGAAAATTTAATTGGGTTGTTATTTGTTTGTTTTTTTTTTAGTTTTGAGCGTAATTTCCATCTCATATTAAATTAAAAAGAAAAAAGGTTTTTTCAGCGTAAATTCAACGTTGGGTAGAAGCGGGAGTCGTGATTTAGATTTAAGTAGTAAATAAGATAATGATTTAATCTCAATAATAATAATAATAAAACAAATAAATAAAATAAGATAATGATTTTAGGAAGAAAAAAAGTGGAAAAGCCAAAGAAGACCCAACAGTGAAACACGTGGGATTGACTTGACGGGACCGAGGAGATTTAGATTTATTATTTTTCCAAATAAAATTGTAAAAAAGAAAAAAAAAATTAAAATTAAAATCATGCGATTACCAGTCAAAACAAAATGATGTCATGCATGAGATAATTATTTAAAAAAGTCTTCCACGTTTTGAAAATGAGAATATTCATTCCTATCCATCCACATAATATTCTACGTGTTTACCCAAGTGGATTCATTCTATGCCACGTCACTTTCCTATTTTTAAATTATTCATTCCACTCCAATCATTTCATTTTTTTTTATTACTTTGGGATCACGACCATCCAATGAAAAAAATATATATCAATTATCGTTGAGTTAAATTCGTTTTTTACATCGTAGTTGAAGTTATAAACCAAACATTTGAATTAAAAACATTCCACTCTGATTTTTTTTTTTTTTTTTAAATACTTTAATTTTACTTTCAAATAATATCATCACGCTACTACAAATCTAAAATCTAATGAGAAATAAAAATTGTCAACAACACCTATGATGACAGATTTTTTTAGTGGTCATAACTCTTGTCATCTTTACTCTATAGATGAGAGGAACAAAAACATTGTTATTATTCCTACTGTGTTGACACTTTTTTTTTGTCTTCCTAATACGATAGACATGTTGGAATTAATTTATAATTAATTCATATGTGGGTAACAAATTCAATATCAATTATATTTGGGCTATTTATTAGGCATTTGTGTGATCTTGATTATGGGTCTAAGACTTCCCATCTATTGTGTGGCCTGCTTAGCAGATACCACCCGTTGGTCCTAGGAGATTATGAGAAACCCTATGATCAACATATATATATAGTTTAGGTTATGGTCACCAATAGGCTATGCTGCTTTGACCTCCTATTCTCCACCTGATAGAGATGATTGTCATGATTGGTCTGAGTTGCATAAATGAGGAAAACCACAAACCACACAAACCACAAAGTGTTGCGTACTGTGGATTCATAACATCTAATGGTTCCAAGTAATTCTAATCCCCTCTAATTTAGTTTTCTTCCATGCTTAGATCCTAAAAGTTATTGTTCTTGAATTAAATGTCTTTATTATTGAATAATCATATATTGAGTTTTTTCAATATATTTCCAACAAGTGATATCAGAGCCATTTTTGCATGATAGATTACTATTTTTTTTTGTCAAACATGTTGTTTTTTCCTTTGATTCATAAGATTTGGATTCAATAGGTTTTAAGAATAACTTTACGACATATTTTGTGAATTACTTGGACTTTTGAATAATTTTATTTAATTCTTACATTTTTACATTGTTTGAATTAATAGATTGTTGAACAATTTTTGCATGATTTAGTATTTTTTAATTGCGGACAATTGTTCGAATTCTAGTGTTGTACAAGATTGATTTGATCCAAATCGATACATTTTTCGTTGGTGAAAATATATGCAATTGAAGAAAGATCATTAAAGAAATAAATAAATAAGGAAAAAAGAAAAAGTGTTGCGGCACCAAAAATTCAGTGTCGTTGTTGATCGTGTGCGGTAATTAGATTCTTGAAAAATATAGTTACCGTAATCGTGGATAGTTGTTGCAGTGGGCTAACTTATAAAAGTTTTTTTTTTTTTTTTTTTTTTTTTTTTTTGAAAAGAAATAAAACATTGTTATAAGTCTCCATATTTGTTTCTAAATTTATATATTTAGTCACAGGCACAACCTTATACCAATTGAGCTAGACTCGGTTTGACAATATTTATAAAGTTATTAAATTATAAGATGGAGTGTATTTGTTGCTTATGCAGATTGTGATCGACCCAAAGGAAGGTTACAATTTGACCAAACAACAAACAAACATTCAATAATAAATATGAATAACATAATCCCTTGAAGTTGTTAGTCGGCCCAAAGGAAGACTATCTTCTAAAAGGGATAAGTTATTATATTTGATTATTGAATTCTAAATTTGATGCACAATGCCTATGTTAGGTTGTCGATGAACCAAAACGTGGGTGTGTAATTTGGTTCAATAACCTGCAATGAAATATATGGTCAAATGCAAGTATACATGCCAATTGAGCTATGCTCGGTTTGACAATATTTATAAAGTTATTAAATTATAATATGGAGTGTATTTGTTGCTTATGCAGATTGTGATCGACCCAAAGGAAGGTTACAATTTGACCAAACAACAAAAAATCATGCAATAATAAGTATGAATAACATAATCCCTTGAAGTTGTTAGTCGGCCCAAAGGAAGACTATCTTCTAAAAGGGATAAGTTATTATATTTGATTATTGAATTCTAAATTTGATGCACAATGCCTATGTGTTAGGTTGTCGATGAACCAAAACGTGGGTGTGTAATTTGGTTCAATAACCTGCAATGAAAGATATGGTCAAGTGCAAGTATACATTGTCAATCAAGTAATAATATGGAAAGCATTCCAAGTATCGAATTCCAAGAGACTATTGTGGATTTTAGATTTAGAAAGAATTTATTTTTCAAATGCATTGAAAAGTAACAAAAATAAGTTGATAATGTTTGGTTGGTTTAGGGTTGGAAATAATAATAAAAACGGTGATCCAATCATGTTCCAGCCCTAAGTTGAGTTTACTTGACAATCTGTGACCACAGAGTCACCACATAGTACCTTATGCTTTTGGATCAGATTCATCTCCTATTCAGCCTCTTTGCAAGTACCCTTAGGAGTCTAAGCCATTATACCTATCGAGTGGATAATGTGATCTTAGATTGTTAAGCATGCAATCTTATTGATCCTATAGTCTTTTGCCCCAATCATCAAGGACAATCGACAAAATCTTATTTCTAGGCTTTTCTGCTATATCATCTTTACGAGAGCCGTTAATTTTCCGACCTGTCCAGTATCGACATTAACATTCCATGTTGATTAAGTGATCAAGTTAATCTAACTTTTTTGCATATATTCAGTAAAGGACGGACCACACAAGGCATAAAGAGTAAAACCGTAATTTACAAATGTCAAGCTAGCTCATTTCTTAATAGGCATTCACATAATTGAATCCCTTAGGAAAACTTACCTCATAATGAAAAATAAACTAAAATACTTCAGCAATAAATAATTCATTAGTACAAAAACTTAAAAGGGTAAAATGGTAATTTCACTAAAAATTGAGAACAAAACGAAAATAGAATAAAAACAGAATGCAAATGATAAGTAAAGAAAAAAATTGAAATATACGAGGTTCAAAACTGAAAATTAATATATAAATTCAAAAAGTAGCTAAAGGGTAAAATGATAATTTTGCGTGAAAATTAAGAAAAATGCAAAATAAAAACAGAATGTAAATAGAAAATGTTCAGAATAAAGCAGAAAATAAATCTGGAAATTTTTCAATTTTTTCTCTCTCGAACTCGTGGACAATGGATGAAGGGTCTCTACTCGCTCGATTCACGTTGTCAATGAGAATCGAATCCTCGCAGCACCTTCCTTCCGGAGATGGCTGAAGTAGAACTTTTACAGAAGAGTGGTCCGCTCTTGTTGGAGTTTCGAGATTTGGGTGAGTTCTTCGAGAGAGAAAGAAGCTTGATCGATGATGTGGAGATTGATGGTTGTAAAGATTGATCGATGATGTAAATGAAGACTTGAGGTGTCTTTTATAGGCCCTAGGGTTTGTTGGAGGTTGCTAAAATGGGGGAGAGACCTTTGTCAAAGTTTGTTAGGTCAAATGAGGATTTGATTTGCTGATTCTCCTAATCTTTGACAAAATATCTCAACAAATTCGTTTTGACCCGTCAACTGCACTTTGTGACTTCTATATGGCCACAAGTTGGATTCTGTGACTTCTATGTGACTTCTGTGTGGCCACAAGCTGGAGCAAAATACAGTTTCCTAAAAAAATTTAAAACAACATTAATTTTTATAAAAAATGACTCTTTTACCCTCCAAATTACTTCATATTGACAAAATGACCTTGAACATGTGACTTTCCTATTTTTATTCTTTTTTAATCAATTACATGCACAATTATATTTAATTTGAATCAAAAAGTCAATTAATGGGTAGGATTTAAAGGGTAAAAACACGACATAAATGACGATCATCATCCTATTTTTGGGCAATCTAATTTTTATTTTTTAGGATTTTTCCCTTTATAAATTATGCATGTAAAGATATTACTCTTAATTTTGAAAATAATTTTGGTAATTTCATTTTCATGAAGATAAAATTAACAGTAATTAAAGATAAATGTGTTTTGCATAATAATCTGATTTTCTTTGTCAGTGTTGAATTGATGGATCATGCTGTCAAAGTAGCTTCTAATTTCTGATATTGACATCTTCATAGTTAATTAGATATTTGTGGACCTGTTGTTTATGCATTTTGTTGTCGGCTCAAAGAAAGAGGTTAGTTTGACCAAATAACAAGTACATCTATGGTTAGCTGGTGATAAAACATGGATAATATAAAGTTATGCCATGTGAGTGATTGTCGGCCCAAAGGAAGACTTTCACTTGACCAGGTGATAGCTCACAAAATGAACTATCTTTAGGACCTATTTTATGCTAATTTAGAGAGTTACATGATTAATCTCACATTTATATTTGATTATTTTACAGATATCGAACATTTTGAGCAAACGGGGGCTTTTAGAAGATTTATGATAAAAACTGAGCTAATTGGATGCAAATATAAGGTCCCAAGTCAAGAGAAAAGAAGAAACAGGCCAAAATTCCCGAGGGGGCAGCGTCTCAAATATAAGGTCCCAAGTCAAGAGAAAAGAAGAAACAAGCCAAAATTCCCGAGGGGGCAGCGTCTAGACGCTTGAAATTAAAATAAAATGAAAAATTGCAGCTACCCAAATTCAATCTCAGGCCGTGTCGCGTGCAAAGTTCATTACCCAACATCTTCTGACCAACAAAGCCAAATGCTAAATATTACACATTATCTCGCGAAGTTATTATTAACCTTTAAAGCAGCGTGACTCCAGCAACCCTGCAGCTCCATGAAGTTCCATACACGCGCGCTCCACCAAATTTCTGCCCATCAGACTTTCCTATTTCTTTTTATTTTCGGATTTTGCCCTAAATTATCATACAAATACATCTTTTAGAGAAGATTTTTAGGAGCCAATTTGGAGAGTTATTCCCAATTTCAAAAATACATGATTTTAAGAGTTAAAGGAGATTTTTTTGGAGCAAAAAGAAGACGATTACATGCTCGGGATCGTGGCGATTGCAGCGGGAACGTGGAATCGACATTAATTTTATTTCTTCTTCCCTTTTAATTTGTAGTTTCCTTATGGGTTTAATTTTGAGTTTATATTTTATAACGTCGAACACGATTAACTAAACTCATTTATCTTAGGGATTGATGTAGTCATTAGACCTTATGTTTTGATTAATTTAAATGGTCTTGATTGATTGCTTTAATTTCATTTATGTTTTTATATGCTTAATGTTTTTAATCTCTTGATCACAGATTAATTGTTTGATTGGTCTAAATTGTTTGCTTGAGAAAGTATGATTTAGACTAGATTTAAATTAAGGGCATGACTATTTGTAAATTCTTGCACGAACGTGAAAAATTCTCTTAGAAGTTGTTAAATGAAGGGTCGTAATGCCTTGCATGTTTTTAAAAACTAGATAGATATATTGGTTTTATTTCATTGCATGAGATTTAATTGTATTTGAAAGATGCAATTTTTACCTATGACTTCCTGACTTATGATTTATTGGATGATTCTTGGTTGTTAATTAATTGATTTATTGGTCTAATTGGTGAAATCAACTCCCTAAGATATCTCTCTCCTCTTTGTTCTCCATCTTTTTATTTTATGTTTTTATTTTATTTCAATCATATCATTTATTGTTTTATTTCTCTAAATAAAATTGGGTGATTGTATTCACGGTACTTGAGTGAACTAGAAAACCAATCCTGGGGACGATACTCGTATTTACATACACTATTTATTACTTGACCCGTACACTTGCGGTTTTGCACCTGCATTAAAAGTGCGCAACACCAGGTTAGTTATCAGTGTTTCGTCACCACATCGAGCACTGTTTACAAGTTGACAGTCGGTCCAAAGAAAGGTTGTCAATTTTGTGTTTGGTATCTTGTTGTTCTCATAAAGTTTAATTTTAAGGTATTTTTATAAATACTAAATTATTTATGAGCATGTTTTAATTGTTTTTTCAAATTTTTAAATACTATTGCCTTGTTTGATTTTGAGAATATTTTTGTTAATGTTGTGATGAATAAATAAACACTTTCATTTTTTTTTACTTAGCAACATCTCATTTAGATTAATTGGGATTTATATTAAAAAAAAAAAAGTAGAATAATCTTAATTTCACAAGTTTTATGATGATGAATTTATTATTCAAGGAAATCATGTTTGATGAGGAAATAATTAGAAAGTTTCTTTAAAAGATAAATATAAAGATTGTTATGTAATGAACATAAAGTAAGAGACATTTAAACTTTTGTTTAAATGTGTCTTAATGAAGAACAAAGGAACATAAGGAAGTACACTGTGATGCTTGAAAGGGTACATGTGAAGGTGAACATATCACAAATGCAGAAGCGATTTAGATCAATTGACACTCTAATTTCACCAATTTTGTTAAATAAAAAGCATGCACAAAGCTTGGAAAAAAGAGAAATAAGAACACATACCTCTTGTAGTTCGCATTTCTTCAATTTCGTTGCTCGATTCTCCTCACGAACTCTTCGAGGACCACCTCCGACAATCCCAACTATCCTCAGGCTGAACAACGAGGTGGTGGGACCTTTTTACAAGAGATGCTTTGGGAGAGTGATAGGAAATTGATCTTTATAATGAGAAGAATGGAAAAAAAAATGAATGTCTCACATTCAAATGTTTCAAACTTTAGCAAAAGCAAAACCAAATCAGCTTTCTCCCTTTATAAGCTTCTAAAGCTTAAGGGTTAAGCTTCAAAATGGTGGAGAAAAAATGGATTTGTCATGGGTTAAGTGTCCTTCGTGCAAGAAACCCACTTTCATAAAAATATATATTATTTTATTATTTAAAAAATAATTCATAATTAATTTTAAATAAATAAAATGCAATATATATTTTAATTAATTAAGCTTTTTAATTAATTAATATTATTTAATTGAATATCAAATATTAATTAAAAATAATAGAACTAATCCCGATTTTCCAAAAACTGACTTTTTGCACATGAATTCCTATTCATGTTCTAGACCGATCTCATTTCCTCATTTCAAGTGTCCGAATTCGAATTAGGGAATAAACATTAAATATATGTGATATATTTAACGACATAACGTTCAATTGCGAATTGAACAATAGAGAGATGAAGATATTTAAATAAGATTTAAATATCGAAAATATGAATATGGATTCATAATCAAGTATATAGAGAATGCTCAGGATTAGTGTTGAATTTATTGGATATTAAATTTGAATTAATTAAATTGTTTAATTAATTATTTAATATTAATTTAATTTAATTTAAAATTAATTATTTGAATTAATCTTTAAATTGAATTAATTTGATCCAGATTAGTCAAAAGTCAAAATGATGACAATTGACTAAAACTTTGAAAGTCAAAAGTCAAATGTTGACTCCACTAAACCTTGAAAGTCAAGAGTCAATATAATGACTAAAGTTAGTGGAAAAATCCAATTCTTAAGTTAGTGGAAAAATCCAATTATTGACTCAGTGGGAAAAACCATTTGTTGGTGTTTTTATGACTCAAATTTTTTTGTTAAGTGTTGATCCCACATCAAGCCACTAATCTCACTAAATTGAGTGGATTCTACATGTCATTCTATTGTTAACTCAATTTTGCATGTTTTTGCATGTAGTCTTCTATATATACAAAGTGTTAATTAGATTAACTTCTTGTTGGAATTTTGATTAAATTTTGAGAATTGTAAAGACAATTTCTCTATCATTCTCTCCAAATCTATCTTCAATTTCTCTTTTAAATTAGTCACTGAAAGGATCCCACAATCTCGTTCTAAGGCCGGAGAATAGTCGGGAAGACTCTCGTGGTGGTTCGTGACCATTACGTTCGAAGATCGGGTTTGGAATCGAGAAGAATTTGAGCTTCAAAGGTAATTTCTAATTTATTATCTTTGATTTTCCAATTACATGTTTTTTCCTTTGAAATTAACAAAATTAGAGTACTTAGATCCATAATTGCTTCCGCTATGCATGCCGAAACTCTTTCAAATTCGAGCTAGCTAGGAGAACCTAAAAATCATGAGCTCCAACGATACGAGATTAACCGACCAAACTCTTTAGCCAAGCTAACTACTAACATTTGTTAATCCCCGGGGACACCACTAAAGCCCAAGAGTTGCACTCTCTTTACCGTAGATATATTTATGTCCTATTGATATAACCATCATCAGTAAGTCGATCCTTCACAGGACGTTCGTAATTACAGTTGGGTCATATATACCGTTTAACCCTCGTAATTACATTTTGTTCCTTAAGTCCCACTGACACCTCTAATGAACAATTTGTTTGTGGTCCAATCACCAAACCAGAATCTTTCTCGGGCCAATGAGAGGGAAAGACCTCCTGTTCAAGACCTGAAGTCAGCACTTAAGGGAACAACCTTTCTACTAAACCCTAAAGGCGGGTAGGAGTTAATTCCATCTCGCAAGACTATGTTCTCAGCTCCCTACCCGGTCTTATCCCCAAGATGGTAAACTTATTGAGTCGGCGATCTCGGGTCACTCTCACCCGTGCAAGTCAAAGAATAAGCCCGAATAAACAGGAGTTCATAGTGTGCTCAGGATTCAGATCGAGTTACCTTGGTCATCATATGAAAAAGTCAGTCTTTACGGTAAACAAAGTTATAAAGAAAGAGCAACTTGATTTCTCGATTCAGTCTTATGCAAACTCATTGCACATGACGCCCCCACTCACATGTTTCTACATGAACGATTTCATATCACATTGTTTGTACTATACAAAGTGGGTCGCGTCCATAGTGTCCCCAGGATAAGGTACCCAACCTTATCCCTATACTATAGGTCGTTCTGGCTATTACTCGAACTTGGTCCATAATCATGTCACACATGAAGTTCAAGTATACAACCTATACCTATGGGTTCTTAGTTTATTGGAATTAGGTTAAAAGTAAATGCAATTCACTTTATTCAATAACAACTTTACTGAATAAATCTCAATAACAACTTTATTGCTAAATAGAATTAACATTCAGTTTACAAACCACGAGTTTTAGGACATAAAACCCAACAAGATGAACCCTTAGGGGGCGTTTGGCCCCCTGTTTTGGAATCAGAACCCTGGGAATCAGAACCCTGGGGGGTTTGTCAGGGCGGGTTCTGAACTCTGGGAATCTAAAAACTGTGTTTGGGGTGCAGGGTTGGGAAGCCTCGGAATCAGAAACCAGTGTTTGGGGTGCAGTGTTCTGAACCCCGAGTTGAACAATTTTTTTTTTTTTTTCCTTTTCCTTTTACTATTTCGTTTCTCTTTTATACCCTTATTTTCTAGTGGTGAATTGTAAAATCCGACCTAACGTAACATGAGCAAAATTCTTTTGGAACTTAAAAATGAAGCATTTAATTTATGTTATATTCTAAGAATAAGAAAATAAATTGAACAATTTTCATATTTTGTACTCGTACAAAAAAAGTTTATGAAATTGGATGAAAAAATATACCTTTTAAAAATTAAGAAAAACAAAAAAATAAAAGGAAAGGAAAAAAAGTTTTTACAACATGTTGGGGTTACGCTCATGGTCACTAAGCAATATATCATGTCGTTGGGCTACGCTTTTGTTGACACAAAAGAAAAAAAAGTTATATTACTATCGATGAAAAAAGTTTTATGGAAAAATATATATTTTAAAAAAATATTAAAAAAAAAACATTTAACAAAAACAACAAAAACAAAAAACAAGAAATAGAAGAAAGGAAAAAAAATACATTATTGATAAAAATTTTGTATATTCCAATTAAAAAAAATATATTATAAAAGGAAAAAAAAAAGTTACAAACAAAACATTAATTTATAGAATACGGTTGAAAAAATACATAAAATAAACAAATAATAAAGAGGGAAAAAAATTGAAAAAAAACCTTAGTTCAGATATAATGTAGATTCCAATAATTCCCTATTATTAATGGAAATTTTATAATAATATTAAAATATATTCATATTAGAAAGTAGTAAAAAAAAACATTACAAAATAATATCATTTTTTCATAATAGAAAAAAAATATATTTTAACTAAAAAGAAATTACTAACACTGTTAGTTAATGGAATAAGATGGGACAATATATATATATATATATAATATAAAGGAAAAATGAATAGACATATAGCAAAAATTGATGGAAAAATTGAAAAAGAGTTAAAAAAAAAAGAAATTGTTGGTGTTGGTGTCAAATGGATTAAAAGAGAGATAAAATTGTTGATGTGACGAAGAGAGAGAAACAAAATTGGAGAAGTGAGGGGTTTAGAACCCAAAACCATGGGTTTGGGTTCTAAACCCATGGCTTTCCAATACATCCATCCAAACATGGGTTTGGCTTCAAAAGCCAAACCCACCCAAACACAAGACAGGGGGCCAAACGCCCCCTTAATGAGCAAAATCTCTGATGATCTGAAGAAAGTTGTTTTAAGTATGAAAGAACAAAATGTACTCAACTAACTATTTTCTTAAGGGAGAAATTAAAGTCGACCCAAAGTTGCATTTGAAACATATTAATCCAAATCACTAAAAGTTAAGATCCAAACTTCTCCTAATATTTTTTCAGAAAATTTAGACATGTAAAAAATTATGTTCCTAGTACTTCTTTTCATAATGTATAAAGAAAATATGACTTCTCACTTAGGATTTAAACAAAGTTAGTTTAACTTGCATATCGAGACTTCCATATGTTGAATACACTCTAGTACTTCTATTGGTTGATGATGTGTTCTTTTGATTCAACAAATCTCCGAGTCTGTATTAGGTATAATCAAGGGAAAAATAATGAAATAGTCAATAATTAAGTGCATTGAGAGGTTCAACCTTTCATAACCTATTCTATATGACTTCTTAAAATGCTTACACAACATTGTTTAATATTCTCATAAATATATTTTTCTCATGTTTAATATCATATATCAGAGAGGTCTTTAGTTCTGGATAAATTAAAAGTCATATGATTAGTTTCTAGTGAAGAAACACTATGGATTATATGTAGAGAATGTCTAGGGCCTTTTGCTAAACTCTTTTAAGAATTTATAGAGCCATTAAGTAATACATATTTTGAAGCAAACCTGAGCAAAGTGTGTTGCTTATAGAATGATTTAAAGCTCATAAATATGATATTAGAAGTATGATAAATTATTCCTCTTTGCATTCAACTTCTTTGGGAAAAAATACTTAAGATTGCAGCATAAAGTTAAATGGTGTACCACATAAAACAACAACTAAATCTCTTGCAATTTAAAGTTAGACAAATGCGTGTGTAGGGTATAGTGGATTTTATATTGCAATTGGCGAGGGTTTACTTGCTTGCTTCTATGCTTTACCTCTTTTAATACAAAAAAAAAAGTGGTAATTAATTAGGTAACCTTCTTAGAATAATATTCATCCCTTCCATTAAAAAAATATGGTAATTATTTTTCATTACCCTAACATAAAAGATTATTCAACTTTAGAAAAATAATCCACCTATCGAAATCAAATTAGTGATGGACAAGTACTAAATTGGAATCTTTTTCTTTAGTTGAATGTATTTATTCAAAACAAAAATAGAGTCATTATCAAAATCAATTCGGACCACTTAGAAAAATAGCATCATTCTCTACGTTATGCCTCAATTTCTTTAATTATCGCCATATTTCAAAATATTCCGAATTCATGTAATTGGTTGACTATTATTCCCTCCACACACAACTTTTGAGAAAGTGATTTTAACATAAATGCTTTTGCCTTAAACAAACAAAAGAGAGATCCATGTTTTGGAGTCAAAGTCGTTCTAACTAACACATTCAATTCCGTAGGTTATTTGGATTCTCAAAACTCTCTTCTCTTCAATCTGAAAATAAAAGTCAAAATCTTAGACGAAAAAGAAACATAACTTTTTCTCTCTGTCTCGATCTCTTAATTATTTTATATTGTCTTTCTTTGAAACGTTTGGTAATTCAATTCTACTTGGGGTACCAAATTAAGGCAGGAGGTGGATCTGATATCTTTTATCTTCTAGACAAAAGGTTGGTATTGGGTTGATAATAGGGGTGGTCAAGCTGAAAAATTCGAAAAACCGACCAAATCGATATTGGTTAGTGGTCGGTCGATTTGCCCTAACTACTTGTCGAGTTTTGGTATTTTCATTTGCAATATCCATATGGCAATCTGTCTCCGAGATTAATTAAAAATGCATACACTTGAAGGACTAGTTGATATTATATCTATATCTATGTTTAAAAGGGAGGTGTTTTAATAACTTGAAGAAAAAAAGATAGGTTTATGCTTGTTGAAGTATTGATATGAGATTAAATACCTATAAACTTAAGTTTTTGGATTGATTGGTGGTTAACATGGTATCAGAGCAGGAGGTCTTGAGTTTGAACTTGTAAAGTCGTCTCCTCTCCAATTAATATTGAATTTGTAAAGAGGAGTGTTGAAGTATTAATATAAGATTAAATATTCATAAGCTTAAGCTTTTGGGTTGATTGGTGGTTAACAGTGCTCAATCTAATCTTTCGTCATAATGTGTAACATAAATTCATGATGAATTTCTCTAATTGCCGCGAGTGACAAAAAAAAAATGATTTATTATCTCAATTTCAACTAAATCTAATCAAATGTGTTTCGATATATCAGTTGGTTAATATGAAATTTGACACAATTCAGTAGTCTCACACTCCAATAAGTATATCCCAAGATGAATGAAATGAAAAGTTAAGTAGGTTAGCCAACCTAATAAGTATACCCTAACAAAGTGAAATGCTGCAAAAGGGTAAGGGTCCCAAATTTAATGGAGATGTTTAGAATGGTATATATATATATATATATATATTTGGTTGGATATTACTAGAAAAATCAAGAAACTTAGAAGAAGAAAAAAAAAACAACTAATTAATAATTATTTTACATCTTAAAATAAGTAATTACGTTTATATATTTATTTATATTTCATTGACATTTTTATCCAATATAATTATAGATTTTACTTTCAAGAGGGAACATATAACTCCCATAATCAAAGAGAATATTTTTCCAAAAAAAAAACGAAAAAAAAAGAGAAACATTAACCCAATTAGGAAGGTTTTGAAAAAGTGAATTTATAACTATTAAAAAAACACATTTAGTATTATAGTAGGTTTAGATTTTTCTTTTAGAAGATATTTAATTAACGTGCGGAATAGAGTTTCAGCTATTTAGTCATTAATTTATATTTCATGTCAATTGAATTATGTTTATATTGATGTTCAAAATTTTCTTATCACTACTATTTTCATCTATTTATAAAATAATGACGAAATAATGACGAAATAATATCTGCATAGTTGAATTGTATCCTAACCCTTCTCATGAAATCAAAGACGAACTTTTCTTTTATATTAAAAATTCATTGCACAAATAGTCTAAAGTTAAAGTTAAATCGTAAACAATCCAGATTGAAATTTTAATCTAGATGCATGAAGGATTGAAAAATAATTATAAAATAAGTTGACATGACAAAAAAAAATAAAAAAAATTTATATATATTTTGTAGAAAGCATGCGTGCAAGTTGTTAAAATCCGACAAGGATACAGAAAAGTCAAAATGGAAGCTGGGCGGAGACCCACGTACGTTAAGAACATTGATTTGGACAGGACGGCGTCGTACCATTCCAAAGTCTTGGCGATGGGCTTGACCATGACCAAACAAAATAGAAAAACAATTATTATATTAAATACTTAAATATATATATATATATATATAAAAAAAACTTTATAATAAAAGAGAAATGATTAATAATAATAATTTTCTGTAATGTTTTTAATAGTTTGGTGGTGGTCCAATGAATTTGCACTTCTTTTCAGCCTTTGTTTCCCATTCATGAATAAATGGAATTGAAAACTGGATTTTTCTTTTTAGAAAATGAAATAAAATAGAACTTGAGAGAGTGACTTTTGAATTCAAATAATGCTATGGCCTTATGGGTCTAGGTTAGCCATTCAAGTTAGATAGAGCCACTTTGTGTTAGAAAATTATTATTTTTTATATTCATCTCCTTTCTCACGTCTTCGAATTGTCTTACATAACTTTCGAATTAGATTTTGAGTATATTTTTTATTTTTATGAAAATCGAGCACATACGTGAGTAATCAGAGAATATTGTTACGTAGGAAAAGTTTGTCATTCATTCCAGTCACTTGACCTTAGATCAATAAAGTGACATGCTGACACATAATGTGGTCCTATAAATATATAATTAATTTCTTAGGTAAAGAGACGTGTACATTTTTTCTTATTCCCTTTCTTTATTCTTAAATTCATAATTTTTTTATTTATTTATTTATTTATTTATGTACACTACCACTATTCTCACGGAATAGACATACAACATCCTACGACATCATTTGAACATTTTCAAATCTCTTCCCAAACCCTTTTTGCCACAATAAGTTAAATCAACTCAGGGTGGTTTACTCGATTATTTTAATTATTAGTACTCTTTCAAAAAAAAATAATAATAATAATAATATCTTTCATTGAATTTTTTTTCTAATTATTATATTTAATTTGTATAGATTTTGCCTATAATTTTTTATTTTGTTTTGTAAAAAATATTTAATTAATACGAGATGGGGATTGGAGCTTTGACATTATATCACTAGATCGTACATTATGTCAGTTGAGCTATGCTTATGTAGGCTAAAATAAATTATATAATTTGACGATATATAATACATACAAGTTTTTTTTTTAGTTTAATAATTGAAGAGCGAGGGATCGAACTATCAACCTTAAAGATGGTAAAAAAAATGTCAGATTTATGCTCAGATTGACTGGAATGGTTAGTAGTAAATAATAATTAATTAGAGAAATTTGAATTTTTCAAAATTCAAAAAAGTAATTAGGTAAACAAAGATAGCAACATTGATTTTTTCCCCATAATTTTTTATTACGAATTCTCAAAATTTATAGAATTGACGATATTGATGGACATTTCTAAAAAATCACAGAAATTATGGAAATTAAAAATATATATATATATATATATATTATTAATGAATTAAAATTTAATATTTTTTTAAGTAAGTTATAGATTATAGAACCTCGTCAATTTGAACATAGCCCAACTGGTCAAGACGTATTACTTCATTTAAATGATCAAAAGTTTAAATTCATCACTCATATGTTGAATTCAATAAATAAAATTATAAATCATTGTCATTAATATATATATATTTTTTTTTACAATATGTGTGGGTGGGGGATCGAACCCGTGATCATCGTCATTAATATTCATATTAATATTGTTAATATTTTTATGTTTAAAAATTATAAATCATTGTCATTAATATATATATTTTTTTTTTTACAACATGTGTGGGTGGGGGATCGAACCCGTGATCATCGTCATTAATATTCATATTAATACTGTTAATATTTTTATGTTTAGCTAAAAATTTACGGAAAAAAAAAGTGTATTCCTTTTATATCAATGTCAACCACTTCTATCTAAAAAAAAAATAATAATAAATAAATAAAATGATGAATAGTACATGGGCACAATATCATTATACTACGTCAATTTATTTTAGGAATATATATATATAATAAGCTAAAATTGTATAGGTAAGGACCAAGAAGAAACATTATTTAACAAACTCCTAAATTCCATTTCAAAATCAATGTTGAAAACTTGAAATATTAATTATATCTACCAAACATCTCAAAACAAAATTAAATTATAAAATATCTCAAAAAATATATATATATATATATATAAAATCACTTTTGAAAATGTCAGAACAAAAAAAAATTAAAATCTAGGTCATTTAAAAAGCCAAAATATCAAGCTTGAGTGAAATTAGGATGGGAAATTAGTTGATTGGTGGTTTAATTAAAACTCTAAACACCTTTGACTTCATAGTGGAAAATTGCCTAAACTTTCCATTTTATTTCTTGTGGTCAAACTTAATCTTAATTGGGAATCATTTGAAGATAATGTGATAACTTTTAAATAAACTGGTTCTTTAATTGGAAAGAAATCATTCCTAAATAATTTAATAATTTTGTATTACAATAACTTATCAACGTGATTGATATCGTAAACTTCAACATAACTTAACTATATAAAATATGAATTAATGATCAAAAGATCTATCATTCCTTCTTCCGCATTAATTAAGTACATTTAAAATAAAAAATAGTTAATATCAATTGTTTAAAAAAAAAATTAAAGCCAAAGTGAGCATAGCTCAGCTGGCATATGTATGAGTTAACGACCACGAGGTCTGTGGTTCGAACAAGTATCCTTTGATGTATGGAATAGAGGTTTTTTTTTTTCACCTTCCAATGAGAGGTTATTAAGAGTTTGATTAAAATCTCACACTAATTAATTAGGTAGAAGGAAAAACCATTGCTCCATTATAAATTAAGATCAACACTGATTTATCATTGGTGTTGTGGGGCAACTTTGACCCGTCGACAAACGTGTAAAGCACGTGACTATCCGAAACGAGAAAGATAAGCTAAGGAAGCCACCTCTTGAATCTCGACCATATAGCCAAACCTGAGGCTCATTTCGAGGTCTCCATTTAAGAAAGTATAAGATTCTGTCAAGTTCAATTTTGGATCCATATAATTCTCTATAAATAGCAAAACATTATTCACTATCGGGTACCGAAAATTTATTATGTTAATTTTGTTGGGAACACCTAGGTTTGTCACTAGTTTAAAGCATTGGGGCGTGTTGGGTAAAGTGTCATACTGTGTGTCTTGTTGGGTAAGTGTTGCTAATTAAAATTTAAGTTGCAAACTAGGTTTTGACCGTCGTGTGTCACAATCACAAGAGCTGGATTTGTGCAACAAGACATCAATTGGCCTTATGTTTGGTTAAAACTCCACATCACATCAATTAGACGTAAAGAAAAATAACAAGTGACATTAAAAATAATATTAAATTAATATGTGACTAATTTGGATAGACTTTTAAAGTAGATTAATCTAAATTTAAGTTCAGTGGATATGATGTACCAATAATATTATATGAGAGTCATACTCAAACCTTAACTTAGAAGATGTTAGATGGAAATAGTGAACAATTTATATTCTCAATATATGCTCTAAAAAAAACACTTGAATATGTAGAGAAATTATTGACATACATTAAATAATAAATAAATTGAGGTTTAATAACTTTAAAGAAAATAAAAAATTCATTATAGATTGATTTATTATAAACAAAATAAAAAATTCGCAGAATAAACACTATTTTTAAATTAAAGAATCTGTAAGTACAAAATTATTAGTTTAGAGATTAGTAAACATTTTTTTTAAGTTCTAAAGATTTATTAGATACAAACATGGGCGGGTTGCACAAATAGCAATCCGGCTCAAATTAATTACAAATTTAACAAATTTTAAAATGTTTTTGCAAATATGGCAAAAAAAATCTGTTTCTATCAGTGATAATATACTATCAGTGATAGACTATTACAAAAATCTATAAAAAATTGCGATGGTTAGCACTAGACTTCTATCAGCCATAAGATATTAACGATTGAAATTGTCATATCCGCAAAATTTTTAAAAACATGCTATATTTTTAATTATCTTATTTTAAATTGACATAATTTTCCTACAAACATATATAAAATTACTAAATTTGTAATTTATTAGTTTAGAGATTAGTAAACATTTTTTTAAGTTTTAAAGATGTTAGTGGATTCTTTTTTGAATCCCGTGAACTTAAAAACTTAGTGGATTTTTTTTTTTTTTTTTTAATCCGATGAACTTTATTTTTGTTTAATTATGGATTAAATTATAGAAAATACTCATAAACTATGAGTTTTTGTTTAAATAATACTCTTAAACTCTAAAAAGTTTAAAAAATATCTATTACATTTAAAAACGTTCAAAAATATTCTTATCATCAAATTTTGAATGAAAAACATTAAGGTTTTGTTTTAATAATACCTCTAACCTTTTTCTCAAAAAAAAAATAAATAAATAATACCTCTAACCTTTAAAAACGTTAAAAAAAATACGGTTGCTGTTAAGTTTTCATTCATACCTTTGACTTTTTTCAAAAATACTCTTATTGGAAAATGTTTTTTTCTTCTCCCTCTCTCTGCAGATTTTTCCTCCATGAAAATTAATGGGAATAAACAGATTATTAACATTTGAAAGGTAGTAGTGACAATTTGACCAAATAAAGCTCCAACAACTCAAAATCTATAACCATAACCCTCCCTCATAACTCTCCAAAAACGAAAAAAAAAAGAAAAAAAAAAAAGGTTAGCTAATCGTTGTTGGGATGGATTTGGAAACCTAAATGAGTGAATTCGGGTAGAGATTTGTTCAATTCTTCGAAGGTGAATGATAATTTGTCGTTGTCTTGCTTTGTGGGATCAATTTAGCTTGAATTCGTTTAAGATTAAGCTACCCAAATGCTTGAATTTGACGTCAAATTGTGGGGATAAAAAAGAAATTATCGCTGACCTACCTACCGCTTCCATCTTCCAAATTTGTGTTTTTTCATTGGATCAAGATTAACACTCGAATTTGAAGTTCATTTGTGACTTTGTGTTTGGTTTAAACTTATGAGTTTCACTTTAATAATAGTAACATTAAACTTGAAAATTTAAGGAGCGCTACAACTAACAAAACAATCAGCTGAAAACGCTAGCTAGTTAAGCTAGCGCGTAATAGATTTCTTTGTGTTGGGCTCGCTTCTTCAAGCGAAGCCCAACCTATACAAGACAAGGTGTTGTTCCCTTTCTCTCAGCCACAAGTGGCTTACATATATATGTATTGATCGACATTCCTACTACTTCTTTCCTTCTGGTCTATGAATACATGATGAATAAACAAGACTTCTCGATAATTTTTATGGAGGAAGAATCTGCAAAGAGAGAAAGAAGAAGAAAAATAAGAGTATTGTTGAAATTTTTTGAAAGGTCCAAGATATTAATGAAACTTTAAAGATTTCTATTCAAAATTTAACGGTAAGGATATTTTTTTAACATTTTTTTTAAAGGTCAGTGATATTTTTGAATTTTCTTTTAAAGTTTTATGTATTATTGAAACAAATCTGTAACTTTTCCATCTAAAATTTAAGGGTAAGAATATTTTTTAACGTTTTTTTTTTAAAGATAGATAAGTATTTTTTAATTTTTTTTAACGTTTAAGGTATTATTGTAACAGAACACATCGTTTATAAGTATTTTCTATAATTTATATATATATATTTAAAACACCTTTAATCATATATTAAATTGACTAACAAAATATGTTATATATTATACAATGAATTTACATTGGAAGGTGTTGACGACATGTGGATCGCCCTTTTTAATATTACTGTCCAAAAGTTAATTACGTTGAAATTGAAAATTACAAAATACTTTTTTAAAAAATAAAAAGTAGTTGAGGGCACGTGCGAGGAAGTATGGTCAAACAGTCAACGACCGACGCGTGTGAACACGTGACAGCCGAAATGGGAACAGTTGGTCATTCAATAATTATATAAAGCCAAAGCCAACGGTCTTATTTTTTTTTTATTTTTTTTTTTCTATTTTAGTTTTTCTAACACATTTAGTTAAGATCTTTGTGCTTTTTTAAAAAATTAATTTGTGATCCTTTAAAATTTCCAATTGTATATAAAAAAAGTAAAAATATAGAATTTTGTACCTCTATTAAAAAAAAAAATCTTTTACCCTTAGATGTAAATGATATATTTTTGTAGATATATACGTAAAAAGTTTTAAACTCTAATAAATTTCGAGAATTTGAGTCACATATGATTCCTCCCTAACATTTATATACTTTAATCAAAGTTGAGTGTGATTTTGTTCTTCCCTTCGAATAATATTCTCATCTATTATGTCAACTCCTTCTCTTTATTGGAATGACTATCTTTTTACCTATGTATATGTATGAATAAAAATATTCCCGACCAATATAATCAAACTGCAAATAATGTCTAACACCGACTAGACAACTAAAATAAAGTGAACAAATAAAACTTTCTTACCGCATAAAAACCCTTTCGAAGAAAAAAAAAACTTAAAAATGAAGTAGAAAAATTCATCGTTGTTAATTAAGAATAAAAACCATCAATCACAACTATTATCAACACATTTTTTTTTTCTTCTTCTTCTCATTTTGCATCCTATACTTTAATTTTTAGATTCGAGTCACATTTTTTTTATAGAATATATTTTTTTTTTCTATTACTTTTTAACTTTTAACAAAAGTTGAGTTCATTTATGTTCTTTACCTCCAGCTCATATATGATCCATTGGTTTACTGAGTGATTTTTTTTATTTTTATTTTTAATTCTAATATTTTATCAATCTATATGTATGAATTCAAATGGTTCACAATCTTGTAATAATTCTCAGTTTGGTCTTTAAATCTCTTAAAATTATCAATTTATGTTCAGAGTAGAAAAAAAATTCCAATTAAGTTCTTCTATAAAAAAAATTATACAACAATTCAGTTAAATTTTGTTAATAAAAAGTTGATTTGTCGCCAAATCGAATATAGCTCAATTGAATTTGACGTATCCTTAAATTACTATTTTATTAACCTATTTGGACGCAGGACATGACACCTAAAAGAAATAGAGTTTGTTAAGGAAAGCGGATACAAAAAATAATTGGCGTTGGATAATTATTATTTGTTTTGTATTTTTTTAATCTAAAAAAAAACAATTGGGCCATTAAAAAAGGCCTTTGACTCTTTAAAGAAGTTTGGATGTTACGAATGATTGGTCGGTCCATTTACACATGGGCCCAATAAGAATGGGCTGTTGTTGAGCCGGAGGGTTCATACTAGGCCCACCAAATGAAAGAGAGACCAATTGGCCCATATCTTTGAGGAAATTGCAAAATGTAACCTGTCAGGTATTTTATTTTATTATTATTATTATTTTTTATT
This sequence comes from Herpetospermum pedunculosum, assembly GCA_028017165.1. Classification (NCBI taxonomy): domain Eukaryota; kingdom Viridiplantae; phylum Streptophyta; class Magnoliopsida; order Cucurbitales; family Cucurbitaceae; genus Herpetospermum; species Herpetospermum pedunculosum. Next base: position 16,301,220 of record CM051523.1, read on the forward strand.
ATTATTATTTTATTTTTTTTTTGCCAAAACTCATCCGTCTCTAAAAAAAAAAAAAAAAAAAATTAAAAAAATATTAATGTTTTGACCTATTTGGGGTGTGAATTTCTTGTTTATCCTTGACTTAATAAATTCATTTTTTCTTCTCTTTCTCCTCCCCTCTGTTGTTTTCATTCTTCTTTTTCTTTCTCATGCCACCATAATTTGAGCATTCATCGCCGATTTTCAATACGATCAGTTATAACCATGTTTTGATGAAAGGGTCGAACAAGCTCTCTTCTAACACGAAGACCTTAGAAGTTTACATGAAATTAAAAAAAAAAAATCTTTCAATTTGATTCTATTACGATATCCACCAGTAAATCAATATACCAGTGTTTTAGTTATTTATCGATATCGGTAAATTTGTTCATACCGGTGTCATAAATCGATGACACATTCACTTACCGATATCGATATATAACTGATTACTCGGTGATCTCATTATTTACCGATGTATCATTTACTTGCCGATATCTTACCAGTGCATCACTTACTCACCGATACCGATTTATATCAGTTTACCGGTGTAAATGGCATCTTACCGGTATCGGTAAATCAACGAAAATATCCTGACCATGTAGTTTCTAACTGTGTAACAATATTTAATATTTTGTTGTAAACAGTTATCTTCCGCACTTTCACTTGTATAAATACATGCTTCAATTCATTAATAAAGTGTGCAGAATATTATATTTCTTCCGTTCTTAATAGATTCACTAAGCTCAAAGTTATGACTCTTTAGAGTTCAAATTAAATTAGCTCGACTTTACAGATATTAAAACTCAAGATACTTTAAAATTTTGATTAGTTTACAAACATGGTTGCAAAGAACACAAAAAAAAAACGTATGAAAACGAGTGATTATTTAGTTAAAATGAGGTTATATCGAAGGAGATACGTTGTTTGGAAGAATAGATCCAAAATCGCGCTATGGGATCGTGCTCGATATACAATCGCATAGCAGATCTCTATCTCAAATGTAGCCACTAAAAAATGATATTTTAATCTTCTTTCTTTTTTAATATCTCAATATTTTTGGATATTTCAAATGTTGCCACTAATGTCTAATCATGCATCGCTCTCAACTTATATATCTCACTTGGTTGTTTATAAATTATTGAGTTTTGTTGGTAACTTTGTAGGCAAGAATTCAACCATTAGGAAGGAAGGACAATGGTGAGTAGGAGACGACTAAGGCTGATTTGAAACAGAAGATGGGAAAGGATAAGTGGGAGGATGACCCCAAACATTCAAATATCTATATCTTAAATATCATTATCCACATCCACATGTATTTTTGTCACTTTTTAAATAAATTATATGGATCTTATTATTATATATTCATGCTAATCACAAATTGATTCCGATGTCTAAGTCAAAAATAGGGTAAAGAAATAGCAAAATTAGTTATTTTTAGAGAGAATACCATAATGAACTTGGTCCTCTTATTGTTAGGTTGTATTTATATCATGTTTCTAGGATTTTTCACTAAGCTTTTAGGATTCGATCGAAAGGAATCAGACCAGATCCGTTCGGATCGCACCCCTTTTGGACGGGGCACGTGGGGTCGACCTCAAACTAGTTGGTCTCGAGCCGACCCCAATGCCTTTGGCATTTGGCCCAATATGTGTCATCTCTAGGGCCTAGTTGGGCCCTAGACTTGGTTGGCTAGGTGACCCTGCATATTTGACGTTTGACCCAATATATGTTTTCTTTAGAGCTTATTTGGGCACTGAGTGGGACAGCCCAGACCTGAACGTACGACCTTTTATTCTCGATATTCAGGTAGGTCAATTTTTTCCTATAACAAACATGATTGAAGGAAATTGGATATACTTAAAAGTAAAAAGGGAAAAAAATAATTTAGACCCTAAACTTATGTGGTTGTAATAATTTTAACCCTGAACTTTCAATTTGATCAAATTGAAACTCAAAGTTGCAAGTGTTGCAATGTAGACTTGGACTTTCAATTTGAATTAAATCTCAAACTTGCATAGGTGTTACAATGTAAACCTCAAATTTATATAAGTGTTGCAATGTAGACCCCAAACTTATATAACCCTGAACTTTCCATTGCAATTGTGTATTGTTAATTTTGAAGTTATGTTTGGTTAATATTTCATTTCACCCCTATCTTATGTTCTACACAATTGTTTGTTTATTTCTATATGATATTGATCTGATAATTTCTGAATTCGTCGTTCCTTGAGTTTAGAAGTTCTGGTTAAACTAGCTAAGCGATGTACTTGTTTCTTAGAAGTTTGTCACTGCTCCAATACCTATGTCCTGTATTTCTGAAGATTGAGGGAGGGAAAACAATAAGGACCCGTTGGCAGGGAGTAATTCGAATTTTATTTTATGTTTTTCAGATTCACTAGTGCAACAAATATGCAATTAGTAGATAATTTGGATTTTATTTTTCAAAATTGTTTCTGAATTCTATGATCCAAACAGTGTAAATTATGAAAAACGACATATTTTTTTTTCTTCTAAATTTTGAATTTGAAATTTTAAAACGCAGAATTATATTTAAAATGATAAACACTTGAATAAATATAGTATAGTATAATATAATACAATATATTATAAATTATATGATTTTGTAAAATAATAATTATACAAAATTATAACATAAAATATGTTCATAAATTAATTAATAATAATTTATATTCAACATAATATTTTAATTAATGTGAGGATTGAACCCATGACTTTGAGCTATGTTCGGTTTGGCCAAAATTTACCTTTTTTGGGTGGTAATAATGCACGGAGTGCTCACCCACTGCACCAAGTGGTTGTCCGATTCAAACTAATATTTAATTGGTAACAACGGCTAGTTTTATGATTTAGAAAAATATAATTAAACACATTTTGAAAAATTAGTTAAATTGATATCCAATTTATAAATCTGCTACCAAACACTTAATTGAAAACATTAAGGGGGCGTTTGGCCCCCCGTAATAGGTTGGAGTGGTTTTGGATTTAGAATCCAAAACCATGTTTGGGGCGAGGGGTTGGGAACCCCGAGTTTGGGAAACCAAACTCATGGGTTACACCTTCCAAACCCTTCCCAAACCAATGATTTTTCTTAAAATTACACTATATTGGTGTGATCCACCATTTCTCTTTCTACATTTTTCATAATTATGGTGGGTCCCAACATTTTTCAATCAATTTTTTTCATTGTTATGGTGTGTCCCACCATTTTTCTTTCAATTTCACCCTCTTAATTATAATTATATAGTTTTCTAATTATATTTATCTAAATAAAATTATTATTTTTAATTTATTTATATTTAATTTAATTAATAATAGCTCAAAATATGTTAAGATAAAATAAAATATTTGAGCATGTTAATATTTTAAAAAATAATATTTAATTTTTAAATTAACAAATTAAAAAAAAATCGTTTTATAATTTATGTGAAGCTTAACTTTATGAAAGGTTTGAAATTATAAATTTCAATCCGTATTTAAGAGATGCATACTTGAGAATATTATCCAAATATAATAGTAGGTTGTTGTTTAATTATTGTTTTCTTTCGTTTGTGTTTTTCATTTCAGTTTTTTTTTTTTTTTAAATTCTTTATCTAAATATGTATTTTTTTAAAAAAAAATCAAACCGATTGACATGACATGTTATGTTTTTTGAGACGTTTGAATGAAACATTTAATTTTTTAATTCCTTATCCAAATATATATTTGGTTCTTGTAAGCAATGTTTCGATTGTTGGAAATAATTTTCTTATTCTTAGACTATAGCATAAATTAAATTCTTCGTTCAAACGTTTAGAAAAAAAGTCACATGTTGCATAAAAAAAAATCTACAATTCACAAAACATCCACTAAAAAATAAGAAGAAAAGAAAGAAAGAAAAAGTAGCGAAAGGAAAAAAGGAAAAAAAAAATTGTCCAAATCCGGGTTTCAACACTGCACCCCAAACACTGACTTCTGATTCCCAGGCTTCCGAACACTGCACCCCAAACACTGTTTTCTGATTCCCAGACTTCCCAACACTGCACCTAAACATCGTTTTCTGATTTTCAGGGTTTAGAACCCTCCCAAACAATCCCACAGGATTTTGATTCCCAGTGTTCTAAATCTATTACGGGGCCAAACGCCCCCTAAATATAACTACAATTTTATTGTTAAAAATCTTGTTAGTTGCCCATGTAGGAAGTCAAAACTTCAAAATAGAAATAGTTTATTATTCTTGGCATCAAATGGCACTATGCAAGGAGGAGCAAGAAATATAAAGAAATTTGAAAAGGAAGCTATGAAATAAAAAAATTAAGGTCTACATTGCAATACTTATATAAGTTTGGAGGTGATATTGTAACACTTATATAAGTTTGATGTTTAATTTTATGAAATTGAAAGTTTAGTTTGTGACACTTATACAAATTTATGATTTAATTTGACCAAATTAAAAGTTTTAAAATTACTACATCCTCCTAAATTTAGGATCTAAATTTTTTATTTTTTAAATAAATATCCTCCCATCAATTGATAAGATCAGTACACAATTTTAAGTTGAATTTTAATTTGACATTGGTTTGTGTCTTATCCTTCACAAATTCGCTTTTTTTCTTCTTTTTTTTCATTTCATTTTCTCTCTATATATTTGTTTTTAGCTTCAAAATATCTAATGACAACTTATTTGGATTAACTTTAGGTCACCTCTACTTTCACTCCAAACGTAATCAATTAATGGTAATTCTGACTTTTGAATCCACATCGATTATTTTTTATCACGTTTATCAAAATCTGCAAATGTAATCAAAGTGTGGACTCCACCTTAAAATATATAATTTCATTACTTCATTTCTCTACCCGCTTGTGAGTTTTCAATTGGATTACTATTGATTATTACATAGGTCTCATCCATTTTTTGTTTATTTTTTCATTGTTTGTCCATTTCTCTCTCTTCGCCAAAGAAGTCAGGGTCATCTTCTTCCCCCTTCTCCGGCCAACCTTGTTGCCGTCCACCTCACTCCAGCCAATTTCGTCGTCGCCGCCGCCCATACGTTAGAAATGAGTTTCTTTTTCTTTAAAACAAAATGGGGTTTCTTATTTTTTTTTCTCTTTCAAGCAATGATTTTTCTTTTTCTTTCTTTTTCTTTTAACAAATTCTTTCACGCCTCCTCGCCAATCTCATTTCTCTTTTTTTTTCCACAAGTTTTTTAATCCAAAATTTGTGGAGAAAAAAGAGAAACTCATTATATTGAAACCCTTACAAATTGGGGTTGTTTTTCTTTTGTGAAAAAGAAACAAAAATGAGTTAATGGAAGAGGGAAGAGATTGAAACTTCAATGAGGAAAAACGAGAAAAAAGAGAGAATAAATAGAGGGAAGTGAAGATTCATGTTGAAAAATGGGTTTACGAGTATCTACACAAGTAATGTTCGGATAACGAGTATACACACGATTCTCCACACGATTAAAGAGAAAAGACCTTATAGTAAACTCACGAATGATTACGTGCAAGTAAGCACTATAATGAAATTTAATTTATCTTTGAATTAGCTTTAAATAAACATTATTAAAAGTAAACCGATTATTAACAATTCATTACATTCCACATGTGGAATGGCCTTCATAATTCATTATCTATACCCATCCAAATATTAGATGAAAATGCCATTTTAACTTCCTACTTTTTGTCAAATCAAACTCTTTTGGAGCTAGAAGCAAGATTTTAAGAATTGAAGTGATAACTTTTTTGAAAAGTTCAACCATTATCTCTAATAATAAAAACAAAGTTTGGTAGAGTGGTTATAACAATAATAAAATTAAATAAATAAATAAAAGAGAGAACGACAATATAAGAAATTGAACCGAAGATATTTTCCATTCTTTATCCCAGGAAGCTTTTTTAATACTTAAAAATCATTTAGAGTACTTGGTAAGTTAAATACTTCAAATGCACATAGTTTAATAGATATACTATCAGGGGCGGATCGAGGATTTTATGTCAGGGCACAATTCATATAAATTTAATTTTAGATTTGTTGATGCAATATTCAAATTAAGTAATATCGACTAGGTTAAATTACAAGTTTAGTCTCTCGATTTTCACATTTATATTTATTTTGCCCCACTAGTTAGAAAATGTTTAATAGAATTTTACATTTTTAATTTTGTGTCTAATATGTCATTCGCCTATTTCACATGTTTCAAAATTCATGGACTTGCTAGACACAAAAACGAAAATTTAATGTCACAATATTAAACATAAACTTCAATTTTATATCTATATATCAATTAATTTTTAAAAAAGTTAGATTAAGGCATAGACCTATAAGACATCTTTAAAGTTTATGAACCTATTACACACAAATTTTAAAGTTTAAAATTCTATTAGAGACTTTTTAAAGGCCATGTACCAAATACACACAAACCTGAAATTAAAGTTTAACGACTAAACTTGTAATTTAGTTTACTAAACTATAATAAACAACTTTGTATGATATAGATTTGTTTTATAATAAACCATCTAAGAATCGAACTTGTGAACGTGAGAGGGGTAGACAGATGGGACATGATGCTAACCAACGGAGCAATCTAGCTTTTATAAAATCTTAGCTTAGACTTTAATATATAATACATAAGTTCAGATTTTTACATAATTTAGCTTAGCTTTTAATATATAATAGATAAGTTCAAAAAGTTGAGGGGCACGTGCCCCTGGCCCCTTAATGGATCCGCTCCTGTTTACTATCATTATTACCTTCTCTAAAGTTGATGATTCGAATCTTACGCTACTTTTGTTGAACTAAAAAAAAAAATTAGGAATAAATATTTTTATCATCCCTTGAAGTTTCACAAGAAAATCTATTTGATTATTGAATATAGCATGATTCTGAAGGAGAAAATAAACATTTTCAAAATCTCAAAAGTTAAATGGTAAGATTTTGAAATTCATAATCGAAACTATTTGTAAAACGACAAATATTTCAACAAGAATATAATATTCAACTAACATAAATTATTTATCTCGATTAACAAGTCAAAAGTTTGAGTTTCTCACCCTAAAATAATAATATTATATTAGTTTTTTCAAAATATCTTATCCCACTTTGATTATTAAATTTTTGACAAAGTGATTGATTGAGACTTCGGGAATTTTATTAGAAAAATGCTGTCATTTGGGCTCAGAACCACTAAATAAAATAATGATAGTGAACAAATAAAAAGACAAAACATAATTTTTTTTAAAGCAAAGACAAACATGATTGAGGTATACAAAGGAAATCCAAAAGATTTCATGTTCAACTTGCAACAATTTGTTACACCCATTTGTCAAAATACAACTGGCGTAGAAAAGAAGTGTTCATTTCGACTACGGGTGTAATCGGTTCGGTTCAACCAAATTGTACTGAAAATTAGAACCCGATGCAAGTTTTGATCAATTTAATAGGATCATCACATCCACACTTTTTTTTTCTTCACAATATATAGGGGTGGAGGATCAAACCTAAGACCTTTTAGTTATCAGTCTATATATCATGCCAGTTGAGCTATGTTTCTTGTTGACACAGTTGTTTTCATTTAATGCTATAGGTTTAGTGCCAAAGTGAGCATGACTCAGTTGACATATCTATGTATTGACGACAAAGAGGTCTGTGGTTCGAAAATGCTATAAGAAAAAAAAAAAAAAAAACTCACTGCTATATAAATGTTATGTAGCATATGCTTGTCTTATGGTTGCGATTTGTTAAAATTAAATGTTTACTATCAAAATGTAAAAAAATTAAATTATCATCGAGATTTCAAACCCGATCTCAACAGAAGAAAGTAGTGTTTTAAGATGGATTGAAAATATCTTATTATCTTACTATATCTAAAAGGCTCTTAGATGAAGAAACTTTTCTACCTATTTTATCCCTTTACCTTTGAATATATGCCCATTTTGTCCATGATAGAGAAAGTACTCCTTTTTTTTTATTATTATTTTTAAAATTATTGCATGCACTCACCTTCCTTAACTAAATCTTTAAGCCAAAGCGAGCATGGCTCAGCGGGCATATGTATGTCTTAACGACCACGAGGTCTGTGGTTCGAATCCCCCCACCCCCAATGTACTCAAAAAAAAAAAAAAAAAACTAAATCTTTAAAGCATTCAATTTCATTTAAAGGAAGGTTGAAGGACACCACTCACAATTACAATTTTTAGTAAGTGATTTTCTTCATTCAATTAATTTTGGTTTTCAAAGAAGAAAGCGGTTTTCATAAAAAGGAGGGAGGGTGAGAAAAAGAAAAACAAGAAGAGACGAACAAAATTAATTTTAAACTCACCACCTTCTTAGCAATCAATACCAACAAAAATAATCTAATATAAATATGAGCTTCTTCTCACCAATTTTAATAAATATGAGCTTCTTCTCACCAATTTTAATTTTGATAATTGATAATTTTGTTGAGTTCAATCTCTCAGTTTGAAAAAGAAGACATAGAGACGCCTAGAAAGAGAAGATTAAGAAGGGGCAACATCTATAAGTCATGAACGGCTGACATCTTCGGAAGAAGATTAAACAAGAGATCAGCGTTGATGATGGAAGACACAAAATTACCAAAGAAGAGAAGGAGCAATTGAAGAAGATTAAACTAAATTAATGGTAGAGAAAATAGGAAGAAATTGAATTAAGGTTATTACTTATCAGTGAGTTTTATATGAATATGGTCAAATGGGCTAAAAAAAAATATAATTTTTCCTTTTAAAGAAAAATACAGTTATTTGTTTTTTTTTTTTTTTTTTGAGTACATTGGGGGTGGGGGGATTCGAACCACAGACCTCGTGGTCGTCAACTCATACATATGCCAGCTGAGCTATGCTCGCTTTGGCAATACAGTTATTTGTTGGTTCTTTCTCTTTTAACTTTTGTAACTTGCATTTACAAGCCTGCTTTGCCTTTTCTTTTGCATTTATTTATTCCAATTTTAGTTATTTTTTTTAAAAATTAAATATCAAATCAAACAATCCTAATCAATTTCTCTAATTATATTTATCCATTCTTTTTACTATTAATTAATTAATTATTTCTTACTTACCTACAATCATTTAAAAAAAAACATGTAATTGAATTTGAATTAAAAAATTACCTTCTATATATTTCATCAAATATCTTTTCATTTGAAAATGATAGCCTTTACTAAAATCACGTGTAAAAGTATGAAAATTAAAATGATGCACCATAATAACTTCAAAATATATCACATGTTTTAATTTTTATTTAGGATTTTTTCAATAAAATTTAAAGTCTTATTTTTTATAACTAAAAAGGGGCGTAAAACTTTGGGTCCATTAGGTTGTCAGCATGATATCAAAATCTAAAAAAAAAGTTTATCATCATTTATGTGTTAAACACATCTCTCTTCGTCTCAACGCTCTTAAACTCGTAATTCCATCTGAATCCATTACACTCGAAAATCAGCATCTAAAAAACCAGCATCTGAATCTATTTTTTTTTACAATTTTTTCTATAATTTTTCATATTTTCATTGTCAATGACTTCTTTCAATAAATTTTAAGAATGCGATTTTTAGTTTTTATTTTATGTATCCTTCACAAATTTCTTTGAAGATAACAAAAATAATTTTAACCACAGTACTTCACATTCTTTTTTTCAATAGCACTCACATTAATTATTCATTTTATTGGGATAGTTTTGAAATAAAAGAGAGTCGTACATGTATAAATATTACATATGAATTTGAAAGATCTTAATCCATTAATTTAAATAGATTCAAATAAGCTGATATTTTTATTTCTTTCAATTATAAGAATATTATATTTTGAATTTGGTTTAACTACCCATTTTGATTGAACAATCTAATTTATATTTAAAATAATAAAAAAAAGTTGAATTGCATTTTTAGTCCTTTTACATATTTTGTTTAAATTACGTTTTTTTTTTTAATAATTAAAAATATTGTAGGGGAGAGGAAGAGGGAGGGGAAGAAAGAGAAATGTGATGCGTTGGAAAATGAGATAAAGTTGAATAGTAATTTCTGTAGAAGTGTGGAGAGTTAATAATAATTACTGTTAAAGTCTGAGGAGTTGATATTTTTTATCTGAGTTCAACAAGTCCGTGGGTCAAACGGGATAAAACTTCTCCCCAACTCCTTGGGCCAAACACCTCTTTAGGGGACCTATTAGACACTTTTTAAAGTTTATGAACCTACCCGTTTAATCTTTAAACTTGTAAATTAACCTTTTATATTAACCAATAAGCATTTCATCATTTTCACCGTCAATCCATGTATTTAATTTTTTTTATTAAGAAGTAAGAATATGAAAGTGTACATTTTGTTGATATTAGAATGTTGATGAAAATGTAATAAGCTGCTTTAAATTGAATTATTGACAATATATTTGGGTAAGTACAAAAATTGGACTAATAAGAATTATAATTTTTAAAAAATGTCTAATATAACTTTAATCATGTTAGGTGAGTTTCATGTGATAATTCTCAATTTGTCAAAATTGTCTAAAATACTCTTTGTAGGTGTTACTTTAAAAAATGACACAATTTAATGTGATTGATTGAAATCATATCCTAAATTTATTATTTCCTTTATGACATTTAGTTTTTTTTTTTCTTTTTTCTTTTTAATTTTTCTTTATATATCTCTGAAACCACCTCAATTTTATTTTCGTTTTTTTCCTTTATGTCGAGTTTTTCCATTTTGTTTTAGCAAAGGTAGTTTAATTAATGCGAGGATCGAACTCATGACCTCTTAGTCAAGGACACAACCTTATGTCGAGTTTTACCATTTTTTCCTTCATATATACTATGATTATATATTATAATTCAACATATATGATATATACCTAGTTTATATATATTAATTCAACCTATATACTTTGTTTATATATTAATCCAATATATATACTAACTTTTTTTTAAATTTAAAATATATACCACAAAAACATAAAAAGTGGAATGAAAAAAAAAACCCTAAAATTCATTCTAAACATATTTGAATCTGGGCGCCGAACAGGGGAGACAACGTCGTTCAAGGTCTGGGCGCCACATACCTGTAGGTGCAGACATTGACGCGTGGGTTACTGTCACGAATTGCCAGGGAGAAGGAAATCACGTTATGGGTTGTTGCACAGATGTCGTCGCTAGTTGCCAAACACCGTCGAAACGCGTCGCCTATTTGCGAATTTTCGAAGAGGTCGTGTGCCTGCTGAAAGTCACCGCCATCTAGAGGAGAAAAAGCGTGGGTGTCATCATCGGAGGACTGTTGGCCTAGAAGGACATGCTGAAGGAAGGGTCTGACGAACGAATAGACGACGACACCTTAGACGGGTCATGACAACGACAAGTGATCCATCTTGGACGACTCGTAGCTTGCTGGCCTAGGAGGACACGCTCAAGGAAGGGGCTGACGAACGACCAGACGATGATACCTTAAATGGGTTACGACAATGACAAGTGATCCAACTTGGACGATTCGCAATAGCAACGACGTTCTTACGGATTCCGGCGAGAACGTGCTCCCTCAACTCCGATAAATTGGGCAAATCCTACGATTGGGTGCCATATTCTTCCATCTCGCTCCTTGAAAGTTAGATGGAAGGGAGACATTTTTTTTTTGGGAGAGATAGTGAAAGAGGTTTTAGGGGGAAAATTTTAAGGTTTTTTAAAGGAGGTTAAAAGAAAAACATATTAAGTAGTGATATTTAATTTGTTAGGATGCAAGAATATTTTAGTAATTTTGTTTTTTTATTAAATGAGTAGATTCTACAAAATTCTACCCATAATAAATAAATTTATATTAGATCGGAGTGAAAATATGCCCGGCCCATTTGGCACAATATTTGGACCCACAAAGCTAATGTGTCCAACATTGATTGGAAGAAACATTCTCAATTATTCAAATAGCAAAAACCTAGATTTTCTATGTGCTGATTCTGATCGCTTCCAGACCCTAAAAAAGGCCAAAAAGAAACAGAATTAAATCGTGTTCTTCCATGGTTGGAGCTCAATCTTCCTCTCTCAAATCTTCTTTATTCCATCTTCTTTCTCTTATCATTTTCATTATCCAATCGCTCAATTCTGCGCCCACAGCTCACTCTTTTCCCCACTCCCAATCACTTTTTTTCTTCATTTCCCGCCGAAAATGCTCTGTTTTCAAACCCCAAATCATTTCCCCTTTCCATTTTCCTCGAAAATGTCAAGTTTACTCATCTGGGTCATGCCGATTTCTCCTATTTCCCAATCGAATTGAGAATCCCCTGATTTCAAAACTCTGTTTTTAGCCTTTTAGTTGAAGCGAAATCGGAGATGGCGGGTGAGGCGGCGCCGGCGAGGAATGTTCTCTTTGGGAAATACGAAATGGGACGTCTATTGGGGAAAGGGACCTTCGCGAAGGTCTATTATGGAAGAAACTTGAAGACCCACGAAAGTGTCGCCATTAAAGTGATCCTGAAGGACAGGGTGAAGAAAGAGGGGCTTCTGGAGCAAATCCGGCGAGAAATTTCTGTGATGGGGTTGGTTCGTCATCCCCATATTGTGGAATTGAAAGAAGTAATGGCGACGAAATCGAAGGTGTATTTTGTGATGGAGTACGTTAATGGAGGCGAACTGTTTGTGAAAATGTCTCAACGAGGAAAATTGTCAGAAGATGAAGCTAGAAAGTACTTTCAACAGCTTCTCTCCGCCGTGGACTTTTGCCACAGCCGTGGAGTCTCTCACCGTGATTTGAAGCCTGAAAATCTCCTTCTTGACGAGAACGGTAATTTGAAGGTCTCTGATTTCGGCCTCTCCGCCCTGCCGGAGCAGCTCCGGATCGACGGTTTGCTTCACACACGGTGTGGAACTCCGTCGTATGTGGCGCCGGAGGTACTCCGAAAGAGAGGTTACGACGGCGCCAAGGCGGATATTTGGTCTTGTGGGGTGATTTTGTTTGTGTTGCTTGCTGGGACTTTGCCATTTAGAGCTGATAATGTGATGCAATTGTATAGGAAGATTTTCAAGGCTGAGTTTGAGTTTCCTCCTTGGTTTTCTTCAGAAGCCATGGAAATGGTGTCCAAGATTCTTGTTGTTAATCCGGAGAAAAGGGTTTCAATGGTTGAGATAATGCAGAGTTCTTGGTTTCGAAAGGGCTTCACAAAACCAGTTTCATTCAATGATCAGAAAGATGAGTTCAACAATGAAATCTCTGAATTGGGAAATCCCAAGTTGTTGTTGTCATCTTCTCCTCCTTTTTACAACGCCTTTGAGTTCATTTCCTCAATGTCCTCTGGTTTTGACTTGTCTAGTTTGTTCGAAACCAAGAAGAAACAAGGCTCCATTTTCACTTCAAAGTGCTCTGCTTCAGCCATTATAGCCAAGTTTCAATCTCTGGCGTTGAAGCTGAATTTCAAGGCTACCAAACTGAGGGAGTTCAAGGTGAGGCTGCAGGCCAAGGAGGAGGGGAGGAAAGGGAAGTTGACAATCACGGCAGAGGTTTTCGAGGTGGCGCCGGAGCTGGCAGTCATCGAGTTCTTGAAGTCGGCAGGCGACACTTTGGAGTATAATAAGTTTTGTGAGAAGGATGTGAGGCCTGCATTGAAGGACATAGTTTGGAGCTGGCAAGGAGAGAGTGAGTGCCTATAATGGTTCCAAGCGTAGAGACTATATATGGAAGATACGAATAGAGATGCGGAAGTTCCAACATCGTGTTGAAGTTAGAGGTTGAACATGACACTTGCTGAAGAGGAAGAAATGCGGTAAAGAGGAGTTCCAAGTGTAGGAGTTCATTCTACTGTAAGAGGAGAAACAGGCGCAAAAGTAGTAGTAGAAAAGGAGAATCGAATTTGGCAAGGAGTGAACGAGTGCCTAAATGGTGGATTCTTTGCAAAATGACCATTGATGAAGAAGAAGCCATTTTTGTGCATTGATGTACATAAGTTTATCTTTGAAGTTCCCTGTTTGATGTGTTTGGGAAGAGGAAAGAATGTATAGTATAGTATTGAATGGTTTTGATTTATTAGATTAGATGACAGTGGGAGTTGATATGTGTTTGGGAGTTGTAAAGAATTTGCTTGTAAAATACTTGGATTTGTCAGAGAGTGATTAGGATTTTAGTTTTGAGAAGTTTCATATGACAAATTTATATTATGGACTTTGACAATTTGTAGTTTGTCTAATGTTTTTGGGGGTCTTGTATATAAATTTTTGTGACATGTAATGATTAGAATACAATTCTTATCCTTCTACTTTGAATCTTATAAAGGATGTTTGACTTATGATTTTAATAAGTTTAGGTTATGAAGTCTTAAGTTATAGAAGTTTGGGTTCATATAATTTTGTTTGGATTTTATTTGGTTTGTGAATTTGTAATTGGTAAGTACTAGTATATGGTATATAAACAGTGAGTTTCGTAACCTCAAGGATAAAAATATTCGTCGATATATCCGTAAATCGAAGGGTTCAATATAGATATTAAAGATACATAAAAAATATCATTTATTAATCTCAATATGGATACAAATATTAATAACAAGATCTATGATTTAGTTTGAAAGTAAAATGACCTTAATTATTACTTTAAATAATTATTTTTTTAAATGATTTACAAAATTATCCGTCGATATCGATATTTTACCGATATTTTACCGATATATTCATGGATATATCCGTAAAATTGAACTCTCGATATGAATATCGATATTTTCGTCATTGCATAATCTTGAGTTTATGAGACCGGTTGGATTAACAATAAAACAATATATAAAAATATTATTTTTAGTTCAACTATATATATATATGTCTTAAACTAGTTGAATTACGCTCGAGTTGACATGAGATTAACAAATTTATAAGATCTTGTATAGGGCTAGTTAATGCTTGTCTACCATATATGTCATTGATAAAGATGGTGACTAATGATAGAATTACAAATATATTTTAACACCCTATCTTATTTAATATATTATAATCTACAAATTACAAATACTTAGATTAACAATAAATTGGGAAAAAAAATCAATTTCTACAAATTTTGAGAGTGATATCAATTAAAACTTCAAATTAATAATAATATCAATTTAAATGATAAACTTTTATAAGTGAATCAATGTACACTACAATTTCATTTAAAATCGGTTCAAAATCATCTAAATAAAAATATTGTTTACTTAAAATTATCACATTATTCTTTTTAAAATAAGTAAAAAAAAATAAAGGGAGACCACATTATTCTTACTCCTGTTTGAATCCCTGTGATTTGGAAGGATTTCAAATCATAACTTGTTTGCATCCAAATCCAACCTGATTATTTTTTTTTATTTTTTTATTTTTTTTATTTTTAATAATATGTGGGATGTGAGGATCGAACCTAGAACCTCAAATCGAACTGATTTCAAATCCTCCCAAATTCAAGGATTCGAAATACAGGTAAGTGTTTGTTTTTTCAAAAATGTAACTTTTTGTTTTTTTTTATAAGAATTAAAAGAGTCATATGTTTGGTTACCTAGCTCAATTGGCATTAGATGGTCAGAAACATATTTTATGTTATAAATTTTATATGATTATTATTTTATAATATCGTATAATTTATAATATACGTAAAATACTATTTTTATTAAAATTTTGTCATTTTTAAATATAATTATAGATTTTAAAATTTCAAATTCAATTGGATACCCAAAACAACTTTGTTTTCAGAATTTTCAATCACATAATACGAAAATAGTTTTTAAAAATATAATTCAGATGACATACTAAATGCATATTGAATTCGAAGAGATAAAATAGAATTCATATTGCATATGAAACATATCCTTATTTTTTTTAATACAAATTTGAACTTAATTAGTTTGTTTATTAGTCCTTTATTCAGTTTGGTTTTTGGAATCTTGATAACCACACATCTTTGAATGCCCACAATTATAGAAGTTCGAAATTATAGCTGCCGAACATTTTAGATTACAATGATTGTTTTGAAGGAATAATTTATAAGAATGTATGAGAATATTTGGATAATTGAGGTTGTTTTGCAGAATTTGTGTACGAAAAAGTCTTTAAGAGTATGTATTATACCAATAATGCTCTTACTAATATTTAGGTAATTTACATATTATTTTAATCTATTTAAATTTATATAATATTTTGGTATTTAATATAGGGCTGGTTGCACAAACAACAATCAGGCCCAAAATAATTACAAATTTAGCAAAGTTTAAAACTTTTTGCAAATATGGCAAAAAATCAGTGGCTATCACTGATAGACTTTATGACTATTACTGATAAACTTTGATAAGTGATAGACTTCTATCACTCATAGACTATTATCACTGACAAAATTCTATAAAAAAAACTACTATCAGCGATAGACCATACTATCAGTGATAGAAAGTGCTATATCCACAAATTTTTTAAAAAAATGTTATATTATTAATTATTTTACTCTAAATTGACATCGGCTACAATTTCCTTTTAATATAATATTTTATTATTTTTTTTAAATAAATTTAGTTCATACAAATAATTAAAAAATCATAATTCAACTGGCATGATATATCGACATTAAAAAAAAAAAAAAAAAAAAAAAAAAAAAAAAAAAAAAAAAAAAAAAAAAAAAAAAAAAAAAAAAAAAAATTGTTACTATTTAGAAAGTAGAAAATAAAATAATTTATATTAAAGTAAAAAAATAATTTATATTAAAGTAAAAATGTCATTAGAAATGTACGGGAGAGTGGCTATGGCTCTCCCAAGATGATGACACGTGGTAATTTTTTTTATTTTTTTTTTTATTAATGTTGAATTTAGGGTTTTATTTTTAACAACATAAATATTAAATTCTAAATACTAAACCATAAAATCTAAACCTTAAATAAACTCCTAAATCTTAAAATCTAAAATGATATTAGTAATATTATATGATATATTAGTAATAATATTTTGTGTCAAGTTAGAGGGCAGACGGGCGAGATCCCCTTTTCATGTCGGCCCCGCTCTAGATCGAGGACCCTAATTAAATCTTCGATTTTACCTTTGTATCTTGTCAAATCGAGAACTTTTCAACTTGTTTAGGTTGGGGACCCGCAGGAACCCGACCCCAATGGAAATTAATATTGATATCCCTACCTGGCTTCGGTCGCAAATTATGTGGCAGCTGGAGAGAGGGGAGGAGGACAAGGAAAATATTTGGGCTAGGTCAAGATGAGAGTGGATGAGAGTTAGTTAAAGGGTATTTTAGTAATTTTAATTAATGCGGGATGGATGATTGAACCTTTATCCTCTTAGCTAAGAGCACAACTTTATGTCAATTGAGCTCGGTTTGATACAATATCTTTTTTTATAAGAGTAAATTTAGATTAATATTTTATGTATTAAAAAGGACACACTTCAATCATCTATAAAGATATCTCAAAACAAATACACACTTATCAATAAATGTCTCTTTATCTTTTATAAATATTTTTATTTACATTTAAGCCCTTTGAAAAAAGTTTGTTATTCCCATTTAGAGTATTTGACCAATTAGACAATATATATTTTTCACCACATTGATCTCTTGAAGGTAGGAGTGCCTGTACAATATTAAAAAAAAAAAAAAAAAAAAAAAAACATTAAAATTGAAAAGTATTTAATTAATGCGAGATGAAACCTCTAACCTTTTAATCATTAATTTATATTTATGCATGTTGAAATATGTTCATGTTGACTAAAATTATGGTCTAAATTAGTTGATTCGACCCAAAATTTTATCTTGAGTTCATTATTTGGATTAATCGTGTGACAAACGATCCACAGGTAAAAAATATGGCATTTAGTTTTTGAGTTAGTTTCTAAGAATTTACTAAACAAAGAGATTTGTTCCAACATAGTTATCGCTCGAAGATTGGGAATGGTCTGAGTGTGGTTGTTGGGGAAGATTCGTGGCTCCCGCGGGAGGGCGTGCACTTTCCACCTCATATCCCCAACACTATTCGTGTTGGGCCGGTGGCAAATCTACTAACAACGGATAACAACTCAAATGTCGCTCTGATACAATATGTGTTTCCTGAAGATACATCTGCTTTGATTTTGAATATCCTTTTGTCCAAACGAGCACTGTCTGATGAGATCATCTGGACCTTGGACACCAAAAGTATTTTCAAAGTTAAAAGTTCGTATAGTGTAGGTATGGATATCATGGCAATGGATGAGGCTTCTCAATCCAATATGGACCGTTTGAAAATGAGATGGAAGAGCTTTTGGAAGGTCTAAATTCCTTCCAAAGTCAAGATTTGCTGCTGGAAGGTGTTCCATGACATTATCCCCAACAGATCCAATCTTGTCGCTAAAGGGATGAAAATATCAAAGGGATGTGTTCTTTGTAATCTTTATGAGGAAATTACCACTCATTTGTTATGGAATTGTAAACTGACAAAACATCTATGGACTAAATTTTTGCCTTCTCATTTGAGTTTCTCTGATGTTCACTGAAAATGGTGGAGCTCTATGGACTATTTGGAGTGGCTGTGGGATCAAGCTAATGAATCGTCAAGAAAGATTTTGTTTATAATAATATGGAAAATTTGGGAGTACATGAACAAAATCCTTCGTAAGGGGGTCATGCTCACTCCCAAACTTTATGACAATTATAATAGACAAATGCATCCAAGATATAAGGATTACCGAGGATCTGAATCCATGCTCACTCCCAAACTTTATGACAATTATAATAGACAAATGCATCCAAGATATGAGGATTACCGAGGATCTGAATCGAAAGCACCTAAATGAGGACGTGGTAGATGCTGTGGATCGGCGTTGGATTCCTCCGTCTCGGGGCCAATGGAAACTAAACCGTGATGCGTCCTGAGATGCATCAAAGCAACGTGGAGCAATTACGTGGATCATTAGAGACTCGAGGGGTGGTGTCATCTCAACTGGTTGTCGATCGTCTAAAGGAGAATGGTCAATTAGTGTTCTTGAGGCTCTAGCAATTTGTGTGGGCATTGAGTTCTTCTGTTGGACGACCCTAATCACATTCATGTAGAGTTCAATTGTGTCTGCATGTGATCAAAATTATTAGGGGCGAAGTGAAAGACCTCTCTGAAGTGGGTCTCTTCGTTGACGAAATCCTTAATCAGGTTGCTTCTGTTGCAACGTTATCTTTCGATCATGTTTATCGTTCTCAAAATTGAGCTGCTCATGTTATGGCTCGTGGCGCTAGTAATGAGGGGATCTGACAGAGTGAGGAGGAAGCCGACCTGAATGGGTTTCCGATACTTTGGCGAAAGACCTTTGATTCTAAATTTGATTGTTATGTTAAAAAAAAAAAAAAAAAAAAAAAAAAAAAAAATTAAACAAAGAAGTTATAAAAAGTATTCACAAAATATTAAATCAAACCAAACGAATAAACCAGTCGAAGCATAAACTATCATCTCCACTACCTCTCATTCTCTATCTTCTCGAATCTTGTATATTTAACCCCAAAAAAACAAATAATGTCTTTCTTGAGAGAACAAACAAAAAATGTCACATTTAATTTTGGCTCAGCCATATGAAACAATTAAGATTGATATAGACCTTAAATGTGAGCATATTAAGCAATTAGGTATCGACACCTTCTCGTTGAAGATTTTTTTTTTTCCTTTTCAATTCAATAAATACGGAGATGAAGATTGAACCTCCAACTTCATAAAAGATTAGGTACATGTCAATTATCTGACTCACTCTAGCTCGATATTCGATTTTAGATTTGGAGATTCAAATCTCTACCATTTCATATTTGTAAGTTAAAATTAATATTAAAACTATTAGGGAATTACCGGATTAGGAAACTAGATTAGGGAATTACCGGATTAGGAAACTAGTTAGTGTTTAGTTAGCATTTAGTTAGTTTTCCTATTAGTTTTGGGAGTTTAGGGTTGTATAAATACATCCTATTCTAATGAGAAAACCTAAGACAAAAATCAAATATTATCAAAGTTTATCAATGTGTTTTGTCATGGTATCAGAGTATCGATCTTAAACTCGATCATACAGAAACGCTAGGGCGGCGGCGATTACGCCGCCGCCGCCCAACCTTATTCCTCCGATCTTGTCTGATCTCATATGAGTTCTTGTTTGTGTTCTTCATGAGAAGAAGATGAGAAAAAAAATGGTTTACATCATTTTTCAAGAGAAGAAGGAGAAATGAAAAAACTATGTCTAGATCTAAATCAGCCGCCGCCGCACCTCTGTTCGCCGTTCGTCGGAGGTGAAGTAGTTGCCGTCGTCAAGAGCTGGTGTTCCAACAATGCCGGCGTAGCTCGCAAGGAGCTCCGACGAAGGTGGTTTGTACCTCTATTTCTTTTCTATGTTTTTATTTTGTCATTGACGCATAATGAAAATATAATAGAGAAGAAAGAAGAAAGATGATGAAGAAGAAAAAGAAAAGAAAAAAAATAGATCTAAAATTTTGAAAAAAAAAAAAAAAAAAAAACAGATTTGAAAGATTGTAAGAAAAGAAGAAAGGAGAAAGAAGAAAGAATGAAAATATAATAGAGAAGAAAGAAGAAAGATGACGAAGAAGAAAAAGAAAAGAAAAAAAATAGATCTAAAATTTTGAAAAAAAAAAAAAAAAAAAACAGATTTGAAAGATTGTAAGAAAAGAAGAAAGGAGAAAGAAGAAAGAATGAAAATATAATAGAGAAGAAAGAAGAAAGATGACGAAGAAGAAAAAGAAAAGAAAAAAAATAGATCTAAAATTTTGAAAAAAAAAAAAAAAAAAAAACAGATTTGAAAGATTGTAAGAAAAGAAGAAGAGGAGAAAGAAGAAAGAATGAAAAAAAAAAAAAAAAAAAGAACAAAAAGAAGAAAAAAAGAAATGGGCGGGCGTTTTGCCGCCCAAATGAAGAAAAAAAAAATGTTTTTTTTTTTTTTTTTTTTTGTTGGACACTGTTCCGAAAAAAAAAAAAAAAAAAAAAAAAAAAAAAAAAAAAAAAAAAAAAAAAAAACTGATGCTGTTTGCTGTAAGAAATGAAAAAAAAAAAATTGGGTATTTGGTGACTCAATCTAGCACACATGATCGTGTGTTCGATGACAATGAATGAAGGGAACACTGAGGCGAAAACCTCTCATTCGATTTACTGAATGGAACACTGAGGTGGAAATTCTTCGTCCTCTCCTTCAACAAACATGGAATTTGATTTGTGAAGCACCGGCCCGCGTTCGGAAGCTCGCAGATTTTTTTTCCAGATATTGCGTGGTCAAGCGATGATGCGAAGCCCGCAGAAATTGAAAGATGTCATGATTGACATCGACCCGAAGATTGGAGCACCAACCCGCGTTTGGAGGCTCTTGAAAAATTGAAGATGCAATGCGCATCGACCTGAAACTTGCAACACCGACCCGCGTTCGGAGGCTGCAAATTTTTTTTTACCATAATATTGTATCTTATTCCCACTTTATTTTCAAGTTGGGCATTTGTGACCATTTATGCTCCAACTTGAGGGAGGGTATTAGGGAATTACCGGATTAGGAAACTAGTTAGTGTTTAGTTAGCATTTAGTTAGTTTTCCTATTAGTTTTGGGAGTTTAGGGTTGTATAAATACATCCTATTCTAATGAGAAAACCTAAGACAAAAATCAAATATTATCAAAGTTTATCAATGTGTTTTGTCAAAAACAAATACGAAGTTAGGAAAACTTCGATGACATAATCATTTATAGTCATGATAACAGAGATACGTGTCATTTTAGTCTTATTTGGAAGTACTGTTCCAAGGTCAAAATATCTCAACTTGTGAAGGGCTGCTTATTTTTCTGTCCATTGAAGCTGATTCAATTTCTCTGAACCATCCGAAGTGCTTCTTTGACTTGGGCCTGGGCCCATATAATTGAATCATGGATTTGGTCTTTTTGTTGGATGGGCCCTCAATGTTGGGCTTAAAGCCATAAATCATGAAACCTATGAAATAATCACTTTAATTTTAAAATACAAAAAAAAAAAAAAAAAAAAAAATTGGTATTTTCTTTTTAGGAAACTATCTTTTGCATGATGAATATGGGGATTGAATAGTCACTCTTGCCATAAGCTTGACACATTATCAACTAAAATTAGTCACTCTTGCCATAAGGTTGACACATATTATCATCTCAAAATTGGAGTGTTGGATTCTTCACCTCACAATTATTAAACTACAAAAATAAAAATAATAATAAGAATATAATTATTGAATAGATAAGGAGAATAAAAATAAAAGGTCAGTTGTATAAATCATCTTATCAAATACCTTTACAAAAAAAAAAAAAAAAATCATCTTATTAAAAGTGTTTCGAAATTAAAAAAAAAAAAATACAGAATAGACTTGTAAAATTGTAAAGTAGTTGAGACATATGATTATTATCGAAATATACTACTAGTAATTCAAAATGAGATATATCAACTAAAATAGACTTATCTAAAAAAAATTGATTATAATTTTAAATCAAAATAGGAAGCGATGATATTTTTTTTTAAGTTCAATGGAAAAAGGTACCTATTATAAAGGAAAATTGTAACAAAGGTAAATTTAGAGTAAAATAATTAAAAATATTGTAATTTTTTTTTTTAATTTTTTGCAAATATGATAATTTCTATCACTTATGGTCTATTGTTGATAGTAGTCTATCGTTTTTTATAGAATTTTGACTATCACTGATAGTCATATATCAACGATAGCAGTCTATCAGTGATAACTACTGATTTTTTTGCCATATTTACAAAATGTTTTAAATTTTGTTAAATTTGTCATTATTTTGAGTTTCATTGTTGTTTGTGCAACCAATCCTATTATAAATAACCAACCCTATTATAAATGTTCTATTAAGATACCCTATTATAAATGTTCCATTAAAATATGAATAGAATACAAAAATCAAAATACACACTAATGTTCTATGAGTAGAATTCATAATATTTTTAAAGGAAAAAAAAATCTTAATATACCAAACAAATCTAGACAGCCAAATAATTTGTCATTGTAAAATCAGAAGTATTGAAATTTTGTGTCCCCTCTCATACTCAATCTATACCTAATGTGTAGAAAATGAGCAAAACAAATATGACTAGACAAAAAGAAAAAAAAAAAAAGGAAAAAAAAAAGAAAAAAAAAAAAAAAATATATATATATATATATATATATATAATAACCAAAAAAAAAGAGTTTTTTCTTATCGGCACACATATCAAAGAGAGAATTTTCAACGTAATATAAAATTGTACCCTTTTTAATAATGAAGATTATCTAAAAATGTCTCTATGACCATGTGCATTGATTCAATTCATTCTAAAAATAACAACAAAATTTAATTAAATTTAATTTAACAAATCACAAAGAAGATAAGAAGATCCTCAAACTCTCCAATCTAGATGGACATATTTAAAAGATGAAAAATAGTTATCAAAGTTCAATTATTACGACATTATAATTCAACAAGTGATACAAGATAAGATTACTAATTTGAAACATCTCAATCATAAATGTTTGAGCATCTTTCTGATTTCATATCTGGACATGATAATTATGATCAAACCATGATGTTACTTGATCAATAATTTCATGATGGATAGTATATATGTCAAATTTTGATTGTCGGACATAACAATTTTTCAACGAAAGGATAGACGATCCATATTTTTCCTTGTCTAAGTCAAATCACACTAGCACGGATAAATACTGCATTTTTCTTGTCTTTCTACAAACAACCTTTCCAACTTAGAAAAGTCATTACTTAGCTAGACATGACAATCTTCCATCATTAGGTCAAGCATCTATTCAAGCTATTATTTTTCATTATACTAAAGCTTTTGTGTCATTTTTTCTTTCTTCTTTGCCATCAAACATTGATTTAGTCATCAAAATCATTTTAATAAAAATAATAATAATTGTACTAATATATAAGCCAGCATCTTGAAACTATTATCATCTTCGTGTCATTCTTCATATTTAACCGAACCATAACTTTATTACGTTAAACATATCATTATTTATAAATAGATAAAAAAAATCTTTTCATAGACATTTTTTACGAACATATCAATATTATTTTTTTATATTTTTTTTTCATCACCTTTTCTTTTTATGTAATGGTAGGAATCGTTAGAACAAAATCCATTCTATTGCTCAATGAAATTCTCCAAGCTACCATTATCTTGTTCTTTAAAATTAAAACCCCATAAATTTGGCAGCTACATAAAAACTTTTCTCAAATTGGTACGATAAAAATTGGGCAAATAAATATGGATCAATCATTCAAAAAAACAAACGAATAATGAGAAGAATTCAATTTGTTTCCAATATTTTCCAAACATAGTGGCAGCCAAAAAAATAAAAATAAATAAAAAAATAAACTTGTGGGACCCCATCAAACTCCAACATCAACCGTCCATTTCCGAATCATCGAATCAAATAATAAAACAAAAACAATAGTATATATATATATATTAAAAAATCTGAGTGGGGCCCGCAGAAAGTATAAGTTTTTTTTTGGTTCAATTTTCAAAGTCTGTCAATGTCAACATCGGAACTTTGACTAATTTTGTGAGTGCTGAAAATTGTACTTTGGGAGAGTGGGGCCCAGTCGGTGGAGCTTTTGATGACGTGGCGGCACGTGGGAGGATAGAGGAGTGCGTGATGCATACGGCCGCCACACGTTAAGGAATTATGCTTTTTTTACTTTTTAGGGAAAATTTTGAGGAGGGTAAGAATCAGGTGTGTTCGCTTCCTCTATAACAGTTGATCTGAGCCCTACGTTTTGTGGGCCCCTTGGTTTGATGCCGAGCTCCTATTAATCCACGGAATCTATTTGATAAAAGGCCATGTGTTTGGATAATAAAAGAAGGTTGGGGATGGGAAAGATTGGATCAATTTTAGCACAACCCTTGTGTAAAATTCTCATCTTTTCTTTTTCTTTTTTTACTTTATAATATACTTTTTTGTTTTACCATAGATTTTTACCTTTTGTTTTTGGAAGATACCCTAGTGGGAATTGAAAAAAAGATTTCAACCTTCATGAGATCAAAATTTGAATTCAAATTAACTTGGATATAGAAAGATGAAAGTTTCTTGATTAGATAAGACACTAGCGAAGATAAAGTAGTTGAATTTGGTATGACTAATTGATTAAGTTGGAAAAATAATGTTCGGTGAGTCTGAAGTCCTATCTCAACATGCACAATGACTTTTTCTCCTCTCTAATGGTCGATTCCGACTCTACAAAGTTAATTTATGCTCTCACGGACGAAGAAACAGATCTTTCGGAGCTAAGAACTATTGTGGATGAAATCAAGGAGGTGATCCCGCATGTTGCAGTAGTCTCCTTCTCGAAATGTAGCCGATCCGGCAATAACGCTCCGTACACCCTTGTTAGGAGTAAGGGCTTTAGAGTCTTTTTCCGACCGAAAGTTGCTATGCTAGTTGTAGCGCTCCCGCGCTTGACTAATAGTTTCAAAAGTAAAGAAGACTTTATCATGATCTTACGAATCTACAACTCTCCTTACTGAGCCAGACTCTACCCAGATCTAAAGAATTTGTCAAAGAGCCTTCTTCTAACTAGTTAGAATTTCTAATTTATCCTTTTCGTGCTCAGATCAAGACTAGACTAAGAGTAGGTGTGGTTGCAACCAATCCAATAGTGCTTCTTACAGAGAAGTGTTTCAAGTCATTCGATTAAGGACACTAGCTACCATTTTCTGGATTTGTGTCGGGAGACAGGAAACTCCGTCTATACCACAACTTGAGACGACCCAAAACAGATGCGCTGACCAGACTGCGCTACCCCCCAGAGCATATAGATCCATCCAATCGATGAACACTAAAACCAAACTCGTACATGCGCTGTGGTGGATGATTTTTGTGTGTTCAGTCGTCTTCTTCCATGTTGAAAGAATGATTATCTTTTGGAATTCTAATTATCCTGTTTGGGTCTCCTCTATTCTCAAATGAATATGTTGGTGTCATTGGTTTAATGAATTCTATTTAAACAAAATTATATAAAAAAAAATTAAGATTTGAAAGAATAGGGTAAAGTTAGTAGAGATGTGGGTGGTGGGTGCTCTTTCTATGGAAGGCACATTGGTGATGAGAGTGGTTGATGACTTCTCATAACTCTCAATTATGTATAGGCAATTGCAATTCACTTGATTTGGGAACAAAGTCAAGATGGGAGAGTCAACCTTCGGTTGATTGCTTAAATGGTGCTTAGCCAAATAATGTTCGATCATAAATTCATAACTACATGGGAGAGTTAGGACAATGCATAAACTTAGGATTGTACGAGGAGGAGACCTTAAAAGCCTTGTCTTGAAGGGAATGTCTTAATCAATTGAGCAAATAATCATTGTTTGAGATCATTTCTTATGTGTTTTACAACATGTTTGGCTCTTGAGTTTGTATGTCACTTGGAAAGCAAATTTGAGTCTATATGGATCAATTTAGGCTAAATTATAAAAAATAACTATGAACTATATGAGTTTTGTTTGAAAAATACCTCTAACTTAAAAAAAATACTCCTATGAATTTCATTTTAAAAAATATCTTTAAACTATGAAAAATGTTTCAAAAATACCTTCACAATTAACAACACACCAAATTTTCGGTAAAATTCTAACTTGTACGTATGTGACATGGAAAAAATGAAAAATATAGAGGTTTGAGGTATTAAAAAAAAGCATGGATATCTTATTTTATTGATTAAAAAAATCAGGACAAAGTCGATGGAGAATAGATAATATGTCTACGTTTTCATAATTTTTTTAACACTCCAGACGTCCACATTTTCATTTTTTTTTCATGTCACACAAGTATAAGTTAAAATTTAACCGTTCATATAAAAAAAATGTGTGTTTTTTTTTTAATGGTAAAAACATTTTTGAAACGTTTTTTTTTTATAGTTTAGGTGCAGTTTTGAAATATTTTCAATAATTGGAGATTATTTTTAAATTTTTATGAACACTTTTGAAAGTTAAAAAAGGATATTTTTGAAAATTTAACTAAATATTAATATGTAGACTTTCATATACTACTGCTACTTAAACTTTCCATTTGAGGATGGACCCTCTTTTTTTTTTTTTTTTTGAGTACATTGGGGTGGGGGATTTGAACCTCAGACCTCTTGGTCGTCAACACATACATATACTACTGCTACTTAAACTTTCCATTTGAGGATGGACCCTCAAACTTAGAAAATAATTAAATGCAATTAAACATCATTATAACTTTGTAAGATAGACAATTTGTCAAACTACCGCCTAAATTATATAGGATCGACATTACAATTAAACTCTCAAATTATTGGATTTGTTACAAAAATACAATCCATCCTAAACTTTTAATTTTAAGAAAATTTCAAATCTGATAAAAATTAGATGACGTGTGAGATGAAAATTATCATTTTAACAAAGCATAGTTTAACTGACATGATGTATGACTAGTAATCAAGAGGTCTTAGGTTTAATCTCTCACCCCACATGTTGTCAAAAAAGATTAATCAAAATTGTCCGAATTCAAAATCACAAGCTCTAAAATGGGCTAAAGAACGTTCTAGAACTCATACACAAGAGGAAACAAACCACGTTTCTGCCCACCCTGCCTTAGAGGATGCACCACTTTCTTCGGTCGTCTAAGTAACATGCCTAGACCTGAACTCCATTTGAGGTGATTGTTCAAGACGAGTTTCTTGATCTTACTTGTGCTCAACGTTCATCTATGACAATCATAATAAGGTTAAGTAGCAGACCAAGCTAACCTACATCCGAGTCAACAAGTGGGGTAAAGAAAGATGCAGAAACCAACGGACGTGTAGAGTGAGGATATTTGTACGGATGACCCACCCTAAGAGGTCTTAATGTCATTTGACCCACCTTTTCGAAATTAATGTTTAATGCATATTTAGTGACGTCATCAACAATATCAATCGCGTGAAAAGTCCGTAGTACCTTTGCGTTCATCCATCTCACAAATTCGTGATTCTCTCTCCCGCGATCTCGAATATTCACGATTTTTCCTCTCTACGAATCACGATGACCATTTATTTCATTAAAACGTAGACATCTGATCTATTCTCTACCAATTTTGTCATAGTTTTGTTCTATTCTGTTATCCTTTAAATCGATAAAATATGATTTTCATGATTTTTTTAACACCTCGTGTGTCTGTGTTTTTTTTTTCTTCTATGGGTACAAGTTAGAATTTTGTATGTTGTTAACTGTAAGAGCATTTTTTAACGTTTTTCATAGTTCATGATTTTTTTTTTTAGTTCATGGATATTTTTGAAATTTTTTAAAGTTTACAAAACTATAATTCATGAATATTTTTTATATTTAGCCTTAACCATAAATAACTAATGATAACCCACATAAATTTTGTAATTTAATGTATACTTATCTAAAAGTAGAGTAAATTTTGATGAGAGAGATGCTGGTGTATGAAAATTGTTAAAAATCTTGCTATTTTTTTTTATAGTTGCTCTTGAACACTGATCTTAATAGAATTTTAACCATTTTTAGTTTTGGGTAAGATTGATTATGAATTCTTTTCCAATTAAGTTGATTTACAAAGGTCATGAATAATAGTTTTTAAATTTAATTTTCTTACCAATTGGATGAATTTTGTAACTAACTTCTTTATCCTCTTATATCAGCGGGTCGGGTCGGGCCTGTCCGACCCAAATAATCAAAGGCTCGAGCTTGGTCCAAGCCTAAGTCTTGCGAGCCTCATCACTGTTTGGGCCAAGTTTGGACCGACCCGAACACTAAAACATAGGTACATAGTCCAAGTCAAACTCAATCAGCCAAAATTAGAACGAACTTAAATTGGTTCTTCAAATGATGGGTTAACCCTATAAATAAAAATTATTTTTAAATATAAAGTTAAATTTGGATTCAAACTTTAAACCTCTCCCCATCCTCCACCTTTTCAAAGTGTAATAATGAAAAGAGCATTGAATTGCAATTTTATTTATAGATGATGGACATCTCTCTCCCATCCTCAAACTTCCAAAATAAAATAAAATTATAGATTTTGAATGAGTTCTCTCCTCATAGTTGTAGTACTACAAGTACAAGTACACTTCTTTTGCAACTCAATTTTTTTTTTCTTCTCAATCTCAAACAATATTGTATAAATTTAATAAAAAAAATAGATAATTGAAATGAGAATGAAAATAAAAAATACATTAAACACATTTAATATAAATACAATCACTTTACAATGATCAATAAGAATGTGTGTCGATTAAACAAAAATCATTAGAAATGACACAAAAGAGTATTATCTCAATTTATTTGAAACATATCTAAACAAAGTTAAAAAATAATCGACATAAAATAAGACTTCATTTGTCAATTTCATTAATAATTTTTTTTTTTTTTTTAAAAATCATTAATAGTTCATCATCCTCGCGACCATCATAACTATGGTTGCATACATAGCAGGTGTATCTTTTTTTTTTTTGAGTACATTGGGGGTGGGGGATTCGAACCACAGACCTTTTGGTCATCAAGTCATACATATGCCAGCATAGCAGGTGTATCTAGTTGAGCATGAGTGGTTTTTTTTTATTCAAATTATTATTTATATTACAAATTACAAATCTCTCCCACACTTTTATTTATTTATATATATATATATATATATATATATATATAATTTAAATCAATTATCTTCTATTTTTGTTTGAAATTAAATACCAATATAACATTATCCGTTAATATTAGATATATTTTGGTTAGTTAGTTATTACCGTTAACAGGTAATAATTTAGTATCAATTTACTAATTTTTTTTTTAAAAACAAATAATTATTGGGTAAAAATCACTTTATACCCTTAAACTTTGAAGGTTGTATCAATTAAAACCCTAAACTAATGATTGTATCAATTTAAGCCCTAAACTTTCATAAGTGTATCAATTTACACCCTCTCTTAGAAAAAATGTTAGTTTTCTGTGGAGACTTATAATTTATCAATTAAACCCCTAAACTTTCATGTAATTGATGCATTTATGAAAGTTTAGGGGTTTAATTGCTAAAATTATAAATCTTCACGTGTTTAAATTAATATTTTTAAAATAAAATTTTAATAGAAGGTGTAAATTGATACAGTTTTAAAAGTTCAGGGTTTAAATTGATACAATCAATAGTTTAGGGTTTTAATTGATACAACCTCCAAAGTTTAAGGGTATAAATTGATTTTTTCCCATAATTATTTTAAAATCCAGACGAAATATTGAGATTTTGTGTCTTGACTGAAATGTCAGAGTTTCAATCTCCACCCCACAATAATTAAATAACTTCTTATAAAAAAATAATTAAAAGCTACAATTCTAGACTAAGTCTTGGTTGTAAGTGAGAGATTCTCCCTACAATTAGAATTAGGTATATAGTGAGTGGAGAAGTTGTTTTAGGCTGGAATTGTGGTAGTTTTAGAATAATTGATTGCAACTGTACTTTAAAAAAAAATCAGTTGTCATAGGCAGTTAATTTTAAAATTACAAAAGCAGGTCACAGTGTTTGGTAAACTGTCGTGAGTCTGCTATAATGACCAAAGTAGACATATTATTTTTAATTATTTATAGGTTGATGTTTAATATATGAATTGTTATAAGTTAATTCTTAAGAAAAAAATAGTTTAAAATATAAACTATGTGTGTTGCTTTAAAAAAATAAAACAATATGACAATACATTAATATGACGTGGAAAACAATCAATTTTTCGATTCATAAACTATTTCAAAACCTAGTAGTATCTCATGTTATATCTTTGATCTCAAAAGTATCTCTTTTGATTTCATAATGTAAATGATATAGAACAAATATGTTTTAAAAAAGAAAGAAAATCTAAAATTTAAATTAAAAAAATTAGATAAGAAAAAAAAATCACATAAAGAAGATGAAGTCAACCCCTTTGAATAAAAAAAAAATAAATTGAAAGATGATGCCAAAAAAAAAAAAAAAAAAACCTGAATTTGTCTTTGCAAAAACATTTTTTTTAAAAAAATTTAATGTTTTAGTTGATTTTCAAGTTCAGTAGTAAATCAGATTTTTCGGATGATTCGGTAAACTAAATTCAAATGGAAGAGATTTTGAAAATAAATTTTTTTTAATAAATTTAAAAAGTGATTTTATAAAAAATTTAAAATAATCAAAATTACCAAACAATTAACTGGTTAAGATTTTTTCAAAATAACTTTTAAATCTTTCAACTGCAATCCCAAACGGGTCTTTAGTGGTGTATATAAACCTATTTGGTTCTCTTTCATTTGCTAAAAGGAGTTTATTTAAAGCAGAGATAAGTCTGAAAGAGTAAGCAAAGCCGGAGCTCTGACCACCAGCCACCAGCTGATTCTAGATTTTAAGGTTCCTTCTTCAAACCCATTTCTCCAATTTCATTTTCTTATTTCTCTGTTTCGATTCCTTCAAATTATAGAAATTTCTTAGCTCCAACTGAGATCTGTTGCCCCCCTTCTACCCAAAATGCGTTCATTCCCAATTCTTCCATTGTTTTCCCTCTATCCGATTCTCTTTCGAGTGTTTGATCTATTCATCTGGTCAATATTGGAACAGGGGATCAGTTTTTAGTTCTAAATATTGTGTAATTCTTACTTATCTGACTCCACTCTTACTTTATTTTCGTTTAATTTCCTGTTTTACTTGATTTCTGATGGAGATAGCAAATGGGTTGTGTTTGTTTGTTTGTTTACTCTCATCTTTATCTTTATTTCTAGCTGATTTCAGATTCTATTTCGTTTCAAAAAGAGGGAATCAGAAGAGGAGCAATAAAATGGCCGCTGGAGGGCCTAATTCTGGGCAGCCACAGTTCCTTTCTAGGGCTGGAGATGAGAATTTTTCGCATGCGCCGTTGATCGAGAACCCGGAATATGATCAGATTGTTGTTCCTGATGTGAGCCTTAATTTTTTTTGTTCTGATGATTAATCGTAATTGGATAATTAGTCATTTAATTGTACTTTGAATAAGACTGTGTTTAAGTTTAAGCAACTTGTAAGCTATGGAAAAAGTGGTGAAGGAACTTTTTCAATTGAGAGCTACTGTTGCGTGTTATGTGCAGAAGAAAAGCTGGAAGAACCTTTTTGCTTACATGGGCCCGGGATTTCTTGTCTCTATTGCCTATATTGATCCTGGGAATTGTAAGATTTGTAGTTTCTCTCTTTTTGTACACTACTTTTAGATTTGTGGTTTGTCTCTTTTATTCCATTATGAATGGGATTCTGAAGATTTTGTATGGTTATTCTTAGTTGAAACTGATCTACAAGCTGGAGCACAGTACAAGTATGGGGTATGTAAGTGGTCTTTTCGATATCGTCGCTTTACTTTTAACAACCAACAAACACATCATATTGTGGTCAAAGGCCACAATTTGGTATCATCTTTCAATTTTTTATCCCCACATGCTTCTATATAGATGGATCGGTTTATTGAGTAGAAAATGGAATATGTTGCTATGAATTGCTGAGATGAACCATTCACCATAGGCTTTTTCATTTACATCATTCAAAATTTTCTCCAAGTTTTCAATTAGTACTGATTATTCAACCACCATGGAATGGATTAACCTGGCATGCAAATAATAAACGGCTTGAAGGGAATGAGTAGAATCTATGATGACCACCTGTTTAAGATTTAATATCCTAAAGTTTCCTTGGAAACCAAACCTAGTTGGATTAGGTGGTTGTCTGGTGAGAATATCCGAATTGATCATGCTTGTTATATTCCTAATGGACCTGACAACTAACACCGCTTCTCCCGGTGCAGTTGCTTTGGATCATATTAGTGGCTTCTTGTGCTGCCCTCGTCATTCAATCCTTAGCAGCTAATCTAGGAGTTGTCACAGGTAATGACATGCAATAATTTTTTCCTTTTCTCTAAATTGTGATATTTCTATAGTTTCAAGAGTTCTTAGACATCCTTTTCTTCTTGTTTTTTTGACAAGTGTAGGAAAACATTTAGCAGAGCACTGTAAAGCTGAGTACCCCAAGGTGCAAAATTTCATCCTATGGATCCTTGCTGAAATTGCAATTGTTGCATGTGATATTCCAGAAGGTAAAAAGTAATCCTATTCAATAGAAACCTAATAGTTTAGTGAAAAATACTCTTGGTCATAGGAGAAATAAGTACAATTGTTGCATGTTTAGTCTTTTGGATTTGGTGTGCTCATCTTGGATGGTTTATTTAAAATGAATTTTCTGATGTTTGTACAACAGCAGTTACCCAATTGAAAAGTGTTATGACTGGAGATTTATATTAGTTGCCGATATGAATACATTGTTAAAGCTAGTATTGTTAGCATCACTAGGTGGAGGAGAGGAAGATATCATAACTATTCAGCATATGCTATAAAAGCTGATTAGATGTCCATCAACCAACTGTGGTGTTTGACATTGATATGATCAAGTGTACAAGCCAAACCAAAAAGCATATATCGAGTTAAAAATGTATAAACACAGGATTATGGCTTCTATGAGGAGAAGCAAATTATCATTATTATTTTATTTTTTCTCTGTGGAAGATTAGCGTTTAGAGTTGCTATGGGAGTGTTGTATTTTGTATATGCTACATGACATTCATTGGTATAGAATTTTTGTTTGTTGTTGAAGTTATTCTTATATCTCCTCTCCTCCTTTCTGTTTCCAGTTATAGGAACCGCTTTTGCATTGAATATGCTCTTCAGCATTCCTGTTTGGTGCGGCGTTCTTCTGACAGGGCTTAGTACACTGTTCCTCCTTGCGCTGCAGCAATATGGGGTATTTCGGGATTTACATTTTTCTGGATCTTACTTATCTTGCAGTAGTAGAGTTTCCAAACCTTGCATCAAGGGGATATCATATTTTAGAGCTGAACTTTAACTTCTTTAAATGCTCACCTTGACTGCGTTTCTATCCACAATTATGCAGATTAGAAAGCTTGAATTCTTGATTGCATTTCTTGTATTGACAATGGCGGTTTGCTTCTTCCTGGAGCTGGGCTATGCAAAGCCTGATGTTGGAGAAATTTTTTATGGGTTATTTGTCCCTCAATTAAAAGGAAGTGGTGCAACTGGTCTTGCAATTTCACTTCTTGGTGCTATGGTTATGCCGTATGTTGATTATATCGTTTAATTACATTCACAGCCTTCATTTGTTTTCCTTATACTTCTAAATATTCTAAGTCTAACTACTTGCTCTCCAGACACAATCTCTTTCTTCACTCTGCACTGGTGCTCTCTAGGAAAATACCCCGATCCGTTGCTGGCATCAAGGTGATGTTTCGTCTTCATCATTCTAACCTTACAATGTGGCTGCCTCTTAATAACCGTTGGATTTAGATTTGAAAATCTGCATGCCCCTAATAACCATAAGATACAAATTTGAAATACTTTGATAATTTCTATCTTCTATATTACTTAATCTACGTTCTATCGTACTAACCTACTAACTGTATGCATTTTGTTTGCAGGAAGCTTGCAGATTTTATATGATAGAGAGCGGCTTTGCTCTTTTGGTGGCCTTCCTCATTAATGTGTCAGTCATTTCAGTTAGTGGTGCAGTTTGCAATGCCCCTGATCTAAATAAGGAGGACCAAATGAGCTGCAATGACTTGGACTTGAATAAAGCCTCATTTTTATTGAGAGTATGTGTGATATTCTAGCAACTTTTGCCTATATCCTTGTAGTTTACCTCATGGGATTTGGTTCCTCATCAATGGTGTACCAATTTTATACGAGGTCTTCTATACTTTTTTTCAGAATGTATTGGGTAAATGGAGTTCAAAACTTTTTGCCATTGCTTTGTTAGCATCTGGTCAGAGTTCTACCATAACAGGAACCTATGCAGGACAGTATGTTATGCAGGTACTCTTCTGGTCCTCCTTCCTTGTTATAAAGCTCTGTTTCTTTACATTTCAAATTCTTGCTCTCGTCCGTTTATATTATTGGTATTTAGTAAATCGGAAATATGATGTTGGAGGTTTCAAAAGTGAAATATCGTTGGGAATGTCTGAAGAAAATTTTGAACCCTACTTGTGGGTACTATAATGCTTGATTTCAAGTAACTTTTTTATACTTGTGTTTCTTTGATTTTTCTTCCTTTTTGACACATTCCTGTTTATATCACCTTTCTTTTGTAGGGGTTTCTTGATTTGAAACTGACGCCATGGGTCAGAAACTTTTTAACCCGAAGCTTAGCAATTGTTCCTAGTTTGATTGTTGCACTCATTGGTGGGTCTTCTGGGGCTGGGAAGTTGATCATTATTGCGTCGGTAAGATATATATATTTCCCCATGAATGTGGTTGAGGTTGAACTGCCTCCGTCTTTGTTCTATGCATGTTATTAAACGAAGTCAATTGAGGTAGAAGTTGATAGAAAATGGTAGTGAGTTCACTTGGAAACTTGTATCGTATCGAAGTGGTAGACCGATCAACAACCCTAATCTTTGGATTTAATGCTGTTCCACCATCTTTTTCCCATATTTCACTGAGGGCCCAAGTTTCTTGGCATAGTTCAATAGTAGTGTATTGATCCATTTTACTGCTTAAAATTAAAGGCCAAAGCATTGACTCCCTGCAATCTTCTTTTTTGGCAGATGATTTTGTCATTTGAACTCCCTTTTGCTCTCATTCCCCTTTTGAAGTTTACAAGTAGCAAGACCAAGATGGGATCACACGTCAACTCCACCACGGTAATTTTGACTTGTCCAAGTAGCTACTCTATAGAACTTGTTTTGTTTCTTTTGTTAGATGATCCCGACAAAGTTTGAGTTAAATTTCATTCATCTCCATATAACAAAAAAAATTGGATTAAAAATGTTACTCTCTATCATCACTAACATCATGAAGAAAATAACATGGTTAGTTATTTGCTAAAGTAGTTTTTGTCTTGAATGGTGCTCATTAGAGTTGAATTTGAAGCCTTTTAAGAATAGTTTGTAATTTTACCTTGATTAATATATAAAAAAAAATTAAGGTTCAAGCCATGGTGACCATCTACCTAGGATTTAATATCCCACGACTTATCTTAACAACCAAATGTAGTAGAGACAGACGGTTGTCTCGTGAGAATAGTCAAGTTGCGTGCAAACTGGTCCGGACACTCGTAGATATAAAAAAAAAGTATATACCAAAAAATGAATGATTATTTTAATCTTGAAATAAACGATCATAACATTTATATCATACTAATCCTATAACCAAATGAAAGGCTGGATTATTCTGCTTGAAATGCATTTTCCTTTTAGTTTTATCTCTAAGGATGTGATGAATGACATGAAATGGGTCTCACACTCTTGACAACACCAAGCTAATCATCATAGTTTTCTGATCATTTGATTAATTTTCGTTATATATTTTTGAAGTGCAGATTACGGTATTGACATGGATCATCGGTTTCCTCATCATGGCTATAAATATATACTACCTGATAACCAGTTTCATCCACGTGCTTCTTCATAATGATCTCCACCTCGTAGCAGTCGTCTTCATAGGTATACTTGGATTTTCAGGCATGGCATTATATTTAGCTGGAATTGCTTATCTGGCTTTGAGAAAGACGACCAAGGACATCACTCCTCTCTTAGCACTAACAACAGAAGAAAGTCGACGACTAAGCAAGGAGCCAAGTATGACATCGGGATATAGTCTCCCGAGTGAAGATATAGTAAGCACGCAGTTGCCTCAAAGAAATAATAATGCAAACTGATGACAGATTATAGTTAAAAAAACTTCAGCCATAGAAGGAAGGCAGATCCCCTTGGGTGCTGGATGGTTTCATTTGTTTGGAAATAGAACAAACAAATGAAATTCAGAAGCACAGCAAGATTGGAAAAAAGAACAAAAAAAGAGTTTAATCGCTTAAGCTAAATCTACTTATGTCATCAGCATCATCACCTACATACTGCCTAGCTAGGCTAAGCTAACTGCATTAGTTTTGCCATGTTCACTTGAGCTTTTTAGGGTTTTAATTAGCACAGGAATAAACTGAACGGTCTTGTAGCTTCTTGGCATGGAGGATGAACTGAATTAGCACAGCAATAATAAAATACTTACCTTTTTGTCCCTTTTTTTACCCTTTCTTCTCTCAGGAATGACACTTTATTATTTGGGTTTTAACTTTTAACCTAACATTAGCTGATTAAAACTGTGTAGTTTGTTTTGGACCCCGACCGAGGATGATCTTTAACCCAAACACCAACGTAGTTAGTCCGTCTTTGTGTGGCTAGTTAGATTAGCTAGATTATGAGCTAGTGTTGCAACCTTTAGGAGCAAAAATGACGGTATGAGCGAATTTTGTCAACAATAGTATTTCATTATTAAAATGATTCATTCCTTCACGACGTTTTCAATGAATAAAAGAATATGTTTCGGCCCACAAATGTCGGAGTCTTGATTCAATAGCTCTGGATACCAACTAAGAGAGCAACAACCTCAAAAAGTTTCACAAGTTTGGACAACTTTTGAACATATAGAGTTGCTCGACATAGTTTCACCAAGAGAATTTATGACGATCACACCAAGTCCTGCAATGTCCAAAGATAATAGAGGCATCAAAATTTAGTTTAAAAGATTCCTCATCAAGAAGCCTCCATTGATCACTGTTGTTCACGTTCAAAGGTCTTGAGGAGAGGAGTCGGTAGGAATCGATTTTTCGGAACAACTTGAGTATTCATTTCGTCGATAAAATCAACGCCCACCGCAACTTCTTCTCCACGAACAACTTGGCATTTTGCTGATTCCAAAGCCCTATACCAAAGCAAGTGCAAAAATGCATATTTCCATTTGGTCCCATTCTTGAGTAGCCTTACAAAACAAAGAAGTAACATCAGTGTACGTGTAAACAATGTTAAAAAAACTCAATACAAGGGGTCCAATTTTTCCATTTTTTATTTGATTTGGTATTCTTGCATGCCCAAAGAACATGAATTTCAGTTTCGTTTGCATGCCTGTAGGATGGGTTGCTTTTTTTTAAATTTGCCTTTGTGGGTAGAGCTCCAATGCAGGTGTGCTAAAGACAGATTTTAGTTTTAAATTTTTTCTTATTAATTAACACGTTTGTGTTTAATGTTATTCTTTATTGTTTTTCTTATTTCAATAATTTCTTTTTTGGATTAAATTTATACATTTTGTATAAGTTGTATCGTGAATGAGGTTGATATCAATTTTGGTATCAATGATGAATTTGTATTTGAGACGAACGAACATGTAAAACAACAAATGAGAGTGAGCTAGCACCAGTGTGGCGCTATGCCACAGATACTTCGACGGTCAAGTTAGTCACGAGACTTGATTAGTATTAGAATAATAGTGATTTTGTTCGTAGAAGTGAGCGTACGTTACTCTCACGTCGATCCACATATTTGTAGTGGATCGTAGTGTAACCGAAACAACACAATAAATGTACCCTAATGATGGTGTTTGAACCATTACGCTCCAAGGGGTCCAACCATTAAGCTCTAAGGGGGTCCCGTTACAATAGGTTTACCCTCTCCTCTGACGTTCTCCAAGTCCACACACTTAGGTAATGTCGCAGGTTTGCGCTCTAGTCGTCGAAGTATAGGGGTTGACACGAGGTTCAATCCTCCATGGAGCTATGGGCTGATATGCTTGTCAGCCATTATTTGTCGGTTAGGGGTTGACAACAAGGATCAATCCTCTTTAGTGCCATGAATTTTTTGGCCCTAACTAGTGTTACGATTTTCACCCCTAACAAATGAGATTCAAAATAATTAAAAAAAATTGAGTTGCATAAAAAGGAAAAATAATATAATGAGAGAGCGAGATTATAGAGAGAGTTGGAGAGTGGAAGTCATCTAAAGAATCATCATATTATTGTCCCACATTGAAAATTTGAACAATGGGGAGGGTTAGAGATGTCCATGATGGGACGGGGCGGGGCTGAGTAATGAACAATGGGGAGGGTTAGAGATGTCCATGATGGGACGGGGCGGGGCTGAGTAATGAACAATGGGGAGGGTTAGAGATGTCCATGATGGGACGAGGCGGGGCTGAGTAATGCCTTCCCCGCCCCTCGTTCCCGAGGAATTCTCCATTTATTTTCGCGGGGACGTGACACAGGTATTTCGCGCGGGAAATTCGAGTAGATTGGGTATTCTCTACGGAGAATTCGCGGAGATCGGATATTCCCCGCGCTAATTTTCTTTTTAATTTATTCTTAACAAATCTTTAAATTAACTCTTAGTATTAGTTTATTTATTAACATTTTCAAAAGTAATTTAGACTATATTAACATAACCTTTTATAAATTTTGGAAACAAAATCTTGTTATATTGTATTTTTTCTTGTATAATTTTTTTAAAAAAATGTCTAATAAATCTTTGAACTTTTAATTTTGTGTTTAATAGACCCACGAACTTCAAAAAGAGTTCAATATATTTTTTAATTTTCAATTTTGTATCTAATTGGTCCTCAAATTTTTAAGTTTAAGTCTAATATATCCTTGTCTTTATTTGACATTTTTTAAAATCTAGAAATTCATTAGAAACAAAATTGAAAGTATAGGAATCGATTCAACACATATTAAATATAGAGAAACAAAAATATATAATGGTACTAAGTTTATTTAAACTTAGTCCGTAAGTCTTTGATACACTTACATATGTTTATCACTGATAACTTTTTTTTTAATGTCATCCTAACTTGAGAGTGTAAATTCGAACCTCTGGATGTTTTGCAATCTTTTTTTAATATTTATATACTATAATGGTTTAGCCCCCTAAACATCAATGTTTGGATCCGCCCATGATAATATACATGTACTATTCCTCCTATTACGATTTTAAAATGGAATCTATGTCAAAATGATATGTCATATCCTCATTATTTTTTTATTTTTTATTTTATTTAAGATGCCATCTC
Organism: Herpetospermum pedunculosum; assembly: GCA_028017165.1. Taxonomy (NCBI): domain Eukaryota; kingdom Viridiplantae; phylum Streptophyta; class Magnoliopsida; order Cucurbitales; family Cucurbitaceae; genus Herpetospermum; species Herpetospermum pedunculosum. The sequence continues at coordinate 16,341,071 of CM051523.1, forward strand.
TTCATTATAATTATTATTGTCATTAATTTTCTTCTCTTCTGGCTCTACCTTTTTGTTGAGAAGAGATATATTCAATTATATTTAACAACAATAGAAACAATTCGATAAAGAAGAATATTCCAAGTTCAACTTTTTTTATTAAGTAATCTCCATACAATTTAATATTCATCAAGAAGGATCAAGCTGCTTTACTTGAATGGTATTAAAAAAAACTTAAAACTTTTTAATGCGAAAATGTGATTGGACATTGAATTTTTAAAGTTTTCTTTTGAGGATTTTCTCACAGAATTATCCTTAATAAAAATAAGTGCACAATAATTTGTGATATTTTTTTTAACAAACACTTTGTTTTTTTTTTTTGAACACTGATATTACTTTGTTAGAAAGGAAATTATTCCACTAAAAATAACACTTAGTTAAATATTCTGATATTAGTTTAAGTTTTATATATTTTTTTTAACACTGATATTACTTGTTAGTTCAAGTTCATGGTTTCCACACAATAAAAGTTATACTTTTTTTTATAATTATTTTTTATTTTGGGTTGAGATTAGATTTAAATTTTATTATAGACATTAAAGTTTTGTGCTTATTCCATGTCAATACTTTTGAATATCTATTTTGAGTTTTAAAATTTACATAAAAAATATTTTAGAAGTTTTAAATTTTATGTTTTTGAGTTTTTATGAATGATTATTTGTGTTCTATTTTGAAAAATAGTTAACATATATCTTACATAGTACCGTTTATGTAATTTTAAGGGATTTTTTTTATACTAATAATGTATTTCAAATAACTTATTATAGAAATATGGTAGTTTTCAAAGTATTTACAAAATTAAAGTACCTAAATCGTGTGTACCATAGACACGATTTCCCTAAATAGTGTCAATGGTACACAATTTAAGAGGTAATTTGTGTCCATGATACACGATATAAGGGGTAACTCGTGTCCATGGTACATGAGGTACCCCTACATCGTGTACCATGGATACGGAGTTACCTCTAAATCGTGTACCATAATCACGATTTAGCTAAACGTGTCCAGGTACATGATTTAGGTACCCTAATTTTGTAAATACTTTAAAAACTATCATATTTTTGTAATAATTTATTTAAAGTACATTATAATTATAAAAAAAAATCAATGTTGAGACATATACAACCGAAATCGATTTAGTATTGAATTAAAAAAAAAACAGGTTTAAATTCTATATGGGTTTTATACCTTAAAAGGATTTGTTTTTAATTTTTGAATTTTTATTAATTAATTTTTATTATTAAATTGGATTGTATTTGTCAGCATCAATATTACTCTCAACTGTCATAAGGTATGAATTATGATAAGAACTCAGAGATTCAGATTCAAATCCTTCTCGTCCCGTAAATGTTGTCAAAATATATATATATATATTTTTTTTTTTTTGTATTAAACAACAATTATAAGACACATGCTTTATCAAATAAAAGCACTTTTTTAAAATATAAAAAGAGAAGAAAAAAACAATGAATGAAGAGAATATATTAATACAATTCAACCAAAGGGGAGGCACTATATGAAGGCAGGCACTTACAAGATTAATTTCAGAATATCCATTTGTAGAAATAAAAAAAAAAAATCCCAACTTTTATAGTGGAGAATAGGCTTAGAAAGTTTATCTACCCACAATATTAAATAAAAGAAGGGACCAATAAAATTGAAACAGTCATAAGCACTTTCTTAAAAAAAGAAGCTGCCTATCATCTTCTTTCTCTCCTTCATCCAATCTGCCAAACTTGCAATTGTTTTCTTCTCATAATGGATGCCCACAATTTGGGATCAACATAGAATATGATAATAATAATATTAATTTTTCATTAACCATTAAAGGTAGGGAGTGGCCATAAAGAGTTAGAACTATTAATACCTTCAAACTAAAAGTAGTAAGATGAGACAAGTCCAGTGAAATTAGTAAGGTAGTCCACACACTCACAGATAAATAAAAAAAAAAAAAAATTAACTTCTCATTAACGACATGTTTGACCCAAGTAGTTGTTGGACAAGGAGTTGGGAGAAGAAGTCAACTTCCCGTTTCACCACAAACTTGTTGAACTCCGGTAAAACATATCAACTCCCCAGACTTCTACAGTAATTATTATTGAACTTCCCAGACTTTTACAGTAATTACTATTGAACTCTCTAAATTTATACAGTAATTATTATTCAAGTTTGTTCCATTTTTTAAGTCAGCACATTTCTCTCTCTTCCTCCCTCTCTCCCTCCCTCCCACAATATTTTTAATTATTAAAAAAAAACGTAATTTAAACTAAATGTGTAAAATCACATGTAACACAATATTGTACGACTTTCTTTTATTTCAAAACTATCCAAATAAAATGAATAATTAATGTGAGTGATATTGAAAGAAGAATGGGAAGTATTGTGGTCAAAATTATTTTTGTTATCTTCAAAGAAATTTGGGAAGGATACATAAAATAAAAAGTAAAAATCGCATTTTTAAAATTTATTGGAAGAAGTCTTTAACAATGAAAATATGAAAAATTAGAGAAAAAAATTGTACAAAAAAAACAATAGCTAAAATAAACCATTATTGTTAGAGCTAATTTCCAAGTTAGTGAATTGAGACAAAATGACAAGTTTAGGAGGGTGGAGCCGTAGAAAATGTGTTTGACACATATAGACTATACTTATGGGTAGACAATCTTATAATTCATAAAATTAAAGATGAGTAAAAAAAAAAAAAACATTGATAATCAATGTGAAAAAATAGTGTGAAGTATTGTGCTCAAAATTATTTTTGTTGTCTTTAAAGAATTTTTTTCGTACTATTCAAGTACCGTTTTATTCATTTTGCAAATTAACGAGAATATCACTTTTAACAATTAGTGAAAAACTTTCATGGTATCAGAGCTTCTAGCGACACGTTCGTTTTCTTCTTCTCTATCAACGCGATGACTTTTAGTTGGTGTGCGTTTAACATATTTTCACTTTTAATGTTAATTAAGTTCTTAACATTAAAGTTTAATTAAAAAATTTTATTGAGAGGATAGGATTCGAAGTAGGTGCGGGTGAGACATTCGACACTTCGAGTGGCTTTGATACCGCCATAATAATAAGCACGTGAAGTAGCTTGGGATTCAATCGTTTGGCTTCATCAAGTTAAGTTTGGTTGTTCAATCTCTTTTGTGGAATTTGTAGAAACTAATCGAATCAACTTTACAAAAAATGAGATTTTATTCAACAAAATCATTCAACATTAAAAAAATTGGAGTTGATAAGAGAATATAAATCATGGAATACCTTGAAGAGCTTGTAAAAATGGTTAGTACGAAGGAATAATCTCTTTCCCGTGCTATGAGTGAAAAAATGAAATCAAACTAATAGTTTGGTTCGGTTTTGTTTAATATATATTGGAATGTCAGTTTAGTTTTTTTAGATGATACTTTATTGATTAGTACGTGAGAAACATACGCAAGGGCTACATAAAAGCCTTCCAATTAAAGGACCAAAGAGCCACTGCAACCCGAATGTCATATTAATAGCCCCAGAACTTCTTCACAGAGTTTGATTTTGGTTAAGCGAGCATGGCTCAGCTGGCACATGTATGTGTTCATGACCAAGAGGTCTGTGGTTCGAATCCCCCCACCCCCAATGTACTCAAAAAAAAAAAAAAAAAAAAAGAGTTTGATTTTGGTTCGTAAATGGTGTAAACATACCTTCTACAATCTTTAATTAGAATACACTCCAATATAATTATTATATATCGTCCATTAATTCATGTGGATTTAATTACATGACAACATTTTATCAAACAAATTAATAAATAAAATTACATGACAACATTTTAAATTACTACCTCGGATTTTATTGTCACCGTTACAGATAAAAATGGACTAACAAGAAAAAGATTGAATATCAAGTTGGTCCAAACCTATACCAACCTTAAGAGAGTAAGAAATTGATCGAACCAGTCCAAGGCCCAAACTGATCATGGATCAAGTCCCAAATACGCAGGGTCGGCCCAAAGTGCTTTGGTCGAGACCGACCCCACCCTAGAAGAGTATACAGGTCCAATGCCCAATCAGAAGCTTTGGAAGGAATCCCATATAGGCCAAAAACCTAATGACAAAGGGTCGGTCAGGCCGAGACCGACCCTATCCAAATAAACTCGGATTAGTCTTCTAGGTCAAACATAGAAGGAAAAAGAAAGACCTTAAAAAATAATTATATATATCACTCACTTCGGAGAGAAAAGTAAGTTCATTCTGATTCATACACTCATAGAAGCTTGCTACAATAACATTCTATTCTAACTTTGACACCAGAACTTTTGTGGTAGGTACCACACCAATGTTCTTTTTCTAATCTTTGTTTTGCAGGTGATCTCATCTTTCAAAGTCTACAAATTTTACCGTTGACGTCACATGAAGGTCATGCGGCTTTTCATGTCCGAATTTTGGCAACAATCACTATTTCTATAACGTGTAAGGACTAATATTTACAAAGAGAATTAGATAAATATGATATATACACCCTATTAAGAGAACAAAAGTGGGGGGATTTGTACGGATGACCCCTTCTCGGGGTGTACGATTTTTTGATCCAAGGCTTAAAACGCAAATTTTTTTACCTTCTCTCGTGATCAACAAGTGTGAAAAGTCATTCGTACCTTTCGTTGAGTACGATCACGAGAGAGATGACTATAGTGTTATAGTGCTCAGCGAAGGATACAAATGACTTTTCACAGTTGCTGATCACGAAAGAAGTAAAAAAAAAACTTGTATTTTAAAAAACCGAGTCAAAAAACTTTCTCCAACAAAAGTGCCCTAATTGTTGAGAGTTGCAACTTTTTTCAACTATTACAATTCAAACCTAAGATATAGATTTTGAATTTATGATCTTAACTTAATACAATTAACAAGTTTGAAAACAAAATAGAGAGATAAGATAAGATAAGGATAGGATAAAGATAAGAAAATAAAAAATACATATTCTAAGTTTGGTTTGTGTTTTCATTTTCGTTTACTTGATTAGAAAAAGTTGTTGGATAGGAAGTGGAAGATGACCCTTCTCTTGCAAGCTCTTCACAGTTTCATATAGACATTGCTTTATTGGTGTGAACTCCATGCCGAGTGCCTTAAGCTTTTCAACAGAGTATTTGTAGGGTTTTTTCCTAGGGCTCTCCTCGTCTGAACACCTGCAAATCATATCAAACACAAGTATTTTAGAGGGAGAGAAATTCCATATAAATTCTTCACGAGCGAGATTTTTCTGCACCCTTAATTTTGGAGAAATCATTCGAGGAGGCCACCACAACGTGACTGATATACGTATAAAAGAAAGAAACTGTAAAAGTCGTATCTAAAATTTATATCTAGTGGTTGTTAGGGGCATGCATATTTCGAATTCACATCCAACGGTTATTAAGAAGCAATCACGTTGTGACGACTAGATTGAATAATTTTTCGATGTGGCTGTCTCTTAATAATTGTTGAATGTGGATTAAAAAATCAGCATGTCAGCTAATAACCACTCGATACAAATTATGTATCGAGATACGTTTACAATTTTTCTCTCATGCATGCATCTAACAATGAAAAATTGTCGGTGACATTGAGGTGAAATTCTCGAATACTTTCTCGAGAGGGAGGGAAATTCTTACTTGGTTGGGAGAGGGTATTCTGGAAAGAGTTCGGCAAGAATTTCGACCAATTCTCCACGATGAAGCATGGTTTCAACACAAATATATCTGCCCGAGGCTGAAGGAGTTTCATAAACCAAAACATGAGCCTTTGCAACATCCTTAACATCAACATAACCTTGAACAGCATTAACATATGTCTTTGCAGATCCTGTCAAATACTTCATTATATGAACAACACTTGCATTCACACCATCTTGCAACAAAGGCCCCAAAACCAACATTGGATTCACCACTACTAAATCCACTTCTCTTTCTTTTGCCACTTCCCATGCTGCCTGTTCTGCCACTGTCTTTGCATAGCAATACCAATTCTGAAATCTCATGCATGCATTTTGTTAATAAATGAATTCAACTGTTAAATCTTATCTTATCCTAACCTATCGGCTTCAATTTTGAAACAAATTATTAATTTAACACAGTTCAAAGTTAGTTTGTATATTTTGTAGGTTTAGATGATTATAATCAATCAAAAAATAAATTTAAAGATTTAGCTTTTCCAACCCTAATAATTTTTTTTATGAGTTCAATATCACAAGCGGGTAGAGATTCGAATCCTTTAACTTTTGATTGAAAATATTATATCTTAATTAGTTGAATTATGATATTATTGGCGTCCACCTATTAAACTTAACCTTTTAAGATGTGGGTTACACGTTATATTATATTATAGCATAAGGTTTAGATAACGTCGTAAATCAATAATAATAATAATATGAACCATATTGTAATATTTTTTTTAACAATAGTGGCCTAATCAATAAAAAAATTAATTTAAAGATTTAACTTATCCAACCTAATAAAGGTGACCTTTTGAAAGACGGGTTAACAATGGGTTACATTTATTTATTTATTTATATATATATATATATATATATATTTTTTTTTAAAACGGGTTACATTTATAATAAAGCACATAGTTTAGATAATGTTATACATCAAAAATAATAATATGAACTTATTGTATATTAAAAAATGTGGCCTAATAAAAAAAATATATAATTTTTTTAAAGATTTAACTTGTCCATGATCCCAATAAAAACTCAACCTATATATAAAAGCAAGTTAACTTAGATTTATATTGAAGCACTTAAAAAGAGTAAAAATGCATTTTTCAAAGAATGCATGTTTTTAAAAACATTTTTTCTAGAAATATTTATAATTAAAACACTCACGTTTGGTTACATTTTCTCAAAAGTATTTTTATCTACAAGTGTGTTTGGTTTGTTCTACACTAAAAGTGTTTCTCTTAATGTCAAATTACTATAAGGACAATTATTAATAAACAATATGAATTAATAAGTTTAAATTTATATTTGTCGTTTCGAGTTTAGGATTTACTATTGTTGATGGTCGGGGTTTGGCAGTCGAGGTCGGGGTCTGGCGGTCGGGGTCTGGCGATTAGGGTCGGAGTCGAGGTCGGGGTCGGTTTCGGGGTCGAGCGGTCGGGGTCCGGCTCGGGTGGTCGGGTCGGCGGTGGTCGGGGTTCGGGCGGCGGTGGTCGGGTTCGGGTGGCGGTGGTCGGGGTTCGGGCGGCGGTGGTCGGGGTTCGGGCGGCGGCGGCCGGGGTTCGGGGTTCGGGCGGCCGGGGTTCGGGGTTCGGGCGGCCGGGGTTCGGGGTTCGGGCGGCGGTGGTCGGGTTCGGGGTTCGGGCGGCGGTGGTCGGGTTCGGGGTTCGGGCGGCGGCGGGGGGTCCGGTGGCGGCGGCGGTGGCCGGGGTTCGAGTGGCGGCGGCGGTGGCCGGAGTTTGGGTGGAGGTGGAGGTGGCCGGGGTCGGGTGGCGGCAGTTGTTGCTGGGGTCGGGCGGGGCGACGGATGGCCGGAGTGGGAGGCGGTGGCCTGCGACGGGTGGCCGGAGTTGGACGGTGGTGGTCGGAGTTTGGAGGCGGTGGTTGAAGGAGATAATTGGTTGGTGGAGAAAATTTAAAAGAGGAGTGTGAGGATATTTTAGTAATTTGAATACAATATGAGAATTAAGTAGGTTTTTCAAATAAACACTCAAAAACATTTTTTTCAAAAGTTAATATCAAGTGTTTCATCCAAAATGCATTATTTCAAAAACTCATTCTCCAAAAATTCATTTTGGATGGTTGCCAAACACTTCAATTTATTCCAAAATGACTTTTTGCAAAAATTAAACACTTAGGAATCTAAACCAAACACCATAAATGTCAAATATTGTTGATATGCTATCAAACGCCTAATTTAGATAATATAAAAAATTAACATAAATATAGTCTCCAAACCAATCAATATTAAAAAAAATGGATTAAAAGATTAATGCATGAAGGTTGAACATTAGGATTCCTCCACCCAACATTTATTCAAGATTTAATAGTTTCCTGACTTTATCTACTCTTTCATTTGTCGAGGTTAAAGGTTAAAAAGTCTCACTCCTATATTTATTATACTTAAAAAAAATATTTTTTTTAAGCTTAAAATAACATTTTGGTTCTTTTACTTATATTTTTACTTTTACTTATTTAATTTTAATATACTTATTTAATTTTAATTTTTATATTTTAAATTTCTAAATTTTGTTCATGTATTTTCAATAAAACTTAAAATAAATTAATATTTATTATTAATTTTTAAATGGTTAACGGTTCAATAAAAAAAAATTAAATAAAATAATTAATTTTTACTCGGTAAATTTAAAAAATTGACCAGCTGTCTAAAAAAATCTTCAAAACTAACTACAAAAATTATTTTGAATATACATTAAACTTGGACTATTTAAGAGTAAGAAAGAGAAAGAAAGAGAGATAAAGTATAAAAATCAAAATGATATTTTACAATTAAAAATTAATATACCTTGGTGTTCTTGCAAAATTCGAGATCACTCCAACATGTCTCATCCACCACCTTATTTGGGTGGCGGCTAGGGTTCATGTACACTGTCCCAATAGACGACGTGAAAACCACCCGTCGGACTTTCGCTGTCGCGGCGGCCGTCAATACATTCTTTGTTCCGATGACTGCTTGTTCTACCTTTTCCTGTGTATCCAAAAGTACATGCAATAAACCCAAAAGAAAAACAGAAAAATAAGAAATGAATTTTGATTGAAAGAGAAAAAAACCGACTGAGTCGTCTGTCACCGGCGATGCCGTGTGGAAAACGCCATCGCAGCCGACGATGGCGGTTTTGAGACTTTCGTAATCGAGAAGATCGGCACTGAACAACGTTAGTCTCTCTTTGGCTCCTTCTAAATCTTTCAGATGAGCATTTTTCTGATCATCTAACATAAAACAAAAGCAGAGTACAATTTTGTTGGAATTTTGTGAATTATTAAAATTGAAGGTTTTGATGTGTGATAGTGAAATAGTCCCACATGGGAAGGAAGAAAATATGGTATGTATAACTCATGCTTTACAATTTGAGTTAGTCCTCAAATAGAGGAGAAAGACTTTTGTTATTGCTCTTAGTTTTACTCAAAAAGCGACCTATAAATATTCGACATTTGGGATCGGAAAACAAAAATTTTAAAACAGAGTTATATTTCATGTTTTTGCGATATGCACGGCAGATTTAAAAATGTGTTTTGATAAGAAATTTAAAAATGTGTTTGATAAGAATTTTATAAACTATAGAACTAGGTGTAATTAGCAACTAAATATTAGGTTAAATATAAACTATTATTAATTAATTTCAGAACATATTTTATGTTATAAATTATAAATTTTGTATAAGTATTATTTTACAATATCATATAATAATATAATATATTATACTATACATATTTAAATTTACCAAAATGAATTGAGTTTATAACATGAAATTTTATATTTTATTAAGTTTTTATCCCTTAAATATAATTTTACATTTTAAAATTCAATTCAAAATCTGAATAAATTGAAAACAAAAAGAAAATATTATTTTTTCAGAATTTTTGGAAACAGTAAATGTGAAAACATAAAACATAATTTAAATGATCTAACATGCTAAATGCTTCATATATATATATATATAGTCAACAAGAACATAACTCAATCGGCATAATGTATGTACTCATGATATATTTCTTGTCTACTCCTTATCTAGTTGATTTGGACTTTAGTCACGCTCTCCAATAAGCTATGCAAGCCTAACTCAATTGACATAAAGTTGTGTCATTGACTGAGCGTGGGTTTAATTAAATATCTTTATATTAAAAAAAAAAAAAGTAAGATATATATCAAAATAGAAAAAAAAATATATATATTTAAAAGTTAAACAACCTTTCGAAAGCTTTAAGAAGAAAAATGAAAAAGTTATAAAATTTAGAGAGAAAATGAGATTTATAGCATTAGATATAAAAGGAAAAGAAAAAAGAATTAATTGTGAAATTGATTGAGAAAAAAACAGAAGTTGGAAATAAATGATGATTAATATTGGAGTTTGTGAAATGGGCATAATTAAAGAAAGAGGAGTTAGTAAAAAAAGCGAACCTGAGTTTCTAACCGTTCCTCTGACGATGTAACCCTTTTGAAGGAGGAGCTTTACCAGCCAAGAAGCGATGAAGCCGCCGGCTCCGGTGACGCACACAGTTTCGCCGGAAACTGCTGACGTGACTGGCGGCGGCATATTTTTTACTTTTGAAGGCGGCGTTTGCTTAATTCTCTGATCAAAATGAGAGGGATTTGAAACTGGAATGCTCCCAAAAGAAGTGCTTCTTGTTTCCCTTTTATGCTGGAAAATGTTTACACTTTTAACAAAAATAAATGTTTTTTATATTTCAAAAACTGTTCGGCTACAGCAGTTCAGCAGCTCGAACGTGGCCCAATAGGTTGACACGTGCCCAACGTGGCCCAATAATATCACGTTACGTGTCAACTTAAAATTTGATTTTATTTTTTTTCCACTCTCCTATCCGATACTCCTCTCTACTCTCTACTCTCTCCTCCCTTTTCTAATTTTTGTTTCATTTTTAAATATTTAATTTCTGTTATCATTTACACAATGTTATCACTTATTTTAAACTAAAATTAAAATTTTAAAATAACAATAGAAATAAATAAATCCAAACAAATTTATAAATAAATATCCTACATGTTTGATGTCCTAAAGTTTTCGACAAAAATATATATATATATATATATATATTTAAAAAAATGTAATTAAAATATTTTAAAGCTATACCTTAAATAATTGAATGAATGACATGTTGTTTTGTCAATTAAACAATAATATTCAAAAAAAATTACGTATAAAATATAAAAATTAACCTAGTACAATATTGTGCATAGGTACATATTACTTGAATAAATTATAGCAGTTTTCATATAAAATGGATAATTAGAAGGGTATAATATAGATTATAAAGTTTTATGTGTATATATATAATTCGAAGAAGTTATAACAATTTTATTTTTTGAAATTATATATATATTTTTTTTATAATTGTATAGATAATATTTATCATACGTTATAAATAAGTTGTTATAAAATTTAGACAAAAGTAAATAAATAACCAAAAAAAAAAATATAGTTAACAAATGAAATTTTAAAACTTGATATTGTCCAAAGTTTTTTAAAAAACAAAGAGATTAAATGATTTTAGAATAATGATAAATATAAATACATCTTTACTCATGGTGTACATTAAATGATTTTAGAATAGTATAAATATAAAATACATCTAAATGTAGAAACAATATAAAAGTGTTAGAAATGTGAATCCAAAATCAATTTTGGCCCAAATTAAAAAGCCCAAACCAACTTCATTAAGCAACCTACTCTATTGGCTAAATAAATGGTGATTTCTTAGAGGAGAAAAATGAAGTTGTTGGCCGTAGTTTTTTTTTATAAAATGAAGTTTTGTGAAGCTTTTTTTTTAATCAACGAGGAAGAAGAAAAAAACAGTAGATGCCCTCCTCCTTTCTTTTGTTTTATATTTGTGTGGTAGTGAACTAAGAGAGGAAATAAAGAATTTTCTCTTTTCTTCGTTGTTGATCCCAAGCTATAGGGTTGTGATACTTGAAAGTCAATAGTCATTGTTCGGTTATTGAGGATAGTTTGTAGCACTGAATTGAGACTTCTTCTAATCTCCATTATAGTTGAACCTGCAGTTGTAGAAGACTGGACGTAGTCCCGAGATCGGGGCGAACCAGTATAACTTACGGTGTCGTTCTCTCTTTCCTTTATCTTTATTATTATATTTTGTGATCGATAACTTATTTGGTTCTAACATGTGAAGTGGGAACGTGAGATATAATATTGTTGTTATTCCGCGTTATTTATATCTCGTGTATTTTTTCCAACAAGTGGTAGCTTTTGGTTCAGAAATCATGGGAGCGACGAATCCAAAGAGTTTCGAAGGAGTCACAAAATTTGATGGGGGAAATTTTGGTTATTGGAAGATGCAGGTGAAAGATTTTTTAACCTACAAGAAATTGCACAAGGCACTGAAGGAGAGACCGAAAGAGATGTCAGATGGAGATTGAGAAGATCTCGATGAACAAGCAGTTGCAAACATCAGAATGTGTTTGACAATGGAAGTTGTTAGTCTTGTAGCCAACGAGACTACTGCAATCAAGCTAATGGAAGCGCTTACAAACAGGTACGAGAAATCGTCTGCTAACAGTAAAGTCTATCTTCTTAAGAAATTTTTTAACATGCAAATGGCTGAAGATGCATCTGTAAATTCCTATATCAATGAGGTTACCACTTTGGTAAATCAGTTAAAGTCTGTTAAGATAGATTTTAGTATACGCTATTCAGTTATTAATGTCTTTACCTGAGAGTTGGGAAACGATGAAGACAGCTGTGTCTAATTCGGTAGGAGAAAATATTCTGAAATTTTCAGGGGTTTGTGATTTAGCTCTAGCTGAAGAAATTCATAGAAAGAGTAGTGGTAGAGAGTCATCTACTACGGGATCAACTTTAGCTTTGACTAAGGGTAAAGAATTTATGAAACCAAGTACTAGTGGAAAGAAGTGGGGAAATAGGAATAAGAAGATAGAATGCTTTTATTGTCACAAAATAGGTCACTATAATAGTCAGTGTAGAAAACTAAAAGAGGATCAGGAAAGGAAGCATGAGGCAAACATAGTTGATGATGCCGATGCATGTGTCTGTGTTGGAAGTGACACAAAAAGTTTTAGTAATTCATCTGAGGATTTTAGACAGTGCAGCGTCAGTTCACATAACTTCAGATAGAAGTTTGTTCACATCCTTCACAAGAGGATGTTATGGTCTAGTGAGAATGGGTGATGGCAGAGTCTCCAAAACCAGTGGGATTGGGGATGTTAGTCTGAAGTTAGAATGTGGTAGTGTTATGGTATTGCATGATGTCAGGTTTGTTCCTAGAATGAAGATGAATCTCATCTCTATTGGCAAGTTGACAGATGAAGGCTACAGGTGTGAGTTTGGCAGTCGCCAGTGTAAACTCATACTGGGATCCCAAGTAGTGGCAGTTGGCCACAAAAAATCTACACTGTACAAATGTCAGTTGAATGTTGTCAAAGGATCAAAGAGACAATGGATGCCAGTTAAAGCTGCAGATGGTTGTTTTAGAGGTGAGCCAGCAGCATTGATAGCCAAGTTTGATCAATTAGATCATGATCCTTCAATTCAGAAACAATTGGGAAGTTCAGAAGAGAAAGTTGATGGCTATTGTCAACCCTCAATTGTCAGACGCTCGAACGAATTGAAGAAGTCGCCGAGGCGAGTGGAAGCATCGAAGTGGAAGGCCAGAGCAGTTGCTAAGGTCAAAGGAAAGGTTTCAATCTTGGCAGCAGGTTTGAATAGAGAATTCAAGCCATTCTCAAAATATATTTTCTTCAAGAACAGTGATTCAGGGTTGAAGAAGATGTCAGTTGTTACCACTTAGCTGAAGTGGGAGTACGTGTCTGTCTTTTTCGTCTGGAAGATAGATCCACGTAGCGAGCCCATTCCTCAGGGCGAGCACAGATACACTACAGTTATTTTCTGATGGTTGCCTGTCTTTTGTAACTTTGTTATTTTACAGGTTTTTTGTTGAACCTTGGAGTTTGCCAAGAAGATCAGAAATAACAGTTGTAGTGAGAGTACATTCTTGGAGTTTGTCAAGATGATCATTTCCGTTGCAGTGGGAGGCAAAATCGTTGTTTTGTGTTCAAGTGGGAGATTGATTGTTAGAAATGTGAATCCAAAATCAATTTAGGCCCAAATTAAAAAGCCCAAACCAACTTCATTAAACAACCTACTTTATTGGCTAAATAAATGGTGATTTCTTAGAGGAGAAAAATGAAGTTGTTGACGGTAGTTTTTTTTTCTATAAAATGAAGTTTTGCGAAGCTTTTTTTTAATCAACGAGAAGAAGAAAAAAACAGTAGATGCCCTCCTCCTTTCTTTTGTTTTATATTTGTGTGGCAGTGAACTAAGAGAGGAAATAGAGAATTTTCTCTTGAGCGTTTTTCTTCGTTGTTGATCCCAAGCTATCGGGATTGTGATACTTGGAAGTCAATAGACATTGTTCGGCTATTGAGAATAGTTTGTAGCGCTGAATTGAGGCTTCTTGTAATCTCCATTATAGTTGAACCTGCCAGAAGGCTGGACGTAGTCCCGAGATCGGGGCGAACCAGTATAACTTACGGTGTCGTTCTCTCTTTCCTTTATCTTTATTGTTGTATTTTGTGATCGATAACTTATTTGGTTCTAATCTGTGAGGTGGGAACGTGAGATATAATATTGTTGTTATTCTGCTTTATTTATATCTCGTGTATTTTTTCCAACAAAAAGAAAAACACTCTTAAAAAATATATATAAAAGAAAAATCATCAAAACCGGGCAGAGGGCCGAGCAAAATAAAAACTATTTTTAAGTCGACGCATGGCGCCATACTTGGGCCACGTGTGGTAGCCGAGCTAGGGGAAAATTTCTAGTATATATGTGATATGAAGTTTTTCCATACCACTACGCTTTAAATAAATGACATGTGGCTAGGTAGTTAATTAAACTTACCCAATTGTTTTTTTTTGTTGGTCCCACCATATTAAATTCTCTTCTTTTTTAATATTTTTTTTTCTTTTTCATTTTTTTTTTATTATTTTCATTTGTTCTAGAAAAATTAACAAACTATTTTTTATCGTTAAAATTCGTTTACAAATGAAAATGGAATTTAACGTAATAGTGAATTATAAGTATCATTTTTCACTATTTATATCAATTTATTTCATTTTATTTTTTCATGTTACATTAAATATTTTTTTTTAATCTCATGCTTAAAAAAAAAAAAAAAATTATTATTATTATTATTATTATTAAAAGAAAATTTAAAATATATCCAATAATCAGGCATCAATAACCAATAAATATTAATTCGAAATATGTCATGATTTTGTTTGAAAATAAAATATTATTGAATTATATAACAAGTACCCGATTAAATAGAAAAACGAAAAAAACCTTTATTATAAAATGCAATATTTGAAGAGTGATTTGTTGGATAAGTTGAACATTCAACTACATAATTAGAATTCGCTGAGACATTTGTCAGTCTTAGAATTTTCATCGAAATAAATAAATAAGATAGAAAAATTAGTATAAAACTGATAATATATTATGGAGAACCTAAAATAGTTGATAAAGTTGCAATCATAAAAAAATATATATATATATTTTAGAATATTAGAAAAAAAAAAGTTAGAGGAATGAAATATTAAAAAAGAAGATAAAAAACGAGAAGACAAAGTGTAAATACAAAAAAAATAATAGTAATAATAATTTTTAAAAAATAATAAAAAAATAAGGAGTAAGAATTTGAATAAAAAAAGTTCTAATTTAAATTTTCTCTCTCAAAATAATAAATTTAACATGGTAGGATCCAGCTTGTTAAGTTTAATTAACTACTTTGCCACATGTCATTTATTGGTACTCAAAAACTCCAATGCACTAGAAATTCTTCAGTAGTAGCCAAATTCTTAATAGTTTATTTTTAAGTCGACACTTGCCGTCATACTGTTGGAAAATTCTTTCAAACTAAATGTGGATACGGCGTTTCACCCGGTGGAGTTAAAAATCGGGTTGGGAGTGGTGTTCCAAAATTCCTCAACTGGTGGCGGTATCAGCGATCCCTTTGGAATTTCGTCTGGATCCGTTGTCGGCCGAAACATTAACATTGCTTCATGGTCTTCAGTTGGCAGAAAATGTAGGACTGGAGAGGGTGAAAATCGAGACCGATTCACAAGTATTAGCGAGGTAAATAAAAAATCATGAACGTCAGCTTTCCTCTCAAGGAGCGATTTTCTCTGAGATTAGTCGTTTGATGGCGGTCTTCAGATGCTTTGACATTCAAGGCATCTCAAGATCAATAAACAAGGTTGCCCACAATACTGGGTTGGGGCTTGGGCCTTGTCCAAAAATTCAATTTCAGTTTGGACTGATTCTTTCCCTGGCTTCTATCCCTACGGGTAGATATGAAGTTACATTTATGTCCTTTTGTCATTAAATTGAAGAAACTCTCATTTTCACTCAACTTTTCACTCCACTTATATACCGATCTTTCTTCTGAATATTTCTTTTTTCTTTTTTGAAACAAGTTAGAAATAAACAATGTGTCTTTCCTTTTTAAAACAAAAATGACTTTTCGTTTTCCAAAAGAAAAAAAAAAAAAAATTGGCCGTTTTTCCTCCGTTTCAATCTAACGACACTCTCGCCAAAAATTAAAATCTGAAAAGAAGAATAAGACTAAAAGTGTGAACGTTGAGATTTTCTGAAGGGTCTAGAAACTCAAATTTACCAAACATAAACTTATATGGGGTTGTTTGCCGAAAAATCAAAATCTGAGAAAAAGAATAAGACTAAAATTGTGAACATTGAGTTTTTCTAAAGGGTCTAGAAACTCAAATTTGCTAAACATAAACTTATATGTGGTTGTTTGATAAATTATTCTAAAACTATACACGTGTAGAGGATCAAACTTCCATTATTCTAGACTATTTAAGTGATGTGCTTACTCATCCATTGCACCAAACGATTGTTTATCTATATCTTTATAGAAAGTTAACTATTTCTTTTAGTTTAAAAATATATAGATATTTATTCTTAAATATAATTTAGACTTATATGAAAAGATATTTATTCTTAAAAATAATTTAGACTTATATTTTTCATAAAGGGTTGATTGCACAGAAACAATAATCATGCCCAAAATAGTGGCAAATTTAACAAAATTTAAAATATTTTACAAATATTGCAAACAATTAGTGGCTGTCACTGATAGACTGTGATCGTTGATATATGACTCATAGATAGACTACCATCAGTGATAGTCACAGACAAAATTCTACTAAAAAACTGAGGTGTAGACTATACTATCCGTGATAGAAATTGCCATATCTGCAAAAAAATTTAAAAAAGTGCTATATTTTTTATTATTTTACTCTAAATTGACATCCGTTACAATTTTTCTTTCATAAATATAAATGATAAATCGCATTTTATATTTGTTTATAAAAGATAATTATGTTTATTGCTTTAAAAATATATAAAAATATATAAAAATATATAAAAAATTATTCTTAAAAATAATTAATCCCTATCCTTACTTTATTTGTTAAGCATTTAAAACACAATTTATTCTATATTAACACCCTCTAAATTTTGCATTATATTATATTATATATATATACTTTTTGCAAAGTGTCTAATAAGTCTTTAAACTTTTTGTTTAATAAATCTACGAATTTTGATCGAATATATTTTTCAACTTTTAATTTTGTATATAGATTCTCGAATTTTTAATTCTAAGTTTAATAGATTCTTGTCATATTTAATCTTTGAAATTCAAATATTCACTAAAAACAAAATCGAAAGTTTAGGAATTTAATGATCAAGTTTAAAGTTTAAGAACTTATAAAATACTAGATTTAAAGTTTAGGAACTCATTACTCCACTTTTTTAAAGTTTATGGACTAAACTTTTAATTTTTTTTCCTATTTGATAAGACATCTTGCCCCTTGCCACCGCCGCCACCACCACCCATCGGCATCGCCGCCTCTTCTTCCTTCTCCCTCATAAATTCTTCTCCTCTCTTTCTCCTTTCTCCCCTCCTTCTCCACCGTTTCCAAAACAAACAAAAAAGTTCATTTTTCAGACAGGTTCGTTTCAGAAAAGAAGATGTTTCCTTCGTTTTAAGTATTTTTTTTTTTTTTTAAAAAAAAAAACTTGAAAAAGAAAGGGAGAAAGGGAATAATGAGAAATAAAAAGAGAGGAAAAAGAAGGAAAGGAGAGGAAAAAAAGAAAAGAAAAGAAAACAAAGTAGCGGTGAGCTATGGATATAATGAAAGAGAAGGATGAGAGGAAAGATGAGAAAGAAGAAAGGAGAGGAAATAAGAGAGAGAAAAGGAACATATTAAAAATATTAGGTTATTTTAAAAAGTTAAGAAATATATTGAGAAAAATGATACTAAACTCAAGCCTTAAAGCTTAGGTATTACCAAACCTAAATCTTATATACCAAAAATGTATTTTTCTCTATATTATATTTAGTCTAAAAAAACATATTATATTTGGTATAAATGTAAGAACCAATGATTTAAATGTCGAGACAGAAATAGAGAGGTCTCAATTTTATGGAAATGTCGATGTCGATTCATATTTCAGGAAGATTTTTAAAATTAAAAAATTAATAAATATATTTAATTCAATAAATAAACATTTTGCACTTTTAAATAAGTTAAAATATACTTGCTATAGTATTATATCTTCATTAGGTTACATTTTGTTGTTTTTTTAAATATTTTATCGATTTGGTACCTATTGAATAATAAATTTCTGTCAATCACAAATTGACACATTAATTTAAGTTAATGATAAAAAAATATATTTATAAATTTTGGGACCAATTACAAAGTTACACATGTCCTCAAATTAAATTAAAGGTAAAATTGTCAAATCAAATTATGTCACCCAGTATCGATCCATCGGACACCCAAACTAGTCCAATCAAACATTGCCACATGGTGGTTGGACCCGAAGCTATTTAGCCCGCTAAAAATGATGCCCATACTAGGTTGATCAAACTCTATAAATAGAGGAGACCACCTTCATTCTAAACCTTCCGCCTTGAGCTAGAATCCAGAAAAGTCAGAAGCTACCGCAATCAGAGAATTCAAAGGCATCAAAGACCATCCGCTCCAAAGATAAACAAGTTCAAGAAAAACACCATCCGCTCCAAAGATAAACAATTTCAAGAAAAACAGGACATGCCGATCCAAGAAATCAACCAGCCCAAAACAAACATACGCGCTCCAAAGATCAACAACTTTCAAGATCAACAAGTCAACAAACCGCTTCAAAAATCAACAAAGCGATCCAAGAAATCAACCAGCCCAAAACAAACGTCTACATTGAGAGAAAACATCATAGAATAAAGATTAGAGACGGTAACACTTATATAAATCAATAAAATCAAATTATTTTTCACGAATTAAATTTCTGCTAGACATCTCGTGTGTTCAGTACTATATCTCGTGTGTTCAGTACTATATCATCATCATATCGATATCGAAGGAATGAATATGTAAAAATATTGATGAAAATAAAAACATGATACAAAAAATTAATATCATGGGAAAAGCACACGAAGTCGCTTTTTTATGGACCCATGAAGACTTCTTAAAGTCAAATTTAAATTATAAAAATAGATGTCATTTTCTTTGGTGGGTAATGGTTGTAATATGGATTTCAGCCACTAGTCAAAAATGGCGTAATGCATTTCAAAGAAATTGCATTTTCTTTACTTGGTCAAAAAAACACTACAATATTTGAATTTCCCATCATATTTTCATGGAAAATAAGAATTATTTCATATATCTTTTTTTTTTATATATATATATCTATATATTTTTTTTTTGAAAAAATTGTAACCGATGTCAATTTAGAGTAAAATAATTAAAAATATAGCACTTTTTTAATAAATTTGCAAATATGACAATTTTTATCACTGATAGTATGGTCTATCGCTGATACTAGCCTATCACCTTAGTTTTTTATAGAATTTTTTTCAGTGGTAGTAATCTATCAGTGATAGAAGTCTATTAGTAATCGTCATATATATCAACGATAGAGTCTATCAGTATTTTTTGCTATATTTGTAAAATGTTTTAAATTTTGCTAAATTTGGAATTATTTTGGGATTGTTGTTTGTGGAACCAACCTATACATTTCAGTACAACAAATAACAAATGAAGTAAGAGAGATTTGAACTTCTAATTTTTAAAGTATGTTTAATTTCTTCTTGCTACCTTAACTATTATTATTTTTTTTTTTATTTTTTATTTTTATTTTTTTTCATTTTGAAAATGTATATGTTGAAAAATTATATAGTGATGTTTAGGTAAATTTTAAAAGATGAATTTTTTATTTTTATAAAGGCATTTAATTAATGCGTGTGATTGAACTCATGACTTCTTTTAGTCAAGTGCACAAATCTTATGACGATTGAGCTATGCTCGATTTGGCCAGATATATTTTTTTTTTTTTAAGAACGACAAAATTAATTTACCACATCTATTTAATTAAATTTAAAGTTTAGTTTGAGAAAAATAAAATAGGATAATTTTGCCAATAATTAAACAAAAGAAAGATGCAAATATATTAAATCACGTCCCTAACTTTTTTTTATATAAAAAAAGTTAACATATTTGAACTCATTGCATAACTTCATTTGCAAATACATTTTATTTCAACGGAGACTCCTCTTTATTTCAAATACATAATTAAACAAGATTCCACATTTATTATTTTACATAATTTCAAATTTAGAAGGGAGAAAGGAAAAGTAAAAATAATTATTAGGATATTATCTATCTTATTCTATAGTAAATTATATACGTGTATTAAGACAATATTTATAATAAATATATAAGTAGATATTTTCCTAATACACATATATTGATATAATTTCCTAATCAATAAGATAGATAATATCTTAATAGTAATATTATTTTTTTAAAAATATTTAATTAATGTAGAAATTTAACGTATGATCTCTTTGACAATCATTTCTTAGTCAATGATACAACCTTATGTCAATTGACTTAATAGTAATATTTGAAAATCATGTGTGAAATACTTGACTATCAAACTGTGTGAAATGTTCAATAATTAAGTAAAGAATAACAAGGGCTTGAATGCAATTAATATTTCTAAATTACAAATCAAATACTGGAATAAAAAAAAATTCTATCACAATTTCTCAACAATATTAAAGGACAACTTTTGGATATAAGTTGATGGGAAATATCAATGTTGAAATTGAGAGGGAAGAGGAAGATGGCCCTTGTCTTGTAGGCTGTTCACAGTTTCATATATGCATTGTTTGATTGGTGTGAACTCCATTCCCAATGACTTCAGCTTCTCAACAGTGTATTTGTAAGGTTTCTTCTTGGGATTCACCTCATCAGAACACCTATCAAAAATTCCATCAAATAAAATCAATTATTCACCCTCAAATACAATATAGAATAATATTATATATACTTATTGAATTAATTAATATTTGAGAAAACAAGAACTTACTTGGATGGGAGGGGATATTCAGGAAATAAGTTGGCAAGAATATCAACCAATTCTCCACGATGAAGCATGGTTTCAACACAAATATATCTGCCCGAGGCTGAAGGAGTTTCATAAACCAAAACATGAGCCTTTGCAACATCCTTAACATCAACATAACCTTGAACAGCATTAACATATGTCTTTGCAGATCCTGTCAAATACTTCATTATATGAACAACACTTGCATTCACACCATCTTGCAACAAAGGCCCCAAAACCAACATTGGATTCACCACTACTAAATCCACTTCTCTTTCTTTTGCCACTTCCCATGCTGCCTGTTCGGCCACTGTCTTTGCATAGCAATACCAATTCTGTGTACATATTTTAATTTCCATTGTTAGATTCATGTGTATTTTCAGAAGGAAAAATTAAAGGTTATTTTATACGTTAATTACCTTGGTGTTCTTGCAAAACTCAAGGTCACTCCAACAAGACTCATCCACCACCATGTCTGGGCTCCGGTTAGGGTTCATGTACACGGTTCCGATCGACGATGTGAACACGACACGTCTGACTTTTGCTTCGGCGGCGGCGGTCATGACGTTCTTTGTCCCGATTATGGCCTGCTCCACCTTTTCCTGGAAAATATTTTGATGCAAGCTATTAATATCACTTTTTCAATAATCAAATAAGAAATTACAAAACGAAAGCCCTCTCATTTCCATAATTTTCAAAAATCATATGGTTATCAAACTGAACGTATGAGATTGATGGGGAGAAAAAGATAAAAGTTCTTACGGGATCATCAGTCACCGGAGACGCGGTGTGGAAAACACCATCACAACCCATAATGGCTGCTTTAAGGCTCTCAAAATCAAGAAGATCAGCACTGAACAAAGACAAGCGTTCATTAGCTCCTTCCAAGGCCTTCAAATGAGCATTCTTTTGGTCATCTGGGTTTCTAACAGTTCCTCTAACAGTGTAGCCCTTCTCAAGAAGGAGCTTCACAAGCCAAGAAGCAATGAAGCCTCCGGCGCCGGTGACACAAACGATTTCGCCGGAAACTGGAGAGGTATCGATCGGCATGGTGGATATGGAAAAAGGGTTTAATTTGTTTTTGTTGAGGGGTTTGAAATGAAAGAAAATGAGAGAAAGTTATGAAGAAGAAGAGCAATATTGTGTAAAGTTAAGTTTGAATAATTTGAGAGATATGGATATACAAAAATGAGTGGAAGTTGGGTGCTTTTAAAGGAGAGAAATTCACCTACCATAATTAACTTAACCAATTAGCACATGTTCATGTTCATTTAAAACA
This sequence comes from Herpetospermum pedunculosum, assembly GCA_028017165.1. Classification (NCBI taxonomy): domain Eukaryota; kingdom Viridiplantae; phylum Streptophyta; class Magnoliopsida; order Cucurbitales; family Cucurbitaceae; genus Herpetospermum; species Herpetospermum pedunculosum. The sequence goes on from CM051523.1 coordinate 16,363,553, forward strand.
CTTAATTATTTCTGGCTCCTATATTTTGAATATATTTGAGTCAAAGTGAGACCACTTCCAAGTCTTAAATTAAACCTACCATGCTTCATCGAAGTTGCTTAATTGATCTCTTTCTCTCTCAACCACCCCAAACTTCCACGAATTAATGCCCTCTTTTTAAATTCTCTCTTTTAAGGGGCGTTTGTTTCAACTAAAAATATCATTTCAATATTTATTTAACAAGTCAAACCGAGGATAGCTCAATTGACATAAATTTGTATATTTGACTATGAATAGAGTTAAATTAATGCATTTATACACTAAGGCAAATGATCATATGCAAATTAACTATCAATATAGTTAATTGCATATAATTATTTTCCTTTAGTTAATTGCATAGGATCATTTGGGTTAGTGCATAAATGCATTAATTTATTATATTAAAAAAACGAATACATTAATTTATTTTGAACTACCAAATACCAAATAAAAAAAAATTATTAATGAAAAAGGAAAAATATAAAAAAAAAAGTGTGTTGACGGGAAACAAGGTCATTAAAGATGCCCATGGACATCTTAAAAATCAATGGTGCATAATGGCATCTAAAAGTAGACTAATGTTTCTCGGATGGACATTTTAGGATGTTCGGGCATCTCACATTACTGGTAAATAAATTGGATAATTTAGATGTCTATCTTATGGAAATCTTGAATTTACCACAAACAAACGATTCTTAGACCCCATTTGATAACCATTTCGTTTTTAGTTTTATGTTTTTAAAATTTATAATTATTTCTTTATAATGTCTCTACTATGATTTTTTATTTTTTTTAAAAAAAATATTTTAATTCTTACTTAAATTTCAAACAAGAAAATAAGTTTTTAAAAACTATTTTGTTTTAGTTTTCAAAATTCAGATTGATTTTGAAAACCTTAGTAGGAGGTAAATAGCAAAATAAAATAACTCAAAAGATGAAAAGTATAAGCTTAATTTTTGAAAACTAAAAATAAAAAAAATCAAATGATTATCTAATTAGTCGTTTAATACTAATTATGAAAGGTTATGATATATATAATTATCTGAATAGGATGGGTAGTTGGGTATGAGAAGTTGTATGAGTCTTTCATTGAATTTGATTATTATGTTAATTAAGTTTGGAGTAGGTAACACAGTAAAGGACAAGTGTTATATAATAGGGTATTTAATTTAACTTATTAACTAATCTAAAACTTTTCTTGTTTTTGCTATTTTTCTTGACTAGTTTAAAATTTGGTCTCATCTTTTGACTCTACCAAATTGATTCTCCACCAAATTTACTGTTTTTCGTCTACTTCAATAATAACTGTTTCTATGATTTCTGAAGAAAAAGAAAAATAATAATAATAACTGTTTTTACTATATTTAACTGAGAAATTGTAGTAAATGACAATTTTTTTTTTGCAACGGTAGTTTAATTAATGCGGGGATTGAACCCATGACCTTTTGGTCATCGGCTCAACCCTATGCCAATTGAGCTATGCTCGGTTTGGCAGTAAATGACAATTTAAGGCTTATTGTTTGCAAATATAGCATGTTTTTAAAAATTTTGCGGATATAGCAATTTCTATCGCTGATATCTTATGACTGATAGAAGTCTATCGCTGACCACCTCAGCTTTTTATAGGTTTTTGTCAGTGATAATAGTCTATCATTGATAGAAGTCTATCAGTGATATAATAAAGTCTATCAGTGATAGAAACGGGTTTTTTTGCCATATTTGCAAAACATTTTAAAGTTTGCTAAATTTGCAATTAGTTTGAGCCTGATTGCTATTTGTGCAACCAGCCCTATTTAACTTTCATTTATTAATTTGGAAATTAAAATTTGTTCCCATATCAATTATCAGTAGAGTTTACTTTTCAACTTTGATTTACATTTGCAAAAAAAAAAACTTTGATTTGTCATGTTTTTTTCTATTTTAATTTGTATTAAATTAACAACTTTAATATTCAACTTTCATTTTTGTTTGTTATATGCGAAAGGTCTATTCTCTCTTATCGAGCGTGTGTTCGAGGTATGCTTTCTGGGTTATTCAACAATTTTTCATCTATTTTTTGTGGATGATAGTCTGGTATTTTTAAAGGCAGATTATGTTCGCGAATTTTTTACCCTTAGATGTTTGTTGGCTGATTATGAGATGGCTTCTAGTCAAAAGATTAATTTTGAAAAATCTGCTTTATATTTATCCCCTAATGTGTCCCCACCATGCTGATTGTCTACAATTCATTCTTTAGGTTCAATTGGTGCCTTCTCTTGGGACCTATTTGGGGCTGCCCTCATGTTTCTCTAGAAACAAGAAACACGATTGGGACCTATTTGGGGCTGCCCTCATGTTTCTCTAGAAACAAGAAACACGATTTGAATTTTATAAAGGGGAAAGTTTGGAAGGCGCTACAGGGTTGGAAGCAAAACAATTTCTCATTGAGTGGGAAAGAGCTGCTTGTTAAGAGTGTAGGCCAGGCGATCCCAACGTATGTAATGAGTTGTTTCCATCTTCCTAAGAGTTTGTGTCAAGATATAACTAAAATGTTTGCACGGTTCTGGTGGGGTTCTACGGAGGCAAAAAAGAAAATGCATTGGATGCGGTGGGAAAAAAATGTGTCTACCTAAAGAGCTAGGGGGACTTAACTTTCGAGATCTTGAAGGTTTCAACAAAGCCCTCATTGTAAAACAGGTTTAGAGGTGTGTTAAGAACCCTAACTCCTTAGTTTCAAGGATTTTGATGGGTAACTATGGTCATGACACCAATATCCTTGAGGCGCAGTGTGGCCCAGGGGCATCATTCTTGTGGAGGAGCTTATTATGAGGTCGCGAGCTTCTCAAGCAGGCCATTCGAAAAAGAGTGGGGGACGAAATCACAATTCGTCCTTTTGTCGATAAATGGATTCCTTGCGAGTCCACTCTCAAGCCTCAAACGCCTGTACCGATTGATGATCAGTTTTGGGTTTCAGATTTCATTACCGATCAAGGACAGTGGGATGTTGACTTTTTTAAGGAGATCTTTTGTGATGAGGATGTGGACGTCATCAGGAGAATCCCCATTAGCCTGTTTCGAACTTCTGATGATTGGGTTTGGCATTACGAAAAATTGGGTAATTACACCGTGCGTAGTGGCTACAAGCTATATATGAACAACAAGCATGCATCTTCGTCCACACATCATCAACACCCCGAAAGTCTATGGAAGTTTATTTGGTCCATGAACTTTCTACATAAAATTCATCACTTTATATGGAGAACAATTCATGACTTTCTTCCCATTATGTATAATCTAAAGGCTAAGGGGTTGCATGTGGTACCCTTATGTCTGATTTGTGCTGTGAAACCAGAATGAACACACCATGCTTTATTTGAATGTGGAAGAGATGTTAGCAATTTTAGAGGCTTTTCGAACCTCTCGACGTCAGGGATTCAATTATCTAGTTATTGAATCGGACGCTCTTGAGGGTGTGTCTCTCCTCTCTGGAGCTCTTCCATCGGAAACGGAAATTGACGCGTGGGTACAAGAAATTTGGACTCTCATGCAGACTACTTGTGGGGAGGCGTCGACGCTCTTTTCCCATGTTCGTAAAGAGGCGAATGGTCCAACTCATTTGTTAGCCAGTAAGGCTATTTTGTATTCACACTCAATGTTTTGGGGTGGGATGTACCCATCTTGGGTTGTTGTTTCTGTGTCCAAGGACAATGTAACCGTTTCTGCTGTTGGGGCAGAGTTTGATAGTTAATGAATTTAATCTTTCCTAAGAAGAAAAAAACTTACTTTTTCTTATTTTTTTATTTTGATTTTTCTTTTATTTAAGTTGTGTTATATTTTATGCTCGAGATGATTTTGCGAATATTTATTAATGTTTTCAAGTTTTATACTTAAATTTAAGAAAATTTGCATTTAGTGTCATTTATAAATATGTCCTTTTTTTTATCCGTGATAGTCACTGATAAAATTCTATTATTAATAGTCACTTATAGCAGATCAATGACTAACCGTAATAGCTATTCATATACTTATATATATATTTTTTTTTATATAGAATTTTGTCAATGACTATCATTGATAATAGTCTATAATAACAATGACTATCAGTGATAGCAACGTGACTATCACTTATTTTTTTTCCATATTTGAAAAATATTTTATATTTTGCTATATTTTCCATTAGGCTAGATTGCTCTTTATGCAACCAGTCCTAAATTTAATATTTTTTCTAGTTTTTTTCATCTTTTTTGTGAAACGATGACGAAAATGATTAATTATCGTTGACATAATATAAATATTTATTTTGTGTATGTTTAGTGGTCATATAGAGTATATTTGATTTTTAAAATATAAAATTTATCATTAATTTTTCAATTTTATTATTGTACTAATTAATTTTAGGGTTGGTTGCACAAACCGCCGACCCAAAATATTTGCAAATTTAACAAAATTTAAAACATTTTGCAAATATGGCAAAAAATTAGTGGCTATCACTAGACACTAATATATGACTACTATCACTGACAAAATTCTATTAAAAAACTGAGGTGACAGACTATTATCAGCGATAAACCATACTATTAGGGATATAAATTGTCATATTTGCAAAAAAAATTTAAAAAATGCTATATTTTTAATTATTTTAATCTAAATAGACAACTGTTACAATTTCCCTTAATTTAAATTAAAAGTTTATATAATTTTATCAACTATATTTATTTGAGGATAATTAATTAATAAGATTGATTTATTCCTACGAAAATAAGATAACATTCTCATACTTAACATAACTTTGATTTTCATGGAAATAAGTTATCTTTGATTTTCAAACATCTCATTTTTCAAGCAATTTTATTCTCCAAGATCTCTTAAGAGCAATGAAAATTTGTATCATAACTTATAAAAAACTTTGATTTTTGGTAGACCAAATTAAAGTTTTGTTTGGCTAGGCCATGTGTCGTGACACATTTTGCATAGCATCAAGTCTATATTTTGGTCTAATTTATCTTTTTTTTTGCAACGGTAGTTTAATTAATGCGGGGATTGAACCTATAACCTTTTGGTCGCCGGCACACAATCCTATGCCAATTGAGCTATGCTCGGTTTGGCAAGGTCTAATTTATCTTATCACTATTGTTACCGAGTTTTATTGACAACATCATTTAAAAGTAATTTTATGTTATTTTGTCTTCTTAAAACATATCCGACTATATTTTATTTTAATATTCTTATTCTAGTGAGATTTTGGAACAAGTTTCATTCATCATGTAGTAATTAACGTCCTTAACCATGTCAAGTTTACGTCAGACATTATTGATTCTCTAATGAAATTTTTGTTTATGATATTCCACTAGAAATTAAGACCTCTTTAGCTAGTGAGAGGGCGTGATACCATTGTTCAAGTTCTGAAAGTAGCAAAACTACCTTAATTATTTTTTGTATATGAGAAAGAGTTAATTCCATCTTTTGAGATTATGTTTCGAGCTTCCTATTTGGTCAAGTTCTCAAAATGATAGACTCATTGAATCGACTATAAACGTCATTCTCACTCACAAAAATAAAGTAGACATACATTCATTCTCAAGAGTTTCATAACTCTCAAGATTATAATCGTAGGTCTAATTTGTTGTAGTGTTAAGATCAAGTCGGATCTGATCATTCTATCAAATATTTATCATCCTTATTAACAAAGTTTTAGAGATTACGAATTTTGAGGTCCAATCTTATTCAAACGCTCATTGTACATGTCTCAACATTAACAATTTGAATCAAACCATTTGTAAATGTTATAAAGCGTGTCGTATCAATAATGTTTATTCAGATAAGACACTAAACCTTATCTATATATATATACTGCGATTTAATATTACACTTATAACTTAGAATTTTCCTATATAATGGGATAATGAAATTAAAATTGCAAATAAAATCAAAATAATCAACCAATACTATCAAGTTCAACAATTCTTTAGTATCTAAGCGCTCGACCGACCGTTAATTATTTGTTTTATTATGTTTTTCCTTTTTTTTAACCTTCCCTTTAATTTCCACCATGTTTGTTGCTACCCATACAACTATGAAATATAAAAAATACACACCATTTCTTCTTTTTATACTACAAATTACTGGAAAGAAAAATTAGTTTTTTTTTTTTTTTTTTTTTTTTTTTTTTTTTTTTTTTTTTGTAGTTCTATAGTTGCAGGGGAGGACATAACCATGAACTTTAGTGATGAAAATCAGGGCTTTATCACTAAGCTATTGCTCGAATTTGCAAAAGTTAAAATTTATTGTAAAATTAAAAATTAAATTTTTTTACTTTTTAATTGAGAAATGTTTTAACCTTAGATTATTCTCAAAGTTCAAAGAATAAACAAACTAAAATAGAAAAGAGCATATATCTTAATGCCAGACAAGATTGAACTAAAACAGAAAACAATTAAAAACTTGAAAGACTTTTGATTTGATTAACAAAATCCATGTGTATAATATACTAAAATAAGGGAGAGAAAAACAATAAATAAAACTGTAAATCTATATGAGTTAGAAAGATTATATTCACAGTGTTTGAGTTCGGTTGAGAAACAAAAAATTAGTTGTTGACCGATTATTGAAGATGGATGTTGCTTTGGATAAGATGTTTGGTACATTAAACTGTGGAACTGAATTGCTTTTATAAGGTATGAAATGGGAGAGTCAAAATCTCATTCTCCTTTCCATTCTTCATTTTCATTCCCATACTTCAGCAAAGTTTGCTCCTCAAATTTCTAATTAATCTATTAGCGACCATGGGCGAGAACCATACAATAGAAAATTGGCAGTTTGTGAAACAAGTTGTTGAAGGACGATGGTTTTCGGTATTCGCCTCCTTTTTTATCATGATCGGCTGTGGTTCACCTTACTTGTTTGGAACATACTCCAAAGTTATAAAGACCCAATTTGATTACAATCAAACCCAAATTACCACTTTGGGATTCGCCAAAGATCTTGGCTCCAACCTCGGAGTTTTTGCCGGACTTCTAGCTGAGGTGGCTCCACCATGGGTGTTGTTCCTTGTGGGCTCATCCTTCAACTTCTTTAGCTACTTCATGATATGGCTCTCCGTTACTGGCTTCATCCCAAAGCCTCAATTCTGGCTAATGTTCGTTTACATTTGCATGACTGCTAATTCACAAAATTTCGCCAACACCGTCGTTATGGTCATTAACGTTAAAAACTTCCCTGACCGACGAGGCATCATTCTGGGGCTTCTCAAGGGCTTTGTTGGTCTTGGTGGGGCCGTCCTGACTCAGATCTATTTAGCAATTTACGGCCACCAAAATCCTGTTGATCTCATCCTCCTTCTTTCGTGGCTACCCTCCATTGTATCTCTGATATTTTTTCTTTCAATTCGAATAATCAAAGCTCGGAATCATCCGCAAGCGCTCAAAGTGTTCTATCACTTGCTTTCCGTTTCCATAACAATTGCGGTGTTCATCTTGTTTTTGACTATAAGCCAAAGAGAAATTATTTTCTCTCATGTTGGGTATGTTAGTGGTGTCGCCGTCATTACCGCCTTACTTTTTCTGCCCCTTTTGATCGCAATTAAAGAAGAATTTTTCCTCTTCAAACTCAATAAACAAAGTGTGGATCCTTTCGTCACCGTTGTAATTCCCGAGGATGTGAAACCTATGGATAAGGAAATTTCAGAAACTTCTTCGTCATGTTTGTCAAATGTGTGTAAAAAGCCGCAAAGAGGGGAAGATTTCAACATCTTGCAAGCTCTCCCCAGCAAAGACATGGCTCTTGTTTTCATAGCGACGATTTTTGCATGTGGGTCATCGGTTACCGCCATTGACAATATTGGGCAGATCGCCGAGTCACTAAACTACCCAGCTCAATCCATAAACATCTTCCTTTCATGGATTTCCATTTTCAATTTCTTTGGCCGAGTCTTCTCTGGGTTCATCTCTGAAATCTTTATGACCAAATACAAATTACCTCGTCCTCTCATGTTCGGTCTTGCTCAACTCTTTACCTGCACTGGTCTACTCTTCATCGCTTTCCCCTATACAGGTTCAGTCTACGTAGCTTCATTGATCATTGGGTTTGGCTTCGGAGCCCAAACTCCATTGTTATTCACCATAATATCTGATCTCTTCGGCCTCAAACATTACTCGACCTTGCTCAACTGTGGGCAACTCGCAGTCCCGCTTGGATCTTATATATTAAACGTGCATGTAGTAGGAAAGTTGTACGACAAGGAAGCCACTAAAATTGGTAGTGTGAAGAACGGTAAGGGCCTTACTTGCATTGGGGCTCATTGCTTTAGTGAGTCTTTCACAATTTTGGCGGCAGTTACTTTGTTTGGAGCGATGGCTTCGTTTGTACTGGCTTATAGGACTCGAGATTTCTACAAAGGCGATATATATAAGAAATACAGTGATGACATGTGGACTACTCAATCAAACGTGAATTTGTATTCTTCCGATGATAAAAAGAACAATTCGTATTCTTCGGATAATAAGAATAACAATAAACACAAAAAGAGAACTGATAATGGAATGGAATAAGAGAAACTGTTCAACAAAAGCATACTAACTTTAGGACGTTTTAGTTTCCTTTGATTCTTTTTTTTTTTTATTGTAGCATACTAACTTTAGGACCTTTTAGTTTCCTTTAAGTCTTTGTTTTTTTTTTTTTATCTTTGTTTTTTTATTGTAGCACAAATTCTCCTTACCTATCTTCTTATTGAGTTAATTATTAAATTGCCAAATCTTGAGTATTTTGGTTTTGCATTTTGTTTTCCTTTTTTTCTTTCCATTTCTTTCTTTAATAAAATGTTCAATTTTTAAGTAATCTTAATTAGTTATAAATTAATGAACAAATTCTCTCTTTACCTATCTTTTTATTCTTATTAAGTTAATTATTAAATCGCATTTTTCCATTTTCTTTTTCCCTTTCAAAATGGATCCTCACAATTGTCTGTTCATAAAGATCATTTAAAGGACTATGACATAAATGATTATCTCATATCAACCATAAAGAAGATTAATTCGAATTTGTTTTTGGTTCTACCCAAAAGACATCATATCAATGAAGAATGTTGTCCCTCGTTATATACCCATGATTTTCCGCTCTTCTAACTTATGTGTGACTTTGGTTGCACTCTCACAACACTACAAGTCCTATTTAAACAAGAAATTTTACCTCAAGGTATTTGCAATGATTTAAAGTTTTGTGAACATTGTGTTCTCGGTAAAGCAACAAGTCATTCCTTCACTAAAGCTCAACATTCCACCAAAGAAATCTTTGACTGTATCGGTTGGAATGCCTTGAATCTGTTATGACCCTCTACGACTGGTTCAGTACGGGGGTCACTACTACAAATATGGGAATAGATGACATGTGAATCAAGGAAAATCAATGGGAAGAAAAAAAAAAGTGTCATCTTCAGTTTGGGGCGCGTTTTTGGCGGAAAAAAACGGAGTTTTTCAGATTTCCGAAACTTAATGACAGTTTTAAAATGTCATTAATGAATGACTGTTTTAAAATGTCATAAATTGTTTAGATTTATTTATCATTCATTTGTTTATAAAATACTTATTATTAATTAACCAGTTAAAAAAAAAAAAAAAAAAAAAATTGAAAAAGTGAAAAAGTGAAAAAGGAGGCAAACTGAAATAAAAGTGAAAAAAGAGGGAAATCTGAAATTTGAAATATATTTTATTATATATATATATTATATTATATATTATTAATGTATAAAAAATATTCCAAATTCCTACTTTCTCATTTCTTGAAAACCCATCTAACGAAATCCATCTTCCCATTTTTTTTGTCTGCCGTCGAGCTCCGCCGACGTCCGCCGTATGTCCTGGTCTTCCTTTCGCCGCCGATCTGATCTGTTCCAGCTCCGTCTTCGTCGCAGCCCAGCTCCGTCTTCGTCGCATCCGTAGCTCCGTCGTCGTCGCAGCCGTAGCTCCGTCGTCTTCGCAGCCGAGCTCCGTCGTCGTCGCAGCCCAGGTCGGTAAATGTGTTGCTTTCACTAGGATGACCTTTTCAGTTGCTTTCATTTTAATGACAAAGCTTTTAGGGTTGGGGTATGGGGGCCAACAACCCTAAAGGAAAATTTGATTTGGGTTTTTTACTTATTTTTTTTGGATATTGGCACATTTTGTATTAGATCAAGAGTGTCATATATAAATCTTCTAATCACTTCAGTCGCCCCCTATCTGTCACTTTGTAATTCTCTCCTATTTCGTAATAATACTGCTCTCCCTTTTGCCTGTGGACGTAGCTAACATGACGTTAGTGAACCACGTAAATCGATGTCGTTTGCTTTTGGACTTTATTTGTTCTTTGTTATTGATTTATCGTAACAATATCCATTCAGATCTGTGGGGTCCATCCAACACTATATCGATGAGTGATTCAAGATATTTTTCTCTCACTCACGGATGGTTATTCTAGGAAGAGCTGAATTTTCTTTTTGAAAACTAAAGATCTAAGCACTTGAAAAATTTAAGGAATGGAAAGTGCTAAATATTGAAAAGAAAACATCTAGACAGGTTAAATGTTTGAGAACTAATAATGATTTAGAGTTTTGTGAAGAAGAGTTCAATAAATTTTGTAGAGAACATGGTATACGTCGTCATAGAACAGTAAAGTTTACCCCACCGCAAAACGGGGTAGCCGAGAGGCTTAATAGGTGTAGCCTCCTCTACAGTTCACATCTTAAATAACTGTCCTCATATTTCTACCAATTTCCTAACACCAGAAGAAAGATAGACCAAACACCCTCCAAAACTAGATTGCAGAAAGGTATTTGGGCGTGTTGATTTTGTGCATCAGAATCAAGGAAAATTAAAACCAAGAGCTGTAAAGTGTATGTTTGTTGGCTTTACTGAAATTGTTTCCATAACAGTTTTCTACTTTTTAGATTACAAATTATGCATAGAATAAGCAACTTTTAGTATGTTTTCCTAGGCTTGGAGTGAGTTGATGTGAATTAGTGTAGGAAGATAAGTTATATGTTTCATGCTTAATTTTTCTTTGTATTAATGGTCATACATTTTAGTAAGTATTGTTTTCAAATTAAAAAAAAAAATTTAACTCTTATAGTTCTTGCTACTGTTATGCTCTTTCGGGCATTTCTTGGATTTTGTAAGTGTTTTATATTTCTTAGTACTAGGAGATACACATGAAGGTTTTATCAAATCCAATAGAGTTCATTGTTTTTGTGTTTGTTCTGGCAAATCATTTGCAGTATTTTCCATCCTTGGGATGCAGACTCTTGTATAGACGTAAGTTTATATCTCAGATTTTACTGATGAATTCAAACTGGTTATGATGTTGAAGCATATATTCTTCTGCACATATTCCTTGTGATGAACACTTAGTTCCCTGATGACTGCAGCTTGGTGATCATTGGTTGGATTCTTGTTGCTGACACATTCATTTTGTGTGGTTTTTTCCTCCTCCTCCGTAAGTAAGTTTATTTCTTTATGACTGGTTTACTGGTTTTGATGTTCCCTTGATTTGCACCATAGTAATTCTCTATGGAAGTTTGCATTGGATCTAGTTTTGAGACAATTTTTTTTTTATACTTTTCGCTTGGCATTGTGTATTCCATGATAAGCAGAAATTCTTCCTTAATTATAGGTTGAAATGGTAGTTTGGATTGTAGGTGTTGCTAGCTATAGTATTTGCAGTGCCTTGGTTTGTGATTATGAAAGCTTCCTTTAGAAATAAACATATCATGTTTTAAACCTTAATAACTTGATAATGTAAGCAAGTTTAAAGTTCATTACTTGATCAAAGTTAAGGTATGAGCTCCAACCTCATATTTGTCGTGGCTTGGTTCCGTTTTGAACTCAAGTTTAGACTTTTTGTTCTTATTTCTATCGTTGCGTTTCTGGTTGTATTATTGAGAATAGCCCTTTTACGATTCCTTCTTTAATCTGAGCGCATGACATAGTTTTTCTGTCTGGAAGAGTTGCCAATTTTTTATATGTTGTATGCTCATTGATTATGAATCTTGTTGTAGTTAAGCATTACTTGGATATTTTGTAATGCTTCTTAGATTTGTATTTCTGTCTTTGAAATTATAGATTCCTGGTGAATTGGGTTCAGTGATATGTTTGTCCTTTATATATCCACATAGTATAGTTGCCAACTATGTTGTATAAGTTGTCCAAAATGGGGTAGAAGTAGAAGGTTTCTTTGGTTTACTTAAAATAATGTTATGGGAAGGATCTCTAGACTTGAAATAGCTACTTAGCTCACATTTTGAGTAGATCAAAACATAACCACAACTGATGCTTGAAATGGAATAATGGTTGATTATGAGTTATTTATTTCGTATTTATGGTTGATCTTCTTATTGTTTTCTTTGTTCTTAGCATGAAAGGATGCAGAGTACTAGCTTCCTTTATCTTTTGTGAATTAGTTTTTAACTAGGTTTTGTATCCTTTGTATAAAAGTTGTAAGGCACTAGAAATTTTGGCTCTTCTTGATTCATTTAAGCACCATTATAAATAGAAGTCGAATGATTATTAAATTTGGTTATTGAATTCGTTTCAGCTGAAACTAAGTTATATAATTGACTAATTTTCACCACTTTGGCTTCCGTTGACTCGCAACCAACCATGGAAACCATATTAGTTGGTGATGATTTAATGATGGAGCCATCATCACCTATCATTCTACCTTAAATTGCATCTCATGTGCTTGAAGGGTGTTGATTTATGTGTTGGGGATATGAAGGAGTCTCCTTTTATGTAAGTTTTGTTGTATACTAGTAATTGTGTTATCTTTTTTATAAGTCTTGTACGGTAGGATTTGCCGCTAAAATTAAAGTCATGAAACAAGTAGCCGACTAATCAAAATTGGAATTGGCTAAATTTTCTGAGTGGAGATGATAACTCGCTAAACTTGTACTTTACACCCGTGTTACTTTAATTTTGAATACTTGGTAAACTTTATATTTTATAGTTTACCCAACTTGTGTAAAAATTACTTATTGAATTTATTTCATTCTATTTCTTTGTTGGATACTTCTTTCATGTAAGAACTATGTTTATTTTAGTTGTAAACAAACTTTGCAATAAGTTTGCTTCAAATTAAATCATTTCAAATGATATTTTAAAGATTCTAAATGAAATTATTAAAGATACTAAAATTAAATTATAAAATGTGACCATTATCGTTATTAATAATTAATAGTATTAAGAAATGACTATAAAATCCTTCAATAATGTCAAAAAAAAGCTATAAAAACATATGCAACAATGAAAAAAAGTTATAAACAAGGCTATAGAAACGAGGCAACAAGCTCACTTTTACAAAAAAAAAAATGCTATTAAAGAGTAAGTAATCATAGCCTTTTTTTACTAATGTTATGAAAAGTTTTTAAACATTAAAATTTTGCAATTGAAAAAGAATTTTTTATAGTGACTTTTATAGCGTGAAAAAAAGGCTATGAAAACTCGGGGACTTTTTAATAACAACGACTATGACAATGTGCCTAGAAACGCTATGATAAGTTTTCTATTGTGTTTTTGTAACGCTATAAAAATGGCTATTAAAGATCAATCATAGGGTTTTTGGCTAAGGCTATCAAAAAATTTCACAGCATTAAATTTACGCAATTGAAAATGAATTCTTTATTGCATCTTTTATAGCGTTGAAACAAGGCTATGAAAAGTCAGAGACTTTCAATGACATACCACCGCATTTCAAAAAGGCTATAGAAAGTCTATGATAGCGGTTTTTTAACGCTATTGTTTCTGATATTTGTTGTAGTGGTTACTTAAAAAGTTCTCCAGGTCAAGGAATTTTTCTTCGCTTAGACAGTGATCTTTCTTTATGCGGTTGGTGTGACTCGGATGGGCAAGTTGTCCTTTGACTCGTCTCTCTCTTATATAGGTTGGCTTGTGTTTCTTGGTGGTTTTTCTATCTCTTGGAAAACCAAGAAGCAACATACGGTATCTCGCTCGTCAACAGATGCCAAGTATCGCTTCATGGCTTCTGTTAAATCTGAACTCAAGTGGCTTAAAGCGTTCCTTTGGGAGTCTGGGATAGATCATTCTCGTTCCATAAATATATTTTGCGACAGTTAGTCTGCATTGCACATCGCTCAAAATCCAGTGTTTCATGAATGAACGAAACATATAGACGTATGTCATTATGTTCGAAACTCTATTCAAGACGAAGTAATTATTACAAGTCATGTTTCTACCAATGAGCAACTTGCAGATATCTTTACGAAGGCCTTAGGAAAACGACAATTTCTATATCTCCTTCCCAACTTGGGCATTTGCAACCCCCATGCTCCAATTTGAGGGGTATTAGGAAATATTTCTATTATATTTGTATATTTGTTTTTAAACCTTAAACACAAAATAGTTGTACATATATATTGGAATCATTTTAATGAAAAGGTAAGGAAACAACTTTCCTTAACATACTAAAACATAAATTACGAGCTGGTAAGACATAAATCTCAATACTATCAAGTTCAACGATTCTTTAGTATCTAAGCACGACGTTTACTCGACCAAACAGTTAATTATTTGTTTTATTATGTTTTTCTTCTTTTAACTTTCCCTTTAATTTCCACCATGTTTCTTGCTAGCATACAACTATGAAATATAAAAAATACACACCAGAACTTAAACTTGCCATGTAGCCTTACCTAAGGTTTTCTTCTTTTTATACTACAAATTGGTATGAAAAATTAGTTATTATACTATTTTTTTAGTTCTACAGTTGCAGTTGCAGGGTCAAGGGCATAACCATGAACTTTAGTGATGGAAATCGGTGCTTTATCACCCAGCTATTGCTCGAATTTGCAAAAGTTAAAATTTATTGTAAAACAAATATTAAAAATTTCAATATATATATATATATATTTTTTTTTTAATTGAGCAATATTTTAACCTTAGTTTCTTCTCAAACTTCAAAAACTAAACAAACAAACTAAAATAGAAGCGAGCATATATCTTAATGAGAGTCAAGATTGAAATAAAACAGAAAACGATTAAAAACTTGAAAGACTTTTGATTTGATTAACAAAATGGATGTGTATAATATGCTAAAATAGGGGAGAGAAAAACAATAAATAAAACTGTAAATCTATATGAGTTAGAAAGATTATATTCACCATGTTTGAGTTCGGTTGAGAAACCAAAAAGTTAGTTGTTGACAGAGTATTGAAGAGGAAGTTGCACTTTTTTTCAACTTGCACAACAAATTTCCATCATTAAATTCTATGGATGTTTGGTACTTTAAACTGTGGAACTGAATTGCTTTTATAAAGTATGAAATGGGAGAGTCAAAATCTCATTCTTCATTTTCATTCCCATTGAGCAGCAAAGTTAGCTCCTCAAATTTCTAATTAATCTATTAGCGACCATGGGCGAGAACCATACAATAGAAAATTGGCAGTTTGTGAAACAAGTTGTTGAAGGACGATGGTTTTCGGTATTCGCCTCCTTTTTTATCATGATCGGCTGTGGTTCACCTTACTTGTTTGGAACATACTCCAAAGTTATAAAGACCCAATTTGATTACAATCAAACCCAAATTACCACTTTGGGATTCGCCAAAGATCTTGGCTCCAACCTCGGAGTTTTTGCCGGGCTTCTAGCTGAGGTGGCTCCACCATGGGTGTTGTTCCTTGTGGGCACATCCTTCAACTTCTTCAGCTACTTCATGATATGGCTCTCCGTTACTGGCTTCATCCCAAAGCCTCAATTCTGGCTAATGTTCGTTTACATTTGCATGACTGCTAATTCACAAAATTTCGCCAACACCGTCGTTATGGTCATTAACGTTAAAAACTTCCCTGACCGACGAGGCATCATTCTGGGGCTTCTCAAGGGCTTTGTTGGTCTTGGTGGGGCCGTCTTGACTCAGATCTATTTAGCAATTTACGGCCACCAAAATCCTGTTGATCTCATCCTCCTTCTTTCGTGGCTACCCTCTATTGTAACTCTGATATTTTTTCTTTCGATTCGAATAATCAAAGCTCGGAATCATCCGCAGGCGCTCAAAGTGTTCTACCACTTGCTTTCCGTTTCCATAACAATTGCGGTGTTCATCTTATTTTTGACTATAAGCCAAAGAGAAATTATTTTCTCTCATGTTGGGTATGTTAGTGGTGTCGCCGTCATTACCACCTTACTTTTTCTGCCCCTTTTGATCGCAATTAAAGAAGAATTTTTCCTCTTCAAACTCAATAAACAAAGTGTGGATCCTTTCGTCACCGTTGTAATTCCCGAGGATGTGAAACCTATGGATAAGGAAATTTCAGAAACTTCTTCGTCATGTTTGTCAAATGTGTGTAAAAAGCCGCAAAGAGGGGAAGATTTCAACATCTTCCAAGCTCTCCCCAGCAAAGACATGACTCTTGTTTTCATAGCGACGATTTTTGCATGTGGGTCATCTGTTACCGCCATTGACAATATTGGGCAGATCGCCGAGTCACTAAACTACCCAGCTCAATCCATAAACATCTTCCTTTCATGGATTTCCATTTTCAATTTCTTTGGCCGAGTCTTCTCTGGGTTCATCTCTGAAATCTTTATGACCAAATACAAATTACCTCGTCCTCTCATGTTCGGTCTTGCTCAACTCTTTACCTGCACTGGTCTACTCTTCATCGCTTTCCCCTATACAGGTTCAGTCTACGTAGCTTCATTGATCATTGGGTTTGGCTTCGGAGCCCAAACTCCATTGTTATTCACCATAATTTCTGATCTATTCGGCCTCAAACATTACTCGACCTTGCTCAACTGTGGGCAACTCGCAGTCCCGTTCGGATCTTATATATTAAACGTGCATGTAGTAGGAAAGTTGTACGACAAGGAAGCCACTAAAATTGGTAGTGTGAAGAACGGTAAGGGCCTTACGTGCATTGGGGCTCATTGCTTTAGTGAGTCTTTCACAATTTTGGCGGCAGTTACTTTGTTTGGAGCGATGGCTTCGTTTGTACTGGCTTATAGGACTCGAGATTTCTACAAAGGAGATATATATAAGAAATACAGTGATGACATGTGGACTACTCAATCAAGCGTGAATTTGTATTCTTCCGATGATAAGAAGAACAATTTGTATTCTTCAGATGATAAAAATAACAATAAAAACAAAAAGAGAACTGATAATGGAATGGAATAAGAGAAATTGTTCAACAAAAGCATACTAACTTTAGGACCTTTTAGGTTTCCTTTAAGCCTTTGTTTTTTTATTGTAGCATACTAACTTTAGGACCTGTTAGTTTCCTTTAAGTCTTTGTTTTTTTTTATTGTAGCACAAATTCCCTTTACCTATCTTCTTATTGAGTTAATTATTAAATTGCCAAATCTTGAGTATTTTGGTTTTGCATTTGTTTTTTCCATTTTTTTCTCTTTCTTTCTTTAATAAAAAGTTCAAATTTCAAGTAATCTTAATTAGTTATAAATTAATGAACAAATTCTCTCTTTATCTATTTTTTTATTCTTATTGAGTTAATTATTAAATTGCATTTTTCCATTTTCTTTTTCCCTTTCAAAATGGGCCCTCACAATTGTATGTTCATAGAGATCAAGGACTATGACATAAAAGATTATCTCATATCAACCATAAAGAAGATTAACTTGAATTTGCTTGTGGTTCTATCCAAAAGTCATCATATCAATGAAGAATGTTGTCCCTCGTTATATACCCATGATTTTCCCCCTTCTAACCGATGTGTGACTTTGGTTGCACTCCCACAATACTACAAGTCCTATTTAAACAAGAAATTTTACCTCAAGGTATTTGCAATGATCTAAAGTTTTGTGAACATTGTGTTCTTGGCAAAGCAACAAGTCCTGATGGATGTCTCCTTTTTTACTTGACTTGAGGGATAAAAGTAGATAACAGATCTTATAGTTTAATAAAGTGGTCGACGAGGAAAAAGATTAACAAAACAATATTTACTAGGAAGGAGAAAAGAGTGGAAGTACTAATACTTCATCTCATGTGTAAAATATTATCATATATATTAATAAACTAATTGAAGAATAACACAAGTGTTTTGAATGCAATAATATTTCTAAACAACAAATCAAACTTTGGGATAGATTTTTTTCTCATCCACAAAGTATTTTCTGAACACTAAAAAATACATCTTTTGGATTATGTAAACCAATAGGAAAAAATCAATGTTGAAATTGGGAGGGAAGAGGTAGATGAGCCTTGTCTTGTAGGCTGTTCACAGTTTCATATATGCATTGTTTGATTGGTGTGAACTCCATTCCCAATGACTTCAGTTTCTCAACAGTGTATTTGTAAGGTTTCTTCTTGGGGTTCACCTCGTCAGAACACCTATAAAAAATTCCATCAAATACAATATAGAATAATATTATATATACTTATTGAATTAATTAATATTTGAGAAAACACGAACTTACTTGGATGGAAGGGGATATTTCGAAAATAATTTGGCAAGAATATCAACCAATTCTCCACGATGAAGCATGCTTTCAACACAAATACATTACTTTATTTTTAACTACCAAATACCAAATAAATAAATAAAAAAGTGTGAAGGAAAAAAATGTCATTATAGATGCCCTTTACATAGGCATCTTAAAAATCAATGGTGCATAATGGCATCTAAAAGTAGACTAATGTTTTTCCGATGGACATTTTAGGATGTCCGAGCATCTCACATTACTGGTAAAAAAATTGGATAATTCAGATGTCTATCTTATGGAAATCTTGAATTTACCACAAACAAACGATTCTTAGACTCCATTTGATAACTATTTCGTTTTTAGTTTTATGTTTTTAAAATTTATAATTATTTCTTTATAATGTCTCTACTATGATTTTTTATTTTTTTTAAAAAAATATTTTAATTCTTACTTAAATTTCAAACAAGAAAACCAGTTTTTAAAAACTACCTGAGGTAAATAGCAAAATAAAATAACTCAAAAGATGAAAGTATAAGCTTAATTTTTGAAAACTAAAAATAAAAAAAATCAAATGATTATGTAATCAGTCGTTTAATTAGGAAAGGTTATGATATATATAATTATCTGAATAGGATGGGTAGTTGGGTATGAGAAGTTGTATGAGTCTTTCATTGAATTTGATTATTATGTTAATTAAGTTTTGAGTAGGTAACACAGTAAAGGACAAGTGTTATATAATAAGGTATTTAATTTAACTTATTAACTAATCTAAAACTTTTCTTGTTTTTGCTATTTTTCTTGACTAGTTTAAAATTTGGTCTCATCTTTTGACTCCACCAAATTGATTCTCCACCAAATTTACTTTTTTTCGTCTACTTCAATAACAACTGTTTCTATGATTTTAGAAGAAAAAGAAAAAGAAAAATAATAATAATAACTGTTTTTACTATATTTAACTTTCATTTATTAATTTGGAAATTAAAATTTGTTCCCATATCAATTATCAGTAGAATTTACTTTCAACTTTGATTTGTCATGTTTTTTTCTATTTTAATTTGTATTAACAACTTTAATATTCAACTTTCTTTTTTCTTTCTTATGTGCAAAAGGTCTATCATTTCTTATCGATCAGGCGTGTGTTCGAGGTATGCTTTCTGGGTTGACTATATCTCAACATTGTTCAACAATTTTACACTTATTTTTTGCAGATGATAGTCTGGTATTTTAAAAGGCGGATGTTCGCAAATTTTTTACCCTTAGATGCTTGTTGGCTGATTATGAGATGGCTTCTAATCAAAAGATTAATTTTGAAAAATCTGCTTTATATTTATCCCCTAATGTGTCCCCACCATTCTGATTGTCTACAATTCATTCTTTGGGTTCAATTGGTGCCTTCTCTTGGGACTGCCCTCATGTTTCTCTAGAAACAAGAAACACGATTTGAATTTTATAAAGGGGAAAGTTTGGAAGGCGCTACAGGGTTGGAAGCAAAACAATTTCTCATTGAGTGGGAAAGAGCTGCTTGTTAAGAGTGTAGGCCAGGCGATCCCAACGTATGTAATGAGTTGTTTCCATCTTCCTAAGAGTTTGTGTCAAGATATAACTAAAATGTTTGCACGGTTCTGGTGGGGTTCTAAGGAGGCAAAAAAGAAAATGCATTGGATGCGGTGGGAAAAAAATGTGTCTACCTAAAGAGCTAGGGGGACTTAACTTTCGAGATCTTGAAGGTTTCAACAAAGCCCTCATTGTAAAACAGGTTTGGAGGTGTGTTAAGAACCCTAACTCCTTAGTTTCAAGGATTTTGATGGGTAACTATGGTCATGACACCAATATCCTTGAGGCGCAGTGTGGCCCAGGGGCATCATTCTTGTGGAGGAGCTTATTATGAGGTCGCGAGCTTCTCAAGCAGGCCATTCGAAAAAGAGTGGGGGACGAAATCACAATTCGTCCTTTTGTCGATAAATGGATTCCTTGCGAGTCCACTCTCAAGCCTCAAACGCCTGTACCGATTGATGATCAGTTTTGGGTTTCAGATTTCATTACCGATCAAGGACAGTGGGATGTTGACTTTTTTAAGGAGATCTTTTGTGATGAGGATGTGGACGTCATCAGGAGAATCCCCATTAGCCTGTTTCGAACTTCTGATGATTGTGTTTGGCATTACGAAAAATTGGGTAATTACACCGTGCGTAGTGGCTACAAGCTATATATGAACAACAAGCATGCATCTTCGTCCACACATCATCAACACCCCGAAAGTCTATGGAAGTTTATTTGGTCCATGAACTTTCTACATAAAATTCGTCACTTTATATGGAGAACAATTCATGACTTTCTTCCCATTATGTATAATCTAAAGGCTAAGGGGTTGCATGTGGTACCCTTATGTCTGATTTGTGTTGTGAAACCAGAATGAACACACCATGCTTTATTTGAATGTGGAAGAGATGTTAGCAATTTTAGAGGCTTTTCGAACCTCTCGACGTCAGGGATTCAATTATCTAGTTATTGAATCGGACGCTCTTGAGGGTGTGTCTCTCCTCTCTGGAGCCCTTTCATCAGAAACGGAAATTGACGCGTGGGTACAAGAAATTTGGACTCTCAGGAAGACTACTTGTGGGGAGGCGTCGACGCTCTTTTCCCATGTTCGTAAAGAGGCGAATGGTCCAACTCATTTGTTAGCCAGTAAGGCTATTTTGTATTCACACTCAATGTTTTGGGGTGGGATGTACCCATCTTGGGTTGTTGTTTCTGTGTCTAAGGACAATGTAACCCTTTCTGCTGTTGGGGCAGAGTTTGATAGTTAATGAATTTAATATTTCCTAAGAAGAAAAAAACTTACTTTTTCTTATTTTTTTATTTCGATTTTTCTTTTATTTAAGTTGTGTTATATTTTATGCTCGAGATGATTTTGCGAATATTTATTAATGTTTTCAAGTTTTATACTTAAATTTAAGAAAATTTGCATTTAGTGTCATTTATAAATATGTCATTTTTTTTATCCGTGATGGTCACTGATAAAATTCTATTATTAATAGTCACTTATAGCAGATCAATGACTATCCGTAATAGCTATTCATATACTTATATATTTTTTTTTTTTTATAGAATTTTGTCAATGACTATCATTGATAGTAGTCTATAATAACAATGACTATCACTGATAGCAACGTGACTATCACTTATTTTTTTGCCATATTTGAAAAATATTTTATATTTTGCTATATTTTCCATTAGGCTAGATTGCTCTTTATGCAACCCGTCCTAAATTTAATATTTTTTCTAGTTTTTTTCATATTTTTTGTGAAACTATGATAAAAATGATTAATTATCGTTGACATAATATAAATATTTATTTTGTGAATGTTTAGTGGTCATATAGAGTATATTTGATTTTTAAAATATAAAATTTATCATTAATTTTTCAATTTTATTATTGTACTAATTAATTTTAGGGTTGGTTGCACAAACAGCCGACCCAAAATATTTGCAAATTTAACAAAATTTAAAACATTTTGCAAATACGGCAAAAAATCAGTGGCTATCACTGATAGACTCTAAGGGGCTGTTTGGCCCCCCGAGTTGGGTAGGGTGGGGTGGGCTTAAATAGCCCACCCCGTGTTTGGAGCGTTGGGGCTGGGGGTTATTATAACCCCCGGTTTGCTACAGTGTTTACTGTAGCAGTTCTACAGTAACACTGTAGCAGTTCTACAGTAGTTTTTCTTTTTTTTTTTTCATTAATTTTTTTGGGTTTTCTTTTCTCTTTGTTTTTTTTCGAGTTTTCTTCTCTTTTTCTTTTTTTTTTTTCTATTTTTTTCACTCAATTTATCGATTTTTTTCTCTCTCTTTGTCTTCCTCACCTCACGATTTTTTATCTTTCATTTCATCCCAAATTTCTCTTTTCACCGAACTTGTCGATTGGATGTGATTTCCTAAATAATATTTATTTTTTTTAACTTTTAAAAAATTAATATGTAATATACATTTAACCATACAAATATAACAAAATGTTGTAGAAAAAAAATAAACTAACATAAACACATATTTCAAACTTCATGTTAAAGAAAACTGTATTATTTCTCTCTCCACTGAGTTCTTGTTGTCGATTATTTGTGATTTCCTAAATAATATTTATTTTTTTAATTTTTAAAAAATTAATATGTAATATACATTTAACTATATAAAAACAACAAAAAGTTGTAAAAAAAAAATAAACTAACATAAACACATATTTCAAACTTCATGTTAAAGAAAACTGTATTTTAAACCCACACTATACAACTCTGCACCCCAAACACAGACTTACTAAACTCACACTATACAACTCTGCACCCCAAACACAGACTATTATAACCCACAGATTATTATAACCCACCAACTATAATAACCCACCAACTATAATAACCCACCCTGCGCCCCAAACGCCCCCTAATATATGACTATCACTCACTGATAGACTTCTATCAGTGATAGACTACTATCAAAATTCTATTAAAAAACTGAGGTGACAGACTATTATCAGCGATAGACCATACTATTAGGGATATAAATTATCATATTTGTAAAAAAAATTTAAAAAATGCTATATTTTTAATTATTTTAATCTAAATAGACAACTGTTACAATTTCCCTTAATTTAAATTAAAAGTTTATATAATTTTATCAACTATATTTATTTGAGGATAATTAATTAATAAGATTGATTTATTCCTACGAAAATAAGATAACATTCTCATACTTAACATAACTTTGATTTTCATGGAAATAAGTTATCTTTGATTTTCAAACATCACATTTTTCAAGCAATTTTATTCTCCAAGATCTCTTAAGAGCAATGAAAATTTGTATCATAACTTATAAAAAACTTTGATTTTTGGTAGACCAAATTAAAGTTTTGTTTGGCTAGGCCATGTGTCGTGACACATTTTGCATAGTATCAAGTCTATATTTTGGTCTAATTTATCTTTTTTTTTGCAACGGTAGTTTAATTAATGCGGGGATTGAACCTATGACCTTTTGGTCGCCGGCACAATCCTATGCCAATTGAGCTATGCTCGGTTTGGCAAGGTCTAATTTATCTTATCACTATTGTTACCGAGTTTTATTGACAACATCATTTAAAAGTAATTTTGTAAACTATAATATAGTTATATGTTATTTTGTCTTCTTAAAACATATCCGACTATATTTTATTTTAATATTCTTATTCTAGTGAGATTTTGGAACAAGTTTCATTCATCATGTAGTAATTAACGTCCTTAACCATGTCAAGTTTACGTCAGACATTATTGATTCTCTAATGAAATTTTTGTTTATGATATTCCACTAGAAATTAAGACCTCTTTAGCTAGTGAGAGGGCGTGACACCATTGTTCAAGTTCTGAAAGTAGCAGAACTACCTTAATTATTTTTTGTATATGAGAAAGAGTTAATTCCATCTTTTGAGATTATGTTTCGAGCTTCCTATTTGGTCAAGTTCTCAAAATGATAGACTCATTGAATCGACTATAAACGTCATTCTCACTCACAAAAATAAAGAAGACATACGTTCATTCTCAAGAGTTTCATAACTCTCAAGATTATAATCGTAGGTCTAATTTGTTGTAGTGTTAAGATCAAGTCGGATCTGATCATTCTATCAAATATTTATCATCCTTATTAACAAAGTTTTAGAGATTACGAATTTTGAGGTCCAATCTTATTCAAACGCTCATTGTACATGTCTCAACATTAACAATTTGAATCAAACCATTTGTAAATGTTATAAAGCGTGTCGTATCAATAATGTTTATTCAGATAAGACACTAAACCTTATCCATATATACTCCAATTTAATATTACACTTATAACTTAGAATTTTCATATAATGGGATAATGAAATTAAAATTGCAAATAAAATCAAAATAATCAACCAATACTATCAAGTTCAACAATTCTTTAGTATCTAAGCGCTCGACCGACCGTTAATTATTTGTTTTATTATGTTTTTCCTTTTTTTTAACCTTCCCTTTAATTTCCACCATGTTTGTTGCTAGCCATACAACTATGAAATATAAAAAATACACACCATTTCTTCTTTTTATACTACAAATTACTGGAAAGAAAAATTAGTTTTTTTTTTTTTTTTTTTTTTTTTTTTTTTTTTTTTTTTTTTTTGTAGTTCTATAGTTGCAGGGGAGGACATAACCATGAACTTTAGTGATGAAAATCAGGGCTTTATCACTAAGCTATTGCTCGAATTTGCAAAAGTTAAAATTTATTGTAAAATTAAAAATTAAATTTTTTTACTTTTTAATTGAGAAATGTTTTAACCTTAGATTCTTCTCAAAGTTCAAAGAATAAACAAACTAAAATAGAAAAGAGCATATATCTTAATGCCAGACAAGATTGAACTAAAACAGAAAACAATTAAAAACTTGAAAGACTTTTGATTTGATTAACAAAATCCATGTGTATAATATACTAAAATAAGGGAGAGAAAAACAATAAATAAAACTGTAAATCTATATGAGTTAGAAAGATTATATTCACAGTGTTTGAGTTCGGTTGAGAAACAAAAAATTAGTTGTTGACAGATTATTGAAGATGGATGTTGCTTTGGGTAAGATGTTTGGTACATTAAACTGTGGAACTGAATTGCTTTTATAAGGTATGAAATGGGAGAGTCAAAATCTCATTCTCCTTTCCATTCTTCATTTTCATTCCCATACTTCAGCAAAGTTTGCTCCTCAAATTTCTAATTAATCTATTAGCGACCATGGGCGAGAACCATACAATAGAAAATTGGCAGTTTGTGAAACAAGTTGTTGAAGGACGATGGTTTTCGGTATTCGCCTCCTTTTTTATCATGATCGGCTGTGGTTCACCTTACTTGTTTGGAACATACTCCAAAGTTATAAAGACCCAATTTGATTACAATCAAACCCAAATTACCACTTTGGGATTCGCCAAAGATCTTGGCTCCAACCTCGGAGTTTTTGCCGGACTTCTAGCTGAGGTGGCTCCACCATGGGTGTTGTTCCTTGTGGGCTCATCCTTCAACTTCTTCAGCTACTTCATGATATGGCTCTCCGTTACTGGCTTCATCCCAAAGCCTCAATTCTGGCTAATGTTCGTTTACATTTGCATGACTGCTAATTCACAAAATTTCGCCAACACCGTCGTTATGGTCATTAACGTTAAAAACTTCCCTGACCGACGAGGCATCATTCTGGGGCTTCTCAAGGGCTTTGTTGGTCTTGGTGGGGCCGTCCTGACTCAGATCTATTTAGCAATTTACGGCCACCAAAATCCTGTTGATCTCATCCTCCTTCTTTCGTGGCTACCCTCCATTGTATCTCTGATATTTTTTCTTTCAATTCGAATAATCAAAGCTCGGAATCATCCGCAAGCGCTCAAAGTGTTCTATCACTTGCTTTCCGTTTCCATAACAATTGCGGTGTTCATCTTGTTTTTGACTATAAGCCAAAGAGAAATTATTTTCTCTCATGTTGGGTATGTTAGTGGTGTCGCCGTCATTACCGCCTTACTTTTTCTGCCCCTTTTGATCGCAATTAAAGAAGAATTTTTCCTCTTCAAACTCAATAAACAAAGTGTGGATCCTTTCGTCACCGTTGTAATTCCCGAGGATGTGAAACCTATGGATAAGGAAATTTCAGAAACTTCTTCGTCAAGTTTGTCAAATGTGTGTAAAAAGCCGCAAAGAGGGGAAGATTTCAACATCTTGCAAGCTCTCCCCAGCAAAGACATGGCTCTTGTTTTCATAGCGACGATTTTTGCATGTGGGTCATCGGTTACCGCCATTGACAATATTGGGCAGATCGCCGAGTCACTAAACTACCCAGCTCAATCCATAAACATCTTCCTTTCATGGATTTCCATTTTCAATTTCTTTGGCCGAGTCTTCTCTGGGTTCATCTCTGAAATCTTTATGACCAAATACAAATTACCTCGTCCTCTCATGTTCGGTCTTGCTCAACTCTTTACCTGCACTGGTCTACTCTTCATCGCTTTCCCCTATACAGGTTCAGTCTACGTAGCTTCATTGATCATTGGGTTTGGCTTCGGAGCCCAAACTCCATTGTTATTCACCATAATATCTGATCTCTTCGGCCTCAAACATTACTCGACCTTGCTCAACTGTGGGCAACTCGCAGTCCCGCTTGGATCTTATATATTAAACGTGCATGTAGTAGGAAAGTTGTACGACAAGGAAGCCACTAAAATTGGTAGTGTGAAGAACGGTAAGGGCCTTACTTGCATTGGGGCTCATTGCTTTAGTGAGTCTTTCACAATTTTGGCGGCAGTTACTTTGTTTGGAGCGATGGCTTCGTTTGTACTGGCTTATAGGACTCGAGATTTCTACAAAGGCGATATATATAAGAAATACAGTGATGACATGTGGACTACTCAATCAAACTTGAATTTGTATTCTTCCGATGATAAAAAGAACAATTTGTATTCTTCGGATAATAAGAATAACAATAAACACAAAAAGAGAACTGATAATGGAATGGAATAAGAGAAACTGTTCAACAAAAGCATACTAACTTTAGGACGTTTTAGTTTCCTTTGATTCTTTTTTTTTTATTGTAGCATACTAACTTTAGGACCTTTAGTTTCCTTTAAGTCTTTGTTTTTTTTTTATCTCTTTGTTTTTTTATTGTAGCACAAATTCTCCTTACCTATCTTCTTATTGAGTTAATTATTAAATTGCCAAATCTTGAGTATTTTGGTTTTGCATTTTGTTTTCCTTTTTTCCTTTCCATTTCTTTCTTTAATAAAAAGTTCAATTTTCAAGTAATCTTAATTAGTTATAAATTAATGAACAAATTCTCTCTTTACCTATCTTTTTATTCTTATTGAGTTAATTATTAAATCGCATTTTTCCATTTTCTTTTTCCCTTTCAAAATGGATCCTCACAATTGTCTGTTCATAAAGATCATTTAAAGGACTATGACATAAATGATTATCTCATATCATAAAGAAGATTAACTCGAATTTGTTTTTGGTTCTACCAAAAAGACATCATATCAATGAAGAATGTTGTCCCTCGTTATATACCCATGATTTTCCGCTCTTCTAACTTATGTGTGACTTTGGTTGCACTCTCACAACACTACAAGTCCTATTTAAACAAGAAATTTTACCTCAAGGTATTTGCAATGATCTAAAGTTTTGTGAACATTGTGTTCTCGGTAAAGCAACAAGTCATTCCTTCACTAAAGCTCAACATTCTACCAAAGAAATCTTTGACTGTATCGGTTGGAATGCCTTGAATCTGTTATGACCCTCTACGACGGGTTCAGTACGGGGGTATTGCTAACCAGTGGGGGTATGGGGGGCCAGCAACCCTAAAGGAAAATTTGATTTGGGTTTTTTACTTATTTTTTTTGGATATTGGCACATTTTGTATTAGATCAAGAGTGTCATATATAAATCTTCTAATCACTTCAGTCGCCCCCTATCTGTCACTTTGTAATTCTCTCCTATTTCGTAATAATACTGCTCTCCCTTTTGCCTGTGGACGTAGCTAACATGACGTTAGTGAACCACGTAAATCGGTGTCGTTTGCTTTTGGACTTTATTTGTTCTTTGTTATTGATTTATCGTAACAATATCCATTCAGATCTGTGGGGTCCATCCAACACTATATCGATGAGTGATTCAAGATATTTTTCTCTCACTCACTGATGGTTATTCTAGGAAGAGCTGAATTTTCTTTTTGAAAACTAAAGATCTAAGCACTTGAAAAATTTAAGGAATGGAAAAGTGCTAAATATTGAAAAGAAAACATCTAGACAGATTAAATGTTTGAGAACTAATAATGATTTAGAGTTTTGTGAAGAAGAGTTCAATAAATTTTGTAGAGAACATGGTATACGTCGTCATAGAACAGTAAAGTTTACCCCATCGCAAAACGGGGTAGCCGAGAGGCTTAATAGAAGTAGCCTCCTCTACCGTTCACATCTTAAATAACTGTCCTCATATTTCTATCAATTTCCTAACACCAGAAGAAGGATGGACCAAACACCCTCCAAAACTAGATTGCAGAAAGGTATTTGGGCGTGTTGATTTTGTGCATCAGAATCAAGGAAAATTAAAACCAAGAGCTGTAAAGTGTATGTTTGTTGGCTTTACTGAAATTGTTTCCATAACAGTTTTCTACTTTTTAGATTACAAATTATGCATAGAATAAGCAACTTTTAGTATGTTTTCCTAGGCTTGGAGTGAGTTGATGTGAATTAGTGTAGGAAGATAAGTTATATGTTTCATGCTTAATTTTTCTTTGTATTAATGGTCATACATTTTAGTAAGTATTGTTTTCAAATTAAAAAAAAAAAATAACTCTTATAGTTCTTGCTACTGTTATGCTCTTTCGGACATTTCTTGGATTTTGTAAGTGTTTTATATTTCTTAGTACTAGGAGATACACATGAAGGTTTTATCAAATCCAATAGAGTTCATTGTTTTTATGTTTGTTCTGGCAAATCATTTGCAGTATTTTCCATCTTTGGGATGCAGACTCTTGTATAGACGTAAGTTTATATCTCAGATTTTACTGATGAATTCAAACTGGTTATGATGTTGAAGCATATATTCTTCTGCACATATTCTTTGTGATGAACACTTAGTTCCCTGATGACTGCAGCTTGGTGATCATTGGTTGGATTCTTGTTGCTGGCACATTCATTTTGTGTGGTTTTTTCCTCCTCCTCCTCCGTAAGTTTATTTCTTTATGACTGGTTTACTGGTTTTGATGTTCCCTTGATTTGCACCATAGTAATTCTCTATGGAAGTTTGCATTGGATCTAGTTTTGAGACAAAAAAATTTTATACTTTTCGCTTGGCATTGTGTATTCCATGATAAGCAGAAATTCTTCCTTAATTATAGGTTGCAATGGTAGTTTGGTTTGTAGGTGTTGCTAGCTATAGTATTTGCAGTGCCTTGGTTTGTGATTATGAAAGCTTCCTTTAGAAATAAACATATCATGTTTTAAACCTTAATAACTTGATAATGTAAGCAAGTTTAAAGTTCATTACTTGATCAAAGTTAAGGTATGAGCTCCAACCTCATATTTGTCGTGGCTTGGTTCCGTTTTGAACTCAAGTTTAGACTTTTTGTTCTTATTTCTATCGTTGCGTTTCTGGTTGTATTATTGAGAATAGCCCTTTTACGATTCCTTCTTTAATCTGAGCGCATGGCATAATTTTTCTGTCTGGAAGAGTTGCCAATTTTTTATATGTTGTATGCTCGTTGATTATGAATCTTGTTGTAGTTAAGCATTACTTGGATATTTTGTAATGCTTCTTAGATTGGTATTTCTGTCTTTGAAATTATAGATTCCTGGTGAATTGGGTTCAGTGATATGTTTGTCCTTTATATATCCACATAGTATAGTTGCCAACTATGTTGTATAAGTTGTCCAAAATGGGGTAGAAGTAGAAGGTTTCTTTGGTTTACTTAAAATAATGTTATGGGAAGGATCTCTAGACTTGAAATAGCTACTTAGCTCACATTTTGAGTAGATCAAAACATAACCACAACTGATGCTTGAAATGGAATAATGGTTGATTATGAGTTATTTATTTCGTATTTATGGTTGATCTTCTTATTGTTTTCTTTGTTCTTAGCATGAAAGGATGCAGAGTACTAGCTTCCTTTATCTTTTGTGAATTAGTTTTTAACGAGGTTTTGTATCCTTTGTGTAAAAGTTGTAAGGCACTAGAAATTTTGGCTCTTCTTGATTCATTTAAGCACCATTATAAATAGAAGTCGAATGATTATTAAATTTGGTTATTGAATTCGTTTCAGCTGAAACTAAGTTATATAATTGACTAATTTTCACCACTTTGGCTTCCGTTGACTCGCAACCAACCATGGAAACCATATTAGTTGGTGATGATTTAATGATGGAGCCATCATCACCTATCATTCTACCTTAAATTGCATCTCATGTGCTTGAAGGGTGTTGATTTATGTGTTGGGATATGGAGGAGTCTCCTTTTATGTAAGTTTTGTTGTATACTAGTAATTGTGTTATCTTTTTTATAAGTCTTGTACGGTAGGATTTGCAGCTAAAATTAAAGTCATGAAACAAGTAGCCGCTAATCAAAATTGGAATTGGCTAAATTTTCCGAGTGGAGATGATAACTCGCTAAACTTGTACTTTACACCCGTGTTACTTTAATTTTGAATACTTGGTAAACTTTGTATTTTATAGTTTACCCAACTTGTGTAAAAATTACTTATTGAATTTATTTCATTCTATTTCTTTGTTGGATACTTCTTTCATGTAAGAACTATGTTTATTTTAGTTGTAAACAAACTTTGCAATAAGTTTGCTTCAAATTAAATCATTTCAAATGATATTTTAAAGATTCTAAATGAAATTATTAAAGATACTAAAATTAAATTATAAAATGTGACCATTATCGTTATTAATAATTAATAGTATTAAGAAATGACTATAAAATCCTTCAATAATGTCAAAAAAAAGCTATAAAAACATATGCAACAATGAAAAAAAGTTATAAACAAGGCTATAGAAACGAGGCAACAAGCTCACTTTTACAAAAAAAAAAAAATGCTATTAAAGAGTAAGTAATCATAGCCGTTTTTTACTAATGTTATGAAAAGTTTTTAAACATTAAAATTTTGCAATTGAAAAAGAATTTTTTATAGTGACTTTTATAGCGTGAAAAAAAGGCTATGAAAACTCGGGGACTTTTTAATAACATCGACTATGACAATGTGCCTAGAAACGCTATGATAAGTTTTCTATTGTGTTTTTGTAACGCTATAAAAATGGCTATTAAAGATCAATCATAGGGTTTTTGGCTAAGGCTATCAAAAAATTTCACAGCATTAAATTTACGCAATTGAAAATGAATTCTTTATTGCATCTTTTATAGCGTTGAAACAAGGCTATGAAAATGACATACCACCGCGTTTCAAAAAGGCTATAGAAAGTCTATGATAGCGGTTTTTTAACGCTATTGTTTCTGATATTTGTTGTAGTGGTTACTTAAAAAGTTCTCCAGGTCAAGGAATTTTTCTTCGCTTAGACAGTGATCTTTCTTTATGCGGTTGGTGTGACTCGGATTGGCAAGTTGTCCTTTGACTCGTCTCTCTCTTATATAGGTTGGCTTGTGTTTCTTGGTGGTTTTTCTATCTCTTGGAAAACCAAGAAGCAACATACGGTATCTCGCTCGTCAACAGATGCCAAGTATCGCTTCATGACTTCTGTTAAATCTGAACTCAAGTGGCTTAAAGCGTTCCTTTGGGAGTCTGGGATAGATCATTCTCGTTCCATAAATATATTTTGCGACAGTTAGTCTGCATTGCACATCGCTCAAAATCCAGTGTTTCATGAATGAACGAAACATATAGAGGTATGTCATTATGTTCGAAACTCTATTCAAGACGAAGTAATTATTACAAGTCATGTTTCTACCAATGAGCAACTTGCAGATATCTTTACGAAGGCCTTAGGAAAACGACAATTTCTATATCTCCTTCCCAAGTTGGGCATTTGCAACCCCCATGCTCCAATTTGAGGGGTATTAGGAAATATTTCTATTATATTTGTATATTTGTTTTTAAACCCTAAACACAAAATAGTTGTACATATATATTGGAATCATTTTAATGAAAAGGTAAGGAAACAACTTTCCTTAACATACTAAAACATAAATTACGAGCTGGTAAGACATAAATCTCAATACTATCAAGTTCAACGATTCTTTAGTATCTAAGCACGACGTTCACTCGACCAAACAGTTAATTATTTGTTTTATTATGTTTTTCTTCTTTTAACTTTCCCTTTAATTTCCACCATGTTTCTTGCTAGCATACAACTATGAAATATAAAAAATACACACCAGAACTTAAACTTGCCATGTAGCCTTACCTAAGGTTTTCTTCTTTTTATACTACAAATTGGTATGAAAAATTAGTTATTATACTATTTTTTTAGTTCTACAGTTGCAGTTGCAGGGTCAAGGGCATAACCATGAACTTTAGTGATGGAAATCGGTGCTTTATCACCCAGCTATTGCTCGAATTTGCAAAAGTTAAAATTTATTGTAAAACAAATATTAAAAATTTCAATATATATATATATTTTTTTTTTAATTGAGCAATATTTTAACCTTAGTTTCTTCTCAAACTTCAAAAACTAAACAAACAAACTAAAATAGAAGCGAGCATATATCTTAATGAGAGTCAAGATTGAAATAAAACAGAAAACGATTAAAAACTTGAAAGACTTTTGATTTGATTAACAAAATCGATGTGTATAATATGCTAAAATAGGGGAGAGAAAAACAATAAATAAAACTGTAAATCTATATGAGTTAGAAAGATTATATTCACCATGTTTGAGTTCGGTTGAGAAACCAAAAAGTTAGTTGTTGACAGAGTATTGAAGAGGAAGTTGCACTTTTTTTCAACTTGCACGACAAATTTCCATCATTAAATTCTATGGATGTTTGGTACTTTAAAGTGTGGAACTGAATTGCTTTTATAAAGTATGAAATGGGAGAGTCAAAATCTCATTCTTCATTTTCATTCCCATTGAGCAGCAAAGTTAGCTCCTCAAATTTCTAATTAATCTATTAGCGACCATGGGCGAGAACCATACAATAGAAAATTGGCAGTTTGTGAAACAAGTTGTTGAAGGACGATGGTTTTCGGTATTCGCCTCCTTTTTTATCATGATCGGCTGTGGTTCACCTTACTTGTTTGGAACATACTCCAAAGTTATAAAGACCCAATTTGATTACAATCAAACCCAAATTACCACTTTGGGATTCGCCAAAGATCTTGGCTCCAACCTCGGAGTTTTTGCCGGGCTTCTAGCTGAGGTGGCTCCACCATGGGTGTTGTTCCTTGTGGGCACATCCTTCAACTTCTTCAGCTACTTCATGATATGGCTCTCCGTTACTGGCTTCATCCCAAAGCCTCAATTCTGGCTAATGTTCGTTTACATTTGCATGACTGCTAATTCACAAAATTTCGCCAACACCGTCGTTATGGTCATTAACGTTAAAAACTTCCCTGACCGACGAGGCATCATTCTGGGGCTTCTCAAGGGCTTTGTTGGTCTTGGTGGGGCCGTCTTGACTCAGATCTATTTAGCAATTTACGGCCACCAAAATCCTGTTGATCTCATCCTCCTTCTTTCGTGGCTACCCTCTATTGTAACTCTGATATTTTTTCTTTCGATTCGAATAATCAAAGCTCGGAATCATCCGCAGGCGCTCAAAGTGTTCTACCACTTGCTTTCCGTTTCCATAACAATTGCGGTGTTCATCTTATTTTTGACTATAAGCCAAAGAGAAATTATTTTCTCTCATGTTGGGTATGTTAGTGGTGTCGCCGTCATTACCACCTTACTTTTTCTGCCCCTTTTGATCGCAATTAAAGAAGAATTTTTCCTCTTCAAACTCAATAAACAAAGTGTGGATCCTTTCGTCACCGTTGTAATTCCCGAGGATGTGAAACCTATGGATAAGGAAATTTCAGAAACTTCTTCGTCATGTTTGTCAAATGTGTGTAAAAAGCCGCAAAGAGGGGAAGATTTCAACATCTTCCAAGCTCTCCCCAGCAAAGACATGACTCTTGTTTTCATAGCGACGATTTTTGCATGTGGGTCATCTGTTACCGCCATTGACAATATTGGGCAGATCGCCGAGTCACTAAACTACCCAGCTCAATCCATAAACATCTTCCTTTCATGGATTTCCATTTTCAATTTCTTTGGCCGAGTCTTCTCTGGGTTCATCTCTGAAATCTTTATGACCAAATACAAATTACCTCGTCCTCTCATGTTCGGTCTTGCTCAACTCTTTACCTGCACTGGTCTACTCTTCATCGCTTTCCCCTATACAGGTTCAGTCTACGTAGCTTCATTGATCATTGGGTTTGGCTTCGGAGCCCAAACTCCATTGTTATTCACCATAATTTCTGATCTATTCGGCCTCAAACATTACTCGACCTTGCTCAACTGTGGGCAACTCGCAGTCCCGTTCGGATCTTATATATTAAACGTGCATGTAGTAGGAAAGTTGTACGACAAGGAAGCCACTAAAATTGGTAGTGTGAAGAACGGTAAGGGCCTTACGTGCATTGGGGCTCATTGCTTTAGTGAGTCTTTCACAATTTTGGCGGCAGTTACTTTGTTTGGAGCGATGGCTTCGTTTGTACTGGCTTATAGGACTCGAGATTTCTACAAAGGAGATATATATAAGAAATACAGTGATGACATGTGGACTACTCAATCAAGCGTGAATTTGTATTCTTCCGATGATAAGAAGAACAATTTGTATTCTTCAGATGATAAAAATAACAATAAAAACAAAAAGAGAACTGATAATGGAATGGAATAAGAGAAATTGTTCAACAAAAGCATACTAACTTTAGGACCTTTTAGGTTTCCTTTAAGCCTTTGTTTTTTTATTGTAGCATACTAACTTTAGGACCTGTTAGTTTCCTTTAAGTCTTTGTTTTTTTTTATTGTAGCACAAATTCCCTTTACCTATCTTCTTATTGAGTTAATTATTAAATTGCCAAATCTTGAGTATTTTGGTTTTGCATTTGTTTTTTCCATTTTTTTCTCTTTCTTTCTTTAATAAAAAGTTCAAATTTCAAGTAATCTTAATTAGTTATAAATTAATGAACAAATTCTCTCTTTATCTATTTTTTTATTCTTATTGAGTTAATTATTAAATTGCATTTTTCCATTTTCTTTTTCCCTTTCAAAATGGGCCCTCACAATTGTATGTTCATAGAGATCAAGGACTATGACATAAAAGATTATCTCATATCAACCATAAAGAAGATTAACTTGAATTTGCTTGTGGTTCTATCCAAAAGTCATCATATCAATGAAGAATGTTGTCCCTCGTTATATACCCATGATTTTCCCCCTTCTAACCGATGTGTGACTTTGGTTGCACTCCCACAATACTACAAGTCCTATTTAAACAAGAAATTTTACCTCAAGGTATTTGCAATGATCTAAAGTTTTGTGAACATTGTGTTCTTGGCAAAGCAACAAGTCCTGATGGATGTCTCCTTTTTTACTTGACTTGAGGGATAAAAGTAGATAACAGATCTTATAGTTTAATAAAGTGGTCGACGAGGAAAAAGATTAACAAAACAATATTTACTAGGAAGGAGAAAAGAGTGGAAGTACTAATACTTCATCTCATGTGTAAAATATTATCATATATATTAATAAACTAATTGAAGAATAACACAAGTGTTTTGAATGCAATAATATTTCTAAACAACAAATCAAACTTTGGGATAGATTTTTTTCTCATCCACAAAGTATTTTCTGAACACTAAAAAATACATCTTTTGGATTATGTAAACCAATAGGAAAAAATCAATGTTGAAATTGGGAGGGAAGAGGTAGATGAGCCTTGTCTTGTAGGCTGTTCACAGTTTCATATATGCATTGTTTGATTGGTGTGAACTCCATTCCCAATGACTTCAGTTTCTCAACAGTGTATTTGTAAGGTTTCTTCTTGGGGTTCACCTCGTCAGAACACCTATAAAAAATTCCATCAAATACAATATAGAATAATATTATATATACTTATTGAATTAATTAATATTTGAGAAAACACGAACTTACTTGGATGGAAGGGGATATTTCGAAAATAATTTGGCAAGAATATCAACCAATTCTCCACGATGAAGCATGCTTTCAACACAAATACATTACTTTATTTTTAACTACCAAATACCAAATAAATAAATAAAAAAGTGTGAAGGAAAAAAATGTCATTATAGATGCCCTTTACATAGGCATCTTAAAAATTAATGGTGCATAATGGCATCTAAAAGTAGACTAATGTTTCTCGGATGGACATTTTAGGATGACCGAGCATCTCACATTACTGGTAAAAAAATTGGATAATTCAGATGTCTATCTTATGGAAATCTTGAATTTACCACAAACAAACGATCCTTAGACTCCATTTGATAACTATTTCGTTTTTAGTTTTATGTTTTTAAAATTTATAATTATTTCTTTATAATGTCTCTACTATGATTTTTTATTTTTTTTAAAAAAATATTTTAATTCTTACTTAAATTTCAAACAAGAAAACCAGTTTTTAAAAACTACCTGAGGTAAATATCTTAGGGAGTTGATTTCGCCAATTAGATTGACGCTTCAATCAATCAAATGCCTAGATTATTCATGCAAATTTCCATAAGTCTAGAAGGACACAAATAACAATTGCCTCTTCCGAGCGCAATTGGTCTCATGCAATGTAATAAAACTAATTTTTCAATCTAGTTTTTAAAGACATGCAAGGCATTAAGAACTCTTCTTTAAAACAACTTCTAAGATAGCCTAATCATTCCCATGTTAGAACTATTCTTAGTCATGCAATTAAGATCTAGTCTAAATCATTCTCTTCCAAGCATAATTTAAACCATGAAGACATACAACCCTTGGCCAAAAGATTATAAGCATTAAGAAAGTAAAAGCACGAATGGACAATAAACAATCAATCTAAACTTTCAATTAATTAAAACATCAAAACTAAAAGACTACATCAATCCCCAAGATAAATGAGTTTAGCCAAACATATTCAATATTATAAAATCTAAACTCAAAATTAAACTCATAACGAAACTACAAATTAAAAGGGAAGAAGAAATAAAACTAGTGTCGATTCCACGTTCCCGCTGTAATCGTCACGATCCCGAGCATGTAATTGTCTTCTTTTTGCTCCCAAAAATCTTCTCTAACTCTTAAAATTATGTATTTTCGAAATTGGGAATAACTCTCCAAATTGGCTCCGGGAAAACTCTCTAAAAAGATGTATTTATAAGGTAAAATAGGGCAAAAATCGGGTAAAAGGCAAAATTGGCAAGTCTGGGGGGCTGCGATCCAATGTGGCATGCGTCTATGGAACTTCATGGAGGTGCAAGGCAGCTGGGATCACGCTAAACTAAGGCTTAACAAATATAATTGCGAGGTAAAGTATAATGTTTAGCATTTGGCAAAGTTGGTTAGATAAAGTTGGGTAGTGAATGTTGCGCGCGCCACAGCTTGAGTTCGAATCCTGGTTGCTGCATATTTTCATTTTATTTTAATTTCAAGCGTCTAGACGCTATTTCCAGCGTCTAGACGCTGTCCCCTCGGGTTTTTGGCTGATTTTCTTCATCCTCTTCAATTGGGCCCCTATTTTTGCATCCTATTAGCTTATTTTTCATCATAAATCTTCTAAAAGCTCCGGTTTGCTCCAAATGTTCGATATCTATAAGATAATCAAATATAAACGTGAAATTAACCGTGTAAGTCTTTAAACTAGCATAAAATAGGTCCTAAAGATAGCTCATTTTGTGAGCTATCAAATACCCCCAAACTTTAGCTTTTGCTAGCCCTCGAGCAAAATAAAACAAGACCATTAAATGAATCAATGAAAGCATGCACGTGACTCAAACCTCAGTGTTCTTAAGACAGATAATCTACAATTGAAGAACATATTAGACCACAACTCATCAAGACAATTAAAAACAAATATGTGTCTCATGTGTAATTTAACTTCTCTTGATATCTAAGAATACAAATAAAACTAAACAAACATCAATGACTTGAGTCATAGTAGCAATCAAGAGATTAAACATTAATAGACTACAATTTTATAACAAAACTCAAGCATCTCATTAAGCTACCAAAATTGAATGCACAAGACTTGATACCCTCACAAAATTCCACTCAAAACGCTCAATTGTTTAGGGCATATATATGATAAACGCTCAAACCAAAGCATAGATGATTTTTAACCATAAGCTTGCTAATATATCACATCTTCATCATCAATGAATAGAATGAATGCAAAATTCCAAGGCTTGCTTTGGTTGTAATTGGGCTTAGGTAAGGGTAGATGGATGTAAACTTTAAGCTACTAGATTGGAAGAAATTATAAATATTTACCACATGAAGCTCAGTTTTTCAGTTGATTCTTGATGAATGTGTCCGTTTATGATCTTTGTTGAAACATTAACTTTCCTTCACATAGTGTACTATTTTGCTCTTTTTTTTTTTTTCAATATATAACTTTTTTCTCTTTTTCTCTTTTTTCTCTAAAAGAAGCATTAAAAGAAGCTAATGAAAGGAATGCTTCTTCTCTTTTTTTAATACTTTGTTGACACAGTTCAACTCTCTCCTTTTGATGAATGGAAACATCGTGTGGTAAACACTTATAATTCTTCAATTCAGGGTTCAAAGAAAGGAAAATAATAAAAGAATGAATATAAGGCTTGTAATGTGACAATTTTCCAATGAAAATGGGTCTAAAGCTCAAAATTTGGCTTTCTAAAGGATTATATCAAGGTAGGCTGTTTGAGAAAGCTAGAAGTGGTTTTACCTAATTGCCCTTGTGAAATTAAAGCATTCAAGTCAAATTCAGAGATTCCAGACATGCATAACAATAACAAAGCAAGTTCTAGAAAAATCAATCATGCATGGTAATCACTCAATTTAAAAGAATAAAGCACTTTGTAATGAGTGTGCTTATTGGCTCAAAAACTCACAGAAAAGCAGGGTATTTTGGCATCAAACCTTATACATTCTTCATTTAGTTAAACAATGAGATACCATCATATAAATTTTCAATTAAAATATCAATCATGCTTATCTCTCTCATGCATTAAAATCCAAAACAAAAATGTACCATTAGCTTACAAAGTAATCAAAGATATCAAGAGGGATTTAAAAAAATTAAATTTAACTCAAAATTTCAGATATGGTCTCATAGTCCAACCAATGCAGATTATCAAAAACTAGAACACTTCCTAGATTGTCATAATCATGAGCGATGCAACAAATATTCAACCATTAAGATCATGCTCAGAATTTAAATTTCTCCTAAAAACATGCATAACATGCATAAACTCACCCCCAAACTTAAAGAATACATTGTCCTCAATGTATAAACTACAAACTCATGCAAAGGACAAAGAAAAAAACAAGAGTGAACAATACTGCCCTGATAAATGAGAGAGTCAACATTTTCTTCAAAGTTGTGGAAGCGAATAATGATGATTTTGCTCCTATAAAAAAAATCAACAGAAACATAAAAACAACGACACAACAACAAAGAGAATAAAAGAACGAAAAACTTTAAAAAAAACTTAAAAAAAACTTAAAGAAATTAAACTTGGGTTGCCTCCCAAGAAGCGCTTTATTTAACGTCTTAGCTAGACGGAAGGAATATATGCATCAAGGTACATAAAACTCCTCTATTTTCTTCGGTCCCTTCTTGCTTGAATCAATGTATCCTACTAAGTCTAATAGGATCACGTTCTTCTCATGGGTACCTGAAAGAGAAATATTTTTGTATTTTTTGTTTATAGAAATAAAAGAAGAAAAAGACATAAAATCAAAATCAAAATTAAAAGACTCGTGAGAATAAGGAAAAGAAAGTTCAGCACTAAGAATATTTTCGGCAAATAAAGTAAGGTGAGGTTTTTCAGCCTCATACTTTATCACCTGAATTTCTTTTTCCACATTAGACTCACTTTCTTTCTTTATCTCACAAACTTGATCCTGGTATTGCTCACAATTTCTCAATTCATCCCCACTATCAGTGTCTATGGCTTCACAATGTTTTCTACTATCAACCTCAGTGGCATCAAAATAATTTTGCTCTAGTAAAGTTTTAACTGTATCAACCATTTGACTAAGTTGCACATTTATACGATTTAAAGCAACATCATTTTCTTCTACCTTAACCTTTAATTTTGTATTATCGACTTCAATGGCATCAAAATAGTTTTGCTCTAGTAAGACTTTAACTGTATCAACCATTTGACTAAGTTGTACATTTATACGATTTAGAGCAACCTCATTTTCTTCAAATTTAACCTTTAATTGATCTAACCTCTCTAATTCAATAGTACAAAGCCTTTTAGATTCTAAAATATATTCTTGCACTAAAGTTTCAAGGGAAGGTTTTTCCTCAAGTTGGTTGGGACAAAACAAAATTTGGTTATGAATGCTCTCGTCATTACCATAAAAATAATTTCCATAACTCATAGATTCAGAATAGTAATGATTAGGCATTTGATATCCTAGAAAGCCATTGGAAACATTATAATTCACATAGTCATAAGGGGTATAGTTCAATGGGTAGGAATTGAAGGATGGTGTTGGTTCTTGGGTATGTTGATACTCCCTATAAGGCCACCCATAATTATTAAAAGCCATAAAGAAAAAATTAAGGAACTAAAATTCGGCTTACGAATAAATGCAAACACCAATCAACAAAATATATAGCCAGGATAAAAAGACAAAACTGAAATAAAAACAATAAAATAACAAAGAAAAAATAAATAAACAAATAAAGCTCAAGTAAGATCAAGTGAGTTCTTCACAATATTAAGCGAACTAAATAATTATCATTCCCCGGCAGCGGCGCCAAAAACTTGTTGCGCACTTTTAATGCAGGTGCAAAACCGCAAGTGTACGGGTCAAGTAATAAAAGTGTATGTAAATACGAGTATCGTCCTCAGGATTGGTTTTCTAGTTCACTTAAGTACCGCGAATACAATCACCCAATTTTATTTAGAGAAATAAAACAATAAATGATATGATTGAAATAAAATAAAAACATAAAATAAAAGATGGAGAACAACAAGGAGAGAGATATCTTAGGGAGTTGATTTCGCCAATTAGATTGACGCTTCAATCAATCAAATGCCTAGATTATTCATGCAAATTTCCATAAGTCTAGAAGGACACAAATAACAATTGCCTCTTCCGAGCGCAATTGGTCTCATGCAATGTAATAAAACTAATTTTTCAATCTAGTTTTTAAAGACATGCAAGGCATTAAGAACTCTTCTTTAAAACAACTTCTAAGATAGCCTAATCATTCCCATGTTAGAACTATTCTTAGTCATGCAATTAAGATCTAGTCTAAATCATTCTCTTCCAAGCATAATTTAAACCATGAAGACATACAACCCTTGGCCAAAAGATTATAAGCATTAAGAAAGTAAAAGCACGAATGGACAATAAACAATCAATCTAAACTTTCAATTAATTAAAACATCAAAACTAAAAGACTACATCAATCCCCAAGATAAATGAGTTTAGCCAAACATATTCAATATTATAAAATCTAAACTCAAAATTAAACTCATAACGAAACTACAAATTAAAAGGGAAGAAGAAATAAAACTA
Source organism: Herpetospermum pedunculosum (assembly GCA_028017165.1). Taxonomy (NCBI): domain Eukaryota; kingdom Viridiplantae; phylum Streptophyta; class Magnoliopsida; order Cucurbitales; family Cucurbitaceae; genus Herpetospermum; species Herpetospermum pedunculosum. The sequence goes on from CM051523.1 coordinate 16,405,186, forward strand.
GTGTCGATTCCACGTTCCCGCTGTAATCGTCACGATCCCGAGCATGTAATTGTCTTCTTTTTGCTCCCAAAAATCTTCTCTAACTCTTAAAATTATGTATTTTCGAAATTGGGAATAACTCTCCAAATTGGCTCCGGGAAAACTCTCTAAAAAGATGTATTTATAAGGTAAAATAGGGCAAAAATCGGGTAAAAGGCAAAATTGGCAAGTCTGGGGGGCTGCGATCCAATGTGGCATGCGTCTATGGAACTTCATGGAGGTGCAAGGCAGCTGGGATCACGCTAAACTAAGGCTTAACAAATATAATTGCGAGGTAAAGTATAATGTTTAGCATTTGGCAAAGTTGGTTAGATAAAGTTGGGTAGTGAATGTTGCGCGCGCCACAGCTTGAGTTCGAATCCTGGTTGCTGCATATTTTCATTTTATTTTAATTTCAAGCGTCTAGACGCTATTTCCAGCGTCTAGACGCTGTCCCCTCGGGTTTTTGGCTGATTTTCTTCATCCTCTTCAATTGGGCCCCTATTTTTGCATCCTATTAGCTTATTTTTCATCATAAATCTTCTAAAAGCTCCGGTTTGCTCCAAATGCTCGATATCTATAAGATAATCAAATATAAACGTGAAATTAACCGTGTAAGTCTTTAAACTAGCATAAAATAGGTCCTAAAGATAGCTCATTTTGTGAGCTATCAGGAAGCAAAACAATTTCTCATTGAGTGGGAAAGAGCTGCTTGTTAAGAGTGTAGGCCAGGCGATCCCAACGTATGTAATGAGTTGTTTCCATCTTCCTAAGAGTTTGTGTCAAGATATAACTAAAATGTTTGCACGGTTCTGGTGGGGTTCTACGGAGGCAAAAAAGAAAATGCATTGGATGCGGTGGGAAAAAAATGTGTCTACCTAAAGAGCTAGGGGGACTTAACTTTCGAGATCTTGAAGGTTTCAACAAAGCCCTCATTGTAAAACAGGTTTAGAGGTGTGTTAAGAACCCTAACTCCTTAGTTTCAAGGATTTTGATGGGTAACTATGGTCATGACACCAATATCCTTGAGGCGCAGTGTGGCCCAGGGGCATCATTCTTGTGGAGGAGCTTATTATGAGGTCGCGAGCTTCTCAAGCAGGCCATTCGAAAAAGAGTGGGGGACGAAATCACAATTCGTCCTTTTGTCGATAAATGGATTCCTTGCGAGTCCACTCTCAAGCCTCAAACGCCTGTACCGATTGATGATCAGTTTTGGGTTTCAGATTTCATTACCGATCAAGGACAGTGGGATGTTGACTTTTTTAAGGAGATCTTTTGTGATGAGGATGTGGACGTCATCAGGAGAATCCCCATTAGCCTGTTTCGAACTTCTGATGATTGGGTTTGGCATTACGAAAAATTGGGTAATTACACCGTGCGTAGTGGCTACAAGCTATATATGAACAACAAGCATGCATCTTCGTCCACACATCATCAACACCCCGAAAGTCTATGGAAGTTTATTTGGTCCATGAACTTTCTACATAAAATTCGTCACTTTATATGGAGAACAATTCATGACTTTCTTCCCATTATGTATAATCTAAAGGCTAAGGGGTTGCATGTGGTACCCTTATGTCTGATTTGTGCTGTGAAACCAGAATGAACACACCATGCTTTATTTGAATGTGGAAGAGATGTTAGCAATTTTAGAGGCTTTTCGAACCTCTCGACGTCAGGGATTCAATTATCTAGTTATTGAATCGGACGCTCTTGAGGGTGTGTCTCTCCTCTCTGGAGCCCTTTCATCAGAAACGGAAATTGACGCGTGGGTACAAGAAATTTGGACTCTCAGGAAGACTACTTGTGGGGAGGCGTCGACGCTCTTTTCCCATGTTCGTAAAGAGGCGAATGGTTCAACTCATTTGTTAGCCAGTAAGGCTATTTTGTATTCACACTCAATGTTTTGGGGTGGGATGTACCCATCTTGGGTTGTTGTTTCTGTGTCTAAGGCAAATGTAACCCTTTCTGCTGTTGGGGCAGAGTTTTATAGTTAATGAATTTAATCTTTCCTAAGAAGAAAAAAACTTACTTTTTCTTATTTTTTTATTTCGATTTTTCTTTTATTTAAGTTGTGTTATATTTTATGCTCGAGATGATTTTGCGAATATTTATTAATGTTTTCAAGTTTTATACTTAAATTTAAGAAAATTTGCATTTAGTGTCATTTGTAAATATGTCATTTTTTTTATCCGTGATGGTCACTGATAAAATTATATTATTAATAGTCACTTATAGCAGATCAATGACTATCCGTAATAGCTATTCATATACTTATATATATATTTTTTTTTATAGAATTTTGTCAATGACTATCATTGATAGTAGTCTATAATAACAATGACTATCAGTGATAGCAACGTGACTATCACTTATTTTTTTGCCATATTTGAAAAATATTTTATATTTTGCTATATTTTCCATTAGGCTAGATTGCTCTTTATGCAACCAGTCCTAAATTTAATATTTTTTCTAGTTTTTTTCATATTTTTTGTGAAACTATGACGAAAATGATTAATTATCGTTGACATAATATAAATATTTATTTTGTGAATGTTTAGTGGTCATATAGAGTATATTTGATTTTTAAAATATAAAATTTATCATTAATTTTTCAATTTTATTATTGTACTAATTAATTTTAGGGTTGGTTGCACAAACAGCCGACCCAAAATATTTGCAAATTTAACAAAATTTAAAACATTTTGCAAATACGGCAAAAAATCAGTGGCTATCACTGATAGACTCTAATATATGACTATCACTCACTGATAGACTTCTATCAGTGATAGACTACTATCAAAATTCTATTAAAAAACTGAGGTGACAGACTATTATCAGCGATAGACCATACTATTAGGGATATAAATTATCATATTTGCAAAAAAAAATTAAAAAATGCTATATTTTTAATTATTTTAATCTAAATAGACAACTGTTACAATTTCCCTTAATTTAAATTAAAAGTTTATATAATTTTATCAATTATATTTATTTGAGGATAATTAATTAATAAGATTGATTTATTCCTACGAAAATAAGATAACATTCTCATACTTAACATAACTTTGATTTTCATGGAAATAAGTTATCTTTGATTTTCAAACATCTCATTTTTCAAGCAATTTTATTCTCCAAGATCTCTTAAGAGCAATGAAAATTTGTATCATAACTTATAAAAAACTTTGATTTTTGGTAGACCAAATTAAAGTTTTGTTTGGCTAGGCCATGTGTCGTGACACATTTTGCATAGTATCAAGTCTATATTTTGGTCTAATTTATCTTTTTTTTTGCAACGGTAGTTTAATTAATGCGGGGATTGAACCTATGACCTTTTGGTCGCCGGCACACAATCTTATACCAATTGAGCTATGCTCGGTTTGGCAAGGTCTAATTTATCTTATCACTATTGTTACCGAGTTTTATTGACAACATCATTTAAAAGTAATTTTATGTTATTTTGTCTTCTTAAAACATATCCGACTATATTTTATTTTAATATTCTTATTCTAGTGAGATTTTGGAACAAGTTTCCATTCATCATGTAGTAATTAACGTCCTTAACCATGTCAAGTTTACGTCAGACATTATTGATTCTCTAATGAAATTTTTGTTTATGATATTCCACTAGAAATTAAGACCTCTTTAGCTAGTGAGAGGGCGTGACACCATTGTTCAAGTTCTGAAAGTAGCAGAACTACCTTAATTATTTTTTGTATATGAGAAAGAGTTAATTCCATCTTTTGAGATTATGTTTCGAGCTTCCTATTTGGTCAAGTTCTCAAAATGATAGACTCATTGAATCGACTATAAACGTCATTCTCACTCACAAAAATAAAGAAGACATACGTTCATTCTCAAGAGTTTCATAACTCTCAAGATTATAATCGTAGGTCTAATTTGTTGTAGTGTTAAGATCAAGTCGGATCTGATCATTCTATCAAATATTTATCATCCTTATTAACAAAGTTTTAGAGATTACGAATTTTGAGGTCCAATCTTATTCAAACACTCATTGTACATGTCTCAACATTAACAATTTGGATCAAACCAGTTGTAAATGTTCTAAAGTGTGTCCTATCAATAATGTTTATTCAGATAAGACACTAAACCTTATCCATATACTGCGATTTAATATTACACTTATAACTTAGGATTTTCATATAATGGGATAATGAAATTAAAATTGCAAATAAAATCAAAATAATCAACCAATACTATCAAGTTCAACAATTCTTTAGTATCTAAGCGCTCGACCGACCGTTAATTATTTGTTTTATTATGTTTTTCCTTTTTTTTTTTAACTTTCCCTTTCATTTCCACCACGTTTCTTGCTAGCCATACAACTATGAAATATAAAAAATACACACCATTTCTTCTTTTTATACTACAAATTACTGGAAAGAAAAATTAGTTATTATTTATTTATTTTTTATTATTTATTTTTTTTTTTTTGTAGTTCTACAGTTGCAGGGTCGAGGACATAACCATGAACTATAGTGATGGAAATCAGGGCTTTATCACTAAGCTATTGCTCGAATTTGCAAAAGTTAAAATTTATTGTAAAATTAAAAATTAAATTTTTTTACTTTTTAATTGAGAAATGTTTTAACCTTAGATTCTTCTCAAAGTTCAAAGAATAAACAAACTAAAATAGAAAAGAGCATATATCTTAATGCCAGACAAGATTGAACTAAAACAGAAAACAATTAAAAACTTGAAAGACTTTTGATTTGATTAACAAAATCCATGTGTATAATATACTAAAATAAGGGAGAGAAAAACAATAAATAAAACTGTAAATCTATATGAGTTAGAAAGATTATATTCACAGTGTTTGAGTTCGGTTGAGAAACAAAAAATTAGTTGTTGACCGATTATTGAAGATGGATGTTGCTTTGGGTAAGATGTTTGGTACATTAAACTGTGGAACTGAATTGCTTTTATAAGGTATGAAATGGGAGAGTCAAAATCTCATTCTCCTTTCCATTCTTCATTTTCATTCCCATACTTCAGCAAAGTTTGCTCCTCAAATTTCTAATTAATCTATTAGCGACCATGGGCGAGAACCATACAATAGAAAATTGGCAGTTTGTGAAACAAGTTGTCGAAGGACGATGGTTTTCGGTATTCGCCTCCTTTTTTATCATGATCGGCTGTGGTTCACCTTACTTGTTTGGAACATACTCCAAAGTTATAAAGACCCAATTTGATTACAATCAAACCCAAATTACCACTTTGGGATTCGCCAAAGATCTTGGCTCCAACCTCGGAGTTTTTGCCGGACTTCTAGCTGAGGTGGCTCCACCATGGGTGTTGTTCCTTGTGGGCTCATCCTTCAACTTCTTCAGCTACTTCATGATATGGCTCTCCGTTACTGGCTTCGTCCCAAAGCCTCAATTCTGGCTAATGTTCGTTTACATTTGCATGACTGCTAATTCACAAAATTTCGCCAACACCGTCGTTATGGTCATTAACGTTAAAAACTTTCCTGACCGACGAGGCATCATTCTGGGGCTTCTCAAGGGCTTTGTTGGTCTTGGTGGGGCCGTCCTGACTCAGATCTATTTAGCAATTTACGGCCACCAAAATCCTGTTGATCTCATCCTCCTTCTTTCGTGGCTACCCTCCATTGTATCTCTGATATTTTTTCTTTCAATTCGAATAATCAAAGCTCGGAATCATCCGCAAGCGCTCAAAGTGTTCTATCACTTGCTTTCCGTTTCCATAACAATTGCGGTGTTCATCTTGTTTTTGACTATAAGCCAAAGAGAAATTATTTTCTCTCATGTTGGGTATGTTAGTGGTGTCGCCGTCATTACCGCCTTACTTTTTCTGCCCCTTTTGATCGCAATTAAAGAAGAATTTTTCCTCTTCAAACTCAATAAACAAAGTGTGGATCCTTTCGTCACCGTTGTAATTCCCGAGGATGTGAAACCTATGGATAAGGAAATTTCAGAAACTTCTTCGTCATGTTTGTCAAATGTGTGTAAAAAGCCGCAAAGAGGGGAAGATTTCAACATCTTTCAAGCTCTCCCCAGCAAAGACATGGCTCTTGTTTTCATAGCGACGATTTTTGCATGTGGGTCATCGGTTACCGCCATTGACAATATTGGGCAGATCGCCGAGTCACTAAACTACCCAGCTCAATCCATAAACATCTTCCTTTCATGGATTTCCATTTTCAATTTCTTTGGCCGAGTCTTCTCTGGGTTCATCTCTGAAATCTTTATGACCAAATACAAATTACCTCGTCCTCTCATGTTCGGTCTTGCTCAACTCTTTACCTGCACTGGTCTACTCTTCATCGCTTTCCCCTATACAGGTTCAGTCTACGTAGCTTCATTGATCATTGGGTTTGGCTTCGGAGCCCAAACTCCATTGTTATTCACCATAATATCTGATCTCTTCGGCCTCAAACATTACTCGACCTTGCTCAACTGTGGGCAACTCGCAGTCCCGCTTGGATCTTATATATTAAACGTGCATGTAGTAGGAAAGTTGTACGACAAGGAAGCCACTAAAATTGGTAGTGTGAAGAACGGTAAGGGCCTTACTTGCATTGGGGCTCATTGCTTTAGTGAGTCTTTCACAATTTTGGCGGCAGTTACTTTGTTTGGAGCGATGGCTTCGTTTGTACTGGCTTATAGGACTCGAGATTTCTACAAAGGCGATATATATAAGAAATACAGTGATGACATGTGGACTACTCAATCAAACGTGAATTTGTATTCTTCCGATGATAAAAAGAACAATTTGTATTCTTCGGATAATAAGAATAACAATAAACACAAAAAGAGAACTGATAATGGAATGGAATAAGAGAAACTGTTCAACAAAAGCATACTAACTTTAGGACGTTTTAGTTTCCTTTGATTCTTTTTTTTTTATTGTAGCATACTAACTTTAGGACCTTTTAGTTTACTTTAAGTCTTTGTTTTTTTTTTATTGTAGCACAAATTCTCCTACCTATCTTCTTATTGAGTTAATTATTAAATTGCCAAATCTTGAGTATTTTGGTTTTGCATTTTGTTTTCCTTTTTTTCTTTCCATTTCTTTCTTTAATAAAAAGTTCAATTTTCAAGTAATCTTAATTAGTTATAAATTAATGAACAAATTCTCTCTTTACCTATCTTTTTATTCTTATTGAGTTAATTATTAAATCGCATTTTTCCATTTTCTTTTTCCCTTTCAAAATGGATCCTCACAATTGTCTGTTCATAAAGATCATTTAAAGGACTATGACATAAATGATTATCTCATATCAACCATAAAGAAGATTAACTCGAATTTGTTTTTGGTTCTACCCAAAAGACATCATATCAATGAAGAATGTTGTCCCTCGTTATATACCCATGATTTTCCGCTCTTCTAACTTATGTGTGACTTTGGTTGCACTCTCACAACACTACAAGTCCTATTTAAACAAGAAGTTTTACCTCAAGGTATTTGCAATGATCTAAAGTTTTGTGAACATTGTGTTCTCGGTAAAGCAACAAGTCATTCCTTCACTAAAGCTCAACATTCCACCAAAGAAATCTTTGACTGTATCGGTTGGAATGCCTTGAATCTGTTATGACCCTCTACGACTGGTTCAATACGGGAGTATTGCTAACCAGTGGGGGTATGGGGGCCAACAACCCTAAAGGAAAATTTGATTTGGGTTTTTTACTTATTTTTTTTTGGATATTGGCACATTTTGTATTATATCATTAGAAGAGTGTCATATATAAATCTTCTAATCACTTCAGTCGCCCCCTATCTGTCACTTTGTAATTCTCTCCTATTTCGTAATAATACTGCTCTCCCTTCTGCTTGTGGACGTAGCTAACATGACGTTAGTGAACCACGTAAATCGGTGTCGTTTGCTTTTGGACTTTATTTGTTCTTTGTTATTGATTTATCGTAACAATATCCATTCAGATCTGTGGGTTCCATCCAACACTATATTGATGAGTGATTCAAGATATTTTTCTCTCACTCACTGATGGTTATTCTAGGAAGAGCTGAATTTTCTTTTTGAAAACTAAAGATCTAAGCACTTGAAAAATTTAAAGAATGGAAAGTGCTAAATATTGAAAAGAAAACATCTAGACAGGTTAAATGTTTGAGAACTAATAATGATTTAGAGTTTTGGGAAGAAGAGTTCAATAAATTTTGTAGAGAACATGGTATACGTCGTCATAGAACAGTAAAGTTTACCCCACCGCAAAATAGAGTAGCCGAGAGGCTTAATATAGAAGTAGCCTCCTCTACAGTTCACATCTTAAATAACTGTCCTCATATTTCTATCAATTTCCTAACACCAGAAGAAGGATGGACCAAACACCCTCCAAAACTAGATTGCAGAAAGGTATTTGGGCGTGTTGATTTTGTGCATCAGAATCAAGGAAAATTAAAACCAAGAGCTGTAAAGTGTATGTTTGTTGGCTTTACTGAAATTGTTTCCATAACAGTTTTCTACTTTTTAGATTACAAATTATGCATAGAATAAGCAACTTTTAGTATGTTTTCCTAGGCTTGGAGTGAGTTGATGTGAATTAGTGTAGGAAGATAAGTTATATGTTTCATGCTTAATTTTTCTTTGTATTAATGGTCATACATTTTAGTAAGTATTGTTTTCAAATTAAAAAAAAAAATAACTCTTATAGTTCTTGCTACTGTTATGCTCTTTCGGACATTTCTTGGATTTTGTAAGTGTTTTATATTTCTTAGTACTAGGAGATACACATGAAGGTTTTATCAAATCCAATAGAGTTCATTATTTTTGTGTTTGTTCTGGCAAATCATTTGCAGTATTTTCCATCCTTGGGATGCAGACTCTTGTATAGACGTAAGTTTATATCTCAGATTTTACGGATGAATTCAAACTGGTTATGATGTTGAAGCATATATTCTTCTGCACATATTCCTTGTGATGAACACTTAGTTCCCTGATGACTGCAGCTTGGTGATCATTGGTTGGATTCTTGTTGCTGGCACATTCATTTTGTGTGGTTTTTTCCTCCTCCTCCTCCTCCGTAAGTTTATTTCTTTATGACTGGTTTACTGGTTTTGATGTTCCCTTGATTTGCACCATAGTAATTCTCTATGGAAGTTTGCATTGGATCTAGTTTTGAGACAATTTTTTTTTATACTTTCGCTTGGCATTGTGTATTCCATGATAAGCAGAAATTCTTCCTTAATTATAGGTTGCAATGGTAGTTTGGTTTGTAGGTGTTGCTAGCTATAGTATTTGCAGTGCCTGGTTTGTGATTATGAAAGCTTTCTTTAGAAATAAACATATCATGTTTTAAACCTTAATAACTTGATAATGTAAGCAAGTTTAAAGTTCATTACTTGATCAAAGTTAAGGTATGAGCTCCAACCTCATATTTGTCGTGGCTTGGTTCCGTTTTGAACTCAAGTTTAGACTTTTTGTTCTTATTTCTATCGTTGCGTTTCTGGTTGTATTATTAAGAATAGCCCTTTTACGATTCCTTCTTTAATCTGAGCGCATGGCATAATTTTTCTGTCTGGAAGAGTTGCCAATTTTTTATATGTTGTATGCTCATTGATTATGAATCTTGTTGTAGTTAAGCATTACTTGGATATTTTGTAATGCTTCTTAGATTAGTATTTCTGTCTTTGAAATTATAGATTCCTGGTGAATTGGGTTCAGTGATATGTTTGTCCTTTATATATCCACATAGTATAGTTGCCAACTATGTTGTATAAGTTGTCCAAAATGGGGTAGAAGTAGAAGGTTTCTTTGGTTTACTTAAAATAATGTTATGGGAAGGATCTCTAGACTTGAAATAGCTACTTAGCTCACATTTTGAGTAGATCAAAACATAACCACAACTGATGCTTGAAATGGAATAATGGTTGATTATGAGTTATTTATTTCGTATTTATGGTTGATCTTCTTATTGTTTTCTTTGTTCTTAGCATGAAAGGATGCAGAGTACTAGCTTCCTTTATCTTTTGTGAATTAGTTTTTAACTAGGTTTTGTATCCTTTGTGTAAAAGTTGTAAGGCACTAGAAATTTTGGCTCTTCTTGATTCATTTAAGCACCATTATAAATAGAAGTCGAATGATTATTAAATTTGGTTATTGAATTCGTTTCAGCTGAAACTAAGTTATATAATTGACTAATTTTCACCACTTTGGCTTCCGTTGACTCGCAACCAACCATGGAAACCATATTAGTTGGTGATGATTCAATGATGGAGCCATCATCACCTATCATTCTACCTTAAATTGCATCTCATGTGCTTGAAGGGTGTTGATTTATGTGTTGGGGATATGGAGGAGTCTCCTTTTATGTAAGTTTTGTTGTATACTAGTAATTGTGTTATCTTTTTTATAAGTCTTGTACGGTAGGATTTGCAGCTAAAATTAAAGTCATGAAACAAGTAGCCGCTAATCAAAATTGGAATTGGCTAAATTTTCCGAGTGGAGATGATAACTCGCTAAACTTGTACTTTACACCCGTGTTACTTTAATTTTGAATACTTGGTAAACTTTATATTTTATAGTTTACCCAACTTGTGTAAAAATTACTTATTGAATTTATTTCATTCTATTTCTTTGTTGGATACTTCTTTCATGTAAGAACTATGTTTATTTTAGTTGTAAACAAACTTTGCAATAAGTTTGCTTCAAATTAAATCATTTCAAATGATATTTTAAAGATTCTAAATGAAATTATTAAAGATACTAAAATTAAATTATAAAATGTGACCATTATCGTTATTAATAATTAATAGTATTAAGAAATGACTATAAAATCCTTCAATAATGTCAAAAAAAAGCTATAAAAACATATGCAACAATGAAAAAAAGTTATAAACAAGGCTATAGCAACGAGGCAACAAGCTCACTTTTACAAAAAAAAAAATGCTATTAAAGAGTAAGTAATCATAGCCTTTTTTTACTAATGTTATGAAAAGTTTTTAAACATTAAAATTTTGCAATTGAAAAAGAATTTTTTATAGTGACTTTTATAGCGTGAAAAAAAGGCTATGAAAACTCGGGGACTTTTTAATAACAACGACTATGACAATGTGCCTAGAAACGCTATGATAAGTTTTCTATTGTGTTTTTGTAACGCTATAAAAATGGCTATTAAAGATCAATCATAGGGTTTTTGGCTAAGGCTATCAAAAAATTTCACAGCATTAAATTTACGCAATTGAAAATGAATTCTTTATTGCATCTTTTATAGCGTTGAAACAAGGCTATGAAAAGTCAGAGACTTTCAATGACATACCACCGCGTTTCAAAAAGGCTATAGAAAGTCTATGATAGCGGTTTTTTAACGTTATTGTTTCTGATATTTGTTGTAGTGGTTACTTAAAAAGTTCTCCAGGTCAAGGAATTTTTCTTCGCTTAGACAGTGATCTTTCTTTATGCGGTTGGTGTGACTCGGATGGGCAAGTTGTCCTTTGACTCGTCTCTCTCTTATATAGGTTGGCTTGTGTTTCTTGGTGGTTTTTCTATCTCTTGGAAAACCAAGAAGCAACATACGGTATCTCGCTCGTCAACAGATGCCAAGTATCGCTTCATGGCTTCTGTTAAATCTGAACTCAAGTGGCTTAAAGCGTTCCTTTGGGAGTCTGGGATAGATCATTCTCGTTCCATAAATATATTTTGCGACAGTTAGTCTGCATTGCACATCGCTCAAAATCCAGTGTTTCATGAATGAACGAAACATATAGAGGTATGTCATTATGTTCGAAACTCTATTCAAGACGAAGTAATTATTACAAGTCATGTTTCTACCAATGAGCAACTTGCAGATATCTTTACGAAGGCCTTAGGAAAACGACAATTTCTATATCTCCTTCCCAACTTGGGCATTTGCAACCCCCATGCTCCAATTTGAGGGGTATTAGGAAATATTTCTATTATATTTGTATATTTGTTTTTAAACCTTAAACACAAAATAGTTGTACATATATATTGGAATCATTTTAATGAAAAGGTAAGGAAACAACTTTCCTTAACATACTAAAACATAAATTACGAGCTGGTAAGACATAAATCTCAATACTATCAAGTTCAACGATTCTTTAGTATCTAAGCACGACGTTCACTCGACCAAACAGTTAATTATTTGTTTTATTATGTTTTTCTTCTTTTAACTTTCCCTTTAATTTCCACCATGTTTCTTGCTAGCATACAACTATGAAATATAAAAAATACACACCAGAACTTAAACTTGCCATGTAGCCTTACCTAAGGTTTTCTTCTTTTTATACTACAAATTGGTATGAAAAATTAGTTATTATACTATTTTTTTAGTTCTACAGTTGCAGTTGCAGGGTCAAGGGCATAACCATGAACTTTAGTGATGGAAATCGGTGCTTTATCACCCAGCTATTGCTCGAATTTGCAAAAGTTAAAATTTATTGTAAAACAAATATTAAAAATTTCAATATATATATATTTTTTTTTTTTTTAATTGAGCAATATTTTAACCTTAGTTTCTTCTCAAACTTCAAAAACTAAACAAACAAACTAAAATAGAAGCGAGCATATATCTTAATGAGAGTCAAGATTGAAATAAAACAGAAAACGATTAAAAACTTGAAAGACTTTTGATTTGATTAACAAAATGGATGTGTATAATATGCTAAAATAGGGGAGAGAAAAACAATAAATAAAACTGTAAATCTATATGAGTTAGAAAGATTATATTCACCATGTTTGAGTTCGGTTGAGAAACCAAAAAGTTAGTTGTTGACAGAGTATTGAAGAGGAAGTTGCACTTTTTTTCAACTTGCACAACAAATTTCCATCATTAAATTCTATGGATGTTTGGTACTTTAAACTGTGGAACTGAATTGCTTTTATAAAGTATGAAATGGGAGAGTCAAAATCTCATTCTTCATTTTCATTCCCATTGAGCAGCAAAGTTAGCTCCTCAAATTTCTAATTAATCTATTAGCGACCATGGGCGAGAACCATACAATAGAAAATTGGCAGTTTGTGAAACAAGTTGTTGAAGGACGATGGTTTTCGGTATTCGCCTCATTTTTTATCATGATCGGCTGTGGTTCACCTTACTTGTTTGGAACATACTCCAAAGTTATAAAGACCCAATTTGATTACAATCAAACCCAAATTACCACTTTGGGATTCGCCAAAGATCTTGGCTCCAACCTCGGAGTTTTTGCCGGGCTTCTAGCTGAGGTGGCTCCACCATGGGTGTTGTTCCTTGTGGGCACATCCTTCAACTTCTTCAGCTACTTCATGATATGGCTCTCCGTTACTGGCTTCATCCCAAAGCCTCAATTCTGGCTAATGTTCGTTTACATTTGCATGACTGCTAATTCACAAAATTTCGCCAACACCGTCGTTATGGTCATTAACGTTAAAAACTTCCCTGACCGACGAGGCATCATTCTGGGGCTTCTCAAGGGCTTTGTTGGTCTTGGTGGGGCCGTCTTGACTCAGATCTATTTAGCAATTTACGGCCACCAAAATCCTGTTGATCTCATCCTCCTTCTTTCGTGGCTACCCTCCATTGTAACTCTGATATTTTTTCTTTCGATTCGAATAATCAAAGCTCGGAATCATCCGCAGGCGCTCAAAGTGTTCTACCACTTGCTTTCCGTTTCCATAACAATTGCGGTGTTCATCTTATTTTTGACTATAAGCCAAAGAGAAATTATTTTCTCTCATGTTGGGTATGTTAGTGGTGTCGCCGTCATTACCACCTTACTTTTTCTGCCCCTTTTGATCGCAATTAAAGAAGAATTTTTCCTCTTCAAACTCAATAAACAAAGTGTGGATCCTTTCGTCACCGTTGTAATTCCCGAGGATTTGAAACCTATGGATAAGGAAATTTCAGAAACTTCTTCGTCATGTTTGTCAAATGTGTGTAAAAAGCCGCAAAGAGGGGAAGATTTCAACATCTTCCAAGCTCTCCCCAGCAAAGACATGACTCTTGTTTTCATAGCGACGATTTTTGCATGTGGGTCATCTGTTACCGCCATTGACAATATTGGGCAGATCGCCGAGTCACTAAACTACCCAGCTCAATCCATAAACATCTTCCTTTCATGGATTTCCATTTTCAATTTCTTTGGCCGAGTCTTCTCTGGGTTCATCTCTGAAATCTTTATGACCAAATACAAATTACCTCGTCCTCTCATGTTCGGTCTTGCTCAACTCTTTACCTGCACTGGTCTACTCTTCATCGCTTTCCCCTATACAGGTTCAGTCTACGTAGCTTCATTGATCATTGGGTTTGGCTTCGGAGCCCAAACTCCATTGTTATTCACCATAATTTCTGATCTCTTCGGCCTCAAACATTACTCGACCTTGCTCAACTGTGGGCAACTCGCAGTCCCGTTCGGATCTTATATATTAAACGTGCATGTAGTAGGAAAGTTGTACGACAAGGAAGCCACTAAAATTGGTAGTGTGAAGAACGGTAAGGGCCTTACGTGCATTGGGGCTCATTGCTTTAGTGAGTCTTTCACAATTTTGGCGGCAGTTACTTTGTTTGGAGCGATGGCTTCGTTTGTACTGGCTTATAGGACTCGAGATTTCTACAAAGGAGATATATATAAGAAATACAGTGATGACATGTGGACTACTCAATCAAGCGTGAATTTGTATTCTTCCGATGATAAGAAGAACAATTTGTATTCTTCAGATGATAAAAATAACAATAAAAACAAAAAGAGAACTGATAATGGAATGGAATAAGAGAAATTGTTCAACAAAAGCATACTAACTTTAGGACCTTTTAGGTTTCCTTTAAGCCTTTGTTTTTTTATTGTAGCATACTAACTTTAGGACCTGTTAGTTTCCTTTAAGTCTTTGTTTTTTTTTATTGTAGCACAAATTCCCTTTACCTATCTTCTTATTGAGTTAATTATTAAATTGCCAAATCTTGAGTATTTTGGTTTTGCATTTGTTTTTTCCATTTTTTTCTCTTTCTTTCTTTAATAAAAAGTTCAAATTTCAAGTAATCTTAATTAGTTATAAATTAATGAACAAATTCTCTCTTTATCTATTTTTTTATTCTTATTGAGTTAATTATTAAATTGCATTTTTCCATTTTCTTTTTCCCTTTCAAAATGGGCCCTCACAATTGTATGTTCATAGAGATCAAGGACTATGACATAAAAGATTATCTCATATCAACCATAAAGAAGATTAACTTGAATTTGCTTGTGGTTCTATCCAAAAGTCATCATATCAATGAAGAATGTTGTCCCTCGTTATATACCCATGATTTTCCCCCTTCTAACCGATGTGTGACTTTGGTTGCACTCCCACAATACTACAAGTCCTATTTAAACAAGAAATTTTACCTCAAGGTATTTGCAATGATCTAAAGTTTTGTGAACATTGTGTTCTTGGCAAAGCAACAAGTCCTGATGGATGTCTCCTTTTTTACTTGACTTGAGGGATAAAAGTAGATAACAGATCTTATAGTTTAATAAAGTGGTCGACGAGGAAAAAGATTAACAAAACAATATTTACTAGGAAGGAGAAAAGAGTGGAAGTACTAATACTTCATCTCATGTGTAAAATATTATCATATATATTAATAAACTAATTGAAGAATAACACAAGTGTTTTGAATGCAATAATATTTCTAAACAACAAATCAAACTTTGGGATAGATTTTTTTCTCATCCACAAAGTATTTTCTGAACACTAAAAAATACATCTTTTGGATTATGTAAACCAATAGGAAAAAATCAATGTTGAAATTGGGAGGGAAGAGGTAGATGAGCCTTGTCTTGTAGGCTCTTCACAGTTTCATATATGCATTGTTTGATTGGTGTGAACTCCATTCCCAATGACTTCAGTTTCTCAACAGTGTATTTGTAAGGTTTCTTCTTGGGGTTCACCTCGTCAGAACACCTATAAAAAATTCCATCAAATACAATATAGAATAATATTATATATACTTATTGAATTAATTAATATTTGAGAAAACACGAACTTACTTGGATGGAAGGGGATATTTCGAAAATAATTTGGCAAGAATATCAACCAATTCTCCACGATGAAGCATGCTTTCAACACAAATACATTACTTTATTTTTAACTACCAAATACCAAATAAATAAATAAAAAAGTGTGAAGGAAAAAAATGTCATTATAGATGCCCTTTACATAGGCATCTTAAAAATCAATGGTGCATAATGGCATCTAAAAGTAGACTAATGTTTTTCCGATGGACATTTTAGGATGTCCGAGCATCTCACATTACTGGTAAAAAAATTGGATAATTCAGATGTCTATCTTATGGAAATCTTGAATTTACCACAAACAAACGATCCTTAGACTCCATTTGATAACTATTTCGTTTTTAGTTTTATGTTTTTAAAATTTATAATTATTTCTTTATAATGTCTCTACTATGATTTTTTATTTTTTTTAAAAAAATATTTTAATTCTTACTTAAATTTCAAACAAGAAAACCAGTTTTTAAAAACTACCTGAGGTAAATAGCAAAATAAAATAACTCAAAAGATGAAAGTATAAGCTTAATTTTTGAAAACTAAAAATAAAAAAAATCAAATGATTATGTAATCAGTCGTTTAATTATGAAAGGTTATGATATATATAATTATCTCATGATGGGTAGTTGGCTATTGAGAAGTTGTATGAGTCTTTCATTGAATTTGATTATTATGTTAATTAAGTTTTGAGTAGGTAACAAAGTAAAGGACAAGTGTTATATAATAGGGTATTTAATTTAGCTTTGTGGCATGGTACATATATACTAATTGTTTTTTTCTATTTTCTTGACTAGTTTAAAATTTGGTCTCATCTTTTGACTCCACCAAATTGATTCTCCACCAAATTTACTTTTTTTCGTCTACTTCAATAACAACTGTTTCTATGATTTTAGAAGAAAAAGAAAAAGAAAAATAATAATAATAACTGTTTTTACTATATTTAACTTTCATTTATTAATTTGGAAATTAAAATTTGTTCCCATATCAATTATCAGTAGAATTTACTTTCAACTTTGATTTGTCATGTTTTTTTCTATTTTAATTTGTATTAACAACTTTAATATTCAACTTTCTTTTTTCTTTCTTATGTGCAAAAGGTCTATCATTTCTTATCGATCAGGCGTGTGTTCGAGGTATGCTTTCTGGGTTGACTATATCTCAACATTGTTCAACAATTTTACACTTATTTTTTGCAGATGATAGTCTGGTATTTTAAAAGGCGGATGTTCGCAAATTTTTTACCCTTAGATGCTTGTTGGCTGATTATGAGATGGCTTCTAATCAAAAGATTAATTTTGAAAAATCTGCTTTATATTTATCCCCTAATGTGTCCCCACCATTCTGATTGTCTACAATTCATTCTTTGGGTTCAATTGGTGCCTTCTCTTGGGACTGCCCTCATGTTTCTCTAGAAACAAGAAACACGATTTGAATTTTATAAAGGGGAAAGTTTGGAAGGCGCTACAGGGTTGGAAGCAAAACAATTTCTCATTGAGTGGGAAAGAGCTGCTTGTTAAGAGTGTAGGCCAGGCGATCCCAACGTATGTAATGAGTTGTTTCCATCTTCCTAAGAGTTTGTGTCAAGATATAACTAAAATGTTTGCACGGTTCTGGTGGGGTTCTAAGGAGGCAAAAAAGAAAATGCATTGGATACGGTGGGAAAAAAATGTGTCTACCTAAAGAGCTAGGGGGACTTAACTTTCGAGATCTTGAAGGTTTCAACAAAGCCCTCATTGTAAAACAGGTTTGGAGGTGTGTTAAGAACCCTAACTCCTTAGTTTCAAGGATTTTGATGGGTAACTATGGTCATGACACCAATATCCTTGAGGCGCAGTGTGGCCCAGGGGCATCATTCTTGTGGAGGAGCTTATTATGAGGTCGCGAGCTTCTCAAGCAGGCCATTCGAAAAAGAGTGGGGGACGAAATCACAATTCGTCCTTTTGTCGATAAATGGATTCCTTGCGAGTCCACTCTCAAGCCTCAAACGCCTGTACCGATTGATGATCAGTTTTGGGTTTCAGATTTCATTACCGATCAAGGACAGTGGGATGTTGACTTTTTTAAGGAGATCTTTTGTGATGAGGATGTGGACGTCATCAGGAGAATCCCCATTAGCCTGTTTCGAACTTCTGATAATTGTGTTTGGCATTACGAAAAATTGGGTAATTACACCGTGCGTAGTGGCTACAAGCTATATATGAACAACAAGCATGCATCTTCGTCCACACATCATCAACACCCCGAAAGTCTATGGAAGTTTATTTGGTCCATGAACTTTCTACATAAAATTCGTCACTTTATATGGAGAACAATTCATGACTTTCTTCCCATTATGTATAATCTAAAGGCTAAGGGGTTGCATGTGGTACCCTTATGTCTGATTTGTGTTGTGAAACCAGAATGAACACACCATGCTTTATTTGAATGTGGAAGAGATGTTAGCAATTTTAGAGGCTTTTCGAACCTCTCGACGTCAGGGATTCAATTATCTAGTTATTGAATCGGACGCTCTTGAGGGTGTGTCTCTCCTCTCTGGAGCCCTTTCATCAGAAACGGAAATTGACGCGTGGGTACAAGAAATTTGGACTCTCAGGAAGACTACTTGTGGGGAGGCGTCGACGCTCTTTTCCCATGTTCGTAAAGAGGCGAATGGTCCAACTCATTTGTTAGCCAGTAAGGCTATTTTGTATTCACACTCAATGTTTTGGGGTGGGATGTACCCATCTTGGGTTGTTGTTTCTGTGTCTAAGGACAATGTAACCCTTTCTGCTGTTGGGGCAGAGTTTGATAGTTAATGAATTTAATATTTCCTAAGAAGAAAAAAACTTACTTTTTCTTATTTTTTTATTTCGATTTTTCTTTTATTTAAGTTGTGTTATATTTTATGCTCGAGATGATTTTGCGAATATTTATTAATGTTTTCAAGTTTTATACTTAAATTTAAGAAAATTTGCATTTAGTGTCATTTATAAATATGTCATTTTTTTTATCCGTGATGGTCACTGATAAAATTCTATTATTAATAGTCACTTATAGCAGATCAATGACTATCCGTAATAGCTATTCATATACTTATATATTTTTTTTTTTTTATAGAATTTTGTCAATGACTATCATTGATAGTAGTCTATAATAACAATGACTATCACTGATAGCAACGTGACTATCACTTATTTTTTTGCCATATTTGAAAAATATTTTATATTTTGCTATATTTTCCATTAGGCTAGATTGCTCTTTATGCAACCCGTCCTAAATTTAATATTTTTTCTAGTTTTTTTCATATTTTTTGTGAAACTATGATAAAAATGATTAATTATCGTTGACATAATATAAATATTTATTTTGTGAATGTTTAGTGGTCATATAGAGTATATTTGATTTTTAAAATATAAAATTTATCATTAATTTTTCAATTTTATTATTGTACTAATTAATTTTAGGGTTGGTTGCACAAACAGCCGACCCAAAATATTTGCAAATTTAACAAAATTTAAAACATTTTGCAAATACGGCAAAAAATCAGTGGCTATCACTGATAGACTCTAAGGGGTTGTTTGGCCCCCCGAGTTGGGTAGGGTGGGGTGGGCTTAAATAGCCCACCCCGTGTTTGGAGCGTTGGGGCTGGGGGTTATTATAACCCCCGGTTTGCTACAGTGTTTACTGTAGCAGTTCTACAGTAACATTGTAGCAGTTCTACAGTAGTTTTTCTTTTTTTTTTTTCATTAATTTTTTTGGGTTTTCTTTTCTCTTTGTTTTTTTTCGAGTTTTCTTCTCTTTTTCTTTTTTTTTTTTCTATTTTTTTCACTCAATTTATCGATTTTTTTCTCTCTCTTTGTCTTCCTCACCTCACGATTTTTTATCTTTCATTTCATCCCAAATTTCTCTTTTCACCGAACTTGTCGATTGGATGTGATTTCCTAAATAATATTTATTTTTTTTAACTTTTAAAAAATTAATATGTAATATACATTTAACCATACAAATATAACAAAATGTTGTAGAAAAAAAATAAACTAACATAAACACATATTTCAAACTTCATGTTAAAGAAAACTGTATTATTTCTCTCTCCACTGAGTTCTTGTTGTCGATTATTTGTGATTTCCTAAATAATATTTATTTTTTTAATTTTTAAAAAATTAATATGTAATATACATTTAACTATATAAAAACAACAAAAAGTTGTAAAAAAAAAATAAACTAACATAAACACATATTTCAAACTTCATGTTAAAGAAAACTGTATTTTAAACCCACACTATACAACTCTGCACCCCAAACACAGACTTACTAAACTCACACTATACAACTCTGCACCCCAAACACAGACTATTATAACCCACAGATTATTATAACCCACCAACTATAATAACCCACCAACTATAATAACCCACCCTGCGCCCCAAACGCCCCCTAATATATGACTATCACTCACTGATAGACTTCTATCAGTGATAGACTACTATCAAAATTCTATTAAAAAACTGAGGTGACAGACTATTATCAGCGATAGACCATACTATTAGGGATATAAATTATCATATTTGCAAAAAAAATTTAAAAAATGCTATATTTTTAATTATTTTAATCTAAATAGACAACTGTTACAATTTCCCTTAATTTAAATTAAAAGTTTATATAATTTTATCAACTATATTTATTTGAGGATAATTAATTAATAAGATTGATTTATTCCTACGAAAATAAGATAACATTCTCATACTTAACATAACTTTGATTTTCATGGAAATAAGTTATCTTTGATTTTCAAACATCACATTTTTCAAGCAATTTTATTCTCCAAGATCTCTTAAGAGCAATGAAAATTTGTATCATAACTTATAAAAAACTTTGATTTTTGGTAGACCAAATTAAAGTTTTGTTTGGCTAGGCCATGTGTCGTGACACATTTTGCATAGTATCAAGTCTATATTTTGGTCTAATTTATCTTTTTTTTTGCAACGGTAGTTTAATTAATGCGGGGATTGAACCTATGACCTTTTGGTCGCCGGCACAATCCTATGCCAATTGAGCTATGCTCGGTTTGGCAAGGTCTAATTTATCTTATCACTATTGTTACCGAGTTTTATTGACAACATCATTTAAAAGTAATTTTGTAAACTATAATATAGTTATATGTTATTTTGTCTTCTTAAAACATATCCGACTATATTTTATTTTAATATTCTTATTCTAGTGAGATTTTGGAACAAGTTTCATTCATCATGTAGTAATTAACGTCCTTAACCATGTCAAGTTTACGTCAGACATTATTGATTCTCTAATGAAATTTTTGTTTATGATATTCCACTAGAAATTAAGACCTCTTTAGCTAGTGAGAGGGCGTGACACCATTGTTCAAGTTCTGAAAGTAGCAAAACTACCTTAATTATTTTTTGTATATGAGAAAGAGTTAATTCCATCTTTTGAGATTATGTTTCGAGCTTCCTATTTGGTCAAGTTCTCAAAATGATAGACTCATTGAATCGACTATAAACGTCATTCTCACTCACAAAAATAAAGTAGACATACGTTCATTCTCAAGAGTTTCATAACTCTCAAGATTATAATCGTAGGTCTAATTTGTTGTAGTGTTAAGATCAAGTCGGATCTGATCATTCTATCAAATATTTATCATCCTTATTAACAAAGTTTTAGAGATTACGAATTTTGAGGTCCAATCTTATTCAAACGCTCATTGTACATGTCTCAACATTAACAATTTGAATCAAACCATTTGTAAATGTTATAAAGCGTGTCGTATCAATAATGTTTATTCAGAT
This sequence comes from Herpetospermum pedunculosum, assembly GCA_028017165.1. Classification (NCBI taxonomy): domain Eukaryota; kingdom Viridiplantae; phylum Streptophyta; class Magnoliopsida; order Cucurbitales; family Cucurbitaceae; genus Herpetospermum; species Herpetospermum pedunculosum. The sequence continues at coordinate 16,426,968 of CM051523.1, forward strand.
AAGACACTAAACCTTATCTATATATATATACTGCGATTTAATATTACACTTATAACTTAGAATTTTCCTATATAATGGGATAATGAAATTAAAATTGCAAATAAAATCAAAATAATCAACCAATACTATCAAGTTCAACAATTCTTTAGTATCTAAGCGCTCGACCGACCGTTAATTATTTGTTTTATTATGTTTTTCCTTTTTTTTAACTTTCTCTTTAATTTCCACCATGTTTCTTGCTAGCCATACAACTATGAAATATAAAAAATACACACCATTTCTTCTTTTTATACTACAAATTACTGGAAAGAAAAATTAGTTTTTTTTTTTTTTTTTTGTAGTTCTATAGTTGCAGGGGAGGACATAACCATGAACTTTAGTGATGAAAATCAGGGCTTTATCACTAAGCTATTGCTCGAATTTGCAAAAGTTAAAATTTATTGTAAAATTAAAAATTAAATTTTTTTACTTTTTAATTGAGAAATGTTTTAACCTTAGATTCTTCTCAAAGTTCAAAGAATAAACAAACTAAAATAGAAAAGAGCATATATCTTAATGCCAGACAAGATTGAACTAAAACAGAAAACAATTAAAAACTTGAAAGACTTTTGATTTGATTAACAAAATCCATGTGTATAATATACTAAAATAAGGGAGAGAAAAACAATAAATAAAACTGTAAATCTATATGAGTTAGAAAGATTATATTCACAGTGTTTGAGTTCGGTTGAGAAACAAAAAATTAGTTGTTGACCGATTATTGAAGATGGATGTTGCTTTGGGTAAGATGTTTGGTACATTAAACTGTGGAACTGAATTGCTTTTATAAGGTATGAAATGGGAGAGTCAAAATCTCATTCTCCTTTCCATTCTTCATTTTCATTCCCATACTTCAGCAAAGTTTGCTCCTCAAATTTCTAATTAATCTATTAGCGACCATGGGCGAGAACCATACAATAGAAAATTGGCAGTTTGTGAAACAAGTTGTCGAAGGACGATGGTTTTCGGTATTCGCCTCCTTTTTTATCATGATCGGCTGTGGTTCACCTTACTTGTTTGGAACATACTCCAAAGTTATAAAGACCCAATTTGATTACAATCAAACCCAAATTACCACTTTGGGATTCGCCAAAGATCTTGGCTCCAACCTCGGAGTTTTTGCCGGACTTCTAGCTGAGGTGGCTCCACCATGGGTGTTGTTCCTTGTGGGCTCATCCTTCAACTTCTTCAGCTACTTCATGATATGGCTCTCCGTTACTGGCTTCATCCCAAAGCCTCAATTCTGGCTAATGTTCGTTTACATTTGCATGACTGCTAATTCACAAAATTTCGCCAACACCGTCGTTATGGTCATTAACGTTAAAAACTTCCCTGACCGACGAGGCATCATTCTGGGGCTTCTCAAGGGCTTTGTTGGTCTTGGTGGGGCCGTCCTGACTCAGATCTATTTAGCAATTTACGGCCACCAAAATCCTGTTGATCTCATCCTCCTTCTTTCGTGGCTACCCTCCATTGTATCTCTGATATTTTTTCTTTCAATTCGAATAATCAAAGCTCGGAATCATCCGCAAGCGCTCAAAGTGTTCTATCACTTGCTTTCCGTTTCCATAACAATTGCGGTGTTCATCTTGTTTTTGACTATAAGCCAAAGAGAAATTATTTTCTCTCATGTTGGGTATGTTAGTGGTGTCGCCGTCATTACCGCCTTACTTTTTCTGCCCCTTTTGATCGCAATTAAAGAAGAATTTTTCCTCTTCAAACTCAATAAACAAAGTGTGGATCCTTTCGTCACCGTTGTAATTCCCGAGGATGTGAAACCTATGGATAAGGAAATTTCAGAAACTTCTTCGTCATGTTTGTCAAATGTGTGTAAAAAGCCGCAAAGAGGGGAAGATTTCAACATCTTTCAAGCTCTCCCCAGCAAAGACATGGCTCTTGTTTTCATAGCGACGATTTTTGCATGTGGGTCATCGGTTACCGCCATTGACAATATTGGGCAGATCGCCGAGTCACTAAACTACCCAGCTCAATCCATAAACATCTTCCTTTCATGGATTTCCATTTTCAATTTCTTTGGCCGAGTCTTCTCTGGGTTCATCTCTGAAATCTTTATGACCAAATACAAATTACCTCGTCCTCTTATGTTCGGTCTTGCTCAACTCTTTACCTGCACTGGTCTACTCTTCATCGCTTTCCCCTATACAGGTTCAGTCTACGTAGCTTCATTGATCATTGGGTTTGGCTTCGGAGCCCAAACTCCATTGTTATTCACCATAATATCTGATCTCTTCGGCCTCAAACATTACTCGACCTTGCTCAACTGTGGGCAACTCGCAGTCCCGCTTGGATCTTATATATTAAACGTGCATGTAGTAGGAAAGTTGTACGACAAGGAAGCCACTAAAATTGGTAGTGTGAAGAACGGTAAGGGCCTTACTTGCATTGGGGCTCATTGCTTTAGTGAGTCTTTCACAATTTTGGCGGCAGTTACTTTGTTTGGAGCGATGGCTTCGTTTGTACTGGCTTATAGGACTCGAGATTTCTACAAAGGCGATATATATAAGAAATACGGTGATGACATGTGGACTACTCAATCAAACGTGAATTTGTATTCTTCCGATGATAAAAAGAACAATTTGTATTCTTCGGATAATAAGAATAACAATAAACACAAAAAGAGAACTGATAATGGAATGGAATAAGAGAAACTGTTCAACAAAAGCATACTAACTTTAGGACGTTTTAGTTTCCTTTGATTCTTTTTTTTTTTTTTATTGTAGCATACTAACTTTAGGACCTTTTAGTTTCCTTTAAGTCTTTGTTTTTTTTTTTATCTTTGTTTTTTTATTGTAGCACAAATTCTCCTTACCTATCTTCTTATTGAGTTAATTATTAAATTGCCAAATCTTGAGTATTTTGGTTTTGCATTTTGTTTTCCTTTTTTTCTTTCCATTTCTTTCTTTAATAAAATGTTCAATTTTCAAGTAATCTTAATTAGTTATAAATTAATGAACAAATTCTCTCTTTACCTATCTTTTTATTCTTATTAAGTTAATTATTAAATCGCATTTTTCCATTTTCTTTTTCCCTTTCAAAATGGATCCTCACAATTGTCTGTTCATAAAGATCATTTAAAGGACTATGACATAAATGATTATCTCATATCAACCATAAAGAAGATTAATTCGAATTTGTTTTTGGTTCTACCCAAAAGACATCATATCAATGAAGAATGTTGTCCCTCGTTATATACCCATGATTTTCCGCTCTTCTAACTTATGTGTGACTTTGGTTGCACTCTCACAACACTACAAGTCCTATTTAAACAAGAAATTTTACCTCAAGGTATTTGCAATGATCTAAAGTTTTGTGAACATTGTGTTCTCGGTAAAGCAACAAGTCATTCCTTCACTAAAGCTCAACATTCCACCAAAGAAATCTTTGACTGTATCGGTTGGAATGCCTTGAATCTGTTATGACCCTCTACGACTGGTTCAGTACGGGGGTCACTACTACAAATATGGGAATAGATGACATGTGAATCAAGGAAAATCAATGGGAAGAAAAAAAAAAGTGTCATCTTCAGTTTGGGGCGCGTTTTTGGCGGAAAAAAACGGAGTTTTTCAGATTTCCGAAACTTAATGACAGTTTTAAAATGTCATTAATGAATGACTGTTTTAAAATGTCATAAATTGTTTAGATTTATTTATCATTCATTTGTTTATAAAATACTTATTATTAATTAACCAGTTAAAAAAAAAAAAAAAAAAAAAAATTGAAAAAGTGAAAAAGTGAAAAAGGAGGCAAACTGAAATAAAAGTGAAAAAAGAGGGAAATCTGAAATTTGAAATATATTTTATTATATATATATATATTCTATTATATATTATTAATGTATAAAAAATATTCCAAATTCCTACTTTCTCATTTCTTGAAAACCCATCTAACGAAATCCATCTTCCCATTTTTTTTGTCTGCCGTCGAGCTCCGCCGACGTCCGCCGTATGTCCTGGTCTTCCTTTTGCCGCCGATCTGATCTGTTCCAGCTCCGTCTTCGTCGCAGCCCAGCTCCGTCTTCGTCGCATCCGTAGCTCCGTCGTCGTCGCAGCCGTAGCTCCGTCGTCTTCGCAGCCGAGCTCCGTCGTCGTCGCAGCCCAGGTCGGTAAATGTGTTGCTTTCACTAGGATGACCTTTTCAGTTGCTTTCATTTTAATGACAAAGCTTTTAGGGTTGGGGTATGGGGGCCAACAACCCTAAAGGAAAATTTGATTTGGGTTTTTTACTTATTTTTTTTGGATATTGGCACATTTTGTATTAGATCAAGAGTGTCATATATAAATCTTCTAATCACTTCAGTCGCCCCCTATCTGTCACTTTGTAATTCTCTCCTATTTCGTAATAATACTGCTCTCCCTTTTGCCTGTGGACGTAGCTAACATGACGTTAGTGAACCACGTAAATCGATGTCGTTTGCTTTTGGACTTTATTTGTTCTTTGTTATTGATTTATCGTAACAATATCCATTCAGATCTGTGGGGTCCATCCAACACTATATCGATGAGTGATTCAAGATATTTTTCTCTCACTCACGGATGGTTATTCTAGGAAGAGCTGAATTTTCTTTTTGAAAACTAAAGATCTAAGCACTTGAAAAATTTAAGGAATGGAAAGTGCTAAATATTGAAAAGAAAACATCTAGACAGGTTAAATGTTTGAGAACTAATAATGATTTAGAGTTTTGTGAAGAAGAGTTCAATAAATTTTGTAGAGAACATGGTATACGTCGTCATAGAACAGTAAAGTTTACCCCACCGCAAAACGGGGTAGCCGAGAGGCTTAATAGGTGTAGCCTCCTCTACAGTTCACATCTTAAATAACTGTCCTCATATTTCTACCAATTTCCTAACACCAGAAGAAAGATAGACCAAACACCCTCCAAAACTAGATTGCAGAAAGGTATTTGGGCGTGTTGATTTTGTGCATCAGAATCAAGGAAAATTAAAACCAAGAGCTGTAAAGTGTATGTTTGTTGGCTTTACTGAAATTGTTTCCATAACAGTTTTCTACTTTTTAGATTACAAATTATGCATAGAATAAGCAACTTTTAGTATGTTTTCCTAGGCTTGGAGTGAGTTGATGTGAATTAGTGTAGGAAGATAAGTTATATGTTTCATGCTTAATTTTTCTTTGTATTAATGGTCATACATTTTAGTAAGTATTGTTTTCAAATTAAAAAAAAAAATTTAACTCTTATAGTTCTTGCTACTGTTATGCTCTTTCGGGCATTTCTTGGATTTTGTAAGTGTTTTATATTTCTTAGTACTAGGAGATACACATGAAGGTTTTATCAAATCCAATAGAGTTCATTGTTTTTGTGTTTGTTCTGGCAAATCATTTGCAGTATTTTTCATCCTTGGGATGCAGACTCTTGTATAGACGTAAGTTTATATCTCAGATTTTACTGATGAATTCAAACTGGTTATGATGTTGAAGCATATATTCTTCTGCACATATTCCTTGTGATGAACACTTAGTTCCCTGATGACTGCAGCTTGGTGATCATTGGTTGGATTCTTGTTGCTGGCACATTCATTTTGTGTGGTTTTTTCCTCCTCCTCCGTAAGTAAGTTTATTTCTTTATGACTGGTTTACTGGTTTTGATGTTCCCTTGATTTGCACCATAGTAATTCTCTATGGAAGTTTGCATTGGATCTAGTTTTGAGACAATTTTTTTTTTATACTTTTCGCTTGGCATTGTGTATTCCATGATAAGCAGAAATTCTTCCTTAATTATAGGTTGAAATGGTAGTTTGGATTGTAGGTGTTGCTAGCTATAGTATTTGCAGTGCCTTGGTTTGTGATTATGAAAGCTTCCTTTAGAAATAAACATATCATGTTTTAAACCTTAATAACTTGATAATGTAAGCAAGTTTAAAGTTCATTACTTGATCAAAGTTAAGGTATGAGCTCCAACCTCATATTTGTCGTGGCTTGGTTCCGTTTTGAACTCAAGTTTAGACTTTTTGTTCTTATTTCTATCGTTGCGTTTCTGGTTGTATTATTGAGAATAGCCCTTTTACGATTCCTTCTTTAATCTGAGCGCATGACATAGTTTTTCTGTCTGGAAGAGTTGCCAATTTTTTATATGTTGTATGCTCATTGATTATGAATCTTGTTGTAGTTAAGCATTACTTGGATATTTTGTAATGCTTCTTAGATTTGTATTTCTGTCTTTGAAATTATAGATTCCTGGTGAATTGGGTTCAGTGATATGTTTGTCCTTTATATATCCACATAGTATAGTTGCCAACTATGTTGTATAAGTTGTCCAAAATGGGGTAGAAGTAGAAGGTTTCTTTGGTTTACTTAAAATAATGTTATGGGAAGGATCTCTAGACTTGAAATAGCTACTTAGCTCACATTTTGAGTAGATCAAAACATAACCACAACTGATGCTTGAAATGGAATAATGGTTGATTATGAGTTATTTATTTCGTATTTATGGTTGATCTTCTTATTGTTTTCTTTGTTCTTAGCATGAAAGGATGCAGAGTACTAGCTTCCTTTATCTTTTGTGAATTAGTTTTTAACTAGGTTTTGTATCCTTTGTATAAAAGTTGTAAGGCACTAGAAATTTTGGCTCTTCTTGATTCATTTAAGCACCATTATAAATAGAAGTCGAATGATTATTAAATTTGGTTATTGAATTCGTTTCAGCTGAAACTAAGTTATATAATTGACTAATTTTCACCACTTTGGCTTCCGTTGACTCGCAACCAACCATGGAAACCATATTAGTTGGTGATGATTTAATGATGGAGCCATCATCACCTATCATTCTACCTTAAATTGCATCTCATGTGCTTGAAGGGTGTTGATTTATGTGTTGGGGATATGGAGGAGTCTCCTTTTATGTAAGTTTTGTTGTATACTAGTAATTGTGTTATCTTTTTTATAAGTCTTGTACGGTAGGATTTGCCGCTAAAATTAAAGTCATGAAACAAGTAGCCGACTAATCAAAATTGGAATTGGCTAAATTTTCTGAGTGGAGATGATAACTCGCTAAACTTGTACTTTACACCCGTGTTACTTTAATTTTGAATACTTGGTAAACTTTATATTTTATAGTTTACCCAACTTGTGTAAAAATTACTTATTGAATTTATTTCATTCTATTTCTTTGTTGGATACTTCTTTCATGTAAGAACTATGTTTATTTTAGTTGTAAACAAACTTTGCAATAAGTTTGCTTCAAATTAAATCATTTCAAATGATATTTTAAAGATTCTAAATGAAATTATTAAAGATACTAAAATTAAATTATAAAATGTGACCATTATCGTTATTAATAATTAATAGTATTAAGAAATGACTATAAAATCCTTCAATAATGTCAAAAAAAAGCTATAAAAACATATGCAACAATGAAAAAAAGTTATAAACAAGGCTATAGAAACGAGGCAACAAGCTCACTTTTACAAAAAAAAAAATGCTATTAAAGAGTAAGTAATCATAGCCTTTTTTTACTAATGTTATGAAAAGTTTTTAAACATTAAAATTTTGCAATTGAAAAAGAATTTTTTATAGTGACTTTTATAGCGTGAAAAAAAGGCTATGAAAACTCGGGGACTTTTTAATAACAACGACTATGACAATGTGCCTAGAAACGCTATGATAAGTTTTCTATTGTGTTTTTGTAACGCTATAAAAATGGCTATTAAAGATCAATCATAGGGTTTTTGGCTAAGGCTATCAAAAAATTTCACAGCATTAAATTTACGCAATTGAAAATGAATTCTTTATTGCATCTTTTATAGCGTTGAAACAAGGCTATGAAAAGTCAGAGACTTTCAATGACATACCACCGCATTTCAAAAAGGCTATAGAAAGTCTATGATAGCGGTTTTTTAACGCTATTGTTTCTGATATTTGTTGTAGTGGTTACTTAAAAAGTTCTCCAGGTCAAGGAATTTTTCTTCGCTTAGACAGTGATCTTTCTTTATGCGGTTGGTGTGACTCGGATGGGCAAGTTGTCCTTTGACTCGTCTCTCTCTTATATAGGTTGGCTTGTGTTTCTTGGTGGTTTTTCTATCTCTTGGAAAACCAAGAAGCAACATACGGTATCTCGCTCGTCAACAGATGCCAAGTATCGCTTCATGGCTTCTGTTAAATCTGAACTCAAGTGGCTTAAAGCGTTCCTTTGGGAGTCTGGGATAGATCATTCTCGTTCCATAAATATATTTTGCGACAGTTAGTCTGCATTGCACATCGCTCAAAATCCAGTGTTTCATGAATGAACGAAACATATAGACGTATGTCATTATGTTCGAAACTCTATTCAAGACGAAGTAATTATTACAAGTCATGTTTCTACCAATGAGCAACTTGCAGATATCTTTACGAAGGCCTTAGGAAAACGACAATTTCTATATCTCCTTCCCAACTTGGGCATTTGCAACCCCCATGCTCCAATTTGAGGGGTATTAGGAAATATTTCTATTATATTTGTATATTTGTTTTTAAACCTTAAACACAAAATAGTTGTACATATATATTGGAATCATTTTAATGAAAAGGTAAGGAAACAACTTTCCTTAACATACTAAAACATAAATTACGAGCTGGTAAGACATAAATCTCAATACTATCAAGTTCAACGATTCTTTAGTATCTAAGCACGACGTTTACTCGACCAAACAGTTAATTATTTGTTTTATTATGTTTTTCTTCTTTTAACTTTCCCTTTAATTTCCACCATGTTTCTTGCTAGCATACAACTATGAAATATAAAAAATACACACCAGAACTTAAACTTGCCATGTAGCCTTACCTAAGGTTTTCTTCTTTTTATACTACAAATTGGTATGAAAAATTAGTTATTATACTATTTTTTTAGTTCTACAGTTGCAGTTGCAGGGTCAAGGGCATAACCATGAACTTTAGTGATGGAAATCGGTGCTTTATCACCCAGCTATTGCTCGAATTTGCAAAAGTTAAAATTTATTGTAAAACAAATATTAAAAATTTCAATATATATATATATATATTTTTTTTTTAATTGAGCAATATTTTAACCTTAGTTTCTTCTCAAACTTCAAAAACTAAACAAACAAACTAAAATAGAAGCGAGCATATATCTTAATGAGAGTCAAGATTGAAATAAAACAGAAAACGATTAAAAACTTGAAAGACTTTTGATTTGATTAACAAAATGGATGTGTATAATATGCTAAAATAGGGGAGAGAAAAACAATAAATAAAACTGTAAATCTATATGAGTTAGAAAGATTATATTCACCATGTTTGAGTTCGGTTGAGAAACCAAAAAGTTAGTTGTTGACAGAGTATTGAAGAGGAAGTTGCACTTTTTTTCAACTTGCACAACAAATTTCCATCATTAAATTCTATGGATGTTTGGTACTTTAAACTGTGGAACTGAATTGCTTTTATAAAGTATGAAATGGGAGAGTCAAAATCTCATTCTTCATTTTCATTCCCATTGAGCAGCAAAGTTAGCTCCTCAAATTTCTAATTAATCTATTAGCGACCATGGGCGAGAACCATACAATAGAAAATTGGCAGTTTGTGAAACAAGTTGTTGAAGGACGATGGTTTTCGGTATTCGCCTCCTTTTTTATCATGATCGGCTGTGGTTCACCTTACTTGTTTGGAACATACTCCAAAGTTATAAAGACCCAATTTGATTACAATCAAACCCAAATTACCACTTTGGGATTCGCCAAAGATCTTGGCTCCAACCTCGGAGTTTTTGCCGGGCTTCTAGCTGAGGTGGCTCCACCATGGGTGTTGTTCCTTGTGGGCACATCCTTCAACTTCTTCAGCTACTTCATGATATGGCTCTCCGTTACTGGCTTCATCCCAAAGCCTCAATTCTGGCTAATGTTCGTTTACATTTGCATGACTGCTAATTCACAAAATTTCGCCAACACCGTCGTTATGGTCATTAACGTTAAAAACTTCCCTGACCGACGAGGCATCATTCTGGGGCTTCTCAAGGGCTTTGTTGGTCTTGGTGGGGCCGTCTTGACTCAGATCTATTTAGCAATTTACGGCCACCAAAATCCTGTTGATCTCATCCTCCTTCTTTCGTGGCTACCCTCTATTGTAACTCTGATATTTTTTCTTTCGATTCGAATAATCAAAGCTCGGAATCATCCGCAGGCGCTCAAAGTGTTCTACCACTTGCTTTCCGTTTCCATAACAATTGCGGTGTTCATCTTATTTTTGACTATAAGCCAAAGAGAAATTATTTTCTCTCATGTTGGGTATGTTAGTGGTGTCGCCGTCATTACCACCTTACTTTTTCTGCCCCTTTTGATCGCAATTAAAGAAGAATTTTTCCTCTTCAAACTCAATAAACAAAGTGTGGATCCTTTCGTCACCGTTGTAATTCCCGAGGATGTGAAACCTATGGATAAGGAAATTTCAGAAACTTCTTCGTCATGTTTGTCAAATGTGTGTAAAAAGCCGCAAAGAGGGGAAGATTTCAACATCTTCCAAGCTCTCCCCAGCAAAGACATGACTCTTGTTTTCATAGCGACGATTTTTGCATGTGGGTCATCTGTTACCGCCATTGACAATATTGGGCAGATCGCCGAGTCACTAAACTACCCAGCTCAATCCATAAACATCTTCCTTTCATGGATTTCCATTTTCAATTTCTTTGGCCGAGTCTTCTCTGGGTTCATCTCTGAAATCTTTATGACCAAATACAAATTACCTCGTCCTCTCATGTTCGGTCTTGCTCAACTCTTTACCTGCACTGGTCTACTCTTCATCGCTTTCCCCTATACAGGTTCAGTCTACGTAGCTTCATTGATCATTGGGTTTGGCTTCGGAGCCCAAACTCCATTGTTATTCACCATAATTTCTGATCTATTCGGCCTCAAACATTACTCGACCTTGCTCAACTGTGGGCAACTCGCAGTCCCGTTCGGATCTTATATATTAAACGTGCATGTAGTAGGAAAGTTGTACGACAAGGAAGCCACTAAAATTGGTAGTGTGAAGAACGGTAAGGGCCTTACGTGCATTGGGGCTCATTGCTTTAGTGAGTCTTTCACAATTTTGGCGGCAGTTACTTTGTTTGGAGCGATGGCTTCGTTTGTACTGGCTTATAGGACTCGAGATTTCTACAAAGGAGATATATATAAGAAATACAGTGATGACATGTGGACTACTCAATCAAGCGTGAATTTGTATTCTTCCGATGATAAGAAGAACAATTTGTATTCTTCAGATGATAAAAATAACAATAAAAACAAAAAGAGAACTGATAATGGAATGGAATAAGAGAAATTGTTCAACAAAAGCATACTAACTTTAGGACCTTTTAGGTTTCCTTTAAGCCTTTGTTTTTTTATTGTAGCATACTAACTTTAGGACCTGTTAGTTTCCTTTAAGTCTTTGTTTTTTTTTATTGTAGCACAAATTCCCTTTACCTATCTTCTTATTGAGTTAATTATTAAATTGCCAAATCTTGAGTATTTTGGTTTTGCATTTGTTTTTTCCATTTTTTTCTCTTTCTTTCTTTAATAAAAAGTTCAAATTTCAAGTAATCTTAATTAGTTATAAATTAATGAACAAATTCTCTCTTTATCTATTTTTTTATTCTTATTGAGTTAATTATTAAATTGCATTTTTCCATTTTCTTTTTCCCTTTCAAAATGGGCCCTCACAATTGTATGTTCATAGAGATCAAGGACTATGACATAAAAGATTATCTCATATCAACCATAAAGAAGATTAACTTGAATTTGCTTGTGGTTCTATCCAAAAGTCATCATATCAATGAAGAATGTTGTCCCTCGTTATATACCCATGATTTTCCCCCTTCTAACCGATGTGTGACTTTGGTTGCACTCCCACAATACTACAAGTCCTATTTAAACAAGAAATTTTACCTCAAGGTATTTGCAATGATCTAAAGTTTTGTGAACATTGTGTTCTTGGCAAAGCAACAAGTCCTGATGGATGTCTCCTTTTTTACTTGACTTGAGGGATAAAAGTAGATAACAGATCTTATAGTTTAATAAAGTGGTCGACGAGGAAAAAGATTAACAAAACAATATTTACTAGGAAGGAGAAAAGAGTGGAAGTACTAATACTTCATCTCATGTGTAAAATATTATCATATATATTAATAAACTAATTGAAGAATAACACAAGTGTTTTGAATGCAATAATATTTCTAAACAACAAATCAAACTTTGGGATAGATTTTTTTCTCATCCACAAAGTATTTTCTGAACACTAAAAAATACATCTTTTGGATTATGTAAACCAATAGGAAAAAATCAATGTTGAAATTGGGAGGGAAGAGGTAGATGAGCCTTGTCTTGTAGGCTGTTCACAGTTTCATATATGCATTGTTTGATTGGTGTGAACTCCATTCCCAATGACTTCAGTTTCTCAACAGTGTATTTGTAAGGTTTCTTCTTGGGGTTCACCTCGTCAGAACACCTATAAAAAATTCCATCAAATACAATATAGAATAATATTATATATACTTATTGAATTAATTAATATTTGAGAAAACACGAACTTACTTGGATGGAAGGGGATATTTCGAAAATAATTTGGCAAGAATATCAACCAATTCTCCACGATGAAGCATGCTTTCAACACAAATACATTACTTTATTTTTAACTACCAAATACCAAATAAATAAATAAAAAAGTGTGAAGGAAAAAAATGTCATTATAGATGCCCTTTACATAGGCATCTTAAAAATCAATGGTGCATAATGGCATCTAAAAGTAGACTAATGTTTTTCCGATGGACATTTTAGGATGTCCGAGCATCTCACATTACTGGTAAAAAAATTGGATAATTCAGATGTCTATCTTATGGAAATCTTGAATTTACCACAAACAAACGATTCTTAGACCCCATTTGATGACCATTTCGTTTTTAGTTTTATGTTTTTAAAATTTATAATTATTTCTTTATAATGTCTCTACTATGATTTTTTATTTTTTTTAAAAAAATATTTTAATTCTTACTTAAATTTCAAACAAGAAAACCAGTTTTTAAAAACTACCTGAGGTAAATATCTTAGGGAGTTGATTTCGCCAATTAGATTGACGCTTCAATCAATCAAATGCCTAGATTATTCATGCAAATTTCCATAAGTCTAGAAGGACACAAATAACAATTGCCTCTTCCGAGCGCAATTGGTCTCATGCAATGTAATAAAACTAATTTTTCAATCTAGTTTTTAAAGACATGCAAGGCATTAAGAACTCTTCTTTAAAACAACTTCTAAGATAGCCTAATCATTCCCATGTTAGAACTATTCTTAGTCATGCAATTAAGATCTAGTCTAAATCATTCTCTTCCAAGCATAATTTAAACCATGAAGACATACAACCCTTGGCCAAAAGATTATAAGCATTAAGAAAGTAAAAGCACGAATGGACAATAAACAATCAATCTAAACTTTCAATTAATTAAAACATCAAAACTAAAAGACTACATCAATCCCCAAGATAAATGAGTTTAGCCAAACATATTCAATATTATAAAATCTAAACTCAAAATTAAACTCATAACGAAACTACAAATTAAAAGGGAAGAAGAAATAAAACTAGTGTCGATTCCACGTTCCCGCTGTAATCGTCACGATCCCGAGCATGTAATTGTCTTCTTTTTGCTCCCAAAAATCTTCTCTAACTCTTAAAATTATGTATTTTCGAAATTGGGAATAACTCTCCAAATTGGCTCCGGGAAAACTCTCTAAAAAGATGTATTTATAAGGTAAAATAGGGCAAAAATCGGGTAAAAGGCAAAATTGGCAAGTCTGGGGGGCTGCGATCCAATGTGGCATGCGTCTATGGAACTTCATGGAGGTGCAAGGCAGCTGGGATCACGCTAAACTAAGGCTTAACAAATATAATTGCGAGGTAAAGTATAATGTTTAGCATTTGGCAAAGTTGGTTAGATAAAGTTGGGTAGTGAATGTTGCGCGCGCCACAGCTTGAGTTCGAATCCTGGTTGCTGCATATTTTCATTTTATTTTAATTTCAAGCGTCTAGACGCTATTTCCAGCGTCTAGACGCTGTCCCCTCGGGTTTTTGGCTGATTTTCTTCATCCTCTTCAATTGGGCCCCTATTTTTGCATCCTATTAGCTTATTTTTCATCATAAATCTTCTAAAAGCTCCGGTTTGCTCCAAATGCTCGATATCTATAAGATAATCAAATATAAACGTGAAATTAACCGTGTAAGTCTTTAAACTAGCATAAAATAGGTCCTAAAGATAGCTCATTTTGTGAGCTATCAGGAAGCAAAACAATTTCTCATTGAGTGGGAAAGAGCTGCTTGTTAAGAGTGTAGGCCAGGCGATCCCAACGTATGTAATGAGTTGTTTCCATCTTCCTAAGAGTTTGTGTCAAGATATAACTAAAATGTTTGCACGGTTCTGGTGGGGTTCTACGGAGGCAAAAAAGAAAATGCATTGGATGCGGTGGGAAAAAAATGTGTCTACCTAAAGAGCTAGGGGGACTTAACTTTCGAGATCTTGAAGGTTTCAACAAAGCCCTCATTGTAAAACAGGTTTAGAGGTGTGTTAAGAACCCTAACTCCTTAGTTTCAAGGATTTTGATGGGTAACTATGGTCATGACACCAATATCCTTGAGGCGCAGTGTGGCCCAGGGGCATCATTCTTGTGGAGGAGCTTATTATGAGGTCGCGAGCTTCTCAAGCAGGCCATTCGAAAAAGAGTGGGGGACGAAATCACAATTCGTCCTTTTGTCGATAAATGGATTCCTTGCGAGTCCACTCTCAAGCCTCAAACGCCTGTACCGATTGATGATCAGTTTTGGGTTTCAGATTTCATTACCGATCAAGGACAGTGGGATGTTGACTTTTTTAAGGAGATCTTTTGTGATGAGGATGTGGACGTCATCAGGAGAATCCCCATTAGCCTGTTTCGAACTTCTGATGATTGGGTTTGGCATTACGAAAAATTGGGTAATTACACCGTGCGTAGTGGCTACAAGCTATATATGAACAACAAGCATGCATCTTCGTCCACACATCATCAACACCCCGAAAGTCTATGGAAGTTTATTTGGTCCATGAACTTTCTACATAAAATTCGTCACTTTATATGGAGAACAATTCATGACTTTCTTCCCATTATGTATAATCTAAAGGCTAAGGGGTTGCATGTGGTACCCTTATGTCTGATTTGTGCTGTGAAACCAGAATGAACACACCATGCTTTATTTGAATGTGGAAGAGATGTTAGCAATTTTAGAGGCTTTTCGAACCTCTCGACGTCAGGGATTCAATTATCTAGTTATTGAATCGGACGCTCTTGAGGGTGTGTCTCTCCTCTCTGGAGCCCTTTCATCAGAAACGGAAATTGACGCGTGGGTACAAGAAATTTGGACTCTCAGGAAGACTACTTGTGGGGAGGCGTCGACGCTCTTTTCCCATGTTCGTAAAGAGGCGAATGGTTCAACTCATTTGTTAGCCAGTAAGGCTATTTTGTATTCACACTCAATGTTTTGGGGTGGGATGTACCCATCTTGGGTTGTTGTTTCTGTGTCTAAGGCAAATGTAACCCTTTCTGCTGTTGGGGCAGAGTTTTATAGTTAATGAATTTAATCTTTCCTAAGAAGAAAAAAACTTACTTTTTCTTATTTTTTTATTTCGATTTTTCTTTTATTTAAGTTGTGTTATATTTTATGCTCGAGATGATTTTGCGAATATTTATTAATGTTTTCAAGTTTTATACTTAAATTTAAGAAAATTTGCATTTAGTGTCATTTGTAAATATGTCATTTTTTTTATCCGTGATGGTCACTGATAAAATTATATTATTAATAGTCACTTATAGCAGATCAATGACTATCCGTAATAGCTATTCATATACTTATATATATATTTTTTTTTATAGAATTTTGTCAATGACTATCATTGATAGTAGTCTATAATAACAATGACTATCAGTGATAGCAACGTGACTATCACTTATTTTTTTTGCCATATTTGAAAAATATTTTATATTTTGCTATATTTTCCATTAGGCTAGATTGCTCTTTATGCAACCAGTCCTAAATTTAATATTTTTTCTAGTTTTTTTCATATTTTTTGTGAAACTATGACGAAAATGATTAATTATCGTTGACATAATATAAATATTTATTTTGTGAATGTTTAGTGGTCATATAGAGTATATTTGATTTTTAAAATATAAAATTTATCATTAATTTTTCAATTTTATTATTGTACTAATTAATTTTAGGGTTGGTTGCACAAACAGCCGACCCAAAATATTTGCAAATTTAACAAAATTTAAAACATTTTGCAAATACGGCAAAAAATCAGTGGCTATCACTGATAGACTCTAATATATGACTATCACTCACTGATAGACTTCTATCAGTGATAGACTACTATCAAAATTCTATTAAAAAACTGAGGTGACAGACTATTATCAGCGATAGACCATACTATTAGGGATATAAATTATCATATTTGCAAAAAAAAATTAAAAAATGCTATATTTTTAATTATTTTAATCTAAATAGACAACTGTTACAATTTCCCTTAATTTAAATTAAAAGTTTATATAATTTTATCAATTATATTTATTTGAGGATAATTAATTAATAAGATTGATTTATTCCTACGAAAATAAGATAACATTCTCATACTTAACATAACTTTGATTTTCATGGAAATAAGTTATCTTTGATTTTCAAACATCTCATTTTTCAAGCAATTTTATTCTCCAAGATCTCTTAAGAGCAATGAAAATTTGTATCATAACTTATAAAAAACTTTGATTTTTGGTAGACCAAATTAAAGTTTTGTTTGGCTAGGCCATGTGTCGTGACACATTTTGCATAGTATCAAGTCTATATTTTGGTCTAATTTATCTTTTTTTTTGCAACGGTAGTTTAATTAATGCGGGGATTGAACCTATGACCTTTTGGTCGCCGGCACACAATCTTATACCAATTGAGCTATGCTCGGTTTGGCAAGGTCTAATTTATCTTATCACTATTGTTACCGAGTTTTATTGACAACATCATTTAAAAGTAATTTTATGTTATTTTGTCTTCTTAAAACATATCCGACTATATTTTATTTTAATATTCTTATTCTAGTGAGATTTTGGAACAAGTTTCCATTCATCATGTAGTAATTAACGTCCTTAACCATGTCAAGTTTACGTCAGACATTATTGATTCTCTAATGAAATTTTTGTTTATGATATTCCACTAGAAATTAAGACCTCTTTAGCTAGTGAGAGGGCGTGACACCATTGTTCAAGTTCTGAAAGTAGCAGAACTACCTTAATTATTTTTTGTATATGAGAAAGAGTTAATTCCATCTTTTGAGATTATGTTTCGAGCTTCCTATTTGGTCAAGTTCTCAAAATGATAGACTCATTGAATCGACTATAAACGTCATTCTCACTCACAAAAATAAAGAAGACATACGTTCATTCTCAAGAGTTTCATAACTCTCAAGATTATAATCGTAGGTCTAATTTGTTGTAGTGTTAAGATCAAGTCGGATCTGATCATTCTATCAAATATTTATCATCCTTATTAACAAAGTTTTAGAGATTACGAATTTTGAGGTCCAATCTTATTCAAACACTCATTGTACATGTCTCAACATTAACAATTTGGATCAAACCATTTGTAAATGTTCTAAAGTGTGTCCTATCAATAATGTTTATTCAGATAAGACACTAAACCTTATCCATATACTGCGATTTAATATTACACTTATAACTTAGGATTTTCATATAATGGGATAATGAAATTAAAATTGCAAATAAAATCAAAATAATCAACCAATACTATCAAGTTCAACAATTCTTTAGTATCTAAGCGCTCGACCGACCGTTAATTATTTGTTTTATTATGTTTTTCCTTTTTTTTTTTAACTTTCCCTTTCATTTCCACCACGTTTCTTGCTAGCCATACAACTATGAAATATAAAAAATACACACCATTTCTTCTTTTTATACTACAAATTACTGGAAAGAAAAATTAGTTATTATTTATTTATTTTTTATTATTTTTTTTTTTTTTTTTGTAGTTCTACAGTTGCAGGGTCGAGGACATAACCATGAACTATAGTGATGGAAATCAGGGCTTTATCACTAAGCTATTGCTCGAATTTGCAAAAGTTAAAATTTATTGTAAAATTAAAAATTAAATTTTTTTACTTTTTAATTGAGAAATGTTTTAACCTTAGATTCTTCTCAAAGTTCAAAGAATAAACAAACTAAAATAGAAAAGAGCATATATCTTAATGCCAGACAAGATTGAACTAAAACAGAAAACAATTAAAAACTTGAAAGACTTTTGATTTGATTAACAAAATCCATGTGTATAATATACTAAAATAAGGGAGAGAAAAACAATAAATAAAACTGTAAATCTATATGAGTTAGAAAGATTATATTCACAGTGTTTGAGTTCGGTTGAGAAACAAAAAATTAGTTGTTGACCGATTATTGAAGATGGATGTTGCTTTGGGTAAGATGTTTGGTACATTAAACTGTGGAACTGAATTGCTTTTATAAGGTATGAAATGGGAGAGTCAAAATCTCATTCTCCTTTCCATTCTTCATTTTCATTCCCATACTTCAGCAAAGTTTGCTCCTCAAATTTCTAATTAATCTATTAGCGACCATGGGCGAGAACCATACAATAGAAAATTGGCAGTTTGTGAAACAAGTTGTCGAAGGACGATGGTTTTCGGTATTCGCCTCCTTTTTTATCATGATCGGCTGTGGTTCACCTTACTTGTTTGGAACATACTCCAAAGTTATAAAGACCCAATTTGATTACAATCAAACCCAAATTACCACTTTGGGATTCGCCAAAGATCTTGGCTCCAACCTCGGAGTTTTTGCCGGACTTCTAGCTGAGGTGGCTCCACCATGGGTGTTGTTCCTTGTGGGCTCATCCTTCAACTTCTTCAGCTACTTCATGATATGGCTCTCCGTTACTGGCTTCGTCCCAAAGCCTCAATTCTGGCTAATGTTCGTTTACATTTGCATGACTGCTAATTCACAAAATTTCGCCAACACCGTCGTTATGGTCATTAACGTTAAAAACTTTCCTGACCGACGAGGCATCATTCTGGGGCTTCTCAAGGGCTTTGTTGGTCTTGGTGGGGCCGTCCTGACTCAGATCTATTTAGCAATTTACGGCCACCAAAATCCTGTTGATCTCATCCTCCTTCTTTCGTGGCTACCCTCCATTGTATCTCTGATATTTTTTCTTTCAATTCGAATAATCAAAGCTCGGAATCATCCGCAAGCGCTCAAAGTGTTCTATCACTTGCTTTCCGTTTCCATAACAATTGCGGTGTTCATCTTGTTTTTGACTATAAGCCAAAGAGAAATTATTTTCTCTCATGTTGGGTATGTTAGTGGTGTCGCCGTCATTACCGCCTTACTTTTTCTGCCCCTTTTGATCGCAATTAAAGAAGAATTTTTCCTCTTCAAACTCAATAAACAAAGTGTGGATCCTTTCGTCACCGTTGTAATTCCCGAGGATGTGAAACCTATGGATAAGGAAATTTCAGAAACTTCTTCGTCATGTTTGTCAAATGTGTGTAAAAAGCCGCAAAGAGGGGAAGATTTCAACATCTTTCAAGCTCTCCCCAGCAAAGACATGGCTCTTGTTTTCATAGCGACGATTTTTGCATGTGGGTCATCGGTTACCGCCATTGACAATATTGGGCAGATCGCCGAGTCACTAAACTACCCAGCTCAATCCATAAACATCTTCCTTTCATGGATTTCCATTTTCAATTTCTTTGGCCGAGTCTTCTCTGGGTTCATCTCTGAAATCTTTATGACCAAATACAAATTACCTCGTCCTCTCATGTTCGGTCTTGCTCAACTCTTTACCTGCACTGGTCTACTCTTCATCGCTTTCCCCTATACAGGTTCAGTCTACGTAGCTTCATTGATCATTGGGTTTGGCTTCGGAGCCCAAACTCCATTGTTATTCACCATAATATCTGATCTCTTCGGCCTCAAACATTACTCGACCTTGCTCAACTGTGGGCAACTCGCAGTCCCGCTTGGATCTTATATATTAAACGTGCATGTAGTAGGAAAGTTGTACGACAAGGAAGCCACTAAAATTGGTAGTGTGAAGAACGGTAAGGGCCTTACTTGCATTGGGGCTCATTGCTTTAGTGAGTCTTTCACAATTTTGGCGGCAGTTACTTTGTTTGGAGCGATGGCTTCGTTTGTACTGGCTTATAGGACTCGAGATTTCTACAAAGGCGATATATATAAGAAATACAGTGATGACATGTGGACTACTCAATCAAACGTGAATTTGTATTCTTCCGATGATAAAAAGAACAATTTGTATTCTTCGGATAATAAGAATAACAATAAACACAAAAAGAGAACTGATAATGGAATGGAATAAGAGAAACTGTTCAACAAAAGCATACTAACTTTAGGACGTTTTAGTTTCCTTTGATTCTTTTTTTTTTATTGTAGCATACTAACTTTAGGACCTTTTAGTTTACTTTAAGTCTTTGTTTTTTTTTTATTGTAGCACAAATTCTCCTACCTATCTTCTTATTGAGTTAATTATTAAATTGCCAAATCTTGAGTATTTTGGTTTTGCATTTTGTTTTCCTTTTTTTCTTTCCATTTCTTTCTTTAATAAAAAGTTCAATTTTCAAGTAATCTTAATTAGTTATAAATTAATGAACAAATTCTCTCTTTACCTATCTTTTTATTCTTATTGAGTTAATTATTAAATCGCATTTTTCCATTTTCTTTTTCCCTTTCAAAATGGATCCTCACAATTGTCTGTTCATAAAGATCATTTAAAGGACTATGACATAAATGATTATCTCATATCAACCATAAAGAAGATTAA
The DNA here is from genome assembly GCA_028017165.1 of Herpetospermum pedunculosum. NCBI lineage: Eukaryota > Viridiplantae > Streptophyta > Magnoliopsida > Cucurbitales > Cucurbitaceae > Herpetospermum > Herpetospermum pedunculosum. The sequence continues at coordinate 16,447,884 of CM051523.1, forward strand.
CTCGAATTTGTTTTTGGTTCTACCCAAAAGACATCATATCAATGAAGAATGTTGTCCCTCGTTATATACCCATGATTTTCCGCTCTTCTAACTTATGTGTGACTTTGGTTGCACTCTCACAACACTACAAGTCCTATTTAAACAAGAAGTTTTACCTCAAGGTATTTGCAATGATCTAAAGTTTTGTGAACATTGTGTTCTCGGTAAAGCAACAAGTCATTCCTTCACTAAAGCTCAACATTCCACCAAAGAAATCTTTGACTGTATCGGTTGGAATGCCTTGAATCTGTTATGACCCTCTACGACTGGTTCAATACGGGAGTATTGCTAACCAGTGGGGGTATGGGGGCCAACAACCCTAAAGGAAAATTTGATTTGGGTTTTTTACTTATTTTTTTTTTGGATATTGGCACATTTTGTATTATATCATTAGAAGAGTGTCATATATAAATCTTCTAATCACTTCAGTCGCCCCCTATCTGTCACTTTGTAATTCTCTCCTATTTCGTAATAATACTGCTCTCCCTTCTGCTTGTGGACGTAGCTAACATGACGTTAGTGAACCACGTAAATCGGTGTCGTTTGCTTTTGGACTTTATTTGTTCTTTGTTATTGATTTATCGTAACAATATCCATTCAGATCTGTGGGTTCCATCCAACACTATATTGATGAGTGATTCAAGATATTTTTCTCTCACTCACTGATGGTTATTCTAGGAAGAGCTGAATTTTCTTTTTGAAAACTAAAGATCTAAGCACTTGAAAAATTTAAAGAATGGAAAGTGCTAAATATTGAAAAGAAAACATCTAGACAGGTTAAATGTTTGAGAACTAATAATGATTTAGAGTTTTGGGAAGAAGAGTTCAATAAATTTTGTAGAGAACATGGTATACGTCGTCATAGAACAGTAAAGTTTACCCCACCGCAAAATAGAGTAGCCGAGAGGCTTAATATAGAAGTAGCCTCCTCTACAGTTCACATCTTAAATAACTGTCCTCATATTTCTATCAATTTCCTAACACCAGAAGAAGGATGGACCAAACACCCTCCAAAACTAGATTGCAGAAAGGTATTTGGGCGTGTTGATTTTGTGCATCAGAATCAAGGAAAATTAAAACCAAGAGCTGTAAAGTGTATGTTTGTTGGCTTTACTGAAATTGTTTCCATAACAGTTTTCTACTTTTTAGATTACAAATTATGCATAGAATAAGCAACTTTTAGTATGTTTTCCTAGGCTTGGAGTGAGTTGATGTGAATTAGTGTAGGAAGATAAGTTATATGTTTCATGCTTAATTTTTCTTTGTATTAATGGTCATACATTTTAGTAAGTATTGTTTTCAAATTAAAAAAAAAAATAACTCTTATAGTTCTTGCTACTGTTATGCTCTTTCGGACATTTCTTGGATTTTGTAAGTGTTTTATATTTCTTAGTACTAGGAGATACACATGAAGGTTTTATCAAATCCAATAGAGTTCATTATTTTTGTGTTTGTTCTGGCAAATCATTTGCAGTATTTTCCATCCTTGGGATGCAGACTCTTGTATAGACGTAAGTTTATATCTCAGATTTTACGGATGAATTCAAACTGGTTATGATGTTGAAGCATATATTCTTCTGCACATATTCCTTGTGATGAACACTTAGTTCCCTGATGACTGCAGCTTGGTGATCATTGGTTGGATTCTTGTTGCTGGCACATTCATTTTGTGTGGTTTTTTCCTCCTCCTCCTCCTCCGTAAGTTTATTTCTTTATGACTGGTTTACTGGTTTTGATGTTCCCTTGATTTGCACCATAGTAATTCTCTATGGAAGTTTGCATTGGATCTAGTTTTGAGACAATTTTTTTTTATACTTTCGCTTGGCATTGTGTATTCCATGATAAGCAGAAATTCTTCCTTAATTATAGGTTGCAATGGTAGTTTGGTTTGTAGGTGTTGCTAGCTATAGTATTTGCAGTGCCTGGTTTGTGATTATGAAAGCTTTCTTTAGAAATAAACATATCATGTTTTAAACCTTAATAACTTGATAATGTAAGCAAGTTTAAAGTTCATTACTTGATCAAAGTTAAGGTATGAGCTCCAACCTCATATTTGTCGTGGCTTGGTTCCGTTTTGAACTCAAGTTTAGACTTTTTGTTCTTATTTCTATCGTTGCGTTTCTGGTTGTATTATTAAGAATAGCCCTTTTACGATTCCTTCTTTAATCTGAGCGCATGGCATAATTTTTCTGTCTGGAAGAGTTGCCAATTTTTTATATGTTGTATGCTCATTGATTATGAATCTTGTTGTAGTTAAGCATTACTTGGATATTTTGTAATGCTTCTTAGATTAGTATTTCTGTCTTTGAAATTATAGATTCCTGGTGAATTGGGTTCAGTGATATGTTTGTCCTTTATATATCCACATAGTATAGTTGCCAACTATGTTGTATAAGTTGTCCAAAATGGGGTAGAAGTAGAAGGTTTCTTTGGTTTACTTAAAATAATGTTATGGGAAGGATCTCTAGACTTGAAATAGCTACTTAGCTCACATTTTGAGTAGATCAAAACATAACCACAACTGATGCTTGAAATGGAATAATGGTTGATTATGAGTTATTTATTTCGTATTTATGGTTGATCTTCTTATTGTTTTCTTTGTTCTTAGCATGAAAGGATGCAGAGTACTAGCTTCCTTTATCTTTTGTGAATTAGTTTTTAACTAGGTTTTGTATCCTTTGTGTAAAAGTTGTAAGGCACTAGAAATTTTGGCTCTTCTTGATTCATTTAAGCACCATTATAAATAGAAGTCGAATGATTATTAAATTTGGTTATTGAATTCGTTTCAGCTGAAACTAAGTTATATAATTGACTAATTTTCACCACTTTGGCTTCCGTTGACTCGCAACCAACCATGGAAACCATATTAGTTGGTGATGATTCAATGATGGAGCCATCATCACCTATCATTCTACCTTAAATTGCATCTCATGTGCTTGAAGGGTGTTGATTTATGTGTTGGGGATATGGAGGAGTCTCCTTTTATGTAAGTTTTGTTGTATACTAGTAATTGTGTTATCTTTTTTATAAGTCTTGTACGGTAGGATTTGCAGCTAAAATTAAAGTCATGAAACAAGTAGCCGCTAATCAAAATTGGAATTGGCTAAATTTTCCGAGTGGAGATGATAACTCGCTAAACTTGTACTTTACACCCGTGTTACTTTAATTTTGAATACTTGGTAAACTTTATATTTTATAGTTTACCCAACTTGTGTAAAAATTACTTATTGAATTTATTTCATTCTATTTCTTTGTTGGATACTTCTTTCATGTAAGAACTATGTTTATTTTAGTTGTAAACAAACTTTGCAATAAGTTTGCTTCAAATTAAATCATTTCAAATGATATTTTAAAGATTCTAAATGAAATTATTAAAGATACTAAAATTAAATTATAAAATGTGACCATTATCGTTATTAATAATTAATAGTATTAAGAAATGACTATAAAATCCTTCAATAATGTCAAAAAAAAGCTATAAAAACATATGCAACAATGAAAAAAAGTTATAAACAAGGCTATAGCAACGAGGCAACAAGCTCACTTTTACAAAAAAAAAAATGCTATTAAAGAGTAAGTAATCATAGCCTTTTTTTACTAATGTTATGAAAAGTTTTTAAACATTAAAATTTTGCAATTGAAAAAGAATTTTTTATAGTGACTTTTATAGCGTGAAAAAAAGGCTATGAAAACTCGGGGACTTTTTAATAACAACGACTATGACAATGTGCCTAGAAACGCTATGATAAGTTTTCTATTGTGTTTTTGTAACGCTATAAAAATGGCTATTAAAGATCAATCATAGGGTTTTTGGCTAAGGCTATCAAAAAATTTCACAGCATTAAATTTACGCAATTGAAAATGAATTCTTTATTGCATCTTTTATAGCGTTGAAACAAGGCTATGAAAAGTCAGAGACTTTCAATGACATACCACCGCGTTTCAAAAAGGCTATAGAAAGTCTATGATAGCGGTTTTTTAACGTTATTGTTTCTGATATTTGTTGTAGTGGTTACTTAAAAAGTTCTCCAGGTCAAGGAATTTTTCTTCGCTTAGACAGTGATCTTTCTTTATGCGGTTGGTGTGACTCGGATGGGCAAGTTGTCCTTTGACTCGTCTCTCTCTTATATAGGTTGGCTTGTGTTTCTTGGTGGTTTTTCTATCTCTTGGAAAACCAAGAAGCAACATACGGTATCTCGCTCGTCAACAGATGCCAAGTATCGCTTCATGGCTTCTGTTAAATCTGAACTCAAGTGCCTTAAAGCGTTCCTTTGGGAGTCTGGGATAGATCATTCTCGTTCCATAAATATATTTTGCGACAGTTAGTCTGCATTGCTGTTGTGCAAAATTAGTGCAATAAAATACCGCAAGTGTACGGGTCAAGTTTTAATATAGTGTATTGAAAATACGGATATCGTCCTCAGGATTGGTTTTCTAGTTCACCTAATTACTATGAATACTATCATTCAATTTTATTTAGATAATGAAAATCAAATGATATGATTAAAACAAAATTAAAATAAAACATAAAATAAAAATTGGAGAACAATAAGGAGAGATATGTCCTAGGGAATTGACTTGAGCAATGATTTCACCGTTATCTCCTCATATTCTTCATTCATTAAAAGTTGAATTAATCAAATTCTAGATTGTTGACAAGTTCTACCCTATAAACTTGTTACTCTCTCTCGAGTAATAACAATCTTCTTTGAAAAGTAAATTACCTATATTTCTATGGCAATTCAGACAATCCAAATATGAAGAACGTAAAACTATGATTGTCACAAAATCTACAAGGATATGTCTATCTCATGTATAAATCAGGGAAAACAATTCAGATCATCAATAATAATCGTCTCTCGACCTCAAATCATTGATATAACATTCATGCAAAGAATGGCCAAATCCTAACATGTATTAAGCCTAGAAATATTTTCACAACCAATATGAAATTGAAATCCCAACTATTAATTAAGAAGAATAAAATTCAAAGAACGATTACATCAAGCTCAAAGTCAAGAGAGTTTAGCTAATCATGTTCAATAATTCAGAATATAAACTCAAAAAATAAACCCATAAAAAAAACTACAAATTAAAAGAGAAAGAAGAAATAAAACTCGTGTCGATTCCACGTTTCCGCTGCAATCTTCACGATCCCGAGCATGTAAATCTGTACTTTGTGCTCCCAAAAATCTCTTCAAACTCCAAGAATTATGTAATTTTGAAATTGAGATTTTCTCTCCAAATCGGCTCTCCAAAAACTCCATAAACAATACGTATTTATATCGAAATTTAGCTGAAAATCGTGCAAAATAGGTCTGGAGGAGCTCGGATCAGGTGCAGCGCGCGTCCATGGGGTTTGATGCAGGTGCGGAGCTGAAAATTGGGAAAATGAACTACCGTTTAAAATATCAAATGCGCGGTTTAAGTATACAATCTTGTAGTTGGCGCAGTGGTGAACTAGCTGTTGGGTTAAGCTGCGCGCGCGAGGATGCTTGAGTTCGAGACCCAGCTTGTACATTTTTGCGTTTTTATTTTTTTCTTCATCATTTTGTGGCGCCTAGGCGCTCGGAATGGGCGCCTAGGCGCTATGCTCTCGGGTTTTGGACCCAAATTCCTTCTTTTTGTCACTTGGGAGCTTCAAACTTCATCCAAATAGCTTAATTTTCACCACGAAGCTTCTAAATTCTCCGGTTTGCTCCAAAATGCTCGATATCTATAAAATAATCAAATATAATCGTGAAAGTACACATTTAATCCTCTAAACTAGCATAAAATAAGTCTTAAAGATAGCCCATTTGTGTGCTATCAATTGCACATCGCTCAAAATCCAGTGTTTCATGAATGAACGAAACATATAGAGGTATGTCATTATGTTCGAAACTCTATTCAAGACGAAGTAATTATTACAAGTCATGTTTCTACCAATGAGCAACTTGCAGATATCTTTACGAAGGCCTTAGGAAAACGACAATTTCTATATCTCCTTCCCAACTTGGGCATTTGCAACCCCCATGCTCCAATTTGAGGGGTATTAGGAAATATTTCTATTATATTTGTATATTTGTTTTTAAACCTTAAACACAAAATAGTTGTACATATATATTGGAATCATTTTAATGAAAAGGTAAGGAAACAACTTTCCTTAACATACTAAAACATAAATTACGAGCTGGTAAGACATAAATCTCAATACTATCAAGTTCAACGATTCTTTAGTATCTAAGCACGACGTTCACTCGACCAAACAGTTAATTATTTGTTTTATTATGTTTTTCTTCTTTTAACTTTCCCTTTAATTTCCACCATGTTTCTTGCTAGCATACAACTATGAAATATAAAAAATACACACCAGAACTTAAACTTGCCATGTAGCCTTACCTAAGGTTTTCTTCTTTTTATACTACAAATTGGTATGAAAAATTAGTTATTATACTATTTTTTTAGTTCTACAGTTGCAGTTGCAGGGTCAAGGGCATAACCATGAACTTTAGTGATGGAAATCGGTGCTTTATCACCCAGCTATTGCTCGAATTTGCAAAAGTTAAAATTTATTGTAAAACAAATATTAAAAATTTCAATATATATATATATATTTTTTTTTTTAATTGAGCAATATTTTAACCTTAGTTTCTTCTCAAACTTCAAAAACTAAACAAACAAACTAAAATAGAAGCGAGCATATATCTTAATGAGAGTCAAGATTGAAATAAAACAGAAAACGATTAAAAACTTGAAAGACTTTTGATTTGATTAACAAAATGGATGTGTATAATATGCTAAAATAGGGGAGAGAAAAACAATAAATAAAACTGTAAATCTATATGAGTTAGAAAGATTATATTCACCATGTTTGAGTTCGGTTGAGAAACCAAAAAGTTAGTTGTTGACAGAGTATTGAAGAGGAAGTTGCACTTTTTTTCAACTTGCACAACAAATTTCCATCATTAAATTCTATGGATGTTTGGTACTTTAAACTGTGGAACTGAATTGCTTTTATAAAGTATGAAATGGGAGAGTCAAAATCTCATTCTTCATTTTCATTCCCATTGAGCAGCAAAGTTAGCTCCTCAAATTTCTAATTAATCTATTAGCGACCATGGGCGAGAACCATACAATAGAAAATTGGCAGTTTGTGAAACAAGTTGTTGAAGGACGATGGTTTTCGGTATTCGCCTCATTTTTTATCATGATCGGCTGTGGTTCACCTTACTTGTTTGGAACATACTCCAAAGTTATAAAGACCCAATTTGATTACAATCAAACCCAAATTACCACTTTGGGATTCGCCAAAGATCTTGGCTCCAACCTCGGAGTTTTTGCCGGGCTTCTAGCTGAGGTGGCTCCACCATGGGTGTTGTTCCTTGTGGGCACATCCTTCAACTTCTTCAGCTACTTCATGATATGGCTCTCCGTTACTGGCTTCATCCCAAAGCCTCAATTCTGGCTAATGTTCGTTTACATTTGCATGACTGCTAATTCACAAAATTTCGCCAACACCGTCGTTATGGTCATTAACGTTAAAAACTTCCCTGACCGACGAGGCATCATTCTGGGGCTTCTCAAGGGCTTTGTTGGTCTTGGTGGGGCCGTCTTGACTCAGATCTATTTAGCAATTTACGGCCACCAAAATCCTGTTGATCTCATCCTCCTTCTTTCGTGGCTACCCTCCATTGTAACTCTGATATTTTTTCTTTCGATTCGAATAATCAAAGCTCGGAATCATCCGCAGGCGCTCAAAGTGTTCTACCACTTGCTTTCCGTTTCCATAACAATTGCGGTGTTCATCTTATTTTTGACTATAAGCCAAAGAGAAATTATTTTCTCTCATGTTGGGTATGTTAGTGGTGTCGCCGTCATTACCACCTTACTTTTTCTGCCCCTTTTGATCGCAATTAAAGAAGAATTTTTCCTCTTCAAACTCAATAAACAAAGTGTGGATCCTTTCGTCACCGTTGTAATTCCCGAGGATTTGAAACCTATGGATAAGGAAATTTCAGACACTTCTTCGTCATGTTTGTCAAATGTGTGTAAAAAGCCGCAAAGAGGGGAAGATTTCAACATCTTCCAAGCTCTCCCCAGCAAAGACATGACTCTTGTTTTCATAGCGACGATTTTTGCATGTGGGTCATCTGTTACCGCCATTGACAATATTGGGCAGATCGCCGAGTCACTAAACTACCCAGCTCAATCCATAAACATCTTCCTTTCATGGATTTCCATTTTCAATTTCTTTGGCCGAGTCTTCTCTGGGTTCATCTCTGAAATCTTTATGACCAAATACAAATTACCTCGTCCTCTCATGTTCGGTCTTGCTCAACTCTTTACCTGCACTGGTCTACTCTTCATCGCTTTCCCCTATACAGGTTCAGTCTACGTAGCTTCATTGATCATTGGGTTTGGCTTCGGAGCCCAAACTCCATTGTTATTCACCATAATTTCTGATCTCTTCGGCCTCAAACATTACTCGACCTTGCTCAACTGTGGGCAACTCGCAGTCCCGTTCGGATCTTATATATTAAACGTGCATGTAGTAGGAAAGTTGTACGACAAGGAAGCCACTAAAATTGGTAGTGTGAAGAACGGTAAGGGCCTTACGTGCATTGGGGCTCATTGCTTTAGTGAGTCTTTCACAATTTTGGCGGCAGTTACTTTGTTTGGAGCGATGGCTTCGTTTGTACTGGCTTATAGGACTCGAGATTTCTACAAAGGAGATATATATAAGAAATACAGTGATGACATGTGGACTACTCAATCAAGCGTGAATTTGTATTCTTCCGATGATAAGAAGAACAATTTGTATTCTTCAGATGATAAAAATAACAATAAAAACAAAAAGAGAACTGATAATGGAATGGAATAAGAGAAATTGTTCAACAAAAGCATACTAACTTTAGGACCTTTTAGGTTTCCTTTAAGCCTTTGTTTTTTTATTGTAGCATACTAACTTTAGGACCTGTTAGTTTCCTTTAAGTCTTTGTTTTTTTTTATTGTAGCACAAATTCCCTTTACCTATCTTCTTATTGAGTTAATTATTAAATTGCCAAATCTTGAGTATTTTGGTTTTGCATTTGTTTTTTCCATTTTTTTCTCTTTCTTTCTTTAATAAAAAGTTCAAATTTCAAGTAATCTTAATTAGTTATAAATTAATGAACAAATTCTCTCTTTATCTATTTTTTTATTCTTATTGAGTTAATTATTAAATTGCATTTTTCCATTTTCTTTTTCCCTTTCAAAATGGGCCCTCACAATTGTATGTTCATAGAGATCAAGGACTATGACATAAAAGATTATCTCATATCAACCATAAAGAAGATTAACTTGAATTTGCTTGTGGTTCTATCCAAAAGTCATCATATCAATGAAGAATGTTGTCCCTCGTTATATACCCATGATTTTCCCCCTTCTAACCGATGTGTGACTTTGGTTGCACTCCCACAATACTACAAGTCCTATTTAAACAAGAAATTTTACCTCAAGGTATTTGCAATGATCTAAAGTTTTGTGAACATTGTGTTCTTGGCAAAGCAACAAGTCCTGATGGATGTCTCCTTTTTTACTTGACTTGAGGGATAAAAGTAGATAACAGATCTTATAGTTTAATAAAGTGGTCGACGAGGAAAAAGATTAACAAAACAATATTTACTAGGAAGGAGAAAAGAGTGGAAGTACTAATACTTCATCTCATGTGTAAAATATTATCATATATATTAATAAACTAATTGAAGAATAACACAAGTGTTTTGAATGCAATAATATTTCTAAACAACAAATCAAACTTTGGGATAGATTTTTTTCTCATCCACAAAGTATTTTCTGAACACTAAAAAATACATCTTTTGGATTATGTAAACCAATAGGAAAAAATCAATGTTGAAATTGGGAGGGAAGAGGTAGATGAGCCTTGTCTTGTAGGCTGTTCACAGTTTCATATATGCATTGTTTGATTGGTGTGAACTCCATTCCCAATGACTTCAGTTTCTCAACAGTGTATTTGTAAGGTTTCTTCTTGGGGTTCACCTCGTCAGAACACCTATAAAAAATTCCATCAAATACAATATAGAATAATATTATATATACTTATTGAATTAATTAATATTTGAGAAAACACGAACTTACTTGGATGGAAGGGGATATTTCGAAAATAATTTGGCAAGAATATCAACCAATTCTCCACGATGAAGCATGCTTTCAACACAAATACATTACTTTATTTTTAACTACCAAATACCAAATAAATAAATAAAAAAGTGTGAAGGAAAAAAATGTCATTATAGATGCCCTTTACATAGGCATCTTAAAAATCAATGGTGCATAATGGCATCTAAAAGTAGACTAATGTTTTTCCGATGGACATTTTAGGATGTCCGAGCATCTCACATTACTGGTAAAAAAATTGGATAATTCAGATGTCTATCTTATGGAAATCTTGAATTTACCACAAACAAACGATTCTTAGATCCCATTTGATGACCATTTCGTTTTTAGTTTTATGTTTTTAAAATTTATAATTATTTCTTTATAATGTCTCTACTATGATTTTTTATTTTTTTTAAAAAAATATTTTAATTCTTACTTAAATTTCAAACAAGAAAACCAGTTTTTAAAAACTACCCGAGGTAAATAGCAAAATAAAATAACTCAAAAGATGAAAGTATAAGCTTAATTTTTGAAAACTAAAAATAAAAAAAATCAAATGATTATGTAATCAGTCGTTTAATTATGAAAGGTTATGATATATATAATTATCTCATGATGGGTAGTTGGCTATTGAGAAGTTGTATGAGTCTTTCATTGAATTTGATTATTATGTTAATTAAGTTTTGAGTAGGTAACAAAGTAAAGGACAAGTGTTATATAATAGGGTATTTAATTTAGCTTTGTGGCATGGTACATATATACTAATTGTTTTTTTCTATTTTCTTGACTAGTTTAAAATTTGGTCTCATCTTTTGACTCCACCAAATTGATTCTCCACCAAATTTACTTTTTTTCGTCTACTTCAATAATAACTGTTTCTATGATTTTAGAAGAAAAAGAAAAAGAAAAATAATAATAATAACTGTTTTTACTATATTTAACTTTCATTTATTAATTTGGAAATTAAAATTTGTTCCCATATCAATTATCAGTAGAATTTACTTTCAACTTTGATTTGTCATGTTTTTTTCTATTTTAATTTGTATTAACAACTTTAATATTCAACTTTCTTTTTTCTTTCTTATGTGCAAAAGTCTATCCTCTCTTATCGACCAGGCGTGTGTTCGAGGTATGCTTTCTGGGTTGACTATATCTCAACATTGTTCAATAATTTTACACTTATTTTTTGCAGATGATAGTCTGGTATTTTAAAAGGCGGATGTTCGCGAATTTTTTACCCTTAGATGCTTGTTGGCTGATTATGAGATGGCTTCTAATCAAAAGATTAATTTTGAAAAATTTGCTTTATATTTATCCCCTAATGTGTCCCCACCATTCTGATTGTCTACAATTCATTCTTTGGGTTCAATTGGTGCCTTCTCTTGGGACTGCCCTCATGTTTCTCTAGAAACAAGAAACACGATTTGAATTTTATAAAGGGGAAAGTTTGGAAGGCGCTACAGGGTTGGAAGCAAAACAATTTCTCATTGAGTGGGAAAGAGCTGCTTGTTAAGAGTGTAGGCCAGGCGATCCCAACGTATGTAATGAGTTGTTTCCATCTTCCTAAGAGTTTGTGTCAAGATATAACTAAAATGTTTGCACGGTTCTAGTGGGGTTCTACGGAGGCAAAAAAGAAAATGCATTGGATGCGGTGGGAAAAAAATGTGTCTACCTAATGAGCTAGGGGGACTTAACTTTCGAGATCTTGAAGGTTTCAACAAAGCCCTCATTGTAAAACAGGTTTGGAGGTGTGTTAAGAACCCTAACTCCTTAGTTTCAAGGATTTTGATGGGTAACTATGGTCATGACACCAATATCCTTGAGGCGCAGTGTGGCCCAGGGGCATCATTCTTGTGGAGGAGCTTATTATGAGGTCGCGAGCTTCTCAAGCAGGCCATTCGAAAAAGAGTGGGGGACGAAATCACAATTCGTCCTTTTGTCGATAAATGGATTCCTTGCGAGTCCACTCTCAAGCCTCAAACGCCTGTACCGATTGATGATCAGTTTTGGGTTTCAGATTTCATTACCGATCAAGGACAGTGGGATGTTGACTTTTTTAAGGAGATCTTTTGTGATGAGGATGTGGACGTCATCAGGAGAATCCCCATTAGCCTGTTTCGAACTTCTGATGATTGGGTTTGGCATTACGAAAAATTGGGTAATTACACCGTGCGTAGTGGCTACAAGCTATATATGAACAACAAGCATGCATCTTCGTCCACACATCATCAACACCCCGAAAGTCTATGGAAGTTTATTTGGTCCATGAACTTTCTACATAAAATTCGTCACTTTATATGGAGAACAATTCATGACTTTCTTCCCATTATGTATAATCTAAAGGCTAAGGGGTTGCATGTGGTACCCTTATGTCTGATTTGTGCTGTGAAACCAGAATGAACACACCATGCTTTATTTGAATGTGGAAGAGATGTTAGCAATTTTAGAGGCTTTTCGAACCTCTCGACGTCAGGGATTCAATTATCTAGTTATTGAATCGGACGCTCTTGAGGGTGTGTCTCTCCTCTCTGGAGCCCTTTCATCGGAAACGGAAATTGACGCGTGGGTACAAGAAATTTGGACTCTCAGGAAGACTACTTGTGGGGAGGCGTCGACGCTCTTTTCCCATGTTCGTAAAGAGGCGAATGGTCCAACTCATTTGTTAGCCAGTAAGGCTATTTTGTATTCACACTCAATGTTTTGGGGTGGGATGTACCCATCTTGGGTTGTTGTTTCTGTGTCTAAGGACAATGTAACCCTTTCTGCTGTTGGGGCAGAGTTTGATAGTTAATGAATTTAATCTTTCCTGAGAAGAAAAAAACTTACTTTTTCTTATTTTTTTATTTCGATTTTTCTTTTATTTAAGTTGTGTTATATTTTATGCTCGAGATGATTTTGCGAATATTTATTAATGTTTTCAAGTTTTATACTTAAATTTAAGAAAATTTGCATTTAGTGTCATTTATAAATATGTCATTTTTTTTATCCGTGATGGTCACTGATAAAATTCTATTATTAATAGTCACTTATAGCAGATCAATGACTATCCGTAATAGCTATTCATATACTTATATATATATATATATATATATATATATATATATATTTTTTTTTTTTTTTATAGAATTTTGTCAATGACTATCATTGATAATAGTCTATAATAACAATGACTATCAGTGATAGCAACGTGACTATCACTTATTTTTTTGCCATATTTGAAAAATATTTTATATTTTGCTATATTTTCTATTAGGCTAGATTGCTCTTTATGCAACCAGTCCTAAATTTAATATTTTTTCTAGTTTTTTTCATCTTTTTTGTGAAACTATGACGAAAATGATTAATTATCGTTGACATAATATAAATATTTATTTTGTGAATGTTTAGTGGTCATATAGAGTATATTTGATTTTTAAAATATAAAATTTATCATTAATTTTTTAATTTTATTATTGTACTAATTAATTTTAGGGTTGGTTGCACAAACAGCTGGCCCAAAATATTTGCAAATTTAACAAAATTTAAAACATTTTGCAAATATGGCAAAAAATCAGTGGCTATCACTGATAGACTCTAATATATGACTATCACTCACTGATAGACTTCTATCAGTGATAGACTACTATCACTCGACAAAATTCTATTAAAAAACTGAGGTGACAGACTATTATCAGCGATAGAGCATACTATTAGGGATATAAATTGTCATATTTGCAAAAAAAATTTAAAAAATGCTATATTTTTAATTATTTTAATCTAAATAGACAAATTCCCTTAATTTAAATTAAAAGTTTATATAATTTTATCAACTATATTTATTTGAGGATAATTAATTAATAAGATTGATTTATTCCTACGAAAATAAGATAGCATTCTCATACTTAACATAACTTTGATTTTCATGGAAATTACATTTTCATACTTAACATAACTTTGATTTTCATGGAAATAAGTTACATTCTCATACTTAACATAACTTTGATTTTCATGGAAATAAGTTACTTTGATTTTTGGTAGACCAAATTAAAGTTTTGTTTGGCTAGGCCATGTGTCGTGACACATTTTGCATAGTATCAAGTCTATATTTTAGTCTAATTTATCTTTTTTTTTGCAACGGTAGTTTAATTAATGCGGGGATTAAACCTATGACATTTTGGTCGCCGGCACAATCCTATGCCAATTGAGCTATGCTCGGTTTGGCAAGGTCTAATTTATCTTCTCACTATTGTTACCGAGTTTTATTGACAACATGATTTAAAAGTAATTTTGTAAACTATAATATAGTTATATGTTATTTTGTCTTCTTAAAACATATCCGACTATATTTTATTTTAATATTCTTATTCTAGTGAGATTTTGGAACAAGTTTCATTCATCATGTAGTAATTAACGTCTTTAACCATGTCAAGTTTACGTCAGACATTATTGATTCTCTAATGAAATTTTTGTTTATGATATTCCACTAGAAATTAAGACCTCTTTAGCTAGTGAGAGGGCGTGACACCATTGTTCAAGTTCTGAAAGTAGCAGAACTACCTTAATTATTTTTTGTATATGAGAAAGAGTTAAATTCCATCTTTTGAGATTATGTTTCGAGCTTCCTATTTGGTCAAGTTCTCAAAATGATAGACTCATTGAATCGACTATAAACGTCATTCTCACTCACAAAAATAAAGAAGACATACGTTCATTCTCAAGAGTTTCATAACTCACTCAAGATTAAGATCAAGTCGGATCTGATCATTCTATCAAATATTTATCATCCTTATTAACAAAGTTTTAGAGATTACGAATTTTGAGGTCCAATCTTATTCAAACGCTCATTGTACATGTCTCAACATTAACAATTTGAATCAAACCATTTGTAAATGTTATAAAGCGTGTCGTATCAATAATGTTTATTCAGATAAGACACTAAACCTTATCCATATATACTCCGATTTAATATTACACTTATAACTTAGAATTTTCATATAATGGGATAATGAAATTAAAATTGCAAATAAAATCAAAATAATCAACCAATACTATCAAGTTCAACAATTCTTTAGTATCTAAGCGCTCGACCGACCGTTAATTATTTGTTTTATTATGTTTTTCCTTTTTTTTAACTTTCCCTTTAATTTCCACCATGTTTCTTGCTAGCCATACAACTATGAAATATAAAAAATACACACCATTTCTTCTTTTTATACTACAAATTACTGGAAAGAAAAATTAGTTTTTTTTTTTTTTTTTTTTTTTTTTTTTTTTTTTTAGTTCTATAGTTGCAGGGGAGGACATAACCATGAACTTTAGTGATGAAAATCAGGGCTTTATCACTAAGCTATTGCTCGAATTTGCAAAAGTTAAAATTTATTGTAAAATTAAAAATTAATTTTTTTTACTTTTTAATTGAGAAATGTTTTAACCTTAGATTCTTCTCAAAGTTCAAAGAATAAACAAACTAAAATAGAAAAGAGCATATATCTTAATGCCAGACAAGATTGAACTAAAACAGAAAACAATTAAAAACTTGAAAGACTTTTGATTTGATTAACAAAATCCATGTGTATAATATACTAAAATAAGGGAGAGAAAAACAATAAATAAAACTGTAAATCTATATGAGTTAGAAAGATTATATTCACAGTGTTTGAGTTCGGTTGAGAAACAAAAAATTAGTTGTTGACCGATTATTGAAGATGGATGTTGCTTTGGGTAAGATGTTTGGTACATTAAACTGTGGAACTGAATTGCTTTTATAAGGTATGAAATGGGAGAGTCAAAATCTCATTCTCCTTTCCATTCTTCATTTTCATTCCCATACTTCAGCAAACTTTGCTCCTCAAATTTCTAATTAATCTATTAGCGACCATGGGCGAGAACCATACAATAGAAAATTGGCAGTTTGTGAAACAAGTTGTCGAAGGACGATGGTTTTCGGTATTCGCCTCCTTTTTTATCATGATCGGCTGTGGTTCACCTTACTTGTTTGGAACATACTCCAAAGTTATAAAGACCCAATTTGATTACAATCAAACCCAAATTACCACTTTGGGATTCGCCAAAGATCTTGGCTCCAACCTCGGAGTTTTTGCCGGACTTCTAGCTGAGGTGGCTCCACCATGGGTGTTGTTCCTTGTGGGCTCATCCTTCAACTTCTTCAGCTACTTCATGATATGGCTCTCCGTTACTGGCTTCGTCCCAAAGCCTCAATTCTGGCTAATGTTCGTTTACATTTGCATGACTGCTAATTCACAAAATTTCGCCAACACCGTCGTTATGGTCATTAACGTTAAAAACTTTCCTGACCGACGAGGCATCATTCTGGGGCTTCTCAAGGGCTTTGTTGGTCTTGGTGGGGCCGTCCTGACTCAGATCTATTTAGCAATTTACGGCCACCAAAATCCTGTTGATCTCATCCTCCTTCTTTCGTGGCTACCCTCCATTGTATCTCTGATATTTTTTCTTTCAATTCGAATAATCAAAGCTCGGAATCATCCGCAAGCGCTCAAAGTGTTCTATCACTTGCTTTCCGTTTCCATAACAATTGCGGTGTTCATCTTGTTTTTGACTATAAGCCAAAGAGAAATTATTTTCTCTCATGTTGGGTATGTTAGTGGTGTCGCCGTCATTACCGCCTTACTTTTTCTGCCCCTTTTGATCGCAATTAAAGAAGAATTTTTCCTCTTCAAACTCAATAAACAAAGTGTGGATCCTTTCGTCACCGTTGTAATTCCCGAGGATGTGAAACCTATGGATAAGGAAATTTCAGAAACTTCTTCGTCATGTTTGTCAAATGTGTGTAAAAAGCCGCAAAGAGGGGAAGATTTCAACATCTTTCAAGCTCTCCCCAGCAAAGACATGGCTCTTGTTTTCATAGCGACGATTTTTGCATGTGGGTCATCGGTTACCGCCATTGACAATATTGGGCAGATCGCCGAGTCACTAAACTACCCAGCTCAATCCATAAACATCTTCCTTTCATGGATTTCCATTTTCAATTTCTTTGGCCGAGTCTTCTCTGGGTTCATCTCTGAAATCTTTATGACCAAATACAAATTACCTCGTCCTCTCATGTTCGGTCTTGCTCAACTCTTTACCTGCACTGGTCTACTCTTCATCGCTTTCCCCTATACAGGTTCAGTCTACGTAGCTTCATTGATCATTGGGTTTGGCTTCGGAGCCCAAACTCCATTGTTATTCACCATAATATCTGATCTCTTCGGCCTCAAACATTACTCGACCTTGCTCAACTGTGGGCAACTCGCAGTCCCGCTTGGATCTTATATATTAAACGTGCATGTAGTAGGAAAGTTGTACGACAAGGAAGCCACTAAAATTGGTAGTGTGAAGAACGGTAAGGGCCTTACTTGCATTGGGGCTCATTGCTTTAGTGAGTCTTTCACAATTTTGGCGGCAGTTACTTTGTTTGGAGCGATGGCTTCGTTTGTACTGGCTTATAGGACTCGAGATTTCTACAAAGGCGATATATATAAAAAAATACAGTGATGACATGTGGACTACTCAATCAAACGTGAATTTGTATTCTTCCGATGATAAAAAGAACAATTTGTATTCTTCGGATAATAAGAATAACAATAAACACAAAAAGAGAACTGATAATGGAATGGAATAAGAGAAACTGTTCAACAAAAGCATACTAACTTTAGGACGTTTTAGTTTCCTTCAAGTCTTTTTTTTTTATTGTAGCATACTAACTTTAGGACCTTTTAGTTTACTTTAAGTCTTTGTTTTTTTTTTATCTCTTTGTTTTTTTATTGCAGTACAAATTCTCCTTACCTATCTTCTTATTGAGTTAATTATTAAATTGCCAAATCTTGAGTATTTTGGTTTTGCATTTTGTTTTCCTTTTTTTCTTTCCATTTCTTTCTTTAATAAAAAGTTCAATTTTCAAGTAATCTTAATTAGTTATAAATTAATGAACAAATTCTCTCTTTACCTACTTTTTTTATTCTTATTGAGTTAATTATTAAATCGCATTTTTCCATTTTCTTTTTCCCTTTCAAAATGGATCCTCACAATTGTCTGTTTATAAAGATCATTTAAAGGACTATGACATAAAAGATTATCTCATATCAACCATAAAGAAGATTAACTCGAATTTGTTTTTGGTTCTACCCAAAAGACATCATATCAATGAAGAATGTTGTCCCTCGTTATATGCCCATGATTTTCCGCTCTTCTAACTTATGTGTGACTTTGGTTGCACTCTCACAACACTACAAGTCCTATTTAAACAAGAAATTTTACCTCAAGGTATTTGCAATGATCTAAAGTTTTGTGAACATTGTGTTCTCGGTAAAGCAACAAGTCATTCCTTCACTAAAGCTCAACATTCCACCAAAGAAATCTTTGACTGTATCGGTTGGAATGCCTTGAATCTGTTATGATCCTCTACGACTGGTTCAGTACGGGGGTATTGCTAACCAGTGGGGGTATGGGGGCAAACAACCCTAAAGAAAAATTTGATTTGGGTTTTTTACTTATTTTTTTTGGATATTGGCACATTTTGTATTAGATCATTAGAAGAGTGTCATATATAAATCTTCTAATCACTTCAGTCGCCCCCTATCTGTCACTTTGTAATTCTCTCCTATTTCGTAATAATACTGCTCTCCCTTCTGCCTGTGGACGTAGCTAACATGACGTTAGTGAACCACGTAAATCGGTGTCGTTTGCTTTTGGACTTTATTTGTTCTTTGTTATTGATTTATCGTAACAATATCCATTCAGATCTGTGGGGTCCATCCAACACTATATCGATGAGTGATTCAAGATATTTTTCTCTCACTCACTGATGGTTATTCTAGGAAGAGCTGAATTTTCTTTTTGAAAACTAAAGATCTAAGCACTTGAAAAATTTAAAGAATGGAAAGTGCTAATTATTGAAAAGAAAACATCTAGACAGGTTAAATGTTTGAGAACTAATAATGATTTAGAGTTTTGGGAAGAAGAGTTCAATAAATTTTGTAGAGAACATGGTATACGTCGTCATAGAACAGTAAAGTTTACCCCACCGCAAAACGGGGTAGCCGAGAGGCTTAATAGAAGTAGCCTCCTCTACAGTTCACATCTTAAATAACTGTCCTCATATTTCTATCAATTTCCTAACACCAGAAGAAAGATGGACCAAACACCCTCCAAAACTAGATTGCAGAAAGGTATTTGGGCGTGTTGATTTTGTGCATCAGAATCAAGGAAAATTAAAACCAAGAGCTGTAAAGTGTATGTTTGTTGGCTTTACTGAAATTGTTTCCATAACAGTTTTCTACTTTTTAGATTACAAATTATGCATAGAATAAGCAACTTTTAGTATGTTTTCCTAGGCTTGGAGTGAGTTGATGTGAATTAGTGTAGGAAGATAAGTTATATGTTTCATGCTTAATTTCTCTTTGTATTAATGGTCATACATTTTAGTAAGTATTGTTTTCAAATTAAAAAAAAAAAAATAACTCTTATAGTTCTTGCTACTGTTATGCTCTTTCGGGCATTTCTTGGATTTTGTAAGTGTTTTATATTTCTTAGTACTAGGAGATACACATGAAGGTTTTATCAAATCCAATAGAGTTCATTGTTTTTATGTTTGTTGTGGCAAATCATTTGCAGTATTTTCCATCTTTGGGATGCAGACTCTTGTATAGACGTAAGTTTATATCTCAGATTTTACTGATGAATTCAAACTGGTTATGATGTTGAAGCATATATTCTTCTGCACATATTCTTTGTGATGAACACTTAGTTCCCTGATGACTGCAGCTTGGTGATCATTGGTTGGATTCTTGTTGCTGGCACATTCATTTTGTGTGGTTTTTTCCTCCTCCTCCGTAAGTAAGTTTATTTCTTTATGACTGGTTTACTGGTTTTGATGTTCCCTTGATTTGCACCATAGTAATTCTCTATGGAAGTTTGCATTGGATCTAGTTTTGAGACAAAATTTTTTTATACTTTTCGCTTGGCATTGTGTATTCCATGATAAGCAGAAATTCTTCCTTAATTATAGGTTGCAATGGTAGTTTGGTTTGTAGGTGTTGCTAGCTATAGTATTTGCAGTGCCTTGGTTTGTGATTATGAAAGCTTCCTTTAGAAATAAACATATCATGTTTTAAACCTTAATAACTTGATAATGTAAGCAAGTTTAAAGTTCATTACTTGATCAAAGTTAAGGTATGAGCTCCAACCTCATATTTGTCGTGGCTTGGTTCCGTTTTGAACTCAAGTTTAGACTTTTTGTTCTTATTTCTATCGTTGCGTTTCTGGTTGTATTATTGAGAATAGCCCTTTTACGATTCCTTCTTTAATCTGAGCGCATGACATAGTTTTTCTGTCTGGAAGAGTTGCCAATTTTTTATATGTTGTATGCTCATTGATTATGAATCTTGTTGTAGTTAAGCATTACTTGGATATTTTGTAATGCTTCTTAGATTGGTATTTCTGTCTTTGAAATTATAGATTCCTGGTGAATTGGGTTCAGTGATATGTTTGTCCTTTATATATCCACATAGTATAGTTGCCAACTATGTTGTATAAGTTTTCCAAAATGGGGTAGAAGTAGAAGGTTTCTTTGGTTTACTTAAAATAATGTTATGGGAAGGATCTCTAGACTTGAAATAGCTACTTAGCTCACATTTTGAGTAGATCAAAACATAACCACAACTGATGCTTGAAATGGAATAATGGTTGATTATGAGTTATTTATTTCGTATTTATGGTTGATCTTCTTATTGTTTTCTTTGTTCTTAGCATGAAAGGATGCAGAGTACTAGCTTCCTTTATCTTTTGTGAATTAGTTTTTAACTAGGTTTTGTATCCTTTGTGTAAAAGTTGTAAGGCACTAGAAATTTTGGCTCTTCTTGATTCATTTAAGCACCATTATAAATAGAAGTCGAATGATTATTAAATTTGGTTATTGAATTCGTTTCAGCTGAAACTAAGTTATATAATTGACTAATTTTCACCACTTTGGCTTCCGTTGACTCGCAACCAACCATGGAAACCATATTAGTTGGTGATGATTTAATGATGGAGCCATCATCACCTATCATTCTACCTTAAATTGCATCTCATGTGCTTGAAGGGTGTTGATTTATGTGTTGGGGATATGGAGGAGTCTCCTTTTATGTAAGTTTTGTTGTATACTAGTAATTGTGTTATCTTTTTTATAAGTCTTGTACGGTAGGATTTGCAGCTAAAATTAAAGTCATGAAACAAGTAGCCGACTAATCAAAATTGGAATTGGCTAAATTTTCCGAGTGGAGATGATAACTCGCTAAACTTGTACTTTACACCCGTGTTACTTTAATTTTGAATACTTGGTAAACTTTGTATTTTATAGTTTACCCAACTTGTGTAAAAATTACTTATTGAATTTATTTCATTCTATTTCTTTGTTGGATACTTCTTTCATGTAAGAACTATGTTTATTTTAGTTGTAAACAAACTTTGCAATAAGTTTGCTTCAAATTAAATCATTTCAAATGATATTTTAAAGATTCTAAATGAAATTATTAAAGATACTAAAATTAAATTATAAAATGTGACCATTATCGTTATTAATAATTAATAGTATTAAGAAATGACTATAAAATCCTTCAATAATGTCAAAAAAAAAGCTATAAAAACATATGCAACAATGAAAAAAAGTTATAAACAAAGCTATAGAAACGAGGCAACAAGCTCACTTTTACAAAAAAAAAAATGCTATTAAAGAGTAAGTAATCATAGCCTTTTTTTACTAATGTTATGAAAAGTTTTTAAACATTAAAATTTTGCAATTGAAAAAGAATTTTTTATAGTGACTTTTATAGCGTGAAAAAAAGGCTATGAAGACTCGGGGACTTTTTAATAACATCGACTATGACAATGTGCCTAGAAACGCTATGATAAGTTTTCTATTGTGTTTTTGTAACGCTATAAAAATGGCTATTAAAGATCAATCATAGGGTTTTTGGCTAAGGCTATCAAAAAATTTCACAGCATTAAATTTACGCAATTGAAAATGAATTCTTTATTGCATCTTTTATAGCGTTGAAACAAGGCTATGAAAAGTCAGAGACTTTCAATGACATACCACCGCGTTTCAAAAAGGCTATAGAAAGTCTATGATAGCGGTTTTTTAACGCTATTGTTTCTGATATTTGTTGTAGTGGTTACTTAAAAAGTTCTCCAGGTCAAGGAATTTTTCTTCGCTTAGACAGTGATCTTTCTTTATGCGGTTGGTGTGACTCGGATTGGCAAGTTGTCATTTGACTCGTCTCTCTCTTATAGGTTGGCTTGTGTTTCTTGGTGGTTTTTCTATCTCTTGGAAAACCAAGAAGCAACATACGGTATCTCGCTCGTCAACAGATGCCAAGTATCGCTTCATGGCTTCTGTTAAATCTGAACTCAAGTGGCTTAAAGCGTTCCTTTGGGAGTTTGGGATAGATCATTCTCGTTCCATAAATATATTTTGCGACAGTTAGTCTGCATTGCACATCGCTCAAAATCCAGTGTTTCATGAATGAACGAAACATATAGAGGTATGTCATTATGTTCAAAACTCTATTCAAGACGAAGTAATTGTTACAAGTCATGTTTCTACCAATGAGCAACTTGCAGATATCTTTACGAAGGCCTTAGGAAAACGACAATTTCTATATCTCCTTCCCAACTTGGGCATTTGCAACCCCCATGCTCCAATTTGAGGGGTATTAGGAAATATTTCTATTATATTTGTATATTTGTTTTTAAACCTTAAACACAAAATAGTTTTGTACATATATATTGGAATCATTTTAATGAAAAGGTAAGGAAACAACTTTCCTTAACATACTAAAACATAAATTACGAGCTGGTAAGACATAAATCTCAATACTATCAAGTTCAACGATTCTTTAGTATCTAAGCACGACGTTCACTCGACCAAACAGTTAATTATTTGTTTTATTATGTTTTTCTTCTTTTAACTTTCCCTTTAATTTCCACCATGTTTCTTGCTAGCATACAACTATGAAATATAAAAAATACACACCAGAACTTAAACTTGCCATGTAGCCTTACCTAAGGTTTTCTTCTTTTTATACTACAAATTGGTATGAAAAATTAGTTATTATACTATTTTTTTAGTTCTACAGTTGCAGTTGCAGGGTCAAGGGCATAACCATGAACTTTAGTGATGGAAATCGGTGCTTTATCACCCAGCTATTGCTCGAATTTGCAAAAGTTAAAATTTATTGTAAAACAAATATTAAAAATTTCAATATTTTTTTTTTTTTGTTTTTAATTGAGCAATATTTTAACCTTAGTTTCTTCTCAAACTTCAAAAACTAAACAAACAAACTAAAATAGAAACGAGCATATATCTTAATGAGAGTCAAGATTGAAATAAAACAGAAAACGATTAAAAACTTGAAAGACTTTTGATTTGATTAACAAAATCGATGTGTATAATATGCTAAAATAGGGGAGAGAAAAACAATAAATAAAACTGTAAATCTATATGAGTTAGAAAGATTATATTCACCATGTTTGAGTTCGGTTGAGAAACCAAAAAGCTAGTTGTTGACAGAGTATTGAAGAGGAAGTTGCACTTTTTTTCAACTTGCACAACAAATTTCCATCATTAAATTCTATGGATGTTTGGTACTTTAAACTGTGGAACTGAATTGCTTTTATAAAGTATGAAATGGGAGAGTCAAAATCTCATTCTTCATTTTCATTCCCATTGAGCAGCAACGTTAGCTCCTCAAATTTCTAATTAATCTATTAGCGACCATGGGCGAGAACCATACAATAGAAAATTGGCAGTTTGTGAAACAAGTTGTTGAAGGACGATGGTTTTCGGTATTCGCCTCCTTTTTTATCATGATCGGCTGTGGTTCACCTTACTTGTTCGGAACATACTCCAAAGTTATAAAGACCCAATTTGATTACAATCAAACCCAAATTACCACTTTGGGATTTGCCAAAGATCTTGGCTCCAACCTCGGAGTTTTTGCCGGGCTTCTAGCTGAGGTGGCTCCACCATGGGTGTTGTTCCTTGTGGGCTCATCCTTCAACTTCTTCAGCTACTTCATGATATGGCTCTCCGTTACTGGCTTAATCCCAAAGCCTCAATTCTGGCTAATGTTCGTTTACATTTGCATGACTGCTAATTCACAAAATTTCGCCAACACCGTCGTTATGGTCATTAACGTTAAAAACTTCCCTGACCGACGAGGCATCATTCTGGGGCTTCTCAAGGGCTTTGTTGGTCTTGGTGGGGCCGTCTTGACTCAGATCTATTTAGCAATTTACGGCAACCAAAATCCTGTTGATCTCATCCTCCTTCTTTCGTGGCTACCCTCCATTGTAACTCTGATATTTTTTCTTTCGATTCGAATAATCAAAGCTCGGAATCATCCGCAGGCGCTCAAAGTGTTCTACCATTTGCTTTCCGTTTCCATAATAATTGCGGTGTTCATCTTATTTTTGACTATAAGCCAAAGAGAAATTATTTTCTCTCATGTTGGGTATGTTAGTGGTGTCGCCGTCATTACCTCCTTACTTTTTCTGCCCCTTTTGATCGCAATTAAAGAAGAATTTTTCCTCTTCAAACTCAATAAACAAAGTGTGGATCCTTTCGTCACCGTTGTAATTCCCGAGGATGTGAAACCTATGGATAAGGAAATTTCAGAAACTTCTTCGTCATGTTTGTCAAATGTGTGTAAAAAGCCGCAAAGAGGGGAAGATTTCAACATCTTCCAAGCTCTCCCCAGCAAAGACATGGCTCTTGTTTTCATAGCGACGATTTTTGCATGTGGGTCATCTGTTACCGCCATTGACAATATTGGGCAGATCGCCGAGTCACTAAACTACCCAGCTCAATCCATAAACATCTTCCTTTCATGGATTTCCATTTTCAATTTCTTTGGCCGAGTCTTCTCTGGGTTCATCTCTGAAATCTTTATGACCAAATACAAATTACCTCGTCCTCTCATGTTCGGTCTTGCTCAACTCTTTACCTGCACTGGTCTACTCTTCATCGCTTTCCCCTATACAGGTTCAGTCTACGTAGCTTCATTGATCATTGGGTTTGGCTTCGGAGCCCAAACTCCATTGTTATTCACCATAATTTCTGATCTCTTCGGCCTCAAACATTACTCGACCTTGCTCAACTGTGGGCAACTCGCAGTCCCGTTCGGATCTTATATATTAAACGTGCATGTAGTAGGAAAGTTGTACGACAAGGAAGCCACTAAAATTGGTAGTGTGAAGAACGGTAAGGGCCTTACGTGCATTGGGGCTCATTGCTTTAGTGAGTCTTTCACAATTTTGGCGGCAGTTACTTTGTTTGGAGCGATGGCTTCGTTTGTACTGGCTTATAGGACTCGAGATTTCTACAAAGGAGATATATATAAGAAATACAGTGATGACATGTGGACTACTCAATCAAGCGTGAATTTGGATTCTTCGGATGATAAGAAGAACAATTTGTATTCTTCGGATGATAAGAATAACAATAAACACAAAAAGAGAATTGATAATGGAATGTAATAAGAGAAACTCTTCAACAAAAGCATACTAACTTTAGGACCTTTTAGTTTCCTTTAAGTCTTTGTTTTTTATTGTAGCATACTAAGACCTTTTAGTTTCCTTTAAGTCTTTGTTTTTTTTTATGGCTTTGTTTTATTTTATTGTAGCACAAATTTCCTTTACCTATCTTCTTATTGAGTTAATTATTAAATTGACAAATCTTGAGTATTTTGGTTTTGCATTTTTTTTTCCATTTTTTTTCCCTTTCTTTCTTTAATAAAAAGTTCAATTTTCAAGTAATCTTAATTAGTTATAAATTAATGAACAAATTCTCTCTTTACCTATCTTTTTATTCTTATTGAGTTAATTATTAAATCGCATTTTTCTATTTTCTTTTTTCCTTTCAAAATGGGTCCTCACAATTGTCTGTTCATTCAGATCATTTAAAGGACTATGACATAAAAGATTATCTCATATCAACCATAAAAAAGATTAACTTGAATTTGTTTTTGGTTCCAACCAAAAAACATCATACCAATAAAGAATGTTGTTCCTCGTTATATACCCATGTTCTTCCCATCTTCTAACCGATTTGGGACTTTGGTTGCACTCCCACAACACTACAAGTCCTATTTAAACAAAAAAAAATTACCTCAAGGTATTTGCAATGATCTAAAGTTTTGTGAACATTGTGTTCTTTGCAAAGCAACAAGTCATTCCTTCACTAAAGCTGAACATTCCACCAAAGAAATCTTTGACTTTATCTGTTGGAATGCCTTGAATCTGTTATGACCCTCTACGACTGGTTCGGTACGGGCGCTGACCAGTTGGGGTATGGGGGCCAACAACCCTAAAGGAAAATTTGATTTGGGTTTAATTTTTTACTTATTTGTTTTGGGCATTGACCCATTTTGTATTAAATCATTAGAAGAGTGTCATATATAAATCTTCTAATGACTTCAGTCACCCCTATCTGTCACTTTGTAATTCTCTCCTATTTCGTAATAATATTGTTCTCCCTTCTGCCTGTGGGACGTAGCTATCATGACGTTAGTGAACCACGTAGCTATCATGACGTTTGCTTTTGGGCTTTATTTGTTATTTGTTATTGATTTATCGTAACAATATCTATTTGGATCTGTGGGGTCCATCCAACACTATATGGATGAGTGATTCAAGGTATTTTTCTCTCACTCACGGATGGTTATTCTAGGAAGAGCTGAATTTTCTTTTTGAAAACTAAAGATCCAAGCACTTGAAAAATTTAAAGAATGGAAATGTTAATTGAAAAGAAAACATCTAGACATGTTAAATGTTTGAGAACTGATAATGATTTAGAGCTTTGTGAAGAAGAGTTCAATAAATTTTGTAGAGAACATGGTATACGTCGTTATAGAACAGTGAAGTTTACCCCACAGCAAAACGGAGTAGCCGAGAGGCTTAATAGAAGTAGCCTCCTCTACAGTTCACATCTTAAATAACTGTCCTTATATTTTTCTATCAATTTCCTAACACCAGAAGAAAGATGGACCAAACACCCTCCAAAACTAGATTGCCGAAAGGTATTTGGGTGTGTTGATTTTGTGCATCAGAATCAAGGAAAATTAAAACCAAGAGCTGTAAAGTGTATCTTTGTTGGCTTTACTGATCGTGTACGTTAAAGGTTATAGGTTGTGTGGTATCTAGTTGAAAAAAAGATGTGTTAATAGCAGAGATGTGATCTATAGAGAACATGAGATGTTCATGCTAAAAGAACAACCATCCAATCCACCTATAATCATCTCTCAAGTTCAAAACATAGAAATTGAGGTGGAGCTATGTAACGACCCGACTTTTTATGACATCACTATAGGGCCGTTACTAAGAGCATGACATCAAAAACTCAATAAAAAAACATGAAACTTTATTTTAGAAATAATGAAATCACAATAATAAGTCCAAAATCGCAAATACGTTTAATTTGGGATCCCAATAAAAACATAAAAAACAGTTCAATAAGTTCCTTCGAAATAAAATTTAAAAACAAAACTATTTGTTCTAATCTATAGCGAAAATCGTTGGACTGACTCAATTAATTAATAAAATAATCAACAAAAGCGGAAGCTCCAACTCCACGTGTCCCATGACATCATCAATCGATCACCTCGTCAAGCACCCGGTACGTCCCTAATATTACCTGAAAAAGAAGTTTTAGAAAAGAATGAGTATTTTAAAAAAATACTCAGTAAGTAACCCCACTACTGGGGTCAGGCTATGCAATCACATGCAAAATGAACTGACTTAGACTTTCTCTAGTGGGACCTAAACCTGACTATTCTGTGATGGCCATCCCAGTGAACAATTAACTCAATCCCGCAATAACTCTCACAACTACTCGGTATAGTAGACTCCTCTGGAGACTCACCCCTACTGATGGTTAGTTGGCATCCAGTCAATGGAGCAAAGCCTCAGTCTACTAGGTACCAACATGACTAGGGGATGAGAATAATTGTCACAAAATTATCCTGACTAAAAATGTGGCATGCAATAATGAGGTCCCACAACATATATACTTAAAAACATGGAAGTCCATCACATCAATCATGTATTATTTCTCATATACTCGACATGATAAACATAACATGGCAATTTCATAATTTCTATCATAATTCTCTCTTCTAACATCCAACATCATCAACGTACTTTCATCAATAGAACATAAGCTCTCAGAGCTACACAAAAATTCATAACATCCACATAAAAATAGAATCAACATAACAACCACATATATTCAACATCTCAACGGACAACTATTCAGCAAACTGTAACATTCAATTAAATTTCAACAAACAATTAGAAATTTCCCAACCGAGCCCGAAGGCGTACCAGCAGTAAGGTCACTTACCTTAAGCTAAGTTCAACGACATTGCTAAAATTTTTACGACAGCCCTTGGTCTCCACCTACGCAATCCTAGCTTGACGTCACGCCTACCTTTACTTGAACCATAACGAAATCGATCTCACACTAAATTAAAGATGATTTTCAGTTATTAAAACGAATCTGAATCGAAGGACAATGTTCGAAAATTACCAATAACCACAAGCGGAAGAGCTGCGGCGTGTGGCTGGGTAATGGACGGCGACGAAGGGCGGCGGTGTTCGGCGAACAGAGGGAGCGGCTGGGCGAGGGGAGAAAGTCGATGGCGACGGCGTGAAGATCGAAGATGGGGAGAGATCGACAGTGACGGAGGTCGACAGGGCGGCGATGTGCGGCTGGAGCGGAGGGGCACGATGGAGAGAGGATCGGAGGGCGACGAAGGGGAAGAGAGAGCGAGCGACGACGACGGGGTGTGGTGCGGCACACGGGGGCGTCGACGGCGTGCGGAGCGAGAGACAGAGGCGAGATGGAGATAATGGGGAGGCGGCGTGCTGGTGAGAATTGAAAATGGGATTTGGGGATTTGGGGTCTTCTTCACGAAGAAGACCGATTATTATTATTTTTTTTTTATTTATTATTATTTTAATAATAATAATAATAATATTATTATTATTATTATTATTATTATTATTATTATTATTGCTAACTTTTTAATTCTACTCTCTCCTAAGCCCAAAATTCAGGTGACCTTTCCACTTAAGTTCACTAACGTGCCTGATAACAATAATAATTAATTAAATTTTCTTATTTGGAGTTCGGGTCGTTACAAGCTAGCTACTACAAGTGAACTACCCAATACTCATCCTCGAGAAACTGATGGTTTTTATTATTTTATTTTTTTTATCTACCATTCTTTTTAAAGTTTGTTTTTGCAAGCAGATGTCTGTTTTAATTGGCCAAGAAAAATTAGGTTCTTTGAAAAAAAAATTAACACAATCTTTCTACTGTTCTTTGTTAACTTAAAATGTCAACTGATCGATGTCTCCTTTTTTACTTGACTTGAGGGATAAAAGTAGATAACAGATCTTATAGTTTAATAAAGTGGTGGACGAGGAAAAAGATTAACAAAACAAATATTTACTAATACTTCATCTCAATCATGTGTAAAATATTATCATATATATGAATAAACTAATCGAAGAATAACACAAGTGTTTTGAATGCAATAATATTTCTAAAATACAAATCAAACTTCGGGATAGATTTTTTTCTCATCCACAAAGTATTTTCTTAACACTAAAAAATACATCTTTTGGATTATGTAAACCAATAGTAAAAAATCAATGTTGAAATTGGGAGGGAAGAGGAAGATGACCCTTGTCTTGTAGGCTGTTCACAGTTTCATATATGCATTTTTTGATTGGTGTGAACTCCATTCC
Source organism: Herpetospermum pedunculosum (assembly GCA_028017165.1). Classification (NCBI taxonomy): domain Eukaryota; kingdom Viridiplantae; phylum Streptophyta; class Magnoliopsida; order Cucurbitales; family Cucurbitaceae; genus Herpetospermum; species Herpetospermum pedunculosum. The sequence continues at coordinate 16,477,854 of CM051523.1, forward strand.
CAATGACTTCAGTTTCTCCACAGTGTATTTGTAAGGTTTCTTCTTGGGATTCACCTCATCAGAACACCTATCAAAAATTCCATCAAATAAAATCAATTATTCACCCTCAAATACAATATAGAATAATATTATATATACTTATTGAATTAATTAATATTCGAGAAAACAAGAACTTACTTGGATGGGAGGGGATATTCAGGAAATAATTTGGCAAGAATATCAACCAATTCTCCACGATGAAGCATGGTTTCAACACAAATATATCTGCCCGAGGCTGAAGGAGTTTCATAAACCAAAACATGAGCCTTTGCAACATCCTTAACATCAACATAACCTTGAACAGCATTAACATATGTCTTTGCAGATCCTGTCAAATACTTCATTATATGAACAACACTTGCATTCACACCATCTTGCAACAAAGGCCCCAAAACCAACATTGGATTCACCACTACTAAATCCACTTCTCTTTCTTTTGCCACTTCCCATGCTGCCTGTTCGGCCACTGTCTTTGCATAGCAATACCAATTCTGTGTACATATTTTAATTTCCATTGTTAGATTCATGTGTATTTTCAGAAGGAAAAATTAAAGGTTATTTTATACGTTAATTACCTTGGTGTTCTTGCAAAACTCAAGGTCACTCCAACAAGACTCATCCACCACCATGTCTGGGCTCCGGTTAGGGTTCATGTACACGGTTCCGATCGACGATGTGAACACGACACGTCTGACTTTTGCTTCGGCGGCGGCGGTCATGACGTTCTTTGTCCCGATTATGGCCTGCTCCACCTTTTCCTGGAAAATATTTTGATGCAAGCTATTAATATCACTTTTTCAATAATCAAATAAAAAATTAGAAAACGAAAGCACTCTAGTTTGCATAATTTTCAAAAACTAGATGGTTATCAAACTGAACGTATGAGAATGATGTTGAGAAAAAGATAAAAGTTCTTACGGGATCATCAGTCACCGGAGACGCGGTGTGGAAAACACCATCACAGCCCATAATGGCTGCTTTAAGGCTCTCAAAATCAAGAAGATCAGCACTGAACAAAGACAAACGTTCATTAGCTCCTTCCAAGGCCTTCAAATGAGCATTCTTTTGGTCATCTGGGTTTCTAACAGTTCCTCTAACAGTGTAGCCCTTCTGAAGAAGGAGCTTCACAAGCCAAGAAGCAATGAAGCCTCCGGCGCCGGTGACACAAACGATTTCGCCGGAAACTGGAGAGGTATCGATCGGCATGGTGGATATGGAAAAAGGGTTTGTTTTAGTTTTGGGGTTTGAAATGAAAGAGAATTTGGTATTGATATAAGAAAAGAGAGAATAGGAAAGTTGATTGAAATGAGTGTTCTTTGGAAGTGCTTTTATAGGAGAGGAGAAAGCCACCTACAGGCTAAGGAGCACATGTTGAATAATATTTGGGTCAAAGTGAGACCACTCGAAGTCGAACTACTTTGCTTTCAACGAAGATGCGTATGTAGCTGCTCTCTCTCTCTCTCTATACCCCACCAAGCTTCGACGAAAATCAACTCTCTTTCTCTCTCTTCCCTTTCTGGATAAGAACACCATATCGTAGAATTAATTATCTCAACCTTGTTGATGGTAGTTGGAATTAATTGTTTTTTAATGAAGTTTTAAGTGAGTAATATATATTAAGGGAAAATTTTATTAAGGGTACTGAATTCAACATATTAATTTTTAAAGGTGTGGAGGGCTAGATTTAAATGTATAAACTATACTCACATCTTTTTAAAATATTAAAAATATCTATTTATAAAAAACATGATATAGTGAAGATTCCAACTCTGAGCTTAGTGTCTGGATCCAAAGAATGGAGAAATAAAATTATATTCTATAATATAATAATAATAATAATAATAAACGCTACATTGTACTCAAGGTCCAAGGAGAAGAAAAAAACTTAAGGTCAATTAAAAATCATCTAGAAATAAATTTGAATAAAAGTCTTGAAAAATATTACTTTTTCGTTTTACATCTCCATGATGAATTGCTAATTGACAATTATCAGCTTAGCTATGTGTTGTTGATTGGTTAGTAAATGTATTGCTTGTAGATAATGATATAAAATGGAGAAAATTTGACATTCTCCTAGAATAAGCGACAAATCAGGCGTTCCACCGCCTCCCCCTCGTTCTTTCCTTTGTCGCTTGGTGCCCTCCTCCGACGACCCCACCTCAGGTGTTCCACCGGCATCGGGTTCCAACGACTCGAGCAGCAAATTTCGACGACGACGCGACGTGACAGCGATGATCGATCTGCGATGCAGCAGCGGGTAAGCTTTTCCCCTCCAACGATCTCTTGTATTGTCTTATTAGGTATCGATTCTAATTCACACCCCTTTCGATTTTGATTTTTTTTGTTAGTTGCAAACATTCTATATAACCTCGAAAGTCAATATCCACTCTATTCTAACATTAGATTCGCGAAATTTCACGTCTTAGCTCGTTGTCCAGCACAAATTAATGTCGTGGTAGCGAGTTTTCAGTAGTTAACGAGGCTCCAATCCCTTTTTAAATTCATTGTAAATGTTGTAACTTGAAATATAAGATTTGGGTTTCTTGTGTTTAGGATTTGAACGATCCATTGAGGTAAAAAGACGACTTTACTTTTGGAGTAGAAGTTATTTTGGATAATTTTTCTAAGCATCGCCTTTAATTTTGATAATTTCTATTCAGCACAGTTTGGGACCCAAAGATTTAATGCTAGTTTTAGATTTAGGTTATAAATTTATGTTCAGCTGTGTTCGTATAGAGAATTTTTGATACTATAGGACAATGATACGATCAAGGACAATGATACGATCAAGTGAGAGTCATTCTGTGCATTAGTGTATCGGTAACATGACCTAATGGTTATTGGCTACTGCACTAATATACCATACTATCACTCATTAGTTACGCATGAAGAAAAAAAAGTTGAAATCGATAATTTTCACGTTGGTGAAAGAGAGTACATAAACGAGAATTGTTTTTTTTTTTTGTTAACCCTACAACATTTGGCTGCCAAGTCTCAAGGCCCTTTATGACCACTAGACCAACCCTTTGTTGACACAAAATAGTTGTTGTTTTCAACATATTCAACCTATTAGTGACACGGAATATATGTCATTATTGACATTTGATTGACAAAAATTTACTGTCGTCAATGTGAATTAGTTGACAAAATATGATATTCATGAGTTATTTAGTGGCAATGTTTAAGTGTCATAAAATAACGTCTTTTGACGAAGAATAATAGTCATTAATCGTATTATGAGGACAAAAAAAATATGTCAATAAACAATCAATAATGACAGTTTTCGGTTTCTGTCATCCATAGAATAAAGACGACAACAGCTATAACGACTAAAAAAAATTGTCATCGAGAGTGTTGATGACAACTTTTATTTGTCATTATAGCTGAGATTTTTAGTAGTGATTATATATTATACTGAGTAATTAGTTAATCTTCGAATAATATACATTAAATTACGAGAGTCAACCTTCAACATCTAGAACTTAATTGAAGAAGAACTATTCCCTAAGTTCATCGTTTGTACTCAAAGATTCAAGCAAGTAAATTATTGTTTTATTTGATTTTTGTTTTCAATTTATGCTAGGTTATGAGATAAATGTTCTTAGAAATTGTTTATGCTATAATGATAATTCAAGAAGTTCCCTAACATTCTTTCTTCACTTTTCTCTAATGGATGGCTTGGTAAGTTTTCATAAATTACAAATCAAGTATGAGGGAGGGAGATGAGAGAGAAAGTAATACTTCACCAATCATAGTTCAACTAAATAATAATAAGTGTTTTGCATTTGGCAATATTTTGGGACATAAATTTTTCTAATTCCCAAAAATAATTTCTCAACAAGACTAAAAAAATTCAAGTTTTGGATATATGTATATAAAGCCAATGGGAAGTCACGGAAAAAATATAATATAATATAATATTAAATTAATATAATATAATAAATAAATTATAAATTATTAAAAAATATCATTTTCTTTACCAAATCTTATCTCCGACTCCTTCTCTCCTCCCTCATTTCTTTTTCTTTCTTCTCTCTGTTCCATCCTCCGACCTTCATATTCGTCCATTATTTTTCCTCTTTCATCTTCCTTCCTTTACGATTTAGTAATTTACAGTAGCATGGTTAAATGACTCATTTTTTTTCTCTCTTTTTCACGTTTTTTTTCAAATTCCGCCTGAGTTTTCTCTTCACGTCTGGTTCGGCCAAAACCGACCGACCGAACGATCGGTCGGCCGGCATCATCAAGCTATTTAAAACCGATCAACATCGATCGACGTAAACCGATTTGTCGATGGTCGGCGGCGGTTTCAGCCCAAAACCGACACCAATCGACCGATACTCACCCCTAGTTGAAGATGAGAGGTCTGAAAGTGATTTGGGTGCAACTCCTGATCACACAGCCACAATCATTGTTTCACCAAAGACATCTCATAATGAAAATGTGTCCGTCAATGAAGTGTTGGGCAGAGGTTTGCGAGCCAAACGCACATCAGCTCTTCTTCATGATTTTATTACTGAACCTACACGGAAAGAAAGTCCACCCCCAAGTTCATCGACATCCACGAGCTCCTCAAGTACTCCTTACTCTATAGCACATTTTGTGAACTATGATAAAAAAAAATTGCGCGACATTGTATATTTATTGCAGCAGTAACTACAAGACATGAGCCTCATAATTATAATGAGGTTGTGAAAGATATCGGTTGGTGAAAAATTATGCAGAAGGAAATAGAAGCTTGAAAGCTAATCAGACTTGGGTCATGGAAGTGTTGCCTCCAGGAAAGAAATCTCTTGGATGCAAATAAGTATATAAAATCAAATATTACACAAATGGAGAGATCGAAAGACTCAAGGTTCGCCTTGTAATTTTTGGTAATCACCAGGTTGAGGGTATTAATTATAACGAGACTTTTGCGTCAGTGGCAAAAATGGTAATTATACGTCTAACAGTTGCAGCTACAAAGAATTGGGAACCACATCAAATGGATGTTCACAATGATTTTCTCCATGGTGATCTCGATGAGGAAGTATACATGAAATTACCACCTGGCTTTACTCGAAATACATGAGGTATGGTGTGTCGCCTCAGAAGTCTTTGTATGGCTTACGTCAAGCTCTGAGGTGTTGGTTTGCTATGTTGACTGCTTCATTGAAGAAATATCGATTCACTCAGCTTATTCAGATTATTCGCTCTTTAAGTTGCTTCAAGGAAAAATTCAACTTAATGTCCTCGTCTACGTTGATGATCTAATTATTTCTGGCAATGATTCTTCTGTTGTTACTTCATTTAAGAAATGTTTGGGTGAATGTTTTCACATGAAGGATTTGGGAATTTTGAAATACTTTCTTGGAATTGAGGTTGCTCGGAATCTAGAGGGCATCTTTCTTTGTCAAGGAAAGTACACTTTTAACATCATTTCGGAAATGAGGCTCTTAGGAGCTAAACCTGCAGAGTTTCCTATTGAGCAAAATCATAGTCTAGTCCTGGCTACTGGCAATTTGTTGGCAGACCCTGAAAGATATAGGCGTCTAGTAGGACGCCTAATATACCAATCTTTTACCCGGCTTGATTTGACATATGTAGTTCACATTTTGGCACAAATTAGGTAGGCACCAAGACAAGAACATTGGGATTCTACGGTTCGTATTGTTCATTACTTAAAAAGTTCTCCAGGTCAAGAAATTCTTCTTCGCTCAGACAGTGATCTTTCTTTATCCGGTTGGTGTGACTCAGATTGGGCGAGTTGTCCTTTGACCCGCCTCTCTCTTACAGGTTGGCTTGTGTTTCTTGGTGGTTTTTCTATCTCTTGGAAAACCAAGAAGCAACATACGGTATCTCGCTCGTCTACAGATGCCAAGTATCGCTTCATGGCTTCTGCTAAATCTAAACTCAAGTGGCTTAAGGCGTTCCTTTGGGAGTCTGGGATAGATAATTCTCGTGCCATAAATATATTTTGCGACAGTCAGTCGGCATTGCACATCACTCAAAATCCCGTGTTTCATGAATGAACGAAACATATTGAAGTAGATTGACATTATGTTCGAAACGCTATTCAGGATGAAGTAATTGTTACAAGTCATGTTTCTACCAATGAGCAACTTGCAGATATCTTTACGAAGGCCTTAGGGAAACGACAATTTCTATTTCTCCTTCCCAAGTTTGGCATTTGCAACCCTATGCTCCACCTTGAGGGGAATTTGGAAATATTTCTATTATATTTATGTATTTGTTTTTAAACCTTAAACACAAAATAGCTATACATATATATTGGAATCATTTTAATGAAAAGGTAAGGAAACAACTTTCCTTAACATACTAAAACATAAATTACGAGGTGGTAAGACATAAATCTCAATACTATCAAGTTCAACGATTCATTAGTATCTAAGCACGACGTTCACTCGACCAAACGGTTAATTATTTGTTTTATTATGTTTTTCCTCTTTTAACTTTTCCTTTAATTTCCACCATGTTTCTTGCTAGCATACAACTATGAAATATAAAAAATACACACCACAACTTAAACTTGCCATGTAGCCTTACCTAAGGTTTTTTCTTTTTATACTACAAATTAGTAAGAAAAATTAGTTATTATACTATTTTTTTAGTTCTACATTTGCGTGGTCGAGGGCATAACCAAAATAAAAATGAGCATATATCTTAAAGAGAGACAAGATTGAAATAAAACATAAAACGATTAAAAACTTGAAAGTCTTTTGATTTGATTAACAAAATCGATGTGTATAATATGCTAAATTAGGGGAGAGAAAAACAATAAATAAAACTGTAAATCTATATGAGTTAGAAAGATTATATTCACCATGTTTGAGTTCGGTTGAGAAACCAAAAAGTTAGTTGTTGACAGAGTATTGAAGAAGAAGTTGCACTTTTTTTCAACTTGCACAACAAATTTCCATCATTAAATTCTATGGATGTTTGGTACTTTAAACTGTGGAACTGAATTGCTTTTATAAAGTATGAAATGGGAGAGTCAAAATCTCATTCTTCATTTTCATTCCCATTGAGCAGCAAAGTTAGCTCCTCAAATTTCTAATTAATCTATTAGCGACCATGGGCGAGAACCATACAATAGAAAATTGGCAGTTTGTGAAACAAGTTGTTGAAGGACGATGGTTTTCGGTATTCGCCTCCTTTTTTATCATGATCGGCTGTGGTTCACCTTACTTGTTTGGAACATACTCCAAAGTTATAAAGACCCAATTTGATTACAATCAAACCCAAGTTACCACTTTGGGATTCGCCAAAGATCTTGGCTCCAATCTCGGAGTTTTTGCCGGACTTCTAGCTGAGGTGGCTCCACCATGGGTGTTGTTCCTTGTGGGCTCATCCTTCAACTTCTTCAGCTACTTCATGATATGGCTCTCTGTTACTGGCTTCGTCCCAAAGCCTCAATTCTGGCTAATGTTCGTTTACATTTGCATGACTGCTAATTCACAAAATTTCGCCAACACCGTCGTTATGGTCATTAACGTTAAAAACTTCCCTGACCGACGAGGCATCATTCTGGGGCTTCTCAAGGGCTTTGTTGGTCTTGGTGGGGCCGTCCTGACCCAGATCTATTTAGCAATTTACGGCCACCAAAATCCTGTTGATCTCATCCTCCTTCTTTCGTGGCTACCCACCATTGTATCTCTGATATTTTTTCTTTCGATTCGAATAATCAAAGCTCGGAGTCATCCGCAGGCGCTCAAAGTGTTCTACCACTTGCTTTCCGTTTCCATAACAATTGCGGTGTTCATCTTGTTTTTGACTATAAGCCAAAGAGAAATTATTTTCTCTCATGTTGGGTATGTTAGTGGTGTCGCCGTCATTACCGCCTTACTTTTTCTGCCCCTTTTGATCGCAATTAAAGAAGAATTTTTCCTCTTCAAACTCAATAAACAAAGTGTGGATCCTTTCGTCACCGTTGTAATTCCCGAGGATGTGAAACCTATGGATAAGGAAATTTCAGAAACTTCTTCGTCATGTTTGTCAAATGTGTGTAACAAGCCGCAAAGAGGGGATGATTTCAACATCTTGCAAGCTCTCCTCAGCAAAGACATGGCTCTTGTTTTCATAGCGACGATTTCTGCATGTGGGTCATCTGTTACCGCCATTGACAATATTGGGCAGATCGCCGAGTCACTAAACTACCCAGCTCAATCCATAAACATCTTCCTTTCATGGATTTCCATTTTCAATTTCTTTGGCCGAGTCTTCTCTGGGTTCATCTCTGAAATCTTTATGACCAAATACAAATTACCTCGTCCTCTCATGTTCGGTCTTGCTCAACTCTTTACCTGCACTGGTCTACTCTTCATCGCTTTCCCCTATACAGGTTCAGTCTACGTAGCTTCATTGATCATTGGGTTTGGCTTCGGAGCCCAAACTCCATTGTTATTCACCATAATATCTGATCTCTTCGGCCTCAAACATTACTCGACCTTGCTCAACTGTGGGCAACTCGCAGTCCCGTTCGGATCTTACATATTAAACGTGCATGTAGTAGGAAAGTTGTACGACAAGGAAGCCACTAAAATTGGTAGTATGAAGAACGGTAAGGGCCTTACTTGCATTGGGGCTCATTGCTTTAGTGAGTCTTTCACAATTTTGGCGGCAGTTACTTTGTTTGGCGCGATGGCTTCGTTTGTACTGGCTTATAGGACTCGAGATTTCTACAAAGGCGATATATATAAGCATTACAATGATGACATGTGGACTACTCAATCAAACGTGAATTTGTATTCTTCGGGTGATAAGAAGAACAATTTGTATTCTTCCGATGATAAGAATAACAATAAACACAAAAAGAGAACTGATAATGGAATAGAATAAGAGAAACTGTTCAACAAAAGCATACTAACTTTAGGACCTTTTAGTTTCCTTTAAGTCTTTGTTTTTTATTGTAACATATTAACTTTAGGACCTTTTAAATTCATTGTAAATGTTGTAACTTGAAATATAAGATTTGTGTTTCTTGTATTTAGGATTTGAACGATCCGTTGAGGTAAAAAGACGATTTTACTTTTGGAGTAGAAGTTATTTTGGATAATTGTTCTAAGCATCGCCTTTAATTTTGATAATTTTTATTCAGCGCAGTTGGGGACCCAAAGGTTTAATGCTAGTTTTAGATTTAGGTTATAAATTTATGTTCACTCAATTCTGAAGAGTTGATGTTGTGTTCGTATAGAGAATATTTGATACTATAGGACAATGATACAATCAAGTGAGTCACTATGTGCATTAGTGTATCGATAACATGACCTAATGGCTATTGGCTACTGCACTAATATGCCATACTATCACGCCTTAGTTACGCATGAAGAAAAAAAAGTTGAAATCGATAATTTTCACGTTGGTGAAAGAGAGTACATAAATGGCTGGATCAGTAAAAGCAATCAGTAGACAATCAATAGGCAATCAGCAAAAGCAATCAGTAGACAATCAGCAAAAACAATCAGTAGACAATCAGCAAAAGTAATCAGTAGGAAATCAGCAAAAACAATCCATAGACAATTAGTAAGCAATCAACAAAAGGGCAATCAGCAAAAACAATCAGTAGGCAATCACACAGATGTATCATTATCAAGTGAAAAGTTATGTAGTTTTCATCACAAGCTAGATCTCTCTTCAAAATTAAAAGACTAGTTATAAAAAAAACAAAGCAAATTTTTTTAAAAGAAAATATATGTTTAAGAGAGGAAGAGGACAAAGGTCGTAATTGCAGGAAACGTGGAGCATACCAAAAAAAGGGTGAGATGAACAACAAATTGTAAGCTACCTTAACAGTAAATCATAAATCGACATTCACCTTCATTTAATTTCTAGATAAGAGTGATATACAAAAACCAAAAAGTGAAAAATAAACAGTATGCTAAAGTAAATCAGTAAGCTACCTTATAGTTGGTAAGATGAACGAAATAAGGGAGGGTCAATCGACGTTGAAGGGAGATGAATCATGATGTTGAAGGGAGATGAATCGATGTTGATTAGAGAGGAATCCTGATGTTGAAGGGAGAGGAATCGATGTTGAAGGAAGATGAATCGATGTTGATTAAAGAGGAATCCTGATGTTGAAGGGAGAGAATCGATGTTGAAGGGAGATGAATCGATTAGAGAGGAATCGATGTAAAATTACTTCTAGGGTTTAATGGCATGAGGTGATTTTTTTTTAGAAGATGGCATGAGGTGATTAAAGTGATGGAGAGGGCTTTCCAATTTTAATAAATGAAGCTTTAATTTATTCGTTTGGGCTAGGCTTAACACTAATTTTTATGGGCTTAAATTTTTTGAAGGTAAAAAAATGAAAACAATATACAGATTGGGAAAATCAGAGGAATGTCTACAATTAAGCCACCCAACATGAAAAATGGCTAATCACTTTTTTAGTTTGAATTATGTCTAAAGCCTATATTTAGTAGGGGATTTTAGTACCAAATGGACTTGTTTACCCTTCGTCAATTTCTCCTAATGTTGAGAATTAAAAATAGAATATTTTAAAATATAAAAGGTTAGGAAGTGAGAGAAAACATAATTTAACGTGGATTTAACAGAGATGATTAATTAAATAGACAGAAGATGTTAAAAATGATAAAATACACTTATCCCTATTTCCATACATGGTTATACCCCACCCCCAATAATCTAGATAACTTAAAAATGATAAATGAGTCTATATACCGGAGGAAGTAATACATCCATCAATGGCGGTGTTTGTATGTCTGCAGAAAAAGTAAAAAAAATACCCACCGGGGATGTGTATACCTACAGAAACTGTTCTAGCCACCTTCACGCAATGAAGGTGTGTGTATGACTGCACACAGACTAATACGGGGGGCAGCCTGTGCCGTTTGTGCAGCTGCAAACACTAGAAAATTCCATCAACAGTGTGGGTGTGTGCATCCGTGCACGCATAATAAAGATGGGGCGTAAAGGAGTTTGGGAGTTGTTTTCATTACTAAGGACGCCAACAACTTAAGAAGAGGAAATTGGTTTTTTTTTTAAAATAAGGTATCGCTTCCCAAGGAATGGGTATGATTTGTTTTATGGGGTAGATGGAAAATTCGGAACACGCTACCTTGAATTAAATCATCCGCAAAAGGAATCGGCAAACTCCAAATCGAGAACTCCAATATTCAAAACTCAGAAGCGAACAAAACTCAGAAGGCGCATACGTTCACCCTAGAAGCAACAAAAACGCAGTTGCTCTTCCGTTTCTCCATAACCTACTTCGACATCCTTCAAAGTAGAACACAACGCATTCGATGGGTACGTTCGACCTACACTCGCCATTTCTTTCTCGCAATTCTTCTCCATCCATGTTTTACCACCATGTTTTACTAACGAAAGACTTGAAGAGATTTGTTTATATTAAAACCAACGGAAAACTCCAAGATTTCAAAAAAACTATATAATAGCTGGTGATTCCTTTAGGGATTTGGTTGATCTCCAAATTTTTAACGGATTTGTTTATATGGTGATTCCTTTTTTTAAGGGATTTGGTTGATCTCCAAATTTTTAACGGATTTGTTTATATTAAAACCAACGTAAAACTACAAGATTTAAAAAAAACTAAATAATAGCTAGTGATTCCTTTTTTTAAGGAATTTGGTTGATCTTCACATTTTTTTAAGGGATTGGGTTGAATTCCGCCTGTTGAATTTGAGGGGACAACAACTGTGCAACTTTTGAAATTATTGTATTGGTTCATCTCGTCCCAAATACCATAAAAAAAAACACTATAATAGAAAGGGAGGACATGGTTGGTTGTTGTGTGGTTGAAGGTTGTTGATTGTTGTGTGGTTGTTTTGTTTTTGCAGAATGACGGAAAATGATGCTCGAATTTTTTCTCCTAGATGGTGGTGGCAAATGGAAAAACGAAAAAGAAAGGGTTCAAGAATCAAATCTGGAAAATGCAAGACTTTACCTAAATGTAGGGGTATTTGTTGGGACATAAATTAGTTTTTGACCGGTGTATGTGTGGATCCTTAATTTTAGGAAAGAAATAACAAAATTAAATTCACCTCCTACTTACACACGTCAGATCTAACCCTAACATTAAATATGTGTGACGCAAGGACTATATACCCCCACTAGTGTGCCCACGGTATCTCCGCCGTGTGTGTGGGATATACCCATCCGATCACACAAAAGATAACGGAAAAAACAATCGTTTATTTTTAACCTGTAATGTTCCACGTCATTCAAACTAATTAATCCTGCAAAAATTAATAAACAAATTTCAAATATAATATTATTTAACAAACCAAATGTTAGGAGGGTGTAATAGACAATAAACACAAACAAATCTTCTCCTAAAAAAACTCTAGCCATGAGTTACAACCTAAACCCAGATTTAGACAAATTTCATTAACGGTATTTTTCTATAGACATTCCTCTGATTATCCCTATACAGATTTGTATCACTGTATCAGCGGAGGTGTATCGGGTGTGTATCAGCAGAAGTGTATCAGCTTGCAATCATTAAGGGTAGTGATTAACCCGTGATTATTGTAAAGCGTAATGGAGAGGGTATTTTCGACTTTTCAACTTTTAAGTTAATGATTACCACCTGATTAACACGTGATTACCCTGATTTTTTGCTATATATGCAAAAACTAAACATAGTTGCTACAAATGCAATTAGTCTATTTTTTTTTGCTTTTTTTGCAATTGCCCCTTTAGATGGAGACAAAATGGTTTTAGTTTCTATGAATTTGGTTGGGCATAAATGAGAAATGTGATAGAAATTTTTTCCTCGAATCGTGCCTATAAGTCATTATGGAATCGTGGTTATAAGTCATAACTCGGTAGTAAGAAATGTTGAACAATTTTTATGTGGACGTGGAATTGAAGGTCAAGCTGAAATCTATAGTCTAATGTTGTATCAACTAAACGAGAATTGTTGACACAAAATAGTTGTCGTCTTCAACCTATTAGTGATACGGAATATATGTCATTATTGACATTTGGTTGACAAAAATTTACTGTCATCAATGTAGATTAGTTGACAAAATATGATATGCGTGAGTTATTTAGTGACAATGTTTAAGTGTCATAAAATAACGTCTTTTGACGAAGAATAATAGTCATTAATCGTATTATGAAGATAGAAAAAAGTTGTCAATAAACAATCAATAATGACAATTTTTAATTCATGTCATCTATAGAATAAAGACGGCAGCAACTATAACAACTAAAAAAAACTGTCATCGAAAGTGTTGATGACAGTTTTTCTTTGTTATTATAGCTAAGATTTCTAGTTGTGATTATATATTATACTTACTATATGGTTAATCTGTTAGGAGTGCTAACAAAGTCTCACATTGGTTAGGGAAGAGATTGATCCATGGTATATAAGTGAGGACAATTATCTCCATTGGTATGAGGCCTTTTGGGTGAAACCAAAAAGCAAAGTCATGCGGGTTTAGGCCCAAAGTGGACAATATCATACCAGTGGGGAGATATGTGGAGTTCCGTTGTCCTTATCAATTGGTATCAGAGCCATGGTACTCTAGCTGTGTGGAAAGTTCCTCAGATTCCGAACAAAGAGAACTCCCCGGTTCGAACAAAAAGTGCTTGAGTAACAAGCAAGAAGTATAACACTATCAAAGTCGGCTAGATTGATAGAAGGAGAACCCTATCAAGAAGATAGGAAGAGTAGATCTTTGTTCGAGAGGAGGCTCCAAGTGGTACTTTGTTCGAGGGGAGGATTGTTAGGAGTGCTAACAAACTCCCACATTGGTTAGGGAAGAGATCGATCCATGGTATATAAGTGAGGACAATTATTTCCATTGGTATGAGGTCTTTTGGGTGAAGTATAACACTATCAAGTCGGCTAGATTGATAGAAGGAGAACTCTATCAAGAAGATAGGAAGAGTAGATCTTTGTTCGAGGGGAGGCTCCAAGTGGTACTTTGTTCGAGGGGAGGATTGTTAGGAGTGCTAACAAACTCCCACATTGGTTAGGGAAGAGATCGATCCATGGTATATAAGTGAGGACAATTATTTCCATTGGTATGAGGTCTTTTGGGTGAAGTATAACACTATCAAGTCGGCTAGATTGATAGAAGGAGAGCCCTATAAAGAAGATAGGAAGAGTAGATCTTTGTTCGAGGGGAGGCTCCAAGGTGGTACTTTGTTCGAGGGGAGGATTGTTAGGAGTGCTAACAAAGTCCCACATTGGTTAGGGAAGAGATTGATCCATGGTATATAAGTGAGGACAATTATTTCCATTGGTATGAGGCTTTTTGGGTGAAACCAAAAAGCAAAGTCATGCGGGTTGTGGACAATGTGGACAATATGGACAATATCATACCAGTGTGGAGATATGTGGAGTTTTGTTCTCCTTATCATAAATCTTCTAATAATATACATTAAATTCTTAATTGAAGAAGAACTATTCCCTAACTTCATCGTTTGTACTCAAAGATTCAAGCAAGTAAATTATTGTTTTATTTGATTTTTGCTTTCAATTTATGCTAGGTTATGAGATAAATGTTCTTGAAATTGTTTATGCTATAAATGATAATTCAAGAAGTTTCCTAACATTCAACTTTTCTCTCATGGATGGCTTTGGTAAGTTTTCATAAATTACAAATCAAGTACGAGGGAGGGAGAATAGTGAAAGTTATACTTCACCAATCATAGTTCAACTAAATAATAATAAGTAGTTTGCATTTGGCAATATTTTGGGACATAAATTTTTCTAATTCCCAAAAATAATTTCTCAACAAGACTAAAAAAATTCAAGTTTTGGATATATATGTATATAAGCCAATGGAAAGCCATGGAAAACTTCATTGTTGAAGTTGGGTAGGAAGTGGAAGATGACCCTTCTCTTGCAAGCTCCTCACAGTTTCATATATGCATTGTTTGATTGGTGTGAACTCCATTCCCAATGACTTCAGCTTCTCAACAGTGTATTTGTAGGGTTTCTTCTTGGGATTCACCTCATCAGAACACCTATCAAAATTCAATCAAATATAACCCATTATTCTCTATTGTCAAATTGCTTCTAACAAATATTATATAGTGTGTTGTAATGTTATTTAATTGATTAAGAAAAAGGTGAGGTGCTTAAGTCAAATTTTGCAAATGCTTTTTCTCTTTCCCAATTAACTTTATTGGTCAACAAAGTATCACTCCTATATAATTTATTCTTTTTGAAAATTAAGTCAAAGTTTTTGAAATTTCCTTGAAGAAGAGCCTTTTAGGTTGCTATAGTAAAATTGAAAGTTGAAATCTCACTATTCCTAACTCTATAAACTTGGAAAGAAAAACAATTTTCTCTTTAAAATAAAAATTAAGCTATGTTTTGAATTTCTTATATTTATTGTTTGTTACGTCAACATTTTTTTTTATGAGTATTAGAAATTTTCCCAGGAGAAAACTTACTTCATGGGAATGGGATATTCGGGAAAAAACTTGGCAAGAATATCAACTAATTCTCCGCGATGAAGCATGCTCTCAACACAAATATATCTGCCTGAGGCTGAAGGAGTTTCATAAACCAAAACATGAGCTTTTGCAACATCCTTAACATCAACATAACCTTGAACAGCATTAACATATGTCTTTGCAGATCCTGTCAAATACTTCATTATATGAACAACACTTGCATTCACACCATCTTGCAACAAAGGCCCCAAAACCAACATTGGATTCACAACTACTAAATCAATTTCTCTTTCTTTTGCCACTTCCCATGCTGCTTGTTCTGCCACTGTCTTTGCATAACAATACCAATTCTGTGTGCATATTTTAATTTTCATTGTTAGATTCATGTGTATTTTAAAAAGAACAAAATTAAGGGTTATTATAAACGTTAATTACCTTGGTGTTCTTGCAAAACTCAAGATCACTCCAACAAGACTCATCCACTACCGTGTCCGGGCTCCGATTAGGGTTCATGTATACGGTACCGATCGATGACGTGAACACCACGCGGCGGACTTTTGCTTCGGCGGCAGCGGTCATGACGTTCTTTGTCCCGATTATGGCTTGCTCCACCTTTTCCTGTAAAATATTTTGATGCAAGCTATTAATCACTTTTTCAATAATCAAATAAGAAATTACAAAACTAAAGCCCTCTCGTTTCATAATTTTCAAAAACTAGATGGTTATGAAACTGGACGTATGAGATTGATCGAGAGAAAAAGATAAAAGTTCTTACGGGATCATCAGTCACCGGAGACGCGGTGTGGAAAACACCATCACAACCCATAATGGCTACTTTAAGGCTCTCAAAATCAAGAAGATCAGCACTGAACAAAGACAAGCGGTCATTAGCTCCTTCCAAGGCCTTCAAATGAGCATTCTTTTGGTCATCTGGGTTTCTAACAGTTCCTCTAACAGTGTAGCCCTTCTCAAGGAGTAGCTTCACGAGCCAAGAAGCAATGAAGCCTCCGGCGCCGGTGACACACACAACTTGGCCGGAAACTGGAGAGTTATCAATTGGCATGGTGGATAGGGAAAAGGGTTTGTTTTTGTTTTGGAAAATGATAGAAAGTTATGAAGAAGAAAGAGGAATAATGTGTGAAAGTTTGAATAATTTGAGAGATATGGATGCACAAAAATGAGTGGCGCTTTGGCTGCTTTTTATAGGGAGTGACAAATGGAAAAGGAAAACTCACCAACCACCACTTTAATTAAAATAAAAAAAAAATTGCAAATGTGTTTTGTAAATTTGTAAACTGTTTAATTATTATATATTGGGGTTTTCAATTTGAATATTTGGGTCAAAAGTTGAGATCTCTCAAAACCATGGTGCTTCACCGAAGGTGCCTAGCTACTTGTTTCTCTCTCTCTACTCGCAATAATTTCTCAACAGTTTTAGATATTTTCACTTTTTTTTTTTTTTTTTTTTTTTTTTTTTTTTAAGTATATTGGGGTGAGGGAATTCGAACCACAGACCTCTTTGTCGTCGAGATATACATATGTCAGCTGAGTTATGCTCGGCGATATTTTCACTTTCTTCTTCTAATTTATGTTTTTTTTTTCTTTGTCATTTAATTTTGGGGAAAATTGTTTTGTTCTCAATCAAACCTAACTACAAATAATATTTAGAAAACAATTAATCTCATTTTGTTCCCGAAGTTTCAAGGTTATTGTACCAAAACTCCTGGAGCCCTCCGACATTCTCACAGAAAGAAAACATAGAGGTCTAGCGATCTCTCCTAGTCGTCGTTTCAGTGTTCTTTCATTTTGTAGAGACGAGCAACAATTTTCATGTTGGTGGAGACGGACGCATTGTTTTCGAAATGGATGTCTGGGCATTGAGAATGAATGACGCTTTCAGAGACGAAAGGCCATGGAGAGATATCGTCTGTGATCCATGAAACTCAGATCGGAAAATCGTATCCAAGCTCTGTGACTAGTCTGCGCTCTTTGAATTTTTAAAACTTAGTGAACGAAGATTTGAGTTGATTCCTGAACATTAATTCTGATATATAAGTAAATTGAAAAATAATTTTAGATAAATTAATTAAAAATTGGTTTTACCAAACATCCTAAGGTTGTGTTTGACTTTGTTTTTAAGACCGTAAAAGTGATTATAAAATAATTTTAACTATGTTTAGGCCTAGTTTAGGATTGCGGTGACTTTGAAAATAATTGTTGTCAACGTGCTTTTAAAAAAAAAAAAATGTTTGGTAAATTTCAATTCTAAATCTGAAAAAATAGCTTGGAGTGTTGGTAAACTAATACTGAATTTGGAGATTTAACTCTAATAACCAAAAGTAGACATATAATTTCAAATAATTAAAATTATAAATTATATTTTGTTTAATTTAATTTCTTTTGATAAAAATGTGTGAGAAACAATTTTTATTGTTCAATTTTAATTAAAAAAAAATATAAGAAAAATAAATTAATGTTAATTCATTTTAATTTTAATTTTATCTACCTTTAAAATTATTTGATAATTAATAATTAATATTACTTCAATAAAACTATATAGATAGAGTTGAAGGTTGGATTTTTTTTTTTTCTTTTTTTTTTTTTTTGAAGGGATAAAATGGTTATTATGAAGTGGGTTGGGAGGGCTGTTTTTTAATAATATTGTAATTTTTAGAACTTTTTATAAAAATATTTTTTAGGTTTGAAACTATTTTTAAAAATATAATTGTTTTAAAGGGAAGTCGTCTTTTAAAAAACGACATCTACACCGCGACCAAAGGTGATCTTGCTTGCTCCACGTGGATGAAGGTCGTCTTTTGAAAAGACTATCTTGCTCCACATGGATGAAAAGACGACCTTCATCGGCATCTAAGTTCCTTTTATTAAAAAATTGATATCTTTTTAATCATAGATATTCAAATTTTTCTTAAAAGATATGGTTGCAAAGCTAACAGAGATAACTTCAATTTTGATACCTGATTTCACTATTTTTTGAGTTGTGTATCAAAAAGATAAAGACCATTGAAGTTGAACTATAGTTCTGCAAATTTCAGAACTGACGATTTTTTAGAACTGCATCCAAAAATTGATATATTTTTACCCAAATACTCAAAAACTTCGAAAAGGGTACTGTTGGAAAGCTAACACGGAGAGCTTCAATTTGATACCTGGTTTCACTATTTTTGGAATTGTGTATCAATAGATATATATCGTCAAAATTATGAAATCTTCACTAAACCTAGAACTGAAGATATGACTGTAAACTTCAAAACTGTAGCTAAACTTCGACGATATGTATCTTTTAATACACAACTCTACAAATAGTAAAACTAGATATAAAATTGAAGCTCTTTGTATTTGCTTTTCAACCGTACATTTTTCAAAATTTTTGAATATCTGGGTAAAAAGATATCAATTTTTGAATGCACTCCAATCTTCAGTTCTGAAATTTGCATAACTATGGTCCAACTTCGATGATTTTTATCTTTTGATACACAACTCTAAAAATAGTGAAACCAGTATCAAATTGAAGCGCTCTTTGTGTTAGCTTTCCAACCATACATTTTTTAAAATTTTTGAATATCTGGTTAAAAAGATATCAATTTTTTAATAAAATGAACTTAGATGTCGAACACGACTTCCATCCATGTGGAGCAAGATCGTCTTTTCAAAAGACAACTTTCATCCTAGTGGAGCAATCTTTTCAAAAGAGGATCTCCCTTCAAAACAACAATATTTTTAAAAATAGCTTCAAATCTAAAATATTTTTATAAAAAAATTTAAAAAGTACAATATTATTAAAAAAACAGTCGGGTTGGAAGAGGCACCAAATATTTTGGAATTCCAAAACTATTCCCTATCAAATTTTAGAAAAGCATAGATATGAAAAAATGATTTGAATTAAATTATTATAATAGACGTTGAAACTCAATGCGAAACGAAACCTTAAATTAATTTATATAAAAAAAAAATCAATTATGTTAAAAGGAAAATTGTAGTAAATGACAATTTAAGACTTATTGTTTGCAAATATAGCATGTTTTTAAAAATTTTGCAGATATAACAATTTCTATCGCTGGTATCTTATGATTGATAGAAGTCTATCGCTCACCTCAGCTTTTTATAGATTTTTGTCAGTGATAATAGTGTATCAGTGATAATAGTCTATCACAGAAGTCTATCAGTGATATAATAAAGTCTATCAGTGATAGAAACGGATTTTTTTGCCATACTTACAAAACATTTTAAAGTTTGCTAAATTTGCAATTAGTTTGGGCCTGATTGCTATTTGTGCAACCAGCTCTATGTTAAAATCTAGATTTTAATTTAATTTTCCTAAAAATCTAATAGATTTTCTAACTAATTATTTATGGGGCATTAGGGTTGGGGGAGTTGAAATATGTGGTGTGTTTGTTGAGTTTTAAAGTTTGTTGTGTGTTTGGGTAGGGAATTGTTGAATTTTTAAAGTCGGAGTTTATTTTAACTATTTTTTTTTTTTGCACAATTTATTTATTTATTTATTTTTATTATTTCTTTTTACAAAGTTACAAAATTTCATTAAGGATTTTTTCCAATAAATTTTAAAAATGAATTTATTTTATTTTATTTTATTTATACTTTACGAAATTCTTTGAAACGACAAAAAAAAAATTTAGCACCATACCTCACATCATTTATCTCTTCCATTGATTATAAAAATAAAAATAAAAAAAATTATATTCATTTTTGTTACGACTATCCTTCATTTTATGAATTCTTTTTTTTTTGTTTTTATTAATATAGGTATATTTAAAAAAAAAAAAATTAAAGAAAAATAACAACAGATAAGTATGGTCTTATTCTGCACACTTAAATTTTAAGAATACGATTTTTGCTTTTTATTTATGTATCCTTCACAAATTTCTTTGGAGGTAACAAAAATATTTTTGAGTACAATACTTCACATTCTTTTTTTAATATCACTCACATTAATTATTTAATATTTTTTAGTACAATACTTCACATCCTTTTTTTAATATCACTCACATTAATTATTTATTTTATTTGGATAGTTTTGAAATAAAATAGAGTCGTCTAATATTGGGTTAAATATTACATGTGAATTTGAAATATTTTAATTTATTAATTTAAACGGATTCAGATGTTTTTATTTCTTAGTAGTAATACTACATTTTGAATTTTGTTCAAGTCTCAATTTTTATTCAACAACTTAATTTATATTTAAAATAATAAAAAAAAAAGTTGAATTACATTTTTTAGTCATTTTACCCGGGTTTAAATTACATTTCTTTTTAAATGATTTAAAATATCGTGGGTGGGAGAGAGCGGAGGAAGAGAGCAGAGGAAGAGAGAGAAATGTGTTAGCTTGAAGAATGGTACAGACTTCAAAAGTTAAGTAGGGTGAGTTTAATAGTAATTACTGTTGAAGTTTGAGATAGTAATATTGTTGAAGTCGGGGGAGTTTAATTTTTTACCTGAGTTCAACAACCCTATGGGCCAAACCGAGAGTAAACTTACTCTCCAACTTCATGGACCAAACAACCGCTTATTCTTTTATACCTCGTTGTTGAAACATATTCACCATCAATCCTCATTATTTTTAATTTTTAATTTAATTTGTTGATTCTATATTATTTTAATGCAATTAATTTTGTTCTTAGATTTTTATGATTTTTTTTTTCTTTTTCTGACAATATGTAGAGGTTTGGAATTGAACCTAGGATCTTTTCATCATTAATTCATAAATTGAGTTATAATTTTGTTAGGCCTCAATTCTATAATTTTGTTGTATAATTTTATTGAAGTAATATTAATTATCAAATAATTTTAAATAATAGATAAAATTAAAATATCCAATAACATTATTTTTTTTTCTTATATTTTTTAATTAAAAGTGAAACAAAAAAAATCAGGTACAATTTGTTATAATAATTGTTTCTCACCTGATTTTATCAAAATAATTTAAACTAAATAAAATATAATTTGTAATTTAAATTATTATATTAAATTTAATTTTATATATTTGAAATTATTTAGGTCTACTTCGCATTATACTTTGCTTGGCCACAAGTGGATCCCGCGGGAAACTTCCTTTACGGTTTGCACCCCCCTCTCGCTGGAAGCAAGCAGTGTCCGAGTGGCTGATCTGCTAGATGAGGCAGGACATTGGGACAGAGCGAAACTGCAAACTTACCTGTGGAAGGTGGATATTGACATTATACTATCTATCCCAATCTGTCAAACGAGGGTATTAGATACCTGGATCTGGCACTATACAAAGAATGGAGACTTTACTACAAAAAGTGCATACAAGGTATTCATTTCCTCTTTGTGTACCACAAGTAGTTCCAACTCGGACAGAGTCACTGCTTGGTGGAAATTGTTGTGGAAATTAAAAATACCTAATAAGATTAAGGTATTTATGTGGAAACTATACCATGATATTCTTCCAACCAATCAAAATCTTTGTAAGCGTACTATGCCAGTGCATCCGTGGTGCGTATATTGCAGAATGGAACGTGAGACTATTTTCCACACTTTCTTTGAATGCAAGAGAGCTAAGGCGATCTGGGATCTTCTTCTCCCGAGGGTTCGTGAGCTGATGCGCCTTCTTCCCACGGTCTATGATATTCTGTTGGAGTTTTCGTCCACCTCTACTACTGTCGACATGGAGCTGCTATGTGTAGCATGTTGGGCCTTATGGAACGATAGAAACAATCGGGCTAACGGTCTCCTTATTCCCTCAGCCAACCTGAAAGAAGAATGGATTCGCAACTATCACATGATTTTCAGTCTCTCTAATGTTCAGGAGCCTCCGTCAGATGGACCTAGTGAGTTGATCGCGGCTGTCAGTCCAGTATGGATCCCCCCGATTGAAAATGAGTACAAAATGAATGTGGACGCTGCATGCCATCCGACAGAGAATAAAACAGGTGTGGGGTGGTCATCCGTGATTTCAGAGGGAACTTGGTAACTGCCTCCTCAGTTTGCATCCTGGGGAAGCTTGACCCGTTGTCAGCTGAGTCATTGGCTCTTCTCCATGGTTTGAAATTGGCGGCGAGTAAGGGCATTTATAATATGTGGGTCGAGTCTGATGCACAAGTTTTGGTGAAGGCTATTCAATCCCATGATTTGCAATTGTCTCCTCAAGGGGCTGTACTTGCTGAGATTAGAGATTGGATGAGTGCCCTTCAGATTAAAGGCATGACGTACATCCCGAGAACAATAAATCAGGTAGCTCATAATGTGGCAGCTCAAGCTTTTATCCTTGGTGGTTCTTCATCTTGGGAGGACCCTATTCCAAATTGGCTTCAAGTTATTCTAATGTCTGATTGTAGTCTCTGTAATTCTTATCGGCTTTCGGGCCTCATTTCTTGATTAATGAATGTTGTTTGTTTCAAAAAAAAAAAAAAAATACTTCGCATTATACTTAAATTTCACCAATTCGATATTAATTTATCAAATAATTCAACTTAATTTTTTTTTAAATTAAAATTTACTTAATACATCAATTAATTTTTCTAAAAATACACTTGATCACGATAATCTCAAAGGATTAATGGCTAAATAATTCAGGCCCCCGTTTGATAATGCATTTAATTTTTGGTCTTTGATTTTTTTTTTTTTTTTTTTTTTTTTTTTTTTTTTTTTTTTAGTTTTCTGTTTTTTAGAAATAGAAAACCAAACTTGATAACTGTTTTTTATTTTTTGTTTTTGAAAACATAAAAGTTCAAAATAGTTAGATAGTTACTATTTATTTTATATTTTTTTAAAAAAAATAATGTTAATTTATTAGAATAATTTTAAGAAAAAAAATAATTTTCCTTAAAAATAAAAAGATTTATTTTCTTAAAAGTTTAATATATTAGACAATTTTTAGTTAACGTTTATCAAATAAAATATGTTAATGGTGTAGAATGGATATATATATTGGTGTAACATCACAATAATATTAAAATATCATATACTAGAACTTTTTTATTTAAATAAAATTATAATATATTATATTAATAATATTTGTATACTAAAAAGATATTAATAATATTTTTCTTTTATTAAAGAATATACTAATAATATTAATTACACATCCAAAAAAAAGTATTATAAAAAAGTCAATCACAATTTGATTCCAATTAAAAAAAAAATAAAAAAAATAAAACCTTTTTTTTTTTTTTTTAATTTGTTAAGGAAGGTAAAACGTTTTCAAAAATTTTAAAACCAACAATTGGATACTAAACATAACTGTTTTCTAAAATTTAAAAATTAAAAATTAAAAACAAAAATAAAATAAATAATATTGAATTAAGATTAACAACGTGCGACATGGATGAACTAGGTTAGGTGTGTGGATAGAAATTTCAACGGTCTTCGGTCTTTGTTTGACAAACCCGACCATCCAAGTAGCCGTATACACGACAAACTGGACCCAATTGTAATGCATTTGACTAAAGTCAACCATTCAAATAAAATGAGTCAATTTTTGCAGCCTCTGTTCTTTTTAAATTTCATCTATCATATTTATGTGTGTATAATGTTAATTTATAATTTTAATCTCTATGGTTTAAGATAGATTTAAGCCCTAAGTTAGGTTTGTTCTTACAATTTTATAAGTTCACGAGTTGTTTTTCTACTTTAACTTGTATGGTTTGATACTTGAAACAACTTTCATGGTAAGTCAAAAATTATAAATTTAAAAGTTATAAAAACTTAACTTTATTGAAAAGCATAAAAAAAATGAGAGAATTAGGACATGTTTGGGAGTGATTATTGAATTATTGGTTGTAGAAGAAAATATTTAATTACAATTGATTTTCATAATAATCATTTTCATGTTTGGTTGGGTGATTGTCCCATAATTAGAATTAGAAGTGATTTTGAATTATTATGTTTAGTTTAATAAGTGATTTTAGAATTATTAAATCACTTAAAAATACATTAGATGTTTGAAAACACATTAAACATTAAATTACTTGTTTGAAAGTGATTTTAAAATATGTTTTTAAGTCAATCAAAACCAAATTAAAGTTTTGTTTTTAACTTATTTAGTAATTGTCATATTTAAATTTTCAAATTGTCATTTTTATGTAGAATAAAATTGATAAATAATTTCGTTCAAAAAAAAAAAAAATTGATAAATAATAATAATAAATCCGAACCTAAAATAGTGCAGGATTTCATGAAATTTGGAGATAAAATTACTTATTTAGCAATTGTCACATTTAAATTTTCTATCGATAAGTCAGCATTAAATGGCTATATATTACTAAACTTTTAGTTGTCTTTTTCTTTTTAATTACGATGAAAACATAAAATTTGAATTACATTCATTCCAAACCACATAAATAATTTAAAATTATTTTTCAAATCATAAGATTATTTAAAATCATTTTTTTTTTAAACTTCCTCATTCTAAAGAGAGGATAGTGTATTGATGTATTTTAGATTAAATGGATCAAACAAGAGGACCCTACAATAATTTTAACACCATATCGAGCATAGCTCAATTGGCATAAGGTTGTGCCCGTGACAAAGAGGTCATGTGTTCAATTCTTGTTTTAAGTAGAATACTGTTGCAAAAAAAAATACAATAATTTTTAACTATTCTCGCAATTTTCCAACACTAACTAGAATCATCGGGACCAAAACCATCACCAAAAGTCATGACTTTTTCCAACAATTCTAATTAGCGGTGGGAAATAAATGTAAGCTTTTGTCTACGATTTGCTGTGTACCGTTGACAAAAATGCACTTACGGTAACAATTTGTTTATACCATCGTCAAAAGTATACTTCTTCTGCTGACAATTGTTTTTACCATTGACAAAAAGTAGTGACTTCTTCCAACACTCTTATCTAAAGTATCAGCAAAATTTCACTTGTTAAATTCTATGTTTTTTTTTTACACTACAAGAATTTTAGGATCTGCTGAAGAAATTTCTCTCGACGATTTAAATTTTGTCGATAAAACCACTTGTCTCGACGTTTTATTGTGGCGTTGAGAAAAATTGAAATTCACTCGACGGTTTACATAAACGTCGAGAAAAATTGACCTTCTCTCTACGATTTACAAATACCGTAAAAGAAAATTGGACCTCTCTCGACGGTCTACAATTTTTTTCGAGAAAAACTAGAGTTTTCTCGACAATTTAAACACCCGACGATAAAAATCGAACCGTCGAGAGAGGTTCGATCTTTTTAATCTAAAAAATGAGAAAATTGGAACCTCTCTCGACGGTTTACAAAAATTGTCGAGAGAACTCCAGTTTTTCTCGACGATTTTTGTAAACCTTCGAGAGAGGTTCGGTTTTCTTAACCTAAAAATATAACCTTCTATTCTATTTTTCCTCATCAATTTCCTTATAGATTTGGCTCCTTCGTTTCGCCCTCCACCGTCTCTTCGCTTGCTGCTCGCACTCCACAGACGCTCACCCTGTTGTTTGCAGCTTCATCACTGCTCGTCCTCCATTTAACTTCAGCTGCTAACAACTTCTTGAAACAAAAGTAATTCACACTCAATTGCTTACTTTTCTTACTCCAATTTCTTCATTTGACCCTGAAGTAATTCACATTAGATATTTTTTTGTTATACTTTATATGTCTAACTTTCTCCCTATCCAATTTCAGTTCACTACAATTACATACATCACTTTGTTATACTTTATGTCTAATAATTTACTTACATTTTTCTATTTGTGTATCAATGTTTAAAAATAGTTTTGACTAGAAGAAAGCATCCACCAATCTCTCATTCAACCAACTTGTAGATTTGTGTGGTTTATATTTAATACTTTTTTTAAGAGGGAAAGGAGGGAGAAGGAAGAAGTTGATAAGAGAGACATACATTTTTTTAAGTCATTTGATTTTAGCCCCTTAAACATCTTTTAAACTCTTCACCAACCCTCAACCTTTATGGAGGGAAACGAAGGTCAGTGAGCTTATTGATGATCATGGCAGATGGATTGTCCAGCATCTCAGACTGATTATGATGGAAGAAGATGTGGATATTGTGCGGAATATTCCTATTTGCAAATCGAGTAGGAATGATTGGTGGCTTTGGCATTACACAAGGAATGGTCAGTTCTCTGTAAAGAGTGCCTATAAACTCTACTGTAACAATTTATTAGAGACTACAAGTACCAATTCAGAGAGCTTGGAGGATTGGTGGAAGTTTGTCTGGAGTATGAAGATTCCAACTAAAATAAAAATTTTCATATGGAGACTGTTCCATAACATCCTTCCTACTAATGAAAATCTCTGTACCAGAAAAGTTCCAATTCATCCGTGGTGCGTAAACTGTTCAAAATGGAGAGAGACGGTAGAACATACCTTCCTTGGATGTAAAAGAGCAAAACAAATTTGGCGCCTTCTATTTCCCCCTACTTTGTTTGATCCCTTATGTGGGATCCCCTTTCCTGATCGTTTGTTGGTGATTTCGAAGTCGATGAAACGCAGAGATGCTGAATTGTTCTGTATTGGTTGTTGGGCTATTTGGTCGGATCGTAACCAAGTAAGAGTCCATAAACCAATTTCATCAGTTGAGGAAAGAGTCGAATGGATCCTAAATTATCAGGAGGAAGTAAACCCAAACTCTACTCGTAGTCTTGGCGTCGATAACTCAGCGGGAGATGTCCCACGATGGATTCCACCGGTAGCCAACATTTACAAACTTAATGTTGATGCGGCTGTTCACCCTCAATCTCACAGATCGGGGTTTGGGGCGGTGATTCGAGATTCAAATGGTGTTGCTTCAGTGGCTTGTTCGGAGGTCTTCGACTCTCGTCTGGACCCAATAGCTGCGGAGGCAATGGCACTACTCCGTGGTCTTCAGTTAGCAGCAAGACATGGCTTCGAAAATCTTTGTGTGGAATCAGATGCCCTGAGTCTGGTTTCAGCTCTCTCCTCACACCAGCTTGATCATTCTCCCATTGGCGCGATTCTGGCGGAAATTATTCGAGAGAGGGGTAACTTCAATCTTTGTTCTATTAACCACATCTCAAGGAAGATCAATAGGGTTGCCCACAATTTAGCAAGATGGGCCTTAACAAGTGAGATTTCTTCAGTTTGGTCAGGTTCTTGGCCGAGTTGGTTATTGAGCCTCATAAATTCAGAGGCTGTTCATTGTAGCCCTTTGGACATTTCTTCTGATTAATGAATTAAGTATTTCTTTCAAAAAAAAAAAAAAAAAAAAAAAACTAATTTCTCTTCTTCTATCATTTTGGTGGGCCACTAAATTTATTGTAGAATTTATTTTTGAGATTTGAGATGGATGGATGATATTAAGAAGGATTTACTTGATTTATTTTTCTTTTGTGGCCTATAATTAGTGTTACTTGAAGGATTATCGTTTAGTTTAAAAGATGAATTGGATCTGCTAACTTTACCTTCTCATTATATTTCTAGTTTAGTTAAGCTTAGTCAATTTAGTTGTTTAAGGTTAGTTTAGGGTTTTTTTGTTTTTTTTACGGAAAGACTAAAATTGTACTAAACTCAAACTTCAGAGACTAAAATATCGAGTTTGAAACCTTATGGACCGGAATGCTACTAAATTCAAACTTTATGGACCAATAGTGTAATTTTTTCATATAAAAATGTTCAAGTTCAAGGAGGGCACGTGCCCTTTGGCTCCTTTGTGGATTTGCCCTTGAATTCAATCATACATCGACTTTTTATCATCAAATTTTAACAAATATCTTACAAGACCTAATCGATCATTTTTAATTCATTAAGGGTAAATATGAGTATTTGAAAGATTAATAGCCAAATTACATATTGTCAACTAATGTTAGAATGTTTGAATTGGAATCAATGATGTGTGGTGGTGTAGTTTGTTATCACGTCATATACAATTATTTTTAGGTAAATAAATTTTGAATTATAACCAAATTGAAAGAAAAATATTGAGATTAAAAAAAAAACCTAATATTGACAGACAGTAGAGGAACTACCAACTGTTTCCACCAAATCCAAATCAATTATCAATTATGTGATGTTGGCTCTTTTCTATTTTTTTTTCTTTTTTATTTATTCTTTTTGAAATATCTAGTTTTTCTTTATTCAAACTAATAATTTCGGTCAAAGATGAGAAATTTCCACCCGAGTTGCATTATCCATTTTTTTTTAATGTATTTTTAATGCGGGTGGAGGATTGAAACGCGAACCTCTTAGTCAATAATACAACTTTATACAATTGAGTTATGCTCGATTTGACGCATTATCCAAATTATTGTCTCATGTGGAGTTTGGAATATTCAGCAAGAATTTTGTATTTGAATTCCTATATCTTAAATAACTTAACTTTTTATGTCATTATTTATTTTATTTTTTTTAATCAACAACAAGTAGGAAGAATGATTCAAATCTCCTACCTAAAAAAAAAAATACATATCAATTATTAATTACGAAATACATATCAATTATTAATTACGTTTTGTTATGGTTTGACATATTTTAATTCAATTATATGAACATATTATAAGGAAGAACTTATATTGGAATAAATTGATACGGTAATAAAGTTTAAGATTTATGAATGAAATTGAAAAAAATTAATTATCAATAGAAGTTTTCAACTTCTTGTAATATTAAAAACCTTATTTTCCTAATAAACCTACCCATCATCATTAAGCCTCAAAAAAAAAAAAAAAAAAAAAAAAAAAAAAAATTACCCATCATTATTTCATCAACCCTATGGTTCTATATATATCCAAGTAGTGTTGGTATTATTTCATCATTATTTCTATTATTTTAGATGGCTTTAAGACACAAAGTCCTCTCTTTACTTTGGGCAATATTTTGCTTGATTAAAGAGAGAACAAAAAGTGAGTTTTATGACATAGATATGACATAAATATGATTGCATCATAGATAATGGACTGTAGTGAGAATTCTACAACTGACTCCTATTTTAACTCATTTGTCAAACTGACCCGAATCTAAAAAATAAGTCAAATAAACCTCTGACATCATCAATTTTTTTTTTTAATATTATTTTCTAGTTCTAGCGGCTGGCGCGGGCTGATCTCGCTCTAGTTCGGGCGCGGACTGGTCTCGAATCTGAAAAAAACTTCAGTTCTTAAAATTTTCAGATCTTAAATGAAGCTAGAGCTAGAGCGAGCCTGCGCCCGCAGCTAGAGCGAGACCAGCTCGCGTCTGTAGCTAGAGCGAGATCAGCCCGCGCCCGTAGCTAGAGCTAGAAAATAATATTAAAAAAAAACTGATGATGTCAGTCGAGGTCAGTTTGCCTTTTTTTCAGATTCAGATCATTTTGACAATCTGCTTAAAATAACAAGTCACAATTTCCTGTATAGTGCTATTTTAAGCAAAATTTATAATATTCCAAACATAATTTATTAATGTTTAACATGCTTAGATAGATGGTTGACAACTTGATTTTAATTTCTGGAGAGTATAGCATTTATCTCACTTTATATAAATTTTATTTGACTTACAAACTATAAGTATATAAAAATAGAGTAATTTAGGCTTTGGTTTGATAATTATTTACCTTTTCTTCCATTAGGAGTACACTTTTTTTGTTATTATTATTATTTCTACTCTATATCACATTCGCATGTGATTCATTTCGTTAGGTATATAAGGAAATGTTGGGGAGTCCGTTGATCAAAGTGAGTTATAAATTCGCGTTTCGAGCCTAAACTTATTGATTTTGGTTCTTATCGCCAAATTGTTTTTTATTGCATTCAACACAAATCTATATTCAACATTAGCATAGCTCAACCGACATAAAATATGATCTAGTGACTAAGATGTCACATGTTCGATTCTCCCACCTTACATGTTGTCAAAAACAAAAAACACAAATCTAGACAATTTGCTTCCAAATCTAAAGCTAAAAAAATCAATAGACATGTCAAACCGAACATAGCTCAATTGGCATAAATATGTGCCCTCAACCATGAAGTCTGAGATTCAAATCCTCTTCATGTTTGTCCATGCCATATAAAATTTCTACTTAATAAACATGCTTTTGTACAAAGTTAAAAAAAAAACTAAAATGTTAACAGTAGCTCAACATACATATTGTATAAACTATGAGTAAAATGTCTCAAGTTGGAACTTCTTTTCTACGTGTTATAAAATAAAAATAAAAAAACTAAAAAAACATTTGAAAATAAATGTGTATGTATATATGAACATTTTTCAAGCCATCTAATTGAAAAAGTTTAAAAGCTAAAAAAATAAAGACTTAAACTTATATATATATATATGTGAGTGTATTGTGTCCATCAAGAGAGAGAGAGTTTAAAACTAAATACATATATTTTCATTATATATATAGCACATATATAGGAAATGGGAATCCCAAGATCTATATACTAATTAAAATACATTTGCATAATATTTATATTTCTTATATATAAGAAATATATATAAGATGGGGAAATCAAGGGCTATATTTTCTCTCCCTTTACTTTCTCTACTACCTTCCCTCTAGGGATAATATATGTATTTAAAGTTAATTGGGTTTATAATGAAGCTTTTGGTGGATTTGTAATTGTAATGTTAAGATCAAGTTGGAAGTGGAAGATGGCCCTTCTCTTGAAGGCTCTTCACAGTTTCATATATGCATTGCTTCACAGGTATGAACTCCATGCCCAAATCCTCGAGTTTTTTTACACTATATTTGTAGGGTTTTTTCTTCGGGTTTATCTGGTCAGAGCACCTGCCATTATTCCATATCAATAATATAGTTTATTCATGAAAAAGAATCAAAGATATGAAAGTCATTTTTTTTTTGCAATGGTATTTTAATTAATGCAAAGATTGAACCTATGACATCTTACTCAAAGACACAACCTTATGTCAATTGAGCTATGCTCGATAAATCATTTTTGTTTCAAATCACCAAAAAGAGATATGAAAGTCATTTTTGTTTCAAATCAGCAAAAAGATGCTTAAATTAAGTTCAATATTTCTTGTGGTGATAATTGAACAAGTATATTATTCAACCATTTGACCATTTTCAATTATGTTAAGACTTATATCAATCCTTTTCAATGAGAACAAAAATTTACAAGTTCTTATTTACTTTTGGTTCTATTCGATTTTATTGAATAAGAAAACGATAATGATAATAGTAGGATTCATATATAAGTTTTTAGTTTCGGAATTTTGAGTAATTTTTATTTGATCTCTAAGTTTCAAAATGTTACATTTTTACTCTTGATTTTTTTTTTTGTTTTTTAGTTTTCATTTGATTCCTAGATTTCAAAATGTTATATTTTCACTATTTTTTTCGTTACTATTAAAATGATTTTAAAAAATTCACATCATAATTATTTTAAATTAATTAACTTTAATACGAATGACCAAAAGTGAACATTAGGAAATATGCAGGAGTAAAAATTAAAATCTTGAAACCTAAGGACCAAATGAGAACTATACTCAAAATTTAGGAACCAAATAGAAACTATACTCAAAATCAATTGATATTTTTTTCATTATTAAATTTGTTAAATAGTAGTGTACATCTCTAAACTAATATCTTATTTCAAAAAAAAATTACTGAAAATTTGTGAAGAGTCAAATATCAACTATTACATTTCTTTTTTTTTTTTTACAAAATTGTATTGGATTGCTTTTGTAATAATAATTTTAGGTTTCTAAGTTTTTATTTTGAATTATAAATTAATATTAATGTATAATAATTGCTAATTATACATACATATTTCAAAATTATATTCTTAAAGTTGTTTTTTTTTTTTATAATCATTTTTTTTTAAAATTAAGTTTATAAACACTCTCATTTATAACTTTGTTTGTTTTGTTATCTACTTTCTACTAGTTTTTTATTTTTAAAAATTAAGCTGATGTCACTTCTAAATTTTTTTATTTTGTTATCTAGTTTCTACTAATGTATTAAAAAATCAAGTGAAGTTTTAAAAAC
Source organism: Herpetospermum pedunculosum (assembly GCA_028017165.1). Lineage (NCBI taxonomy): Eukaryota > Viridiplantae > Streptophyta > Magnoliopsida > Cucurbitales > Cucurbitaceae > Herpetospermum > Herpetospermum pedunculosum. The sequence continues at coordinate 16,510,200 of CM051523.1, forward strand.
TACAAAACGTAATTTGTAAAAATTTATTTTTTTTATGGAATTAGACTAAGAATTCAAATATTTATTTAAGAAATCAAAAGAAACAAGCATAAACTTAAAAAAAAACAGAAAACTAAAAATAAAATCGTTAGAAAACAAGGTCTAATAAATTTGTTATTAATAGTTTAAAAAAATAGAAAAAGAGTCGAATATATAAAAAGCCTCCTTATCTTATCTTTCAAGATTTCACATTGGTCAATATAAGAGTCTAAGTACGTTTAACATGTTCATCATTTTAATATTGTTCCTTATAGAAAAAAAAAATTAATTAATTTTTTTTTTTTTTTGAAAGGAAATAATAATTAATTAATTAACATCTCATGTTCACACTAAGAATGAATATAATTAAGTAAATTATTGATAGGAAAATAAATAGAAGTGTTGAACTAGATTTTGTTGATTTGATATATATCACATCATTGTGGAATTTTGGGTGGTTTTTATTGAAAGTCATTTCTTTTTAGGGGTAGTTGAGAAGCACCAAGAATTCATACTTGGTTTTATTTATTTCTATTATTTTCTTCACCAAAACCCAAAAAATAAATTCTACATCCTTTTGCCTACTTTTTTATGGGTCAACTAAAACTTTGAAAAATGCAACCCTCTTCAAAATATTCAACTTTATGTTCAAGGTTAAGTTATAGGTAATAATTAATAATTTTTTAATCCTTGGAATTTCACTCTAGTTTTCATTTCAGCCCTCCAGCTTTGACTATTTTAATTTGATCCACCATTTATTTTTCTTGTGTTAAATATTGAAATTAATTATTAGAAATAATTTTTCTAAACAAATATAATGAATATTCAAATCTAGAACTGGATGACCAACGTGACCAAATCATATAAATCATGTGTTCTTGACCAAAAAGTCGAAGATTTAAATCACCCTAATACTCTATATATGATTAAATTCAAAATAAATCAAAAATTAAAAATTAAAAACCTAGAACTGCATTTTTTTTTTTCTATATAGACTATAGTAATTTTCTCAGTGCATTTAATTATTATTTAATTATTTTACATTAAAATTTAAGCTTAGTTGTATTTGGTGTTTTAGTTTTCAAAACCAAGGTCTTTGAAATTTGAATTTATAATTTTATTTGGTTCTTGAGATTCCAAAAGAGAAATGTTTAGTCTCCAATGTTTGAATTTGATTTTTAATTAGTCCTAGAAGTTTGAAATTAATTTTTGAATGGTCCTAAGTAGAGTTAATTTAGTTGACCTAAATGAATGATAATTTGGTAACATTTGCGGACTAGACTTTGATGATATGTCTTTTTCAAATAGGTTGACAATTTTTTTTACACTTATGGATCAATTAAAATTCAATTTCAAACTTCAGTGACCAATTAGAATCAAATGCAAACCTTTGAGGACTAAATTTTGAAGTTTCAATGATCAAATAGAAACTAAATTCAAATCTAATGTCAATAAATGTGTCCGTTTTGAAAACTCGGGGACCAAATAAAAACTAAATTTAAATATAAGAACCAAAAAAATGTATTTACACTTTTTATTTCCATATTTTTAGTTAAATTTCAAAAACAAAAACAAATTTGTAAGAATTACTCTTAATAAATAGATTTTGAAAACGTTTTAAAAAATTAGAGGACAAAGTAAAGAAGAAACACATAGTTGGAAAGTAGTATTTATAAGGATTAAAATAAAGACCATTGAAAACAAAATTGAAAAGAGATTTAAATAAAATAAACTTACTTGGATGGAACGGGATACTCGGGGAAGAACTTAGCCAAAATTTGAACCAAATCTTCCCGATGAAGCATAGTTTGAACACAAATATATCTACCAAAGGCCGAGGGTGTCTCATAAACCAACAAGTGTGCTTTTGCGACATCCTTAACATCAACATAACCTTGTACTTCATTAACATATGTGTTTGCAGATCCTGTCAAGTACTTCATTATATGAGCTACACTTGCATTTATTGTTCCTTGTAATAATGGTCCAAGCACCAACATTGGATTCACCACCACTAAATCCACCTCTTTCTCCTCTGCCATTGCCCATGCTGTTTGCTCTGCCACTGTTTTTGCATAACAATACCAATTCTGTCCAATGTTTTCACCAACTCTTAGTTGATTTTAGTGATATATAGACCACCATTTGATTTGTTATTAGATGCTAGAAAAAAAATTGTTTAAATATCATTTCCATCCTCTCGTCCATAAACTTTCTAAATGTCTATTTTTAATCCTTAAAACTTGAAGAAAAAAAATCATTTTGGTCTTTGTTATATTATTACTTGTCAAATGTTTATCTCTAATCTATATATGTAGTTTAAAATCATGCTCATATGAATATATGTTGGTATGATACATTAACGTCAAACATTCGTGGAGCAAAATAGAATAAATTTGAGAGTTCGATGACTCAAATGGACAATTTAAAAGTTTAGCGACCGAAATCATATTTTAACTAGGAAAAAAAGTTATCCGTTCATTCAATTTTTGTATGATACTGTAAAGTTGTAAAGTTGTATTCTGAGTGATATGATATCGAAATAAGTTTTGAAATTTCAACTGGTAAAATGAATATTTATGAAAGTTTAAAAATTAAGTCAATTACTTTAAAAAAAAAAAAAAAAAAAAATTAAGTATGAAAATTCAAGATTTAAAATAAGAAAAAAAAATGTGAGGCATGAGAATTTAAACTTGAGGTTGGAAGGAATAACTGTCCCTACCTTTGTGTTTTTGCAAAAGTCAAGGTCACTCCAACAAGACTCATCTACTACTGTGTCAGGGCTCCGATTAGGGTTCATGTATACAGTTCCGATCGATGATGTGAACACGACCCGTCGTACCTTGGCCTCTGCTGCCGCCATTATGACATTCTTTGTCCCGATTATTGCTTGCTCCACCTTTCCCTATCAATCCACGAAACTCTAAGTGTGTTAAACGACCACTAAACTCAAAAATTTAAGTTGACAAATTATTATAATCGGTAAAAAGCACAAAATCAAACACATAAGGCTTTTTTTTGCTCTAGTACTAGGTTAAACTACCACTAAACTTAAAAAAAATAATCAGGTAGATTTTGATATATATTTAATCATTTTTTTAGTACATTATTTAATCATTTATTTATATTCGGTTTAATTATAAAAAATATCCCTAAACTATTCAAAGGTTTAAAAATTGTCCTGAACTATGAAAAATGTTTAAAAAATGTCCCTGAACTATGAAAAACATTTAAAAAATGTCCTCACATTAATAGAAACACACAAAAAAATTTATGTGATTGTGGACGGTTAAATTCTAACTTGTACTTGTGTGACATGAAAAAATGAAAATGTGAACGTCTGGAGTGTTAAGAAATTCATGAAAACGTGGACATCTGATATATTCTCCACCTATATTGTCCTGATATTTTGAATCGATAAAATAGGGTTTCCATACTTTTTTTAATACCTCAGACGTCCACATTTTCATTTTTTCCATGTCACATGAGTACAAGTTAAAATTTGACTGTCCATATCAAAATTTCATGTGTTGTTAACGGTGAGGGTATTTTTGAAATATTTTTATAGTTCAGGAATATTTTTTAAACTTTTAAAAGTTTAGGAATATTTTTGATAATTTAAAATTTATATTCTTAATAGTCTCCCTCATTTATGGGTTTGAAAATTAACCGAGGCCAATAACTGGGTTTGAAAATTAACAGAGGCGAATAAGTAACTATTAATATCAATCCAAGATGCAGAGACAAAAACCAGAAATTTCTTTGAGGAGAAGCAAAATTTTACATTATGCATACACTAGTGACGTTACAAAAAAAACTACAACAAAATCTTAATTTCATACATACGATTCAATTTTTCTACAAAATTAGTGAGCTATTTTTCATTTTTAATGTATACATATCAAATTATCACTGAACTCAAAAGTAGAAGTCGTAGAATATTTAATCATTTATTCACCTTCTTAACTCGAAAATCACTTACCGGGTCATCAGTTACCGGAGATGCCGTGTGGAAAACACCATCACAACCGATAATGGCAGCTTTAAGACTCTCAAAATCAAGAAGATCACCACCGTACAGTGTCAGGCTTTCCTTAGCTCCATCCAGCTCTTTCAAATGAGCATTCTTCGGATCATCTTCATTAAAAAAATTATATTTAAAAAAAAAAGAATATTGAAAAAACTTTTAACTAAAAAAACCAACCTGGGTTTCTAACAGTGCCTCTAACAAAGTAACCCTTTTGGAGAAGGAGCTTCACAAGCCAAGAGGCAATGAAGCCTCCGGCGCCGGTGACACAAACGGTTTGACCGGAAGCTACGGTGGTGGCGGTGGCGGGGAGGGGCATTTTGAATAGGGTGGGAGTGAGAATGGTATAAATGGAGGTTGTTAAGAGTGGGTGAAAGAAGGGGGTTGATGAAGAGCCAAATGTAGGGTAGAATGTAACACAACAAATGACTAAGCATTTTTGTTTGGTTTTATAAGCCACAAAAGAAAGCCCTTTACTACAAGAACTCTCTCATCTCATACACACCTACTACTACCTATATTTATTTCATCATTTTTCTCTTTTATTTTTTAGACTATGATTATGAAATTTTTGTTATTTTTTCTAACTCTCTTTTTCAATTTTACCTTTAGGTTTTCAAAATGTTTTAATTCTATATTCTATATTCTTCTCTAAACCTTTCGAACTAAATTTCTTATTTTATAAAATTATGATGGTTCAATTTTATGTTTGGTAGGTTAATAAATTTTAAAAAATAGGGCAAATTAGCCTAATGATCCTTCAGATTTGGGTTTGGTAGCACTTGAGTCCCTAACGTTTCAAAGCCAACAATTATAGTTTGAATTTGGTTCGTTTTTGGTCCCTTCCGTCAAAAATTGTGTTAAGTCCTAACACAAGGCTGGCGTGGTACTTATTTTTAAATAAAAAATATTTTTTTAATTATTAAAATTATTTTTTTAAAAAAATTTCTTTTCTTTTTTCTTTCTTTTCTTTTTTGTTTTCTTTTTATAATTTTTTTTTTAAAATAATTTTAATAATTAAAAAAATAAAAATAAAAATAGGTGTCACGTCAGCATTTTGTTAGGACTTAACAAAAAAAAATTGACGAGGGACCAAAAACGAACTAAATTCAAACATCAAGGGTATAATTGTTATGGATTTGAAACCTTAGAGACTCAAGTGCTACAAAACTCAAACTTTAAGGACCGATAATTTGTCCTTAAAAAAATATTAAATATGATCATAATTTATTAGACACAAAATTAAAAGTTTGGAAACTTATTAATACCATCTCAAAAGTTCAAAGAATAAAATTATAATTTAATTCTAGGTTATAGGTCCTAAATTATTTCCTTTTTTAAAAAATTTATCTTTAAGTTTCTAAAAGGTTTTAATTCTATATTCTTTTTTGGTATTTCAAATTTCAAATATTTTGGATCTGGTTCTACTCACACAAGTTTTACATGATTGTTTTATAAGTCTTTAAATTTTGTGTAATAACTCTTTTATTTAATTTTGTTTTCACATTAATCATATAATAAAAATTTGAAGTCAATTTTTTTTATATAATTTATTGATAAGTATGTGAGAGACATGCAGAAGCTATAAAAAGGTCTTCTAATTAAGTGCAATAATAGAAACATTATAATTGGCAAAAAGATTGTTTTAGAAGACCAAAGATTTTAAATAATAGGAAAATTTTACACTCTTGACTCTAATTTATATATAAATCTTACCATTCTAGAAGTCTTAAGAAGGAAAATTAGGGAAACTTTTTAAATTACTTCAGACAAACTAGGTAGCAATTGCCCCTCTTTCATTCTTGCTTTCATCCTAAGCAGGTTTAGCTTTACAATTTCCTCCTTATGATTCTTTTTTTTTTTAATTAAATCAATAATTATTGAAATATTATTTAGTAATTTATTAAATACTATGCAATAACTTCGCTGAAAAAAAAATTAAGGATGACCGAGTCTTAATATCAAATGACTCGTTTTTTTGAAATATGTGTGTGTTTTGACCTTTTCTGGTGATCAGCAAGTCTCCTTCCTCTGTGAAAAGTACCACATTTGCTGAGCATGACTGTGAGGGAGACGATTATAGTGCCCTCGTACTCAGCGAAGGGTACGAATGTCTTTTTCCTCGCAATTGTGCTCAGCGTAGTGTTGATGCTAACGACGTCAGCAAATGGACAAAAAACATGTGTTTTCGAAGGGGTAAAAAATATTAAGACTCCTGAGGAGGTCATCTGTGTAAATACGAAGGGTACGAATGTCTTTTTCCTCACAATTGTGCTCAGCGTAGTGTTGATGCTAATGAAAAACATTTTCGAGGGGGTCAAAAACATTAAGACTCCTGAGGAGGTCATCTGTGTAAATATCCCTACTATTTCTAGAACTCCACATTAGTATGATATTGCCCACTTTAGGTTTAAACCCTCATGATTTTGTTTATTTTGCTTTTAGTTCCACCTAAAAGACCTTATATGAATGAAAAATGTTGTCCCTCCTTATATACTCATGATCTTTCTCTCTTCTAACTGACGTGCGATTTTGGTCGCACTCCTAACCTGAGGGAGTAGGATTTATTTTTTATTTTTAGGAGTTAAAAGAGAGTAGGATTAAGATGTCTCATTTGCACTAGTAATTTTTAAAGTTAGCTATAATATAGCTTTTTTTCCCATTAAACATAAAGAAAAAAAAGAGAGATTATAGCTCAAGTAATGATAGACACATCTACTCTTACATAAAAAAAGAAAAGAAAAAAAAAAGTTGCTATAAATTTATATCTCAATCCCCATGTTATAGATTGTAGCTAGGTTCGACTTTCACCCTCATTTAGAAAGTAAGATTAAAAATAATAAAGATCGAAAACAACTTCTAAGTAGATCGAAGAAAATAAAGCATAAATCATTGAAATGTCCTTTTAATTTCAACTAGACAATTATTCGAATGACATTCTTGAGTTCTAGAAGGAAATCATTTACTACATGAGAATTCATTTCACGTAACAGAATTGACACCTTCAATTATAATTTTAATCATGTAAAGGGGAGAAAACTCCAATCTAACTTTTTTCCCATTATATTTCATTCTTTCAAATAACATAAACAATTAACGATGATAGTATTAATTTTATTTGCATGGAGATTGTACTATTAATCTAATTATTAAATTTTGAAACCCTAAACTCACCAAAACCGAGCATAACGTTCTTGACTAAGAGGTCATGGGTTCAATACTTGCATTAATTAAATACATTGTCCCTATTTATGCCAGGGTCAACTAGAGGAATGATCTTTTTAAATTTGACGTTTTGATAAATGTCCAAACGTGTTTCTATTATGATAAATGACCCAAAACTAAAATAGGAGGAATGATATAAATGAGGGTTTAGTATAAAATACCTCATTGCAATCCCATAAACCATCCATATTTAAATCTTACCTAATTTGAATTTTAAATCTAAACAAAATGCAATCTCATAATTTGAAACTAAAAAAATAGAATTTGAAGGAATTCAAAATTAAAAACAAGATAATATTATTTATTTAAATTTCAAATTATACTATAAATTATAGATACCTAGCTAATTTTGATTAATCTTAGTAATTTTGAAATTGACAATTTTTTTAAAATATGTTCTACACTTAATAACATTTGAATAGCTTTTAGTAAAACTTGCAATTGAATGCAAATACCTTATATTTTCAATCCATCAAAAATCTAGAATCCATCGAAAATCTAGAAAAAAAATGTACTAGTAGTAAGGCGATGTTCGACAAGAAAATTCTCATTCAAAGCTCAAAATAAGTTAGAATGAGGATTGAGGGCAACTGTTGTGGGTGAAATAAACAAGTCCAAAATTGCTTAGGCCCAAAAGGCCAAAGTGGAAAGTCTGACCCACGAAGATCGACTGTCGCGTAAGAAGAAGAGGAGCCGACCCCAAAGGTATCGACCCCCTAAGGCGTGATGTCGATCCCGATGGAGTAGATAGGAAACCGACCCCGAAAGGGGTCGATTCAAAGAGGTTAAATCACCGACCCCAAGGGGAATCGACTCAAGTTGACGAAAATCGACTCTCAAAGGGGTCGGCCAAAACAAGTGGAAATTGTCCCTTTTTGGGCGGTTGCAAAGCAATCAATGGCCATACGTTACAGCAGCCCATCTATACACTACCTAATGGACAAAAATACTCTACGACGACTATCTATGGAAGGTCTATATAAAGAAAGGATTAAGAGTGTGAACGGTAAGCTATTTTTCTATTACAAAGAATCCTTTCGATATTCATCAAATCACTTCCAAAAGTTGACCAGTGCAAGAGATCAACTTACTTTTGTCTTGCATGCACACTCTCGTTCCTTCGATATACAAATTCACGGTTGACCAATTTTTAGTATCAACAGGTTAAATTACAAGTTTAGTCCTCAAATTTTTAAGTTTATGCCTAAGAGATGCCTAAACTTTAAAAAGTGTCTAATAAATCTTTAAACTTTTAATTTTGTATCTAATAGATTCATGAACTTTAAAAATATCTAATAGGTCTTTGATATCTTCGTAACTTTTTAAAATTAATTTATCTACTAGACATAAAATTGAAAATTTTGTGTCTAGTATAACCCTAAACTTTTAATTTTGTGTTAAGTAGGTACGTAAATTTTGAAAAATGTTGAATAGGCAACAAACGTCCTTTGTTCATGGGCGTCAAATCACTAATGCCATTCTAGTAGCAAATGAGATTGTGGATCATTGGAGGTGCTCTAAACGCAAGGGTATTGTGTTGAAATTAGACATTGAAAAAAGTTTTGACAAAATAAATTGGGACTTTATACTTATGATGCTTCGCCTGAAAGGTTTCAATGAAAAATGGATCAACTGGATTTATGCCTGCCTCTCAACGGTTAGTTAATCTATCCTTTTGAATGGTAACCCTAGAGGAAAAATATGTGCTGAGGTATTCGCCAAGGGGATCCTTTATCTCACTTTCTCTTTATTATTGCAATGGATTGCCTCTCTCGCCTACTGGAAGACGCTCAAAAGAAACATCTCATTCAAGGCTTTACTCTGACTAATAGTAACATCCATATATCTCACTTACTACATATATCTCACTTACTATTTGCAGACGATATTCTTCTATTCTATGATGACAACATGGCAAATTTGAGGAACTTACTCTACATTATCAAAACTTTTGAGATTGCATCAGGCTTATGTATAAATATACAAAAGTCTTCTATTTCAGGCCTTAATATTTCAGTCGATAGGCTTCAAGAAGCTGTCGAGATCTGGGATTGTCATATTGCAAATTTTCCCATTCAATACCTTGGCATGCCTTTGGGAGGTAATCCTAAAGCTATTTAATTTCTTTTTGGGATCCCACCATTGAGAAAATTGAGAGAAAATTTGAAAGTTGGAAGTATTCCTACATCTCTGAGGGAGGTAGGCTCACCCTTGTACAATCCGTTCTCGGTAATCTCCCAACATATTTTCTCTCAGTTTTCAATGCTCCTTGCTCCGTTTATAGACAAATCGAGAAGCTTATGCGCAATTTCTTATGGGAAGGCACTAGAAAAGAGGGAGACTCTCCTTTGGTTTGATGGGACATTGTTACTCTTCCGAAAGCTAGAGATGGTTTGGGCATTGATAAATTGAAAATCACCAATTCTGCCCTTCTTTGTAAATGATTATGGAGATTTTTTTAGGAACATGACAGCCTATGGAAGATGGTTATTGAAGCCAAATATGAATCTGTTTTACCTGGAGATATTCCCAGTAAGTGTAAATTCAAAAGCTCTCGAGATCCTTGGTTTCATATCAGCAAATTAAAAGATATTGTTCTGAACCATCTTCTTTGAAAGGTAAATAGTGGCAATAATACACTTTTTTGGTTCCACAACTGGACTCAAAATGGCAACTTTCACACTCTATATCCAAGACTTTATGCTTTAGCTTCTAATAAGCTTTTATCAGTCAAAGAGGCTTGGAATACAGACACAAATTCATGGGATTTTCTACGGAGAAGAGCTTTACTGAATAGATAACTGGAATTATGGCTTTCTCTTTCAGCTGATTGGAGTGTCCCCTCCCCTTCGACAGGTACAAATTGCATATTTTGGATTCCTGATTCCAAATGATTTTTCTCAGTTAAATCAATGAAAAATATTTTGCTTGCCGAGTCAATTCCTCTCATAACTCCAAATGTTGGGAAGCTCTGGTCTTTATACTTCCCCAAAAAATGCAAATTCTTTCTTTGGACAGTTAAGCACAAAGGTTTAAACACTGCTGACAAGATGCAAGTCTGTTTCCCCCAGTTGAATTTGAATCCAAGCTGGTGTGTTCTTTGCAAGAGGAATTCTAAATATTTGGATCATATCTTCTATCATTGCTCTTATGCCGATAACCTCTGGTCCATCTTATTTAATGAATCAAGATTGTTCGCCTCAAGACCGAACAATTTTGATACTTTCTTATCTCAAGGTTTTGACATATCTCAGACATATGCCAGAAACATCTTTTGGAGCAACATATTTGGTGCCATTTTATGGAACTTATGGTTGGAACGAAACAACCGAATTTTCAATGATAGTTCAAAGACTTTTTTTCAGGTTTGGGACGATATCATCCTCAACGCTGCTTCGTGGTGTTCGAAATCTAAATTATTTTGTAACTATGATTTATTACTCAATTGGAAGGCTTTTCTCTAGTCTCTCCTTCTCTCTTTCTCTTGATCATCAATGAAGTATCCTTTTCAAAAACAAAAAAAAAAAAAAGATTCAAAAAATTATTTGACACAAAAGTTAAAGTTAGAGGATTTACTAAACATTTTTTAAAATTTAAAAACTTATTAGACACAAAATTAAGTTCAAAATCTATAAGATACTATTTAATGTTTTAGACTAAATAAATATAAGTTTAGAGACTAAATTTATAGTTTACTAAAACTATAAAAAAGTTTTTTTTTCTTTTTTCAATTTGAAAATAGCCACATACGACACTTACAAACTTCAATGTGGTAGGTGTCCTCAAGGTCAAGACTCCAAATACACTTACAAACTTCAATGTGGTAGGTGTCGTCAAGCTCAAGACTCCAACTTGAAGTCTTTCTTCACCAAACCCATTTTAAATTATTTTAAGAAATTGACATGACTTTTTTTTTTTTTTTTTTTTTAATATAGTTTGATGTTTTGTTGGATTATGAACTAATTATTGATTGTAACACGAGTATAACTCAATTAATATAATATATAAATTAGTGATCAAGAGGTCAAAAACTCAAATTTTCTACCTGTTGTAAAAAAAACTATAGTTATCGAGTAACACGGTTTACAATTTGACATGCTGTCGCAAAATCTGGAGACATTTATTATTATTGTTATTTTTTTAGATAATCTAGTGACATTTATAAAAGACCAAATAATGTATTTGGTGGATGAGGGTTTGGTAAATTAACCTAAATTTGAATTATAATTACATCTCGTTTGAAAGAAAACATATATACATACATTAAATTTTGACATCAAAAGAATTAGGTAGTTCATTTTTATTGTCAAAGTGAGTATAGCTACGTATTCTCTCCATGGAGGTCGGAGTTTTGAATCTCTCCTACCTCATTTATTGTACTAAAAAGTTGAAATGTTTCAAAATTTATATTCAACAGAAGGATTTGTCCGTTAGAAAGATAGAAATTACAAAATTGAGTTGTTTAATAATTCTCTTTTAAAAAAAATAATAATAATAATAATAAATCCTTTTACATGTATAATTTCTGTCGTGATTATTTGCTTTTTTTATATGATATTTTCAAAAATAGTTCTCTATTATATTTATAGTGTTTTCAATTATCTAGAAGCCAACATAAGATAGTGCCATGATCGACTAGTGACTAAAAAATCACCGATTCAAATCTTCCTCCACACATAATGTAAAATATATATATATTATCTAGAAAGAACAAGTATGCATGATTTTTTTAAGATATTAGATGTTATTCTTGAAAATAAATTAAAGCAAATAAAAAAAATCAACATTTAGAATTGTCTTTTAACGGGTAAAATAAGTTACACAAAGTTACAAACAAAATTTCACAAAATAGATTTAAAAACAGTTCCCAAACAACCTCTAATTTAAACATCTCATTGAAGCATATACTGTCAACCAAGAGGTGAGAGAGTTTGAATCACATATTCCACACTGAACTAAAATTAAAATTAAGAAGAAAAAAAATCAACAACGAAACAACCGTTCTAGTATTCTAGAATGACATTATTATAGAAATAATAATAAATTTAACAATTGATATAGTACTTTGGTACTATCACGTTTCATAAGTTAGGTCAAGTTGGATTGAAATTCCTTTTAAACCTCATTAAATTATTAGAGGATGTTTGGAACACCAACTTAAAAGTTGGGTGAACTAAGTTATTATAAGTCAGTCGTAATTTGACCACCACTATTATAACTCACAGTCAATAAAGTAAATATACTGACTTCAATAGTATTTACTATTTACAGACTATTATAAACCACAAACTACTATAACTACAGATTATAATAACCCACTCAGCGCCTCAAACAACCCCTTAGATTTGAAAAATGATACTCCAACTCAACTCGAATACAATAAAACTATTTGAGTTGAGTTTGTTTGAGTTATTTTATTCAAAATCTTGTAAATTTGAGATAGTATATATTCGTACTTCAAAGGTTTTTATCTGCATATTTATCTTTTAATTAATAATAAATTTGAGCTTGTTTGATTCCACCCAAACCATTCTTAAGAAAGTGCATGCATAAAGATTCAATTTATTTGAATAATTCTGATCAACTCAAAGGATATTAAAGGATTAGAGAGTTAATTAATTAACATGCATTAATCTCTCATAATAAGAATTATCATTCATCCTTTCATTGCAACTGCTATGTAAATATATGATTAAGAATCTATAAAAATAGCTTAAGTGACATAAGGTACGAAGTAGTGAATAAAAAGTCAGAGGTTAAAATCTCACTCACTCCGCATATTATCAAAAAAAAAAATATTTTCTTTAGAAATGAATTAGTAAAATTGCTTAGTTTGCTTCTCCAAAGTTACAAGATTCTCAAAATGATTAAAATTCAAAGAAAACTAGAAGGATATAACATTAAAGCTAAAGTGAAAATATGACAAAGAAGAAATCATTGATTTTTTTTTAGTACAATAAAGGTAGAGTATGGAAATTTGAACCTTCAACCTCAAAAGAAGGATTCTCAAGAATATTAAAGTTCAAAGAAAACTAGAAGGCTATAACAATAAAGCTAGAGTGAAAATATAACCGAAAGAAGAAATCGTTATTTTTTTTTTTTTAAAGAATTTAAACCTCCGACTTAAAAAAATAAATGTCAATTACCATTGCACTAAACATTTAGGTTGATATTAAAATTTTAATCTTCGAAGTAGTTTGAAGATGGTGAACATTGAAGAAAAAATTAAACCACTAATAAAGACTTTGAAAATGAATACATTATAGTTAGCTACCTCTAACTGTTCTACTCATTACCAACAAGGAGATTATAAGAAGTTCTCAAAAGTCAAAGTCAAAAGAAGTTGCCTACTTGTTTACTAATGCACTTAGGCTAGAAGATTCTTTTCATTTTCTTTTTATTTTTTTTAAGAGTATAACAATTCATAAATAGGTAGGTTTAAACCTACAAATTAAGGATAACCATTTGAATCATTCATGCCTACAAGCAAGTTTAGTGAAGTTAACATGAGCATAACTCAATTCTCATGATATAAATGTAAATTAATGATCAAGAGGTTAAAATTTGGATCTACCCTTAGTATTAATTAAATACTTTTTTAAAAAAAACTTAATTTTTTTTTTTTTTTTATACAAACAGAAAAAAGCATCCAGGTCAACCAAGAGAAATTCGAGGAGCCACTCCGGTGGGCTCCTTCCCCAATCTTCCGATAGACCTAGCTTGCAAGCCCGTTGTGCCAAAGCATTGGCCACGCCATTTAGCGCCCGATTGATGTGGGTGAACGCCACCCTTGTAGATGCTGAAGCGAGATGAAGAATTTCTTCAATGAAGAGACTAACTTCAGTAAGGTTCAAAACTTCCCCTTTAATCAGATTTATCACTTGTTGGGAGTTTGATTCAACAAAAATATGTTGATTGCAAATGGGATTGAGTGACTCCAATCCAGCACAAATAGCTTGTGCTTCCAAGACACATATCGGTAAGTTCTCCTTTGAAGACCGACAACCGGCAGAAATGAAGCGTCCAGCAGAGTCGCGAATGACCCACGCGATTGCACCTTGTTGAAGCGTTGGATTCCAGGCTGCATCACAATTCATTTTGACACAATGTGCTGAGGGTCGAATCCATCCACTGTTGGCAGTAGTTCGCCCCGTACCAGAACCACCAGGGGTCGTCACACATTGAGGATCATCTCCACTTTTATTGGACTGACCAGGTATCTCCTCATCCTTTAGGCATTTATGGACATTGAGTTGTAATGATCGAACTTGTGGTTTGATGGTGCTGTGTAGAATCAAATTCCTATAATCCCATATTTTTCACATTAGCAGAAGCATTTTCTCCATGTCCTTGTCCGTTGCATTGTTCCAAAGCCAGTCGCAATAGTCCTTCGTGCTCCATAAGTTCCTGTTGACAGCAGATAAAAAAACATTAGGGGAAGTTACCTTTAGCCATATTTTTTTAGTGAATTTACAATTCCATATTAAATGAACTGTAGATTCTTCATAACGATTACACAAGATACATCCCTTCGATATTTGCATCCCCTTCTTGGCTAAATTTGCTCGGGTAGGAATGATGTCGTTGTACATCTTCCAGCCACATATCCGGACTTTGGTAGGAACCTTTGTTGACCAAAAATGCTTCCATTTATCCTTTTTTGTATCACAGCGTGAAGAAGACTCTTTCCTAGAAACTTTGCAATCCATCCCCAACTTATAGGTACTTTTCACTTTAAACATCCCCTTTTTTTCAGGCGCCCAAATGATCTCATCTCTTGGACTAAGTTTTGACAAAGGAACATTCAAAATCAAATTCACCTCGTCAATCGGGAAGTGTTGGCTGATCATTTGTGAATTCCATGTACTGTCAGGCAATATGAGACTCACCACAAGTCTTTTTAAAATGGGATGAGCATTATAGGTAGGCAAATGATTCCCTTCCCTTGGGATCCAAGGATCACTCCCCACAATGATACTTCTTCCATTGCCAAGACGCCATCTATAACCCTTCAAGAAGAGCTCTCTGCCCCAGAGGATGCTTTGCCAAACATAAGAAGGTTTGGAGCCGAGAGTTGCCTGCAGGAAGTTTCCACTTTGGAAATAACGACCTCTCATTACTTGCCCAAAAAGACTTATCGGATTCTTTATCAACCTCCAACTTTGTTTTGCCAGCATTGCCTGGTTGAAGATCATTAAGTCTCTAAAACCCATTTCTCCTTTATCCTTCGGAATGCACATTTTCTCCCAGCTTCTCCCATGAATTTTTCGTTCCTCTCCTGTGGCTCCCCACCAAAACTTGGAAAAAAGAGAATTTAATTCAGAACATAAATTGGCAGGAAGCTTAAAACAGCTCATAGTATAAGTGGGAATGGCCTGAGCCACAGCTTTAATGAGAACTTCCCTTCCACCCATCGAGAAGAGTTTTGTTTTCCACTCTTGAAGTACTTTCCACACTCGATCTTTCAGATTGCTGAAAATTTTCCTCTTAATATTTGTTGTCTGGGAAGGTAGCCCCAGGTATAGCCCCAGTTCAGACGATTGCTGGACTTGGAGAGCGCTTTGAATGTGGTCCACCATCTCTCTCCTTGTATTCTTGCTTGCCATAAAGCGTGATTTCTCAAAATTTATGCATTGCCCTGTTGCTCGCTCATAAGCCTTAAAGACTCTATGGATAGCCTAACAGTTCCTGGATGATGCTTTGAAGAACACAAGGTTGTCATCTGCATAAAACAAGTGAGAAATAACAGGATAGTGTTTATTTATTTGCAAACCTGTGAGATTTTTTAGCTTCACCTCTTTGTTGAGAAGAGTTGAAAAACCTTCCGCACAAAGGAGGAACAAGTAAGGGGACAAAGGATCGCTCTGCCGGAGGCTTCGAGTGGGGATGATGTTGCCCTTGGGAAATCCATTTATTAAAGTGGCAAACTGCACTGATTCCACGCAGTTCATTACCAAATCAATCCATCTATTAGCGAAACCAAGAGATTCCATCATATCACGAAGGAAAGACCACTCCACCCGATCGTATGCCTTACTCATGTCTAGTTTCATTGCAACCACTCCTTCTTTCCCGACTCGTTTGTTATTTATGGCATGAATACATTCAAAGCCAACTAACGCGTTCTCAGTGATCAATCGTCCTGGAACAAAAGCAAACTGGGTCGGGGATATAATCGAATCAAACACCATTTTCAACCTATTAGCAATGACTTTTGCTACAAGTTTGTAGGTCACATTACACACCCTAATTGGGCGATAATCTCTCATATTTTTCGGATCTTTCATTTTTGGGATGAGAACAATGTGTGTTTTGTTAATACCATTGATGCTGCCATTTTCATTCAGAATATTTAGGCACAGCTGCGTGGTCTCTGATCCAACTATATCCCAATACTTCTGATAGAAGACAACTTGAACCCCATCAGGGCCTGGGGCTTTGGTTGGGTGCATACTCTTTAAAGCCCTTTCAATCTCAGCTTTAGTAAATGGTTGTTCTTGTTCATTATTCTGCTGACCATAAATCACTTTGGGGATCCATTTGAAGACCTCCTGAAGGTCGCTTGTTCCGGGGTTTGAAGTGGTAAAAATAGATTGGAAATACCCCGAAGCAATTCTTTCTAAATCGTCCTCATTATCTTTCCACTCTCCATTATCATCTTCGATCTCATCTACCCAATTCTTTTTTTTCCTCTGGCTTGCTCGGAAATGGAACCATTTTGTGTTCCTGTCACCCCATTTAATCCAATCTTCCCGAGCTCTCTATTTCCAATACATCCCGTCCTCTTGGAGAAGAGATTCAAGTTCTTTCGCTGCCATTTGTTCTTCTTCCACCAAATCTGGAGGCCACACGGGACTACCCCTTTGTCGAATCTCCTCTAACTCCTGTTCTTTTCTCCAAATCGCACTACTAAGAGATCCTTGCAGCCGATTTTGGTTCTAGTGCCTCAAAGCTTGTAGGCAGTCCCCCATCCTAGAGCTAAAATCCATTCCTGTTGTGTATCTCTTATCATTCCATCTATGATTAATTATCTCCCTACAATCGTCAAACTTCGTCCATCCTTCTTCAAATCTAATTGGTCTCGTTTGCTTTTTATTTCTGCGTATGTGCTCCCCAGTAAAAACCACGTTTGTTAGGATTGGACGGTGGTCCGAAGTCACTAACTCAATGTGAGTTACCTTGATCTTATCACACTTGTTAACCAATCCTAAATTCATAAGATACCGATCTAATCTTTCCCATAACACCTCATTGTCATTATTCCTCTTGCACCATGTAAACGGATTGCCACTATACCCCGGATCTAACAGGTTACAATTATCCATAATTTCACGAAAGTTCTCAATTTGAATTTCATTTCGATTCCTACCACCCATCTTCTCTGAATGTGACACAATTTCATTAAAATCTCCTCCTAAAAGTCAATGGAGGTCAAACATCTTATCCAAGCGATCTAGAAGGGTCCAAGACTCCTTCCTGAGCTCTACTTAAGGATTTCCATAAAAACCTGTAAAGCGCCAACTACAATGAATCACCTTAACTATTGCATCAATATGGCCACTAGTAAAAGATTGGATGGTTACATCAAGATCGGAATTCCACAGTAACATCAACCCTCCACTTTTCCTCCCTACTTGGTACGCAAAACAACAATCAAAATTTGTTTCTCGCTTCGTTCTTTCAATCAACCGATAGTCCCCTGGTAACGCTGGAGATTACGTAACACTCTAAATGTCTCGGGGTTCCTCAATCCCCGGACATTCCAGCTTATAATTTTCATTGTCCCCGGCGGGGCTGCTTCGCAGCCTTCACCGATAATGCATTTGTTTTGGTTGTAAAAGGAAAATGAAAATTATAAATTTCAAGTGACTTTGTTATAACTATGAGTAGGTTATTAATATAAGTTATTATTATTTTTTATTTATTTACATTGGGGTGGAGATTCGAACCACAGATCTCTTGGTCGTCAACATATACATATGTCAGTAAATCATGCTCGCTTTGGTATAAGCTGTTATTGTTACTTTATAATTATATTGTATTATTTATTGTTTTGGGAAAGTGAGAGCATACTTTTGTGAGCTATTTTTATTTTTAATTATTGTTTATATTTGTGATTTTTAAGTTATTTGTAGGAATCTAGTCGTGCAAAGAAAACAAACAACTCTAAAAGATAGGCTAAGTTCAAATAAACTAGGCAAAACACATTGAAACCAAGCAGCTACAAGAATAGATTGAAGTCCAAGACCTGAGGATATAATGTTGAGTTGTCATTTATAGTGTCTTAATTCCGATAGAAAGAAGGCAAGCCAAAATTCTTAAGTAGGCAGCGTTGAGACGTTGTTCATAGCATCAAAATGCTATTAAGTAGCATGCCAAAATGCTGCCCTTGTATCATCTCAAAATTACAACAAAGGATGCACGCGTGAGGAATTTTTTTAGTGTCTCAATGATGATCGAAATGTGAGTGTGCTAATTTGGTCCAATAACCCGCTAAGAGAGAGATGGTCAAGTGCAAAAATGCACACTGTCAATCAAATAATAATTTAGAAAACAATCCAAGTATAGTATCTGAAGAGATTGTTGTAGAATTCAAATTTAAAGAAAAATTATTTTTAGATATGCAATGTAAGGTAACGAAAATAAGTTGGATGATGGTTGATAATTTTGATTTAAAAATAATGGCAAACCAGGTGATCCAATTACGTTTCAGTTTTAAAAAGAGTTACTTGACCATCTTTGGCCACACAGTCGCCACATACTACCTTGTGAGTATGGATCAGATTTATCTCTTATTCAACCTCTATTTAAAGCACAGTCTAAACAATTAAACTTAGATTTTTTTATGTTAATTCGAACTAGGTCATTTTAATCCTATAGTATTTTGTTTCGATCATAAAAATAATTGTCGAAATTTTATTTCTAAGCTTTTCTCTTATACTACCTTTATGAAAATCGTTTATTTTCCGACCAGGTCAATATCAAACCCAACATGACATACTAAATTAAGTGATGAATAAAATGAGTAAAGATGAACAATGTAAAAATGATAAACATGAGTTCACATAATTGAAGGTAATCTTTCTTCAAAAAAAATAAAATAATTGAAGGTAATCTAATCCCTAATACAAATAGGCCGACCCGACCCGACCCGTTTGATGTTTTAACTAAAACAAGACACTCGGCCGCGACCTCCTCGTCGTCCCCACTTAAACCTCTAAAACCACAGTTCTCTGTTCTCCTTCTCGAGCTCCAAAATCCAGCAATGGCAGTGCTCAAGCTCATCCTCACTCAATCCCGCCGCCATTGCCTCGTCAAACCCCCTTCTCTTTCAACTCCCCAATTTCTTCAATTTCGAAGATCCCTCTGCTCCTCTCAATCCGAATCCAACCCAGATCCCGATTCTCCCCCCAATGAATCCTCTCGAAGAGCCCCTCGTTCTGCTCCCATTGAGCCAGTCTCTTACTCCATCAAACCCAAGCCCCAATCATCTCAGGACCACGATTCCCCAGAATCCCCCCAATCTCCGCCTCCGCCGCAGCCTCCCCGACGGCCGCCGCCGGGCTCGTGGACTCGCGAAGATATCCGCTATATGAAGGATACTCCATCTATTGCTCCGGTGTCTTATCCATCGCGTGTTGCTCCGCTTCCGGAAGATAGGGTTTCGGCTTCGGGTGGAGGAGAAGAGGCTGTGGAGAGTGAGCAAATGGAGGAGGAAAGGAAGAGAATTGAGGCGGAGAAGCAGTGGATGAGGAGGGGTTTTAGGTTTCCGGAAGAGGATAAAGTTACTGCTCCATTTCCAATGCTGATCAAGGTCGAGAAGAAGGAGCAGAAGGTAGTTCTTGATTTGATGGACGCAATCCGGCAAGTGAAGGTCAGTGTAGAAGATTGTCATTTTTTTCAACTTTTCGTGAGACATTTCTCTACTGAGGGTGTTTTTGGAGAACTGAAAGCTGTTTTCTGACATTGATGGATAGTATGAATAGTGAAGTGGTAGATTGTGGAATATCTGTCTTCATGATCTCTGGAGTTGTAAAATGAATGGGCTTTTTAGATTTTAACTTATGAAATGGTTATTGACAATCTCATTGTTTAATCTTCATTGTTTTTTTGTTTGTTTGTTTGATTTAAGTTCAGGCTAGTGGCAAGCGAAATTTTGATGAGACTATTGAAGCACATGCAAGATTGGGGGTTGATGCTAGGAAAATGGTAATGTGTCTGTTATCTCTGTACTCTGTAGATTGTTCTCTCTCAGTAGGAACTGAGTTTGAATGGCTCTGTTACTAGCCTAGAAACAATGGAGTTTTAGGGGAGAGAGGAAACCTGAGAATTAATTGCTCACTCACTGGTTCGTTGGAATGTGTTACCTGTTGTTGGTTCGATTTAAGTTGGCCTTGTAGCTGCACTAGTATGCGCGCTCGAAGTAGCTTTTCAGAGGGCATATATACGAATGATCTGGTTGCCTGATTCACTATATAAATTTGTTAAAAGTTTAAATGATCTTTTGTTAAGTTATCCACATCCTTGATTTGATTTTTTCTAGAACATGGGATAAAAATGATTCCTTTATTTCGCCTGCTGATTCTGTGCACAATGATATGCCCTTTCCTTCTGTGGTATTCTACATAATTTTTACAATATTTTTATCTACTACAATATTGTTTGCACTCATAGCTTTCTTTTTCTGAAATGTAGCAAGTTCTGGGTAACATGACTCTGCCCCATTCCATCGGGAAGGTAGCATCTGAACTTTGTTTGAATGAGCATGTCACATTGGAACTCAATATTATAGTTAATTTGTTGAAAAAAATATATTACTTTTCAGACTGTCAAAGTGGCTTTCTTTGCTGAAGGGGCTGACGCTGAGGAAGCAAGGGCTGCTGGAGCCGATATTGTAGGCGGGGTTGAACTTATAGGGGAAATTGCAAGTAAGAATTGACCCTGTTGGTTTTCCTTTTTATTATTAGGGAAATTTTCATGTTCATCCTTGTACTTGTAAGTTATACTTGACAGTTTTATCCTTAAAATTTCAATTTTACTGAATTGAACCCTAAATTTGAATGAGAGGTGAAATTAGTCCTATTTAAGGCTGCTTTATATTCTCTAGGATTGTCATTGAAAAAAATGATTGTTTAAGAAGTTTTGTGGAACGGGCACCGAAGTATCCATGTCTTCTTCTTAGATCTAAATCCTTCACACAATATAATGTAGCTCAAATAGACCCAACAAAAATTATCAAAAGCTCAAAATCAAGTTAGTCCTGTCCTGTTAGTTAGACGAATGAACTTAAATTTGTAACTAACCAATGTTTGGGACTTCTTTTCTCTAACTCTTATGTACGCAGCCAGTCGGAAATTCAATGTTGATAAGTGTTTCTCAACCCCTGAAATGATGAGGCGCATTGGCAAGGTTTATAGAATTTTAACTTTTTGTGGATTGTACTGTTGTTCTATGCTTATTGAAGAAGAATACTTTTATAAAAAAGTTTACTCAAAGTTTGATCTTACTGCTGTTCAGATTTCAAAGATTTTGAGACAGCGTGGATTGCTACCAGATCCTAAAGTGAGCCCATAATCCTCTGTTTCTATGGTGTTTGTTTGCTTATCGATTGAAATCAACTCAGATGTGCTGATATATTGTATAGTTAGGTACTGTGACCAGTGATATCAAAGGGGCCTTAAAGAAAGCAAGAGAAGGTCACATGCACTTTAAAATGGATTCCACATCTATTGTTCATGTGGGGCTTGGGAAGGTAAAATCACTCTAGTTTAAAGCATATAAGCTTGGTTTTATAAGGAATGAACATGCTGAAGCTGAAGGAAAGTTTCCAGGAATGTACTCTAAATAGCATAAACTATTTCTTGTAGGTGAGTCATTCGGAAGAGTCCTTACGAGAAAATATAGGTGCATTTGTGAATGCTCTTTTGCTTGCAAAGCCTGTAGGCTTGAAAAAAGGTAAGTTCTGTCTCTTATTTTTCGTTAGTTTGTAGTTGATGAAATGAATATCAATGCAAGTTCATTCATCATTGAACATTAGTCGGGAAATATGGTTCCCATTATTCAAACTATTTTCCTGCTAGACAAGTTATTATTTATCTCATCAACTGAACGACTATTCTGCCAATCGTTGTGGCATTTTCATTGGTTTCCCTAATTTTAATTACCTGTTATTACTTGCAGCCTCAAAATATGCCGGATATGTAAATTCCTTCCACATTTGTAGCACGGTAATTCTTATAACCCTTGTTCCATTAATTGTAATATCCGAATTTCATATGAGGCATGGTGATAAACCGTTGAGTTCAACTAAATGGTTGTGTCAAAATCTCTTAGAAATTTACGCCGACTGTACAATATCCAAAATTACTGAAGCATACATTAGTTTCTAATTCCAAACTTGATGAACATGGATCGTGAAAGTTTTTTGGTTACGGAAATTGCGATAACAGACCACAGGCTTATTTTCATTGCAATGTTAAGATTTTATGTCGATGTTTAAACTGTCTGGATATTTAACGCTACGTGCTGCAAGTTACTCTTGTAGGGGGAAAAAGTTATATGTGATATTGGGATGAGTATTATTTGGATGAAATAGATGTATGTTCACATCAGAATCTATCGATCTCTTGTCATGAAACAAAGAAGTCAAACGACTCCAACAAAATCCCAAAATACTATTTACTAAAAGAGGGGGTACTGAGTAATTTATTTTTGTAGCATATATAAAAGACTTTTGGAAAGATTTGACTGTTAAAGGTCTGAAACATTGAGTAAAGGACATGAACCAGTTTTCTCTTCTAAATATGGACCATAAGCCCCCCCCCCCCCCCCCATTCCCTATGCATCATCCTTTATCGGCAGACTCTGTATTCTTCTAGGCTCTCTTTGTAAGTTGATGTCACGTAGATGCCTTTGACTCAGTGCAGCTAATTAAGTTCCTCGAAACCATAATCGTTTTGGAGTAACCTCTTTCTGATTTAAGGTGTAGACAATTTTATATGATGTCATCCAGAGTAATATTATTTGAGCATAGCTGGATAGGTTATCAGTCCTAACAAATGTTATCGAAGTACATGTTTTATTTTTCTTTCTTTATATATCCACAAGTGTCTATACCAGCTTGCACACACACCTCGACTATTCTCGCAGGATAATCGCCTAAACTCATTCCTAGGTAGGTGGCCAACTTAGCTTGAACTCATTCCTTATAAGCTTTTTATTATTTACATGATCCTTATAGACCATTGGACCAACTCATGATTATCAAAGTACATTTGTTTCAAATACATGTTTCATAAATGGGAGTGATGGTTGATGACTTTTGTGATGCATATCTCTTCTTCACAGGATCTTATATCTTTAAGTTACAATTATTAAAATATCTCCTAGATGGTGAAGTAATTCCTTATTCCTCTAATGTGCAGATGGGTCCCGGATTCTCAGTTACAGTACAATCTTTGTCCAAGGTTGCAGATCAATACAACAGAAAGTACTTAAGCGGCGTAATCCGCTAACATCTCTAATATAGATCCTTCTTTTTGTTGCCATTTTTTTTCGTCTTTCATCTCCCCTCCCCTCAATTATAATTTTATTGTTACAAGATCAGGAAGTAGTCTAGATTTGAGTAGAATTTCTTTAACTGTTTAACGAAGGCGTTCCATCTTCTTTTCGTATACTGTGAGGTAGAAATTGTTAGCTTTCGCCGAATCGAAGCAGAGTCATTTTGATTTTGGCTTTGCTTTGTTGTATTTACATGATGATCATCTGGGCTCTTGCAGTTTGTTAATCACTGAACTCTGGCTGTGGTATATGTGGTCTTCAGGAGTCTTTGTGACTTGTAAGACTCATTACCTGCTTGTTCTGGAAAATAAAAGGCAAGTTTTCTGATAAGTGGGGATTTGAGGGAGACTAATCTTATGATTTTTCTTTTTAATATTAAATGAAACAATGATTTGAGTATTGAAATTGTAAGGGTTGCCAAACCGAGCATAGCTCAATTGGCATAAGGTTGTGCCCGTGATTAAGAGGTTATGGGTTAAATCCTCGCATTTATTAAAATACCGTTGCAAAAAAAAAAAGAAATTGTAAGGGTTAAATATATCTTCATTTCTCTTAATCTTACGGTTAAGTTTTTTGTTGTTATATTCAATGAATTATAAAACATATGTATGGTTTTAAGCAAATTTAATTTTTTTTGTTAAATGATCAATGAAAAAAAGATATGTAAGAATTAAATTAATTTTCATGTAAAGTTTAAGAACTAAAAAAGAACATTGAAAGTTGAAGTATTGAAAGTTGAGAAATAAAAACTAGATAAGAATGATGTTGCAAAAAAAATATATATATATGTATGAAAATTGTATTTAAAACTATTAAAAAAGATATGTAAGAATTAAATTAATTTTCATGTAAAGTTTAAGAACTAAAAAAGAACATTGAAAGTTGAAGTATTGAAAGTTGAGAAATAAAAACTAGATAAGAATGATGTTGCAAAAAAAATATATATATGTATGAAAATTGCATTTAAAACTATTAAAATTCATCACACATTTATAGAATTGAAGGTGTTGTATTTATATGTAAGTTTTTTTTTTTTTTAGTTCAACAATATGTGGAAGTCTAGATTCGAATCTCAAATATTTTGGTTGAAGATATATATATAATCAATTGATTGGGTTAAAAAGGGTTGATTGTTCTAAAGATTAAAATCATTGCATCTTTAATATTTTAAAAAAGTGTTTCATATTTTCTTTTAAAAACTTCTATGTATATTATGCCAACATGAACGTAACTCAACTGAGATAAAATATGTACATTCAACTAAGAAGTTAGAGGTTTGAATCCCCCACTTCACATATTGTCGGGGAAAGAAAGTCCAATGTATATATGTCAATCTATGCATATCTCAATTGGTTAAGACAATATATATGGTCGATTATTCGAATATCCAATCCACGTGTTAAACTAAAATAAAAAGGTTCTAGATTTATTTTTAAACTGTTATCTACTTTTATATATTTTAAAATGGGTTAGTTTTTTTTTTTTTTTTTTTTTTTTTTTTTAACAACGTTTCATATTTTATATTTTTAAAAGTGTTGTTAACTTTGATATTAAAAGTTAAGTGTAGTTAAACTGAACATAGCTCAATTGGTATAAAGTTGTGTCTGACTAAGAAGTCATGAGTTGAATCTTTACATTAATTAAAATACAAAAAAAATAAAAAAAAAAAAAAAAAAAAATAATAATAATAATAATAATGTAATTTTGTATGTTCATAGGTGTTTTTTTTTTGGAACGGTATTTTAATTAATGCGAGAATTGAACCCATGACCTTTTGGTCAAGGGCACAACCTTATGCCAATTGAGCTATGCTCGGTTTGACATGTTCATAGGTGTTAGTATCATACATTCTTATCTTTTGAAAGTGTTGCATATTTGATAAATTTTTTTTTAAATGGTGTATTCTTATATTTAAAGAAGGTAACTCTTAAATTTCAGAAGTGTCATGTATTTTTAAAATGGGTTGTGTATTCTATACTTTTCACATATTGATTCAATATATATTTTAAAGTGTATAACATATTCAATTTTAAAAAAAATTAAAGTGACTTGCATAATTTAAAAAATGTCACGCATTTGATCTTATAATTATGATTTGTTGCGTATTCCATATTTAAAAAAATGATACTTTTAAGTTTTAACCAATGTTGATATTTTATATTTTATATGATAGTGAATATGTTTTTCTTTCCTTTTACCCTTCCTCATTCCATGTTATTTCTCCAAATTAAATAATAATAATAAAGACTACTTTGCCCCCCAAGTGGGGTGGAGTGGACTTAAATAGCCCACCCTATATTTGGAGCTCCAACTATATAAGTTGGGGCTGGGTTATTATAACCCCGGTTTGCTACAATATTTACTGTAGCAGTGCTACAACAACATTGTTTTTTTTTTTTTTTTTTCCACCCGATTTTTGTTCTCTTTGTTTTATTTTTCCATTAGATTTTTCGATTTTTCTTCTCCTTGTTTTTTTTTCTATTTTTTTCACCCAAATTACCGATTTTTCCTCTCTCTTTGTCTTCCTCACTCACGATTCTTTATTTTCCATTTCATCCCAAATTTCTCTCTCTACCGAGCCTCTTGTTGTCGATTATTTGTGATTTTCTAAATAATATTTATTTTTTAAACTTTTAAAAAATTAATATGTAATATACATTTAACTATACAAATACAACAAAAAGTAGTAGAGAAAAAATAAACTAACATAAACACATATTTCAAACTTCATGTTAAAGAAAACTGTATTATTTCTCTCCCCACCGAGTCTCTTGTTGTCGATTATTTGTGATTTCCTAAATAATATTTATTTTTTTAACTTTTAAAAAATTAATATGTAATATACATTTAACTATACAAATACAACAAAAAGTTGTAGAAAAAAAAATAAACTAACATAAACACATATTTCAAACTTCATGTTAACGAAAACTGTATTTTAAACACAGATTAAACAACTCTGCACCCTAAACAGTGACTTACTAAACCCAGACTATACAACTTTGCACCCCAAACACAGACTATTATAACCTACAGATTATTATAACCCACTAACTATAATAACCCACCAACTATAATAACCCACTCTGCGCCCCAAACGCCTCCTACAAGCTTCAGGACACAATTTTATGTCAATTGAGCTATACTCGGTTTGACAGTTTTTCAAAACTTGACGACAATAAAATTAAAAAAATGTGAAATGCTTTGTCACCCAATTATTTGAGAGAAGTTTTCAAGGAAGAGAGATTAGGGCATTTAGGGTCACATATGAAGGATCCCAAAATTTTGTACCACCTATTTATATTCTACCTTATTCTAACTTTTTTAGGGTTCCTCCCAAGCTTCTCCATTTGATTATCAACCATTCTTGCATTTTTTTTTTTTTTTTTTTTTTTTGTCACAAATGTTGATATTAATTATTAATATATATGCAGTGTAGTGGTTTGATTTTCTTTGGCTTTTGATGAGTCAATGGAGAATAAAAAGTGAATAAAAAGTGAAGAACACAAATTTAATTTCAATTATTGCACTTTAATTTACTGGTAGAACTAAGTAGATGGAAAAGAATTATTCACAAATTGATTAAAAAGAAAAAATTTATACCACCTATTCATATTCTACCTACCTTATCATTTTTTAGGGTTCTTCCCAACTTTCTTGATTTGATTTTGATTTATATTATTATATTCTTGTGTTTTTTTTTTCTCTCAAATAAATTTGATATTACGTAGTGTGTTTGATGTAATTCCTTTTTCTTTTATTGGCGTGGTAAATAGGAGTACGCGAAAAGGAAAAACAAATTTAAAGTCAAACCGAGCATAGCTCAATTGGCATAAAGTTCTGTCCGTGACTAGGAGGTCATGAGTTCAATCCTCGCATTAATTAAAATATCATTGCAAAAAAAAAAGAACAAAAAAATCAAAGGTAAAAGGAGAAAAACTCTTGTCGCGTGCCAAGCTTCGTTCCCGATGTGATCTGCACGTTCCCGAGCCTCCAAATCTCTTCTTCGGCTCTCTAGAGTGTCCCTTTAGCCTTCCTAATCAGTGTATTTCGAAAATAGGGTTCAAATCTCCCAAAAATTGGCCTCCCCAAATCGTATAAGAATAAGATGTATTTATAGGAAAAATCGTGACAGCGTCTAGACGCTATGGGTATGTCTCGAAGCTGCCCTTAAAAACGCGTGAAAACTAATTTGGAAAGCCAGCGTCGAGACGCTATAACTCGACGCTACGGGTATATGTATTACAAATGCGAAATATATAACAAAAGTAGCTGAGTGGTGTGGTGGTCTGGGCGCTCCTTGGGTGAGCAATGCGTGCACGCTTGGGTTTGAAGTTGAACAATTGCACATATTTAATTTATTTTTTTCTGTGATGAAGGACAACGTCGAGACGCTGTCCCCTCGGGATTTTTGGCTTGTAAACTTCATTTTGGAGCGTCTCGCTCTCATAGCGTCTCAACGCTATCCCCTCGGCATTTTTGGCTTGATTCCTTCTTTTTCTTGACTTTTGGTCATCAAAATTCATTTTTTAAGCTAATTTTTCATGTCATAACTTCTATAGTCCATTTAATGTGCTATCAATCATATTTCAATTTAAGTAAAATTATAAGTTTAGTTCCTGAAAATTTTATGTTTGGATCTATGAAGTTCTTAAAGTTTAAAAAGTCTTTAATAAAGTATTTAAACTTTTAATCTTAGGTCTAATAGTTTATGAGTGTTCAATTAGTCTTTAAACTTTCTATGTCTAATAGATTAATTATTAATTCTTTTTAAAAATGTTGAATAAATCATCAACGTAACCTATTAGATACAAATTGAAAGTTTGAAAATTTATTACCACTCTTTTAAAGTTTAGACCTATTAGATAGAAAATAGAAATTTAGGTCTCGTTCATTCAGTTTTTTATTTTTTGTTTTTTGTTTTTTTGTTTTTTATTTTTTGTTTTAAGTTTTTAAAAAATAAAAATTATATATGTTGATAACTGTTTTTTGTTTTCTGTTTTTGAAAAATAGAAAAACAAACTTGTCTGATAACTGTCATAAAAGTTCAAAATAGTTGGGATACTTTTATTTATTTTGTATTTTTTATAAAATAAAATTTATTTTTTTTAAAAATAATGTTAATTTATTAGAATGTAAAAATTGCAACATTTATCAAAATTTAATTAGGTCCAATTATTTGATGAAATTAAAAATTTAGGGTAAAAAATATTTTCTCATAAAATAAAAAGAATTTATTTTTTCTCGATAGTTTAATATATTTGACAATCTTTAGTCGACGTTTATCATCCCTAAAGTCAAGAAAATAAAATATGTTAATTGTGTTAAGTGCATAGGTGGTCTAACATCATAGTAATATTAAAATATGATGTACTAGAAATTTTTTATTTAAATAAAATTATAATTTATATTATTAATAATATTTTTGTACTAAAAAAATATTGGGTTGGTTGCATAAATAGCAATCAGGTCCAACATAATGGCAAATATAACAAAATTTAAAACATTTTGCAAATATGACAAAAAATCAATGATAGACTGTTATCATTCATATCCATTGATAAAATGACTATCACTGATAGACTATCTATCAGTGATAGTCACAGATTTTTTTTTATAAAAAACGGAGGTGATAGACTTCTATCAGCGATAGACTACTACAGTGATAGAAATTGCCATATTTGCAATTTTTTTTTTAAAATGCTACAATTTTAATTATTTTACTCTAAATTGACATCGGGTACAATTTCTCAAAAAAATATTAATAAGATCTATCTTTTTTTAAAGAATATACTAATAATATTAATGACAATCTCTATTGCAAAAAAATATTAATGACAATTTGATTCCAATTTTAATAAATAAACATTTGAAGATAATTTCAATAATTATATTTAATTTATTGACAATTTAAATAAAGTTGAGAAGAAAATGAAAAAAATCAAAAACCTGATTTTGAATACCTTCTATTTTTTGTTTTTAAAATTTGTTAAATAATGTAAAAACGTTTTAAAAAACTTAAAAACCAACAACTCAATTTTTTTTTTTTTTTTTTAAGTACAAACCAACAACTCAATTGATCAACCAGACATATGTTTTCTAAAAATAAAAAACTAAAAATTAAAAACAGAAATTGAATTGCGTTATCAAAAAAATTCCTAGAGACTTATTAAACACTTTTTAAAGTTGACACATGAACCTATTAAACACACTTGAAAGTTTAGGGACTAATCTTGTAGTTTAACGTTCAATTTATTACTAGTGATAACGGTATACATTCGAAAATGATGAATCAGTAGGGAGCAAATCTTTAATTTTAGAATAATCTCATCAATTGAATGTTAGAGTTCAATCACTTGAAGAATTTGGAGGACTAATTATATATGTATAACATTGATGCTTTTGTATTGGACACACTCATCATACTTTAAAGAAGCATATACTTTGAGCAAAAAGAGACCCATTGAAGCATCACAATATAAATATATATATATATATATATATATATATGCTTACCAACACACACTCATAATCAAACTTAATCTTAACCTTTTTTTTTGTTTTGTTTTTTAAGAATAATATAAAAAGAATGGACCAAAACCAAAGTTAGAACAATACTTATGAAACAAATATGGAATAAATGTAAATAGTTTGTATGTCAATTAAGATATTGTGTCTCTGCAACACCTTTGAGAGTTTATTTATCTTAATTATACTTTTAAATAAATATATTGTGGATTAAAATACTAATTAGCTAAAGACCTTCAGGGATATTTTAATTTATTAATCATATCACCAATCATGTGTTGGAGACAGTATTTAAAGGCTTATATATATAATTGGTTATATATTTAATGCTGGATAAGTTTGAAAGCCAGCTAATGTGTTTACACTAAGAGATGTATCCCAAGCAAAGATTTAAATGTATAAAAATATCGAGTTCTCAATTTTGTGGAAATGTCGATGAAAATATCGACATGTCGACGAAAATTTAATACCATGGTCAGAAGTAACGATGATAAAATTTTATGCGGGTCGAAAAATTCTCGATTTGATCGGGTTCAAGAGTCAAACTGGAGATTTAATTTGGGTCTCCGATTAGAAAACGAGACGAAATAATTTTTTTTTTAAAATATATATAATATATATTATAATTATATAAAATAATAATATTTTATATATTATTTTAAAAAAATTCCTTAAGCTATTGTCAGTTTATATATATATATATATATTTTCAATTTTGTTTTAGTTAGTTTCATAATATACTATATTTTTTTTGGTACTAAATTTATAATAAAAATGTTAAAATATATTTTTAATAATTAGTTTTAAATAAATAAAACAATAATAATACTAATTTTAACGAGAAAGCAAAATTTAATTAATTAATATTTTTAGAAAAATAAAATGAAAACAGAGATTTTTCTCGCGGACTCAATCTCCGAACGGGGATTTTTCAACCCGACTCCAATTTCTCGAAGCAGAGAGAGTGTTAGGATGAGAAGGTGGGAAGGAGAGAGAGATTTTATTTGTTATATTTCAAAGGCACATGTATTGTTTTTCCTTACACTTCAAGGCACACACATGTATTGATTTTCTAAAACAAAAAGGCACATGGCCTTGGATATATAATGGCAAATGTACTAGAGTCAGATTTGAAAACAAAATAGATAGCTTAAGATTTCTATTAAACACAATACACTAAGAAAAAAAAAATAGTAAAGTAATTTTTTTTTTAATAATGTTGAATCAAATTGATTTAAGTTCCATTTTTCTCTTTAGTTTGTTTATTTTATTTCGCTCGTCAATTGTTTGCTGATAAATGTATGACATGACCTTAAATATATGTATTAACATACTTACATAGAAAAATACATAGGTTGCGGTTTAAACTAATCAGTGAACA
Source organism: Herpetospermum pedunculosum (assembly GCA_028017165.1). Classification (NCBI taxonomy): domain Eukaryota; kingdom Viridiplantae; phylum Streptophyta; class Magnoliopsida; order Cucurbitales; family Cucurbitaceae; genus Herpetospermum; species Herpetospermum pedunculosum. Next base: position 16,541,939 of record CM051523.1, read on the forward strand.
TTGAAGGCATAATTAATAATTAAGAATGACCTATTATTAGTTGTGTTTTTTTTTTTTTATTCAATGATTAAAATAAACATTTTAAAAGTTTAAGAATAAAAAAAAGAATAGGACTAAACAAAATATTTCCACATGATGAAAATTATTATTACATCTTTTTCCAACCAAAGATTCATATATATATATATACAATCACCAATCATCATCCAAGGATTGTTTAAGAACCACAGCATTTCTAATGATATCATCATCATATTGATTCAGAGGATCAAATCACAAAAAATAGTATGCAAGTGATCATAGAAGATCCATATTATTGAATGCAATAATGCAACAATGGCATTTGAGACAGAGTAAACAATAATGAATATTAAAGATCAAAACTTTGATGAAAGAGGGTCCAAAATTATTAACAGCCACTGACTTATGTTCTCTCTCTCTTTTTCTCTCTTGGGATTCTCTTTAAGTCAACCAATTTTCTTCTATATTTAACCAAGCATTCAGCTTGGTTCACTCTCCAAAGACAAAGGGACAAGACCCAAAACCAAAAAGAAAGAAAGAAAAAAAAAACTAAACTTTTATTTGTCCCCTCTTTCTTTTCTCCTTCCTCTAATTTTAAAATTTGTGAGCGATGGATGCAGAGGAAGCTCCGTCGACACCGGTGACGCCCGGGACGCCCGGAGCTCCGCTTTTTGGAGGACACAAGGGAAATCACCATGGAAGTGAGCATGGTAAAAGATCTCTTCTCAAAAGTTGCATCTCTTTCAATGTTGATGATTGGGGCACTGAAGTCTCTTGTTCAATTCCACCCCCTCCTATCTCACTTGCAAGAAAGGTAACCCTATAAAAAGAGAGCATTTTGGTAGCTAAAGTTCAAAACTTTATATTGACCCACATCTCCTTTTGAATGCCACTTTATTTTTGTAATCTCTAAATGGGTCGCGGAGAAAGAAGAAGATTTTATGTCTTCGTCCCTGTCGATAGGTGGGAGCGGAGTTCATAGGCACTTTGATGCTCATCTTTTCCGGAACCGCCACCGCCATCGTGAACCAGAAGACGGAAGGAACCGAAACACTCATCGGTCTAGCGGCGTCCACCGGCCTCGCAGTGATGATTGTCATCTTGTCGACCGGCCACATCTCCGGAGCCCATCTGAACCCGGCCATCACGATTGCTTTCGCTGCATTGAAGCACTTTCCATGGAAGCATGTAGCCACTATGATCTCCATGCCATTTCAATATTCTTCCAAGTTTCGAAGTTGTTGGTAAAATTCTCTTGATCTTTTTTAATTGGTATGTTTATTTGCAGGTGCCAGTGTATATTGGAGCTCAAATGGTGGCTTCTTTGTGTTCTTCATTTGCATTGAAATGGATCTTTGATCCCATAATGGGCGGAGGAGTGACTGTTCCTTCATGTGGATATGCTCAAGCTTTTACTCTTGAATTTATCATTAGCTTCAACCTTATGTTTGTCATCACCGCGGTCGCCACTGATACTCGGGCTGTGAGTTCTTTCTTTATCTTACTCTTTCATTTTTTAATAAGAACAAGATTTTTTCTTTTTATATAAATTAAAGCTCTTATATTTTAATAGTAAACTTTATTATCTCGTCTCTATCTTTAATTGTTAACATGGTATATATATATATATATATATATAGTTTAATCGTAGTAGGACTCAGAATGCTAAAAAGGTGGGGAACAAAAGTTGTCACGATAGGAAAGAGAAATTACTAAAAGAAACCAACTATTCTCTCATTCTTAAACAACCTATAGCCTCCACACTTGATCAGCATTTGATAGATTATCCAACCCCGAGCCAATCTTAGTTATTGGTGGGGGTTCGGTCCGTTAGTAGGTCTTTGCCTTGAAGAGCCCTTTAGTGAGAAGCCCTTCTTTCTTGAGAAATGTTTTCGATCAGCAAGCACCCCGCACACAGCATCGTAGGCAACAGTGGCCGACCGACCATTAGGTTTTTTGGGCATTCGAATTCAGAAGTTATAGGTTGTTTGCCTGTGACTGGCTTATTGCTCTTATGATAGGACAGTAGCAATCAGCCTCCATAGGAGTTTTCATGCGACTCCTATGACTACTCAATCGATTAGCATAATATATATATATATATAACAATAATCTCTTCTCTATTACAAATTTACCATTAAAAAATTCACTCCTCAAATGTTTATCAAATTTTAGTCTCTAAGATCTTAGGGAGTATCTATATAAACATCTCAACCCCTTCAATTATTTCAAAATTATTCATTATGCCAACATGAATATAGCTCAACCGACATATAATATATGACCTAGTAACTAAGAGATCGCATGTTCGATCTCCCTCACCTCCACATGTTATTAAAAGAGAAAAAAATTACCTATTATAAACATGAATGAATAAAATATACCTACCAAAGTAAGATGACTCAATGTATTTCTTTTTTGAGATCGAAAGGTTCAAAATCTCATACCCCACATTTAATATATAAAAAAAATAACATATATATATATAATTGAATTTAATTTAATTATGAAAGTATAATTTGGAGGAATTAGGAATATTAAATATGAAGAGGATGACATGCAGGTGGGAGAGTTGGCGGGAATCGCGGTAGGAGCAACAGTCATGCTCAATGTACTCATCGCCGGGTATGTCCAAACTATTCAATCAATTATTCCACTAAATTTATTATTTCTTTACTCTTTTTTTAATCTCCTCCTTAATATTTTAATATTTTAAATATTAATTTCTTTTCTTGTATTGAGTTACAAATTTGATTCATGTTATTTTAAAAGTTTCAATTTCTTACTATTTGGATTTTGTTTTTCAATTTCATCCTTATAATTTTAAAAGTTTTAATTTTATTTTTCTAGTTTCTTAGAACTTCATAAATCATTACTACCATTACCATTTTTATATATTTTTTTTAAAAAAAAATGGAAGAAAATAAGTGAATAGTACAATAAAATAAATAAACTAGAGAAATTAAATTAAACTTTTATTTTTCTAGTTTCTTAGAACTTCATAAATCATTACTACCATTACCATTTTTATATATTTTTTTTTAAAAAAAATAGAAGAAAATAAGTGAATAGTACAATAAAATAAATAAATTAGAGAAATTAAATTGAAACAAAGCTCAAATCCTAAGAAATTAAAACTTTTAATATAAAGAATACATTGAAACTAAGCCTAAATCATAGGGACTTAATTGAAACTTCTAAAATGATATGAACCAAATTGAAGCTAAATCAAAATTATAGGGATAGGGACCAAATATATAATTCAACCTTTATTTTTTTTTATGTATTAAAATTTTGGACAAATTGCATAAACTATCGTTGAATATGTTAAAATTGCACTCACAAACTTTTAGTTGTAAAAATTAAATTCTCAAATTTTCATAAGTGAAAAAAACTACCCACAAACTTCGATCATAAAAATTAAACCCTCAAATTATCATAAATTAAAAAAATAATCTCTTCTACTCTATCTCTCAACTTTATCCTCCCTTCCTCTCAATATTTTTTTTTTTTTTCTGCCCTTCTCCAATATCAATTGAAAATTTACCTTCGAATTTTTAATTAAATCATTGTTGTCAAATTATCAAATTCATCCATGTACTTTAAATATTATTGTCTACTTAATTCTTTGAATTATACTTTTCTTAAGTTTTTTTCATTAATATCAACTGAAAAAACAATTAATCCAAATAGGTTAAATTATAATTTTAGTCTCTAAAGTTTTATGTTTGTGTCTAATTGATCTCTAACCTTTAAAAAATATATAAAATTTTATGTATAATAAATCCCTAAACTTTAAAAATATCAAGTATGTCCTTAAACTTTTAATTTTGTATCTATTAGATTCTTGACATATTCAACATTTTTTAAAACTAACGAATCTATTAGACATAAAATTGAATTTTGTGTCTAATAGGTTCATAAATTTTAGAAAATTGGAAGGGACAACTATACAAACGACCATTTTTAATTGACAATTTTGAACAAAGGCAAACATATTTTTTATTTAAAAAATGACCAAATACTAGAATCTAGAATGCTTTGAACTAATTAAATACCCTACACCCTACAAATAAGGTACAAATAAGGTAAAATTAGATTCTAATTTTGACCATTCTTCGAAGAAAAAAATTGACTTTTTTTCAAAACAATGCCAATTTTTTTTGGTCATTTATACCTATTTTCCAAATTGAAAGTTGAAGGATTGTTTTTTTTTTTTTTTTGGCAAAGGAAAGGTTCAAGGACTTGTCATATACAAAACCAATAGTTTATGAGTTTATTAGACACTTTTCAAAGTTCGGACCTATTAAACACAAAATTAAAAGTTGATAGACCTATTTTACACAAACAGCTGAAAGTTGTGGAATTAAACTTGTAACTTACCTATCCAATAATTACCCAAAAGCCTAAAATTCTTACTAATTAATATAAATAGTCCCTTCATTCTATTTAGGCCTATTTTAATTTACTCTCACCCAATTGGCTATGCCCAATCTCCTAAATCCGCCGATTCATTTACATAAAATCAAATCTAGTGCTTGTTTGGAATGATTTTCTAAGTGCTTGAAAATACACTTTTAAGTGTTAAAAAAAAGTGTTTTAAGCACTTTTTCAAATAGTCAGCTATATCTAGCTAGGTTATCATCTCATCCAAATTTTAAGAAATTGCTAATAATTTTTTGTTTACACACCTCAACTATTCTTATGAGGCAACCGTCTAACCCTATTATATTTAGTTGTCAAGATAACTCGTAAGATATTAAACCTCAAGCAGATGAGAAAACCCATCATTATTTACACTGATCATTGGTATTAGGTCAAATCATGAAGGTTAAGAAACGTTTCAAATAGGAACTAAAATGTATAATTCAAAGTTTGAGAACCAGATTAGAATTTTTTAAACCTCATAATAAAGAACCACAATACTTGCCAACAAAAGCATAGTTCAACGACATTATGTAACGTCTAGTGACCATGAGGTCTTAGGTTCAATTCTCCACCCCACCATGTTATCAAAAAAAAAAAAAACTTAGAAAGTACAAAGACATAATATGTAATTCTATTCAACACATAATTAATAAATAAACAGACGATTTGACGATGAAATATAATTTATTAACGTAGTCAAGTTTTCGAAAATCAATTCATTTCATACAACTCAACTCGTAATAACTTACCCAACTCAGAATAATAGGTTGCTCAATCCATCATCTCCTCATTTATGTTCTGCAAATTAAGAATGTGATGCAGTTATAACTCAAGTTAAACAGATTTCGGCCTGTTTAGAATGACTTTTTAAGTACTTATAAACACTTTTTTTAAATACGGAGGCCCGTCAAATTAGTGGCTCCTGTTTGGCTGGTTCTAATGAACAACTTCATCTTCACCAAACAAGAAACAACTAAAAGCTTTTCATTTTGATTATGCTACAGACAAACAACAGGAGCTTCAATGAATCCAGTGAGAACACTGGGGCCAGCCATTGCTGCAAACAATTTTAGAGCCATATGGATTTACCTCACAGCTCCCATTCTAGGGACATTGTGTGGAGCTGGAATTTACACTGCAGTTAAGTTGCCCAACGAAGATGGCGATGCACGTGTGCCTTCTACTGCACGAAGCTTTCGAAGATGACAACAGCTCCATCGCCCGGCCCTACCTAAATAACCCGAAAAACATGTTGATCATTAGATTGTCGAGACAACTTCCAAATCAGAAAAGATCAATAAGATGAAAAACCAAATGTATTCTCTCGCTAGTAAATACATGACAGAACAATGTCTAAGGACCAGCTGCTGCAGGTGTCGGTCCTGTGTATGATAGTCAGCCAAAGGATTTCCAGTTTTTAACAAAGAAAAAGAAACTCCCAACAATTATCTTGCAATCTGAAATGAAGCAATAACAGTTGAATTGTAAAATCAATTGGGGTGACCATGGCTCCCTTTGGTAAGGAATATGTTTTTAGTTTTCGGTTTTTGAAAATTGTGCTCGTTCCTTACCGGTTCCTTACCGTTTCTTTGCTCGTTCCTTACCATTTCTTTGCTATGTATTTCACATTTCTTAAAAACACACACTTCAATTCTTAGCCAAATTAAAAAACAAAAACTACTTTTTTAGGCCCCGTTTGCATTTCGTTTTTAGTTCTCTTTTTTTAAATTTATGCTCTTTTCCTCCAAATTTTTTTACTGTGTTTCTCTTTACAAAAACTACTTTTTAGGCTCCGTTTGATAACCATTTCGTTTTTAGTTATCTGTTTTTAAAATTTATGTTTGTTTTCTCCTAATTTCTTTACTATGGGTTTCACTTTTCTTAGAGAAACATATAATTCTTAGCCAAATTCCAAAAACAAAACTAGTTTTTTGAAAGCTACCTTTTTAGTTTTCAAACTTGATTTTTGAAAACATTGGTAGAAAGTAGATAGCAAAACAAAGAAAGTTACAAGGTGGAAGTAGTGTTTATAGGCTTAATTTTCAAAAATCAAATGGTTATCAAACGGGGTCTTAGTTTTCAAAATTTGACTTGGTTTTTTAAAACATTGGTAGTAAAATAGATAACAATACAAAGAAACACATAGGTGAAACTTGAAAGTAGTGTTTATAAGCTTAACTTTCAAAAACCAAATGGCAAATGGTTATCAAACTAGACCTAGTTTTCAAATTTTGACTTAAATTTTGAAAATAGTTAAAAAAAAGTAGACAACTAAACAAAGAAACTTATAGGTGGAAGTAGTGTTTATAAGCTTAATTTTCAAAAACAAAAAACTAAATGGTTCGGGAAATAATCAGTGTTTTTTTTCTATCCAGTGAGTTCTTGGGGAAATCTTATTTATATTACTCAAAATGGGAAGGAAAAATGAGCTAAACCTTGAAGATCCTTTGATGCTACATTGCAATCACCTAACAAAATCTAATCAACATATCGCTAATAACTCAGTAATTATACACTCCTTTCTTAATTTACACTCTCTACTAACCCTACAAATTTTCATAATACAGTAAATGAAATCGAATATTTCGTCACCAGTTCCATTGCAAAGAAGTAATGCAGAATTCATAACCAAATATAAATTATTCTCATCAGAATAAAGAAAATGAACAGAGAGAGCACAGAAGAAGTTCATTTCACCTCCAACGAATCCCTCCGTTCCGCCTCAGGATCAGGACCTCAATCGAATTCAAACGTCCGCATCTTCTCAGACCATTGAAATGCTCCGATTAGGGCTAGCTTCTTTGTCGCTGCGGATCGAGAATCTGAGGGCGTGAAGAAGGAAAGAAGCGATCAAGACGCCGATCAGATCGGCGACGGCGTCCCTGGTAGAGGCACCAGCGGACTTGAAGAAGCCGAGTTCGTCGGCGGCCTCTTTAGCGGCGCCGGCGAAAAGAGAAAGGACGGATCCGATGAGAATGGAGTGGCGACGGATGAATGGATAGCGCGTGTGAAGAGCGAATGAAGCGAAGAAGATTGTGAGAGTGAAACAGAGAAGAAAGTGGTAGAGCTTGTCCGGAGCTAACCATGGATCCTCGCCGTCGTCCATTCGCGCTCTGGTTTTTTTTTTTTTTTTTTTTTTATCCCAACGCTTTCTTTGGTTGTCTTTTTGCTTTATATTTGAGACTTAATACTTTTGATATAATATGATTAAACATAACTATTATTTCTAAATCAAAGTTTAATTATCCAAAATTTAGTTAGTTAATTGAAATTTCATGAAAGCTTAGGCCTCAATCCTTAATTTTAAATTTAATTTTAATTTTTTTTTTAAGTTAAGTTGGATTTCCTACCAATGTGCAGTGGATGTTCAAATTTTCAAAAGAAAAATCACTCATTGAAATACATTCGAATTGACACATGATAATCTTTTAAGTTAGGGTGAAAGCACCAACTTGGAGTTTGGTGGACTAAATTATTACAATTTGATCTACGTTGATCCACCGACTATTATAACTCACCGTCAATAAAGTAACTATATTAACTTCAATAATATTTATTATTCACAGACTATTATAACACCGACCCTTAGAGAGATGAACTTTAGTCACGTAAACTAATTCTCTATGTCTATCTTATTCTTTGACAAACCATCCCCATGAATGGACTCGATATGTCCTTTTCTAGGATAGTCGGGTACAAAATTCAATTTTTTTTTTTTTTTTTTAGTACAACAAAGGTGAAGTATGCAAATTTGAACCTTAAGAGTAGATGTCAATTAAAATTAAACTATGCTCATGTTGGCTGAGAATTAGGTATAGAATTGAACAACAAATTATATATTCCTACACTATATCATCAATTAGATCATTATTCCATAATCAAAATTCAAATTTATTCATCGATCCTATCCTATCACAGTTCACAATTTCTTAAAACTTGACAACTAATTTTCAACAACAAAAATTTAAATCTACAATATATTGTCAAGTCAATGAGGTGTTGCAGAAGCAACATTTGCACATGCTGGATAAGGGATGCAACCTTGGTCTCACAAAACACCAGAAAATAGTCAGAACGTACATCAGGAGAAAAACTATACAAAAAAATTCGAACACGAGACGATGAAAAATCCCGGTATTATCTCAATTGTTGGCAATATGAGTAAACATAAATGACAGTAGTTATAAACAGCACCGACCTCCGATTCCCAGCCAGGTAGATAGATTATTCTTATTGCACCCCCCGCCCGACCCGACAAGGGATTAAAGTTCAGTGACATTACGAAAAATATTTAATGAATTGCTGGGGAAAAATTGTTACAAATATAGTCAATATGAAAAGATGAGCTGGAACCTGTAAAGAGTATGAAAACAAGAAGCATGTAACAACTTCAACACAGTTGCCAAGAACATATAATCACATTCACAACTCACTTGGTCAACCAGTAGATAAAGATCAGAAATGTGCATACGGACGCGACGAGGGAGAGTATGATTGTGTCCATTGACTTTTTCCTCTTTATTGCCGTAAGAATATGATTTACCTGGACCATCATTCAAATGGATTCATCATAAATAATGCAATGCTGATGAGATTTTATAGATTCAGTGAAAATGAGTGTCTTTAATTTGTCACTGTTTTGTTTCATCTTGGAATGGACATTCTTCCTACCAGATATGCATGTATGTGATCTCATTCTAGAAATTATTTGAGTTGAAAACTATTGTTAATGTTGCCGATGGAAAAATAAGAATGACTGTAACCAACCACTTACCGATGGGAGACGACTGCTAACGTTACTAAGCTTTGAGTTGATGCCACCAAAGGTCGATCGCTGGAAGACGAGTGCACCTAGGGTTGCTTGAGCTTGTGAAATCACATTATCCATCTATCACACCAAAAGTTCAGTGTGTAAGTAGCTGGTTACTAACATAAAAATAAATGACAGGTTGCAGAACATGATAACAATAAGTTTCTCTACAGTAACTAATACGGTAATAATGTCGATAAACAAAAAACGAAACACCGTTAAAGATATCTATAAACCAAACCTTCAACTAGAATATAATGGAATTGTTATCCATGCAAAACATTGAGATATAGGTAAAGATACCTGTCCTGTGTTACGGCTAATAGATGCATTCTCCTTTAGAAGAGTTTGTTCTGCAGTACCCAGACCATCTTCCAATTCAAGTCTTGAACGATCAAACTCCCTGAAGTCATCTAGAAGTGAAGCATGTTCTTGCTTGGCTCGGAGGCTGGAGCGAAGACGATAAAATTCCTGCACTAAATCAACAAAACTTGGTCTTATCCATATGAGACATAATCACAACAGACTTTTAGCAAAACAATGAAGACCAAAAAAATCAAGAGAAAAAGAAGAAACTTGCAGAAGCTGGACTATGTTTATCTGCTTAGATTGGTACTTCCTATAGAATAATTATAGACCACGTCTCACAAATGAGCCTAAAGAGGTCTGGTCCAATGGTTACCCTCATACTCATAACTCCGCACATTCAAAAATATCATTAACTAGAGGGGAGAGAGATTATCAATAAGGGAAATAAGAGCCTGTTTGGTATCTCATTTGAACTCAATTTCTTTATTTTTTTAACAAGATACGAAACAGAATTTATGGAAATAAACAAATTTATTGAATTCCTAAACCCTAAACCAACACATATTCAACGACAATGAAGACATGGTATACAACTCGCTTTTCCATTAAATCCCTTATGTTTTAAATTTGTGCTTTTGAATCACCTACCAAACACACTCTAAAGTTTTGTTCCAATACTACCATGACAGAAATGCCAACCAAATCCATGAGTTCACTTGTTGTGTAAATGTGCATCAGGAAAATCTTAAAAACTTACAATTATCTAAAAGAAAATCAATAGAATGAATAGGAAGGCACCTAATAGCATTTCTTCCCTTCCAATGTGAAAAGATTAACATTGCTACTAGACAAAAAATTTAAAGACAGAGTACCTGCGTAAGATCTTGAAGAATTTCCTGATGTCTGGTCAAGGTATGGGAAACCATTTCAGAACCACCTGATGAGACCCAAGCTTGCATCTGTGAATTCACTTGTTGTAACTGCTTTAACATACGTTCTATCCCAGATTCAACATCACTCTCTGCAGTATCAACATCTGTAGAACCCTTTGTTGAAACCAGTTTTCGAAAAGAATTCATCTGCTCATCCAACTGAGCTTCAAGTTTCCTTGCCTGTAAGCACATAAGAAACATTATCATTTCAACAAAAAACAACAAATCAAATAGCACAAATGAGAAAATATAGAATGAAAAAACATACTTTCTCATACACGCATGCAAAAGAAATTAGATAAAATTGGCCAGGCAGAACAATGTGGTCCTCCTACGTCCAAAAGGTACAGTAAAAAAAACACCTCCAGCATCCAGAGACGATCTTCATATTTTTTTTTTTCTTTTTTGTTTGAGACGTGCGCACCGACTAATCTCACGGGACAACGACAAAACTAGTAGGATATTAAATCTTTAGGTGGCCACCATAGTTCGAACACATTCCCTCTAAATACTTTATTATTCTCAAGCCCCTTATTGACTACTAATTCAACCCATGATTCTCCTGATCCAGAGAGGATCTTCATTATAAATATTAAATCAATTTTATGATCTCATTAAAAAAAAATCCCAATTCGAAAAATATGAAGGACGGATGAAGATTATGCGATAGACCCGGACTATCAATTCCTTAAACAAGCTAAGAAGTAAAAGAATTAACCCGAGAATTACAATCCTGAGATTCACAGCTTCAACAGTAACATCATAACAGAACGAGCGGAAGCAGACAAGACCAAAATTACATCTCATATTCCAAAATCCCGATCCTCCGAATTCAAAACTCGCCAAACGCTATAGATCACAAGCTAAAAGTCAAACCATCAATCTTTCGTAATTCTTCGAGACATAGGCAACGAAGAACCGCTCATATGGACCGTTTTCGAAACGAGAAGAATCAAGGTTTACCGACAATGAGAAAAAAGAGCGAAAAACAGAAGCAAATCGAGAAAAATGAAGGCAGTAAGGCAAAGAGAACGAAACAAGGAAAAAGAAACAAGAATTAATAGGAGAATTGAAACCTGTTTGCGTAGGGCATCCCACGAGGTAGGAGGCTCCATGGATATGGACATGAACAACAAAACAGGGAGAAAATTCTGCGAATGGAATCCTTTGTTCTCGAATCTCTGCAATTCGTCCTCCCGTCTTGGTTATGGATTGGTGAAATTTCGGGTTCAGAGGACGAAGAAATGGGTTCGCTCAGAGACAGATCGTCTGCAAATCAACCGGTAAGAGTTTTTCGCGAAGCAATAATAAATGCAGTTTTGTTTTGCGTATGCTTTAATTCTCCTCTATAAACAATTAAATTAAAATATCAAAATAAAATACCATTTTTCCTCTCTTAATCTCAATTTCAATTCTATTTTAGTACATTATTTCTAAATGTCTAATTTCAATTTACTTTTAATATAAAATTCCTCTATTCTTAAATTTTATAAATAAATAATTTCTATTACTCTTTACTCTATAAATTTTAAAAATATATTTATGTAGTTTGTTTTTTTTTAATGAAAATTATTATTATAATTTAACAAAAATTAACAAAAATTAACTTTAAAACAATAATAGTGACTAATTTTAAATTTTATTAAAAGTAGGATGACTAAAATTAAACCTTTGAAATTACCAAGACTAAAATGAAATTAAACTCAAAATACGAATATCAGAATAAATTTTTAACAAAAAAATAAATAAATAATACTTTTTTGGTCATTGAGTTTTTAATCATAGGTGCATTTAGAGATGTTCGTTTGCCCCGCCCGGTCTCGGATGAGACGAAGAATCCCCAATTACACGAGAATTTTTTTTTTGCCCCATTACCTAAACGGGCTGGGGACGGGTAATAGCATACCCGCCCCGTATACTTTTATATATATATATTATTTATCAAAAAATTAACTATACACTCTCTTTTTTTTTTTTGTCTAAAAAATTACACATCTCACCCATAAATCACGCATCTTACAAATAAAGTTTATTGAATTAAATATATATATAATATTAATCAACTTTAACCAATAACAAAACTTAAAAAAATGGATAAGAATAAATTAAAAAGTAAATTATTTGCAGAGAAAATTACTCGTGGAGAATACGTGATACCCGCAAATTTCGCGCGGAGAATACCTGCGAAATTAAACGGGGAATTTCGTGGGGACGGGGCGGAGAAGGCATTACCCGACCCCGCCCCATGGACATCTCTAAGTGCATTTGTTCCGTTTCAATATGAACATGTTTAGTTTCTGAGTTTTCAGCAATAGGTGCATTTGGTCCCTGAAGTTTCAAAATGAACATGTTTAGTCTCTAAATTTTTCACTAATAGATACATTTGCTCTCAAATTTCAAAATTAACTTTATTAGTACCTGACATTACTTTTTTTTCTTCATTACATGGATTTTTTTTTTTTTTTAAATCTTACATTAAAATCTAAAAATTAAAAAATTATTATATTTATCAAAACCGAAAAAAAAAATATATATATATAATAAAAAATTACTTCGTTACTCTAGCAAACAAAAAAAAAGTAACGTTAAAAGATCTTTTAGACTAATTTCTCAAAATTTATGGATAATTTTGAAACCTCCATAAATCAAATGTACCCATTGAAAAAAACTCATGAGTATAAAGGTTTATATTGAGACTTTAGGGACCAAATACACATTGCGAAAAACTTAAATGACAAAAAGTTAGTTTTCAAAAAAAAAAAAAAAAAAAAAATCAAGATCTCCTGCACCGTTCTCATTTTAAAACTGTGTAATATTTGGCTTTTGGTGGGCCAGTTAATGTCAACGGCTGAAAATTTTCGTTGACTTTTGTTTCTTCTAATATCTTGAAGCTCTCGAAGAACCGTCGTCGTCAAAGGCTGTTGCCGGTTCGTTGTCACTTGGGTGGATTTTTTTTATCTGGGCTGGGCCCAATAATTGTCTGGTCTTTGTCTAGGCCCACTTTTCTAAAGGAAAACCAAATTTGGGCCTTTTTAAGTGGTCGGTCCAATTGTTTTATATTGGGCCATCAAGATTTATTCTAAGCCCAAGATTTAATTTTGGAGAATTGTGGGGGAAGAACTAGGAATAAAAAGTCAACTCGGAAAACAACTAAAAGATTTTCATATTTAGATTTAATAGATACCTAAAATGTTAGGAGTGGAGAGTGAACAATTCTATTTCTAATTATATAACGTTATTTACAATCAACCCACATTCTTTATGATTATATAACGTTATTTATAGTCAACCCTTGCTCAACTCAGCAATTACATTGTCAAAGTTCTCGCACTAGATGCCCAAAAAATAATTTCACAATTGCCTTCTTTAAGAACGAGGAAAAGAAATCGCTGATCACAAGGCTCTCTAAAGACACCTTGTGTGGATGCTAGTAAGTTATTCAAACCAGATATACCACGATTGTTGTCTGATGATGGATGTTGAAGTTGCAGATACGAACACATACAAAGACAACGCGAGTTTTAAGATTCTCAATACCGAAAATATGTTATGAATTATTAACAGGGTGTATAGTATTATATACATGTAAATTACTAACTATCAAGAGCAACAACAACGTGTCTCATATGCATGTAATTAAACACATCAAATCAGACAATACTTATGTGTATATAATGATACATACATGTGAAAAAACTACAAGAACAATTTATAACAGTCTATAGTACTACGTACAAGCAACACATGTCTTATATACATATGATACATGCAATAAATATATAACAACTTATGTCTATATGTATATATACAAACAATAACTATAACCCCCACCCCAACATGTTGTCAAAAAAAAAAAAAAAACTATAATCAAATACATTAATCACTCTATCAATCATATACATCTCTATGTACATTAAGTTAATACAATAACTCAATTGATAAACTGTGATGTTAATACAATAACTCAATTGATAAACTGTGATTTAAATCAAAGACATTACAAAAATCTTTCTAGAATCAAAGTGTTATTTTATAAATCAAAGATATTACCAAAATTTCCTAAAAATAGTGAAATCCAGTTTTAGAATCTAAAATTTGTATTTAAAATTGTGAAAAGTTGATCCTATAAGCCATATCATTCTCCATCAACAAAATCTATAAAATATCGGGGGTAGAGTTCAAAATTTAGATACAAAATATTTTTTAAAAAGAATTTAATCAAGTGGAGAACACATTTTCTCTGTCTTCAAGCTCGAATTTCCAGAGTGGAAAGTTGAGAGTGATAGGAAATGAGAAAGAACAGATCGTAGATGGAAACACACATGAGAATAAAGGTTGAAGGAAATCAGAAGGTTCAAAATAAAAGAATTTATCAGACCGAGTGAGTTTGATTTGAGAAGATGGAGAAGTTCAAAACTCAAATCGAGAGGGGAAATCGCTTTCACGATCGCTGCATCGTAGATGAAAACTCAAATCGGGAAGAGAAGAAGAAGAACACACCGTATATAGAAACACACACTGAAACTGAAGGTTGAAGGAAATCGAGACGGAGTTGTATGAAGGTTGAGAGAAATCACAATAGAGGTCTAGATTCAAAACAA
Organism: Herpetospermum pedunculosum; assembly: GCA_028017165.1. NCBI lineage: Eukaryota > Viridiplantae > Streptophyta > Magnoliopsida > Cucurbitales > Cucurbitaceae > Herpetospermum > Herpetospermum pedunculosum. The sequence goes on from CM051523.1 coordinate 16,557,040, forward strand.
AGTAATTTTAAGATGTCGTTGGTTTGAATTTAGAAGATGGAAGATTTTCGCATTGAATTAAATGATGATAGGTATATATTTGTGATTTTACATTTTTTTCTAGGGTAGATGCAATTGTAGATTCTTTTTTAATTTAGATTTTTTTTTTGTTGCTTAATCTCAATACCATTTGACATTGGTTTTGAGTGGATGCAAAATATTTTTAAATCATTTTATGTTGTTCTTTTTTAAATTAGCAAGTTTGATTTTTCATTTTTTAATCAACATAACAGTCATTTTAAATACACACTAATTTTTAAAGTTAGAACCATGTATGGGTAGATTGTCAAACTCAGCATAGTTCAATTGGCATAAAGTTGTGCCCGTGACTAAGAAGTCATGGGTTCAATTCTCGCATTAATTAAAATATCGTTGCAAATAAATAATTTGTAAATTTATAATTATTTTAAATTTATGGATCTATCAGATGTCTATTCCTAATCTAGATCATTTTTATGTTTATTGCTGAAAAACAACTTTTATTTTAAATTTATGGATCTATGAGATGTCTATTCCTAATCTAGATCATTTTTATGTTTATTGCTGAAAAACAATTTTTATGTTTAGTGTAGATAGACCATTAATATGTCCATCAATGAGCGTTCTTTTTTTATTATTGATAGACTAAATCATTTCTACGTGTTTGATAGATTAGAACATTTCAATGTTTATCATTGATAGACTATTTCTACATCTATCATTGATGATCATTTAACCCCCTCCCCCATCAATGTTTATCATTGATAGACTATTTCTACATCTATCATTGATGATCATTTAACCCCCCTCCCCCCAAATGGGGCGGACAATCTCCGTTTACATGGTGAATGGGCGCAGACACGGGGATCATTTTTTTCCCGTTTGCTAAATTTGTGGAGACAGGTAACAACATACTCGCGCCCGCCTGAATGATATATATATATATATATATATATATATAAATAAAGTAAAGACTCTTTTAGATTTGAGACTATGGTTGATAGTAATAATTAAGTTAGGCTATGTTGTTAATATTTAAAATTAGAGATTTTTTTACTTTTGAGACTTCATTGTTAATATTTTTGCTTTTATTATGATATTTTATAAATTTTGAACTTTTAGAAATTATGGTGGCTATGATGTTGGAATTTGAGAATTGGTTTTATTAGGATTAAAATTATCTAATATTAAACCCAAAGCATTTGAACGAAAAAAAATTTGGTTGAGAATAAATTTAAAAAAATAATAATAATAAACAGAAAAACCCGCCCCGTGGACATCTCTAGGTAGATGTCTATCATTGATACACATCTATCGCGATAAACATAATAAAAGTTATATTAGTGATACAATGCTATTAATAATTTACTATTATTTATTATCGATATTAAGTTGGCACTGGGTTGCTATTTTATTTTCAATCTATTGATATGATATATCAATGATAGACCAAATGATCATGCAAACAATCACAAAATGAAATGAAAAAAAAAAGGTCAAATATCAATATATAAAAAAGGTCAAATATCAATGATATATCCTTTTTAATCTTAAGTTTTTTTACCTCCCCTAAAAAAAAATATGTTTTATCATCTTCTCTCGTGATCAGCAAGTCCCTTCTCCCAAATAGTCATTGGCAAGATTCTATAAAAAAAAACAAAGGTATCAGTAGCTATCAATAATAGTCACTTATTGCAAATGAAAGTCTATTAATGATAAAAAAAAATTGTCATATTTGCAAATCGCTATATTTTTAATTATTTTACTCAAAATTGTCACTGCAAATTTTCTTAATTTATTATAATAAAAAAATCAATATATATTAATTTATTTTTAACTACCAAATAAAAAACGTGAAATAAAAAAATTGATGAAAGAAAAAAAAAATATAAAAGAAAAGTGTGAAGAGCAAAATTGTCACTATAGTCCTTTACATGAGCATCTTAAGGACCTGTTTGATAACGTTTCTGTTTCCTGTTTCCTGTTCCCGTTTCTCATTTTTTAAGAAGCGGACTTGTTTGATAACTATTCTCGTTTCTTGTTTATAAATTCTTAGAAACGTTTCTAAACAAAAGGTAAAATTTTAGAAATTTTAAAAAGGTGTTTCTCCCCGTTCCGTTTTTCTTTATATTAATATATGTTCCTAAATAGATGACAAATTAATGTTGGTTCATTGGTAAGGGAAGCACCCAAATAAGTTTTTCTTTCTTTCTTAATTATGCAGTGTTTTTTTTTATATATTATTTTAATTTTGAATTTTGCTATTGTTTTTTGGGTTGGTTGCACAAACAGCAACCCCAAAATAATTTCAAATTTAGCAAAATTTAAAACATTTTGCAAATGTGGCAAAAAAATAAGTGGCTATCACTGATCGAAGCTATCAATTATATTTGACCATCACTAATTGACTTCTAATAGTGATAGACTATTATCACTAATAGACTAAAATTCTATAAGAAAAAAAAAAAAAAAAAACTTAGGTCATAGACTACTATCAGTGATAGATATTGTCATATCTGCAAAAAAGTTTAAAAAAATGCTATATTTTTAATTATTTTACTCTAAATTGACATCGGTTACAATTTTTCTTGTTTTTTTAGGATACATTACTAATTACTGATAGTAATAATTTTTTTTTATTTTATTTAAATACATTAAAATATTAATTTTTATATTTTTATATTTTTTTTCATAAATATATATTGACATCGACATTTTATGGCTATTTTCATCAACATTTCCATAAAATTGAGGCATTGACATTTCCATCAACATCGACATTTTAAACTTTGCAAATTAGCATTTCAAGATTTTAAAATTAGTTTAAATTTCCCACTATTAAATATTAGGTTCACAAATAGTGATATTTTGGTTATATAACATAAATTTATCTATAATATAATTGAAATGTCGATTCACCTCTCATGTCTGAGCTCATTGACATGTAGAAATGTCTACACGTCAACGAAATTTAAAACACTATCCATAACAAACAATGACGAATTGACAACGACTTCGAGATTTTAGAGCAAGGAAGTCATCATCCTCGAGGTAGGAAATAAGTGTTTAAATATCGACATTTTTTCACTGCAAAATGTTATTGAATGTTGTTGAGGCTCACTTCCCTGTCCTTAAATAAATGTCTCCTTACCTATCAAAACACAAAAACATATACCAAATCAAATCAAATTTGGATAACATTTGAAGTATAAATACAATTTTATGGTTATTTTTAATTTTGTATTGAAACTTATTTGTATTCGATTATGTAAACTTTGGATAGTTTTTGTTTTTAATGCATGTTATATCTTTTTTATATTATGTACACTAAATTCTATTTAAATTATAAAAAAGAAAAAAAACATAAAGAGAAAAAAGAAACAATTAACAAAAAAAAATAATTATCAAACATGATGTTTCTATTTTGTTTAGTTTCTGTTTATGTTTCTTTTTTTTTCAAGAAACAAGAAACAAGAAACATAAGTAGTTATCAAACATGTTATTGTTTCTAGTTCTCAAAAAACAGGGAACAAGAAACAGGAAACAAGAAACATGAACGTTATCAAACGGGCCCTTAAAAACTCATGTTGCATAAGGCATCCAAAAGTAGACAAATGCTTCTCAGATGAGCATCTTAGAATGCCCAAACATCTCGAGATGCCTATGTTGGGTTTTATGTCCTAAAACTCGTGGTTTGTAAACTATTATGTTTGTAAATATTCTATTTAAAATAAAGAGTTATTAGTTTTATTCAGTAAAAGAGTTTACTGGAATAAAGTGAAACGTGTTTAAGTTAACCTATATCAATGACCAACACCCATGGCTGAATATGAGTACTTGAGCCTCATGTATGACATGATTGTGGATCAGACTCAAGTAGTCAGTCAAAATTTTCTATAGTATACGGATAAGGTTGGGTACCTTATCCTGGTAACACTATTGGATGCGGCTCACTTTGTATTGTACAAAACGATGTGATCCGAATCGTTTCACATGGAGATGTGCGAGTGAGGGCGTCTTGTGCAAAGAGTTTGTATAAGACCGAACCGCGAAATAAGTTGCTCTCTCTTTATAACATCGTTTACTAATGAGACCGACATTTTCATTTGATGGCCTAGGTAACTCGATCTTAATCCTGAGCTTACTATGAACTCCTGCTTATTAGACAGTATCCTTAGACTTGTATGGGTGAGAGTGGCCCATTAGCACCGACTCAATAACTTATCATGATCTCAGGAATAAAGTCCAATAGGTAGCTGGGGACATAGTGTAGTAAGATGGAGTTCACTCCTAACCCACTCTTCAGGGTTAGTAGATAGGTTGTTCCCTTAATAGATGACTTCGGGGCTTGAACAATGAGCGCTCACACTCTCATTAGAGGTGTCAGTGGTACTTTAGAGGGTTAACTGATCTGTTGGTTGGACCACTGATCTATTGTTCATTAGAGGTGTCAGTGGTACTTAAGGAACAAGACGTAATGCAGGGGTTAAACGGTTTAAATGACCCAGCTGTGATTACGAACAACCTGTGAAGAACCGACTTGTCTGTGACGGTTATATCAGAGGACATAATATATCTACAGTGAGGAGAGTGCAACCCTTGGACTTTAGTGGAGTCTCCGGGGGTTAACGAATGTTGATTGATTCGGACAAAAGAGTTTTGACCGAATAATCTCGGATCGTTGGAGCTCATGATCTGTAGGTCTTTTAGGTTCTCCTAGCTAGCTCGGACTAAGCCGTGTAGCAATGTAAAAGGAGTTTATTTGGAGAAATCTAAATTAGGTTTTGAGGACGAGATTGGACATATTTAACTGTGATTTAAATATGAATTTGGAGTAAAATATGAATAGGGATTCATATGCGAAAAGTCAGTTTTTTGGAAAACTGGGATTAGTCTTATTATTTAATTGATATTTGATATTGAATTAAATAATAAAAGAATTAATTAAAATAGTTTTAATTAATTATATTATTATATTTATTTATAAATTAATTTTGAATTAATTTTAAAATAAATATTAAAATAATAATATAAAAGTTAATGGATTTCAACTCTTCTCCATGTTGGACATCTATTAGCTGATGACTAATCTGAGCTTTAGTGATAAGCTGCTTGATTTATGGAGTATATATATTGAAAGTCTTCAATAGTTGAAGCTAAGATTGAAGTTTAGACTTCAAGTGCCTATACGATTGATTTTCAAAGACAAGAATTGTCTTGTGAAGTTTTCATCCATACGTTCAAGAGTCTGTGTGATTGCTTTTGAAGACAAGAGTTGTCTTGCAACTTGCTTCCATTGCACAGCCTCCCTCTCCTTCTCACAACTCCTCCAAACTCCATCCAAAGTCCCTTTTGCTCAAGAAGTCCCACCACTTCGCTGCTAGGCGTGAGGATAGCTGGGATTACACTCAAGGAGGTCCTCAAGCTTCATTTTTCAGAGGACTTCAAGGATTTTGCAGAAGAGGCTGCTGAGGAGACGAGAAGACAAAGCAAAAAAAAGGTATGTTTTGTTTTTGTTCTGTCTTCATCGCACACAACCTGTCTGTGCGATGGCTATGCGATGACTTCTTTTTGTAAATTTATTGATTGCTGAAGATCCACAACCAATTTTAGGCTTCTTCCGCTGCGCCTATGGTTGTTTTAGGACCTCAGTTCCATCAGCCTAGACATCTCACATTACGACAAAAGAAACGGGGTAATCCAGATGTCATCACCGATAGAAAACAAAAGTTTTATTTTTCACAAAGGTATTTAATTAATGATGTAATTATTGTGGTTTGGTGTGGGTAAGCTTTAGGGGTTTTGGTAAAACAAATTTTCTTTCTAAATTATTTGATTTTGAGAATCTCTAAATTGAAGCTTTAGCTTTTAGCTTCTCGATTATGGCGCCTTTACTATTAAAATATTTTTCTGACCACTTATATCCTTCCACATCCTTCATTTTTTCATCCAACTAATTTCTCATCTCAATTCATGGGTATTGGGAACAGTTGAGTTTTATATGAACATGAAGTCAATTACATAAGAATATCAAGATTATTTCAGAGTTTTTTTTTTTTTTAGCCATGATTTTCTTCTTACATCACTACTAGAAATCGGGGCTATGATGACAAATAAAAACTGTCATCAGGACTTTAGATGACAATTTTTTTCAGTCGTTATAGCCCCTGCCTTTTTTACTCTATAGATGACACAAACCGAAAACTGTCATCATTCATGGTTTCGTTACAGTTTTTTTCTGTCTTCGTAATACGATTAATGAAAAATGAAAGCTTCTTTTTTGTTAGGAATTTTATATATAAATTAGGGATTTCATATATATATATATATATATATATATATATATATATTTAATTATAAATTTTGAGATTATTACAAATCAATAGAAGGATTTGAGTGTTTTTTTTTCACAATTATTTTTTCACATTTTTTTTTCTCATTTTTCATCAATTTTATGGTATTTGTTAATTAATTTATTTTTTTAGTTGTAAATTAATTATATTTCTTTTCTGAATATTTTTAGTTTCTATTTTAATTTAATTAAAAATTTATTTTATGTAGTAACGGTCCTAGAATGAGGTCATAAAAAGTCGGGTCGTTACAGTTGGTATCAGAGCCTAAGTTCTAGGTTGTGTAGACTGGCTTACATCGTAAGCCCTGAATGTTCCCATGGCTCATCACAGACAGCCTATTTCGAAACCGGGATGAAAGATTTTAGTTCTATATAGTCTTTCAAACGTCTACTGCACTCACGCCTTTCGGTTCCCCGAAACAGGGAAGGAATTGATGCAAAAGCGGTGTAGCGTTGAACCGCTGCTTGCTTGCATAATGAGTGAGCCGGGAAACGGGAAGAGCTAGTTCACTCAACGATTGCCTTTGGGTTCCGAACTCCATATGACGGAAGTGGAAAGACACTAAGGGAGAGGGATATACTCCTTTATTTTTGTAATCGCTGAAATCTGCTGGTGCATCAAGCCAACAAGACATGTCCAAGATCATATGCCAGTAAGAAAACTAGGTATGTAAATAAGGTCCTTCGTCATTTTCAGGTATGTTCAGTTTAATGCATTTATTAAAGATGACATTTGAATGATTTTGAATATTTTAATGAATTAATAATTGATGTGGTATTGATTAATGATTTGACAAAGTAGTTGGGTCATAATTGGTAGGTTATGGCACGTAACAGAGACTTAGTAAGACGACGAGGTTGGACGGGTAGAGGTCAGTCAAGTAACCCACGTAAGAAAGACTTTGGCAAGCGGGCTAAGTTTGATAAGGGTCAGTCAAGTAAACAGGTTGAGGAGACACCAGTGGGAAAAGTGCTCTCGACTCAAACAGGCAACCAAATTGAGAGTTCACCAGTGGGACTGATGCCCACAGCTCAACCAGGTGTTCAGACTGAGAACCCAACTGCAGCTCAGCAAGCAGGAGCTATATTAACGACGACGATGATGGAGGCCATGCAAACGTTGATACAAACGGTAGTCGTTAACCAGATGGCTCAAGTGGATCGGGGTCAGAGGGGTCTATCATAAGAGGCGAGACATCTGCAAGACTTCAGGAAATACGACCCACGTTCCTTTAGTGGGTCGTTGGCGGATCCGACTAAAGCAGAGATATGGTTGTCGTCCATTGAGACGATTTTCCGTTATATGAGATGCCCGGAGGAGCAGAAGGTGCAGTGTGCAGCCTTTGTGTTGATAGATAATGCGCAACTATGGTGGGAGTCGGCCGAGAGGTCGATCGATACTAGCAGTGGTCCGGTGACCTGGTCACAGTTCAAAGAAGCCTTCTACCAACAATATTTTCCGCCCATAACCCGATATAGGAAGCAAGCAGAATTCTTGCACCTCAAGCAAGGAGGTCGGTCCGTGGCTGAGTACGAGGTGGAGTTTAGCAGGTTATCCCGCTTCACCCCAGAGTTAGTGGCTACAGAAGTTACGAAAGAGGAACGCTTCATTATGGGTCTGAGGAGGGAGGTCCAAGGCATCGTGGCGGCGCTCGCTCCACCAGATTATGTCGCGGCCCTCCGCGCGGCGACCTTGATTGATAACCGTGCATCCGGGGAGTCTCAAGCACCTGCAGGAACAGATTCTTTCTCAGGTCAGAAGAGGAAGTCAGATCATATGTTGTCTAGCTCCGAACGTGCTCGACATCACTCTTGAGGAACTTTCGGGGACGAAAGTTCTTAAGGAGGGAAGATTGTAACGTCCCAAACTTCCAGGTAAATAATTTATTTATTATTTATTTATTCTTGTTATTGGTCTCGATAGTGAGTTTAAGTAGGAGCATGTGAAATTTTTGGGCTTAAAAGAGGTTAGGTTAGTCATTTGACTAAGTCAAATAAGAGTTAATAAATTATTAATTTTAATATTATTATTATTATTAATAATAATATTATTAATATATTAATTTTTAAAAAAATAATAATAAATAACTTCAGTGTAGGTCTTCGTTTCAACGAAGACCCATGCCTCCAAAATCCATCTCCCCCAATTCTCTTCCTCTCAGTTCACTCTCCCTTTCGACTCCCTCAGCCCCACACGCTGTCGGCCGCCGCTCTCTCTCCTTCGCTGCCAACCGCACGACGTCGTCACTCCCTCTCCCTCTCCGTCAGTCGCACCCCCTCGCAAATCGTCGTCGCTCTCTCTCTCCTTCGCTGCCAACCGTACGCCGCCGTCGTCACTCCCTCTCCCTCTCCGCCATTCGCACCCCTCGCAAATCGTCGCCGCTCCCCCTCTGAAAGTCAGTCGCCCTCTCCCTTCCTCAGCTCCGACGACCCAGCCGCGTCGTCGACTGTCGCCCAACCTCACACCGCCGCCGTCTGTCGCACCTCGCCGCCGCCGACCGTCGCTGCTCCGCTCCTCCCTTGTTGTGACATCGTTCCTTCAATCGTTGACCGTTCGGTGTAAGTTCAGCGGATTTCGATTCTTCCTTCGGAATTTCTTTGTCGATTTACTTATGCTAGATAAGCTCTAACGCTTAAAACTTTTGCATAGAGTTGAAGCTTTCGTTTAATCAATAAATTGAGCGCTCGGAGCACGGTATTCAGCAGGAGCTAGCAAATTTGTTAGTATTGCTTCATTGGGTAAGAAAGTTCCAAAATCATTGTTCTTGGTCTATATAGAATGTTGTTTCTCTTTGGAGTTATAAGTGTCGAACCTCATCGTGCTTAGGGTCGACCGATTCTTTGAGATTGAAAGTCAACCTTTGAAGTAGATAACCGTTGGGTTGAGTTTAAACTTTACAAGCCCGACTGGAGGACTAATCTTGCTAGAATTAGAATTGAGGTAAGTAACTTTACTGCCGTAACGCCTTAGTGCTAGGTTGGGAATTGTGTGCTGATAGATCTATAGGTTGATACGTGTTTGTTGTGCTAATGTATGTTGTTTAATGGAAGGTTGAGGAAATTGGTTGGTGATGGAATGAGTCTGAATACTTTTCAATAATGTTTTCTGAATTGGTTTCTGGTGTCGTTCTCTGAATTGGTTTCTGGTGATTGGTAATGTTTTTATGAAGTGTGTTTTATTTCAGGTGTGGTTATCCGATTTTCAGGGGAGACTCTGTCGAAATTTCTAAGATTTTTCTAAAATGCGTTATGTTTATGAATGGTTTATGAGTGTGAAGTTAAATGAAGTCTTTGCAATTGTTGCGATTAATGTGATGAACAAGTTATGTTTTTAGTTGATGCAACTTTGTGAAGTGTGATAAATGAGATGCATGTTGAAAGGGTGGAGTGTGTAGTTAATGCATAAGAGAAAAGTACTCTATTTTGCATCATTTCCACATTTCTAGTATCTAAAAGGTTTTAGGTGGGACTCATGCATTTGAGTGTGACATGTGAGCCATGAGATCCTAAAATAGCTACCCTCCACTTCCTGTAAATTTTGTCTGCATGAAAGTGATGCAGGTTTAGGGGTTCTAATCACATGAAAGTGATGTGCTTAAAGCCGGTGAGTATGAAAGTGATGTTCACCTATGCATGAAAGTGATGCATACCTAGAGGTTGGCGTGTATGAAAGTGATGCATGCCTAGAAGGTTCCCCGTACATGAAATTGATGTATCTGGGACTGATGTGTATGAAATTGATGCACATCTAGAAGAACAGGAACAGAGTGGTAAGCTAAAGAGGCAGATTTAGGTCTCACTAGTTAAAGTCTTCAGTCTCTTCAGTCAACTCATGATTGCATGTGTTTGTATAGCCTGACCACGGTAGTGGAGTTGCTTACTGAGTATTTTATTTAAAATACTCATTCTTAAAACATTTTTTTTTCAGGTATTACTAGGAACATATCGAGGGCTTGACGAGGTGATCAGTTGATGATGTCATGGGACACGTGGAGTTCGAGCTTCCGCATTTATTTAAATTCTTATTTCATACCGTCAGTTTGAACGTTTTATGCTAAGAATTAGAATAGTTAGTGTTGGTTTTAGATTGATTTTGAAGGAACTTATTTGGTAATGTTTTATGTTTTACTGGAATTCCGAATTAAATCTATGTGTCTTGAATCTTTTAATTCTAAAATAAAATTTTTAATTTTTTCATTGAGGATTGTGACGTCATGTATGTAGTAACGTTCCTAGAATGATGTCATAAAAAGTCGGGTCGTTACAATTTTAAAAGCTACCACAATACCAAACGGAGCCTTAATCTAATAAAGGTTTTAGGATTTTTTTTTATTTTTTTTTAATGATATTAATCTAATAGACTTAATAGCAGGGAGAATTATTATAACAAAATTGGAATTTCATGAATTTATTAGAAATTTTTTAAATTAGATGAACTATAAATACATAAGTAATATGAAAGTTTAGAACGGTTGACTGAGAAATTTTGGTCCATCAAAATGTCATATCATTCTACACAAATTCATGACAAAATTATAATAGACCAATCATAAATTGATGTGTGTCCCGAGTTACATTTGAAGACAATAAAATTGGTAATTCTCAAATAATGCTAGGTGTCTTCATTATGACCATTTGATCAAGTAAGCTTAGCGGACCAAATTGGATCATATGACAATTGTGATCTAAGGGGGTCTGAAAGGCTATTTAAAAGTCCATTTGGCACAAAACTCAAAGGTTAGCTCGACTCAAAAAGGCCATCAAAGCTCAAGCTCACTATGTGTCCATGGAAACTCTATAAATATAGAGACCTTCCTTCGTTAGAAGGGTTGAGAGATTGAAAACTCAAGAACCTGAGAGAGAATTAAGATCCAAAAAGGAAGATTAGAGAACTCCCTGAAGCTGTTCAATATTGAACACTCCATGAACATCGAGATAAAGCTGCAAAGCCTTCAAGCCAAATCCAACATCGAGAACAAGTTGCAAAGCCCTCGAGCCAAATCTAACATCAAGAACAACCTACAAAGCCCTCGAGCCAAGTCGAACATCGAGAACGAGCTGCAAAGCCCTCGAGCCAAATCCAACATCGAGAACAAGCTGCAAAGCCCTCTAGCCAAATCCAACATCGAGAACAACCTGCAAATCCCTCGAGCCAAATCCAACATCGAGAACAAGTTGTAAAGCCCTCGAGCCAAATCCAACATCGAGAACAACCTGCAAAGCCCTCGAGCCAAATTTAACATCGAGAACAAGTTGTGAAGCCCTCGAGTCAAATCTAACATTGAGAACAAGTTGCAAAGCCCTTGAGCTAAATTGAACATCGAGAACAAGTTGCAGAGCCCTCAAGACAAATTTAACATCGAGAACAAGCTACGAAGCCCTCGAGACATATTTACTTTGAGAGAGAAAGAAACAGAGGATAAACCTTAGAGATTGTAATTTGCTACATCACATACAAATTAATACGAATCAAGTTCATACTACACGTGCTAAATTTCTTTTCTGAAATCTCATGTGAACAGATACTCATTAGAAATTCTTTAAAATACAATAACTAAATAAATACAACCGTAAAACTTTAAGGAGCAAATTTGTAATGTAGCCAAAAATTTATAATTGGATATAGTTTGATGGTAAAAAAATAACAATAAAGAATAATAATATCGTTAATTAAAACAATTGTAGCCAACATGAGTCTAACTCAACTAGCAGAAAATATGAACTAATGATCAACAGGTGATATGTTTGATTCTCCCACCCCACATTAATTAAATACTTTTGCAAAAAAAAAAAAGGAAAAAAAAAATTGTGCATGTTAAAACAATTTAATTTGTGAGTATTAACTACTATTGGTTGACCTACCTAGTGGTCAATATGAGTCATATAAATAATAAAAAAAAATTAAAGGAAATAGAATCAAGTGATGTTAGTCATCTATCTAGGATTTAATATTGTAAGAGTTATTTTAGTAATCAAATGTAGTAGGGTTACACGTCATCGACTGTCACATGATAATTATATTGTTTTGTTGATATATGCCTAAACTAATTTGAACACTGATATGTTAAGAATTTTTTTTTTAACTAAAAACATGTTGAATGAAGAAAAAAATTATGAGTCGGGTAGTATTTATTGGGTTGAAGAGATAAAGACGTTAGCAACATCCTTCATAGGTATTAGGTTTGAATTCCTACCCAATATTAAATTGTAAATATCTAATTTGGTATTAAAGAAAGGATATGGAATCATGAAGCAATTTCAATGTCCTAATATTATTTTAAAAAATACATGGGTGAGATTATTTCAAATACACAATAATATCACATTTTAAAATAAATCTAATCAATTATTAAAGCAACTCAATAAAATAGTCTTCAAAAACCGTATTGCAAAAAAGTACACACAACAACTCTTTGAAATTCTTTTAATGTCCATAAAGATAAGGTTCTCGTCAAAAACAACTTTAAAATCATAAAATATATCCCAAAAAAAAAAAATTAAAAAAAAAAAAAATTAAAATCATAAAGTTGTTTAATCAATGTAAGGAGTGCTTGGGACACCAACTTGAAGTTGGGTGATTATAAATTAGTTTATATTTGGTCCATCGACTATTATAACTCACCGTTAATAAAGTAACTATAATGACTTCAATACTATTTATTATTCACAACTATTATAACTCACAGATTATTATAATCACCGACTATAATAACTCATCCAAACATCTTCTAAGCGTTCCAAACACCTTCTAAAAGTTCAGTATTAAATTTAAACATTCTTGTTCTAAAATAAATATTCAAAATTATAAATCACGAAATGGTTTTAAAATTGTTAAAATTATTTTTGTCAAATTTAAAATCACTCTAAAACGTTCTTTTAATCATTCAAAATTATTTTATTGTATAGTCTTACCCTTCTAAAAGCGATTTAATATATCATTAAAATTAATTTTAACTTATTAAATGCATGTTTGAAGTGATTTTGAACGTAACTAATGTGATTTTAATCATTGCAAAATTACTTCTCAAACATTTCCTAAGAATCATTTTGATAATAAATTTGATATTTTATGATAATATAAATTTAATATCCGTGAAAGGAAATTGTCATGTATGTATAACTCAACTAATTAAAAGATTATTTATAGTTTTCGATGTATATTGAAAGTTTGAATCTTCACCTTCATATTTGTCGGTATAAGGATAATAATATATATAAACTGCTTTTTTTTCAAAAAATTAAAAAAAACAAAAAAAAAATAATAATATAAACTTGTAAAATAATAATATAAACTTGTCATGCTTTCAATACACGAGAGCATCATAGTTTGGTTTAATCAACTAATATTTAACAAAAAGTGAGCAATATTGCTTATATTTTCCTCTAAGGTTGAGATTAGTATTTAAATTTTATTTTGACCTGAACTTTCATATTTATTTTATTCTTGACAATAATTTTTTTAAAAATATTTTAACTACTTTAGTCCTTGAACTAGCATAAATAATCATTTTTTAATACAATAAATATAGGATTAGGAAGATTTGAACTTCCAATCTAAAAACAAATATGGTTCGTATTGGGCATAAATAATCATAATTTCAATAGTTAACATTTTATAAATTATTTTGCAAATAATTTATTTTATGAACCCAACAATAAATATCTACAAAAATCAATTTATATCCATAAACTTGGAGGGTTGCTGCCGCCCAGTATTAAACATCATGGGGTTCCATCCTAAAACCAATTGGTGATAAGAGGAGTAGCCCATGTATGTTATATTGTGAGTGAGGTCCCTTCATCTTTCCGATGTGCATATTAAACATCATGGGGTTCCATCCTAAAACCAATTGGTGATAGGAGGAGTAGCCCATGTATGTTATATTGTAAGTGAGGTCCCTTCATCTTTCCGATGTGGGATCGGGATCCTCAACACCCGAGACTAAAAGATCATGGGTCCAATCTCCGCATTAATTAAATATTTTTGCAAAAAAATAAAGATTGGGAGAGTTGTATCAATTAAAATCTTAAACTAATAATTGTATCAATTAAAACACTGAACTTTCATAAATATTTCAATTTACCTCTTGTTTTAGAAAAATGTTAAGTTTTACATGTGTGCAAGACTTATAAGATTTTAGTCTTAAAAAAATATTTAAAAAGACTAAGATACTTATTTATGCAAAGTTTTAGGAACTAAAAAAGAAATATATTCAAAATTGATGGACCAAATATTTAAACCAAACAATTATTCCTAAAAACTACTTTAGCTTTGTAATCTAGAGACTTGAACCAAAAGCTAAAGGCATGTAGTTTTGCCCCCAAAAACACTTCCTTAGTCATTTCAAACTTTATGCTTTGCTTGCTTCCTCCAAAATACACTTTGGCAAAATTAGACTTTGCAAAGTGATGCTTATTCTACATGCAAGTCAACAAAACCAAACTTGTCTCTATTTTTCTTCTTTGCAAGTACTATTTGGAAAAGATGGTTTGGAAGAATATTTAGTTGCCAAATTTGAATAGTAATTAGATTTTTAAAAGTGGGTTGATGTGGAGAATTATTATTATTAATCAATCTTGTCACTATCTTTATAAACTTTATTCTATTTAAAACCTAGCATCGTATGAATATAACGTTAGAATACTCAAATTGATGAGTCAAAATTGACTACTAAAACAAGTTTTATTGGTTTACAAGAGATACGACATCATTTCATTAGTTTTTTAAAGATTAGATTCGAAAAGATAAAATTTTCCCACATCGTTTTATGAGATATAACTTGCTCAAATTCAATGGTTTTATTGGATTAGTGCTTCGTATTTAACTGATTTAATTCATCAAATACGCATCTTAAAAAGGAGTAGGAATTTGGTTAGATGATTTACTTTATTAAAAATTAGTGAACCACTTTCATTAACCCATCAATTGCACCAAGTTAAAAGTGGACAAAGAAAATCTACACAAAGATTTTGGGAAGAAAATTAAGAAACCTAAAGAAAAACCCAACAAAAAGGAAATCATGTGTACATTGGACTTTCTCTCCAATTGGATATAAGCCAAAAGAGAGAGAGAGATGAAATTTTAAAAAGCAAGTGCACTCTTACCCAAATAGCATCTTCTTTCTTTTCAATCTTTTTAGTTCAAAGACACTTCATTAACACAAACAATCAAACCAAATCCATATTGGTTTGAAAACGATTTTGTTGTGTTAATTAGGTCAAAAAAAAAAATATATATATATATTTTTTGAATAATTTGACTAGAATATTAAATTTTCGTCGACATGTCGACATTTTCATTATAGCGTGAAAAATCGATGACATATTAACAAAAATAGCAACAAAAAATAAAAATATGTGACAGGTTAAATTGGGATGATGATTGAACCTAAGATCTCATGGTTACTAAACGATACATTATGTCATTGAACTATGCTCTTATTAGCAAGTCATATATGGTTTGGGGTCAAATAAAATGATCAATTCATAAATAAATAAATAAAGTTATTAGGTATTTGATGGCTTAACTTATTATTATTTTTTTTTTTTAGTCTTGGTGAGAGAATTCAAACTTCAAACCATAATGTCAATCTTTATGTCAATGGAACATAACTTCTTCTACACAACATAATATAATTAGTGGTTTGTAATATTAAAATCATTTTATAATTATTTAAAGATTCATATAGCCTTCAAAATGAGAAGAATTTCAATTATTCTAATGCTCTTGGTGAGAATGAGTTGAGATAAAACAAGAAAAAGTTTCAGGGGGTTTATCATTATTGCAGACTTTTAAAACAATTTATTAAACAACCACTTGGTGCAATGGATAACACATAGATAGTCTGGGTTGATTGATCATGCACATGTGCAAACAATCATGCACGAGTGCAGGAATTTAAATGCATTATTATCGCTCAAATTGTTAAATCGAACATAGCTAAATTATTGATTGTGTCCTTGACTAAGAAGTGATGGGTTCAATCCCCGCATTAATTAAATACTTTTATAAAATGAAGAAAAAACTTTTTTTAAAAAAAATAATATAGTTAACTAAAACATCTCTTTCTATTGATTTTTTTATTTTAGAAACACATAAATTATCCGAACGTATTTTTAGGTAGGTCAAATTATAAGTTTAAGTCTCAATTTTTTTATTTACTTTATAGATCCCTATATTTTTAATTCTATATCTAATTAAAATATTTTAAATTGTCTAATAGATACTTAAATTTTTAATTTTATATTTAATTAGGTTCTTGAACTTTACCAAAGTGTTTGATAGACATAAATTGTTAAATTTGTGTTTAATAGATTCAAAATATATTAGACACTTTTTTTAATCAGTATTTTCAAAAAAATTAAAAATTCAGTGATCAATTAAACAATTATTTTTTAGTTTATAAGTTTTTTAGACACAAAATCAAGGGTTGATCGCGGCAATTATGTCCAAAAATAATGACAAATATGACAAAATTTAAAACATTTTACAGATATGGTAAAAAAATTAGTGGCTATTATTGATAGACTGTTATCGTTGATATATGACTAATAGACTACTATCAATAATAGTCACCGACAAAATTTTATAAAAAAATGGAGTGATAGACTACTAATGATAAATTACTATCAACCATAAACTACTAATAGAAATTGTCATATTAAAAAAAAAAAATTAAAAAAAAATAATAAATAATTAAATAATTAAATAATATATTTTTAATTATTTTACTCTTACCTCCTTTTACAATTTTTCCAAAATTAAGTGTAAAAATTTATAATTAAAAAAAAAATCTTTTAAAACTTAAAACACGTATTAAACACAACCTTAAAAGTTGAAATATCACACTATTACACTTTGACGTTTTAGTTTTTATATCTACCACTCATTTTCTATTATTAAAATCTTGAATAGATTCCAAAAATAAAAAATAAATTATACTATTTTGTAAGGAAAATATATAGATTACTAAGAAAAGAAATGGACCCATTTAAAAATTTTAATTTATTTTTAAATTTACAAAAACAGAAATAAAAATTCATTGGAAGAGTTTCAACTTTTTCAATAATCCAATGATATCCTAGTCACAATATCACATTGTCAATAATTTTTCAATAAAATTCAACGATTTTAAAGAGTAAAACATAATACAAATAATACAATGTGTCAAACAATTAGTGCAATATAATTCACGTACCCACACACATCACATCGTCCTAATTATTTTTGCAATTCTCTCAATGTAAAAAAAAAAACAAATAAAAAGGTCTATTTAACTTAGTAAATTGTGAATTATTTCATTTTATCTACCTATAATCCAATATACTTTATCGAGCATAAAATTATCGAGCCTTAGATCATCTTGCATATTACAATTTCTCACATTCTTTAAAATAAAAATTAAAGCAACAAATAGTAAGGATCAAAACGAGTGAGATGTTTATCCAAAACTGTCATCAAACGAGTCCAAAAACATTAATACAATAGTTCATAACCAAAAAGATGCGATACCATATACTTATGTTTGTCACAATTTCTGTAAAACTATGATACTAAACGATCATCGTAATAATCAAAACGAGTGACATGTTTATCCAAAATTGTCATCAAACGAGTCCAGAAACACTAATACAATAGTTCATAATCAAGAAGATGGGATGTTAAATCGAGTATAACTCAATTGACATAAACTTGTGCCCTTGACTAAGAGGTCATAAGTTCAATCATCGTTTTAACTAAAATACCTTTGAAAAAAAAAGATGTGATATTGTTGGAATGTCTTGAATCTGTTACGAGACCCTCTACGACTGATTGGTCAGCGAGTCGGAGTCCAGGGGAGGAGCGTCCTGGTGGAGGTATGGGAGCAACGCCCCTAAAGGAAAAATCTGATTTGAGTTTTTACTTATCTGTTTTGGGTTTTGGCCCATTTTGTATTAGGTCATTAGAAGGGTGTCATATATAAACTTTTTAATGAGTTTCGCCGTCCCTATCTGTTTATTTGTAATCTCTTCTATTTCATAATAATATTGGTTTCTCTTTTGTCCGTAGACGTAGCTAACACGACGTTAGTGAACCACGTAAACCAGCGTTCTTTTAAAACATAAATTAAGCAAACAAACTAATAATCAAAGGAGTAAGATGTTTATCCAAACTCTCATCAAACGTAACCGATCTAAAACACTAATACGAAAACGACATAATCGAGAAGAAGATGTGATATATGTTTGTTTTTTTTGGTGGTGTTTGGTGTGGGACAGCCACCAATGGAAACCCTAATAAAAGAGCTTTTTTTTTCTCTCTCTCTCTATATTTGATATCAATTTCTCAATCCATCTGTCGGCCATTTGTCACCTTTTGAAGAACGCATAACGACAAACCACATTTCCTATTCACACGTGGGGAGGTCCCATTGGCTTCTTACTTAAGGCTTATTTGGGTCTCATTTAGGGTTTCCCATTTGGACATTTTCTCATTGAAGTGATTGAGAAGTGGGAGTTTTTTTTTCTTTTTTTCTATGAGTTTTCTTTAATTAGAAAATAACTTCCTGTTTGGATGGATAGAATCAGAATCTCTCTTCCCATTCTCCTCATTCAAATTGAATCTTTCCCACACCATAAATTGTGGGTTTAACTTCAAAAGTTTTGATATTTTATCGAATTAATTAAACCTTAAACTTTAATATATGGTGACGGTACGGAGGATCGGGTCGAACGGAAAACTTTAATATATGATAACGGTTTAGAGGCTCGATATTTTTTTGACATGTGAGATGGGAGATTGAACTTAAGACCTCTTAGTTGTTATTAGTCGATACATCATGTCAATTGAGCTATGTTCTGGTTGGCTGACACACTTAATAGCTAGGATGTGTTTGGTAGGTGATCTAAAGACTGAAATTTGAAGACAAAGATTCAAGGAAAGTAAAGTTATATTTCAAATTTTTAGATTAAATATATGTTTGGTAACAAATTTAGAAATTTGATCTCAATTTAACTAATTCTTCAAAATTTGTTTAATTTTTTTTTTTATAAACTATAAAACTAGTTGTAGTCACCCACTAAATATTAGATTGAATATAAATTATTATTAATTAATTTATGAACATATTTTATGTTATAAATTTTGTATGATTATTATTTTATAATATCATAGTACATTATATTATACATATTTTAATTTAATAAAAATGAATTGAGTTTATAACCTGAAATACTTTATTTATTGTCAAACCGAACTAAACCGAGTATAGTTGTATTGGCATAAAGTTGTGCCCTTCACTAAGAGATCATAGGTTCAATCTCTGCATTAATTAAAATATTTTGGTAAAAAAAACATACTTTATTTATTAAAGCTTTCATCATATTAAATATAATTCTGCACTAATAAAAGAAAAAAAAAATTGTTTTCAAAATTTACACGGTTTGAATCACTCAATTAATTTTTAAAAACAGAATCTAGATTGCATACCAAAAATGCAATTTGAATCTGAAAACATAAAACAGAATTATCTACCAAACAAAACACGGGCTCTTAACTCTTATAATGGAATTGGTTTATCTTGCTTAAGTTGAGTGTAAGGTTCCAATTAATAAAAATAGGAGCGTTTACATTAAAATTGAGTACTAATCAAACAAAGTACAAAACTTAAAATGTTATTAGGTTTTTTTTTAGCCAAATTCTAGTTTTCTAATCTCAAGCAATGAAATCTCTTTGTTTTGCAAGATAAGATACGTAAATTAAAAATAAAATAAAATATGATTTACTTCCAATCCTAACCCGTGAATTACTCATTAAACGAATCTTATTTTAACATGATTATTAAAGCTTGTTGCAAAAATCTAAAATGAAAGCTATTTCAAACACAACCCATTACTTACTTTTTATTATGAGACAATATTGGAATTAGATTCAAATCAAATTGGAAAATAAAAACACATGCGTGTATGAATTTATTAGTTATTTCATAAGAAAAATAATTATTATACTAATAGAATGTTTAGATCGGTATATCTACTAACATATATACATTTGTTGGTTAAAAAAAAACAAAAAAAGTGTTTGAAATACTAATTTGGAGTTAGATGGATTGAGTTATTGTAACTCAGTCTATTTTTGCCCCACCCACTATTATAACACACAGTCAATAAATATTAATATTTATTATTCATAACTATTATAACTTCATAGACTATTATAACTATTGACTATAATAACTCATTCAACGTCTCAAACAGTTCCTAAAAAATTAAATATGCCTTATATTATATATCAATCCACTTAGTTTATATTAGTATTTTTTTTTAAAACAACATGTAGAATGAAAAATTAAACTTTCGACCTCTTAGTGATCACTAACTTTTTTTTATTCTCTAAATAAATAATAAATAATTATAGAAAAAAAAACTCAAACTTGTGGAGGAGTTACTAGAGTTTTTATCCAAGCTTTCACTTATTGTAACCATGGAATTAAATGTTGAGCGACATGTCGACATTTCGTTCAACATGTCGCTCTATCGAGCAGCTCGACATATCAAGCAAAGGAAACCGCATATCAAGCAAGGGAAAAATCATTTCTCCGCTGATGTTACCGACATTTCCAAAATTTCAAAGTATTTCGAGATTTTTGTGAAATATCAACAAAATCTCAGAAATTTCAAAGAAAAAAAAATTAACTTTACAAGTCAATGTTTTAGCCTTTAGGCCTATGTTCTAATTTCTAGAGTTGGGGAGGATGCAATATATAGGGAAAAAAAATGTGAGACAATTTATTTTTACAATTTGCATTCCTCTCTTCTCTTCCTCCACCTCCTTTCATTCTCACTCTCAAATCTTCTTAGCTTTATTTATTTTCTTTTTATTTATGTAATTTATTTCAAATACTTTTTCCTTCTAATATTCTCTTTTTAGAGGCGAAGGATATATATATATATATATTGCAAAGATATTTAATTAATGTAGAGATTGAACCTTTGACCAAGAGCACAACCCTTATGCCAAACTGAGCATAGCTCAATTGGCATAAGGTTGCGCCCTTGACTAAAAGGTCATGGGTTCAATCCTCGCATTAATTAAATACCGTTGCAAAAAAAAAGAGCACAACCCTTATGTAATTGAGTTATGCTCGGTTGGCATTTAAATTATTTTTTAAATAAAGTTAAATTTTTAATTAAGTAACAATATTTCATATCCATTTATATATATAATTATGAATATTCTAATTAAACTACAAGGATTTCTTTTTTAAATGGTTAATTATAAATGAATTAAGTTTTCATTTTAATAATTCAAACAATTTCTTTATTTTTCTAAAAAAAATTGCTACATCGACACTTTTATGGACATTTCAATTTCAATACTATATATATATTTTAAATATAATGGTTAAAAATATTATATAATTAAGCCACAATTAAAGTTTCATGAAATAAGTCAACAATTTTAATCGATATCCATATTTTTTTAAAAAAACATTCTCGCATATTTACATTGACATTTAGCTCTAAATATTGTCTTAGTTTTTAGATATGATGATTAAAAATTGTTAATTATAGTCTAATCAAGTCACAAATAAAGTTTAATCCACTAATTCAACCAATTTCCATCGATTTCCATAATTTCTTTCTCGGAATGTCCATCGACATTTTCGTAAAATCTGGACCTCGGTATTTCCATCGACATCGACATTTCAATCATTGGTTGTAACCATGGTATTAAATTTTCGTCGATATGTCGACATTTTCACATATATATCCATAGGCTTGACATCGACATGAGGAGTGAATCGATATGACGTGCAAAATCGATGAAATATTAAAAATAAAAAACAATAAAAAAGTAACCTAACATGTATATAACATTATAATAAATTTATTTTAACTAATTTGAAAGTGTAAAATGTTTATTTATTAATTTTAATATTTTTAAAAATCTTTTAGAAATATTGACATCGACATTTTATCGATAGGGTGGTTGTTTGATAACACATAATTCGGCTGTTTTTTTAATATTGTAATTTTTAAAACTTTTTATAAAAATATTGTATGTTTGAAAGTATTTTTAAAAATATTGTTGTTTTAATGGAAGGTCTCTACAAGAGAGTAAATGTGTCTTTTGAAAAGTCAATCTTGTTCCACCACGAAAAAGTTCCTTTGCATTAAAAATTTGATATCTTTTTACCTAGATATTCAAAATTTTCGAAAATTGTATGATTGAAAAGCTAACACAGAAAATGGTTGGAAAGCTAACACTTCAATTTGATATCTGGTTTCACTATTTTTGGAGTTGTGTATTCTTGAAAAATGTATGGTTGGAAAACTAACCCATAAAACTTCAATTTTATATTTGGTTTCATTATTTTTGGAGTTGTGTATCAAAAGATAAAAATCATGAAAGTTGGACTATAGTTCTCCAAATTTAAGAAACGGTAGATTCTTTTGAGCAGTCATTACAAAATTGATATCTAGATATGCAAAAATTTCGAAAAAGATATGGCTGGAAAGCTAACACCGACAACTTCAATTTGATATATTGTTTCACTATTTTTGAAGTTGTATATCGAAAGATAAAGATCGTCGAATTTGAACTACAGTTCTGAAAACTTCATTAATAATCCTAAACTTGAAGTTTTCAGAACTGTAGCTCAACTTCGACGATCTTTATCTTTCTATATACAACTTCAAATAAAACCACATATCAAATTGAATCGTTAGGTGTTAACTTTCCAACCATATCTGAATAAAAAGATATCGATTTTTTAATACACCCTGCTCAAAAGAATCTTCCGTTATTAAATTTGCAGAACTATAGACCAACTTTGATGATCTTTATCTTTTGATCTACACAACTCCAAAAATAATGAAACCGGGTATCAAATTGAAGCTCTGTTAGCTTTCCAACCATGAAAGTTTTGAATATGTGGATAAAAAGATATCAATTTTTTAATGTAAAAAAACTTTTTCGTGGATGTAGGAGGAGACAATCTTCATCTATGTGGGAACAAGATCTTCTTTTCAAGAGATGATTGACCTCCCATTCAAACAACAATATTTTTAAAAATACTTACGTGCAATATTTTTATAAAAAATTTAAAAATTACAATATTAAAAAAAAAAAAAACAGCCACGTAATTCTCCCTTTTTATTTTTTTTGTTTTTTCAGTCAAATGCGAGTTTGACATGTTTTATGTTTTTCACTTCTCATTTTTTAAAGATATCTTATATATATTTTTTTACCAAAAATTATATACAATTTGAACCCTATATCTCATAATAATTTCCATTTTAAAAAAAAAACCTATTTTAATTTATTAAACTATTTTACTCATAATTTTTTTTTGTTTCCTTCTTAAAAAAAATAAAAAAATAAATAATAAATAAAATAAAATCCAAATTTTAAAATAAAAAAAAAAAACATTTTGAAGTTGAATCATATAGGCACAGTGTCATAATCATTTTGTTTTTTTTGTTATCCATTTTTTAAATTTTGACGGGAATTGAGAGGAATTGCTAGAAATAAAAAACTAACTCGAAAAATAACTAATTTTTTTTCATATTTGCATTCAATAGTTAGGATAGTGAACATTTTTCTTTCCGATTATACCCCTGCTAGATAACGGGCAACCCACATAACTTAATTAGATTCCTTTTCAAAAAAAAAAAAAAAAAAAACTCTCATCACCATTCATTAAAATCTCCACAACTATAAAATATTTCATCCCAGAATATCGAACAACCCTCGCACAATTATGTTTTTTCAAGACCGAATTCATCTTACCGATTCAATACAAAATTATCATTTTTTTCCCGCAATCGCTTTCTTTTGCGTTGTTCATACCACCAGTTTCTTCTGTGTCGCAAGAACATCTACAACAACTTCAAGGTTTGTACCATTCAAGTACCTCATGATTCAACTATGGATCAACTCAACAATTTCATCATCCAGCTTCTTGCACTAGATGACTAGAAAATGATCTCACAATTTGTCCCTGTTTAAGAACGAGAAAGAGAGAAATCGTTGATCAGGAGGCTAAATGAGTCTATAAAATGAGAACACAACACGAGTTTCCTTTTACAACATACAAAAGACATTTTACCAGAATATCTACAAATGACATACACAAGAGAAACACATATCTTGGGGGATATATAACATCAAATACAGTGAATTGAATCATTCATGCGCTACATATATGTAATATGTTCATAAATTTAATTACACACAAGAATAAATGTATATTAATGTATACACAAGAAGGTCTCTATATAAAATTGTACAAAAAATGTATATTCAACCACGCATGTTCTTGTCATCGCTCGCAACCAACATGGGCATATAAATATAGTATCTCCATGTACATTATATAAAAAATAAACATAATAACTCATCATTGCCTTCTTTCTTCATACTACAAGGGACGTACACAATAAAAATAAGGGGTATATGACAACAAATACAGTGAAACAAACCTTTGATTGCGCTACATATCTAATATATTCTTAAATTTACATACGAAAACAAATGTATATGAATGTATGCACAACACGATTTATATATAAAATTGTACAAAATGTATACCAAACCACGCATGTTTTTGACATCGCTCGCATACCAAAAGGGCACTCCATGTACGTTATATATAAAATAAAATTAAACACAATAACTCAACATTAACTTATTTTCTTCACAAGACATACACGGGACAAAAACGTAGTATCTGAGGGTATATACCCCGAGTCAAGTTCATTTTCACCTATTTCTGTTTATGTTTACACTTTCTCATGTTCCTAGGTGTGTAATCTTCAAGGGGACTTCTGAAAAAAGACGGACGAAGACAAAAATAGAAGTGGTTTAGGATTAGTTTTTTTTTTTTTTTTTTAGTGCAGTTTTTGTTGAAGACAAAAATAGGCGTTGTTTAGGATAAGTTCTCATACTACAAATTGTTTCAGTGCATGTAGGATTATATTCGTTCTTTTGTTTATACTTCTACTCCAAATAATAACATTTTTTGTTTCAAGACTTTGTTATTTTTGTAAGAAGATTGCATTTTAATATATTGACGTTTATGATATTTCAAGTTAAAATTGTACAATTGATAATATTTATGTTCTAACTATATCGAATTCGAATTATTACAAAATTTGAATTAAAAAAAAAATGAAAAAGCAACCTGAAACTCCAAATTTGAAACCCCAAATCTGAAACTCCAAACACGAAACCTAAATTATATAAACCCTAAAATCGTTGGCCGTCGTAGTTATTTACATCGGCATTGTGGTACTTATGCCGACGTTAAACATAGCGTAGGCGTAGGGGAACTTTTCGCCAACGTAATACTATTGTCGGTGAAACATTGAGGTACCCCAACGTAACGATTTATCCGTCAGCGAAAGCTACGCCGACACCTATACGCCGACGAACCAGCCGACGTTTTTTTTTCGTTGGCGTATCATATGCCGACGAAAATGTGAATTTTTCCCGACAAAAGTTTGCGTTAGGAAAACCTGAAATTCTTGTAGTGATATGCCCACATATTTCTTGCTACATATTTTTTTTTTTTTCTGAGGTCCTTTTTTTTGTATACTAACAAATCTTTTGTTTTTTTATAGGGGTTTTGATATAAATCTTAGCTGCCGTATTTTTGTCTCATCTCAAGATGACTATGCTAAATCTAACGTTTAACTATTTTTCAAAATTTTATTTGGTTTACTTATGATTCAAGTTGTACTATTCCATTATTCATGTGGTTGTCTCGATTTTAATTTATAAGTAACTTTCATCCATCTATGTGTGTTTTTTTTTCTTAACCACTTTTTGAAAATATTTTCATAATCCAAGGCAAGATTTAAGAACTAAAAAAAATAGTCTTTATAAATTTGTTTTTATTTTTAAAATTTGTCTAAAAATTCAAATATGTTTGCAACAATGGTAAAAATATATTATAGATACTAAGAAGAAGTATAGGACTTAATTTACGGAGCATAGCTCAATTGGCTTATATAAGATTGTGCTCTTGACTAAGAGATCATGAGGCCAATTTTCGCTTTAATTAAATACTTTTGCAAAAAAAAGAAAAAAAATAAATAAGACTTGATTTTTTAAAACATGCTAAAAGTTTAAAACAAGAACTAGTTAACGTAATTAAATATAGACATAAAATTTATATTCGAATCCGTTAACGTAATTAAATATACACATAAAATTTATATTCAAGGATTCAAATCAATCATCCCCATCTTTATTTTTGAAGAAAAAAAAAAATAATAATAATAATATGGTAGGGTTTACACAAATGAAAGGATGTGATATTAGCTAGAAACAAGTTGATTAGATGATGAATCCCACTTGTGGATGCTTACCTAACCCTTTTAAAAATATGGGAAGATATAATTCAACTTGGTGCAGCCACAATTGGGATGTCAAATTTTAATTATAAGTGCTTAGTTTGAGTGGACATATAGCCATATATATCTATGTATTTCAAGTCACAATCCCCTCCCACTTACTCATCATTGTTTTAGTATTCTACTCACTTTAAACCCATATATATTATGACAAGTTCTAATCATAAAACAAAATATAGTGCAAATCATATCACACATATATATATATATTAGGGTTTAGGGTTTCTAATAATAATGTATAATAATGTGTGATGATCCAAAATCATATATATTTTGATGATATTGTGAGAGAGAGATGTGTCATAAGAAAATGTTGATTTCTATGTTTTAAATCTTAGTTTTAATTTTATTTTCATATTTATGATTTGATATTAAAATCTACCTTGTGCCATTATCAACGCAATAGGTTATTTACAAATGTGGTGCATTTTATTTTAATGAATATGAAAGTTTTACCATATTTGATTGTCGTTTTAAAGTATTAATTCGGATTATAAAGTGTAGAACGACTAATTCTATATTTTAGAGTACAACCAATAATATTACTTGTTGAATTAATTTCTATAACTCTTTTAAGATTACCATCAAAATAATAAACTTGTTAGGGTTAGGATTTTGTTGTTTTCGCTAATTATGAGATTTTCAAAACTGCGCTTACTAAAA
The DNA here is from genome assembly GCA_028017165.1 of Herpetospermum pedunculosum. Lineage (NCBI taxonomy): Eukaryota > Viridiplantae > Streptophyta > Magnoliopsida > Cucurbitales > Cucurbitaceae > Herpetospermum > Herpetospermum pedunculosum. The sequence continues at coordinate 16,584,473 of CM051523.1, forward strand.
GGTTACAATTAAAGTATTTAGAGTATAGTACTAAAGCTACAAGTTAAACCTAGAAAAATAGAGATAATAAAACATAAATCAAGTAAATCAAGATTGATGATTTGAACTCACATTTTAGATGGTATATATGATAGCGTGACACGTAAGTCATATTCAATTTTTTCGAAGACTTTTTTCACGACTCAATATGAATTCTTTTGGAATAGGAAGATAGAAAAAAAAAATAAGTGATCGATGTGGAGGGAGTGATGAAGCAAAGAAGAAAAACCAGCGCACATGAATACATGAATAAAAATAGTAGGAATTACATCGATATTGAAGACTCGTATATCCAATATTACTATTAGAAAGGAGAAAGAAATCGAACTTGAGGGCATGGAAGAGTATGTAGTTGGGATCATTGAAGATCATTTTTTTCAACTATAGTACTTTTATATGTATATGCATCATATGTCATTTAATAATTTTTTTTTTATGTAGGTATAATAGTTATTATATTTTTTACTAAAAAAAATCATTATATTATATTTTGGTCATATATTATAATTGAATAATACCAAATGTAGATTTATTTTGATTTTTTTTAAAACGTAGGAATGAGGTGGGTAAGACTTTAATGAATTGTTTATGAAAGGTTTCTAATAGGAAATTTTAAAATAAATTCATTAAGATAGAGAGAGATCTCAAATCTAGCCAACTTAATCAAATTAAATGACATGACTTGCCTAGCTACCAAAAGCTAGGCTACAATCAACTTGTCGTATAAGTAATTAAGTATACTTTAATTTGGTCTTTTTTTATTATAAAAAATACTTAATTAATTATTTGTATTTAGCTTCTATATTCCTAGGTAGCATTAATTTTTTTCTTTTAAGGTCAAAAAAAAAAATCAATTTATACATCTAAACTTTGAGGGTTATATCAATTAAAACTCTAAACTTTCAATTGTATCAATTTAAACTTTAAACTTTCATAAATGTATCAATTTACGTCATATGTTAGAAAATGTTAGTTTTTACACATGTGAAAACTTGTAATTTATCAATTAAACCCCTAATCTTTCATACAATTGATTCAATTATGAAATTGTAGTGATTTAATTGTTAAAATTATAAGTCTCTACTCGTTTAAATCGTTATTTTTCAAATAAAATCTAACAGAAGGTGTAAATTGATACACTTAAGAAAGTTTAGGGTTTAAATTGAAACTATCGTTAATTTAAGGTTTTCATTGATACAACCCTCAAAATTTAGGAGTATAAATTGATTTTTGCCCAATTTTTTTCATGCAATTTTAAGTTTTTTTTTATATATTATATATATCACAAATCACTAGTGGAGGTTGGAACCTATAATTCATGATAAAAAAAAAAATACATATATCGAATCAGTTGAGTTATATTAAGATTAGGGCATATAATTTCAATGTTTCATGTTCTTCTATTATTTTTTATTTTATTTTTTTTGAAGAGCCAAGCTCACTACAAACTCTAACCAACAACCAAATCACTAAAAAACAAAACTTCGATCTGAGGAGGGAAATCCTCCAGCCAAATCAAACGTAATCGAGAAACCAACGCCAGCTGTGCTAACTTTTGCGCCACCGTGTTGCCTTCCCTCACAGTAAAGCTGCAACTGTCCCTAAAAGAACGAGGGAACCGCACACATAAATCATCAATCAACCTTCCCACTTCTGTCAGATCCTCACAAGGTTCCTCGAACAAGCGACAAACTCGAAGTGAATCTGTCTCCAAGACCACCGGACTTAAACCCGCCTCCCATGCCAATATTAATCCTTCAGCTGCCGCGAGACTTTCTGCCATCATTGCATTTCGCACATGCGGAAACCACCTTGTCGCCGTCAGCATGACACGACCCCTACTCCGGCCGTGCCGTCAACACTTAAGAACCCAGCATCCACATTCACCCTATAGAACCCCCGTGGGGGGGGGCCGACCATCTCGTCTGCGCCCGCCCCACTGAGCTCATAACGCCTTCAGTCACCCCTTTTCGACTAGCCTCCCGATTATAAGTGTATTCCCTCATGAGAAAAGATAGAGATTCATGAATCTGATATATATATATATATATATATATATATATATATATATATATATATATATATATATATATATATATATATTATTTACTTTATAAATGTTGTTATGGTCATTATATGTATGTAAAATTAAATTATTCTCGAGAAATATTTTATATTTTGATTTTTTGAGTTGTTTTATCATAAGTGTTAATCTATGGTGAGGAATAGAAAGTTTTTCTGTATCTAATAAAGGTCAATCCATCTAAAAAAATTGATGGAATAAATAAAATTGAAATTGATAATCTCAATTTGTATTGTAAAGAAGATTTTGATGGACTATATTGAAAGCGAAAAAAAAAACTAATAATTTAAAAGAAAATATTTTCACAAGAAAAATTGAAATGGCTTCAACTTGTTATATTGATTGATTAAGCCAAGAAAATTGTTGATTTTGAGCTGATTTGATGCAATTCGAAGAAGTTGCTAATTGATTATAATGTCCAAATTCAAACACTTACAAATAGTTGAAGACACACAAATTAATGTTGAATACTTTTCAAAAAATGATGGATGAGATATGGATGTGACATTAAATTTATATTGAAAATATGTTTGGATACTATATATATATACTTCAAATTCTAGGAAACTAATAAAATCACATCATTGTTTGAATTTCTTTTTAAAAAGGACACATATTTTATGTTCTTGATAAATACTAAAATAAAACAAGTAGTTGAAACTTTAAATTATAACCTTTTGCTCTTCCTAAATTTGTATTCCTATTGTCCTTAATGTCTAAAAAAAAATATTTTAGAGACAAATTGGTCATAGTTCAGTTGGCACAAACTTGTGTTCTTCCTTAGTAGATCTGAGGTTTAAAATTTTCCACTCTAAATGGTACTAAAAAAAAAAAAAAAATTAGCTGGCCTCTTAAATTTAGTAAATTTTAAATTTTATCTTTGTGGTATGACCTTTTTATTTTTAATTTTTTTAAAACATCTATACTCTCTAAAGTTTAAAATTTTGTAGTAATATTTCATGGATAATACTAATTTTGGCAGCTATTTTTTTTTTTTAGTTACCAAAAATATAATGATATATGATACTCCGAGTTTAATCGTAAATATTTAATTTAAAACTTATTAAAATTTGAGAAACTATTATAAAACATTTTGAACTTTACCGATCAAATTAGAAATGAGTTTAATCGTCAACATTGAATTTAAAACTTATTAAAATTTGAGAAACTATTATAAAGCATTTTGAACTTTATAGACCAAATTAGAAACGAGTTTAATCGTAAAGATTGAATTTAAAACTTATTAAAATTTGAGAAACTATTATAAAACTTTTTGAACTTTAAGGAACAATTTAGAAACAAAGGTAAACCTTAGTAAATCAAAACCATATTATAACAAACAAAACAAAAAATCTTAAAAATCGTGCGATAAATAACTTTATTCAACAAAATAATTAAAATCCAGAAAAACACAAATAGAAAAGATATTTCATTTTACCACACACACACCATATCAACCATTATTTTATTTTTCTTTTTGTTTTTCTAATAATAGAATAATTTGTGAAATAAATTAAGAAAGACTACAATATAAGACAACGTTTTAATTTAACGTTTGCAAACAAAGATAGAAATAATGTTCCAAAAATTGTATTTGGACATCTCAACATTTGGATTAAATTTATGAATGTATGATATTGACAGTTAAGTCATCTTTAGTAAAAACTACGGCACCGATTATTCGCCATGGACATAAAATCAAGATTTTTTTTGCAAAAAGATACTCACATCTCATGATGTTGTTTGCTCAAATTTCTAAATATAACAACTTTAAGGAGACAAAAATATTGATTGGAAAAACGAATAAACTCTTGTTTTAGTCCCTCAACTTTCCGTAATTACTCTATTTGTCCATTAGGTTTTCTAAATTTTCTGTTTTAATTCATTCTTAAAATACACTTCTACTTCTTTTCACATTTTTTTTCCTCCGTCGTTTAACAAAAATTCATGTGTTCTTCGGACTAGTCTAGAGAAGTCCTTTTTCTCCGCGGGGACGATGAATGGGGGAGGGAAAGGGGAAAAATTTCCCGATTAACTAAATGATGATAGAGACGAAACAGAGACAAGAACGGAGAATACATTCTCCGTCCTCATTTATTCATTTTTTTAATATATATATATATATATATATAAACCCTAAATTTATTTTTTTATGAAATATTATTTAGTTTTATCAGTAACTTCAAAAAAATGGCCTAGTGACCATGAGGTCCTAGGTTCAATCCCCCACCCCAACATGTTGTAAAAAAAAAAGAATTTTGTGGAGACAAAAAAGAAATTGAATGGCGACGAAAAAAGAGAAAGTCACCTCTGGCCCCGTCTCGTGAACATCTCTAGACTCAACACTCCCGTACCCCGTTTGGGTTTTCAAGTATTTATTTAGTGTAAATATATATTGCTCAGGTAAATCATAAATGAACCAAAGAAAAAGTATTTATATCATATTTTTATTCAATAATTAGTAAAAAAGAATTAACAATACTAAAATAACATTTTATATACATAATTCAATGACTAAAAAAATTGAAATTTTAGAAATTAAAATAGATTAACAATTAAACTTGACAATCATTGGGAGCAAGTGAAAAAAACCAAAAGGACTCTAGCGGTAGAAGATCAAATTCTACTAGCTAGGTCTAGCTATAAGTTTAGTTAAACTTATTTAGTTCTTATAATTCAAAAGGTTTCTTACAAGTATCTAAACGTTTAAGCACGTATCTGTTTTTTAATATTTGCATTTCTAATGTTCTTAAACTTTCAATCTCGTGCCTACTTTTAAGAGCCCAAAGACTAGGGTTTAGGGTCTTTAAAAAATTGTGTTTGTTTTCTCACAATTTCTTACCATAATTTTCATCTTTTGATGAAACGTTTGAATTTTCAGTAAAATTCCAAAAACAAAAACATTTTTTTACGATCTCATTTGATAACCATTTGATTTTTTATTTTTTAAAATTACGCCTATGAACACTAAGTGGTTCCTTGTTATCTACTTTTTACAAATGTTTTTAAAATAAAAGCCAATTTTTAAAAACTAGTTTTCTAAAACTTGTATAGAATTCAACTGTATTCTTAAAAAACAAATATGAAAATCATCGCGGTGAGAAAAAAAACTATTGAAGTGAGTGTAATTACCTTATCGACTGTAAGTTATAATAGTTAGTGAACCAACTGGGTTATAATAACTCAGTTCACTCAACTCCAAGTTATACCCTAAACACTCCTTAAATAGTTCTAAAAAGAACAAAAACTATTTTTTCTTTTAAATTTTCAAAATTTAATTTAGATTTTAAAAACATTAACAAATTTTCAAGAACCCAAAAATCAAAGGGTTATCAAACGAAGTAAATAAACACGACCCAAGCAACCAAATATGTTTTCTCAAAAGAGAAAAAAACAAATGGGGACAGAGAGGCATAAGTGTGAAAACTCAATTCACACACACAGACAGAGGCGCCAAAACAAAACACATCAGAAAAAAGCTCTTCTTCTCATTCGCTTGACTTCCTATATTAAGACCTTCTAACTGTAAAACAGTGTCCATTTCTCTGCTATACATACAACAACAAACCACTACACTTATTACCATATCAATAACCCATTTCTCTCTCTTTCTTTTTTTCTCTCTCTCTTTCTACTGTTCTTTTTCTTCTTCTTCCTCAATGGATCTTCCCATTTCAGAACCATCCCCTTCTGAAACTTCAACAATCATCTCTGCTTCAGATCACTCTTCTCCAAAAGGGGATCACAAAATTAACCTAATTTCCCAACTGGGTTTCGATCTCACCCTTTCTAACAACCCAGAGCTCAATTTAATCGACAGTTTCGATGCCAATGTCGAAACAGAGCCTACAGATTCCGAAACAGAGCCTAGGGTTTTCTCTTGCAACTATTGCCAGAGGAAATTCTACAGTTCTCAGGCTCTTGGAGGCCACCAGAATGCTCACAAACGAGAGAGGACTTTGGCAAAGAGGTCTCAGCGGGTCGGGTCGGGTTCGAGTTTCGGGCTTGCTCATCGGTATTCGAATTTGGCTTCTCTTCCTCTTCATGGGTCTTTTAGTAGGTCGCTTGGAATTCAGGCTCATTCTATGGTTCATAAGCCTTCTTTTCATGTTTCTGCAATTGGGTCGTCGGGAATTTATGGTCATGGTGCGTGGTCACGGCGGCAGCCGCTCGATCAACAGCCGGCGATTGGCCGGCTGATGCAAGGGAATTCCCATGTTGGAAGTCTTAGAGGCATTTCGTCAAACACTGGAGCTGCAAGGTTTGAGAGTGTGAAGAATTTCTCTCCGACGGCGGTGACGGAGGCGCCTCCGCCGCTCGGAGGGTTCTGGTGGGACAGTGGTGGTGGTGGTTTTAGTCATTTGAAGATGAAACCTAAACAAGAAGAGTTGTTGAAGCTTGACTTGTCTCTTAAGCTCTAATCAGAAAGGGAACTTTCTTCATTTTTTTTTCCTTCTTTTTTTCCATTTTTAAAAGTTGATGCTTTGTGCTAAGATGGGAATTGATTTAGATCCTTCTTTTTTGTTTTCTTTTTTTTTTTACCCCTTTTCTGTTTCTAATACTTGAGAAGATTGTCTCTGTAAATAATCCATTTTGGCAAACAGAAGAAGAACACAAAAGTAGACCTGTTTTGAAAGGGTAATTCTCCTTAAAAGAAAAAAAAATGTATCTGTTAAATTTACTTTGGAATTTGAGAAAGTAATACCCTTTCTCTCTCTAAGAAGAAGAAGAAAAAAAGTAGTGATAGATAGAGATGCAAGTTTCCACTAGTAAAAGTGGCTAAACTTTAAGTGTAGGTGTAGAGGAAATTTCACATTCATGCTTTTATGGCCGTTATAATTAAGATTGATTCCACACGCATACACTAAGAGAAATGTGGGCGATTATTCAATATTGTGTCTATACTATTTATTGATTTCCAAATTCAATGGACAAATAAAAGTTTTGTGATCATTTTAATTTGTTTGGTACAAGAATGATGAGAAAAGCTTCAATTTTGAAATCTCTTGATCATCGTTCTCGTTCATACGATGAGTTACTACGCCCTGGTTTTGAGAATAATTGAACTAACAAAATACTTTTGATAAAAGATCTTTCAAATCCGATAGAAAGTTCGTCTCATAATTCAAAATCCAACATTATGTTTTTAGACTTTTTTCCGTCTATCAAGAGAGGTCCAAGACTTTTGACATCGTATTAATCAAGTGTTTTGAAAATTTATCACCTTATTTACTCTTTCTTATATATGTGAGTGTTCATGTCAACTTAAACGCACATCAACTAATCTCACAGGCGGTTGACCCTACTACATTCAGTTGCCAAGGAAACTCATAGGATATTAAATCTTAGGTAAGTGGTCATCACAGTTTATTAAACTCATTCCCTCTAACCCTTTATTTTCAAAGTCTTTATTGGTTGTAGGTCAACCTAAGATGGTTAATTTCTCTCCTTATTTACACAATGAGTTGACATCGTATCAATCATGCAGTAGCACAGTACAATTGGAAATAATAATAATAAAAAAAATACTTATAAAATAGAACCTTAAAAGTATGATAAAATAAATAAATTTCACAGACAAACATAGACAAACATGGAGTTATGTCATAATTCAAGATCCAACATTATATTTTAGGCTTCTTGTCAATCAAATATGTTTGTGTGTGTGAGAGAGAAAGAGAGAGACGATTCAAGAAAGCCCCAATATGAAATTGTTGGATAAAAGGGTCATAAATTCAAAGACTAAATAGTATGATGTGTGGTCCATGAAATGAGCACAAATTTGGATGCTTGTAGTTTTCATTTAATGAGACCACCAAACAGAGACATATGAATATATGTATGCAAATAGAATGGTTTGTGATGGAGTGGATGACAACATTGTTGACCCACTTGCAGTTGAAAGTAATAGACCATCACATTAGAAGATCAAAAAAGAGGTAGGTATAGAGATATAGGCAAACCTTGTGAAAAAGTAATGAAGGCAAATAATGACTCTCCCCCCCTCAGCTATTCCATCACCATCATCATTTTTCCCACATTATTAAATTGTGGGTAAATCTTCATTGTCTTGATTTCTGACCTACAGGATCTCCTAATAAGGCCAAACCAGTGGTGGGGTTCATATCCAAAACAAATCATGTTCACCTTAATCATATATCTAAACCATGATCATTAGTCATAATAATGAAACTAATTTCTCCTACTCCTAGCATATCAAGATGTAAAAGTAACAGAAATCTTGCTATTAAGACACTTGATGACAATAAAAAATCTCTTACTTATCATACCACACAACCTTTCTGAAAATGACTCAGCAAACTTTGGGTTTTGGCCATCTGTTGCTTTGTTACTTCCATCAGTTGGGGTGTCCATTATTTGGGTTAGACTGCCAATTTCCCTACATTGAAGAATCATGGCCTCTGATTTTGCATCTCAACTAAAGCCATAAGTAATTTATCAGAGGTTGAGTAATGAATCAAGTTTCATCAAATCAAGTAATATATTAAAATGTACTGAAACAAATTGAAATAGAAATGGTTGCTCAAAGAAAACATGACAGAGCTCCATAAACAATTATTCTTCAGATACACAGCAAAGTAGCCAGAGAATGGACAAAAAAAATTGTGGATCTATGATCACATAGCATCCAGGTGAAGTTTAAACCAATCAGTGTCTTTCTCTCAGGATAACTAGTCATCATTAAAGAAGGTCTCAACTCCAATTTATTTAATTAGACTACTTTACTTTATGGAGAAAGAAAGTATATAACATGGATAAAGCACCCTTTTCTCATATATTCTACCTACAAAATATCAAGTTAATGCTTTAATGTGTCAGAGGGTCAAATCCAAAAATAAACCAACTGTTTGGTACAACAAATTGTTTGTATCTCATCAATTTATTGTACAAAGTTGAATTCAAACTACATCTACAGTAAGGAGACCTGGGACAAGGTGGGGTTGGATTTGTTCTGACCTTTAAGTCTGCAATACAGAATGATGAGCAGGAAGACAACCACTTAGCTGCCCACTTGATGACAATGACTTGTTATCTAGTTCAATCCCATTCCACTGCCAATGACTGCATGAATTCAGTATTACCCAGTAGACTTCTGGTGGGGGAAGGGGGGAGAGAGTGAGAGAGAAGAAGAAATGCTCTGTAGCTGGGTACATTTACATAACACAAACAGAAATCAACTGTTAATCCTGAGGTAATTAAATGTCATAACAAAATGGGCATCAATTTTTTACCTATTAACCATTTACATTGTTAATGATAGAGGCTACTGCCTCAAGCAATATAACTATTAAACAAAACCTTAAACCATTGGATTCTTGGCAACATGGTTCACTCCATTTCTCTAGCTTCATCAAAAAAGAAAAGTACCAAGGGCAGGATATTGCAGTCAATTTTTTTTTTAGTTCAACAATAATATGTTGGGGGATTCAAACCTCTGACCTCTTGGTCGAGGATGGATATTGTAGTAATATTAAGAGAGTCATTTTCCTCATCTCTTGGCATCTGGAGAAGATCCTCCATCGTGGTTTCGATGCTTACCATCTTCTCGTGATGTAGACTCACTTGCACGACCTTTGGGCAAAACTGGAGCTGGTACTATTTTTTGTCCACCAAGATGGTCGTCCATAGACTTGCTTGACTCTGACGCATTCCACTTGTTGCTTGGCTCAATATTTTCCCCATGTTTGGTTTTATCAATTTCTTGACCTTTTTCAGAGCTTTTTGTTATAATACCACTCCCTGATTGTTTTTTGGATTCAACAGCAATTTCCTTTATTGTCTCCTCAAGTTTATCAAGTCTTATTTTTACCTCCTGGAGTTCCAGATTCTTTTCATGAATTTCTTCACTCTCTTCTAACTCTATTTGTTTAGCTTTCTCTTCTTCTTCTTTCTTCTTTTTCAGCTCCAGGTCCTGATATGGTGACTTTGGTTAAGTAAACCATTGAATAACTGAAAATCACAGAAAAACATTGTCAAGGAACCAAATCAAAGAACCAAAGGAAAACTCTTAAGAATCCAAATTCCCATGGGTAACAATGTTTTCTTTCTTGCCATTTTATACAGAAACAGATTCCTCGTGACAATTTTATAAACGATAGACAAAGTAACTGAAAGCCAGGATGAAACTTAATTATAAAAGGTTAACTCTAGCAAACTTCGTTTTTTCTTATAAAAGTTAAAGCCAATAAATAATATGTAAACTAATCTAATTACATGTGATCAACAAAGATATTGAACTGTGAACTTTTGACTTTCCAACCTTCCACATTCTCATATTCATTTACTTGGTGTAGCAAATGCTGTCCACTTGTGAAGTTATTACATTTTCTAACACCAAATCACTCTTGAAATCACTAGGTACCATAGCTTTAATTTCTGAGACAATTACTAGTTATCATAATTCATAATTTAACACCCTCAAAAGGTTAAACTTCTAGATTAAAGGTTATGATGCCAAACATGAACATATAGACTACTAATCTTGATTTAAGAGACAAAATGATGATGCAGTCATTTCATCTCTTGCATCTATATCTAATTAAACAAAAAAAAAGTGATATGACCTATTTCTAGGTTGTTTAACATCTATAATTCCGAATGTTCAAAATTTTCTAGCTATATTTTATTTAATCTTCTAACTTTTTTCCTTCCTCTCTCGCTATTGAACACGCTTGAACTCTATCTTTTATCAACAAGTGACAGTATTTTTCTATTTAAAACATGTGTTCTTTGCTTGCCATTTTATACAGAAAGAGGTTCCTCGTGACCATTCTGTAAACCATAGACGAAAGTGCCTAGAAGCCAGAGGATACATAATTATAAAAGGTTAGCTCTTGTAACCTTTTGAATTTTTTAAAGAAGTTAAAGCCAATACGTAATATATGAACTGATCTAATTATATGAGATCGACAAAGATATAAATTTGTGAACTGGCTTTCCAACTTTCCACATTCTCAAATTTATTCACTAGGTGTACCGAATGCTGTTCCCATGTGAAATCATTACAATTTCTAACACCAAATCACTCTTGAAACAATTTTGAGACAACTACTAGTAGTAATAATTCATAATTTAATCCAGTCTCAAAAGGTTGAACTTCTAAATTACAGTATATGATGCCAAATATGAACATATAGACTACTAATCTTGATTTAAGAGACAAAATGATGATGCAGTCATTTCAACTCCTACATTGATATCAAATTAAATAATTACTAATTATGAAAACTTCAAAATTGTTTCAAAGCTATATTTGAAAACCATCGTCTATCTTTAAAAATGAATAATTTTTTCTTTGAAAGGTACTGAGCTTTAAGTGAGTATAAATGAAAGAATATAAGGGCATACAAAAAAAATTAGCCCCGAAAGGGAACCCCATTATAAAAAGGGGCTCCAATCAAGTTCAACGAATAATTACAAAATAAACGCGTCACCGATGCCCATAAAGAGACATGGAACCTAGCGAGAGACCAAACCACATAAGGATCCGTCTCAACCCCTCTAAAGGTCCTACTGTTTCTTTCCCCCCACAAACATCACAACACGACACACACACCCGCTTGCCACAAAAACTTTCATTTCTCTCGAAAAGGCGGATGGAGAAGGAACTCCTCGATCATCTCCCTAAGATCCTTGGGTCTCGCCAACAAAAGGCCACACGCCTTAAAAAAAAAAAGTCTCAAATAGCCCTGATAAAAGCACAATTCCACAATAGATGATCCAGATCTTCCTCTTCCCTCCGGCAGAGAATGCAACAAAAATGGCCCACTAACCAGTCCAACCTCCTTACCAGCCTATCCAAGGTATTAACTTTGTCATGCACAACCGGCCATATAAAAAACTGAACCTTCTTTGGTACTTTCACCTTCCAAAGGGCCGAAAACACCGACTCACCACCCGGGGAGGGGTCCAACAAACAGAGAAAGAAAGAGCAGCAAGAGAAACCCGTTCCCAGACTAGGAATCCACACCCGACGATCCCTCCTCTCTATCAAAAAGCTCACACCCTCCACCACAGAAAAAAGGGTCAACACCTCCGTTGTTTCCCTATCGAACAAAGCACGACGAAGGGAAAAAGAAAGGGAGTTCCTCGAGAAATTAACGACATCAACCACAAAGTGATTTTTCATATCAGAGAGATGGAAAAGACGAGGGAACAACGAACAAAGGGGACGCTCGTCCACCCACGTATCTTCCCAGAAATAAGTATTCCCCCCATTACCAACCGAGAAACGCATAAAGCTAGAAAAAGAAGGGAGCTCAAGGAAAATATCCTTCCACGGGTTCCTGAAAGTGCTTTTAAACCCCTCTGATACCCACTCAAAAGGATGAGGACCATATTTACTAGCGATAATCCTGTGCCATAAGGTGTTAGACTCAAAAGGGAATCGCCAAAGCCACTTAGCCAGAAGAGCTTTGTTGTGGAGCCTTAAATTCCCCAACTGCATACCCCCAAGGCTAACCGGCTTCGTAATCGTATCTTTAAAAATGAATAATAATTTTCTGCGTTGGAAAACTTATTTGGTAAGATAGTTTTTCAAACACTTTAAAAATAATAAAATAAAATAGAACCAGTTGTTGCTACTTCCATGTGTTTTTTACTGTTTTTGAAAGTTACAATTTATATATGATCTTTAACCATGCTTCTCGTCTAAACTTATTTAAATATATTCTATTTTCACATTCATATAGATAAAAAAGAAAAGAAAAGAAAAGAAAAAAAATCAACAGTGTTTTTAATCCAGAAACAATTGAACAAAACTTTCAAAAAGATAGTCTGATCTTTTCTTTTTCTTTTTCTTTTTTTGGCGGGAAGTTAGAAAATGAGTTTGGAAGCAATTTTCAGAAGAATGTACCTAAACAGTCTCTTAAACTGAAATAATGGTAATTTAATGATAACATTTATGGTAAAATGGTAATCTAAATTACATAAAAAGAAAATATACCTACAACACACTAATACTTGACATAATGAGCTCTTAAAACTTCATTATCTCGATGCATAAAGGGATAACATTGTTTTCTGCTGGGAAAGATGAGAGGGGCATCAAAGAAGCCAAAGGTAAGCTACGTGCTCTTATTGACCGATTTTTTTTATGGAACACCAAGCTTTCATTGAGAAGGAAAAATGAAAGAATGCAAACAAGCCTACAAGAGGACAAGCCCAACCAAAGAAACCTATACTATAGATACAAAAATGGGCTCCAACTAGTAAGACTCTGGAACTATTATGAGTCTATGACAAGGTTAATAATTATGATCCTCCATGTAATGTTTTGAATCCATAACTACAAATATATATATATATATATATATATGGGAGCCTCTAGTTAAAAACTATGAACTATATATTGTGCAGAGGTACTACATAAATGTTTTGCGTCAAACAATTGAAAGCTTGGTACTTCAATAATGATGAATCCTATTAAAAAAATTATTGTATAAAAAGGATTTGTCATCGTTTCCTAATTTTTTCCTGTAAATCATGATAATCTTAGTATGCCGGGAAAGTAGACCAAAAAATGGAAGACAGAGCAAACTAAGAAAAGAGTATTATGTGAAAACGTTAAATTATGAAATCAAGGGAGACCAAATATCTTCAGAAAATAATTGGACTAAAGAAAACATAAAGTAGTAAATGCAGAACTTAAACTTAAGAAACTTAAAAAACTTAAAAATGAGATTCTGAAATTTAGTTACCGCTTCCATCTTCCTCATTTCATAACGAGAATACTGTGCCACCAGATAAACAGCTGTTGCAGGAAGTATGTGCATTTAGGCGAATGATTAAGAAGACACATATAATATCTCTAGCTAAACACAGTATTAATAGAGAGAGGCAGGCAAAGGTACCCACCCAAGGACGGCATGCAAACAAAGAAGAGTTGCACCAGATGGAAATCAATCCTAAGCATGAAAGAAAAGATGTTAAATACATGTATCACGGAAGCAAGAAGAGAAAATAGCAGACGGATATATGAAATTTGAACAAACTTTTAATTCTAAAAGGAGAAATCATCAAACGCATCTTATATTGATAGGTCATTTGATACAACTTTCTTATAATTAAGCTTTATAAACAAACAATACGATGCATTACTATTGAATATTCCAATTTCACTACTCCATGGAAACATAAACACAAGCATACAACAAGACCCACCTAATTCAATCACACATTACAGATGTGAACACAACACGTTTGATAAAATGCCCCAAAGAACTTGAAGAACCAAACGCTACTCGAAGTGTAGAACTGATCAAATAGCCATGGAAGACGAAGATAGAGAAGAAAAAGTGATACCCAAATTTCTTTTTCTTGGGAGGATCAGTGAAGAGAATCTTGGACGCGGTCATGAAGTTCAAGTTATCCAGCTGCTTGTAAGCGTCGTTGTAGCTGCTCAGATCCGACTCGACCTTGTTGTCGCCATTGATCTTGCCGTTGTTGCTGTTCTTGTTGGTCGAAATGTGGGATTTGGAACAAAATGATCTGGTCTGGAATGGCTTCAATCGCTTTGAAAATCGACTCCAACTGACTCTGGCGCGAAACATTGCCCTTGAACAAGATGACGCTTTGGGGAAAAGTCGAAAGTGGAATGAATATATAGGTCACTGATTCTGATGGGCTCCATGAGTCTTCGTTTGCCAGGCCCATTAGGTGTCAATATTTGGGCCTCCGGCCCACCGTCCTTCCCTTTGCTCAATTATATATTTTTATATTTAATTCTTTATTTATAAAATTGAAGTAAAAAATCAATTTTTACTCCTAAACTTATGGAATTCTATCAAATTGCACCACAAACTTAGCACATGTTTGGAAATAATTTTGAAAAGTCTAAAATCATTTTTTTCATATTTAAAATCATCCTTAAACATACCTTTAATCATTAAAAAATAATTTAGAATTTTTCATACCATCAAAATTAATTTTAAATTATTAAAAGCATGTTTTGGAGTGATTTTGATTATGACAAAAGTGATTTTAACCATTTCAAAATCACTTTCAAACATGCCCATCGATAAGTGTTACAAATTTAACCTTAAATTTGAAAAAGTCTTGCAATTTTTATCCTTTTGACAAGTTTTAGTTCAAAATTTTGTTAACTAAATATTTTGTTATATTTTTAATGAATTATTAAACATATGTAATAGGTATGGTACAAAATTGAAAACATTTCAAAGGAAAAAGATGTTAGAGCTAAGTTTTTGTTAATTTTTGTGAGTTTTGTCAAAGTTATTCAACCGTTATTTTGTACGTTAATCAAATTTTAAATTGAGAAAAATTCGATATTAGTGAAATTAGTGAGTTTATGGATATTTTGACATTGTTTTTTGTTAAAAAATATTTTTTGTTAAAATTAGTGGAAATTATATTGAGAGTATAAATTGCAACATTTAACCAGAGGAATTGCAAAATCTTGCCTGGAGTCCAAAAGGTTTGCCAAAATTGACCTCAAATTGAAATTTTATCCTTTCTAACCTCAAATTGAAAACAAGCATGTTGGAAGTTTGATGTACTTGACAACTACAAGGCATGGTATTATGTTTGTTGTAAGTTTAATTAGCAGGTTTATGAAATCTTCAACTGAGTTTATCTCCTAGTAGCCAAAAGAATCTTACGTTACTTGAAAGGGACTCATGAACTTGGCATATTTTATAGAGGAGATGCGAATTAAACCTTATTGATTTTAGCGATAGTGATTATGCAGAAGATTTAAATGATAGAAAGAGTACTTCAGGGTATGTTTTTATGTTTGGTTCAGGAGCTATCTCATGGTTTTCCAAAAAAACCGTCAATTGTCACATTATCTACCACTGAAACTAAGTACTTAGTAGCAACATCATGTGCATGTCAAGCCATCTGATTAAGAAATATTCTTGAAGAGTTACATTATAAGTAAGAAGAAGCCTCTATCATTCACTGTGACAATACTTCAGCAATAAAGCTTTCAAAAAATCATGTTTTGCATGGACGAAGCAAACACATTGACATAAGATACCATTACTTAAGGGATCTTACAAATGATGGGATCATCAAATTGACCTACGGTAGGAACGAGGATCAACGTTGCAGATATATTAACCAAGCCTCTCAAATTAGCAACATTTGTGAAGCTTCGTAATTTGCTTGGAGTTGTCTCATCCTCTAGTTTAAACTAAATCGCATAGCTTTTAGTTTAAGGGAGAATGTTAAAGTTTGAATATGTTAAGTTGAATAGGTTTAATCAAATTACTTATTTTAGGAAGTTTCCTATTCTTTTTTATTTGTCCTATTGTTTTGGAAAGCACTAAAATGATGTTAAATTGGTGTAAGATTAAGCTTGGTTTTTCATTGGAATAATACAACTTTCATTTTTCAATTACTTTATTTCTCTTTCAACTAAAATGAGTGTAACATGCAAGTATTATTAGTGAACTCACCAAAATAAATATATATATATATATATATATATATATATTTGGTACCCATGATTTTGAGAGAGTTAAAATTTATTCCCTATGGTTTTAAAAGTTAGAATTTCATCTCAAATGGTTTGATAAAATCTCATAAATAGTTCATATAGTTAGAATAGATTGAGTACGTGACAATTAACTATCTTGTGTTAACTAAGTGATATTTTATTTTTAACGGACCATGTGGGTTAAGTAGTTGACTGGATAAACAAACGAGTGGTCAATTTCTTAAGAAGCTGCATTAAATTCTAAAATTTTCAAGCCGTCTATATTCAATAAGCTTCATAAACTCACCGAGTAAGTCAAATAGAAAAAGACCACTTCATTGATACATAAATGTACTCAATTTGTCGGTACTTCTAATGGCAGGGACTAGTTATAAGATTTTATCAAACTATGCAACTAAATTGTAACATTCTCCAAATTATAGGGACCAAGTTGTAATTTAACTAAAGGCAAAAAATTATTTATTGAATAATGCATATCATAGATTTTTTATTGAATAAAATACAAAAGTTGAATGAAAAAAAAACAAGTAAAAGAATTAAAATATAGTATTCAAAAAGTATTATGTATTTATAAATATATGAAGTATATAATGATATTTTTAAGGTTTATATTTCATAAATGTGAGGGATACTTAATAATATGAGGTATATAATTTAAATTGTAAAAAATAACTTAATATATATGTTGAATTAATACATATAAACGGAGTATAGATGTTGGATTTATATATATACGAAGTATATAGGTTGGATTAATATATATAACCTAAAAGGTAAAAGGTGGTCGACCATTCGTCAACGCCCAAGAATCCACTTCACATCTCAGCGGTGGGATTGGATACCCGCATCCGATCGAAGTTCTATTTTAGTGCCTCGAACATAAATGCGAGTTTTTATAGGTGGGTCGCTTCGTGCAAGATATTGCTTAGGACCAACGGGTCACACAACAGGTGCACGATTTACTTTGCACATTTAAAAAGAGTTAGGGTCTGTTTGGTAGGTGGTCTAAAAACAGAAATTTGAAAACAACACAATGAAAATAATGTTGTATTTCATGTCTTCACATGGGTGTTTGGTAGCATATTTAAAAATTAAAGCTCAATTTAATTAATTATTCAAACTATGTATTTAACTAAATATTTAAAATGTGTTTGATAAGATGTTTATAACTACAATATTAATTAATTTATGAATATATTATATTTCATAAATTTTGCAATAGGATATAATTTATAACCTATTATATTATACCTATATAAATTTAAAAAAAAAAAAGAATGATTGAATTTATAATATGAAATACTAAATACTTCAAACAACATAAAATACACTTTAAACAACATAAATATTATTTTTTAGAATTTACATGGTTTAGATAATAGAAACTGAAAATAATTTTAAAAAATAGAATCCATATTACATAAGTTGTTGAGTTAGTGAATCTAAAACCTAAAACTCAATCCAGATTATCTACCAAAATCGACTGTTAAAATTTTGTAGTATTTTAAAATCCAAATGGAATCTTACAACTATAAACATTCAAGTTTATACAACTTACATTAATAAAAACAAAAACAAAAACATGTACATATAGTAAATAAATATCGTATCATGAGTAATAATCTGATATTAAATAAGAATTATTTATTTTAATTTTAATGGTCTTAATATATATATATTTTTTTTAACGAGATTAAAATTATTTAAATTAAGTGTGCTACAAAACTCAATTGAAAAGAATAGTTTTAACATAGATTAGATATTGAAAGAAAAAAAAAAGTCGGTTTCAAAATCATGTCTTTTTAAAGACAAAGATTGGTCTATATTAAGAAGAAAAATAAAATAAAATAACAAAAAAACTACCTTCTTTAGAATTTGTTATGGACATTTATTTTTACTAGTTTTTACTGTATTTATTTACCCCTTAATTTTATTCTATTTTTAAATGATTACGATCATATATGGTAGATGATGCTTGATTTACTGAATCGTTGTCATTAACACAATTATTGAAATGCCAATTTAAAAATAATACAATTAGTTAAGTTATATACCCTCAATTACGAAGTTAAAATGCTCGAATCTCCAATTTCACTTGTACTTAAACTTTAAAAAAACATAATTAATGAAATGATTTTTTTCGGACAATATGTAGAGTAGAAATTCAAACATCTGACTTATTGGTTGAGTATACATTATCGTTTTTATCCGATCAACTTATACTTAAACCCACACACGCAGTGAAATATAAAAAGAGTACTTCATTGATACATAAATAACTAACTATCACGTAATCAATTTTTCAATTGTTTTCTAATAGTACTAGTTATAAAGTTTTATAAAACTATGTGACTCAATTCTAACCTTCTCTAAATTATAGGACCATTTTTTTTTAATTATTATGATTATTAATTTTTTTCTTAGTACAAACATGGTATTAAATTTTCGTCGACATGTCGACATTTCCATATATTCATAGGTTCGACATCGACATGAAGGGTGAATCGACATTTCCATCATACCGTTCAAAATCGATAACATATTAAAAAAACAACAACAAAATGTAACCAAATGTGAATATAATATTATAATAAGTGTATTTTAACTCATTTAAAAGTGTAAAATGTTTATTTATTAATTTTTAATATTTTTTAAAATCTTCCAGAAATATCTATCGACATCGACATTTTATCAATATTTTCATCGACATTTTCATAAAATTGAGACCTCGATATTTTCGTCACATCGACATTTAAAATTATTGAGTACAAAGGTATTATTGAATAATTTAACTAAAAAGGTATTATTTATTGAATAATGCATATCATAGAATTTTGATTGAATAAAATACAAAAGTTGACTGAAAAAAACAAGAAGGAAAAGAATTAAAATATAATATTCAAAAAGTATTGTGTATAACATAAGTATAACGAGGAAAATAAAATAAATGTAAAAGTTGAATTAAAGAAAAAGAAGAAAAAGGACAAAGTCCCTCAATTTAATGAAGAAATCAAGTTCTATATTCTACTCTTACAACAACAACTGGTGGCGCCCACTTGTCTTAGAAGATTCCCATTTCTCAATCCCACTTTAAAAAACTATAAACTTTGTTAATAATCAACAAACTTATGATTACCCAATTCATTTTTTTTCTTCCTTTTTCTTTTGTTTATGTTTCCGATGATCAATTTCTGTTGGTTCGAAGATATTTAGCAATGGGATTTGTTTATTAGTTGCAGATTGCAGGGAGTGAGCGTAAGTGAGAATTGATATTGAGATTGAAATGTTGTGCAGAAGAATCTCCAGCAATGGCGATTCTGGATCGGCGCCAGTGTACCTCAATGTCTACGATCTCACTCCCATTAATGGCTACGCATATTGGTTCGGCCTTGGTGTTTTTCATTCGGGTCTTCAAGGTTTCTTCTTCTTCTTCTTCTTCGATTTCTTTGCTGGAATCTGCTGTTTAGATCTGCATTTCTGTTGCTTAATCTGGATTTGGTAATTGTTGAATGGTGGGGACTGGGGGAATTCACTTTTGTTGAGTTCTGTTTCTGTTTGGTTGCTGAGAAAATTGGGGGGAAATTGATTGAACTGAACTTCGAGGTTTTTGCTTTTAGTGTTTCCTTGTTTGTTGTTCTTGTTGGTGTGATTTTTACTTACTTCCCATTTTGATGGATTCTGTTTGGATGGTGAGAAAATGAAGGAAAGTTAGACGAAGCTTGAGGTTCATTTTTACTTTTAGTGCACTTGTTTGTTGTTCTTGAAGTATAATTTGCTCTTGGATAATCTTTCCTGCTTTTTTCTGGACCTCCATTTTGATGGGTTCTATTTGGAAGGTGGGAAAATGATGGAAAATTAGACGAACTTTTTGGTTAATTTTTAGTTTTAGTACACTTGTTTGTTGTTCTTGGAGTATAATTTCCTCTTGGACAATCTTTCCTGCTGTTTTCTGGAAGTCCATTTTGATGGGTTCTGTTTGGATGGTGAGAAAATGAAGGAAAATTAGACGAACTTTGAGGTTCATTTTTACTTTGAGTGCACTTGTTTGTTGTTCTTGAAGTATAATTTCCTCTTGGGCAATCTTTCCTGCTGTTTTCTGGACCTGCATTTTGATGGGTTCTGTTTGGATGGTGAGAAAATGAACTTGTTGATTGTTCTTGAACTATAATTTAGTCTTGGACAATCTTTTACTGCTGTTTTCTAGACTTCCATTTTGAAGGGTTGTGTTTGGTTGTTGAGAAAATGAAGGAAAATTGAATGTGAACTTTGAGGTGTTTTGGTTTTGGAACACTAGTTTGTTGTTCTTGAAGTATAATTTAGTCTTGGAAAATCTTTGCTTCTGTTTTCATCTGAAACTGAGAAATCTGTGGGGTTGTGATGCAGTTCATGGAATTGAATTTGCATTTGGGGCTCATGAATATCCAAGTACAGGGATATTTGAAGGGGAACCGAAGCAGTGTGATGAATTCAAGTTCAGAAAATCAATTTTGATTGGAAAAACAGATTTGAGTCAAGCAGAAGTTAGGTCATTAATGGAGGAACTAGGTAAAGATTACAGGGGGAATGCATATAATCTAATCACCAAAAATTGCAATCATTTTTGCAACCATGTTTGCATCAAACTCACTGGAAATTCCATCCCAAGTTGGGTCAATCGCCTTGCTAGAATTGGTAAGATATGATCCCATTTTGATCTAAATTTACATCTCCTTTTCTACTTCTTGCTGTTTATTTTTCTCTTACAATATGGAATGATGAATTTTTTGATTGAATCGTGACTTTTGAGATGATGATTAATGTCTTATCCACGTAGTTATGCTTGGATTGGATTGGAAACAAAATTATTTAACAAAAACTTGCCTGACATGTTTTTTATTCACTTAACTGATCTTTAAGTTTAGGGATCGAAATGAAATAAGTATAAAAGTTGAGTGTCAAAAGTGAGTCTAGCTCAACGGTAATTGACATGTACTGTTTTGTCAGAGGTTCACATTATTAGACATCATGGGTTCCATCCTAAAATCAATTGGTCATAGGAGGAGTAGGACAAATATGTTATATTGTGAGTGAGGTCCCTTCATCCGATGTGTGATTCTCATCACACATCTGTCCTACCTCGTTTGTTGTACTAGAAAAAGAAAAATACGAAAGTTGAGAAATCAAAATAGGATTGAAAGGGATTGATTGTGTTGAATCTCTTGAGTTTGTGAAGATTTTCTGAGATGGGGTTTTGGAATGCAGGGTGGATATGCAACTGTGTTTTACCAGCAACCTTAAACTCCACAAAATTTGGACAAAACAGAGTGAAAAAGAAGAGAAGTGAAGAAGAGCAAAAAGAAGAAGAGAATAAGAAGAAGAAGAAGGAATTGGCAATAATTCAAACAGCTGAAATTGCAGCTTCAAATTCTTCTTCTTCTTCTTCAACTTCTCCAACCACTCTCCGCAGAGGCAGAAGCAGAACCAGACGCCCTCGTCCCCTAAGTTCACCATTGATTCTCACTTCAATTTCTTGAAGATTAGTAGTTATTATTATCCTTAATTCTCTCCTTCTCTCTAAAAAGAAGGCATTTTTGGAGGGTATTTAAGTGATGATTATGTAAATTATGTATTATTAGGCAAAGTGGGGTTGTTTTTCCCCACCATTAATGTCCCCCATTTTCTTGGATTTTCTTGAGCTGCCATTAAAGTTACAGGCTGGGCTTTGAATTCCCAGGTGAGGTGTGGATTGGAATCCAAATTTGGATGGTATTTCTTGATGGACAAATTCATTTTCTTAGCTGAAAATATCACCACTTGGAATGATCTCTGGAGTGGACAGTTTTTTTAAGTTAAAATATCATTTTGGTTACAATAATTTGTAACTTGTTCTATTTTAATCGATAACACATCGAGAGGGGTATTGAATCGTGACCTTTTGATCACTCGTCTATACAATATGTCGAGTTATGTTCATGTTGATAATTTCACTAAATTTAGTTATTGTACTTTGAACCAAACTTAAAATTAATCCTCACCTTAATTATGTGCGAGGAATTTCCCTCGTCGAGTAATGGGAAGCGGGCTAGTCTTCGAAAATGTCCGTTCCGAGCGCATCCGTCCGATTCTAAAGTCCTTTCCTAAACCACTTCCCGTTCAGTTGCTAAAATCTCGATTCGGGAACCGTCGGTGACTTTTTGAATCAAAGTAGCAACGAGCCGAGTACTACGACTATAAAGGGGGAGCTCAACCATTTAAAAAGTAGGAGCTGTTGAGCATATGCTTGATTTTTTTTTTTTTTTAGTACATTGGGGTGAGGGGATTCGAACCACAAACCTCTTGGTCATCAAGTCATACATATGTCAGCTGAGCTATGCTCGCTTTGGCCACAGACCTCTTGGTCATCAAATCATACATTGGGGTGCTAGAATTGACATATGCTAGAATTAGAATCACGCTTAATGAAGTCGAATTAGTGAGGTCTTAAAAACTTCATAGAATTCAACGAATGAAGTTGATTTAGTGTTTATGAATTTTATAAATTTGTTCACATGGTATTTTTTTTTAAATAAAAATTAATATTATTTTTTGGTTAATTTAGATCCAAATTAACTCCAAACTAAAATGGCAACTATTTTAAAGATTTATTAAAAAATGCATGGATTAAATGTGGACTAAAATAGAATAAGTTAAGTATAGAACCAAATAATGTTTTAACTTTTTTATTTTTTAATTATGATTTTCAAAAACTAGTTTTCAAGAGGGGATGTAATCATGTAAGTGTTATGTTATATATGGTTGTGTTTCTCTTCCTTAAGTAGCTTTTAACAATGTTAAATAAATTGTCAACGTCAATATAGTTAAATTGTAATTGACATTTATTCATCATTTTAAAGAGTGGAGATATGTATAATATAGTATAACTTGAAAAATTAATCTCATCTAACAATAATAATGTTATAGTTAGTCATAAATTCCTTCCGAAAGGAAATGAGTTCAAATTTTAGTGGTCATCTACCTAAAAATTAATTTTCTTGACAGCCAAATGTTACATGATCAGACGGCGAATAATCAATATACACATAAATTAGTTCATATAAAATATACATGGAAGCATTTTACAAAACTCATAAGACTTAAATCTAAGTTTACTACTTTATAATATAATTATCCTTTAGAAAATAACCCTTTTTGGAAAAGTGCCTCAAATCATGTAAAATAACCCTTAATATTGGCCTTGGAATTGGCAAGAATCCTTGCAAAGAAAGAAAAAAAAAATGACCTAAAATAAGGTGCAAATTTGCAAGGAAAGTTGTGCCCAATATTTTGCAATAGTGTTTCTACTTTTGTTCCTTTTGAATGCTTTAAGGGTCAAAAAAAAGTGAGAAATTATCAATTTTTTTGACATTGAGGCAACCTATCATTCACTTTCAAACTATAAATATTTACTCCATGTGATAAAGCCTTTTGCTTTGATTCATTGAAAGTTAAGGTTTAAATATTAATTTCCTTCATTCTAAATTATTGGTTGCTTTTTAATTTAGTATTTGAATTATAAAAGATATCACTTTTGTGGTGACTTTTGCAACTTGTGGTTGATTATTTAATTGGCCTATCATCATAGGTGAATGTTAATATTTAAATATATACTTTCACATCTTTATATACTTAAGACATCATAAAGTTGATTACAAATATCTATACGTCAAAAGTTGAATATGACAGATATAACAACTTAAAAAAGTAAAGTGAATTCGAACATAACTTAATGGATAAATATGTCAATTAGACAATTATCATCTTAAAGGTCAATAATTCGATTTTTCACTCTGCAATTGTTATTTTAGTACAACTTAGGGTGAAGGGATTTGACGCAATTATTGAACTAAAAAAAATGAAAATATGCAAATAATACACTTCGTTAGTAATTAATATAGCTATATTAGTCAATATCACCATCACTTCATTAGTAATTAAGAACATGTTTGGTAAGCAATCCCGATTATGTTTTATGTTTTCATATTCACTAGTCTAACGAATATGTGTTTCGTATGCAATTTGGATTATGTTTTTGAAAATTGTTTTCGGATTTTGTGATCTAAACAATGAAAAATCTAAAAATAACATTTTTTGTGTATCCAAATTTTGAATTTGGAATTTTAAAATGCAGAGTTACAAGGATAAAAACTTGAATATATGTTATCAATTCATTCTATTAAATTTAAATATGTATAATATAATATATTATAGATTATATGATATTGTAAAATAAGAATTATACAAAATTTATAACATAAAATATGTTTATAAATTAATTAATAATAGTTTAATTCAACCTAATATTTAGATGCTAACTACTACTAGTTTTATCGTTTACAAAAATTGTCAGAGCATAGCTCAACGGTATAATGGCCTAGTGACCATGAGGTCATAGGTTCAATCTCCACCCCAACATGTTATCGTTTCCAAAAAAATTATCAAACACATTTTGAAGAATTAGTTAAATTGAGATTCAATTTATAAATCTACTATCAAACACATATATGAAAACATGAAATATAATTTTATTTCCATTAAATCTTTTGTTTTCACATCACAAACCAAACATACTTTAATATAATATCAGTCAATTATCAAAACAAAAATTCTAATGTTGTAATTTTATTTATTTATTTGTAAAAGAATCAATATCAAGTGGACATCATTAATATTATAAAATCAATAAAAATATGTACAAGTCAACCTGAAAAAATATCGACAATAATCAAACAAAACCATTTTACAAAACTCATAAGTAAAACTACACATTTTGAAAACTCAAAAACCAAATAAACACAAAAAGGAAAAACTCCATAGAAAAAAAAGATTATAATTTACCCAAAATAATATTATTATTTTCATTATTGTACAGTGAACAAAATGTTATTAATAAATCAAAATTTTGTTTTTTAGAAGAAAAAATAATAATAATAATATTTATATATATAAAACAATAGAAGATTACACACGCATTTGAATTTTCTGTTATCCAAGATAATAAAAAAGTAGTTACCAAACATGCTTGGTGTCTTCCTTTTTTTTAAAAAAAAAAATCTCTAAATTAAAAAAAAAAAAAAAAAATAAATAAGAAAAAAAATAGACACCAAAATGTAAATAGCAAGTATAGTCATTCTAAAAATAACTCATAAGAACCCGAGGGAGAGAGACGAAAAAAAAAGTTACTTGAACACGATTCCATCTAGGATCTCTAATCTATCAGCAAACTTGATTAAAAAATAAAAATAAAAATAAAAATAATTGTTATTATTATTAATATTTAAAAAAAAAAATTGAAGGGGACAAGTATTAAAAAAGCCAATAAAAATATTACCAAACTCTTCCTGAGCTGCCCTTTACACAAAAAGCCTGTAAAATAGTCAGTTCATTGGATGGCTAAAATGATGAAGAATGGAGGCCACCGAAACGTGAGAGGAAACTTGAGCAATTAATCAGAATCATCCATGAATGTTTGAAATGATAAATTTAACATATAATGGGAATTACCATCGATTTCGAAAGGTGTAAAAAAAAAAAAAAAAAAAAAAAAAGTAAAAGAAGGAATAATAAGTAAAAATCCTGCTGCTATGCAATGTGTAATCGAAGTGAGCCTGCAGAACGAGCAATGTTGATAAAGGTTGGTTTGAAGCGACGCCCTTCGAAACGACGACATATATAGAATCTGAAGCGGAAAGAGAATAGGATACTTGCTTCAACAACCGTGGGGTATACATCAATTACATTGTATGATGAAGACATCAGGTATTTATTTAACTCTGTTTTTCTTGTAACCATTCAACAAAATTGTCGAGGATCAACGGCCAAGCAAGTTCCGAATCGTAATTGCCCAGGTCCGGGAAACTTATCTGCATAATCATCATCAAGTGTCAAACCTTGAATTAAATCAATTGGAGGTGAATAAAGAAGCTATTCTTGCATCATATTGCACTTTTTTCCTCCTAATCATTGGGAATAATTAGATGAGTATTTTTTTTTTCTTTTTATATTCGTGAGTGACAGGGTCAGCTTGCGCACCTAAAAAATTCTCAAATTGATCATGCTACATTTAGTTGCCAAGGTAACTCATAGGATAAATTCTAAGTAGGTATCCACCATGGCTTGAACTCATTCACTCAAAGCCCGTCTTTATTATTTACATGACCCTTATTGAATTGGATTAGTTGATCCCCTCCTAGATTGTCCAATTTGTTTAATAATTCTCCATATTTTCAGGTTCAAATAGCAAGCAAAATTTAAACATGATAGCAAGGAAAATACTAGAAACTAGTTAACCCTGGACCACTCCCAAAACCCCTTTGCTAGACCAATTAGAAAAAGAACTCCAAACTTAAATACCAATCTTGTTGAATACAAGGGATGGGATCATTGGATTGGCAATGACTCTCTTGTTAATTTCAGAGCATGTTTCTAGAGTAGATTCCAACTATTTGCTTCTCAAATGGATAGATGGAAAGCAAATATAATGAAATGTGTTAATGTGCTTTGAGGGGGAGAGAGAGAGAGAATGAAAGTACCTCATTGCAGAACCGAAAGAAGCCCATCCATTGATCCATATTAATAACCTTATAGTCACTTTGTATCTGTATACATAATACGAGCAATTAGATGGGATTAAACGGGATTAAACGACCAATAGCCTAAAAAAATGAAACCCTATGCAAGAAAATTTGTAACTACAATAGGTCTTTCAAGATCACCAGTCTTGAATCACCAACCATGTGCCTAAGTTCTCCTTGTGAGAAAGCAGATTAACATACAAACGAATTACGGAGATGGCTATGGCTAAAGCTACCAGAAGAAATATGGTAATGCCCATTTTATCAACACTGGTCAGTGAGCTCCACTAGTTATGCTAAAGAGAGGCCATAACTCAAGAATGTAACTCTCTCAGACTAAGTGCTACTATTAAATATCTAGAAGTACTCTGGCAATTTAGATGACAACAAACACAATGCTGCACTCACCTTCAAGTATTCAACAAATGTATCGACTTGGGCATGAAACTGAGACCCTAAAACAAGATCCAGCAACTCGCATATGCTCTCTATGTCAATACTCTTTTGCTTCTCCTCTAAGAAAAATGTCAATGGAATAAAGAAAATGTAAAGATCAAATTACAATATAGAGTAGAAGAAGATGGAAGAAAATGAACCCAGCTTCAAGATTAGAAATACACTAAACATAATTAAGTTACCTGTTAAACAATACCGAAATGCATAAGAATAGAAGTCCACAAAGTTTGACGGCCTCCTCACCTTCTCAAAATGTGAGGAATTTATAATTAGAAACTTTATACGCAGAGAGTAAGCAATGCATTAACTATATGTACTAATTTATTTCGAAGCTTTTAACAATACAACTATTGTACCTCTTTCTCGAGATCTGGTAGTGCCTTCTTTAGTTTACTAACAGTGTCAGCCCTCAGGGATTTGAGGCCTCTGCGCCATTCTTCCTATCAAATATGCAATAGGTTAAGGATCCATCAAATGAATTTACTAAGGAGGGGGCAGGAGGGACTAAATGCTTCATCTTGTCTTCATAGTGCAATTAGAATAGATAATAAGATGGGACACGGACATGATGAAAAGACAAGGAAGAGAAAAGTAAACAAGAGATAAAAATAAAAAATATAAATAATTTATAAATCTTGACAACAAAATTTTCCAAATAAATTGAAGCTGGGAATATAAATGACAGGATTTTCCTTATAAGCTGGTGCTGAACACAGATAAAATATACTCTTCACAGATTACTATACAGATTAGAAAATGAAAGAGAAAGGATCAAAGGATGTGGATGCATACTGCGGAAAATAAAAGGACAACAATACTAGAAAGAAGATCTGCTGTATAATTTATAATGTTCAGAGGCCCACAAGAGAGTAAATATTCTTACCAGGTTAAAGTATCCTTGTTTTTCAGATTTCATTTTCCTGGTATGTGCAAACCATTAGTTTCTAGGCAATAAGGTCATAAACACAAACATATTGAGCTATCATATAAATCCAAGTACAACTTACCAAGCAAGCATCAAGATCCTTACATCAGTGTGATTCACTTCCATGTCTGAACAAAGAGCTTCAATTCCTTCTGGACTGTTAAAGAAATAGTCAGTACTACATACTATACGGATCTTATCCATACAAGCATTCAGAAGTCTCCTTAAAAGATGAGGAAAACAACCACCTTGATCATTAAAAGAAATGGGAAGTTTTGATGTAGAATGATAATATTATACGAGAGAAAGCATGAGACATCAACCACAAAAAGAAAAAAGGTTCATTATTTGAATGTTGCTAGGAATTTAAACAGTATAATACTGAATAGAAAAAATATGAGTACAATGCAAAGTTAATAACAATGCTGAAAATTGAGATATTTCCATGGACTAAAATTTGACTTACTCGATCAAACCAGAAGAGCCATTGGCATATGAGTAGAATAGGCTATCGATCCGTTCCAACTCTTTTGTGCTTGCTCTACTTGAGGCTGAATAAATTGAGAATCTCAAGTTCATGAGAATTGAGAAATTATATATTTTAAAAAAAAAAAGCATTCAAACAATATAATAAATAACAAATTATGTAGTTTATGCCAGCTAGACCGAACAAACAAAAAGAGGGGCTTTGCCAACCTAAGCGTATAGCTCAACTGGTTAAAGCATATACTCTCAACCAAGAGGTTCGAATCTCTCCTCGTTCAATCTAGCTGGCATAAAGAAAAAGAAAAAAAAAATGGGCTTCTACCCCCCAAGAACAAGAGAGTATACTTCAACATGGACATGATAACTATTACGATATAACTGAGAAAAAAAAAGTTCATTACTCATTGTTTCGCTAACGAACAGCCAGTAGACCACCCAACAAAGTTCATTACTCAGTTAAATTTGAAAATTTGTAAAAACAATGAATAAAAGTAGTTTGCACGTTAGGATTCTTTGCTTTCAATTTCCAACTCTACAACTCCTACTTTTTAATAACATCAACTCACTCCATGTCCTCTCAGATTAGCTCTTACTGGTGCTCAAGTACATGTACAAAACAATCTCTTTCCAAATTTGATAGCCATAACACAATTAGCTAAATACTAAACTTATTCATCCCACTAAAATCTCACTCTAATTAAAGACTAACTAAAATCATTAACATAGCAAGATAAACACACAACAACATCGAAAACAGAACCATCGATGGAGTAATTAATCAAAATTAAACCATGTCCATGACAACAGCACACAATCAACCACAAATATATATAATATATATATACACAAGAGGATGATCGATTTCCATGGCGAATTCGAATTGTGGAAAAAGAAGAAAAGAAAAAAAAGGATCGAATACCGGAACGAAAGAGATCCACGGCGGAAGAATTAACGGAAGTTGAATTGGGTTGACCGGTTTTCCTTGTAGCAGAGCGCCGCATCTTCTTCTTCTTCTTTGGCAAATTCGATTGCAATGGAGGAGATAAGAAGAAGAAGAAGAAGATTGAATTTTATCGTACCAAATTGGAGAATAGAGAGAACAAAATTTCGGCTTTCCTCTTCTAAATTCTAATTTCCTTTTTCCTTTAATTTTAATTCTCCACTTATTTTCTCAAATTTATAAAGCTTCACAATTTTAGATTATATTTTATTTTTGATGAATATATTTTATCTTCGTTCCTAATCCTATTCCTATTCCAACCTTTTTTATTTTTATTTTTTCCTTTTTAGATAGATCCTATTGGCTATTCCTACCCTTTGAAGTATTCCATAAATAACAATTTGTTGGTTTTATTTATTTATTTTTATTATTATTTTAATCTAATTTAATTTTATATAATTACAACTACACGTTTTTTTTTAGGAAATTACTACTACACTCTCGAACTAATTTCGGTCGAGGTTATAAATGTATTAACTAGTTTAACTTCTTGGCTTGAACTTTCAATTTGTTTTTTTAATACTTATAGTTTGCAATATTTTAACCAATATGAATATGGTTCAATTGATTAAGATATGTATCATTGATCAAGAGGTCAAAAATTTAATCATTGTATTGTATTTAGTTGAAAGGTTTCGAGAGTATAAAAGCCCATTTGATTTTTGGTTTATGATTTTTAAACGTTATAGTTGTTTTTCTACTATTTCCTAACAATGGGCTTCATCTTTCTAAATGAAAGATTTCAATTTTTAGCCCCAAAAAAATTTGGTTTCGATTGAATTTTGATGCCAAAACAAGATTTCAGATTTTTTTATTATTATTATTATTTTTTTTTAATTTTCAAAATTTTGTTTGGATTTTAAAAACAATTGTAAAATGTATTTAACAAAACAAAAAAATTCATAGGTGAAAGTAGTATTTATAGGTTTGATTTAGAAAAATTATAGACCGAAAATCAAATGGTTATTAAAGGGGCCGAAATACTTTTGTAGATGAGTCCATTTAAAGTCATTTTTTTCAAAACAGGTTTATCCTCAAAATTTGTTCAAAGTGAATTCTCATAAAATCATATGCATTTTCCTAACAAAAATAAAAATTTCAATTTTATTCTTCAACCAATTAATATTGATTTATATGTATACATAATTTTTTCAAATTGATTGGTTTAATGCAGCCATTTAACAAATAAATATATACCAAAATGTTTTTCTCTCGATACTTAACAAATAACCGAGAGCATACAAAATATAAAATTATATTGAAAGCATATAAAATTTTCATGAGTAAAAATATATACAATCGAAAAAAAAATATATTTTTTTTAAAGGTATTTAATTAATGCGAAAATTGAACCATGACCTATTAATTAAAGACACAACCATATGTCAATTGAGTTATGTTCAATTTGACAAGTTATGTAAATTATGATGATATGTATTTTTTTTATAATCATTGTAGCTAAATCACAACAATTCAGAGTTCAATTACAAAATATTATAGTCTCTCGGTTTAAAGTTGAAATTTACCGAACACTCTTTACTTCATATTCTAGTTGATTTTTTCAATGGTATAATTACCACAATTATTTTAAAAGCTACATTGATGTCATCCTTCATTTTGTTGGAATTTATAAGTTTTAAAATATCTATGGGAACATACATTTTTTATCATTGGATTTGGAGAAATGGTATATTTGGTCATTGTGTTCAGTCTTTTGTTTGCAAAAATCGATTATTTTTCTATCATTCTCTTATTCTTCTACGACCGCCAATGGTCTTTATTGTTGTTGTCGTCATATTCTCTTCTTCTTCTTTATTTCTTTTCTTTTCACGAACATTCTATATCTGGACAACTCGCCAACAACGAATTTCGACGAGCAAAGAAAAATAAGAACGAAGAAGAAAGGAAAATGTGTTACGATATAAAAATCCTTTGTGTTGTCCAATCCTTGGATGTGTTGTCTTTTACATATTGCAATTGAAAAAAGTTGGTAAAGAGTAGTTGATATACTTCCTTGGTATTTTTTCATACTTTATTACTATTGTTGTTTTCACTATTATAAATAGTTTGTATTTGTCTCCTTTGCAATCATCCAATACATAAGCAATTACACAATTTGTTCTTTCTATTTTTTCAAAGAAAAATGAGGAGAATCACTACTACAAATTTGAGATAATTTGAGATTTCATGACTTGAAAATTGTCATAATCACAACTGATGATAATTTTTTAGTCATTATATTGTCCATTAAAGAAACTTTATACATGTCACTACCAAAAAAACTGTCAAATTTACAGTTGAAGGAAAAGAAAACTTATTAAGGACATTTGTTAATTATCACAATAAAATTTGTTCACTATTAGATCAATAAATAACTCTTAAACGTGACAATTTCGTCAAGACATATATATTAACGACAATAATGTCGTCACGAAAATGTTAATAATGACACTTTTTAAATGTCACATAAATTAGGTTAATGACATTATTTTAGTGTCAAACAAAGACTTTCTTTGATAGTTATTGGTTGTCAACAAAAATATGTGTCATGGCAGTTTTGAACGTCACAAAAATACTTAATTATAATGATGATGAATAGTGTTCACCCAAATAATTTATATGACTTTGATGAACCGTTCGAGATATATCACTATTTATTTATTTTTACTACTACAATTTTGACCATCAATGTCGGTCTAAAAAAATGGAGATGGAAACAATGTCGGTCAGAAGAAAAAAAAATCGCTGAAAAAAAAAAGTGGATATAAATTGTTGAATAAACGCAACTTCTTCAAGATCTCCCCGTGCGCTCAACTCATATTCTTCCCTCCTCTTTTGCCTTTACTCTTTGCGACGATGGCAAAAGGTATGTTCAATCTCAGGATATAGTTCCAAAAGGCATGCCCTTTGCCCATACACTGACAAGATCTCCACGTGCGTTCAACTCATATTATTTCCTCCTCTTTTGCCTTTACTCTCTGCGACGATGACAAAAAGTATGTTCTATCTCAGAATATAGTTCCAAAAGGCATGCTCTTTGCTCACCTGCAAACTAAAATGAAAACCAGGTCAAAATTATTGAGATAGTAACTATGTGATCGCATTCGAATCATAATGTCAAAAAAAAAAATTGTTAAACAATCCCTGACAACGACGCCAAAAACTCGATGACCAAAATGTGGGTGTGGTAATTTGGTTTAATAACCGGCTAAAAAAAAGATTGGCAAGTGACTGTGCACATTGTCAATCAATTAATAATTTGGAAAATTATATTCTAAGTATCGTATCCCAAAGTGGAATTCAAATTTAAGAAGATTTTGTTTTACAACATGCAATGTAACGCAACAAAAATAAGTTGGATGCAAAAATAAGTTGGATGGTTGATAATTTTGACTTAAAAATAACGATAAAACATGAGATCCAATTAGTTTCAGCTCTAAAGAGTTACTTGACCCCCTATAGCCACATACATGTACCTTATGTAGTTGTGTTTGTGGATCAATTTATCTCTTATTCAACATTTATTTAAAGCATCTTCAAGAGTCTAAGCAATTAAACCTATATTTCTAGGGATAATTTGATCTTTGGTAGTTAAACATGTCATCATTTAATCCTACCGTCTTTTGCCCCAGTCATAAAGGACAATCGTCAAAATCATATTTCTAGGCTTTTCTCCTATACCACCTTTACAATAATCGTTTATTGCTTGAACTGGTTAGTATAAAACTCAACATTGCTAAATTAAGTGATCAATTTAATCTAACATTTTTGTATAAAGTCACTAGAGAATGAACCACACAAGGTAAAAAGGGCAAAGCTGTAATTTTAGTTGTCAAGCTAGCTCATTTCTCAATGAGCTTCACATAATTGAACCCCTTAGAAAAATTAAACTCAATGAAAATAAATTCATAAGTACAAAACAAAGTAAAAGGTAAACACGTAATTTCACTTAGAAACTAAGAGCAAAATGAAAATGGAAATTTAAAACATAATTTAAATGACAAATATTCAAACTAAACCGGTAAAGTAAAGCTGAAAAATCCAACTTTCTCTCGTCAACTCTCTCTCATGAACTCGTGGAAATGGAATGATGTCTACTCGCTCAATTTGACCGTGTCGATGTGAATTGAATCCTAATAGTCTCACTCTTTCGAAAAGAACTGAAGTAGAATAATTTCAGGAGCTTTCACTCTTGTTGGAGTTTCTGAATGATGGAAGAGAGTTGCTGTGAGAAGTTTCAGATGATCGGTTTGTTGAGTCATGATGAATGAAAATGGAGACTTGTGACATCTTTTATAGGCTTTAAAGTGATTTGAGGTTGCTGAAAATGGGGGTTGAACTCTTGACTTTGACTTACAGAGTCGGTTGATGGGTTAATTGCCGATTTTTCTAATTTGTCGAACAATCATTTTGACCAAGTCTGGGGTATTAAGTGACCACATAGCAGATTTGCCTTTTGAGACTCTGGGCGCAATTTGGACATTTGACAGATTTCTTCATATGAACAAAAAAAAACAGTTAATTCTTATAAAAAAATGACTATTTCTTATGAAAAATGACTATTTTACTTCATAAATTGCTAATGACCTCGAACGTGACTTTCCTAATTTTACTCTTTTATGAACATTTATATGCAAATTTCCAATCAACTTCATAGGACAAGTATATAGATTATTTATTTACTTTTCGATTATATAAAATAAGTACCTAAACACTATAGGACTTTGTCTTGCACCTAAACACTATAGAGTAAGCTTATAGGGTATTTGAGGTTTGTTTGAATCACTTTGTTAAGAGGTTAGATTGCATGCGCAGATTAGGTATCCTATATGGCTTTTGTGGAGACCTGAAAGGATTTTCTGCTGACGCATCAAAGCAATGATCCTAATTTGTGTCCCTTCTATTGGGTAAGTTAATTTGTGGACGAATAGTGAGCGTAATTCCTCTTGAACAGGGTTGAAACTACTTTGATTTTTTTTTCTCATCCTTATTTTACCTACGGTTTATGCACGGTTATTTTACATTATTTCTACCATCTTAAATACACCGAGTTTTGTTAACACTGTTCACTTGGGATTCGATACTTAGAATACATCCACTTTATTACTTGTTAAGGACGACGTATACTTGCGTTCGCTTTCATACCATCACACCTCATCATCATCCTATGCTAACTTTTGAAACTTTTCACTCCATGAAGGTTTCAGTTGAACTAACAGAGGCTATGACGCTATCAGACGACCTCTCCAAGGCCATTAATGTTGGTTTGCATCCTATTTGGATGGAAACTAATTCTTTGATCATTTGGAAGTTGTTGATGGGTCAAGATTCCTACGTGAATGAAGTGCAAGCTTTTGTGGATATGATCATTTCAAAACATTGAAGTGGTTTAGTTTAAGGCGTCATCCTCCCTCCCTGAAACTTTGCGGCCAACGACTTGGCACGCCATGCACAAATTTCCAAGCATTATGAAATTTGAATTGAAAACTATTGCCTTATCGAATGTTGTCCTTAAGGACTTTCTAACTACCTAATTTTTGCTTTGTTTTTATTTTCATGTTTATGTTCTCCCAAAGAAAACCCCCAATAAATTCGTCCCCTTTTTTCTTAGAAAAAAAATTCTCCCCATTTTTTGTTTTGTTTTTTCGTCGTCGTCATCATCAGTATATCTTTTTGACCTCGGTTGCGACATCATCAGTATATCTTTTTGGCCTCAATTGAAATTTGCCTTTATATTATGCAATCACGAATTTTACAAAACCTCCCTACTTTATTTATGATAGAATCAATCAAATTATAGAATTATATATAGATAATATGTTAAATTATAATTTTGATCCATATAGTTTAGAAAGAAGTTAAAATTTAGTCTCTATTGTTTTAAAAGTTAGAATTTCGTCGTACTAAAAAAAGTTAGAATTTGGTTAGTTTGATAAAATCTCATAAATAGTCCATACCGTATGAATGAGGTGATATTTTTTTTTTGTTGACTATGTAATTTGAGTTAAGTTAAGTAGCTGATTGAATTAAAAATCGGTTCAAAATTTGTAATTTAATGCAATTTTTTTGGGCCTCGTTTGATAACCATTTGATTTTTAAAAATTAAGTCAATAAACACTACTCTCACCTCATAACTTTATTTGTTTTGTTATCTACTTTCTACAAATGTTTTTAAAAAATCAACTCAATTTTGAAAACTAAAAAAAATAGCTTTCAAAAAATTAGTTTTTTTTTTTTAATTTTGGCTAAGAATTCAAATGTTTCTGTAAGAAAAATGAATTTCATAGTAAAAAAATTAGGAGAAAACAAGCCTAAATTTAAAAAACAAAAAACAAAAAACGAATTAGTTATCAAATAGGGCATTGAAAATTTACAACTTGTTTTTTTTTATTCAACCAACTAAACTCTCACAATCACATAAATCTAAAATATCACTTTATTGACACATGGTAGCTAAGTGACATGTATAAAATATCACTTTATGAAATTTTATCAAATTACAAGAACAAAATTATAACCTTTAAATATAGGCGATACTTGATATTCCCCTTCATCCGAGTGGCAGAGAAGACATCATTATCTGGACTCCTTCGGAACATTGAGTTTTTTCTGTTAAGAGTGCTTATTAGCTTGACTTATCTTTTGAGAATAAATATGAGGCTTCACCCTCAACTATTGAAACTCAAAGTAGGAGATGAAAGACTTTATCGGCCTCTTAAATTCCCCAAAAAGTCAAAATTTGTTGCTGGAAAGTGTACAACAATATTATTCCTACTAAGATAAATCTTAGCTCGAAAAGAATCTCTACGGATAATTTGTGTTTTTTTGCAGGGACAATGAAGAATCATCACAACACCTCTTTTGACATTGCAAGGTAACCATGGAGGCTTGGTCCTTTTGCTCCTCTATTGACTTGACTTGTTTATGTGATAACATGAACCATTGGTTGATTCAAGATCATTGAGACTGAATCCGGGATAAGGGTTCGAAGGAGGATGTGGAGTACTCGATGCTGATAGTGTGGAAGATTTGGGAGCTCCGCAACAAGGCATTTTTCAACAATGCATCAATGACATTTCATCTTGTAATGTCCAGTCTTAGTAATCTCTTCCATACGTCCAAATGTGTTAGAAGTGACAATTCTGATGACAACAATACTAAAGGGAAAACTCATGTCATAAATGAAGGGAAGTTGGATGAAGCTAGTGGAAATTGACAACCTCCCGTCTCTAATCAGTGAAAACTGAATGTGGATGCATCCTTTAATCCTCATTCTAAGAGTGCTGGTCTTGGGTGGGTCATCCGGGATCATCAGGGTTGTTAAATTGGCAGGTTGTCGTGCTCGGACCGACCAATTTGAGATCAAGACTTTAGAGGCCATGACCATGGTCGAAGGTCTCAGAGCAATCTTTTCATCCTCGAACCCTTGCAAGTGCCCAATCGAAGCCGAAATTGATTGTTTGGAAGTTTGTAAACTTCTCAATGACACTAGTGTCAACATCGCCACAGTTGCCTTCTTCATCCGCAAAGCTCTGGACTTGAAGGATACTGTTGGGGTGATCTCTTTCACCCATTTGCCTCGCCTGACCAATGTTATTTCCCATCAGATAGTCTCTAGAGCAATGAAGGCTCACTTTTCGGCTCAAGGATTCTGTTCCTTCGAATTTTTTTTTATGTCTTTATTTACTGGTAGCTCACGGGGCTTTGTTTCTCTCGTTACTATTTTATTCAAAAAAAAAAAAAAAAAAATTATAATCTTTAAAAATCACGTGTTAAATTTTAATTTTAGAGTATGGACCTCCAAGTATCGCGTCGGAGGGCAAAACCATTGTCCGCTTGGTTGGTACGCAGAACTCGACCGCCTGTCTGAAGAAGAAGCGTCCTTAAGCCCACAAAACCCTTTCATCTCATTCTTCTTCCAGTCAAATCTCGAACTCCATCTCAACTGAAGGTAATCCGCTCTCCAAATCCCTCTCAACTGAAGGTAGAACGATATCACTGTACTTCTGCAAATCTCTTGCTTGATTTTGCGCGTTGTGATACTTGCAGGTAGCTCCGAATGACTTCATTTGCGAATCCCAACCCTAATAAATCCTTCGAGGTAACCAACTTTCGATGTGTGTAGATTTTGGATTTCGGCTTAATCTGTAAATCACTAGTTTAAATGTTGTGTGGCTGCTTTCTGAATCTCTTGTTTATTAGGTTGCTCAACCTCCGAGTGATTCTGTGTCGAGCCTCTGTTTTAGTCCGAAGGCTAATCACTTGGTTGCCACTTCATGGGATAATCAGGTCCTCTTATTTTTCCCCATTTTTTGTGCTTTTACTTGCTTATTTAATCGTTCTGTTGATTTCCTATCCAGTTTAGGGTTTACTTTGCTACAATTATATGTTTAATGGATTCTGCAGGTTCGTTGTTGGGAAATAATGCAAAATGGGGGTAATATTGCTAGTACGCCTAAGGCTTCTATATCTCACGATCAACCGGTATATAACAATTTGTTTTTGATTTTGTGGTTTAGTTAGAATTTTGTTGCTGTAAGATCCTAAATGTGGCTAAGTTATCTTGCATATTACTTTTTGGCATAGGTTTTATGCTCGGCATGGAAGGACGATGGAACAACTGTGTTTTCTGGAGGTTGTGACAAACAAGTTAAAATGTGGCCCTTATTGTCTGGTGGTCAAGCCATGACTGTTGCCATGCATGAAGCACCCGTCAGAGATGTTGCCTGGATCCCTGAGATGAGCCTATTGGTCTCTGGAAGCTGGGACAAGACATTAAAGTAAACACTAATCTGTTGATTCAAAAGGTTTTTTTAAAGTTATTTTTTTGATAGGAAACTAACATTTCATTGATAAAATGAAATTACAAAAGGAGGATCTTGTCCATGTGTTTACAAAAAACAATTCCAATGGGCAATTTGAACATGCGTTCTGTGAAATTCATATTTTCAGTATAACAGTTTCACTATTAGAGCTCAGTTCATTATTATGGAATATTATGAACATTCTATGAGTTAGTTTTACACAATTTGTCTCACTAGCCAGTTTTCATGTCATCTCATTCATCTATGTGGGCGTGTGTTTGTCAAATTAAGGCACGTGTAAGCAAGATATCTGGCTCTGGCCTCTGATTTTTTATTGTATGTTTATTTGATGGTATGGCTTGTACACTTTTTCATTTAAATGTTGCCATCACGACTCACCATGAGTTGATGTAGTATTGTTCCTTTGTTTTTTCCTCAAATGGTTTCATTGTGATATGTTTCATCATAAGATTAATTATGAATAGAGTGTATGTTTTGTTTTAAAATGAAATAAATACGAGCTTTCTATATGTTGAATGATTGGATCTTTTGAATTAATCAGATTCATCTCATCTTGAAGGAAGATGTTGCTGAAAAATGAAAATAAGTGGGATCATGTCAATGTAGCACCTTTCTCCCCTCTCTCTAGCTTAGCATTTTTTCTTGGTTTTATATTCTGGAACATCCATCACACCAGTCCCTAGTTAATACGATGAATAATATCAAATGTGCCTTTTGAAGACAGACAATTTGAGACTGTTTGGAATGACTTTCTAAGTGCATCAAAAATATTTTTAAGCACTTAGAAAGTCATTCCAAACAGACCCTTTGTCATTTTCTGGTCTTACATGTTCACCTTTTTCCTTTTGTTTGTCTACCATGTGGACTCATAGATCATTGTAGATTACCTATGTTTTCTAATTATGATTAATTTTTTTTTTTTTTTTTTATGGTTTTTCTGTCAATTTCAGGTATTGGGATACAAGGCAGCCAAACCCAGTGCATACACAACAACTTCCTGATCGCTGTTATTCAATGACAGTGAGATATCCACTAATGGTAGTTGCTACTGCAGATAGAAATCTGGTAGTATTTAACTTGCAAACTCCTCAGGTACTGTTTTTTATTTTTGATATCCTCTCTCTCTTTCTCTCTCTAATGTAATAGCTGAAGTTGTGTATATTATTCTGTAAATTTCAGTTTTTGACATCTGCATATGTGGTCTTTCTGACTTCTCCTTTTAAATGCTATTTTTCTTTTATCTTTCATATTTTAAGTCTAATAATGTTTAGTGGTGACAGAATGAATTTAAGAGAATTGTTTCACCCTTGAAGTATCAAACAAGATGTGTAGCTGCCTTTCCTGATCAGCAAGGTTTCTTGGTAATTTTTCCATCCTTCTATTTATTCGTTTAAATGTTTACTTTCTTTCAAGTATAAATCTTATATTTATATCTTGATGATATTTTAGTTACTACTACTTCAAGGTTCTTATTTCTTCACTTTCTTTCAGATGTTCTGAATGAGTAGAATTATTTGATTCCTTAAGTTGATCATATTGTGAAATTGCTTAATTGATTTCATTAACCATTCCAGGTTGGTTCAATAGAGGGAAGGGTTGGTGTTCATCACCTTGACGAGTCTTTGGCAAATAAGAACTTCACTTTCAAGTGCCACAGGGATGGATCTGAGATATATTCTGTCAACTCCTTGAACTTTCATCCGGTAAGTTTGAATATATTAAGTTATTTATTTTTTGAAGTTTTCACTGACTCTAACTACCACTTTGTGCCATTGCTCATTTGGCTCTCTAGAAAATCTCCAAATCCATTTGGCTCTCTAGGAAATCTCCAAATCATTTGGCCAATGAAAAGCTTCATTCTTCTTTTTTAAATTCCCAACTCCCAAACTGTCGCAGCAATCATGTTCCAACCAACTAATTACTTGACCTCTTCTCTTCATTTCCAC
This sequence comes from Herpetospermum pedunculosum, assembly GCA_028017165.1. Lineage (NCBI taxonomy): Eukaryota > Viridiplantae > Streptophyta > Magnoliopsida > Cucurbitales > Cucurbitaceae > Herpetospermum > Herpetospermum pedunculosum. The sequence goes on from CM051523.1 coordinate 16,625,304, forward strand.
TCCAAAGAAATACACTCAATCCTTTTCCAATTCCATATCCACCTTTCTTGGTGGTTGGAAAATGGGCTTATAATTCAGGAGGTTAGAAAGTATTGTGCTAGGCCTCCAATTATTAACACTTATCATAGGGGGGGGTAAAAAAGGAACTCAGGGTAACAGATGGTTAGTGGAACGTGTGTGTATGTTAGAGTGTGGTAGTCTGTTATATGGGCAGAGAATGCTGTGGGGAGCTTTTATCGTTATTTTGGGAATAGTGAAGGGTAGGGGAGAGGTTCACATCCAATTGGTGATTAGAGGGTTGAGTTTTGGATATTTGAAAGTTTGAATAGGGAGTTAGAAAGGGAGTTGTAACTTCCCTAGCCAGTTATGTATTTCCTCTTTTTATATATTTGCTTTCTGTAGTTTAGATAGGGTGTGTGTTTTTATGATGAAGTCAGTTTGTAATGTATAGAGATAGTTAATTTTCTCGAATTGGTCAAGTGTCGATAGGTTGATCTCTTACTTGTTATCTAATAGTAAATAAAAGAGATACCTATCATTACCTTACATATTGCAGTACATAATATCACCTTCCACCTTAGACAAGCAATTTTTTTTCTATCTATCAACTTTTCTTGTGGTTTTTTCCCCCCTCTCCTTCTCTCTCTCTCTCTCTCTATATATATATATATATAAATATAAGAGGAATTCAGGCCTCCATGTTCTTTTGAATTTACCCCCAAAGACATTTCTAACTATGAAAAAGGAAGACATCCATACTTGCAATTTGAAGTTATTTATTGATCTTTAAATCTTGTTATTTATTGATCTGCACTTTCTTTCAGGTGCATCACACTTTCGCAACTGCAGGGTCGGATGGTGCTTTTAATTTCTGGGACAAGGATAGCAAACAGAGGCTGAAGGTCCTTCACATCCTTATTAGATTTACAACTGCATAATCCTCAGTCTTCTTCAAGATTTATAAAATAGCTTGGGGTTGGGAACGTATGTTTATAAACAACTTTCTGACACAGAAAACTTGTTTGGTGGGATCATGCTCCAAAACAATCCCCATAAGTTTTTGGCTCAATTTAATCTTTTCATAAATTAATCTTCACTGCCAGTTAGCTTTATGACCAGAGATCAGTATTTTAATTTATGACAAGATTAAATTGAGCCAAAATTGACGTGAAACTTAATATGCACCAATGTACTTGAATTAAATGAAACTGTTTTTTGAATTTATCTTTTTTGGAGGTTGGCAAATGTTGGAGGTATTGCAAATATAGAGATCTATATTAACAGGAGAGCGAGAAAAGGAAAAAGAAAAAAAAACTGCAAAAACATGTCTGCATATAACTTGTTTTAGTTTTACAATTAGTTCCTTCTATAATAAAAAGATTAAAAAAGCAAATTATCTGCTTCTATTCATCAACACAGAACTCTAGAAAATATATATCTCACGCTTTCCCAAGTGTATGACTTTTATTTGTTGGGTAATGCTAGTTTTTTCTTTGGCCTTGTAACATCTGGAAAATATTTAGAGGATTATTCTAAATGAATGAGTATCTTTTTTGCTTTTCAGGCCATGTTACGGTGTAGTCAGCCCATAACTTCTAGCGCTTTCAACCAGGATGGTTCGATATTTGCATATTCAGTACGTATCATCTTGATTTTTCTTTCTCTTTCCTTATTGCTGATGCTCACTTCATTATTTTTACCACCACCTTTCCCCTCAAAGGTTACACAAGCACCTCTTTCTCTTTCCTTATTGCTGATGTTCACTTCATTATTTTTACCACCACCTTTCCCCTCAAAGGTTACACAAGCACCTATCATAAACCTGTTATTTTCGAGGTGTATAACAATGTGTCTTTCACTAGAGGTATGCTAGTCATTTAGATAATAGGATTGTTATAAATAGAATTAATGGGTTAGGGGTTTGGAACGTAGTAGATAAATATTCCAAATAGTTGCGAAAATCGGAATTCCGGGTTGGGGAGGTCTCTTGAATTTCTTCATTATCTTTTAAGCTTTTTCTTTATTCCACTACAATCTCTCTTTCTATTTCGTTCCTATCACGCCTCAACCAGTCTTGATTGAAAAGCTTTCAGACCTCTTTGTGAACAAGTTATACCAATGACTTGGTGTGTCATGTTTGTATTGTTATACGTATGATATGCTTCCCCTCGAGACTGAAATCTTTTGCTAGCAAACTGTGGGAGTCCTGAACCATCGTGAGTGGACCACTACCTAGGATTTAATATCCAATGAGTTTCCTTGACAACTAAATGTAGTAGGGTCAGATAGTCGTTCCGTGAGATTATTTGAGGTGCGCGCAAGCTGCTAGACATTCACATATGTTAAGAAAAACTTTGGAAGTCCAGTTCATAATATATATATTTATTTAAGGTTTATAGAATGGGAGGAATTTGTTAGTGTTAAGTAATGACCTCTTTGACATGTGGGATTTGTATAGGTGTGCTACGATTGGAGTAAAGGGGCAGAAAATCACAACCCATCAACTGCAAAAACTTGCATTTACATGCACCTACCACAGGTACTTACTTGTTGATGGTGTGCATGATTTTGATTATTTCTGTACTTGTTTAGAATGTTCTTGCAGAATGAGAATTTTCTCTTTTGGATGTAGGAGTCTGAGGTTAAAGGCAAGCCTCGAGTTGGGGGCGGCGGCGGAAGAAAATAGTCACTGTAAAAACTGATTTCATTTTTTCACCCTTTAATGTCAAATTACGAATAGGTTTAACTAGATGTGCACAAATCTTGAATATATTTCTAGTTTAGAACGTAGTGCACAATGTTTTTGTATGATTGGGGAAATACTGAATTTTCAAATCCATGGGAGATTTTACAAATGTGTGTTTCCTTTGATTTTATTTTTCATTGGCAGCTGTGAGATTTGTAATTTTTTTACCAAGTTGATTTAAGGTTGAAGTATTATAATTGTGGCCTTGTTCGTGTCTGAGTTTAAAAATCTATTAGTTTTATCAGCTAAATGAACTTTTTTCTTTAGATTTATTTCACACTATCCATTTCCATTCTCTATTCATATGTTTATGTGGGATATATAGACCAAAATTATTTTTCTCATTTTTGTACGAAATTCAAACACCACAAATCTAGATGTGTTAAAATGGTAAATAAAACATCTATGATATGCTAATGTTGAACTTTGTACATCTTTAAAATATTTTATTTATGGTTGGTTACAATAGAGTAGTGATTTGCTTAACCTTGATCATTTTTCATTAACAAGAATGAATTTAAGAAATATTTTATTTAGTTTAGTGAATTAATTTTGAATGTTAATTTTATCAAATTAAATTAAATTTTAATCTCCAGCGAGAAGAAAAATCAAGATCTTCAATCAACAAAATACCCCAAAATCAAGTCATTGATATTCTCAAAGTCAACCATAAAAGTGTCTTAATTCAATATTATAACTTTTAAATCTAACTAAAAAGCTCCCCTTATTTGGTTGAATATTAGATATGCTGTATATCTCAGAGTCTATCATATTAGAGGCGCCATATTTCTCGGCATCTAGGTCTACCTTTATCACCATTGAAAATCTCGACCTATATTATTGTATATATGCGGTATATATTTTCGGGTCAGAGAATTACTTATTATGTTAAGCTTATTCAGTTTTCTTGATTAACTCGGTTATATGTATATATGCATGACTTTGTCCATTATGAATGACAAAAAATATTAGAATATCATTCCGTAAAACTCTATATGGTATCAGAGTAGAAGTCTTAAGAAAGAAAGAAAGAAAAACCCTAAGGCGGCGACGCTCGATTTTGATCATCTACGACGACGACTAGTTTTTCCTTCTTTAGTGATATAAACCTTTGAAATCCGACTACTTCGATTTTCTCCCTCAAAATTTGAATACTTCATTTTTCTACCACGAAGTCCGACCTCGTCTTCTTGTTTGGGTGACGACGAAATCGACCACGTCGCCTCGTTTTGGGTGACCACGAAACCAACCACGTCCCCTCGATTTGGGTGATGACAAAACCGACCACGTCGCCTCGTTTTGGGCTGACGATGAAACCAATCATTTTCCCTCATTTGGGTGACGAAGAAACTGACCACGTCGCCTCGTTTTGGACTGACGACGAAAACTGACCACGTCCCCTCGATTTGGGTGTCGATGCAATCAACCACGTCTCCTCGATTTGGGTGACGAAGAAACTGACCACGTCGCCTCGTTTTGGGCAGACAATGAAACCGACCACGTTCCCTCGATTTGGATGATGGCAAAATCGACCACGTCCCCTCGTTTTTCGGCGGATATTGCTCTAAATGCAGGTAGCAAACACCCTCGAGTATGACCGACGATATACCGCAAAAATCACCTCGCAACCTATTACTCAGCCACCCATTCATGATTTAGATCGAAATGACATCCATGGTTTCTCGGATTCTTTCGATGAATGAATCAATGACAATGAATGCTCGAATACCAATTTTAACGACTTTTTCGTAAGTTGGGCATTCATAATCTTCATGCTCCAACTTGAGGTGGAGTATTAGGGGCGCCATATATATTGAAGTCTACCGTATTACAAGCATCATATATCTCGACGGCTACCTTTATCAACATCGGAAATCTCGGCGTATATTATTGTATACACGCCGTATATATTTTCGGATCAAAGATTTACTTACTATGTTTAGCTTATTATGTTTCCATCGTTAACTCATTAGAGCTGCAAAACTCAATATTAAAACTTTCAATTCTTCACATAACGGCTCAAAGTTTAATATGCTATACTAAACAACATAAAACGTCTCTTAAAGTGAACCAAAAGAAGAAAGTGAAAACATATAAATCACCCTTTTTAAGTAATACCACATATTCATGCATGCTTTGTTAGATATGAGGTAACATATACAAATATGAAGTCAAAAATGGAAGCTAAAAAAGCATATATATATATATATGTGTGTGTGAGAGAGAGATTCCACATAGTAAGGGGCCAGCTGTGTGGTGTGTTTGGAATTTAGAATTGGATTTGAATCAATGTCTTCATCAATTCCCTATTCATGTTTTTTTTTAATCATGTGGCTTACCCTAATGATCACTCTTAATCACATAATGTTCTTTACAAAAAAAAGTTTGCTATAAATTTCCACTATTATTCCCTCTCTCATTTCCATCACTTTCTCTCTCACTAAAATGGCAAGACCTCAACAGCGCTATCGAGGAGTCCGTCAAAGGCATTGGGGCTCTTGGGTCTCTGAGATTCGTCACCCTTTACTGTAATTTTCTCTCTCCCCCTCTTTCAATTCCCACCTCCAAAATCACTTCTTTCAAAACCACTTCTTTCTCCCCTATATATATATATATATATATATATATTTACTTCGTATAATTTCAAAATAATTTACTTCTAAAACTTTACTACAACAATTTAATCTCCATAGTACAAAATCTAGTCAAGATGAAATAAGGATCGACTCTGGGGTGTTTTTGGCCACAATTATGGAGATGAATAACTCGAGGTTTGACCCACTAATCTGAAGTTGGGTGAACTAGTTTATTCACTCTATTATTTATCATTTATAGACTATTTTAACCACCGATTATTTTAACTTATTCAGTGCCCCAAACAAATCCTCTATTCCTACCGCTTACCAATTTATATTTCAGTTTAAATTAACAATTTTTTTTACTATAAATATTTTGTTACTCTTTTTTTTAGTAGGAGGATTCGAACGACAGACCTTCCATAGTCTATACAAAATTTAAACATTTTAGTACAATGAACTAAATCAATTTAGCTACTTAAGTTCAATTCAAAGTGTGAACCAACCATGATTTTTTTTTTCTTACGACCAGGAAGACGAGGATATGGCTGGGCACTTTCGAAACGGCCGAAGACGCGGCGAGAGCATACGACGAAGCAGCCAGAATCATGTGTTGCCCTAAATATCTCCCAACCAATCACAATACTCCACCTCACTCCTTACCGGCGCCGCCACCGTCGAACCTTCTAACTCCGACATTGATCCACAAGTTGCAGAGATGTGGAATGGCTTCTCTCCAAATGGCCAAAAAGCAAATCCCCCAAAAAACCCACTTCGCCGACCCAACTCGTTGTCCCGCCACCAAACTCGACGGCGGCTCCGGCGGGGAGGCTCAGGAGGTCCGGCGGCTTGAAGACGACCACGTGGAACAAATGATTCAAGAGTTGCTTGATCTTGGGTCCTTTGAGTTTTGCCCTAATAATAATCATAATATTGGTTCTACAAATAATTAGAATAGATTTTAAGAAATAAATTTGATGTTCTTTTTTTTTAAAAATTTAGAAACTCTTTTTTTAAGTAATTACTTAGTAAAAAAATTACATATATACTACATAGGTTACCATATTGTCATGTCATATTAATAACAAAATTAGTATTACAACATTATATGGAACTTTAATTTCTCGATATAAAGTATTTAGTTAATGTGGGGCGATGATGGAACATGATCTCTTGATCATAGTTCATACTTTTTGCAGTTTTTTTTAGAGCAAAAACTCAGTACAGAGCTTAAGCGAGAACAATAAAAGACTCAACTTGATGAGGAAAATCCTCCAACCCAACCATGACGCAAAGTCAAAACTAGTTTTTCTAACTGATGCGCCACCTCATTCCCTTCGCGTGGGATGAAACTACAACATCCCCTGAACGGATGACAAAACCGAGAGCACAAATCCTGCACCATCACCCCAACTTCTGATAAGTCTTCATCATTCCCCTGAAGTAAGTAACAAATCCGAGAGGAGTCCGTCTCTAGTACTATCGAATGAAACCCGACTTCCCAGGCTAGTCGCAACCCCTCCGCTACTGCCAACCCCTCCGCCATTGCCACACTCCTTACATGCTGGACCCATGTCACTGCCGTTAACCTGACCCCTAGAATCCATAATCACAACGCCCAAACCACCCAGTCCTTCCTCCCTCACAAACCCCGCATCCACATTCACCTTATACACATTATCCCCGAAGGGGGGATTCCACTTTGCCCGACCCCGAGTAGCCTCACCAGCCGTGAGCCCACCCCTTCGCTCATTCGCCGCACGTTAAGCACCTAGATAACACGAAGCCCATGAACCAAGATTGGTCAAAGGGCGAACCCCCGACATCCTCACCCGATTCCGATAACCCCACACCGCCCACCACAATACACAAAGCTCCTCAAAATCCCGCCACCCCAACCTCTCCTGAGAAGTCCATAGAATATCAGCCATGTCTCCCCAACCGACAATTGTATCAGGGACCCAAATTTTGAATCCTGCAACACCCCGTACAAACTTACAGTGCCAGAAGACGTGGAGACTACACAGTGCACACACATTCAAAATATTTTAAATAGCTGCACAACAAAAGTGTAAGATTAATCTCTCACTTTAGAGTAGATTAAGAACGCTCAGCTGTATGGAGTGGTTGTTTGATATTCAATATATATATTTGGTGATATATCTGGATGATTTGATTTTGCAATGATTGATGTCTGTTAATTAAAATTCGAGAAGAGAATTGGGTCATGCATATGCTAGCTCATGAAATATATATTTGATGTTTTTTTTTTTTTGTTCTAAAATATTTTTCAAATATCAGACTTGTAGATTACAATTGTAGTCCATCTTTCAACTGAATCTGTATATCTTTCCACTTTTTTCTTGATCGGGGAACGAAAGCTAATGATATGTTTTTTTTAGTACATTAGAGTGTAGAAATTTGAACAACAAACCTCTTGAGTCGTCACATACATATATAATTCACCACTTACCATTTAGTGCATGGCTTAGCTCGCTTTGACAAAAGCTAATGATTTATTAATATCTGATATAGGAAGAGGGTAATATTTCAAATATTGGTTAACAAAAGATTGACTAAATATAATCACTACTTATTAAATTTGGACATGTATGGAAGGAATTTTAAAATATTTAAAATCAATTTTTTTACATTTAAATTCACCGCTAAATATGCACTTAATTATTCAAAATTATTTTAATGTCTGATTTTATACTTTTAAACGTGATATATATATACCATCAAATTTGATTTGAAAGATTTTAAATGATTAAATATATGCCTGCATGTTTAGATCAGTTAATTTTGAACATGCCAAAAACTGTGATACATCATGCCGCTGAACTATGCTATTTTTGACAAGTTTTCTTTTTCTTTTAGTCGTGGAATAATTGTGAAGTTCAATTATTTTAGCTACATGAGAAAATAATAATAATTTAAAGTATTATCCTAAAAAAAAAGTAAAAAGAATTGTTTCTTTGACATGTACATGATCTAGCTACAACCTTGGATCATGTGAAGGATGGAAAAAGAAAAAAAAAAACTATGAAAAGAAGTTGGAGAGAATAGATAAAGAGAGTAAGGAAAAGAAAAAGAAAATCAAAAAGAGAAAAAAATCAAAAAAGTAGTGAGACTAATGAAGCTTGATCTAGACTAGACAATATTATGTTACTTTGTCTAGAAGAATATGACAATAAACTTTGATATCTTTTTGTTTTTGTACCTAACAAACTAATGGATCAAATTTTCAAGTTTAATATAAAATTTATATTAATAAACTTTTTTAAATTAAAACTCCTTTCATAACAATTTTTAATTTTTAATTTATTATATTTACTTTTTAAACTTTTATTTTTATTTTATTTTAAATATATATATATATATAAAGTTATCTAATTTTTTTTTATTAGAGAGCGTGAATTGAACTACCTTTAGTCAAAAACATAATTTTATATCAATTAAATTAATTAAGGACACAACTTTATGTCAATTAAACTATGCTTTGATGATCTTTCACAATTGTTCACATCTTGCACTTTTTCCTTTTAAAAAAATTACTATTTATAGTGTATTTATTGTTTGTTAATAATAATATATATATATATATATATATATATATATATATTTTATTTTTTTTTGCAAAGAAATAATAATACTTAGTAAACTATTTTGATAACAAATCAATGGAATAATATTAAAAAATCTTAATATATTGTTTGTCATAATATATTGAGTTTTTTTTTTTTCTCCTTATTCTTTTTTTCCTCTCTTCATTTTAACATAAATTATTATTGAAAATTTTACCCAATTTTTTGAAAAGTATTTTTTTTGTTTTTTATTTCTGAAAACTACCATTTTAGAAAAATGGTTTGAATAATTTTGATTAATATTTTTTAATTATAAGTTACCTTCTATAAAGAAAATTGAAATGAAATAATTTTTATATAAAAAATAAAAAAGTAAAAAACCGTTCTCAACATGCCAATATATTTATTTGTTACAAGTGCAACTTACCTATAGTAGAGTTTATAGGATTTAGGGATATAAAAGTTTTAATTGAAGGGTTTCCTAGAATATCAACATGTTAGAGTTTAGAAATATTTATAAATCAACTTTCAAATTACTTAGGGAGCCATTTAAATGAACAAAATTATTGGGTTACGCTAAGTAATTACCCATTAAAATTTATCGTCTCATTTTATTTTATTTTATTTATTTTTAACATGTGTGATGGAAGATTGAAAATGTGATTTTTTTTAACAACCAATTCTAAGTAGTTTTCAATATACTATAATAAAGATATTTAATCGTTTCAAATTAAGTTATAAAGTTAAAAAAAAAAAAAAATCAGCGACATTTTTCAATTTTTTTTTTACTATTTCAACAATAATAAAAATATTGCTGCAAATATGAATATAGTTTGGCATAAAAAAAAAAATTAATTATTTTTTTTCTTCTTTTACATTTGTTAAAAAATAGAATTTTATGAAGCACTTGATGACAACCCACATAAAAACAAGTGGAAATAATAGGAGATAAAATGAGTATGTGGGCAAAAGTGATGTTAAAAATGGAAAAAAAAAAGGTATATAATTAGATGGAAGGGGATAATAAAGCTGTCAAGTCCCTTATCAAGATGGGAGGAAAAAAATCCTTAATATATATATATATATATATATATATATATATATATATATATATATATATATATATATATGAGAGGATAAAAAAAAAGAAAAAAAAAAGTAAGTTAGAAAACAAAATGAGAATGTTTTGAAAGTGAAATTATAATCATTATGATTTTCCCCGAACCACATTCATATTTGAAACTGGCTTAAATTATAAAAAATACCTTAAATTATGAATTTTGTGAAAAAATATATTTAATTCTAATTTATATTTGTGTGACATGGTAAAAAAAAAAAATGAAAATATTGACTGTTAAAAAATCATGAAAATTCTATTTTATCAATTCGATCAAAACAGGGAATAGAACAAAATCAAGGCAAAATCGATGGAGAATAGATCAAATATCTACGTTTTCATGATTTTTTAACACCTCATGTGTCCACATTTTCATTTTTTTCATATCACACATAAGTACAAGTTAGAACTTTACCGCCAACATCAGAATTTGGTGTGCTGTTAACGTTGAAATTTTTTTTTAAACGTTTTTCATATAGTTCATGAGTATTTTTTTATTAATGCGAGGATTGAAACTATGACCTCTTAGTCTAGAGCACAACCTTATGTCAATTGAGCTATGTTTGATTTGACGAGATATGAGACTTATTATACCTCTAATTTCAATGAAAAAAAGTATGATTCTGCCCATTTTAGCTACGCAATTTCGTGTTAATCTTCTAGATTAAGTGATGATTATTTTAATTAAGTAATTATTATTTTATTTGGGGTAAATTAAAGTTGTGCATGGAATGGAGTCCATCAATTAGCAAACAAATTCCAAAAAAATTAAGCCATCCTTTTCTCCTTTTTTTTGCTTCATAATTGGCTTCCATTTTTATATTGGTGTAATTATATATGCTTTTTATCCCATTAATATTCTTTAAAAAAATAACAAAAAGAGAAGCTCGTCAATAATGATGATTTGTACATGTTGTGAAATTGATTGTGTTCCCCATTACAATTTCTATACTTCAATTTTTCTTTTTTCTCTTCTTCAAATCATGATTTCTTAATTTATTACTATTTTTTTTATTTCTTAATTTATTACTATTAATTTTCCATACATCGAGATATTAATATTCTCTTCATAGATTTTATATTTTACATATCTTATTCAAGTTTAGGACTTATTTTCTCATTTTCAATTTATGAATTCATGATTCACATTTTCAGAAATATGTGTCTGATCGAGTTTTGTTTATAAATTTTGAAAGACTTGTTTGATAATAATTTTATTTTTAACATAGTTTTCTATCGAATTGGTTAAAAATCAATAAATGATCTATTTTATCCTAGAATCAATTTTTTTTTCATGGATTTTCTAAAAAAAAATAGGATCGGAAATATTTATTTATTTTGAGGAAAAACAAAATTATTTGATAAACTATTTTAAATGAAGAAAATATTAACAAAAACAAATCTTATTTAAAAAAAAAAAAATAGTTCAACAAGAGTGGGGATTAGACCTCGAACTTGGTAAAGTTCAATTGACCGAGTTTTTTGTTTTTTATTTTTATTTTTTTGGTTTTTGAATTTTGGTTTTCTATTTTTTAAAAACAAAAATCATACCTTTGGTAACAATTTTTTTTGTTTCCTGTTCTTTCTTTTAAATAAAAAATAATACATGTTTGTTGATAATTTTTAATTTTTAATTTTTTAAAAATAAAAAATCAAACATAACTATTTTTTAATTTTTTGTTTGTCTATAAAAAGAAAATCATTTTTTTATAATATATATATTATCTAAAACAGTGTAATTAAATATCCAAATAATCAAATATATATATATATATATATTTTTTTAAAATTAGGTACGTATTATTAATCAAGCAAGGTTATGATAGTCTTTACATGCAGGGGCACAATGGTCAAAGTCATCGACCTCAACAATCCACGAAGGAAAAGGAAAATCCCAAATGACTGAAATTAAAGATGGGAAACGAGCTAGGGCGTCAGCCGTGCGGTTGCTCTGGCGATTTGAGGAGATGATCGAAAATTTCTTATGATTCTTCAAGATTTCACGACAATCTTCAGCCCAAGTTTCAATATCGTTGATGAAAATCGATTCAGAGGTGAGGGTTTGCACAGCCGCGACACAATCAGATTCAATGATAAGGCGGTTGATATTCAGCGAGCATGCGATGGAGAGACCTGAACGAAAGGCTTCAAGCTCCGCATGGAGGGGATTTTGGAAGAAGAAACCCTTTAAAGAAGATGCATGTAAGATTAGCCCGGTGTGATCCCGAATAACAATACAAATTCCGGCCGGTGAAGATGTAGAGGACCACGCTGCGTCTACGTTCATTTTTAGAACACCTTCCGGGGGAGGCGACCAGAACTGGGAATCAGGGGGCTGCAAAGAAGGAACAATGGGAGGTTTATAGCCAGTGGTGCCTTCTGAGATCTCCTCAAGGTAATTTGAAATCCATATAATTTTTGCTTCTGTATCAAGGGCAGCCAGCTCCTTCTTGCTTGCAGAGGAGATCCAGAGACTCCAATGATCAGAGAACGGAAGGTGGGAAAGATGTTTGTAGTGTAATGTTGGGAGGAGTTTAGTCCAAATTTTTTTTGCCCTTGGGCAAAAGAGGAGTGCATGAAGAATGGATTCAATAGGAGCATAACATTGTGGACAAAAGGTATTATTGCTTACTCCTTTCTTTTTTAGCTTCTCCTGGGTAGGTAGATAACCTTTTAACACTTTCCACATGAAGCACTTAATTTTGTTGTGAATCTTTAGACTCCAAAGGATGCACCAAAATTTTTTAGAATGTTCAATCCTTGAAGGGCCCTCAGGAAATTTTAGAGAGAGGGCTAATTTGTAGCCACTTTTGACACTGTAAGTGCCATCTTTTGTGTAGTGCCATATCCATCTATCCTCTCTATTACTGCTGCTGAGGGGAATAGAACAAATAATAGGAATATCATCTTCATGAAACAAATTGGATAAGAGAGGGATATTCCAGCATTTATTTTCTAAAGTTAGCATGTTCACAGTGGTGTCAAGAGGGCTGTTCTGATTAGCAATAGGGGTGAAGAGAGATTCTCTAGGTAACCATTTGTCTCTGAAGGCAAGAGTGTTCATCCCATTCCCCACTTTGAGACGAATCCCCTTAGATAAAAGGTCCCTTCCCCATATAACACTTTTCCAGAAAAATGAAGGAGATGAGCCCAATGAGGCATTTAAAAAGTTGGAGTGGGGATGGTATTTAGCTTTTAAGGTTTGGGCAGTGAGGCTTGTAAGGTTAGATAGCAGTTTCCACGCTTGTTTAGCTAAGAGGGATTGGTTAAATAGCTCCATGTCTTTAAAGTTAAGACTTCCTTGAATGAAAGATTTGCAAATGTAATCCCATTTACACCAATGGATCTTTTTAGTATTGTTGTTGGAGCCCCACCAGAATTTAGAGATAGCTTTAGTAATATCAGAGCATACTCTTTTGGGGAGACGAAAACAGCACATAACATAAGTGGGGATGGCTTGAGCCATACTTTTAATTAAGACTTCCTTGCCTCCTGAAGAAAAAAACTTTGATTTCCAACCCGAGACAGCTTTCCAGACCTTCTCAGCTACATAGCTTAGATCAGCCCTTTTTTTGAAGTATGCTCTGAAGATAACGACCTAAATCCTTAACCAATTTGACTTCAAGGATGCTCTGAAGATGACCCTGAAAAGAAAGGCAAATGTTAGGGGAAATATACAAAGCTGATTTTAGAAAGTTAACAGACTGCCCCGAAGCTTTCTCATAGTTCTGAAGGATAGTTTTAATTGTAGTACAGTTAGAAATAGTAGCCCTAAAAAAAAGAAGGCTGTCATCTGCAAAAAGAAGGTGAGAGATTGAGGGGGCAGACCTTGCAATACTGATACCTGATAGGAGATTAGAGTGCTGAGCATGTAGTAGGGTTTGGGAGAGACCTTCTGAACAAAGAAGGAAGAGATAGGGAGAGAGGGGATCACCTTATCTTAGGCCTCTGGAAGGGCTAAAATGACCTTTAGCTTGACCATTTATAATAATAGAAAAAGAAACAGTAGTTAAGCAATTCATTATTAAAGTGATCCATTTAGTACTAAACCCAAGTTTGCCCATTATTTTCTCCAAAAAGATTCATTCAACACGGTCAAAAGCTTTAGCCATATCAAGCTTAAGTGCTGCTAAGCCTTTAGAACTAGATTTATTCTTTTTTATGTGGTTAATGCACTCATGGGCTAAAATGATATTATCTGAAATAGCTCTAGAAGATATAAAGGCAGATTGATATGGAGAAATTATAGAGTTTAGAAGAGGTTTTAACCTATTAGCAATAGTTTTAGAAATTAGCTTATAAGAGACATTACAAAGACTAATAGGTCTAAAATCAGTGACCTTAGAAGGGTTTGTGGTTTTAGAGATTAAAGCTATATTGGTATGATTCAGGGGGTTAATAGAGGCTGAGTTATTTAAGATAGCAAGACATTGATCGGTAGTGAAATTACCTAAAATAGGCCAATACTTTTGATAAAATATTGCTGGAAACCCATCTGGGCCAGGGGCTTTAGTGGGAAACATTTGCTTTAAAGCAATGCTAATTTCATTACCAGAAAAAGGGGCATCAAGGATTGCATTCATCTCCTCTGTCACAATAGGTTGTATATTGCCAATTACTTTCTCCATGTCTTTAAGATTGGGCCTGGAAGAAGAAAAAAGATTAGAAAAATAATTAATAAAAGAAGACTCAATATCACAAGGTTTTTCCCTCCAAACATTTGAAGAATCAAAGATTCCCATGATCAAACTTTTCTTGTGGCGAATAGAGGCCTTCTTGTGGAACCATTTAGTATTTCGATCTCCCCATTTAAGCCATTTTTCCCTAGATCTTTGTTTCCAGTAAACCTCTTCCTCTTTAAGAAGGTGGTTAAGATCATCTTCGATAAGAAGAATGTTATTAAAGTCCGGGTGGGGAGAGACTTGGTAGGCAGATTGTAAAGCTTTTTTGCAAGAATTAATCTTGGTTTTGAGGGAAGAGGAAAGGGAATAGCCCCAAGGTTTTAATTTTGAAGAAACCTCGAAGAGGAAGGAATAGAGGTCCTTTTTATAGGGGGAGCTATCTTGATGTTGGGTGGTAGTAGTGATAATAGAACGACAATGGTCATGGAGTGTCCAATGTTCTTCAAATTTAAAGGGGCGATTGTGGAAGTGATAAGAGGGATGGAGAGAAGTTACAATGGCTAAGAGTTCGATAGGCCTATGGTCGGATTCAGACCAACCCAAATGCAGGTTGGTTAGAGAAAAGAAGGTGTCCACAAAGGCAAAATTTGCCAAAAACCTATCAAGTCTAATGAATGTAGGGGCACGATCCTTCCTTCGGTTAGACCAAGTGAATTTCCTTCCTTTAAAACCTAAGTCCTTTAAATGGCAATCATCTAAGGCATACCTAAAATAAGTGAGAAGATTGAGATCACGAAAGGTGCCCCATTTTTTTTCTGAATCTAAAAGAATCTCATTTAGGTCACCCCCAATTAGCCAAGCCGAATCATCATTGTTATGTAATCTCCTTAGGAGATCCCAAGAAATGGTTCTTTTATGAGCCTCAGGGTGGCCATAAAAGCCAGTGAAACGCCAAAGCTTACCATTCCAGGATATAGAAGAATCAATGTGGGCTTTTGAAGAGGATCTGATAGTGATGTTGACATCATTTTTCCATAGTAAACAGAGCCCTCCTCCTGTACCTTCATTAGAAACAACAAAAAAATCATGGTAACCACTAGCAATTCTAAGTTTATTCATAGTAGTAGCATCACATCTAGTTTCCGAGAGGAAAACTATGTGGGGTTTACGCAAATGAAGAATGTCCTTGACTGCACGGAATGTCCTAGGATTACCCATTCCTTGGACATTCCAACTAAAAATTTTCATGGTAGGGGGCGAGGTTGTTCATCAACCTCCGCTAATGTAAAATCAATAATGCTTGAGCTGTTTGTGAGAGGATGGCCATAGGAGTTTTTGGGCTTTTTTGAGTTGGTAACTGCCGGATCTTGTGTGCTCTTCCTTTTGTTATCACAGGGAATTAAATTGGTATCAAGAAGAGGGTCCGTAATAGGGATCTTCTTCTTACCTTTTCTTTTATTAATAGAGGGTGATGGTTGGCTTGTGAAGGTGAATGGGGTATGGAGGGAGGTGTTGGTAGAAGGAGTAAGCAAGATAGGAAGGGAGGGGCAGGTAGGTGGAGTGATAGAGATTTTGGCTGCGATGGGGGTTTGGGGATTATCTTTAAATGAAATGGATGAAGGAAGAGAGGGGTCTTTGGTAGAGGGGGAGGCAAGGGGGTTGATAATGGGAGGTGAAACCAGGGGGTCAGAGGGGGGGTTCATTGAGACAACGTTTTGTGAGATAGGATGAAAAGAACCAACCTTTTTGGATGAATTTGGTGAGAATGGTTGATAACGAAGGCTTGGGCCAAAAAGATAATGTTTAGGATTCTTTAAGACAGGATCAACAAAGACCTCTTTACAATCTTTAACTAAATGCCCAATTAAACCACAAAAATAGCAAAAATCAGGGAGGCGTTCATATTTAATGACAATCCAATTTTTAGTTTGCAATTCATCAATTGATAGTTTGATACCTCTTCTAAGTGGTTTGCAGATATTAATGGCAATTCTAACTCTTAAACTAATTCCCCAACATTGCCCAAAAGCATCATCTTCAACATTTAAAAAAGTGTCAACAACATTACCCAATTCAATGGTTGTTATTCTGTTTCTGCAAACAATAGGTAGATCGAAGAAATGGACCCACATAGGAACTAAGGTAAACAACATTTCAGAAGGTTTTAACATAGGGTTGGGTTTATCAAGAATCAATAGGCTTTTATCAAAAACCCAAGGGCCTGAATGGAGACTACGGTTTAGGTCAGAAAGATTAGAAAAAAATGAACAAGAATAGGTTCTTTGATAAATTGTGAACAATCAGCTTGCTTGGTTCCAAATGTTCCTAAAAGATAACTGAATAGTTTCACAAGTTATGAATCTTGGACAAAGAAGTTTGCCTATTAGATGAAATTGGGGGTTAGTGAGGTAATGGTCAAAGGAGGAGGAATTTAGGGAGATTGTTGTGAATTCTTCTCCAGAAGTTAAAGTCATTTTGTTCAAATCTAATATTAGTTCTTCTTCTTCCATACAGGGCAACAATACTAAAGGAATGAGAGTTTTGAAATGGCAAGAAGAGAAAAAAAACCAAAAGAGAGAAAGAAGAAAAACAAAGAGACAAGGAAAAGTAGAAGACAAGGAAAACAAAGGAAACAAAGAGGCTTTTAAAGTCAAGAACAAGAACAGGGCAAATAGCTTGCACGACCCAGAAGGCAAAGAAGAACGTAGGAACACAGCGGCAGAGGCAAAAATTGGGAAAAAGAGGCCTTCGAAGCCAAGATCAAAGGCAAAAGCTTCAACACATAGGCGAAGCAACACCAACACAAAGGTGGAAAGACTCTCAACCGAGGTGAGGAAGGGACACACTTCTTGGAGGATCTCGGAGGATTTAGCAATTCCGATTACATATAATCAAATATATATCTAAAACTTAAAAATTACTGAAATAAAACACACTATTATTAAGAAATTAAACATAGTTTAAAATCCTTTCAATAAAAAAAAAAAAACATAGTTTAAATACTATTATTTAATTTCGAATAGAAATATATAATTTAAGCTAATTTTTATTTAAATAATTCGTTATGAAAATTATCTTAAAAAATCATGTAACTATTAAAATTTATTATGCAGGAAAGTAAAATATAGTATGTTAATAAATATTAAAAAAAACATATTAAAATAATCTTAAAAAAGAAAAAAAAAATAAAAATATTACACATTATTAAAACGTTTCTAATTTTCAGAAGAATAAAAAAAATTAAATAAGAAGATGGGAGAGAGTCTTTACCGAAAATAGGAAAAATGAAAAAACATAGGAGAAAAGGAAATTGGTTTGAAAAAAAAAAAAAAAAAAAAAAAGAAACACACAGAAAACTGATTTTCAAAAACATTTTTTTTCTTCCTGTTTTCAAAATTCCTTCACAATTTTAAAAATGTTTTCAAATTTTAAAAACTAAAAATTGAAGATTTTTTTTTCATTCACAAAATGAAAAAAAAAAAAGAAACTATGAAACGGATATTTAATTTTATGGAGATTATTAAATAATATAATAAAAAAAAAATTGTAGGTCTTTCACGACCACTAAGCCAACTGATAAAAAAAAAAAAAAAAAAAAAACCTTTTGAGATCTTTCTATTAAAACGATGAATAAAAATATAGTCAACTGAAGTGTAAAAGTTGAAAGTCATACATGACATCATTTATTATTCTACTCATGTAAATTGACACGAAGACTCATGTGTAAAAACTAATTTTATAAAAGATGAAGTAAATGATATCAATGATATCTTTTGAGTTGAAATGAATGGTTAATAACCATCTTAATGTTCTATATAGTTGAAATTGAGTTGTAAATAATGTTATGTACGTCTTTTAATTTTTTATAATTATTTTCCGTTCTTCATTTTAACAGATTTTTTTAAAAACAATTTTAAAATTGAAGGGTTAAATTAAAACTTTTCAAAATCTATGACCATAATTGAAACTGACCCAAACTCCAAACTCTCGAAGTCTTTTTTTTTATAATTTAACTTAAATTAGATATATAATACATTAATGAAAATTAAAGTATAAATCTATACTAGTAAATTTTTCTTGCTTAGAAAATAAATGAGTATATGCAAATTACTTTTAGATCCAACTCTTTCTCTTTTTCATTCCTTAAAAAGAACATAATGTTTTGATATTTAATATATAAAAAAGAGAGGGAAAAAAAAATAAAGAAAATGAGTTACAATGCATGCTCCAATCCACTTATTGATAATATATTGGGTTTTGCTTCAATCATGAGTTTGAAAATTGTGTTCATGTGAATCATATAAAGATAGATAGTGATAACTCATCATTTTGATTTTTTTGATTTTTTTTTTTTAATCCCCTATTTACTTTCTTTCCACCCTATATTGTATTAATGATGACAATGCTACATTTTTTTTTAGAATAATCAAAAAGTTTACCATCTATCAACATCAAGGTTCAATTTAATAAAATTATCGTATTATATAGTATAAAGTTATTATTTTTTTCTTTTGTTAAATTATGCATCTCGACCTTATATTTTTAAGTTTGTGTTGGTTTTGTTCATGTATTTTAATAAGAAAAGAAAGAAGAAAACAATGTATAAATGCATTTTAAATTTTAGGTTTATAAACTTGGAAACAGAGACGGATCCAAACATCGATATGTTTGGGGGCCAAAAAATTATAGTATATAAATAATAATAATAATAATAAAATCACAAAAAAGTTAGAGATCCGAATTCACTCTCAAATTACGTTGACCTTAAAAAAAGTCATTGGTGATAAAAATACGTAATTGTACCAAATGCTTTCCGACTAAGTTCAAATAAACTTAGTATCATCGTATAATTTACCTCAACTCGATATCTTATCAAATATTAAAAAAAAAAAAAAAGGTTAAGTCAGAGTGTAGTCCATAAACTTTAAAGCTTAGTTTATTAGATCCTTAAACTTTAAAAATTCTTTAATGAATTCCTCAACTTTCAACTTTCAATCTTATCTTATAAGTTTTTAAATTTTAAACAGGTTAAATAGATGTTTATACTTTCAATTTTATTTTTAATGAATTCCTGAATTTTAAAAAATGTCGAATAAGACAACGATATATTAAACTTAAACGGAAATTCGAGGACCTATTAGATACTAAATTGAAAGTTGAAAAATATGTTGAACACTTTTTTGAAGTTCGTGGTCTATTAAACACAAAATTGAAAGTTAAAAAACGTATAGATACCTTGAAAGAAATATTATTTAATAAAAAAACACAATAAAATATTAATATGTTTCTAAAATTTATAAGTGGATGTTAATATAGACTAAATTACTTTTGAAAATGTTAACAAATAAACTAATAGTAAGAGTTAATTTTCAGATTTGTTCAAAGTAGGAAGAGTACTAAATTTGGACATTTGAAATTATCAGGACTAAAATAATACAATTCTCAAAGTATAGATACTAAAATGACATTTCAAATCAAATCGAGTATAACTCAATTGGTATAAAGTTGTGCCCTTGACCTTAGGTTAAGGGTTCAATCCCCCACTCTGTATTAATTAAATACTTAAAAAAAAAAAAATCAGATATCAACATTTTTTTTAATATAAATATAAAAAAGAAAATGAAACTTGAAATAATAATTAAAAAAAAATCTTATAGAATTAAATACTAAAAAACTAAATATGAAATGTAGTTTCATTTATATTTAAAAAAACAGGTCTATTTTTAGAATAAATTCTATATACTTTTAAATATATATAAAAAAAAAAAAATAGTAAAATAAAGAGAAAACAATTTTTTCTTAAAAAAAAAAATAAGTATGTATGAAGAAAATGTAAAATAAATAAATATCTGTTTATGATGAGTTTCATACTTGAGCATAAAATATGCATGTCATGCATATTTATCAACAAAGAAACGGATAAATAATTTCATATGTGATTCCTATAAAAAAAAACTCTAAAATTTCAAAACACTAGTTAGAGTAGGACGTTTGTGATTCTAAAAAAAAAAAAAAATGAAAAATCAAATTCTTCGATTTCCTCTTCCATTGTGAGTGTTAGAATACATTCTTGTTCTAACTTTTGAATTTCTCTATTTTTTTTCATTTTCAAATCTCTCCCAACTCTTTATGCTCATTCATACACTCTACCTCTCTTGTTTTAAGTTGTTGATACCCGAATGACATTAATAAGGTATTGCATGCATTATTTACCGTCTTTTGCTTACTTTAATGTACACATTCTTTATGTTTTTTTGACGAACTTTACAGTTTGGAAATTGGGACTTGAGTACATTTTTTTTCTTTCTTTCGACGAACCACAAATCACGTCCTTGTCTTCGATTGAAAATGATATATTCAAAAATTAAGGGAGAATCCCATCAATTTAAAAATTTATAAATCTAGGAAAAATGGAGTCAAATTCGATTGAAAATCGTTCAATTATTATTATTATTTAAATACAGGCGGGTGAGGGACTGACCATGAATATTCATATATATTTGGAGTATAAAAACAAATATTCACTCTCATCTCATAAAAATTCGATAGCCATAATGTTAAATATAAAAACTTTTTAGTAATTTTTTATTTTAGCTATTTCTTTAGCTACCAATCATAATTTTTCAAATATTTTTTTGAAACTCATTCTAAACGGATCATTTGTCGAACTGGCCCTAAGCGAGTATATGGGCCATTTTAATAGGCCCAATTCATTTGAAGCCCAATGAAAAATGGCTATAAGCGGGAAAGAACCAGGCGTAGATTCACTTCCTTGGCGGGAAAGCTACTTTGTGTCTTTTCAAAATGTAGAAATTAATAAATATTTAATATAAATAGTAAAAAGTTTTAAATTTTGAATATTAATATTCATCAATTATTAGAATTAGAAAATTTTATTTCAATATTTTTTTTTCTTCAGATTCTAAGACTTTATTTGGGTAGAGATTTTATATTTGATTTTGAAAGTTAGTTTTTGAAATCTTGCTGATTTGGAAAACAGAAAACAGAACATAGATTTTAAATTTTATTTTTTATTTCTAAAATATGATTAATATTTCAAAGACCTTTTTAATTTGACCTAATGCATTTTAATTATAGAACTTATTTTAATTTTAATAATAATAATGGAATAAATAAAGTATAAACACACAATTTTACACTTAATGAGTTTGAACTATGTGGGGGAAGATATTGTTATTATGTAACTGTAACTATAGTATATAATAGTTAATTGTCAACACGAACATAACTCAATTGATTAATACATATATATCGTCGATCAAAAGATTAAAAGTTTGAATCTACACTCTCACACATGTTGAACTAAAAATTCTAACTAGTATTCAATGTCCCGAAGTTGTTTTAAGTATATATCATCTAAGAGAGTAAAATATCTAATTTCAATGTAAAAAATAATTACTTAATTTATCAAATACCTCAACCTTGCAGAGTTTAGAAGCAAAAAATTAAAAGGAAAAAGAAAAATTAAAGTATATCAGTTGTTACCATAAACTTTTAATTTAATCTAATTAAATCCTAAATTTGTTGCAATTTTAAATCGGACTAATACATAAGAGGTCAATCTTTCAAAACTCATAAATTTCAAAAAAAAAAAAAAAAAAAAAAAAAAAAAAAAAAAAAATCTAGTCTTAATATCAATTTTTTTGATTTTTTTTTTGAAAAATTATTTGAAACTTCGTTAATTTCATACTAGACATAGACATATGTTTTATATTCAATATACACGTGCATTAAATGAAAATATATTTTTATTAATAATTTTAAATTGAGTAGAGTTGAGTCGGGTCGGGTTGAACCGAAGCATAATTTTATATTTTTCCAAATTAAAATCATCCTAAATAAACTTATAAATCTAAACTAACTTGTAAGAAAATAAAAAAATAAAATAAAAAGTGAGGGTAAAAACGTAAAATATCCATCTTCTTCCCTTCCAGTTGCAACAGATGGCGCAAGATTGAAGGAGAAAAAAACAGAAAGTTGCAGTAATGGCGGTAACACATTACCGAGGCTCTAGGAGAACCAAGTCTCTCCCTCCTTCACTGATTGCCATGGAAATCCCTCACAAACTTCCCTATAAAACACCCAAGCTTCCATCACTCTATCATAACAAAGAAAAACAAAAAAAAAAGCATTTTACATTTAACAATTCCCCCCCGCCGAACTACGAGTTGAAGGAACCTGAAGACGCTTCTTCACTCAGTGATTATGGAAAACTGAAAAAAAGACTGATTTCATTATCTTTTTTGTTTAGTCGTTTATATTTTCTCCTGTTTTAATTCTGTATACTTTTGAAAATGACCGACATCAGCTTGCAAGAGATCAAGAATGAGAACGTCGATCTTGTAAGTTCTTCTCATCTTCCTCTTTTCTGTTTGGCGATTTGGAGCTTTTTCGGATCTGGGTTTCGAGTATATGTTTATATATTTGACTGTGTGATTTACAGGAGCGCATACCAGTTGATGAAGTGTTTGAACAATTGAAATGCTCCCGAGAAGGTTTGTCCTCAGAGGATGGGCGCACGAGGATCCAACTCTTTGGCCCAAATAAGCTTGAAGAGAAGAAGGAAAGTAAATTTCTGAAGTTTCTAGGGTTTATGTGGAATCCACTTTCGTGGGTTATGGAAGCTGCAGCTATCATGGCCATTGTTCTTGCCAATGGAGGAGGGCAACCACCGGATTGGCAGGATTTTGTGGGGATTACTGCATTGCTTATTATCAATTCCACAATCAGCTTTATAGAGGAAAACAATGCTGGAAATGCTGCAGCTGCACTTATGGCCGGACTTGCACCAAAAACCAAGGTAATTATTTCTTGCTACTGCTTGGTTTTTGAAATGTGAGTAGCTTTCTAATCAGGGTGGTTTTTGGTATTTATGATAGGTCCTTCGTGATGGAAGATGGTGTGAGGAAGAAGCTGCAATCTTAGTTCCGGGAGATGTTATCAGCATTAAGTTGGGAGATATTGTTCCAGCAGATGCTCGTTTGTTGGACGGCGATCCTCTTAAGATTGATCAGTCAGCACTTACTGGTGAGTCTCTTCCAGTTACAAGAAACCCTGGTGATGAAGTGTTTTCTGGTTCCACCGTCAAGCAAGGTGAGATCGAGGCTGTTGTAATCGCCACTGGTGTTCACACCTTCTTTGGAAAGGCTGCTCATTTGGTTGATAGCACAAATAATGTGGGACACTTCCAAAAGGTAATAAAATGTGCATAAAGTTTCACATTCTCTTTCAGAGTTTGAGAAATGAAAAGTTGTAACTGAGGAATGAATGATATGTCTGTTATGTATTCAGGTTTTGTCTGCCATTGGAAACTTCTGTATTTGCTCGATCGCCATCGGGATGGTGATAGAGATAGTAGTGATGTATCCGATTCAACATCGTAGATATAGGGATGGTATTAACAATCTCTTGGTGCTCCTCATTGGAGGGATTCCAATTGCCATGCCAACAGTGTTGTCAGTCACAATGGCTATTGGTTCTCATAGGCTATCCCAGCAGGGTGCCATCACTAAGAGAATGACTGCCATTGAAGAAATGGCTGGAATGGATGTACTCTGCTCTGATAAGACAGGAACTCTAACTCTCAACAAGCTTACAGTTGACAAATCCATGGTTGAGGTCTGTACTTCACATACATTAACAAAAGAGGAAAAATGAAAATGATTCTCATGGTTGTATTGTATCAACTCAATCATGGAAGTGTATTTTAAATTTCAGGTATTTGTCAAAGATGTGGACAGAGATTCTTTGATTTTGCTTGGAGCTAGAGCTTCTAGGGTTGAGAATCAAGACGCTATTGATGCTTGCATTGTTGGGATGCTAGGTGATCCTAAGGAGGTATATTCTTTTAACTCTACAGCAAATAGTTCCTTAATTGACACAGTATCTGGCTTTTTCCATGGCCTTTGATGTTTATTCTCCTTCTACCTCACAGGCCAGAGAAGGCATTAAAGAGGTCCATTTCTTACCATTTAACCCAGTTGAAAAGCGTACAGCTATTACATACATTGACAGCGACGGCAACTGGCATAGAGTCACCAAAGGAGCACCAGAGCAGGTTATAAAATTACTCAAAACTTATATATTGTTTTTCTCTAGCTCTACTTCATATTTACATATCTTTAATCCGAACAGATCATTGAGCTTTGTGACCTCCGAGAGGATGTTAAGAAGAAGGCTCATTCAATCATCGACAAATTCGCCGACCGTGGTCTTCGTTCCCTTGCTATTGGCCGTCAGACAGTTCCAGAAAAAACCAGAGAAAGTGCAGGATCACCATGGCAATTTGTTGGTCTCTTGCCTCTCTTTGATCCTCCAAGGCACGACAGTGCAGAGACTATCCGAAGGGCACTTAATCTCGGTGTCAACGTTAAGATGATCACTGGTGACCAACTGGCCATTGGAAAGGAAACTGGCCGCAGGCTTGGAATGGGCACAAATATGTACCCATCTTCCTCACTCCTCGGACAAAGCAAGGACGAATCAATTGCTTCTTTGCCTGTTGATGAGCTTATTGAAAAGGCTGATGGATTTGCAGGAGTCTTCCCTGGTGAGTTGGTTCAATCCTTAACTTCTTGTAATATATAGTTCTGTTTGTCTCCTTTGCTTACTGAATGGATGTTGTTGATGTTAAATTCAGAGCACAAATATGAAATTGTGAGGAGGCTTCAAGAGAGGAAGCATATTTGTGGGATGACAGGAGATGGTGTGAATGATGCTCCAGCGTTGAAGAAGGCCGACATTGGAATTGCAGTTGCTGATGCAACTGATGCTGCGAGAGGCGCTTCTGATATAGTCTTGACCGAGCCAGGATTGAGTGTGATTATCAGTGCTGTTTTAACAAGCAGAGCCATTTTCCAGAGAATGAAGAACTACACCATCTATGCAGTTTCAATTACCATCCGTATTGTCTTGGGTTTTATGCTTATAGCACTCATTTGGAAATTTGACTTCTCCCCTTTCATGGTTCTGATCATAGCCATTCTCAATGATGGCACCATTATGACCATCTCTAAGGACAGAGTCAAACCCTCTCCCCTTCCCGATTCATGGAAGCTCAAAGAGATCTTTGCCACTGGCGTCGTTCTGGGCTCGTACTTGGCCGTTATGACTGTTGTTTTCTTCTGGATCGCTGCTACTACCAATTTCTTCTCGGTACGAAAATTGCGAATGTGTATAAACTTTTGCATTGTATTTCTCATCCTTGTTCTGTATTCATAGTTTTCTTTGTTTACGTTTGCAGGACAAATTTGGTGTACATTCTATCAGAGGAAACGGGGGTGAGCTCACAGCAGCTGTGTATCTCCAAGTCAGCACAGTCAGTCAGGCACTCATCTTTGTCACAAGATCTCGAAGCTGGTCCTTTATTGAACGCCCTGGTCTACTCCTCGTGTTTGCTTTCTTCGTAGCACAGTTGGTAAGAAATGTTGTTTCCTTCCAACGTATACCATGACATGTTAACTTAAGTTTTTGAGTTTAGCGGTGATTTGACGATTGATTTCTATGATTATTTGTAAGGTGGCTACCCTGATTGCGGTGTATGCGAACTGGGAGTTTGCGGGCATGAAAGGAATTGGATGGGGATGGGCAGGAGTGATCTGGCTCTATAGCATAATCTTCTACATTCCTCTGGACGTACTCAAGTTCGCAACTCGATATGCATTGAGCGGCAAGGCTTGGGACAATATGCTCCAAAACAAGGTACATAAAACGGGAACGTTATCAAACTGACACTAACTCTAACTCACTCATTTCTTTCACTTATTGCTGACATATATATACATTTCAGACTGCATTCACATCAAAGAAGGACTATGGCATTGGCGAGAGGGAGGCTCAATGGGCTGCAGCTCAACGTACACTTCACGGCCTGCAGCCACCGGAAGCAGCAGAGCTCTTCAATGACAAAAGCAACTACAGGGAGTTGTCTGAAATCGCTGAGCAAGCCAAGAAGCGTGCTGAGGTCGCAAGGTAAACATAACCCATAACCCATCAGCTTAAGCTTTCGAGTTCATTATATAATCTTGTGTTCGAACTCCATTTAACTTGAACTCATTTAAAATATTGAAGGTTGAGGGAGCTTCACACATTGAAGGGACATGTTGAATCAGTGGTGAAACTAAAGGGACTGGACATTGAAACCATCCAGCAGCACTACACTGTTTGAAGAAGGAAGACAGAGAGAGCAAAAGTCCGGCGCCGGAAAAGTGGCCGCCGGCGAGAGCAACGAGGTTGTGTCTTGTTGTTTGAATTTTGTAGTAGGCGAGGTTAGGGTGATGGCAATAAGTTGCCAGCATTTGTAATTGCGATTCGCAATCCTATGTTGGTTTCAACCCGACACATTTGTGTGATTCGGGTCTTATTATTCCATTTTTTGTTCTCTATTAATAATACAATAAAAAAAAGAAAATTTCTATGTTTATTTCGATCTTGCATATTCTTTGCTACCTAATTTTAACTTTTAAATAATTATAACAAATTTGAATATCAATCACTTAAAATTAGTTATATTCAAAACATTAAAACAATATTTTAAAATTAATTTATACTATTTAGAATAAATGGTTGACTTAGTAAATTAATATAATTTTAATAATTGAATTGAAAATAACACCCATTATTAAAATATGAATATTAAGATATTAATAAATAGTAATTTGAAATAATCAAAATTAGTTTAAACCCTAAGTAATAATTAAAATTAGAGTTATCTCTACTCATCTCCTAAGAATAAAAATTTATATCCAAGAAGAATAATAAACTTATGAGATGTTTTTTTTTAACTACACATCTTAAATAAAATACCTTAGAGGTTGCCAATGTTTTAAAAATATCTTAGCATTTAATAATAATGTTTAGAAAATATTTAAGATATTTAGGATTTAAGAATCTAAAAAAATATTTTACACAAAGAATCTGCCTATAAATTGAAAGTTTTTCATCACATATTAATTAGGCAAGTGAATGAAAAATGGTTAGTGTGGATTAGACTTGTCTTTTCATAATATAGAAAAAATATATTCGGAAGTTTGAGTTTAGTAGTAGGTTATTCAGTTTTCAAACTCAACAATTTTAATTTGGATAACATTTTGACCTATCCCTTTTTTTCGTTAACTACAAACCACATTTTTTTTAACTAAAAATTAAAAAAACAAACATTTTAATTCTTTTTATTTTTCATTTTTTTGAATTCTTTTTCCCTCCTCCCCTAAAATGTGTGATACAACATTAAAATTAAAATTACATCAAATATATTTTAAAATTTAAAATTAGCTCAAATATATATTTTAGTCTCTAACGTTAGAATGAAATTAAAATTCTGCACAATTTAACATACTCAAAGCCATAACTAACCCATCTTGCAAATAGTTTTAAAACTATTCTATTTGCCAAAGGGAGCATAGCTCAGCTGGCATATGTTTGATTTGATGACCAAGAGGTCTGTGGTTCGAATCCCCCCACCCCCAATGTACTCAAAAAAAAAAAAACTATTCTATTTCTGTAATGATTTATTAAAAATACATTAAAAAAAAAATCACTAAAATATATATTTGAGCTAATTTCGATTTAGTCCACATTTAAAAAGTTGTTATTATTTAAAAAGTTTTGATTTAGTCCTTGTATTTTAACATTTTGCATTTTTTCTAATTCAACAAAATGTGGAGTGAAGATTTGAATTTCTGAACTTCAAGTAAAAGTATAAAATTTTAATCAATTGAGTTATGGGTCCACAACATTTTGCAATTATACCCTCATCATTAGTGAATATTAAAATTCACCCATATTGCAATACTTAAATGAATGACCCAACCTCAAGTGAAAACTAAGCCACATGAATGAACAACTTCGCTCATGCAGGACGTATCGTATGTATCTCATTCTCAACATGACAATGTTGTTTTTGGTTAATTTCATAATAACACTTCCTAATTTTTTTTTTTTTGATTAATTTCATATTAATTTTTTTTTTTTGATTAATTTCATATTAATTTTTTTTTTTTTTTGGTACATTGGGGATGGGGGGATTCGAACCACAGACCTCGTGGTCGTCAACTCATACATATGCCAGCTGAGCTATGCTCGCTTCGGTTTTTTTTGATTAATCAAATGACTCAAATATAACTAGATGACATTTTAGAGTGTACTTTGGCCAAAATATATATATATAATTTTTCAATAACTAATTTTAAGATAAAATTATTAATTTATTTTGAACTTACTAATATTAAAATAGCAAAAATATGTGTTTTTATCATTAACAAAAATCTATAAAAAGCTGGGGTGAACTTCTATATAGCAAAAACATGCTATATTTTTAATTATTTTATTCTAAATTGACATCTATTACAATTTTTCAATTTATATTCGAGCATATTCAAGTAAAAAAATCACTTTCAAATATTATATCATATTTTATTTAAAACTTAGTAAAATAAAATAAAATTTTGAATTTGAATTAGCCCTATTAAAAAAAATCTTATTTTTTATATTTTTGTAAATAATAATAAAATTAGTTTTTTTTTTTTTTTTTTAGTCCAACTATAAATTAATTTACATAAGAATTGAATTATTCTGAATCCCTGAGTAACATTCCTCAATTAACATAAGATTGTGCTCTTGACTATAAGTTCAAAGTTCAATTCCAATATTAATTAAAATACTTTAAAAAAAAAAAAAAAAAAATCTTAATTATCTAAAACTAAAATGAATAAAAAAAAAATAGTAAAATTAATCTCTCAGAATTATGTTACAAACTTACTAATATATATTTTATTTTTGATATAGTCATTTTTAAAAAATACCAATTATATTTAGTTTTTAAGTTAGTAATTTTTTACGTAATATATTTATATTGTGTTACAGGATATAGAATATCTTTTAGAACGCTCTTTCATAATATCAATGAAATTGTTTTTGTTACCTATAAAAAAATAGTCAATTTAAAATAACAAAAATATATAAACAATTTTAATTTTGAATTTAATTATATTTGACAATAAGAAAATTATTTTTTCTTAACTTACTATATTAAAATATATCAAACCGAGCATAGCTTACATAAAGTTGTGCCCTTGACCCAAAGGTTCGGGGTTCAATCCCTCCACCCAGCATTAATTAAATATCTTTGTAAAAAAAAAAACTATATTAAAATATTTCTTTGGATGACCCATCCGTAATTGATAGTTTGATAGTCTTGAAGTTATCCGGCTTCTAAATCGGGTGGATGAGAATTTGATGTCTCTTAAATCTATCACATGCAAGGTGCTTTGCCTAGCGTCAAGAACAGGTGTTCGAACGTTTCAGCACATTCGTCGGTCTCAAAATATTGTGGCTGGCGACATTGCTCGGAGGGCACTATCTGAGGAACTTTCTCAAGGGTGACAATTCAACTTTCCCCTTTGGTTAATTTCGCTTGTCGTGACAACCCGTCTTTTGTTAATGGTTGGGTTTAATTGTGTGATCTTTGTACTAAAAAAATATATATATTAAAATAGCAAAAATGAAAATTTTAAATTAATCTAGAATCTAACCGTTGGATTAAATATTTTACAAATCCAAGATTTCTAAATTTGCATCATAAACCCAAGCTTCTCATTCCAGAACATAGATTTCCAAAACTCAGACTTCTTAAACCTAGTCTCCAAAAGATTTCTTAAACCCATACTTCTTAAACCTACACCCAAAATAGTTTTCTTAAACTCGAGCTATCTAAATCCCAGCTTAACCCGAAAAGTTTGACATTTTCAGGTTTAAGAATACAAACTTGAGCGTCAAACGCTCCTCCTTAACATGTAAGGACAATTTCCTTCCATGAAAAGAGTCACATGAAAAGAGTCTGGGTTAATGTGATTTATTAATTTTCCAAATCTAGTTTTTTACAATTCCTAATTATCGTTTAGAACGATATCCCAAATGCCCTAAATACCATAATGCTCCTTCTGCAGCATCCTCTGCTGCTACTTTCTTCCTTGTTTGAGTGTTTCCATAGCATTCCAAAGCTGCTCCAAAACTTCCCTTCATCTCAACACTAACCTTGAACCTGTACCTGAATCATAATAAACGTTGCATCAATTGCTACAACCCACCCCCAAACGGTTTATTTTATTACAAGTTTATTTCCTGAACTTTCATTATTGTGTCTAATAAATCATTGAATTTTAAAAAGTATTTCATACCTTACTGAATTTCTAAAATGTCACATATGTCCTTCAACTTTCAAATTTGTGTCAATAGGTCCGTAACATATTAAACAATTTCTTTTTTAAATTAACAAATCTATTAGACATGAAATTGAATTTTGTGTCTAATAAATTCATGAATTTTAAAACAATGTTAAATAAGTCAAAGATCTATTAAGCACAAAATTGAAAACTCTTGGAGACCTTATTAGACACAAAATCCGAAGTTTAGGAATAATTAGATTTTTTTAAAAGTTAAATGACCTATTAGACACAAAATTGAAAGTTCAATATCCTAGTAATTCAGGAAGCCTTCACTTTCTCATAAACATCCATGGTGACATCTAGTCAACCCCATTTTGAAGAAATGAGGCAGAAAAACGTTATAAAAGCTTCAAAAAGTAGTTGTTAGGAGGGGAATTTTCTTAGTTTAAACTAGTAAATCACAAGACCGAAAGCAGAAGGACTACAGCTTTAGTTAAAAGTACTCTAGAAATTTCAAGTTCGATGCTGACATGTTACTCGACTAAAGTGTTTGTACTTCATAACTATATATAGTTGCTTACTCATGTTAATGATAGTCATTGAGCTTACTTTTTTGCATGGCTTGGACCTTCTTCCTCGCAACATTCAAACAGAGGAGGCGGCCAGTGATTTGCAGTGCAAATCTCAAACAGAAGGGACTTTGCCGCTCTCTTTTCTGAAGTACATAAAATGGAAAGGTGAAGCTAAACCATTAAAGCAAACTTTTGAGTGCCCAAAATGGAAATTTCTGGAGCAGCATTTACAGTGCTTTTCAGAAACGTCATGGTAATGCTTTAAGTTTTTGGGTTGGTGGGTGATTTAACAAGCGAAATGCATAAAGTTACCTAAATAAAGTGTCAATAAAATGCTAGGAATCTTCCTTGTCCAACTTTAACAAAGATCAAGCCATCAATGTACAAGAGCTTATGTGTTTTTTGCTAGTTGTGTTTTGAAACTATTTTTGAAAACAAGTCATCCTGTGAAAAATTCGAAAACGAAAAATAGGAATCTTGAAGAACAGTGGAAGAAAAGAATGTATATATGGTAACATCTATCTCTCTCTCTCTCTCTATTAAGGAAGGGAGGAGAGTAATGATAATGTTCAAACACAATCAGGGAAATGATCCAGAGTTCTCTTTTGGAAATGTTAGAGACCGTTAAAGTATATTGATATAATTAAATTTACGGTAACTCATCCGCTCAAGTTTTTAGGTTGATCTGTGATTTATCAGCAAGAGATCGTTCATGAGCATGCTTACCATAGAAAACTTACAATTACTGGACGAATGCTAATGACAGAAAACATCTACAGACGGAATGCAAGACGCAAGTGATATGAAGTATGAACAATCAAATGCATTTGCAAATCAATGAGAAGAAAACAAGCAAAATCAAGAAGAGAAGAACAATCCAAGAAATTAATGAAACGTAACAGAAGTCGTCTATCTCGAATTCCAAACGTCAATCAAGTTTCGGAACTAGGTTTTAAATCGGTACCTCCATGTCTGCAAGAACTGCAACTCGAAGCTATTTTCCGGCTATTCTCATCGACGGAAACCGAAGAAGCCTCTGGAATCATCTTCGTATTCAAAGCTCGAGCAGAACCAGAAAGCACTGGTTTCGTCGGCAGTAGGCCATCGTAATCGTCCGGCTTGATTTCCGGCTGGTGATTAAGCGGCATAAACTGAGGAACTCGCTTAATATACATGGATTTCTCAAATTTAGCCTGAAACAATCCAGATCAACATAAAATTCCTTTGGAATTTCAAAAAGAAAATCGCAGGAAAGGAAAAGAACGGAGTATTACCGGAATCGAGGAGTGATTTCCATTTCCATTTCCAATGCGCGGAGGATTATTAATTGGTGGAAGATTCTTGAGATTGACATTTAATCTTCGAGGACACGAAGGAGTGTTCTCCATCTACTTTCCTCGATTCTTACGCTCTGCAATGTCTCACACATCAATTTGAAAACAGTATAATCCTAGGAAAGGAAAGAAGAATTAGAGCAAAAAGGATTGTTTTCATACGAAAGAAATGGCAAAGTTTCTCTGTATAGATTCTGGCCTCTGGCAGCGAGCTCTTCGGATTAATTTCACTTCATCTTCATCTTCATCTTCATCTTCATCATCTTCTTCTTCTTCATCTTCTTCTTCTTCTTCTTTATCTCTCTCTCTGGTTTAGAGTAAAGTAGAACTCCATTGCTGCGGATTTTTGTTTACACTAAGAACAAGAAATTTATCTATATGCCCTTTTAATAAAACTTGTTTTCAAGGTTGCCCGTTATATTCAATTGTTTTAAATTTGGGGAAATTGCAAAGTTGCCCGCTTTAATTATAAACATGGTTATATTGAGTCTACCAAGTATCTTAATTATGGGAAATTGCAAAATCTGATCGGATTTGAATTTTTCATTCAATTTTGAAGAGTTATGAAATTACGTCTTTATCCCTCACTTAAAAAAAAAAGTCCCCTCTTCTCTCTTCTCTTTTAACATAGTCCTCTTTTCTCTCTTCTCTCTTCTCTCTCAACTTAGTTACTGGTGTCAGAAACACCGTGTAAAAAAATCTAAATCTACACGACTTAAAAACTACACGACTAAAAAAAACATGTAAAAAAATCAATAAGACCGTGTAAAAAAATACTGGATCGTGTAACTCTTTCCTTCTCGATTAAAAAAAATCACTCTTGTGTTAGTCCAATTTTCGTAGGTGTATCGATTTGACATAAAATTGAAGGAAGAAAAAGTTGGGATTCTAATGAGTTTTCTTTACCATGGGTTGAGTTTTTTTTTTTTTTTTTCTTTTTTGACTACTTAAGGAGAAGAAGGAAAGATAAGAGAAGAAAAAAAAAAAAAAAAATCTGAGAAGAAGGAGATAGATGAGAGAGGTGAATCGTTTTTTTTTTTTTTCCTTTTCGACTACAGAGGAGAAGAAGGGAATATAAGAAAAAAAAAATTAGAGAAGATTTGTTAGGAGAGAAGAGGGAGTAGAAGGAAATTAGAAGAGGAGAGAGTTTTTTAAAAAAAAAATGAGGGGTAAAGACAGAATTTCATAACTTGAACATTAATCTAATCTTGTTAAATTGAGGCTAGAAACGATAAAATTTTAAATTGAGGTCATTTTTAGCTCAAATTGAGGTCATTTTTGGCACGCCTATGGGATTTCGAGTCAGATTCTGCCATTCTCCCTTAATTCTTACCTCACCTAGCTTGGTTACCTCTTTTTTAAGTTCAACTTAGAGGTGGGAGATTCGAACCTCAAACTTCATGGTCATGTCAACTGAACTATGCTCGTTTTGACAAGCTTGGTTACCTCAATCATAACATGTGTGGAGGAATATGCTCGGATTGACACGACTACTTAATCAACCTTGAGGTTTTATTAAATGTTTATGTCTACAAAAATGTTGATGTGTCAATTTTATGAAAATACCGATAAAATGCCTATGTCGATAGATATTTGTAGAAAAAATACAAAAATAAAAAAAATCATAAAATTATTTGTCCATATTAGTTATAACTTGTTGATATTTTTTTGCCAAAGTGAACATAGTTCATTGATAATTGACATGTACTTCTTCCTCGAGTAAAATGTTCAAATTTCATACCCACATTTGTTGTATTAAAAAAATGATGATTTTTTTTTTTTTGTAATACTTACTCGATTTTTCTGGGATAAAATACAAAAGTCAATTCAGCGTAAATATTGTTAGAGAACCTATGAATATATGAAAATACCCGCATGTCGATAAAAATTTAATACCCTAATTAATCTTGTTGAATGATATGCTCTTACAAGTGGGTAAGTTCACTTAATAGAGAAGTAGGAAAATTACAAATATATCCTTTTTTTAACTCTAAAGATTATTATACCTACCTTTGCAATGCAACTTTGTGAACTCAATAATACAAGTTGATGACTCAATCTTCTTTTGTCAATTGATATTAAAGAGACAAGTAGACTCATTTGGGAAGTGTTCAAAAGTGTGTGGGATGACTAGGGCACAAGCCCCACCTAACTACAAGTGTGTGTTCAAAAGTGTTCAAAATGTAAGAGAATGTGAGCTTGACCCAAGGTCCACCTAACTATAAGGTTTCTATAATTGCATGCAATACCTATAAGTTGTATACCTAAAAAAAGCAACCTATAAATTGTCACCTATTAAATCATTTATTAACCCAACAAGTACAATAAAGAAACATTGGCCCACTTATGTGTAAGTTGTTTTTTTTTTTTTCATCTAGCACATCATTTATTTGAAATTTTGACTTTAACTATGATGATTTTGCTTCTCATATGAATAGTAAAAAACAAGATCTCATCATTATTACCATACAAATTTGAAATCAGTAAAACTTGGTTGCTGTCTATCTTTTGTAGCCAAATTATCTGTCATGATTTAATTGGCTAATATTTAAACTATTTTTAAATAATAAAAAAATATTTCACGTTTACTTGATTTTTGTCAGTAACTTTTTTTTCTTATTTCAGCAAATTAACTTTTCCTATTTTCTTTCTTCATTTCTCTGCACTTCAAACTTGCCATGAAATTTCAATTGGGGTTATTTGAAATTTGGAGGACTGATTGTGTGTTATATAGGTATAAATTTTCAAGTGAATTCTTAGAGGAAGTGAAAGAAAGAGTGGAAAATTTTACAATTGGATTCATAGGTTGGTAAAAGGAAATGTTTGGACATTATTTTTTTTAAGAAAATTTTTTTAAAAAAAATGGTAACAAAAAATATTTTATTTGTCTAGAGATATTCTTTAGAGTATTGCAAATCTGAGTGTGTTAAAAAATAGTTAACCAAAAAAAAAAAAAAAAAAACTTATCGTAGAGAAAGGAAGAGAGAGTGAGAGATGAAATTGAAAATAAATGTCATATGACAGATCGATGGAAGTGGAGGAAAGAGAGAAAAAATAGGAAAAATTGTTTATTTGACGTGAACGATTTATTTTATTTAAAAAAAAATAAAATTTAGATCAATTAAATCGTGACACGTGGCTGGACGGCAAAAGATACTTGTAGCCTAACCTGCAACTAAGTTTTGCTCATTTGAAATTCCAACACATTTCTTACAACATTGATATCTTTCATATGTGATCAAATACACCAAGGTAGAAACTAATAGATTCAAATTAGAGGAGATATATTTTCGCTAAAGATTACTCAAATATTCATATCAATATAGCCACTCTCAATTCTTCTGTTTTTGATAAATTAATGAGCAAAAAAAAAATTGTTTAACAACAGGTGGGCAAAATTTACTTGCATGTTGGGCTACAAGTATGTTTGCATGTTCCGCTACAAGTATGTTTTGTACTCCAATCAGATGCTGCAATTCAATTGGTCTAATTTTAAGATTTTTTTTTAAATAAAAAATTCTATTATTTTTTTCAGGCATTAAAACATATGCAGTTTTAACTTCACTTCAAGTTTCTTTCATCTTCTTTTTCAACTTTAAATCGTTTCTGCTTTAAAAAAAAGAAAAAAAAATCTCAATCGTTGCGCGGGTGTTTCACGGACTTTCATTTCCGCAACAAAGTTGTTTTTCTTTTTTCTTTTTCTTTTCAATTTCAACTTTGTAATCCTTACACGCATAAAAACAAAAAAAACAACTGCAGAGAGAAAAAGAGAATTTACATCCATAGGACAAAGAAATTAAACCTTCATCTTCCTTTGCATCAAATTAATAGAAAGAAAAAGAATCAAAGATTTATTTTTTATAATGTGGTTCATTCGTTGTTCATGGAAAGTCATTTTCGTGAGAGCGATCGAAATGAACAAGATTGTTGTTGCATTTGGGGCAAGCTTCCACCTATTTCGACACCATTATATTCTAAAACCAAGTGGTCGTGAAGTGAATTTTTCGCGAATCGAAACAGGGTCTGGTTGGATTTGTTGGGAATCACCACATTATTGGTCGGCTTCTTCACCGAACATGGTTCAATTACTCGGATGGTATCGCTGCCACGATTTGAGATTTATTATTGTTTTTTTTTTTAAAGCTGAAACGATTTGGAGTTGGGATGGTATCGCTGGTATTTTAATTTATGCAGAAATTGAACTCATGACCTCTTAGTCAATGACACACAATTGAGCTATGCTCGATTTGGCTGGAAGCCCACTCTTTGTACTATACTTGTATGATCATTAGGGAAGCATATCTATCCTAAAACCTGCTCTAATAAAGATAATAAAGATTTTAAGTTATTTAATTATTAGGGAAGCATCATCCATCCCAAAGCCAATTCTAAAAGATAACATACATTTTAAGTTATTTAAACTTAGAGAACATCTTCATGCCTTCACTATCTAGATACTCGATAAATATCATGATCTAAATTCTCTGCTTTTTTATTGATTTTTAGACTACCATACACTCAATTTATGTATTATTTGTTTATATTAATATGTATAATTCACGTCGATTAATCATTCAAAACCGAATCAACCCAACTCAATCACACCTCTAAAATTGATGTTTGTCAATAAATTATTTAGGCAAAGTGTTAAAGCTCATGTACCCAAACTTTAAACATGATCTTCAGAGAGTCATTCTCATCTTCATACCTTCACTATCTAGATACTCAATAAATGTAACTCGTTAAAAATATGATGAACTAAATTTTCTCTCTTTTATTGACTTTTAGACTACACTACACTCGATTTATGTATATTACCGTTCATATAATTAATATGTATAATCCACCACACGTCGATTATTCATTCCAAACCGAATCAACCCAACCCAATCACACCTCTAAACAAATATATCACTAAAAAAACAAATAGAAAGTTTCAATATTGTTCAGAGATGCTATTCAAATTTGGTTGCCAATTATGAGAAGAGGCAAATGATCTTTGGGGAGACCCTCTAATATTCCCATTTTGCAAAAATACCCCTCTCCTATTTTCCCCCTCCAAATCCTCTCCACATTCCGACCTTCCTCTGCAACAAATTCCAATGCCCTTCTCCTTTGAAACAAATAAACACATCAAACAGTTTCCGCCATTTTCCGGGAAGAGGTAGTACTTCCGGCCGACCACGAGCGTCGTGTCCGGCGAGACGATGGCCCAAGGGTGGTGAGATGATTGGGAGTGAGTGAGGCAGAGGTTAGGGTTTCGGAGGATGATCTCCGCCGCCCGGACGGGGCCGTCGTGGAGCTCGATGTGGCCGCTGGGATGGACGATTCGGACGAGCTTGGAGTTGGCGCCGTTGCTGCAGAGCCAGGTTGAGATAAGGGCGGCGGCGGCGGCCATGGAGTATTTGCAGAGGAGGTTCTTGGAGGATGGAGATGGAGATTTACAAGTGGATGTGTCGTAGTTTTCTAGGGTTTGTCTTCGAATTAATCGTTGAATTTGTATTTTATTATTTGAGTTTGTTCATCTTAATTCAAAGAAAAGTTTATCAACATCATCGATCGGTTTAGTTTGGGATTTTTCCTTCTGTCAATTTATTTATTAAAATGATGGCGAAAATGTGACATAAGATTTCAATAATCTCTTTATCGAAATTGTATGAAAATAATTATTTTATTAAATGTCAAAACGAGCATGACTCGAAGATAATTGTCATGTATTCTTCTTTTTGAAGTTGAAGGTTTGAACTTCCAATTCCATGGAGTTAGCTTTAGCATAATTGAGTTGGCTTTAGCATAACTCGACGGTATATATATATTCCATATATATTAATATACCATTAGTTTTCTCACGAGGATGGAGATGAAAATAAATTTTATACTGGATATACTTTGGGTTGTTCTTTTGTACTCGAAAAACAAATGTGCATACTTTGACAGTAAGTTTAAATCGCATTTAAAATAGTCTAGACTACAAGAGGAAACATAGTTAAGACCAAGAATTTAAATGTCGATGTCAACGAAAATATCGAGGTCTCGTAAATGTTAATGAAAATGTCGATATTAATAAAAATTTCTGGAAGATTTTTAGAAATATTTAAAAAAAATAAAAATAAAATTAATAAATAAACATTTTACATTTTTAAATGAGTTAAAATATACTTATTATAATATTATATTTTACATTTTGATGTTATTTTTTTTAATATTTTATTGATTTTGTACGGTATGATGAAAATGTCGATTCGCCACTCATGTCGATGTCAAACCTATGAATATATGGAAATGTCGATGGAAATATTGACATGTCGACGAAAATTTAATACTATGGTTAAGACATCAAGCTTTGATTAAAAATGAAAAAAAAAAAAACTAGTTTTACTATAAAAATAATCAAACAAAAAGTCAAGGAGTGAGAGTAAAATGAGAAAGTTTACAAAAAAAAGTCAAGGAGTGAGAGTGAAATGAGAAAGTTTTTTAAAGGAATATGTTTATAAGAGAAAAATTGTAGAAAAATTGGGTAGATAAAAAGAAAAGGAAGATAATTTTCATTCTCAAATATAGAAAATATATTGAGAAATAATAGTTCTTAGGTTGGATTGTGTTGGATTTATTTGTTTAATTTGTCTCATACTCTTCTTCATTATGTCTTAACATATCAATTAATTAAGAGATAGGTTGCAAGTTTTACCCCACAAAAAAATTATAAAAAGATAATAAACTGTTTAGAAACAATTTCAATTACTAAGGGTGATAATGAAACTTTTAAAATTTTATAATTGATAAAAGTATAACTGAAATCTACCATAAAGTTTATGAACATAACTAAAAGGTTAAATTATACAAAAATATCCATGAACTTTGGAGTAGGCTTCAATTATGTCTCAAACTTTGAAAAACTTCATTTTGATCATTGAATTTCGAAATTGTTCTAAAATAATTTTCTGTTAAAATAAATGATAGAAATTGACGTGACAACTGATGTGTAAAAGTTAGAAGGCTTACGTGATATAATTTACAACTATATACAAATAAGATATTGTTGTTACCATTTATTTAAATTTAAAAGATATCGTTAAAATCATTTACATAATCAATTTTGCACATCAATTACAATGTTAGTTTTTTTTTTCTTTTTTCTTTTTTGAAAAAGACAATTGCAATGTTAGTTACATGAATGATGTTGTAAGTAATATCATATTTGTATTCTAATTTTTACATATTAGTCGTCTCGACAATTTATATCTTATTTTAACAAAAACAAAACAGTGGTCATTTTTAAAACAAATTTTAAAGTTTAAATCAAAGTTCAAGGTTAATACGAAAATGGAGAGCTTTTAAAAAAAAATGAAGATGAGATGAAAATATATTGCTGACTAATAGTTGAAAAATAGAGGTTACAAGTTATAACTACAAGTGGGCATTCTTGGGGAGTAATTCTTTGGTACTAAAAAAAAAAAAAAAAAGTGAACTTACTTTGGCAATAAATTTTTTAACAAATGAAGAGTTTAACTCGCATTCAAAATAGTCTCGATAAAAGGGAGAAACGAATTTAAGACATTGATTTTTAATTGAAATGAAAAGATAAGTCATACATTTGTGAGAGAAGTCGTGCACTAATAAAAATAAACTTCTTTGACTATATGAAAAAAGAAGAGAGAAGTCAAGTGAGAAAGCTTATGAGAGGAATATGTTTATGAAAGAAATTTTGTGGAAAAGTTGGGTCGGTAAAAAAACAAAGGAAAATCTATTGAGAAATAATAATCCATAAATTCGATTGTCTTAGATTTCTTTGTTTGACTCCTACTCTTCTCTATTCAAACCTTAACATTAAAGCCAACGAAAGCATAATTTAATGGCATAATATGGAATCTAGTGACCATGAGGTCTTAGGTTCAATCCTCCAAAATTATGAAGAAAAAAAAAAAAAAAAAAAAAAACTTAACATTAATTTTCATCAATTGAATTGATTAGAAGATAGATGACAATTTTGTCCATCTTTGTGAACAACTTACCCCCAAAAAAATTTGTTTCTCTCAAATCTTTTGAGAGTGAGAGGAATAAAACAATATTTTATTCTAATTCCCAAACTCATTCCCCTACCCCATTTCGAATGCGTCTAAAATTTAAAAAAAAATTAGCCTACGACCACATCATATTTTCATCTTCATTTTAATGAAAAAGGTAATGCAGTTATTGTTTAGAAACAATTTCCATTGTTGAGGGTCATAATGGAATTTTTGTTTTGCAAAGTATTTATTTAATATGAGATGGAGATCAAACCTTTACCTTTTACCTCATAGTTATTAATTAGTTCATACTTACATAATCGAGTTATACTCATGTTGGCCATAATAAAATTTTTAAAATTCTATAATTGATAAAAGTATAATTGAAACTCCTAAAATTTTATAGTTGATAAAAGTATAATTGAAACTCCTAAAATTTATGAACATAATTAAAAGGTTAAATTATACAAAATATCGGTGAACTCGAAGGTAGGTTTCAATTATGATCATAGACATTTAGGGGGCGTTTGGCCCCCGTATTAGGTTGGGGTGGTTTTGGATTTAGAATCCAAATCCATGTTTGGGACAAGGAGTTGGGAACCCCCGGTTTGGGAAACCAAACCTATGGGTTACACCTCTCAAACTAATGGTTTTTCTTAAAATTACACTATATTAGTGAGGTCCATCATTTTTCTCTCCACATTTTTCATAATTATGGTGGGTCCCAACATTTTTCAATCAATTTTTCTTATTATTATGGTGGGTCCCATCATTTTTCTTCCAATTCCACCCTCCTTAATTATAATTATATAGTTTTCTAATTATATTTATCTAAATAAAATTATTATTTTTAATTTATTTATATTTAATCTAATTAACAATAGCTCAAAATATGTTTAATTTTTTAGTTGTAAGATAAAATAAAATATTTTAGGCAATCATGTTAATATTTTAAAAAATAATATTTAATTTTTAAATTAATAAATTAAAAATTATTAATTATTAACAATATTCAATTGATTTTAAAATAGAAGGTCATATTTCTTTAATTTT
Source organism: Herpetospermum pedunculosum (assembly GCA_028017165.1). Lineage (NCBI taxonomy): Eukaryota > Viridiplantae > Streptophyta > Magnoliopsida > Cucurbitales > Cucurbitaceae > Herpetospermum > Herpetospermum pedunculosum. The sequence goes on from CM051523.1 coordinate 16,667,101, forward strand.
TTTTCGTTTTATAATTCATGTGAAGCTTAATTTCATGAAATGTTTGAAATTATAAATTTTAGTTTGTATTTAAGAGATACATACTTTCCTTTCAAAAAAATAAAAAATAAAAATAAGAGATACATACTTGAGAATATTATCTAAATATAATAGTAGCTTGTTGTTTAATTTTTGTTTTCTTCCCTTTGTGTTTTTCATTTTAGTATTTTTTTTTTTAATTCTTTATCTAAATATGTATCTTTTTAAAAAAAAAAATAAACGGATTGACATTACATGTTATGGTTTTTGAGACGTTTGAATGAAACATTTAATTTTTCAATTCCTTATCCAAATATATATTTGATTCTTGTAAGCAATGTTTCGATTGTTGGAAATAATTTTCTTATTCTTAGACTATAGCATAAATTAAATGCTTCATTCAAAAAAATAAGAAAGAAAGTCACATGTTGCATAAAAAATTCTACAATTCACAAAACATCCACTAAAAAATAAGAGAAAAAAAAAACGAAAAAAAAAAAGAAAAAAAAAAATTGTCCAAACTCGAGTTTCAAAACACTACCCCTAAACACTGACTTTTGATTCCCAGGCTTCCTAATCGTGCACGTGCACCCCAAATACTATTTTCTGATTCACAAGATTTCCAACACTGCACCCCAAACATCGTTTTCTAATTCTCAGGGTTCAGAACCCTCCCAAACAAATCCACAGGGTTTTGATTCCCAGGATTCTGAACTCATTACGGGGTCAAACGGCCCCTTAAAAGTTATTTTGAACTTTGAAAAAAAAAATCAAAAAATATCATGGAAGAGTTTCTCTTAAAATATAAAATTTGTCTACATTCATAGTATAGAAATATAAATCTTTTGAAACCGTTTAAAATTTAAGATTGAAAATGAAATTTCAAAAAAAAATTGAGACAACAAAAAAATTAAAGTTTGTCTATAAATCTATAAATCAATTTCTTTTTGGCACCGAACAACGAAATCCAGACATCTCCACAATGATATGATATTACCCACTTGAACATAACCCTCATGACTTTGCTTTTAGTTTCACTCAAAATGTTATGATCTTTCACTTATCCGTGAGATATTATTTATACTTCTTGATAAACATGGCTATAAACAAACACTAAAATATTAACATCTTAGTCGACATTGAAATTTCAATTTTATGAATACATTGATGAACATTAATAAAATCTCAGATTTTCATGTAAACCCAAAAAAAATTAAACTATTTCATACTCATGACTAATTGATTTTTTCTTTTTCTTTTTTGTGTTTCATGAATATTTATATAAAATATTGGACATATACATATCAAACTAATTAATATCTTCGACACGAACATTGGTTAAAAAGATAAATACTTACTAAAAATAATGTTAAAGGTTCGAATCATCACCAACATTTGTTAAAATCAGAAAATAAAATGATTGTTTACATGGATGTTAAACCCTCCAACAAATAGATGTATCAACGAATATATAGATAAATATTTCAATCCCCAATTCAAATAACATTTACAGCCTTCCTTGACAGAAAATGGCACTTCATTCAAGACAGCTCCTTACCAATGAGTTAAAAACAATAAATAGCATATATTTTAAATTCTTGTCAAACCCTCTTTTTTCCTTCAGAATAGAGCATTTTCATATCTGATTATGTACCAGTATAATCTTGCAAATTTATATCACAAATCGAGTATCAAATACATTACAATACAATTATATGGAAAATTAAATGGTAAATCATTAAATGGACATGTTTGGGAGTAATTTTGAAATGTATAAAATCTTTTTGTCATGTTCAAAATCACTCCACTTAACCATTCGAAAACAATTTAAGAGATTTTGAATATGACAAAAATGATTTTAACAATTTCAAAATCACGCGGTTAGGTTAGTCCAAGTGATTGCACATTTATCTAGAACTAGAAAGAGCTTTTCCTTGCAGCTTTCAACTACTCAAACCTGAGAGGGAGCCTTCCTTCTAACTTTCAAGTTTTTCAACTACTCAGAGAGAGAAAGAGAAGCTTTCTATGCAACTTTCAACTACTCAAAGAGAGAGAGAGAGGGTATTTATAGAGTACTTACATAAATTGGCATTGGAAGTCACAAATTTGAAATTAGCTACTCCCTTGCTTCCCACTCTTCTTTCAGCATTGAGTGCTGTGTCTATTAATTCACACTGTGTGCTGCATTCAAATCCTTCCAGCTATATCTGACTTCTGCTCTTTGAAACTCAATAAGTCAAAGCATAAATGGTATAGAAATCAACATTAGCATTGCAAACTTCAAGGCAAAGTCAAATCAAAACCAGTCTATATATGCCCTTTTATGTACATACAAATAACATCATCAAAATGCATGCAAGATTATGATATGAGAAGAATCAGAATTGAAATGAAGCTTACCATAGTAATAGCATCAGTTTTAGCTCTGCTGCTGATCTCTCAAGTACTTGTAGAAGCAGATACTGAACACAAGCAAAATCAACATGACAGAAAAGGGTGGATAGATGAAGAAAAGAGAAGCAGAAGCAGAAGAAGCAGAAGCAGAAGATCCAACTGTGATCCATTTTACCAATACTTATTTGGAACCTGTGGCCAGTGGCCTTTCCCAATCCCCCCTTCAAATAACCCATTTTTGTCACCCTCAAGACCTCCTCTGCCCCCTTTAGTTTCTTCTCCTCCTCCAGTTTATCGGCAGCCAGCCCCCTTAGTTCCTTCTCCGCCTCCCCTTCTCGCAACACCGCCGCCTTTGGCTTCACCTGAAACTCCGTCTCCACCTCCTCCATCTCCACCACCACCCTTGGTTCCTTCTCCACCACCACCCTTGGTTCCTTCACCGCCACCACCATTACTATCTACTCCGACCCCTTCAGAAATGGTTCCACCACCTTTGGTTCCTTCACCACCACCATTATTATTTACTCCAACACCTTCAACCTGGTTTCCACCACCTCTGGTTTCTTCACCACCACCATTATTATTTACTCCAACACCTTCAACCTGGTTTCCACCACCTCTGGTTTCTTCACCACCACCACTATTATCTACTCCAACACCATTCATAATGTTCTCACCGCCTCTGCCAGAATTTTCACTACCTCCACCGGTGCCTGATCTGCCACCTCCGATCGATTTCACACCAGATCAACCACCGTTCATCCCTATATTTGCTCCACCACTGGTATCAATCCCAACCGATCCACCGCCTTTCACGATTCCACAGCCTCCCATTACCTTTCTTCCACCTCCTCTGGTTCCTGAAGTTCCAGATATTTCACAGGAACCATTTCCCTTTGTGTTTGCACCCCCAGCACCGGATACTGGTTTCAATGAGCCATTGGTGCCACTGCCACCTGAACCACCCTTCACATCTCCATGATTCCATCACCATCTAAGGAGATGAATCCTTCTTTTTGAATTGCAGTAACTAGCAGCTATCAACTATGTTGACCATAACAGTTTTTTACTATCTTAAAAGTTCTCTGTAATGTTTGACTTTGAGCGTTTGTACCCTTGATGATTACATTTTGGATGGCAGTCTATAAAGCATAAAACTTCTACATCTGGACTAGATATCAATATTATTTTGATATCTAGAAATCTTTAACCTCTCAAATGGTTCAAGACTAGAATGAATTAGTCTTGCTCTAATTCTCAAATGGTGTAGCCCAATGGGGGATGGGGGGAAGTTTGATAGAAGTGCCATGATTGAACTTTTCTTTCCTGACAATTAAATCACATGGTTGATTCATAATGTCAACAATGCTTGAAAATTAAAACTTTGTGAAAAAGAAATGCCGAATTAAACTTATAGTCTTATATAAATATATTTTTTATAAGAAACAATAAACTTATAAATGTTGAAAGAAACATAAAACACACCAGACAAACCCCTAGGTTCTCATTTCTCAACATGTTGATTTTGTGTCCTGTTTCAAAAATATAAATACTCCGGAACAAAAAAAAAGAAAAGAAAAAAAACTCCAGGCTTCAAAAGAATGCATCAACTTAACCAAAGCTGAGAAAGCGGTCCCCCATTGTGGCATCTCTTGACACAGCCCAGTACAATCTCTTGTAGTTGTTTCTCAATATCTTCCATGGGTGCGCAAGCATCAATAATCTGCAATTAAAGCAAAGGAAAGTCCAAAAGGCAGTCAGTCAATTCTCGTCCATTTTGCCCAACAGAACCATTCACTGTATAAAACGATGAATTTTTTTTTTCTTTTCTTTTTTATGAACAACCAAACTTTCATTGAGAAAAAAATAAAAAAATACGAGAAACAAAAAGAGAGCCAGCAAAAAAATGAGGTAAACTACAAAAAGAGCCTCCAATCCAGTAAATTTAGTCCTAATGGATAATTACAAAAAGACTTTGTGGGCACAGTGATGAAATTAAACTTATGTCTAAAGTCTTATCACGTTTTCAGCCACCCTCTTCTTGGGATAATTCTCATTTATGCTTCCATTTTCAACCAACTCTTGAAACACCTTAAACAAATTGATTCTGATGATATTCCAAGCTTTTAAAAAAAATCTGCTAAGAAACCATCTTGGCCCTTATTCATATTACCAAGGTCTTTAACCCTCCCACTATTTACACATCCACGAAAGGTCTTTCAAGCCATTGACTCCATTTACAATTGATATAATGCCAATCTAGGCCTTGGATCTGGGACTACCATCTGCTCTAAACAATTTTTTGAAGTAGTTTATCTCTTCTGGTCAATCTCTCCCTCAGCATTCAAGGAGGTGCCTTCACTGTATCATGCCTTTCCTTTTTCGACTTGAAACCCATCTATGGAAAATGTTGAATACTCGTCCCCATCGATGAAGCATTGTTGAGACCTGACTCCATTGTCAAGGAGTTTTGAGACTTCCGCAAAGTGACCTCTACTATTGGAGATTTTCTGAAGCCAAGTGTGGCAAATGGCAATTCTCACACTTTACCTATCTAAAGAAGTTTTGACTGAGAGGTGTATTGACAAACCATCTTCTAGTGCATCCAGTAGGATGGTTCAAACTAGTTAAAGTGGCTTCTTTCAGTAGAAAGAATCTTCCTTTTCTTAAATCTACCATCATAGTCCATTGCAAAGAGCTTGAATTCTAGCCTACACTTGCACACGGATAGTCTCTTCATACTTGACGGCTTTAGTATTGATGGCAGAAGAGTCACCACCAACATACAGGTGTGAGGTGGTGCTTCATTTCTCAAAAATAAGTCATGGATACAACATAACGGATTATAGTATTAATTTTGTACTATTAAAGGTATTTCAATTATTCAAAAATTTAAAGCTACTTGGGGTGTTTGGGGACTAAGTGACATGGGTTTAAGGCTTCTCTTCTAGTTTATCTAATTTCCCCAAAAAAGTGTTCAAGCCATGTTTAACCAAGTTTGGAAAAAACAACTAAATAACTAGATATTTATTATATTTATTTAGGTGTTGAACATGTGCCCAAGAAGTGTCCACATGTCTAGGCGCCCTAGACACATACCACACCAAACCTCGAGTCTTGGAGTGTCAATCAGTCAACGTTTCCAAGATACAAATGAAAAACAAGTTACCTTCCACGAAGAATCATGCAAAACTTGATAGTACTGGGCAACTTTGCTCTGGAACTCAAGCTGCTCGTATCTCTCACATCCATAACCTCCTCTTTCTGCAGCTTTCTGATCATTCAAAATAACTCTTTATTCATTAAGAAATCATAATATAGATTGGAAGTTTTTGAACTTGAGAATTTGTCTAGTTGGAACGGGTTGTAAATCAAAGTCAATTTTCATCATTAACATAAAAAATGGCAGTACTTCCGGATAAAGTCGCGCAATATAATATTTTGATATCATAGATTGCACAAGGGACACTATTCTCTTGATTTTAGTTTATTGTTCTTACAAGTCCATTGTTTGTCATCAATGACACAATAAAACTTCAAAATAAGTCTATAATTTTTTTTTTTGACAAGGTACCAAACTTTCATTGAGAAAATAAATGAAAGAATACAAGGACATCCGAAAAAAGAGAGTCCGAAGGACCGCCCCTTAAAGAAAGGGATCCAGACAAGTAATAAAAGACCTATAGAGTAATTACAAAAAAGCCGCATCATCGATGCCCACAAAGAAACTTGAAATCTAACAAGGGACCAAATAGCACTAGGATCCCTTTCCGAACCTCTAAAGGTTCTGTTGTTTCTTTCCCCCCATAAACCCCATAAAACCTGCTCTACCTGAACAATGGCTATAACAATACAATTGATTGAGTTCCATAGAAAAATCCAATACAAATTTACAATTGCTTCTAAGATCTTTAAAGATGTAGTTGCATCAGCTATGACTTGAAGAGTCCCAATGCAAAATGTCAATAAGTACACACATATATAGCTTCATTACATTTACAAGTTGGAAAAGGTGAACTGCGGTAAACCATCCTAATAAATGCATTTAAAATTGTTCCCAAAAAACTGATATAATAATTTAACCAACCTCTGGAGATATGTCTAGGTACAGTACTAGATCCGGAGCTAGCAAGCCAACCTCCGGTGCCTGCAAAGGACAAACGTAAGATCAGCACTTTTTCTTTTTTTTTTTCATAAGAAATGATGGGAATGAGAAGGCCCCCTCCCAAAAACTAGTGAAGCAAAGCCTTTCAAGTCATTGAGGATTAAAGCTAGGCTATAATTACAAAAGAATTTCGTGTCTTAGACACCACAAAGAATAAATGAGCTGTACATAATTACAAAACGGGTCAAAAGAAATACTACATAACATCAGCAGTTTAAGACCCCACATTAAAAAATACAAAAAAACATTGATATGAATAAACAAAGGATTCAACCAAATCGTTAATTTGTATTTTTACCTTACACCATTCAATGCCAAGTCCTTTCGCAGATGAATAGGCCACCCCTGAATAAGAATACCGATCAACAATAAGAGTGGTTCCACTCTTCAATTTAGTTTCCATTAATGATCTGCATGGGCAGTAATTAAGCAGAAATCACATACTCACATACTCTTGGGGTAGATATATACAAATCTTCATCTAAAAAGATGTGAATAGAATATACAGGTTTTCCCTCAGTGTACAACATGCAACAAAATGATTTTGGGTCGCAAGTTCACAACTACCGTTGCTTGGAACTTCTAAAACCTGGTATCACCACTTAATAACAACATATAAGTTGTATAAAGAAAAACTAACAAACCTCTTCTCCCATCGGTTAGCACTGAAAAGAAGATGTATTGTGTGATCATCAAGCTGTGATTTGTTTGAAAGATAGGAAGATATCATCTGTCCAACAGTTGTAGTTCTGTCAGGAAACCGCCATAGTTCAGCAGAATGCCCCAGTCCTTGTAAGTACTGGACTAATCTGCTGGACTGTGTAGTCTTCCCACAACGGTCCAAACCTTCTAGAACCACCAAGGCTCCTCTAGAGTTACTGCTGCAACCTCTTAGTATAGAGTTCTGATTAGTTCCCATTTGGATCTTCCGGATAAAATTCTTAGAAGAAACTTTCAGTAGAGAACTCGAGGATCTTCTCGCTGCTCCAAAACTCCTAGAAAGGAAAAACGAACATCATTCCAGAAAATTTCGTAGATTTAAAAAAAAAAAATCAAATGTCATCCTAAAAAAAACCCACCCATCAAAGCCCAGAAAAATAAACATCATAAATTACAACAGGTGAAACAAGAAATAAATCTTACAATGGGTAATGGAATGCGGAAGCAAGCATGGGATCATACCCTGATCTTGGCTTTATCCCCAAGTGAATTGACTAGCAGAAATAGAACTTGTTCCCGTTAATTGAATAGCATGAAGTTAATTCGAACAGCAATCTTAAAGGTGAAAGAAAACCTAGAATCGGAAGAGGAATAGGAAGAAGGAGGGGCGTACCTTGAAGGTGAAGCGGCAATAGCACAGGGATGGAGAAGATGGAGAACGCGCGGGAGAGACTGTGAGAGCTTAACAAAGAAGAAGGGAGAACGCGCGGGAGAGACGCGAGATGGCGCCAAACCCAATGGGCTTTTTATCCCTTCAAAACTAGGGCTTTTATGTCCACTCCGCGTAAATGTAGGATATGCAACCATATCTTTATAAAACGATTGTCCAATGGAAATATAAAAGTCAATTGGTATAAGATTGTGCCCGTGACTAATAGAGCATGAGTTTAATCCTAACATTAATTAAAATACTAAAAGATTATAAGTTCAATCCTAACATTAATTAAAATATTGTTGCAAAAAAATGTCACGTGAGACCATCAAATTTCAGGGACCTGTTAGGCATAAAATTCATATACCTATTCGATACAAACTCATAATATTATAAAAAATACATATTCTCATTAGTAGTTCAAATCTTCACTTCATGTGTGGTTGAACTAAAAAAAACAAAGATGAAAATGAATAATCTTCAATATTACTCAAAAACTTATTTCACTTATTTTTTAATGAAAATAACTTTTGTTAACTAAAAAAAAATCTAATTATCAATGAATGTATTTGTAAACTTTAATCAAAGGATAAAATTACTAAAGAATTAATTTAAAAAAAAAAACAAATTTGAAGGTCTTTCAAATGATAGTCAAAAGTTAGAAAGGATATGTTTGGTAATGATTGTTGAATTAGTGATTTAAGTATAATTAATTTTATAAAATTGATTTTTATACCATCATTTAATGTTTGGTTGAAGTGAATTTCATAGAATAATAAGTGATTGTTTGGTTTAAAAATTGATTTTAAAATTGCTAAATTACTAAAAGAGCATTAAATAGAAGGATAAATTGTTATTTTCACATTTGAATAGAATGAGGACAAATTTGAGTGGTAATTCTCGATCCATCACTTCAACCAAAATCACCTATCAACTAATGCTTTAATAAATTTTAAATTTAGCTAAAATCAATTTTATCTTTGCCAAACATATTTATTTTAAAGAGAAGTGATTTAAGGCAATGAAAAAATTGATTTTGGTCCGATCAAAATCACTCCCAAACATGTCATTAGAAGTTGGAACGAATTTAAAATTAAAAACCAAATAATCTTCAATATATCCCAAACTCAGCCAGAAGGGAAAATAAATTACAAAGAAAAAAAACAATCTGGAAAGGAAAGGCAAGATTTGTAGTATAAAATGTATAAATATGGAAATGAACTTGGTTCATCAACTGCAGACTAAAATTGTTGCAGACCACTTTCCTTTAAAATCCATTATTTGCCAGCAGAAGCAGGGCAGGAATGAATTCAAAAACATTATTACATCAGATCAGTATTTTGTAATACAATCTATTGAAATAAAACTTGAGAAATTCTGCACTTTCCCAATACCAAATGAACTATCCCCCCTCCAAGCTTCCAATGCCATTTTTCCTTTCATGCCAACAAGCAGAAAGCTCTCACTTCATGATATGAATGAACAAGAACTCTCTCTCCAACAAAACTGAGTGCAATCCTCAGGAAAGAGATTTGAATGCATCTAAGAGAAGAACAGAGATCACCTGTACTTCAGTTCTTGTAATCCGGGTTGTCTCGAAGACCAAGTTTGCCAAGAACCAGACAGTAGGAGTCCCAGTCGGTTCGACGAAGATACTTTAATAGCTTTTTCCTCAGTTGCACCATTCCAAGAAGTCCTTTCTTAGAATGCTTATCCTGAATCATATTTTCACCAATTTTCACATTTATCATCAATGAAGATGTGACCACAAACAGTTACAATATCAACTTCAGAGACCATCTAAAATTTTTGAAGCCAAATTGTGTATTTTGTAGCAACCCTTTTTTATAACATAGATTCAAAATCAAATGCAAATCTAAGAGGGGAGAGATGTGGTTCCTAATACTAGAAATAAAAATTCAATACAAGACAAAAAGGAATCAAGAAAATTGTGTACATGCAGTGTTTTTTAAAGCTAAAGGGCAATAGCCCTCTAGGGCTTAAGCACAAGGCAGAAGAAAAAACGCGAGCTTGAAAAACTTATGAAAATAGAGCTTCGAGATTGAAAGAATATTCGTGTGTTCTTCCTTAAAAAATAGAATTTTAATTCAAATAAGGTAGGAAGTCCGGCTCGAGGTGCGACCCACAAGCGTTGAGGCACATGCCTCGAGTGGGCTTCGTTAAGGGAGTCTCGCTTCTTTGGAGCGAGGCGCAGAGGCCTGGTCTTGGGCCTAGGCGCACAACTCAGTGGGGTTTTAAAACACCGTATACACGAACTTAAAATGTGCAGTAGATGAAAGGAAAATATGGTTTCATTTACCTTCTTGTGCAGGACGCCAGTTAGATGATTGATTTTAGTGGTAAGTTGTGCAACTGCAGAGTACATAGAGAACGAAGTTACGCATTATTTGAACCAGAGATAAAAATAAAAAGGAGGTCAAAATCTTTACTTTCAAATATTTAAGCTCCAACAACCTCCCAGTTTCGTGTCTGTTAAATTACACAGAAATAAAGGGGAAAAGAAAGGTTGGAGACGAGCATTTCAAAATTAGATTGGAAAATTTGTGCCATGGGTAAAGGTTGCAGATATCCCATGGGATAGAGATTTCCAAGTTACAAACGTGATGTCTGCCGAGATGAATGTTTAAAAATATTGCAATCAAAAGATATACCTTGAACTCGAGCAGATCCACAGTCTGACTCCGACATTTTAAATTCATCTCTAACTTTTGCTAACTCGATTTTCAGCTTTTCCCCAGACGACATGTTATCCGGATGGAAATACTGCATGAAATTACCAACTCAAGTAAATGACAAATCAAAATCAAGTAGTTTGACTTTCACATGAAACAAGCAGAAAGAAACTGCACTGTGAGAAACTACGAATGCAACTTTAGAAATGAGAATCAGGAGCTTGCTTGTATTTTAACAAATAAAGAAAATCAGGAATACCATTACCTTATACGATTTGAAGAATGGAACAAGAAAAAATCAATATTTTCATCAACAATCAGAGAATTCAAAAGGTAATAATGAACATGCGCTGAGTTAGAAATGAGAGCTAAGAATGTAGTAGCCTAGAGGACAAGCAAATATGTGTAATCTATCATCCATAACATTCAAGGACTATGAAAGTTTTGAATTGTTAATGGAAAGAAAAAAAAAACTAAAACAAATTAACAATACTTAATATAATCCCATACCTTTTCAACAAGATGTTCCTTTGGAGGTTGTAGCATATAGTTTTCTGTTCGACCTAGCTGACCCAAGATATCGAGCCGCTGGACTGGGAGAGACCAAAAATGAAACAATTTCAAACTTTTAGTTACTAGAAAAGGTGTATCACTCCCCACAGGAGGACCAAGTTAACAGTTCTAATGAATAGGTTCAAGAGATGTACTTCATTATGAAGTTTTGATTTTAAGTTATAAAGGAATGATTTATAGACTTCCTCTATAAAACCAAATAATATAAGCATGTGAAGATTACAAAATCTCAATCTCTCCAATTCGTCGACTCTGAATTAGAAAAAGAACTAAAAACAACCCTTAACAGTTCATATGCTCTACCTAGCCTCCTAACTAAATAATGCAGTTAAGATGGCTTCTATTCTTCCTTTCCAAAGTTCCAGCTTTTAAACAGCCCTCTTTTCTGATATCCATGAGTGTCCAAACTCGCTTGCGAACACCTAGACTAATTTCACGGGACAACAAACTAACCCGACTACATTTCCTCTAAACCCTTTATTATTTCATGGAGCATTCAAATGGTCATTTATTTTGCAAGATATTTATTCTACTTTCCCTTCCAGACCAGTTTCAATAACATAGGCAAATTTCATTTAACAATTTAAAAGAAAACTAGTTATAGTTCCTAACTGTGCACGAATGTGTTTATTACTTACTTGTCGTTTTCTTTGCCTTTTCATCATCGGACATCTTCATCTTAACCAAGCTCTCTCTCAATTCCTGGAATGAAATTCCTCCAATTCTCGACTCAGTCTCCTTCTCCTCCACTGCCCTTAGCTTCATCAACCTCTCATTCAACTCCGTCAATGAAAACCAATTCTTCCCTTTTGCTTTATCAGGCCTCAGAGCTCTCAACTTGCTCCCCAATTCCCCATGGCTATACATCTTCACAAACTCCGTCTTCATTCCGTCGTTCTCCCCATCTTTTCTGTCCCTCATCTCCTTCCCGAAAATCGACGCTGGCAACCTCTCTGTCCCACCAAATACCGGCGTCGGGTCCGACGGTTTCAATTTCAAGCTGTTCTTAAACGCCGATAAGGACATTGAATCCCCACTCTTTCGTTCATTCTGAATCGCCCTCGATGAATTCACCTGCCGCAAGCTCTCCCGAATGGAATCAAACGGCAGCATGCCGCTACGGCCTCCGTTCGTCGAATCTGCAGGTGCATTACCATCCTCGCCCTTCCTCATCGCATTTCTCTTGTAAAGCTCTTGAAACGAGATACCGCGCTGCCAGGACGAAGAAGCAGAAGAGGAAGGTGCAGAGCCGAGCTCGGAGGGGGGAGGAACAGCCGATCGACTGCGAAATTCAGAGAGATTCTTTCTGATTTCTTCCAGAGAAGCGGCTTTTGAAGGCGGAGGATTCGATCGATTCGGAAGAGAAGTGAAAGGATACGAAGGCTTTCTAGCACTCTGTGGAGAAGGAGATTGCTGCTGCTGCTGCTGTTTGAGGCGCGCTTTGACATCGCTGAAGTAAGAGGACATGGGAGATTGAGCTGAGGAAGAAGTATCGGCGGTGTCGTCATTTGGATCAGATGGGGCGGGGGAATTGGAGGAGAAGAGGTGGATGAGAGAAGGATTGGTGAGATTTTTAGGGTTTTTGGGCCTGAGGCTGAGTTGAAGCGCCATTGTTAGAGGAACTGATGAAGCTCTGGAGTGAGATTTTGACAGAGAAGAAGGTGACTGACTAGGGTTTGAGAAATGAACCTATGATGTGTTGCCCACCAAAACCGGGTCGGGTCGCCCGAGACTAATATAGTTTGGATTGCTTATTTTATGCTAAATTATCAAAAAAAAAAAAAAAAATAATAAATAAATAAATACTCTCGCTTTCAAAAATATATCTAAATTATGAAAACCTCTACAAAAATAACCTTAAACCTTCCAAACTCTAAACCCTAAACTATGTAAAAAGTTTCGAGAATGTATTCGAGATTAACTATAAACAAAATTCTAATATTGAATCGTTAAATTTCAACCTCTATAGGTGTCATAGAAAAAATGAAAAACGAAGACGCGTAGAATAAATCAAATGTTACATTGTCTTCATTTTTTTAACATCTTGAATGTCCACATTTTCATTTTTTGTTTTTCATGTTACAAGTTAGAATTTAATCGTCCACTACAAAATTTCGTGTGTTATTAATCATTTTTTGTTTTTCATGTTACAACCCATGTTTGGATGGATTTATTGGAAAGTCGTGAGTTTAGAACTCAAACTCATGGTTTTGGGTTCTGAACCCCTCCCTTCTTTCTCTCTCTTCGTCACATCAACAATTTTATCTCTCTCTTAATCCATTTGACATCAACACCAACAATTTTTTTTTTATCTCTTTTTCAATTTTGCCATCAATTTTTGTTATATGTCTATTCATTTTTCTTTTATATTATATATATATTTTGTCTCATCTTATTCCATTAACTAGGAGTGTTAGTAATTTTTTTTAGTTAAAATATTTTTTTTTTCTATTATGAAAAATGATATTCTTTTGTAATGTTTTTTTTTACTACTTTATAATATGAATATATTTTAATATTATTATAAAATTTCCATTAATAATAGGAAATGATATTCTTTTGTAATATCTTTTTCAATTTTTTTCTCTCTTTATTATTTGTTTATTTTATGTATTTTTTCAACCGTATTCTATAAATTAATGTTGTGTTTGTAACTTTTTTTTTCCTTTTATAATATATTTTTTTTAATTGGAATATACAAAATTTTCATCAATAATGTATTTTTTTTTCCTTTCTTCTATTTCTTGTTTTTTGTTTTTGTTGTTTTTGTTAAATGTTTTTTTTTTAATATTTTATTAAAATATATCTTTTTCCATAAAACTTTTTTCATCAATAGTAATATAACTTCTTTTTTTTTGTGTCAACAAGAGCGTAGCCCAACGACATGATATATTGCTTAGTGACCATGAGCGTAACCCCAACATGTTGTAAAAACTTTTTTTCCTTTCCTTTAATTTTTTTGTTTTTCTTAATTTTTAAAAGGTATATTTTTTCATCCTATTTCATAAACTTTTTTTGTACGAGTATAAAATATGAAAATTGTTCAATTTATTTTCTTATTCTTAGAATATAACATAAATTAAATGCTTCATTTTTAAGTTCCAAAAGAATTTTGCTCATGTTACGTGAGGTCGGGTTTTACAATTCACCACTAGAAAATAAGGGTATAAAAGAGAAACGAAATAGTAAAAGGAAAAGGAAAAAAAAAAAAAAAAAAAAAAAAAAACTGTTCAACCCGGGGTTCAAAACACTGCACCCCAAACACTGGTTTCTGATTCCGAGGCTTCCCAACCCTGCACCCCAAACACAGTTTTTAGATTCTCAGGGTTCAGAACTCGTCCTGACAAACCCCCAGGATTCTGATTCCTAGGGTTCTGATTCCAAAACAGGGGGCCAAACGCCCCCTTAAAAGTTCATGAGGAGTATTTTAGAAACATAACTCATAGTTCAGGAGTATTTTTTATAATTTAACATTTATTTATTTATTTTTGGTTAAATTACAACGGACAACTTTCGAATTTGTGTATATTTGGTTTATAAACTTTAAAAAATTATAAAATTGTGATTCTTGAATTTTCAATTTTGTGTCAAGTTCCCAAATTTTAAAAAGTATCTAATAAATCATAACTTTCAATTTTATATCCATAAAGTTTCAAAATTTAAAAAATGTTTAATAAAGTTTTAAACTTTTAATTTTGTGTCAATACATCCCTCAAATTTTAATTTCATGTTTAATAGATTATTGATATATTGGACATTAAAAAAAATCATGAATCTACATAACATAAAAATTAGAATTTTAGGATTTTATTAAACATAAAATTCATATATCCATTAGGATTTTATTAAACATAAAATTCATATATTTATGTTCACGCAATGATTTCGAGGATGGAAATTCGACACGTGTAAATTAATCTTGATTTGTATTGAATTTGTATGTATGCGTGTGGATTACAATCTCTAATGTTTATCCTCTGATTTTTTCTCTCTCAAATGTAAATGTGTCTTGTGGGCTTCACAATTTGTTCTTGATGTTGGATTTGTTTCAAGGGCTTTGCAGCTTGTTCTCGGTGTTGGATTTTACTCGAGGGCTTCGCAGCTTGTTCTCGATGTTGAATTTGTTTCAAGAGCTTTGCAGCTTGTTCTCGATGTTGGATTTGTTTCGAGGGCTTCGCAGCGACAGCTTGTTCTCGATGTTGGATTTGTTTTTAGGGCTTTGCAGCTTGCTCTCGATGTTGAATTTGGATCGAGAGTTACGCAGCTTGCTCTCGATGTTAGATTTGTTTTGAGGGCTTCATAGCTTGTTCTCGATGTTGGATTTGTATTGAGGGCTTTGCAACTTGTTCTCGATGTTGAATTTGTTTCGAGGGCTTTGCAGCTTGTTCTCGATGTTGAATTTGTTTCGAGGGCTTCACAATTTGTTATCGATGTTGAATTTGTTTCGAGGGCTTTGCAGCTTGTTCTCGATGTTGGTTTTGTTTCGAGGGCTTTGCAGCTTGTTCTCGATGTTGGACTTGTTTCGAGGCTTTGCAGCTTATTGTCGATGTTGGATTTGTTTCGAGAGCTTTGCAGCTTGTTCTCGATGTTGAATTTGTTTCGAGGGCTTTGCAGCTTGTTCTCGATGTTGAATTTGGATCGAGAGCTTCGCAGCTTGTGCTCAATGTTGGATTTGTTTTGAGGGTTTCGCAGCTTGTTCTCGATGTTGGATTTGTATTGAGAGCTTTGCAGCTTCTTCTTGATGTTGGATTTGTTTTGAGGGCTTTGGATTTGTTTTGAGGGCTTTGCAGCTTGTTCTTGATGTTGGATTTGTTTCGAGAGCTTTGGAGCTTGTTCTCGTAGTTGAATTTGGATCGAGAGCTTCGCAGCTTGTTCTCGATGTTGGATTTGTTTCGAGGGCTTCGCAGCTTGTTCTCGATGTTGGATTTGTATCGAAATTTTTGGGTTTTCGGCCCAATGGGTCATTTAAATAGCTTTCTGGCCCGATTTGATTTTGAGCCCAATGGCGATAGAACCCAATTTGATCGGTTAAATTTATTTGCTCAACCGGTCAAAGACGGGCAACCGCGGATTGACCGAAATTTCTCGGTCAACAATTTAATGGATCAATTATCATTTTTTTTTAATATCTCGGAGATATATTAGAAACAAAATTAAAAGCTTAAGGACGTATTAGACACAAAGTTGATAACTAAATAAACATTACAATTACAAGCAAATCTGAGAATATAAGTTTTATTTTTCTATCTCAGAAACTTTTTAGAATTTTGATATTGATTTCTAGTTTTGATTTTATCTATATTTTTTATCATTTAATTTTTAAAATATCAAATGTTAGTCATTCATTATTTGGTTTCGTCCTCCTACCATAAATTTTTTTATTACAAATTATTAAAATATGACATAGTACCATTCATCGTCCATAACTCAAATTTAGATCATCACTTTGTAAAATTGAGAGTTGGAGAACTAAAAATAAGTTTTTTTTTTTTTTTTTAATAAATGTACTAAAAAAAAAAATATAGAGTGATTTTAAGTTCATGACTAAGTTTTAAAAGTTTATGAACTATAGAGAACGAAAAAAAGCTTGATGGATGAAAAGTACCTTTTCACTTAAACAAAGTTAAGTTTTCAAAACTATGGTGAATAAGGTTATTTTTTTTTTAATTAAATTTCATGTTTCACTGAACTTCTAGGATTGTGTTTATTTATTTATTTCATATAATTTAAAAGTTTATGAAATCCTTAAATTTTTAATTTGTGTCTTATCGATATTTATACGACATTTCACCAAAAGATCTTATGTAACGACCCGACTTTTCCTAACTTAAACTACTAAGGGACGCTACTAAATGCATGCTGTTAACATTTGAAAATAACTCTTGATAAAAAAATATAGAAATAAATATTTCATTTAAATAAACTAAAATATAATTATTTGGGATCCCATTTAAAATATTGAAAACATCAAATAAAACTCTTATGCTTTAAAATTATTTCATAGCATAACCTATAATAAAACATTAAAACTTAAATATCAAATATGCGGAAGCCATGCTGACAATGACCCATGGCACAAACAGCAAACGATCTCGTCACTCGCCTTGTACGTTTTTGCCATTTCCTGAAAGATATTAATTGGAAAAGGATGAGTATAAAATTACTCAGTAAGTAACCCCCAAATGGGATAAACATGCATACACAAGCAAAACATGCACTAAATAGTTTAATCATGTGGGGCCTTTATTTTCTGTCAAAACTTTCAAATCGACCTGTGGACAATTAACCCATCAAAACTATACCAACTAACTGGTGGCGCTTAAGCGGGCAACTTGAGAGACTCTACCCCAGCTGATGGTAGTTGGCTCCCAATCAGCGGAGCCAAGCCTCACCCGTCAGAGCGCCTCATTCTGAGATGTACATAAAATGCATTAAGTTTGTCAGCTCACTGGTGGAGCGTAGGTGGGTTTTCTTTTTAAAACCGTGGACCTTTACCCCAACAGATGGTAACTGACCCCCAGTCTGTGGAGCCGAGATCCACCCACCTAGCTCCTCATTCATAGTACATCAACATACATGGATGGATAATTGCCACAATTTCTACATCAAAACATGAATCATTCATCATTATGCATGAGGCCCCTAGCTGAATATTCTATAATGACATGACATTCAATTCAGATAAGGTCGTTGACCCAATCAATAGTCAAACAAACCAACTACACCATATCCTGAAGCATTCACCAAGAAAAATATGGACAGTTCCAACTTATAAATTAATTCCAAGAATGGGAAACAATACACATATTAATTTCCACAACATCACTCATCCAGAACAACCAGAAACAAACATACATAAAATTACAGTAACAAACATCCATAAAATTACAGCAACAAACATCCATAAAATTACAGTAACAAACAACCAAAAAATTACAGTAACAAACAACCAAAAAATTACAGTAACAAACAACCAAACTTTCCCACCAAGCCAAAGGCTTTCCATCACTAAGGAAACTTACCTTGGGTTGAAAACCCAAACGATCTCTAGATTGGTTAGATTGGTTACAGAAGGTCTTGGTCCCAACCTAAATAACTTCCAACCATTAAAACTCATTTCTGAGATAAAAACAGTAATGTAAAAAATGGCTAAACAAAAATCATAGGTTACCTACGTAGTCCCTGCCTGACGTCACTCCTACACTAAATTAAATTTCAATCCCAGACCGTTTTCGACACTGAAACAGAAAGGCTTTTACAAGTTATGAAAAATCTGAAATCTTGAAATAAAGTCTAAAGGTTCCAAAACGGATTGTTACCTATTGAGCGTTGTCAAAATGAGAATTACCCAACCTTCGCCGATCGACCCCTTATCGTGGATTGTTGCCGCGCAAAACCTCAGACCGTCGCGCTGAAGTGCCGATGCCGATGCGGAAGTGTCGATGTCGAAGAATGGGTGTTGGTTGGATTCGTGTGACGATGGTGGAGGAATCGATTGACGATGAGGGTTGGGCGTGGATCAAACGACCAATTTTACGAACGATTGGCCAATTTTTACTTCAGCGGCAAAGTGCAGATGAAAGTAAAGAAAAAGGGAAATGGGAATCCTCACTGTGTGAACACGTATGGAGAAAAACAAATGAAGAAACCCTTTAACCCTAAAGATAAGTTTAATAATATTAATATTAATATTATAAAAATATTTTTATAATATTAATATTATTAATATTATTACTTAAAAAAATAAATTTATTTCTTTCCCACTTCAGTCCCTTTCTTTTATTTTATTTTATTTTTTTTTGTATTTTAAAATATTACTATAAATAAGTTCTAAATCTGAAATAACGATTCAATGTGATAAAATAGGGTACGGGGTGTTACATTATCCTCACCTTAAGAACTTTCGTCCTCGAAAGTGGCTAGTCTTGAAAAAGTACATGATCCTCGTATCGTCTTCTATTTCCCACGTAGCTTCCTCAATCTGGTGGTTTTGCCAAAGGACTTTAATAAGCGTTATTTCTCGGTTGCGAAGGGTCTTCACATCTTTTGCAAGAATTTGCTTCGGTTTCTCCTCATAGCTCAAGTTCTCACTAAACTATAAGGGTTCAAAGTCAATTATGTGGGATGAGTTCGCCAAATAACTTCGTAGCATAGAGACGTGAAAGACATTGTGGATCGCCGATAGAGAAGGCGGTAAGGCCACTTGGTAAGCCATCGGGCCAACCCGGTCCAACACTTCAAATGGACCGATGAAATGTGGGCTAAGTTTCCTCTTCCGTCCAAACCTCATAACCCCCTTCATTGGTGCTACCTTCAGAAAAACATGATCACCCACTGCAAACTCCAAGTCTCTCCTCCTAGTATCAACATTACTTTTCTGTCTACTTTGCGCTATTAACATCTTTGCCCTGATCTTCTGAATTGCCTCATTCGTGACTTGGACCAGCTCGGGTCCCAACAGTTGTCGCTCTCCTACCTCGTCCCAATAAACTAGGGACCTACTCCCCTTCCCATAGAGAGCTTCAAAAGATGACATGCCTATAGTTGCTTAATAACTATTGTTATAAGCAAACTCTATGAGATGCAAATGAACATCCCAACTTCTTGTGAAGTCTAGCACACAAGCTCGTAACATATCATCTAAGGTTTGGTTCAAACGTTCAGTTTGACCATCAGTCTGCGGATGAAAGGCTTTGTCTCATGCTTGACTTAACTGTCAACTAGACCAATTGTGCGGTAACCTCACCCACTGCAACCATTATCTCTGCTCGTTGCAGGTCATTAAGTATGTGTGCCTGAGTGGTGATTAAGGTTGACGTGTGTGCTGATTTTCTACTAAGGGCATCCACGACCACATTCGCCTTACCTGGATGTTACAAGATCTCGCAATCATAATCTTTTACCAACTCCAACCACCTCGTTGCCTCATGTTCAACTCTTTTTTAGTGAATAAATACTTAAGACTTTTGTGGTTTGTGAAGACTTGGATTTTCTCCCCGTACAAGTAGTGCCTCCAAATATTCAAGGCAAAGACCACTGATGTCAACTCCAAATCGTGGGTTGGGTAATTTTGCTCATAATTCTTCAACTGTCGATAAGCGTATGCAATTACCTTACCTTGTTGCATGAATACACAACCTAACCCGTTTTTAGAGGCGTCACGATACATAACAAAATCTCCCGACTCGTCGGGTACTGCGAGCATCGGAGCTGAGACTAGTCTTTGCTTAAGTTCTTGAAAGCTCGTATCACAAGCTTGATTCCAAACGAACGAATTGCCCTTGCGGGTCAACTGGGTTAGAGATGTGGTTATGCTGGAGAAATTCTGCACAAGGCGACGATAATAGCCTGCCAACCCCAAGAAACTATGTACCTCCTTGACCGTAGAGGGTCGAGGTCAATTAGTCACGGCCTCCACTTTCGCTGGTCTACAGTTACCCCACTTTTTGACACAAGGTGTCCCAAAAAGTCATTTTCTGAAGCCAAAACTCACACTTAGAGAATTTGGCATAAAACTTGTTCACACGTAAGGTCATTAAAACCCTCCTGAGGTGATTCTCGTGTTCCTCCTCTGACTTGGAGTAGACCAAAATATCGTTAATGAAAACAATCACGAATGTGTCTAGGAATTACTTAAACACCTTATTCATCATGGTCATGAATAGGCCATGAATACTGTTGGTGCATTAGTCAGTCCAAAAGACATTACAGTAAATTTGTAGTGTCCATACCTGAATCGGAAAGTCGTTTTAGGAATGTCCTCATCTCTTATCCTTAATTAATGATACACGACCGTAGATAAATCTTGGAAAGCACGATTGTCCCCTGCAACTGGTTGAAGAGATCATCAATCATAGGCAAGGGTACTTGTTCTTTACTGTCACTTTGTTCAACCTCCGATAGTCGATGCATAGGCGCATGAACCCATCTTTTTTCTTCACGAACAGGATTGGGGCACCCCAAAGCGAAACACTGGGGCGAATAAAGCCTATATCCAATAACTCTTGTATTTGTGTCTTTGGCTACTTTAACTCAGTTGGGCCATTCTATATGAAACTTTAAAAATGGGAGTTATTTTTTCCAGTTTGAGTTCTATGCCGAAATCTACCTCTCGTGCGGGTGGAAACTTGGCAAGTCCAACTTACTTTACCAACACAACTTTTCCATTCAAAGTTGGCTTAATTTCTTCTTTCAATCGAAATGACGGCTTCATTAGTTTCGGGTATTAACTTGATCACCATCTACCTTTTCACCAATAAAGCCACAAAATTTCATTTTTTTTTTCATAGCTCTTTGACAACCGTTGACGATAGTCATTTCTAATAAATAAAAAAAAAATGTTTTCTTCAATTCCTATGAAATCTAGGACTGAAGCTCGCTAAAGCACTCTTCCAACATATGTATTGTCCCTCCTTAAATCCTCGGTTCAGGAAATATATATACATATTCATATATATATACATATTCATATATATATATATATATATATATATATATATATATATATATATATATATATATACCAATACATATCAAGGTTCAAAGTCCCAAATTAATAACAAGAATTCTGCCACCAATTCCAATTTACAGCCAAACATAACTCGTACCATAGAAGGTTGTGCCCAAGCGTACTTGGAGTTTCAACATGATTATTTCCTACATCTTTCAAGATAGCAAAACTTCCTCATATTACCTTTTCCCTTCTTATACTTTTCTTTATTGAAGTCTTTATACTCCAAATGACAATTTTCATTTTCCAAGTCGCGCTTATCCTGAACAATATGTAAATATGTCTCTACTTATAATTCTTCCATAGATCTTAGATTTGGGGTTTCCAAAATGATTCCCTGAAAGGATTTTATGCTTACTTTATGGTCTTGCATTTAAGGACCCAAAACTTTATCTTAGACCAATTAAAATAATCTTTCTTCGTAACCATGGCATGGATCAAATCCAAGTAGGTTGAGGTGCTTTGAAAATGACTCTTTTAATTCAAAACTAACAACTTATTTTTTTTTTTTTTTTTTACATTACAACTCAAGTCTTCTTTCGCTACTTTGACCTTCTTTGTTAACCACACCAACTAAGTTCGGTATTTTAAAGAGACATCATCAAATTATCACTTAACTCAATCTCGTAACTTTGTCATTTTTTTTTCCTTCTTAGCACGACACAAGAAAAACCAGAATATCCTACTTAGTCCATCAAACCTTGAACTCTACAAGATTAAAGTATACCTTCATATTCCAACAACTTCATGTCGAATTATACTTTAAAACTTTTAAGCCCAACGAAAAAACAGACGTCTTGGATTATTCCTTCATAAAATAGTTTGCTTATTACTAGATCCTTCTCTCACTCCAATTTAACTAACTTACTTGACTCTAACATCATTCCTTAATGCCTTCTCAAATGGGCAAACTTATTTGCTAGCTAAAGTGTGTACACTTTGATCCATTTTAATCATCACAACATTGTAGGGTTTTTATCTTTTTCTATGCTCCAAGATATTTGAAATAAGCATTTGTTTCTCTTAACAGAGTGCTCCAAGAGCTAAAAACTAGTGTCACATGACCTATCTTTAATGGAGTCAAAAATCTAATAACCACAAAGCATTCTTTTTTTTTCTAAATCAAACATGCTACAACCATCTTTATCAAACATATAGTGCAACGCACCAATTTGGTCTATTCAAGAATTTCTTTTCTTTATCTTTCTCTCCTTCTTTAAAAAACTAAATTAACAAATATATATATATATATATATAATAAAATAAAACAATTCGTAATAACTAACGTACCTGGCGGTGACAAGATGTTTGCTGCTTGGCCATGATGACACTTAATGCTTACATTGTAAGCAAGTCTACAGAACCCATAACCTTGGGCTCTGATACCAACTGTAACGACCCGACTTTTCCTAACTTAAACTACTAAGGGACGCTACTAAATGCATGCTGTTAACATTTGAAAATAACTCTTGATAAAAAAATATAGAAATAAATATTCCATTTAAATAAACTAAAATATAATTATTTGGGATCCCATTTAAAATATTGAAAACATCAAATAAAACTCTTATGCTTTAAAATTATTTCATAGCATAACCTATAATAAAACATTAAAACTTAAATATCAAATATGCGGAAGCCATGCTGACAATGACCCATGGCACAAACAGCAAACGATCTCGTCACTCGCCTTGTACGTTTTTGCCATTTCCTAAAAGATATTAATTGGAAAAGGATGAGTATAAAATTACTCAGTAAGTAACCCCCAAATGGGATAAACATGCATACACAAGCAAAACATGCACTAAATAGTTTAATCATGTGGGGCCTTTATTTTCTGTCAAAACTTTCAAATCGACCTGTGGACAATTAACCCATCAAAACTATACCAACTAACTGGTGGCGCTTAAGCGGGCAACTTGAGAGACTCTACCCCAGCTGATGGTAGTTGGCTCCCAATCAGCGGAGCCAAGCCTCACCCGTCAGAGCGCCTCATTCTGAGATGTACATAAAATGCATTAAGTTTGTCAGCTCACTGGTGGAGCGTAGGTGGGTTTTCTTTTTAAAACCGTGGACCTTTACCCCAACAGATGGTAACTGACCCCCAGTCTGTGGAGCCGAGATCCACCCACCTAGCTCCTCATTCATAGTACATCAACATACATGGATGGATAATTGCCACAATTTCTACATCAAAACATGAATCATTCATCATTATGCATGAGGCCCCTAGCTGAATATTCTATAATGACATGACATTCAATTCAGATAAGGTCGTTGACCCAATCAATAGTCAAACAAACCAACTACACCATATCCTGAAGCATTCACCAAGAAAAATATGGACAGTTCCAACTTATAAATTAATTCCAAGAATGGGAAACAATACACATATTAATTTCCACAACATCACTCATCCAGAACAACCAGAAACAAACATACATAAAATTACAGTAACAAACATCCATAAAATTACAGCAACAAACATCCATAAAATTACAGTAACAAACAACCAAAAAATTACAGTAACAAACAACCAAAAAATTACAGTAACAAACAACCAAACTTTCCCACCAAGCCAAAGGCTTTCCATCACTAAGGAAACTTACCTTGGGTTGAAAACCCAAACGATCTCTAGATTGGTTAGATTGGTTACAGAAGGTCTTGGTCCCAACCTAAATAACTTCCAACCATTAAAACTCATTTCTGAGATAAAAACAGTAATGTAAAAAATGGCTAAACAAAAATCATAGGTTACCTACGTAGTCCCTGCCTGACGTCACTCCTACACTAAATTAAATTTCAATCCCAGACCGTTTTCGACACTGAAACAGAAAGGCTTTTACAAGTTATGAAAAATCTGAAATCTTGAAATAAAGTCTAAAGGTTCCAAAACGGATTGTTACCTATTGAGCGTTGTCAAAATGAGAATTACCCAACCTTCGCCGATCGACCCCTTATCGTGGATTGTTGCCGCGCAAAACCTCAGACCGTCGCGCTGAAGTGCCGATGCCGATGCGGAAGTGTCGATGTCGAAGAATGGGTGTTGGTTGGATTCGTGTGACGATGGTGGAGGAATCGATTGACGATGAGGGTTGGGCGTGGATCAAACGACCAATTTTACGAACGATTGGCCAATTTTTACTTCAGCGGCAAAGTGCAGATGAAAGTAAAGAAAAAGGGAAATGGGAATCCTCACTGTGTGAACACGTATGGAGAAAAACAAATGAAGAAACCCTTTAACCCTAAAGATAAGTTTAATAATATTAATATTAATATTATAAAAATATTTTTATAATATTAATATTATTAATATTATTACTTAAAAAAATAAATTTATTTCTTTCCCACTTCAGTCCCTTTCTTTTATTTTATTTTATTTTTTTTTGTATTTTAAAATATTACTATAAATAAGTTCTAAATCTGAAATAACGATTCAATGTGATAAAATAGGGTACGGGGTGTTACATCTTATAATAGTGAGTATGAGCCTTACTTGAAGTCGAAAGCTGACGTTTTGTTTTTAGCAAAAGTCGAGGGCTGATGTTGAGTTCGTTAGGATAGCAATTCACCATAATAAGTGCATGACTCGAGGCACATAGGTCGTTGAATAAATGTTTTTAAAGCCTTCCAAAACATGTAATGGTCATGAACATAGATTGTTGGATGTAACTATTCACATCTCAAACAAGTTTAGATACAAAGATAGTGTGAATGCATGGCATAATTCATCAATTTTGTTACAATTACACTCATGAACTTTAAATTTGATCAATCACTCCCTAAAATTTGATATGGTTGCAATTAGCCATAAAATCTAATTTAAGTGATTAACATGTGGTTGAAGAACTTTGGTAATCTGAAGAACTTTATATTTTTTTTTTCTTTTTCATAAGATAAATTTGTCATTCATTCTCCTGGTTAGGTGTGAGTCACTCAATTTGGACCCAACACCAAACAAATTGATTGCAACACTAGTTTTATTATTATACTATCAATGTACTTCAAAAAAAAAAAAAAAAAAAATCTGTTTTTTCTTTTAAGAATTTAGACTAAAATGTTTTGAAAGAATAAGAACAACCAATTAAATTGTCCCAACTTGACCACAATTCAGCTAGTGCCCTCGACCAAAGTGAACATAGCTCAACAGTAATTAACATGTACTCCTTCTTTTGAGATCAGATGTTCAAATCTTTTACCCACAATTATACAAAGAAAAAAAAATGTTAGATGTTTCAATTCGTATTCCATATGTTATTGTACTAGAAAATAAATTAGACAATGCATGAAATGCTAATGAAGCCAACTGTGGATGATTCTAATTTTGTATTATATTTGTAGGTAGATCTTTGACTAGCAGATTGTTGACTTAACTGCAATTTTTATTGCCAATGTTCATCTTATTAAGGCATATACTTTCAAAAGATGTTAGAAGTTCAAATTCTCACACCCCACACGTCATTGAACGGAAAAGAAGAAGGGAAAATAAAAACATGCAATCTCATTCCTTCCTGGTTTCAGCCATTCTGGCTCTGAACTTTCTTTCTGTTTCAAATTTAGGCAATGAAAATAGAAAATTGAGAAAGAAGCAAAATGGTCTGGTGAATAATTTATTGTTCTTCTTGTCAAAATGTTTACCTAGCCTTAGACTAAGATAACAGTTATTTATAGTTCTGAACAAAAATGAAGACCCTAACCTCAACTTGTGCATACAGATGCAAAGCCTGCAAAATATAACGAAATTGTAAAGAGAAACCGTGCAATACTGAGAGCACCTTAACAACATCAGAGCGCATTTGAAAAGCAACTGCAAGAGAATAGAGGCCAACGAAGGATTCCTCAACCGCTTTCGACTCAAACTGTAGCGGGTTCGCGGGACTCTATTGACTTTAATAGCTCCTCACCCATCTCCTTGCATCCGACTAGTTTCTGTGCAGTCAAGCAAATCATTAGGATGATGACCAAGAAGAGGAATTGGAGAGAATAGTTATCAAAATTAAAAGAGGGGTAGAGAGGAGGATCTGGGTATAAAAATGTATTACCATTCACCATGAAAATCTATGAACTCAGAAGTTTCATCCCCCCAGTCAAAATACCTTTAATTTTTTTTTAATATTCGTGAGGGTCTAGACTAGCTTGTGCGCACTTCAATTATTCTCCCAGACAGTTTGCCTGACCCTATTTACATTTTGTTGCCAAGAACTCGTAGGATATTAAATCCTAAGCAGGTGGTTGTCATGGTTTGAACCAATTCCCTCTAAGCTTTTTATTATTTACCAGTTCTTTATTGACCACTATGTCAACCATGTTGGTTAAAATACCCTGTCATTTATATGTAAACGTCTTTCTAATATTTGCTACGTGCAAAGTACGGTACACAATCCCTCTCTTGGTAGTTACCATTCCCTAAACTCCCTCTGCATGCATAATCTTAAACTAGATTGCACAGTGGCAGTAAAACTAATAATATAAACAACCCAACTCTGCAATATGTTTGATAGCATAGGGGATGTAATTTGAAGCCTAAAAGAATTAATGAAACCAATAAAACCAACTCGATTTGATCAATTTAGGGGCAAAAACTAGCTAGATTGTGCATTTTCATGATACTGAAAATGTATTGGTTGAGGTCATTTGAATACTACTGGACAGTTTGGTCAGATTTCCACCTTTTTCCCCCCAGATGTTTTGGTCTTATTGATGTCAGTTCGATTGGGAATTTATCAATAATTTTTACTTGATTCAAAGACTAGACTAAAGTAAGAAAGAGAGAGCGAGAGATAGAGATTTTCTCCCTCGGAGAATACGTACACATCCAGCTGAGTATATGTCCCCGGTTCTAAATCCTCTGTCTAGAGTATCCAAAACTGCAGCCTCAATTCTTTTGGCAGCATTTTCTTCACCAAGGCCATACTTAAGAAGCATAGCAGCACTGAGAACTGTTGCTAATGGATTTGCCTTATCCTACATATAAAACCATGTCATTTCATAGCATAAAACTTCGCATCCTTACAATATTATTTTGATCTTTTAACAACACAAACCTGTCCAGCAATATCAGGAGCTGAACCATGTATAGGTTCAAAGAGTCCAGGTCCCTGTGCAAAAATGACTAATTTCATTAGAAAGGGAATGAAGAAAATTCAGATCACAAGATGAATGCACAACTTTTTCAAAAGACCAGAATAACAATGCAAGAGAATGATTTTGTCTACCGATTCACGAAGACTTGCAGATGGAAGCATCCCAATACTTCCGGTGACCATGGAAGCAGCATCCGACAAAATATCACCGAATATGTTGTTTGTCACAATTGTATCAAACTGAAAATTTCCACAATCAGACCCAATAAAACTTAACGTTACTTTCACAGGGGCAATGAAACTTCACTTTTTTGCCACTTCTGAACAATAAGATTACATTTCAATGCGGACCTGTTTTGGATCCCGAATTAGCTGCATTGCAGCATTATCAATGTACATGTGTGAGAGTTCGACGTCAGGATATTCTGCAGCTATTGCTATCACTCTTTTCCTCCAAAGCATTGATGCCTGCAAAATAGTCAATTCCATTGTAAGGTTTCTACATACAGCAAACATGACCACTAATTTTAACTGTTGCAGCTCTTAAATTCATAGACTGTACATAATATGTTAAGCTGATATGATATGTATAATTATAATTAAAAAAAGTAGGGAAATCCTGAACTCGATCCTTGACTTAGCTCATTAATCTTCAACAAAACAGAAAGAAATTTGGATGGGACAGCCACACATTCTCAAAATTCAAAGTTAAACCTGTTTCCGGCTAGATAACGGAATGGTCTGACTCTGAGATTGTTCTCTCAAACTTCCTAATAACTTTTTCCAATAAGAAACATAAATATTTCACTGGAAAAAAATGAAAATACGAAAAAGGATGAGCCCAAATTTAAGGATTACAGAAAGACCTCTAAATTGGCTATGATGGAAAAATTACTATAACAGCAGAAAAAAATTAAAACTAAAAAGAAAATTGAGAGAGAAGACCAAGTAGAAGAAAGAAACATGATACTATTCAAAACTTCCTCCAATGCTAGATTCCTTAGAAAACTCCCACCATCCATCGGTAGGAAACATTTTATTTGTGTGTGGATAGTCCTTTCCCTTTTAATCTCCAATTACTTGCAATTGGGCCCCTGCTTCCAGGTCCCCAACGCTCTTGAGGAAGTGATAATCATATTTTGTATGGTTTCAACTTTCCCAAGAGGAGAGAAAGCAGTTTTACCTTTTGTAATAGACAGAAAGGTTTTTGTGGCTAAATGCTATATTTTGTGGGAGGTGCGGTTCAATGAAGAATAGATGAAACAAACTATGATTAATCGAGATCGCACCAAAAGATGAAAATGTATAACATACAATTACCACAATACCAATCAACCAAGAAAAATAACGATCAAAATCTTAAAGCACCTCCAACACATTTGCTTTATCTACAGAGCAAAGTCTTCTTTGTCGCTTCCGAGCATTCTCAAATGCCACTCGAGCAACACGATCGATCTGACATAGAAGACATTAACAAACTGAAACATAATTGTTCAAATGGACATAATATATAGTTTATAAAATAAAAGAGGATTATTTTAGATATGGAAACAAAGCATGTAATCTTAATTTCAAGAAAAATGAAATGTGGAACAAATAGTCTTCCAATGTAAGATTTATAAAAAATGGCAATGGTTTTTATGGTTAAAGAAAAAAGGAGGCCAAAAAGAGAGAAAAAAAAAGGGGGGAAAAGGATTAACTTTTTCATGCTTGTGCGAATGATCACTTTGAAGAATGAATTCGTAAATTAGCATGAAATTGTTGAGCAAGCAAGAATTACAGAAATGAATGCTCATCTGAAAAAATTTAATCCAACAAACATTGAGCCGCTTGCCATATAACAATAACAACTTTTTAAAAAAAGATAAGAGCATGGCGTATAAGAATAAAAAGTTGAAGACTTTATATGCAAGCTCACGAGGAAGTTGAATTAAAAAGAAATAAATAAATAAAAGTTACCTCATGTGCTGCATACACTTCAGTATTAAATCCAATTTCTTCCCCATTTTCACTGGTTTTAAAACCTCTTGGTTGCCCAAAATAAATACCTAATAATCCAGGTGGAAGAAATCATGGCACCTTTATTCAAACCCCCAAAATTGAGAGATGGAGGGAAATCAAGATATGCAATCTCGTTTCATATGGGAGGGGATTTTTTTTACCTCCAGTGAGTTCCCTTACGACCATGAGATCAACACCTTCAACAACCTCTCTCTTCAAAGTTGAAGCATCCGCCAACTGAAGGGGTAAGAAATGGAATAATCAATAGGCAATAGAGTACCACAAATAAGACCTTTCACCTTATATCCACGGGTGCATCCTCATGAACTCACAGGACTGCAAATGAATTTATGCATCTCAATTAAAATTATTACAGGCAAATGATTTAATGTTTCATTTATGAGGAACAGTTGTACAGTTTTTTCTGAAGGCAGGCAAACTCAGATTGATCTTTTAATAAGAAATGCACAATGCAATTCGAAGTCCAACCCCCGCGCTTCTGAATATAATGCATGAAAAAGTCTGGCAAGTTGACCACTAAATATACCAACATTTTTTTTTTGATATCCGTGAGTGTCCGGGCCAGCTTGCCGCACCTCGACTAATCTCACAAGACAACTAAAGATACCAACATATTAAGTCATGCCATTATTAATTCATAAGTCTGAATCTATCCTTGTTAGCATGAGGCTAAGTCTAACATTAGCATGAAAGAAGGCTAGGGCTTCAAACCAAGCTACTTTCCTGTCTTCTAATATCGGGTTGCATCTGGGACTTAACAAGATACATACCTGTTATAGGAAATATTATTGATCACGGGCCAAAAAAAGAAAATGAACCTTGAGCTTGCAATTTCGTTTGTAAATAGCTTGGTGTAGTGGAGGGAAGATAATGTAGAAGATTACCTGGGGGAAAACAGTTGCAGGTCGCAAATTGGCAAATACTCCAAGACCTTTCCGGAGCTGAAGCAACCCAGTCTCTGGCTTCAAATGTTTTGGATTGTCATCCCATTTGTATCTTAATAAACGGAACCAGCCATGAGATAATTCAACAAACCATACCATTTAAACAAATTTTAAGGAAGAAATCAATGTAATAGCACAAGGTATAAATATAAATACCCTCCAATTGCGCCAAACAGAACAGCATCAGATTGCTTTGCTGCTAAAAGCGTCTCATCTGGCAATGGAACCCCGGTCAAATCAAGTGCAGCTCCGCCCACAGGCATTTCCTTGTAATCAAATCCAATCCCTAACGAAAAGGAATCCAATCTCGTCAAAAATCAAAACGAAATGTAAAAACATAACGCAAAAAGGAAAATTCCTCCCAACTTTCTTCACTCATTTCTCAGCAAACAATAAACCCCCATTTTGAACTTGTAAATCAAAGAATCCAGAATTCGTATGTAACACAAAAATCAACGCCAACAGCGTCCTAACAGAAACAAAAACGAAATAGAGAGACCTTCAACCGAAGCAGCGAGGTTGAGAACATCCTTCGCGACGGCGATAACTTCCGGGCCAACGCCATCGCCGGGAAGCAGAGCGATATTATAGCGCCGGGAAGGGGAAGTTCCGGCAGAGCAGCTGACTCGGAAAAGCTTCGGCGATGGCTTTGAAGGGGTGATAGATCGGGAAGAAAGGTTGAACGGCTTTGCGTTGAATTGCAGAGCCGCCGCCGCCATGGATGTGAAGGCAGCTGAGAGCTTGAACTGTGAGAATAAGAAATGCGAAAGAATATGTGCTGTGGAATTGCTGCGAATGCCGGAATGGCTGTGGCTTATTTATATGCTTTTCGGTAAAATTCCACTTCAACAAAACGCACACTTTCAAAAATTTCAGTCAAAATGTCCTCTTTTTTTTTTTTTTTTTTTTTTTTTTTTTTCACTAAAATGTTTGCAAAAAAATAAGTAGGGATTCTCACCGAATATATGTTTGTTATTCCATTCCGTTTTTTAAAATTGTTTTTGAATTATGTAGGGTGTAAATTCTAAAAATATTTTTGTTAAATTAAAATATGTATAATATGATGTAATATAAATTATATGATATTATAAAATAATCATTATACCAAATTTATAACATAAAATATGTTCCTAGATTAATTAATAATAGTTTATATTTAATTTAATATTTAGTTGGTGACTTTTAATTTTATGATTTAAAAAAAAATAAAATAAGAATTAGTTAAATTGTCAAATTCGCGTGCAAATTGTCAAATCCGCCCTCACTCAATTCACGTAAACTTATGCATGCGGCACCTTAGGTGTAAGGACAGACCATAGGAGAATTTCTAGTACATCGGTAGTATGAAATTTTTTCATACCACTACCTTTAAATGAATGACACGTGCCAAAATGATTTAAAAAAATAATATATTTAATAGAGTGGCTCCAGTCAAACCACTATTTTGCCACGTGTCATTCATTTGAAGACAGTGGTATGGAAAAATTTCATATCGTATTAGAAATTCTCCCGAGGACCATCTATTATTTAGGGAGAATTTCTAATACATCCGTGGTATGGAAAAACTTCATACCACTACATTTATTTAAATAAATGACACGTGCCGAAATAGTTGTTTAACTGGACCCACTCTATTAAATATATTATTTTTTTTAACTATTTCGAAACGTGTCATTCATTTAAAAATTTTTCATACCATCCATATACTAGAAATTCTCCCTATTATTTATCTCTCTCCCTATTTTGTTATGTTTGTTATGACCTTTCCATAGTGTGTATAACACCTTTCAATAGGTGGTTTTACCTTTTCAATATTTTGTCTTTATTATCTCATCATCTTTTTTGTAAGTATACATTGTATATATAAGTGGTTAGGGTTTATAGACTCATCACTAATTTGACAATTCATAATAGCAAATACCTATTGTGGCAATTTCTTGCTTTTGTCTTTTCATTTATTTGCTATAAACATTGTTGTTTTCAATTTTCCTCCATTAAAAGGGATCCTACCAACTTTTTCCTATGACAAACTCTTGCCGGTACCATCATCAGAAGTTATCAATTGAAAGGTCATCTTACCGACACATAACCATGCCCAAATCAGTACATAACTTCAACTGAAAATTTGCAAAATGAAGGATTCGGAGAATGGTCAAGCACTGATTCACCAGTTGCAAATCGCTCAATCATGAATATACCAAATGGATCACTCTAGATCAACTTTTGCTTGGATGGCTCTACAATTCTATGACCCGGAGATTGCAATGCAAGTCATGGGGTTTTATACATCCAAAATTTTTGGGAGGCTGACAATAAATAATTTGACATTCATTCCAGAAAGATCGATTATCTAAAATGAATGTTCCAATCCAACAAACCCGCAAAGGTGCTTTAAAAATGGGTGACTATTTAACTACCGTGAAAAAAAATATTTTAATGGTTGTTGCATGATTTATTGCATACAACAAGTGTGTCAAGTTTAATATAATGGTTTAAGTAAAAAGTATCGTCATACTAAACAAAAACAACAAATTTTATTTAGACTAAAAAGACTTTGAGATTTAGTGAAAATTAATGGGAAACCCTTTGAAGAAAATAACCTACCTAATTAATTTCATCGAGTAGATTCATGTTTAATTAATCTATTAGTCCAAGAACCATAACTGACTCTCTAGAGCCCAATTAATTTTTTTTTTTTTTTTTTATAAAACTAACATGTATGTCTAGTTTTTAATAAAAAAGAAATGTGTGCTATAAAAAAAAATGCATTACACAACTTCTATTAACGACCTCTAAGAGAATTTTTCATATTTATGCAAAAATTTACAAATAGTCATGTGTTCGAGTTCTACTCTAAACTCTACGTTTTCAAGCTATAATTTAAACAAGCAACAATTTATACTTTGGCCAGAATAATAAAAGCATTAAACAAACAAACACATGAACAACCGTTGCAATATGAAGAACTTAGATTAATCAAACATGAAAACTAAAACGATTACATCAATCCCTAAGTAAGAGTCTAGCTACTCATAATCACTAAAACAATACTTAGACAAAATTTATAATTCATAAAACAATGCAATAAAATCAAAGGTAAAGGAGAAAAACTTTTGTAGCGTGTCAAGCCTCGTTTCCGATGTGATCTGCACGTTTCCGAGCCTCTAAATCTCGTTGTTAGCTCTCTAGAGTGTCCCTTAACCTCTCCAATGAGTGTATTTCGAAAATAGGGTTCAAATCTTCCAAAGTTGGCTTCCCCTTAATCAGATTAGGAAGAGAAATATTTATAGAAAAATCAGGGTAGCATCTCGATGCTGCCTCAAAAAAATGCGTGAATCATTTTTGGAAAGTCAGCGTCGAGATGCTATAGCTTATGGATATTTTTTAAAAACGCTACAGGTATATATTTTTTAAAAAACTACCATTAGTTTTATAGTTTATGGATATTTTATAGAACATATTTTGAACAATTAGTCAAATAATTTGCTACCTAACACATATACGAAGAAAATATAAAATACTCTGTTTTTATTGAATTTCCTTATTATCAGGTTGGTTTAACAACATCAACAATTGAATAATTTTTTTTTAAAACTAACTGATTTTAAGGGAAAAAAAAAAAAAAACTCTAATTTCATTTTTCATTGAAGTTTCATTACTTCCATACTTCACAAATGTTGTATATCCATTAGAATGATTTTAGGTAAAAATATTATTTTAGTAAGTGTACTTTAGGCTCATCAACTTGATTAATGTCGGTTCTAAATTTAGCGTGAAATCTTAAAATTAGTCTTTATTATTAGTTCAATTTTCTGATGTCCAAATTTAATCAATATACTTTCAATAAATATTAAAATTAGTCTTTATTATTAGTTCAATTTGATTATTAAAAAGAAGAAGATTTTTTTTTTTTTTTTGTATGCAACAAATGAGTATGGTGATTTAAACCTATGAGAGAGTTAGGGCCACTTTGAAATTGTGGTGGAGTAAAATTAGGCCCGTTTGGGATTACGGTGTAAACATAAAAAATCAATTTTAACAAAATCTTAACCGTTTTTGTTGTTTGGTAAAACAGATTTTTTTAAAATTTATATAAAATCACTTTCTAAATTATTTTCGTCACCACTTATATCCTTCTGCATCCTTCCTTTTTTCATGCAACTAATTTCTCCTCTCGAGTGTGTTGGAGACTAGTTGAGTTTTATATGAAGTTACATAACAACATCAAAATTATTTCAAAGTTGTTTTTTTTTTGTTGGTCACTCAAAATTTATATTAAATTTGTTTTAGATACATGTGACAATTTTTTTTCCTAACCTTTTATCATATAAATCTTCTAATTTAAACTATAAAAATTATAAATAATTAAATTATAATCATTCATATATTAAATATTAACCTATAAATAATTATTCTCTAAAAAAACATATAAATAACTAAAATAGCATGTCTATTTTGGTCTTTACGGTCAAACCACAACAATTTTATTTGAACTTACCAAACGCTGTCATGGGCTTCTAAATTGAAATTTACCAAACATTAATCAGCTTCATATGACATCTGATTTTTCTAAAAGCAAAGCTGACAGCAATTATTTTAAAAGCTATCGCAATCTCAAATAGAGCCTTAGTCTTCACGTCTTTTAAAATCTAATCAATCCTAACTTTTAAAATTAAATTTCTCAAGAATTTGTTGTCTATTTTAACCAACTTTTAAAATAATTATCTTATAATAATTTAGATATATATAAATATATATATATATATATATTTTTTTTGACAACATGTTGGGAAGGGAGATTGAACTTGAACCTAAGAAATCATGGTCACATACATCATGCCGTTGAGGTATGCTCTTGTTGGCAATAAGAATTTAGATATTAAGTGACAATAAATTAAAATAATAATAATAATAATAATATGTTTGTCATTATAGCTAAATCACACCGATTTTCGTTCGAATTTACCAAACATTATAACTTTTTCGTGTTTGAAATTGAAATTTATCAAACACTACTTCTTGGACAACTGATTTATCTAAAAACACAGTTGTCAACAATTCTTTTAAAAGATATAACAATCTCAAACAAAGTCAAGTCAATTAACCAATTAATGTTGCTCACTTTGACATTTTAATTTAACTAGTAAGATACACGTGCGATGCACGTGGAATCATGTAGTTTTAATTTTTTTATTATTATTTTTAATCTTACCCTAAAAATTAATGTAAATATACTGATGCAATGATATATGAGAAAACTGGTATGAATTCTTTACATAAAAGTCAAGAGGCATGTATCATTTCTTATACCTTATAACTTAATTAAACTAATACTAAATTCTAAACTTTAAATAGGAAAATAAAACTCTAATTCTTAAATTCTAAAAATTGGGAGCCAAATAAACCCTAAATTTGAAACTCATATTAATAAATATATAGTATTTGAAATTTTATTTTACTTTCATGTTATGGGGTAGTTTTTTTTTTTCTTCCCCCTCTTTCTCGCTCTTTATTAATTCTCGATCCTTCTTTCGTCTTCCTTTTTTTTTTATTCAACTTCATAATTAATGAGCAATTTTTATGTATATTTTTTTTATTAGTGATACCAGATTTCGAGTGATTTGAGAGAAATGGTTGTTTGGATTATTAATAATTAAATTAAACGTATCATTAAAATAATACAAAAGAAAAATTTAAAAAAAAAATTAAAAATGATGATTGAAAACTCTAGTTAAACTCGTAGTCTTCGTACCCCTCCATCACCTTTCCGGCGACTAAAAGTCGAGGAGTAGAATCATTTTTCTTCTCTGATTCTATATATTAACATGTTTACAAAAAAACAATATCATTGAGCATATGCAAACAAACACAAATTCTTCTTCATTGATGTTGTGATGGCCTCTTACAAAGTTTGTTTCCTACATTTTATAGCAAACGACATAAATCACTTGAAGAAAAAAACAAACCGTTTGCATAGTTACCTCACTTTCAGAGTGCACCCGCTTCTTCAAATAGCTTACGTCTACTATTCTTTTTCATCTTCATCATCTAACAATGTTTTGTTTGTGTCCGAATCACCAATATATAACATCATTTTATCTCGCAAAGAGAAGAAAAAAAACAAACAACTTCCTTTTTTTTGCAATATGTTTTTTTTCTTCCAAATGCATTATGCATTTTCATCAATTGCCCCCTCCTTGCTTAAGACATTTTTTTATGCTATTTCATATCATATGTGCAATGCACATAAGAAGCTTATTAGCACAATGTGAATTTGATCATACTACTATCTGAATATGTAAGAATAACATTTAAGAAAACAAAAATAATAATTACAAATCATTTGTTTTTTTAAAGGACAGAATAGAAAAATGATATTCTCTCACTAAAATTATTTTTTTTAAAAGGTCAAATTGGTGTTGCTCTTCCGTTCATTGTTTCTTCACCCATGTGCCCTAAAATCAAAAGAACACAACAAACCTCGTTAGAAATAAACCAAACAAAACAAAAACTTCGATTATTTTTTGTTAAAAAAAAATAGGTAAAAAAACAAAAGAAAATGTATTGTTTGATTGATTAAAAAATCTCAAAAAATATTTACTCATTTTGCATTAATTTTCTAAGAATTTTGAATGGTTCTAACCAGTTTGGAAAGTTGAATGGATAACTTGTTAAATTTATAATTAATTGTATTGTAATAGATGATGAGAATAAAAAAGAGAAAAAAGGTTGAAAGAGAGAGGAAATATTAAAAAGGCAAATGCAAATACTAATGAATGAGTTAATACGACATTAAATTTACTTTTCATTAAACCATTAAAAACGAAAAATTGCCATCAATGGAGGAGTCAATAATTAAATTAAAAAATAAAAAACGTAAAAAATATTTATCAAATAAAAAAAGATATAAAAATAATATTTAGACCAAATTGCCATCAATGAATTAAGATTTATCATTTTAAAATAAGAGGCATATTCACGCCATCTAAATAAGACATTGTTGATACATACTACTATAAAAAATATGTAAGAAAATAATTACTAATCATTTGTTTTTGTAAAGGACATAATAGAATAATGATATTCTCTCACCAAAATTATTCTTTTAAAGGTAAATTACGCATTCATATATTGACGTTGGGTTCCTTGTTTCTTCACCCATGTGTCCTTAAACCAAAAGAACACAACAAAACTGGTTAGAAATAAATCAAATAAAATAAAAACTTCAATTATTTTTTGTTCAAAGAAAAAAAGCAAATTGCCACCAATGGAGGAGACAATAATTAAATTAAAAAAAAAATTAACAAATAAAAAAAAACGTAAAAAATATTATTTATACCAAATTGCCACCAAGGAATTAAGATTTATTGTTTGAAGAAATAATAAGTGGATAATATGTGCTATGCCCATACAAATTATCATTTTAAAATAAGAGGCATATTCGCACAATGTAAATAAGACATTGTTGATACATACCACTATTCTTTTTAAAGTAATTACACAATCAGTATAGTATTGATGTTACTCTTTTGTTCCCTTGTTTCTTCACCTATGTGCCCTAAAACCAAAAGAACACAACAAACCTCATTAGAAATAAATCATAAAACAAAAACTTCAATTATTTTTTGTTCAAAGAATTTGGGTGAAGAAACAAAAGAAGATGTTTTGTTTGATTGATTAAAAAATTTCAACAAATATTTATACTTTTTGTTGAGAATTTAATAAGTCATTTGCATTAAATTTGACAAATTCACCATCACCATTTACAAGCAATGAATAAGGGTTAAATTGTTAAGATTTTTTGAACGGTTCTAATAAGCTTGGAAAGTTGAATGAACAACTTTTTAATTTATAATTAATTGTATTGTAACAATTCAAGGAGACGAAAAGAAAAAAAAAATGTTGAAAGAGTGAAAATAGCAAACTTAATGAATGAGTTAATAAAGACATTAATTTCCTTAAAGGAACTCCTAATTAAATTAACAAATAAAAAACATAAAAAAAAATCATTTAATTAAAGACCAAATTGTCACCCATGAGATAGCGATGAGGATTTAAACGAAGGAAAAATGGGGAGAAAAAATTTCTCCCCCTTTTAGATATAATAAGATGATAAAGGTACTAATAATGGTATAGTTACCGTATCCCTTTATCATTGAGTGTTGGGATTTTCTATCCTACCAACTTATCTTCTTTCACACTTATTTTTTAGTTCAACAATCATGAGTGAATATCGAACCATCAACTTTTGAGATGTTAATTGTGCGTCATCAGGTACTAAAATCAACTTCTTCACACTTAAATTACATACATTACATCCTCATAAATGCATCCTCATCTTTAATTGTATTGTTCAATCTGTTTTCGATCTAATTAATTTCTTCTTCTGCAAACTCCCTCTCCATTTTTAATGCCAAAAAACAAATAACGCAAACTCATAACAAAAAGAAAACAAACATTCTTCATCCATCATGGAACAACATCACTCCTTGTGCACTCAACAATGGCGTCTACCAATTCTTCCTCTTCCACCTTCGACGAGCTCAAGTGGGTCATTCAAATTCGCCGAACTCTTGACGAAGAACTCGATGACGACGATG
Source organism: Herpetospermum pedunculosum (assembly GCA_028017165.1). Taxonomy (NCBI): domain Eukaryota; kingdom Viridiplantae; phylum Streptophyta; class Magnoliopsida; order Cucurbitales; family Cucurbitaceae; genus Herpetospermum; species Herpetospermum pedunculosum. Next base: position 16,706,475 of record CM051523.1, read on the forward strand.
GGGTTCCAGTAGCAATCTTCAAGGTCCCTAAATCGCTAATGGCATCTGATCCAGATTCATACACTCCGCAATTGGTTGCGTTGGGTCCGTACCATTATTGGCGGTCGGAGCTCCATGAGATGGATAGATTCAAGCTCTCTGCTGCAAAAAGAGCTAAGAAATTCAGCTCTAGAGACCTCCAATTTCACGATATCGTTGAACAATTGATGAAGCTCGAGCAGAAGATTCGAGCGTGTTACCATGGTTATTTGGATTTTAATGGCGAAACTTTAGCCTGGATGATGGCCATTGACGCCTCTTTCTTGCTCGAGTTTCTCCATGTATACGCCGGAAAATTGAAGACTCTCCGACGAGTAACTTCGAGAATGTCGCATTTGATGGATTACGCCGGGACGAAGCCGGCGCATAACGCCGTTCAGAGAGACATAATCATGCTCGAAAATCAGATTCCGTTGTTCGTATTGAGGAAGATGATGGAATTCCAATCTGAATCCTCTGAACAATCCGATGAGATTTTTCTCTCCATGTTGATCGGTTTGTTCACAGAGCTTTCTCCATTCAACATCACAGACGAAATTCCAGAGATTCAAATTTCAGATTGCCCTCATTTGCTCGACTTCTTGTACCAAATGATCACTCCCAAATCGAAAGAATCATCAGAAATAATCGAAATCCCTAACGAAATCGAACAATCTCCCCAAATTTTGAGTTGTACACACCGATCCATGCAATTCCTCTCGGAATCAATCAAACGTCTAATTCGTTTCACAAAGCGAGCAATCCAATCCCAACCTGTGAAGACGATCGCTCGAATGCCATGGACGATCCTCTCCACGATCCCAGCATTCGCCATCTTAAAACAACCCGCAGAGATTATATTCTTCAGAGAGCAACAACAACAAGAAGGAAAAGAAACAGAATCTCAAAACCTTAATTCAAATCCAAACGCGAACAGACCGCCATTAACGGAGGAAATAACAATACCTTCCGTTTCCGATCTCTCAAAAGCCGGAATCCGCTTCTCACCCTCCCACGGCGGAATCTCAACGATCACCTTCGACGCCAAAATCGCAACGTTGTACCTTCCGACGACGAGGCTAGATCTAAACACACAAGCGACGCTGAGAAACCTAGTCGCATACGAAGCATCGAGCGGATTAGGGCCGCTGGTTTTCACACGATACACGGAATTGATGAACGGAATCGTGGATTCCGACGAGGATGTTAGATTGCTGAGAGAAGGAGGGGTGATTCTGAACCATCTGAAGAGCGACGAAGAGGCTGCAGCGATGTGGAATGGGATGAGCAAATCGATTAGATTGAGCAGAGTTTTGGAATTGGACAAGGTGATTGAAGAGGTGAATGAGTATTACGATGGATTGTGGAGAGTGAAAATGAGAAGATTTGTGAAGGAACATGTTTATAGTTCTTGGCCTTTGCTTGCTCTAATGGTCGTCGCTTGGGTTCTATTCTTGATCGCTCTGCAAGCTTTTTGCTCTTTGTTTGGTTGCTTTCGCGCCATTCATCCCTAGGCTCTTCAAATTTTGGTTTTCAAATTTGAGAAAAGGAATGGAAGAAAAACACACAATGTTTTAGGGTTTAGGGTTTAGGATTTTTCAATTTAATAATTATAAAATGGGTGATTCGTTGGGACTCGAGGCTCCTTAGGTGGCTGTTTTTTAATAATATTGTATTTTTTAAAACTTTTTATAAAAATATCGTAGGTTTGAAACTTTTTAAAAAAAATATAGTTGTTTTACAAAAGACGACCTCTACACCCGAGCAAAGGTCGTCTTTTGAAAAGACGATCTTGCACCACGTGGATGAATGTCGTCTTTTGAAAAGACGATCTTGCACCACGTGGATGAATGTCGTCTTTTGAAAAGACGATCTTGCTCCACAGGGATCCTTCATAACATCTACGTTACTTTTATTAAAAAAAAATTATATCTTTTTAACCATATATTCAAAATTTTCAAAAAATGTATGGTTGGAAAGCTAGCCGAGAGAGCTTCAATTTGATTTCTGGCTTCACTATTTTTGGAGTTGTGTATAAAAAGATAAAGATCATTGAAGTTGAACTATAGTTCTGCAAATTTCAAAACTGACGATTCTCTGAGGAGTGCATTAAAAAATTGATATTTTTTTACCTAGATATTCAAAAACTTAAAAAAGGGTATCGTTTGAAAGCTAACACAGAGAGTCTAAATTTGATACCTGATTTCACTATTTTTGGAGTTGTGTATCAAAAGATATATATCGTCAAATTTATGAAAACTTCACTAAAACCAGAACTGAAGATATGACTGAAAACTTCAAAATTGTAGCTAAACTTTGACGATCTGTATCTTTTAATAAACAACTCTAAAAATAGTGAAAATAGATATCAAATTGAAGCTCTCTGTGTAAACTTTTCAACCGTATCTTTTTCGAAATTTTTGAATATTTGGGTAAAAAGATATCAATTTTTGAATGCACCCAAGAATCTTCAGTTCTGAAATTTGCAGAACTATAGTCCAACTTCGATGGTCTTTATCTTTTAATATACAACTTCAAAAATAGTGAAACTAGATATCAAATTGAAGATTTCTCTGTTAGCTTTCCAACCATATCTTTTTTGAAAATTTTGAATATCTGGTTAAAAAGATATCATTTTTTTTTTAATAAAAGTAACGTAGATGCCATGAAGGTCGTCTTTTCAAAAGACAACCTTTGCTCGGGTGTAGAGGTCGTCTTTTGAAAAGACGATCTCCCTTTAAAACAACAATATTTTTAAAAATAGATTCAAACCTCCAATATTTTTATAAAAAGTTTTAAAAAATACAATATTATTAAAAAAACAGCCCTTTTTAGGTACTCCAAGGATTAATTGATATAGCGACGGAATAGTTCACCATCTTGATGTTGACTAGTGTTTCTTGGCACTAGTGGACTCACTCATATTTTAGAAATTGTTGACGAAAAATATCAATATCTATGTCAACTTCAAGTTTTTGTTGATGTTATTCGTGCCTTGAGATGTTAATTGTGCGTCATCAGGTGCTAAAATCGGCTTCTAAACACTTAAATTACATACATTACATCCTCATAAATGCATCATCGTCTTTAATCGTATTGTTCAATCTGTTTCTGATCGCCCTCTAATTAATTTCTTCTTCTGCAAACTCCCTCTCCACTTTTAATGCCAAAAAACAAATAACGCAAACTCATAACAAAAAGAAAACAAACCTTCTTCATCCATCATGGAACAACATCACTCCTTGTGCACTCGACAATGGCGTCCACCAATTCTTCCTCTTCCACCTTCAACGAGCTCAAGTGGGTCATTCAAATTCTATGAACCCTTGACGAAGAACTCGATGACGAGGATGGGATTCCAGTAGAAATCTTCAAGGTCCCTAAATCGCTAATGGCATCTGATCCAGATTCATACACTCCACAATTGGTTGCGTTGGGTCCGTACCATTGTTGGCGGTCGGAGCTCCATGAGAGGGATAGATTCAAGCTCTCTGCTGCAAAAAGAGCTAAGAAATTCAGCTCTAGAGACCTCCAATTTCACTATATCGTTAAACAATTGATGAAGCTCGATCAGAAGATTCGAGCGTGTTACCATGGTTATTTGGATTTTAATGGCAAAACTTTAGCCTGGATGATGGCCATTGACGCCTCTTTCTTGCTCGAGTTTCTCCATGTCTACGCCGGAAAATTGAAGACTCTCCGGCGAGTAACTTCGAGAATGTCGCATTTGATGGATTACGCCGGGACGAAGCCGGCGCATAACGCCGTTCAGAGAGACATAATCATGCTCGAAAATCAGATTCCGTTGTTCGTATTGAGGAAGATGATGGAATTCCAATCCGAATCCTCTGAACAATCCGATGAGATTTTTCTCTCCATGTTGATCGGATTGTTCACAGAGCTTTCTCCATTCAACATCACAGACGAAGTTCCAGAGATTCAAATTTCAGATTGCCCTCATTTGCTCGACTTCTTGTACCAAATGATCACTCTCAAATCGAAAGAATCATCAGAAATAATCGAAATCCCTAACGAAATCGAACAATCTCCCCAAATTTTGAGTTGTACACACCGATCCATGCAATTCCTCTCGAAATCAATCAATCGTTTAGTTCGTTTCACAAAGCGAGCAATCCAATCCCAACCTGTGAAGACGATCGCTCGAATTCCATGGACGATCCTCTCCACGATCCCAGCATTCGCCATCTTAAAACAAACTGCAGATATTATATTCTTCAGAGAGCAACAACAACAAGAAGCAAAAGAAACAAAATCTCAAAACCCTAACTCAAATCCATACGCGAACAGAACGCCATTAACGGAGGAAATAATAATACCTTTCGTTTTCGAGCTCTCAAAAGCTGGAATCCGCTTCTCACCCTCCCACGGCGGAATCTCAACGATCACCTTCGACGCCAAAATCGCAACGTTGTACCTTCCGACGGCGAGGCTAGATCTAAACACACAAGCGACGTTGAGAAACCTAGTCGCATACGAAGCATAAAGCGGATTAGGGCTACTGGTTTTCACACGCTACACGAAATTGATGAACGGAATCGTGGATTCCGACGAGGATGTGAGATTGCCGAGAGAAGGAGGGGTGATTCTGAACCATTTGAAGAGAGACGAAGAGGCTACAACGATGTGGAATGGGATGAACAAATCGATCAGATTGAGCAGAGTTTTGGAATTGGACAAGGTGATTGAAGAGGTGAATGAGTACTACGATGGATTGTGTAGAGTGAAAATGAGAAGATTTGTGAAGGAACATGTTTATAGTTCTTGGTTTTTCAATTATAAAATGGGTGATTTCCAAGGATTAATTGATATAGAGGCGGAATAGTTCACCATCTTGATGTTTTTTTTTTGCAACGGTATTTTAATTAAAGCGAGGATTGAACCCATGACCTCATAGTCACGGGCACAACCTTATGCCAACTGAGCTATGCTCGGTTTGGCTTCACCATCTTGATGTTGACTAGTGTTTCTTGGCACTAGTGGACTCACTCATATTTTAGAAATTGTTGACGAAAAATATTGATATCTAAGTCAACTTCAAGTTTTTGTTGATGTTATTCGTGCAAAATAATGTTTCGACATAATTGATTGTTTCATTCGAAATTGCAACTCATTGCGCGACCTTGTTTGTCATTAAAACGATCTAAATTATCATAAATTTGGATTGAATAACACTGAAGCAATGTTTTGTTTTGTTTTTTTTTTTTTTTTTTTTTGCAAATGTATTTAATTAAAGTGGAGTGGGGGATTAGTTCCCGGACTCTCGACACAACTTTATGTCAATAGAGATATGCTCAGTTTGAAGTAATACAAATACTTAGGTACTTGTTAAGTGATATTTTGACGTATTAAAGCAAGGTGTTTTTAGAGTTTTAATTGAGTAAGAAGTCGTTTTATCTCTTGTTTCTATCTAATTGTTGCTTATTTTGCGTGTAGGTGAAGAAAGAAGGAAGTTAGATGAAGATCGGAAATAAGAGTGAAAAAGAGGGCAAAAGCAGCTGGAAATTGATGGAAAAGGCCTAGCGCCTAGGCGCTGCCTTACGGCGCCTAGGCGCCGATGAGAAGAAATGGTCAGTAGCTGTAGCGCCTAGGCGCTGCCTTTCGGCGCCTAGGCGCTGATGAGAAGAATCGGACAGAAGGTATAGCGCCTAGGCGCTGCCTTTCAGCGCCTAGGCGCCCAAACGTAAAAATTGGGCAGAAGGTATAGCGCCGAGGCGCTGCATCTCAGCGCCTAGGCGCTACGAAGGCTGAAGCTGCGATCCCCCTGGCGCCGAGGCGCTGCCTTTCAGCGCCTAGGCGCTACGAAGTCTGAAGCGATGATCCTTCCTAGCGCTGAGGCGCTGTAACTGAGCGCCTAGGTGCTGCGACGGAAATTGACCTAAATTTATAAGGGGGTCGGTTACTATTTGGAGGCAAGCAGAGCGTGGACGAGGAACGAAGTGACGAAAGAGAGCGGAGAGAGCAGATCTTGATATCCGAGTATCCAAACGAAGCGAGAGCTACGCTAGAGAGATCGAGGATTCATCGTAGCTCGTTTCTTTTCATCTATTTCTTCCTTCATTTCTCTTGTAACGATTATGTTTCCGAACATGAATATTGTTGAGATTTTCTCCATGAACTAACTTTTCTATCTAGAGTATTGATGTAGTCGTTGTTGAATTCTATTTCTTATTGATCAATAGTTAAGAGCTTGATTCCTTGTTCGATTGTGAAAATTCTTATATGCTTACTAAGTACATGTTAGGATTTGGCCAGTCTTAGTGTGAGATTTTATCAATGCGTTGAAGTCGATAGACAATTCTCATTGACGAACCTTAATTATTTTCCCTAACTTATATGAGAGATAGACATATCCTTGTAGGTTTTGTGGCATGATTTAGTTCTACAGTCTTAATAGTTGAAGTGTTCTGATTGTCATAGAGATATAGGCAATTGTCATTTTAACAAATATTGTTATTACTCGAGAGAGTAACAAGTCTTATGAGTAGAACTTGTCAACAATCATAGGGTCAAACGTTTATAACTAGAGATTAATAAGGAATAGGATGAGACAACGATGAAATCTTTGCTCTAGAACCTCTATCATCTACACAAGTATAATTATTTCGTTTAGTTTTCTGCATCATTTTAATTACTCAAGTCAATAGCATATTTAATTTTCGTACAACTCTGATAATTGATTGCTCAGATAAAACTAAGGTTTAGAATTCTGGTAATTAGTAACTTTCATTCCCTGTGGAGAACGATAATCATACTTACATTACTATATTACTTGGAACGATTCGTACACTTGCGATTTCGGACAACAGTACTAAGTGGGTTGCACCTAGCCAAACAAACGCGACCTAACCGCAAATTACCATGTAGCTACACACATTTTTTTTTTTTTTAAAAAAACTTGTTTTTATTTTTTTAAATTTGATTAAGAATTCTAATGTTTGATGGAGAACAAAATTGTAAAGAAATGGTGAGAAAACAAACTAAATTTTAAAAAACTAAATGATTATCAAATAGACCATAAATTACAAGCTTTTTTTCTTCTTCTTAATTTGACTTGGAATTCAAATGATTCACCCAGAAATTGTATAAATTATAATAAATAAATTGAAAAGAAAAAACATATAAATCTAAAAATGACATTGTTATCAAATATAGCCTAAACTTTCAAAATTGAAATAATTTGGACTTCTTTAAATATGAGGATTAGAGTTTAAGGTTGGAATCAAGCTCCACGTGTGTGCGAATTAGGAAAAAAAATTCGAGGAGACCACCACATTGTGCTTGTGGGGGTCACTTTTGTATGATTGGATGTATGAAATAAAAATTAAAAAAAATACTTCGATTTTGTATCCAATGGTTATTACGAGCATATATATAATATATATATATATATATTAAGATTTAAACCTTAGACCACATCTACTCTCCTCCAAACGTCAATGGTAATTCTGGCACATAGATCGATTACGTTTGATAACTTTTAGTGTGGGCCTTACTTCAAAATATGTAATCTCATTACTCCATCTCTATCACCTCCTTGTATTTTTTTTTTCCTTCATGTTTGCTCATTTCTCTCTCTTCCTTGAAATGACAAAGAAGCCATGGTCATCTCTTCATTTTCTTTTTCCTTTCTTCTTCTCCCCTCCTCGCCAACCTCGTCCCACCTCATTCCGGCCTGCCGCCGCCGCCCATACATTAGAGTTTTTTTTTTTTAAAAAAAAAATGAATTTTCTTAGTAATGAGTTTTTTTTTTCTTTCTCTTTGTGAGTTTTTTTTTTCTTCCAGCAAATTCTTTTACGCCTCCTCGCCAATCTCATTTCTATTTTTTTTCTCAAAAGAAAAACTCATTACTTTATCTTGAAAAACTTGAAAATTGGGAGTTGTTTGTCTATTAGGAAGAAACATAAATGGGTTAATGGAGGAGGGAATAGATTGAAGCTCCCATGAGGAAAAACGAAGGGAAGTGAGGATGCTGCAGGTTGGAAAATGGGTCGAGTATCCACACGAGTATGCTAATGTCGAGACAACGAGTCTACACACAATTTAAGCGAAAGAGTATTATGGGAAACTCATGAATGATTCTGTGCAAGTAAACATTATCAAAGTAATTCAGATTACTTTTGAATTAGTTTAAGTAAACGCCATAAACCGATTTTCATTGAAGCTTTAGGGTAAACATGGCCTAAATATTAATATAATAATTAAAAAATTAAAAAATTAAAAAAAAATTATGTGTGTGTAGCACACGACCAGAAGGGCGCGTGGAAAAGTTCATTTAATTCCGGCCCATGCCCATCCCACGGCTATTATACGCACTACTTAAACCCAACCAGTTATTAATCGGAATCCCACGCAAACAATGACCTATTTACTTTAGGCTAAAGTTTAACAACAGTTATTACAAAATTACCCTCACACTTTCACTTAATTACATCCCTATCCTTACTTTCCCCTATAAATACCTCCTATCACATCTTTTTCGGCGTTTTGCTCATTTCCCGCATTCAAACAAATTTTGGCGCCTCCTGAAAATATCAAACGCTCCTTCGTCTCTAACCTTTTTCCCTCTTCTCTGAAACCACTGCCTGCAAATCCATGGCTTCCTCTTCCGGCGCCAAATATCGGCAATCGACCAAATCATTTCCCTCGCGAGGCTACGTTTCTTCTCCGTCGGCTTTCGCCTCGTCGAGTTCCACATTCTCCACCCGCTCGTCGACTTTTCTGTCTCGATCGTCGTCTCCGAAGCATGCCATGGTGTATGGAAGATCTTCCTCCTCTTCTTCGTCGTCGTCGGCGGCGGCAACGTCGTCTGTGAGGTTTCAGATAGATCGGAGATCGGCATCGCCAGGCCGTTCGATTTCAGTTAAGAAGAAGAAGAAAACGTCGTGTATGTGTTCTCCGACGACGCATCCAGGTTCGTTCAGATGTTCACTCCACAAGAATTCTGGCGGCCAGATCCAGAACGGATTATTGTTCCGATCGAGCAGCAGCGCGTTGAATTGCCGGAGATCGGCAATGAAGAACTCGCTGGTGAGAATCGGAGGCGTAGAAGGAGCGGATCTTGTGAAAAGAGCTTTGTCGGCTTTGATTAGGCCTTCTTCGAATCAGCAACGGCGGCGATCGGCGTTTCAGCCAAGGCCTAGCCGGCTATCAGTCATGACAAAAGCAGAGGATTAGCGGAACAATTTCCAACGCTAATTAATCATTCTTTTTTAAACTGATTTTTTTTGTCCATAGCGACCGCCAGACTCACCAAACGAACTGTTTACTGTATATTAATCACTATTTAAGATTAATCAAGACTTAATTAATTTGCTGAGTCAATACAGGAATTTTCTTTTACTCTGTGTGTGTGATTTTAAAAGTTATGAGGTAGGAAATTTGAATACAACAGATCAGATTTGAATGGACCAACATTTAATATTTTATCACTAATTTATTTTTTCTTATATTATATATATTTTTTTTTACAACAATTTTTCTTATATTATTAGATACCATACTACTTAACCGTTTGATGTTTAGTATTTATGAATGTTTGAATTTTTTTAGTATTCCATTATGAAATATATATATATATATATATATATTTTTTTTATGTTAGTATTAAATTCATGAGCTTTTATTAATAAAAAAACACAACATGTCAATAATTTAGCTAAATGAAAAATTGCTTATTAATTTTTTGTAATTTATATTGACTAATTTAATTATGTAAAAAATTACAAACTTAAAAACAAAATACAGTTGGATAGTTTTTTAAAATGACTACCTCAAAAATAAAAAAATATATATTTTATTTTGATGTGATTATGTTTAAATTTCTCACATTTCTTCCCTTTTAAATGATTAGTTTGTGAATTAAATACTTCTAAATATGGTTAATTTAAAATTAAATACTATTTATTTTAGTAAGTTTTTTTTTAAAAAAAATAATTTAATTAATGGTGGGTATTGAACTCATTACTTTTTAGTAATGACACAATCTTATGTCAATTGAAGTATGACTATTATATTAAATTTAATTTAGTACTTGTAATTCAAATTCAAATCAATATCACTTACTTTTTCAATAAATATTTGTTTAAGTCAATCTTTAAATATAGATTTTTTTTTCTTTTCAAATTATTCTTTTAATTTCTAAAAGTTGATAACTATTTTAATTTTTGGTTTTTGACTTTTATGTTTTATGTTTTTTGATAATTGATTTTGTTAAAAAAAAAAAACTGTTGTATGATAATTGTGTTTTTATTTTTTATTTTTTGTTTTTAATTTTTTATTTTATGCTTTCTATAAAATGAATAATAGTAAACTAAATTTATAATACTATTATAATATATATACATGCTAAAATCGACTCAAATGGTTTCCAAAGTTGAACATTACAAATGTTCTATATATATTTTGTTAAGATATTTTTTTAAACCATTAATTTGAAGTTCAAGAATTAAAATGAAAATTTTAAAAGTCTAAAGGGTACAAAGATATTTTAGATAATTTAGTCTATTTTAAAAAATAAGGTTTTGTTAAAAAAAAAAAATAATAATAAATAAATGGAAACGCATTGTTCAGAACTTTTTTTTTCTTGTTTATAGTTTTTCTAAAAAAAATTAAAAACGATTTTTAAATTTTAAAAATAAAAAACTGAATTAGTTATCAAACACATCGGTTTTTTAAATTAAGAAAAAAAAAATCAAATTGATTACCAAACAAGTCTCAAATTATCGAGTTTAATTTTTATCTGGCCTCGGGGTTTTCAAAAGAGAGCATTTTAGTTTTTTAGGTTTAAAAAATAGTTTTAAAAGCTCTTCAAATTAAATTAACTAACGAAAAATATTGACAATGATGTTATATGAAATTAACCAGAAACATTACTGTTATGTGGTGATACTCAGGTGGAGTTGCAGGCAAGCATTTGAAGAATAAAATGAAGATGAAGACTAAAAAGGAAGAATAAAAAGGAAAAGAAATAGTTTAAAAAGACAAACTAATAATAATAATTCAAAGAAAAAAATGAAAAAATAGAAAGTGAGGGGACTAGTTAAAAAAAATATTATTATTATAATTTATTTTATTTTATTATGAAAAAAAAATTAAACAAACAACCTCTCTCAATTGTTATAATCGGTATTATAATAATACGTAGGTTATAATATTTCGTGTATAATGAATACTATTTAAGTCAGTATAGTTACTACTTAACTAGTTGAATTATACTCAGGTTGACGAGTGAGTTTTCTTTTGAATACAACAACTTAAATATTTGTTTAGTTATTTATATAAACTAAATTTATTTTAAAAAATAAAATATTATATAAATTTAAATTATATTAAAATAATAGGCAAATGACTTAATATTAATTAAAATATTATTGATATAATACATAATCTCGAGACATACAATACATAAATCCAAAACAAATATAGTTACCCAACATATTATTAAAAACTATTATAAATGGTTATTTCAAAACAAACATAATTATTTAAAATGTCCAAAAACATTTCAATTCCTTAAATTTCAAAAGGGTCCCTCAAAGTGTTTCGTTTACCAATTAAGGGGGCGTTTGGCCCAAGGGGGAGTTGAAGTTGTTTAGTCTGTAGTTCTGAAGTATGTGGTGTGTTTGGAGCCGGAAGTGGTTTAGTTTGAAGTTGTTTTTTTTATTAAGGACTTCTTCCAATTCCAATAAATTCTAAAAATAAAATATTTTATTTTTATTTCATCGACAAATTTCTTTGAAGACAACAAAATAATTTTAATCACAATACTTCACATTCTTTTTTCAATATCATTCACATTAATTATTCATTTTATTTGGATAGTTTTGAAATAAAAGAAAGTTCTACAATATTGTGTTAAATATTACACGTGAATTTGAAAGATTTTAATCAATTAATTTAAGCGGGTCCAAATAAGCTGATGTTTTTATTTATCTCACAGTAAGAATACTACATTTTGAATTTGGTTTAAGTAGCAATTTTGATTGAACAATTAAATTATATTTAAAATAATAAAAATAGGTTGAAATGCATTTTTAGTCATTTTACACATTTAGTTTAAATTGCGTTTTTTTTAAATAATTAAAAATATTGTGGGAGGAAGAGAGTGAAATGTGTTGCCTCGAAAAATGAGACATACTTGAATAATAATTACTGTAGAATCTGGAGAGTTCAATATTAATTAGCGTAGAAGTCTGGAGAGTTAATATTTTTTATTTGAGTTAAACAAGTCCGTGGGTCAAATAGGGAGTTAATTTCTCCTCTCAACTCCTTGTCAAACAACTCTTTGGGCCAAACACGCCCTAAGTGTTGGTCAATTTCAACTCAACTTATATTTAAACAATTGTGAGAATATTTCACCCACCGTACTAAAACATATTATATAACAATAAAGAAGTCAAAAGGGAGCATAAATGAGTGATAATTGAGATGTACTCCATTCTAAAATCAGAGGTTCAGATCTCACCTAACCTATTTGTCGTACTTAAAATATCGAATAAAGAAAAAAAAAAGTTCAACTATCATTCTAATTTGAAAGTCAAACCTCTAATTGTCAAATTCAATAAATATCTCTATTTTGTACGATTCAATAATCATAAAAGACAATTATATATAATAGTAAGTCATCATCTTAAATTTCTTTAAAAGGTAAAATATAGCAAATATAATCACATGTGATATCTCAACACCATCCCTTAAGTTCTTAAGGTCGGAACTCTCCGCTGAACTGACACTTCTCAAGGAAGACCACCACCACCACTGAACTCTCATAATTGGTCGTCGCCCCTCACTTCACCACCAAACTCTCGGTGTCACTTCTCACGGAAGACCACCGCTGAACTCTTAGTAATGTTACTACCGACTCTCGGTAAATTCTCACTTCACTACCGAACTCTCGGTAAATTCTCATTTCAAATTCTCACTTCACTACCGAACTCTCGGTAAATCAATTTTCCACTACCGAACTGTCAGTTTTTTTTTTCACGCAACTGGCGACCTTTCAAAATCAGAGAATTCAAAATCGAAAATAAATGAAAAACATTGTTCACATCACTATTCACCAAAAAAAAAAAAAAAAAAACTTTCGCCTTCTTCTTCACACCTAACGCCAAAAATCGGAAATAACTCCTGAGAAATCGAAAAATACGATCTCCTTCAGATTGTCGCCCCAGTACGTCGCCCGCCGTGCACATCCTCTTCACCCCTACAACCAAAATCGGGTCCTTCTTCTTATTCTTCACACTTAACGCCAACGATCGGACTCGAACCACCTTCGACCTCGCCGCACTCCGCCCCTCAAGAAAGTTGCCACAAATCTCTCGATCTCACACCCACGATCTCACGCCACAAATCTCTCGATCTCACATATCCACGATCTCACGCCACAGATCCCTCGATCCCACGCCACAAACCTCTTAATTTTTTATTTATTTCTCTTTTCGAAATTGGGTGGCGTCGGCGCTCTAGGTTTTTTCTTCTAAATTTGATAGCAAGTCAAATTCAATGAATATCTCTTTAATTTTTCCCATTCAATAATCATAAAAGTAAATTATATATATATATATATAGTAATGAGAATAAATCTCCTCACCGTAAATCTCTCTAAAAGGTCAAATATTCTAAAAGGTCAAATATAGCAAATATAATCATAATCATATAATATCTCACCATTGAGAAATTATACTAAACAAATTATATGGGTAAGAATATAAACATCACATTTTTGTGATAAATATATACTATTTTTCAAAAGTAATTCGTGGTAGAGTGGTGAGTTGTGACAAAAGGTAAAATAAATAAATATATATTTTATCTCTCAAATAAATTGGAAATAAATAAAGGTTGAATACATGCGAAAATATCAATGTTAACACTTTTTTTTTAACAAAAAACAAATGGGAGAGATAATAAACATTAACTTAAATTAAATAAACACATTAGTTGGCTATCTTTGATTTAAAAAATGTATGATTATGACCTTTATTTGGTAGTAAATGCTTCTCACAAGCTTTCATGGTCTCACATCCATTGTAGGACTTTGTCGAGGATTGACATCTACTCCTTAAAAATTGAAGTTCTATTTTTCTAAAAATTATATATATATTTTTTTATGGGATGTTTGCCCTTGGAATGGGTAAAACTTTTTGACATTCTCTTGAAATTTTATGTTTTTTAACCTTTTGTGGTGATAAACAAGTGTCATCTCCCTGTGAAAAGTTATCTGTTCCCTTCGCTTATAACGAGAGAATCACTGTCTCCCCATGATCGTGCTCAGTGAAAAGTTACTGACTTTGTGCACTTGCTTATCACAAGAGTATGTAAAAAAATATAAATTTTAAAAAATTGGGTTAAAAAACCTCACGCACCCCGATGAATGGGTCATCTGTACAAAAACCTCATGTTTAGAGGCTTGTTTTTTAATACGAAGGCAAGAAGTTGGATATCTTGGGTTTGATACCCACGAGCTACCCCTTCCAAACTCATAGTTTTTCTTAAAATAATCTTAGTGTAAATATATATGTTTATTTAGTATTCAATACACATTATTTTGTTAACAAGAACATACGTTCCTTGGCGGAGACATTATTAATTCAACTAAAAGATTAGAGGTTCGAATCTACGCCTACATATAATTTAATTAAGAAAATATATATCTTATTTATTTATTTATTATTATTATTATTATTATTTTTTTTTGACATATTTGCAGTTTACTTAAAAAAAAAAAAAAAAAAAAAAAAAAAAAAAAAAAAAAAAAAAAAAAAAAAGGTATGTTGTACTGTACATGGTATTATTTTTATTTGGACACTTTATTTAATCTATTTATTACCCACTTCTTTTACCATTTTTTTTTTTGTTACTACCTTATTTGTTCAATAGGTATGCAGAGTTGGAGCATAAATTTTCTTAGGGAGGGGCACAGTTTTACCAAATTTGGAGGAGGGTGAAAAAGGAAGTTTTTTTTTTTTCATGGTGGGAGATTAAAATCTATAGAGAAAACTTTATAATTTTAATATTTTTATTTAATTTTTTTTATAGGACTAAGAATATATTTAATTTTTCTTTTAACAAATTTTGTTTGAGTTCAACAATTGTGTGGTAAAGATAGAAGAGAACCATCCAACTTTTGAGACGATAATTAAGAATATTTATGTCACATTCACGACAAATTTTATCCTTATTGCTTTAATTTCATGCTTTTTAATTCTAGCATTTTTATATTCATCAATATTTAAAAATTGACAAATTTTTATTATTATTTATATTTAGGTCAATTTTAATTTAGTGAATTGACAAAAATTAGGGCTCTATAAAATCATGAAACGTGATCACCTATACTTTTCAACATTGTTGTTGACATTGGAGTTTTCTAGATTAAGTGAAAGAAAATGTCTTATTAACTAAGATTATAGGTTATTTTATTTCGAGTTTCCATTTATTTATGATAGGAGATTCGAATTTCTGACATTTTAATCAAGAATACATACTTTATGTCAGCTATACTTATGTTTTTTTTTTACAACATGTCGTGTAAGTGATCGAACCTAAGACCGCTAGATCATTAGTTCATATATCATGTCAGTTGAGTTATGCTTTTCTTGGCGTCAATTATATTTATGTTGACCTGTGATTTCTCTCGTTCGTCATTTTTTATTCTTGTAATGAAAATACAAAAATAAATTTACTAACTTGTACTTAAAATCATTAGTAATTCAATTCAAGACTATAGCTCTATTTAAAGAATCATATGAGTATTAAAATCTCAACCTACATTATTTTGTGAGGTTAAAATATAATTTCGATTCGTACTCTGAATTTCATTATATTTTAATTAATGTATTTTTTAAATGTTTAAATTTAGTTACTACATAAAACTTAAAAAAAAATTAGTTTATATGGTTAATTTGAAGTTAACTTTTTTCTTGTATGTGATTAAACATTTGAAAGTTGAGTAAAAATGTTTTAAGTTCTATTAAAATAAATATTATTTTAATTAGAAAAAAAAAAAAAAACTTAAATACCACCATTGAATCTGGTTCATAACTTGTGAAGTGAGGATTCAACGGACAGAAAATGCAAAAATTTGAAGTGTTCTAAAGAAAAATTTGATTCTTACCTTGGTTTGGACAGCGTGTGTTGGGGGAGGGGCCATGGATTTGACCCATTTTCTTTCAATTCGACACCTAAGTCTCAAATTCCTTAAAAAATTAACTTATCTCACTGCTTTACGCAAGCAAAAAACCAAACCCCACTTCAATTTCTTCCCATTTCTACTCTGTTTCGTCTCCCAACCCCCTTTATAAACCCTTTTGAACCCCCAAAATTAGAGATTCGACCCTTTTCCCACCTGGGATTTTGCCCATTTTGTTAGCTCTTTTGTGGGGTTTCGCCTAATTTCAAGGGGAGGGGATGTCGAAGCTGGTTTTGAAAGGGGGAAGTAGGCCGCCATGGGTTGGCTTGGCTGCTGCTGTTTGGGTTCAAATTGCTGCTGGTTCTTCTTATAACTTCTCTCTTTACTCACACTTGCTTAAATCTGTTCTGGGTTTGAATCAGCAGCAACTTACTGTTCTTGGAGTGGCTAATGACATTGGGGAGAGTGTTGGTTTGCTTCCTGGACTTGCTTGCAATAGATTTCCTCCATGGGCTGTGCTTTTGGTTGGTTCTGTTTGTTGCTTTGTGGGTTATGGAGCTATTTGGCTTGCTGTTAGTAGGACTGTCCCTAATCTGCCTTATTGGCTGGTGAGTTTGATGTTTCTTTACCTTTTTCCCTTTGTGAAGATCTTTATCTCCTTTTTCTATGTGTTGATTTGCTAGAACTCTGTTGTTTTTATGGTTTTGTTTGTTGATCTTGATGAATGGATTAGGATCCTAGATTGGGTTTTTGGTTGCTTTGTTGTTATAAGATAGCCTATGATCTAAGTCTTGATGTTTCTCTGTTAATGGAGTTGTTTCTTATTGTTTTTTGGGAGATCTTAGATCAAAGTTGGTTAGGCGCCGTTTGATGACCAATTGTTGTTTGGTTTTCATCTTTCGTAAGGAAACAAAAACAAGTTTTTAAAGTTTTTTTTTTTTTTTTGGTTTTCAAAACTTAGCTTGTATTTTGAAAATAATTTTCAAAAAATGAAATTAAAAAAACAAATGTTTATCAAACGGGCCTTAGTAATCAGTCATAACTAGATTGATAAGCTAAATGCAGAGGTTTTGATATAGAAGTTACTTTGTATATTCAAATCCTCTTAAACAACTTTTTCTGTTAATCATGTAAAGGGTTGATAAGAAATCCTCACAATTCACTTAAATGAAAGAGGAGTTCTGCAAGGGGAACATTTTCCTATTATTTCCTTCCATCCATGGCTCCCATTAGTTAGCCAAGACCAAGAAGCAGGCTGACTAGGGAGTTTAGCTTTTGTTTCGGTTCGGGTCACTGTTTTTCTAGTCACACCGAGGTCAAATGAGGTTTGATCAAGTTAAGCAACCATGATATAGGGCTATCTCCTTGTGGACAAGATTATTTTTCCGAATCTTCGTAACTACGTGAGCGCGTTAAAGTTCAATGGAGTGAAATATTACCAAGAGTTCTATTAGCATACAAATTAGATCTGGACTTTCTAAAAAATTCTAAGTGAGGTTAATTTTCAACAATATAGCATATTGCATTTTCTTGATCCATGGTTAAGGCATATACCCTCAACAAAGAGGTCAGAAGTACGATTTCCAAGTTCACATCATCCCCTTTCCCATGTACTCTCCTACTTCCAACCGGATTTCCTTTCTGTGCCATTCTATTATCCACTAACTCTACCATACCCCTTCAATTACATTTCCATATCGCCCTTGTTTGATTGCTGAATATCTGATTATAGTTTTTGATTAAAACTAGAGAATTGATTCTAGCTCATGTGCTTTAAAGATTTACTTCTGAATGTCATGGCAGCTATGGCTCACACATTGTATTGCTACAAACAGCAATGCATGGTTCGGAACAGCTGTGCTCGTAACCAACATGAGGAACTTCCCTCTCAGCAGAGGTACTGTTGCTGGCATTCTTAAAGGTTATGTTGGGCTTAGCGCTGCTGTATACACGGTGATATACAGTATGGTGCTCAAAAAGTCTGCTTTGGATTTACTGTTGTTTCTTGCGATCGGGATACCCATTCTGTGCATAGCCTTGATGTATTTTGTTCGACCTTGTACTCCGGCTTCTTCAGAGGATCCATCTGAGCGCGCTCATTTTCTTTTCACGCAAGCTGCTTGTGTTTTGCTAGCTGTTTTTCTAGTCTCAACCACGATTTTAGATGCAACAACAACCCCTAGTGATGCCATTGCATACGCCTCAGTTGCCATAATGGTTATCCTTTTAATGTCTCCTCTTGCAGTTCCCATAAAAATGACCATTTGTTCTGCAAAGACGAAAAAACTTGGCCCTCGAGTTGACTCCGCAGATCCTTTGGCTTCCGGAGAGAGTGATTCTTCCCAAATAGAACCTTTATTGACACCATCTTCTTCAGCTACAAATCTTGGAAGTTTCTATGAAAATGATGATGCATCAGATGTAGAAACACTTCTTGCTGTGGGAGAAGGGGCGATTCATAAGAAGAAGAGAAGACCTAAAAGAGGGGAAGATTTCAAGCTCCGTGAAGCCGTAATGAAAGCTGATTTTTGGCTGCTTTGGTTCTTGTACTTCCTCGGGGTCGGTCCAGGAATAACGGTTCTCAATAATTTGTCTCAAATTGGGATTGCATTAGGTGTTAATGACACAACATTGCTGTTGGCTCTTTTCAGCTTCTGCAATTTTATTGGTCGTCTAGGCTCCGGGGTTATTTCCGAACACTTTGTCAGGTAAATGCTAATACAAAACAGATTACTGAATTAATATTTTGTTCCAAATTTTGTCGATAAGGTACTCAGAAACAGCTCCCTTTTCATTCCCAGTTTTCGGTGCTCATAATGCTTCCAAATCTTCAAATTCAATATTGTTTAGTATAGATTTCAGTTAACTTTGGAAATGTCTGCAAATTACTTTGGTTTTCTGTTCTGAGTATCAAGTGTTTTTCTCATGAAGTTGCTGCTCTGAGTATCTACCAAATGCTCATCGGTTCGGCTGTCGTTGTTCAATGCAGGTCAAGAATGATACCTCGCTCGCTGTGGATGATGTTTGCACTAATACTCATGGCTATAGCATTCCTCCTGTATGCGTCCGCCCTCACGGGTACTCTCTACGTTGCCACTGGTTTCACTGGAATCAGCTATGGAATTCTATATTCCATGATGGTCCCTCTTGCATCTGAGATTTTTGGCCTAAAAAATTTCGGAGTAATCTTCAACTTCATGCAGCTGGGAAACCCAATAGGAGCAGTCCTTTTCTCAGTTCTACTCGCCAGTACTTTATACGACAATGAAGCGGCTAAGCAAGGTTCAATAACCTGCATAGGCCAACAGTGCTTCAGGACTACTTTCTTCATTCTTTCGGGCGTTGCCGGGTTAGGTTCGATCTTGAGCATAATTCTGACTGTTAGATTAAGGCCAGTCTATCACATGCTTTACTCTGGTGGCTCGTTCCGCTTGCCTCAGAATTCAGGTCATTGATGTTTTGAAGATGGCTTGAAACGTCGAGCTCGGGGCAATCTTTAATTTAAAGTTGCAAGATCTGCAGCTTGTTTTTGCTGCATCTTTTGTGGAGTGATAAATTTTGTGAAAGTGACTGGAGGAATCTATTGGCTTTGGCCAACTTACTTGTATTCGCTGAGTTCAAAAGGATGTGTATTATGCTTTTTTATGTATGTCTTTGTTACTCTTGTGCATTAAAACATCATGTGAAATGTTTGTGTTGGTATTAATATACATCATAATGTTGTTTATTCAATAAAAAAAACTATTATTTATAGATGAAATGAGATGCCATAAGAAATTTGAGAATACATTTGGGTTTGATTAGCCCATGAATATAGTTCAGTTTAAGGGTCTACTTATGTTTTTAAGTGCAAAAAATGTGTTTTTAAGAACGTAACCATCATTCCAAAACATGTCTTTAAGTCTATTTAATTTTTAAATCAACATGTTCGTTTTTTTTTTGTCAGTATTATTAACTTTGTTAATTGATATGTTAATACTTTAAGGAGTTGTTTGAGGCGTCGAATGAGTTAAAATAGTCGGTGATTATAATAGTCTGTGAATAGTAAATACTACTGAAGTCAGTGTAGTTCAGTCCACTCCAACTCCAAGTTGATGTCTCAAACACCTCTTGATAGATTATTCATTCACCGAGCATAACTTAAAATGACTTTTAGTACTATCAACTTGAGTATAAGTTAATTGGATAAGACATACTCTCGACCGTAAAATCAAATGTTCGAACTTTCATCCCACCTCTTTGAACTAAGGGCGAATATAGACTTATTTGGTGCAAGGTACCATATGGAAAAAAAAAAAAAAAATACAACTTCCCATTTTATTTTATTCAGTTTATTCCTCCTTTTATTTTCAATAATAAAATAGCCAACATGGTCAACAAAAAAAAAATAATAATAATGGTTTCTCCAACCCCAAGGCACCTTCCAAAGCACATCAAACTTTATTTTCTCAACAAAGAAAAAAGAAAATATAGGAATAATAAACTGCAAGGAGGTAAGAAAATTATATTAATTGAGATAATATCATATATCAATATTACATTACAAACCTCAAACCACAAGAACAAAAGCTGGGTTTGACACAGATTATACTAAATCATCATTTTTACTAAACAAATCAAGATCTCATTCGCCTACATAACCATAGCTCAACCGACATCATTTATGAACTATGAACCAGTAGTCTGAAGTTTGAATTCCTCTCGTAAAAAAAATCAAAATCCCATTACAAAAAACAAAGAAAAAAAAGAAAGTGAAGTGAGACAATCATCATTCTGAATCAGACCCTTGTTCCTAAAGTTTGCCTTCTTGTAGACCCACCACTAAAAAAAAATTAAAAAAAAAATCTAAACTTAACCATCTATTGGTGGAAGAACACAAAAACCTATCTCTCACCATCAATCAATTTAACCCTAAACCAAAAATTGAGAAAAAGTGAAATCCATGAAGTTAACGCGGTTTAATAACGATTTCGTTTTTAGTTTTCTGTTTTTAAAAATTGTGTTTGTTTTTCACAATCTCTTCACGAAGAGGAGAATTGGATTTAGATTTTGAAAACAGTTTTCAAAAACTCGAAATCGAGTTGAAATCGAGAATCGAATGGTCATCAAAGGGGCTAACGAAACACATAAGAATTTTTTAGAAATGAAGAAATAAATTCTAAGTAGGTTTCAAATTGTGAAACATTGTATCCCACCTGATCTCCTCAACGCCATTTCCCCAATAACCATCATCCTCATTCTCCTTCTTCTCCTCTCTCCGTAGATCGTACACAATCGGACCGGAAAAGCTCTCGATTCTCGGCCAGAGACTCCTCTCCGCCGTATCCGCCGCCGGACTTCCATTAGTGAGCAGAAACCTCCCCTGCTGTTTCGCGATCACCAATTTCTTATTCCTCTTCAGCAATTTCCCCGCGTAGGTCGATTTAGGGACGATTACTAGGGCTTTGCCGTCGTCTTCGCGGTGGCGATTGTGAGTGAAATTGCGAATCAGCTTGGCGAAACAGCGTTTGGTTCTGTTGATTGCGACGAGAAGGCGAGTGATCGGGCGAGGATGATGGAGGAGAGCGGCGTTGTCCTTGCGAGCGAGCTTGAGGATCTCGAGACGGTGCTTGGCAATGGAGATTCCGATGCTCTGGAGAAATTCGTGGTTGAAATAAACGATGTCTTCTTGTTCGAGCTCGTTGTGGGCGAAGGAGAGGCCGTATTCGTAGACGAGAGAAGAATGCAGAGCTGTTTTTGAAAGCCATGAGAACCAATCCATCTCTGCAACTGTAAATCGCTCTGTGAATGATGATGATGATGTACATTTTGAGAGACGGAGACGAAGCATATTTATACATAAACCAACATAAACACCACACTTTTTTTTAATTAACAATAAAAAATAATTTTAGTTCCTGGATGAGGTCGATTTATGTCTTATGTCAGTTGAACTATCCGTCAATTCTAATAATTTAAATTTATATTTGTAATAATTTAGTGTTGGTTACCTAAATAAATTGGTTATTTGATAAATAAATATTAAATTATTGTGTTTTAGTTATAGGGACTAAAATAGATTTGCTATATAAAAGGGCTGGTTGCACAAATAGCAATCAGACCCAAACTAATTGCAAATTTAGCAAACTTTAAAATGTTTTGCAAATATGGCAAAAAGGTTCGTTTCTATCACCGATAGACTTTATCATATCACTGATAGACTTCTATCAGTGATAACTATTATCAGTGACAAAAATCTATAAAAAGCTGAGGTGATCAGCGATAGACTTCTATCAGCCATGAGATATCAGCGATAGAAATTGCCATATCCGCAAAATTTTTAAAAACATGCTATATTTTTAATTGTCTTATTTTAAATTGACATCAGTTACAATTTTTCATATAAATTTATATAATTTTTTTTTTAAAAAACCCAATAAAGTATTAATTTAAAAAATTATTTGAATTTGATTTATTAATTTAAAAAATTATAAAATAAAATTTGGCTGTTGGAAAAGATATAAATATATAAAATATATAAAATAAATCTTAATTTTGAAAAGATAGAAAATTATAAATTTGTTAAGAAGCTAATTTTTAGTTAATCTAAAAACTAAGAGGAACAAAAACGGTTAAGATTTTTCTTAATCACTTTCAATCCTCCCAAACACAATTCTAAACACTTTCAACCTTTCCAAACGTAATTACAAACCTAGCCTTAGACTCGATTGCAATAACTTTTAAAATAATTGTTGTCAACTGTACTTTTAGAAAAATAAGTTGTCGTAAGAAGCGGATTAGTGTTTGGTAAATTTCAATTTTAAACATAAAAGAAACACATCAGAGCGTTTGGTCAGTTCAAACAAAATTGTTGTGGTAAATACCAAAATAGACATGTTATTTTAGTTATTTTAGTTATTTATATGTTTTTTTGGAGAAAAATTATTTATAGGTTAATATTCAATATATGAAGGATGATAAGTTAATTATTTATAATTTTTATAGTTTAAATTATAAATAATATTTTGATATTTCTTTAGATTTATATAATAAAATGCTAGGAAAAATAATTGTTACATCACATAGTATCTAAAACAAATTTTGAGTGACAAATTTTTCATCTATTTTGTTTCTACCTTTCCCTCCAAATGTATGTGAGGGTAAAAAAATCATGAAAACAAAAAACTCTGAATTAATCATGGTGTCCAGCACCTGTAGACTGCGAATAGAAGGATGGGGAAGAATATAAGTAGTCAGAGAAATATTTTAATAGAAAAGATGTGAGATTAATCGATAAGCTAAAACTATCACAATCAAAAGATTTAGGAAGTGATTTTATATAAATTTTAAAAAAATCTGTTTTACCAAACAATTGTTAAAATTGATTTTTCACGCTACTACCTACTGCAATCCCAAACGGACCCTTAATGTTCGTAGTTTATAAACACATTTATATTCAGGTATATATCTACATACACAACAAATTTTCTTAATATTATTTTTCCTAATAGAGACTAAATACTTATGAATTAAATATAAAGCCTAAATTGTTAGGCAAAAAAGTTTAATCACAAAATTATTACAAAATTGAAAATACAATTACTAAATCGCTTTATAAACTAAAAAACATGGACTAAATTGTTTATTTCTCGAAAGTTCAAGTTAAATGCTAAACGTATTTTTCAACCTAACTACATTCACATAGTCAATATATGAGAGCATACATTGAATAAATCTTCTAAAAGTCATAAATTTAAACAAAAAAATCTACTCTTTTTTTTCACCTTATTAATTCCATTTGAAACCTATGTTTTATAATACATCATAGGTAGTATGTGAGTTTTTATTTTCTATCGAGTTCAAAATTTGTAATATTTGTTCGAGTTTAAGGTAACATTTGCACCATTTTGACTCATAGGGTAGTGGTTACTTATTATAGTTTCAAACTAAATTCAAAATTGTCACTAATTTTTTTTAAAAAAATATTTTTTCTTCATAGGTTAGGCTTAGTATTAATTTAACACCTATGATATTAATCAATTTGGTCGGTATGATTTAGTCAAATATTATAAATTATCCATGTCATTATCATATTGAATATCCAGTATACACTATGTTTTTTTCTTCTTTTCTATTTAATGCTAGTTGACCATTAACGAGTGTTTGAGACTCTAACTTAAAATTGGGGTGAACTAAATTATTATAAATCAATGTACGTTTGACCTACAAATTATTTAAGTTTAAGGTAAATAAAATAACTACAAACTTCAAGAGTATTTACTATTTATAGATTATTATAATCCACAAATTATTTTAATTCATTCGACGCTCTAAACCACCTTTCATAAAAGTAAAATAATAATAATAATAATAAATAGGAAAAATGAGTGAATTTACATATGGAAAAAAGACATATGGGCTGTACTCAAAAAAAAAAAAAAAAAAAAAAAAAAACTTGGGAGTAATTATTATTTTTTTTTTTATTATTATTATTATTATTATTCTTATTTTTTTTTTTTTTTTTTTTTTTTTTTTTTTTTTTTTTTTTTTTTTGTGTAAAATGAAAGAAGGCGACAAAAAAATGTCTATTTGAAAAATCGTTAAATCGCACTTTGACTACTTTGCATTTGACATTTTGACTAATCTTTTATATTTTTGAAATTAAAAATAAAATTCGAAAAAAAAAAACTTATTTTCTAATAACAAAATATTCGCGTGAAATATAGTATGTCTTAAGAAAATAAAAAAATATTTTTAAACTATTTTTTTTTAGAGTCTAACATTTTTATTATACAAAGGTCGTTGTTTTTTTTGGTTTTTTTTTTTTTTTTTTTGACAGGAACAAAGGTCGGCTCTTGATTAAATTAATTTTATTTCTCTATATTAAATCACAATTATGATAATGCATTTTGATTCAATATTTTATTAGATGAAAGGCGGGTTACTTCTCATTTAATATATATATATATATATTATTATTATTCTTTGGTTGTGGTTGTTGTTTTGAAAGAATGGTTGAAATATTTGAGAACTTGACGGATTTTTTAGGGTGGGGTGTTCCTATCATCGGGTTGCTACATGGTCTAGTGAGTTGAGTTGGATTTGTGTCATTGAGTGGGGTGATGTTTGGAGGTTGACTTGGTGCGCGACCATCTATCATATCTGGAGAGAACGGAACTCCCGTATTCATGGAGCTAATACCCGTTCTCTTCAGTCTGTTCTTATTAGTGTCCAGATCGATATGACTTATAGGCGTGCTTCGTGGTTGGGGGAGTTGTCGACCCCTACTTCTATTAGTGTTCCTTTTTTTGAGATTTCGTTGTTCTCTTTGATGTGGTCTTGAGTGTCTCGTTCTCGGACGGTGGGGCCGTTCTCTTCCGTTTTTTCGTAATATATTACCTTGGCAAAAAAAAAAGAAGATTAATTGGATACTTGGTATTAGAAAATGGTGTTGGTGAAATT